>OX940914.1:6920310-8232244 GCA_954871355.1 Cabera pusaria
TTGCCGATGCATCACAAGCGGCTTATGCAGCAGTTTTATACATGAGATGTAAGAGCTCTGATGGGACGGTCAAAACGAACATCTTGACAGCAAAGACTAAGGTAGCGCCCATAGAGAAGCAAATCTCAATACCTCGTATGGAGTTATGTGCAGCGTTGTTAGCGGCGAAACTAATGCACGAAGTGTCGCAAGTGATGAGCATACCACAGACTAAAATTTTCGCGTGGTCAGATAGCACAGTTGTTTTGGCTTGGATTGCTGGAGAACCACACCGTTGGACAACCTTCGTGTCCAACCGAGTTTCCGAGATACTGACCATGCTGGATCGCGAGAGATGGGGCCATGTCAGCACTGAGACAAATCCTGCTGACATAGCATCGCGTGGTCTTTCTAGCCAAGAGTTGGCCACCCACGACTTATGGTGGCACGGTCCAGAGTGGTTAAGAGGTGATTACCAAAACGCTAATAGAGAGACAAATTTTGAGACAACGGAAGAGACAAAGGCCGTTAAGACTTTCACTACTACTGTGAAAAACATGGAGGCGTTTATTTGGACAAACTTTTCAAATTTATCTAAAATGTTACGAGTTTTGGCTTACTGCAAGAAATTTCTTAACCTGAGACTACCTAAAGAAAAACGAGATACTTTGTGTAAAACAGTAAACAAACAAGAAACCGATCGTATACTAGAATTTTGTATAAAAGAGACACAGAGACAGTACTTTTCAGAAGAAATCAACCGCTTGAGTAGTGGTCAGAGCGTTTTTAAAAGAAGCCCGCTACACACACTTCACCCGTTTATAGACCAGAACGGGCTTGTAAGAGTTGGAGGCCGAATACATGAGGCTCAAGTAGACTACGACAAACGTCATCCTGTTATTCTGCCAAGTGATAGTCACATCACCAAGCTAGTAACACTAGACGCTCATCATCGAACGGTCCATGGAGGACCCCAGCTCATGCTGAACTTCCTGAGATCAAGGTACTGGATCACACGAGCTCGCGACTTGGTCAAAAGGTGTTACCGAAATTGCACTACCTGTGTGAGGTACTCCGAACAAAATACTACGCAGCTCATGGGACGACTTCCCGAAGCAAGGCTAAAACCTATGAGAGCATTCAAGACTTCGGGAGTTGACTTTTCAGGATATATCAACGTCAGATTTTCGCCGGGACGTGGAGCAAAATCCTACAAAGGTTATATCTGCTTATTTGTGTGTCTGTTTACGAAGGCAATACATCTTGAAGCTGTATCAGACTTATCTTCAAAAGGCTTTATCGCCGCATTCAGACGATTTGTATCACGGAGAGGACACTGCCAGACGCTATATTCGGATAATGGCACGAATTTTGTTGGAGCCGATAAAGAGTTACACGAGATGTTCGACCGTTCAGTCTCTCAACTACCTGATGAGTTACAACATCTTCTGGCTAACGAGGGAACTACGTGGAAGTTTATTCCGCCACTAGCCCCGAATTTCGGCGGTTTGTGGGAAGCAGGAGTCCGTTCAGCTAAAAAGCATCTCAAAAGAGTAATCGGAGATTCAACGCTAACTTTTGAAGAGCTCTCGACAGTCCTGACGCAAATAGAGGCGTGTCTGAATTCGCGCCCTTTATCCTACCTGAGTGAGAATCCGGATGATCCAATGCCATTAACCCCGGGTCATTTCCTGATAGGAGAACCACTCCTGATTATACCGGACGAGACGAGTAAGGAGACAGTTATTTCGGACGTGAAACGGTGGAGGTTCTGTCAGAAGATCATGTGTGACTTCTGGAGGAAATGGTCAGATGAATATTTAGTAACGTTAAACCAACGACACAAATGGACTATGAGACGTTCAGAACCTGAGATCAATGATGTGGTCGTAATCAAAGAAAAACATCTGCCTCCGGCCAAATGGTGGTTGGGGAGAGTGATTGAAAAGCATAGTGGGCGAGATAATTTAACGAGAGTGGTGACATTAAAAACCAAGAATGGTATAATCAAAAGACCCTGCAGCAAACTGTGTTTTCTACCTAAAGCGACCGAGTAACCCATTTTAGATTATATAGATTCATTTTGCCTTTCTTACCTAATTGTGTTTGCTTGTAAAGTTTCAATTTATCAATTCATTCCGCTATGGTGGGCGGGTTGCTGTGATTGTGTATTCAATATTTTTCTATAATAGTTTAATTTATTCAGTGTATTGAGATTTGTGAAAGGACTACGCCCTTTGGTGGGCGGAATGTTCAATCTGCAATCAACTACAAATAACTTACCTTTGAATTTAATTCACCTCGACGCCACTAGATGGCAGCACAGGAAAAATTAGCACGCGCAAGCGTTTCATTTGTTGAATTTGTGGGCCTCGGTCGATGCGTTTACTTATTTGAGTTTTGCTTGTAGTGTTAAAGTATTAGTTAATATATCTTCTATAGTAGTACATACAGTGTTTCATTTAGTTAGAATCAGTGGAAAGTTCGTCGTACGAACAAACCCTTTAATTTTTAACTGTGTTCTGTTCTTAGTATTTGTTGTTATAGCGGCAACAGAAATACATCATCTGTGAACATTTCAACCGTATAACTATCACGGTTCATGAGATACAGCCTGGTGACAGACGGACAGACAGACAGACACACAGACGGACAGCGGAGACTCAGTAATAGGGTTCCGTTGGTACCCTTTGGGTTCGGAACCCTAACAACTAAAACAACCGACTTCCATGCCCCGCGAGTCAGTTTCAGTGGCAAGTTTGAGACGTTTATCGTCATACCCCTGGAGATACTTATCAGATCTCGATTAAGTTACAATGGAACCACCTCGGGAATGTATCCCACCGATCAAAAATATAATCATTCGAATCGGTTCACAATTGAGGGAGTAATCGCGTAACATACATACAAAAAAAACATACAGACGAATTGAGAACCTCCTCCTTTTTGGATGTTGGTTGATAATAATATGTATTGTGTCGGCAGTAAAACAACAATAACATGTTAACAACTGCAATCATCATGTAGATGTGACCTCTACTATTATACACAAAGAATCATATAATTTTAATGACTAATAATCAAAGAGCTACTAAAATATTAATTGAGGTTGTTTTTTTTTAACAAAATTTTACATGCTTACCATCTTCAACCGCATCATCACTTACCAACAGGTGAGATAGTGGTCAAACGCTAGTCTATAAGATATAAAAAAGGTCATTTAAAAAACTAAAATAACCGACTTCAAATGCCGCGCTATTAATTTTCAATACCAAGATTGAGGTGTTTATCTCCATATCTCTGGAGATACCAATCAGATCTTGATGAAATTACTGTGGTACCACTCCTGGAATATCTCCAATAAAAAAACTATATATATACGGTTGAATTGAGTAACCTTCTTTTTTGGAAGTCGGTTAAATAACCTCCTTTTTGGAAGTCGGTTAAAAAAACGAGTAAAATGGAGTTCAAACGCCACGATTGTCATTTTAGTGCTAAGTTTGAAGTGATTATCTCCATATCTTTGGTGATACTTATCAGATCTCGATAAAATTACAATGGGACATCAAACGTGAAGCATACTTTCTAAAATAAGAATTTAAAAAAATTCTGATCGTAACCGATCAGAATTTTTTATATATAACGGCGTTCTGAGGTAACAAACAAAAATAAACATATTTCTGAAGAGATTCTACCTCCTCTGCTCCCCTTGCAGCGGTTGGGAACAAAGAGCTAAAGATCGAGCTCAGTGGCGTTCCTTAGGTATGGCCAATGGCCAACAGTGGACATATAAGGGCTGATGATAGTGGCTGTCAACCACAGTAGCATCTCTATCCAAAATGTCAATGTGTTGTAAGTTGGACGTATGTATGTGTCTATCAGTGGCAATGTAGCTCCCAAGCTAATGAACTGATTTTGATTTAGTTCGTTTTTGTTCGATAGGTGACTATGTTTCAAGAAAATCTGTTCAGCGGTTTGAAGATTATGAGCTCTTTTCTATAAATTGGTGAGGCTTTGAGAGCAACTTTCATAGATCTGATCAATTCGAAATTCAGTATTCTGTTACTTCAATGATATTGCAAGGACATGGTAACCTTGGAAAGCTGGGGCATCTCTTAGACTCTGCAGACTCAACTCCTCACCAACTAACAGCAGGGATGTCGTGTTTAGGCTTATTAGAATGGTCTTAATCGATATATTATACACACAGTACCCCTAATATGAGTTTTAATACCAAACTCGAAATCGTTTATCGAACAAATGTTGCATGAAAAACAGTACAGCGCCTGGTTTACTACACTTCACTAACTTTAGGCCAATCAGAGTAAGTCGAAAACAATGTGAGAACTGTCACAAGCATTTACGATAAAAACCCGTACAAGGGACACAGATTATAAAATAGGTACTACGTAACTAGGGGAGGGGTACTGCTAGGCTATTCTGTAAGCTATCTCGACAGCGGAATCCGCGGTGAGATTCGAATTTCGTACCACGAAATTCAATCGTATCACGTAAAATTATTCACGTTCGTAATACGGTTGAATTTCGTGATTCCGCTGTCGAGATAGCTTACAGAATAGCCTAGCTGATCAGTCGGGGGAAGTGTTAAGTGCCTTTTAATTTTTCAAGTAGGAATTCTTACAAAATCTATTTTACCGCATATTTAACGAAAATCTGAATGCAAGCGGAGCTCCAAACTTTAACTTGTATAATACATAGTAATAACAAATTGAATTAAATTATAGTTGACCATGATATTTGTAATATGCGCACATTTGCACAAAGATGTGTTATTATCAAACCTTGATTAAAGGTACGGCCACACCGCGCCGTCCTGCGTTCTACGGGCGCGATCTCAGTACTTTTCAATTGTTTTCTGATCGCGTTTGGTGTGAACCAGTCGGTAAAAATACTACTGCACTATCTGATCGCCGCCTAGATCGCGCACACACGACGCTGCGGTATGTCCGTACCTTAATACATAGGTAGGTAAGGTACTTGAACGTATTCACCTTACCTAGCTTTTCAATATGTTTAGTATTTTTGATCGCTAGAGATCACAATTTGTATGTTTTGATTTTTATTCATTTTACAAGCTTTTATGTTCGTGAGTAAATTGTGTAAACTATTTTCAACAATTTGCTGATATCCGGTTTAAATTAGATTTTGCTATACTTTTTATGATATAAGGTAACAGGACAAGCACGACGCTCGCTTAATGGTAAGCGTTGACGTCTACCTATTACAGATACAACGGCATGCAAAAATCTGGACTGCCAGAATCTTGCATGTCACTGAACTGCACCTGTTTGTAACCTTGAGACATAAAGATGTTGAGTTTCACATCCTGTAATTTCACTGGACACCTTGCCATTTCAACAGAAAATCATTCCTATTTCACGCCTGAAAATTAATTAGCAAAGTGTTGGTACCGCCCCAGGCGGACTAGCAGAAGTCCTACCACTACAAAAATGCTTATGTTAGTTCGGTAATAATGCAGTATGTATATTAGGCAGTTATAAAGATTTAATTATAAATATTATTTTTACATCTTCCCTATAATTCCTGACAATCCCGATGATATGTTTTCCTACTCCGTTTGAAGTGTTTGTGCATCAATAGTAAAATGTATGTCATAGCCTTCTCAACCTTGACTTGGGAACTCGCACCTATTCGTGTACACAACGGTAAATATGACGTCACGTACAAGTTTGGTTTATTGACATACACACATACATAAGATACCTGTTCAGTTGATTTGTACATGTGTGAGTGCAAGCGTGTACTGAAAAGCTTTTGGAGGAAAAAGTCTATTTCTATTTCAGAAATAGACTTTAGCTATGGAGTGTGGAGACAAGAAAGACCATCTTCTAGGATGGTCCAACTGAAAAATTGTCCGGCGAAATGTAGTATGTAAATAATAGTTTAATATTATATTGCTACTGTTTTTTTTTCCTTTTTCCTTCTTGTTATATTTATTTACTAGCTTCTGTCCGCAGCTTCGCTCGCGTGGCCTACAAAAAATCATATTTTTCTTCAGAAACCAATGTTATATGCGTTCTCACTCCCTATCAATTCAATATACACATTACAAACTGACAATAACTCAAACAAATGCTGCTCCGTGAGCTTACTTTGGAGCAGACCACGTATAACCGACTGTATGAAAAGCTATTCTCCCTAAGTCTACCCTTGTTAAATTAAGAGTTTGGCCTTGATATTTATTCATGATCATGGCAAAGCAGACTTTGAAAGGAAACTGCACACTTTTGAATTCGAAGGGGTAGTTCGAAAAATGCATGGTAGTCAGTTGGTTAAATTGTTCTTTAATATTATTTCACACAGAAACTAATCTGTCAGCATGATTTTGGAAAAACCGTGATACACGTGTCTCATAATTTTAATTGAAGAGAATTCATCGAGTCGATTGAGGGACCCAGAGAATAAAAAGTTTTACTGAAAATTTAACCTCTCAAATCTCCTAGTCTTAGGGATGGAATTTTTAAAAACCCATTCTTGGTGGATACCTACTACACTTTACAAAAACACACACTCCAAATTTCATGTCTCTAGAACCAGCGGTTTAGATAGTGCATAGATATATTAGTCAGACAAACGTGTAAGGGATGATTTTGGAAAAACTGTGATACATGTGTCTCATAATTTTAATTTAATAAATGAGTATACCATTTTTTGAGACAATTGACCCAGAGAACAAAAAAGTTTCATAGAAAGTTCAACCCTCCATTTCACCCACTAAGGGGTAGAATTTCGAAAAATCTTTTCTTAGTGGATGCCTACACTTCAAAAAGAACACACCCTCCAAATGCCATGTGTCTAGGATCAGCGGCTTGCGCTGTGCGTTGATATCTCAGTCAGTCAAGACTTTGGATTTTATATAATATATAGTATTTTTATGGTGTATCAATATATATTTATTTATGGTGCCTTTATTATATATATTCGCAGTGTAGCGTTTCAGTATTTACTTATTTATTTTAGTTACACCGCCATTTGCATTTATGCATTTATACAAATCCTTATCAAACAAAGGTTTTCAAGAAGAGATCGCCCGGGCGGCCTATAGTTTTACTTATTTTGTAGGTTTTTATTATTTCTTTAAAATATATTCAATAAAGAGTTATCTAATCTTATCTAGTTCAAGAAACAAATAATACTTAAATTCATTTTTTTTTAAAGTTTATTAGCATTGTGGGTTGCACATTACTAGTAGCCTTGTTAACCCCATCAACTAAGCTAATTATGTTTGTGTCTGGAGTGGGTTAACATCAATAGTTTATTGGGTGAGGATCGAACTCACGACCACTTGATCGCAGGTCCGATATCTAATCCATTAGGCTATTGCCGATATTGACACTGGCTAAATACACTAATCGTGTGGAGACATAATGAAACTAAAAACAATAAAAACTAGCTAACTTGATGTTACTGCCATCTATACGCAAAACCTGTAATGATTTCTCGCCTTCTGAAACTGGAATTAATAGGAAAATTGAAAAAAGTTATGATTGAATAACTCTGAATAACTTACACAACAATGCACAGATGTCGCTACTGTACAGGACTGAGCTCGTTGAAATCTTTTACTTCGAGAAGTTCCTTGTCGATTTAGCAATAGGTATATAAGCGTTTCTAGTTTGATCAAACATTTTGAAATTCAAATTTATTTTCGGGAACGATTATTTTCAACCGACTTCCAAAAAGAAGGAGGTTCTCAATTCGTCTGTATGTTTATTTTTTGTGTGTATGTTACGCGATTACTCCGTCAATTGTAAACCGATTCGAATGATTATTTTTGTAATCGGTAGGGTACGTTTTCGAGTTGGTCCCATTGTAATTTCATCGAAATCTGATAAGTATCTCTAGAGATATGACGATAAACGTCTCAAACTTGCTACTGAAATTGAGTTGCGGGGCATTGAAGTCGGTTGTCACAAAAAAGGTATGTTCACCGATTACTCGAAGATGCCTGAACCGATTTGAAAAAATCATTTTTGTTTCAAAGGGAACCTTTTCCAGGTGGTCCCATTTAAGTTTTAACGAAATCGGCCGAGCCGTTTTTAATATATCAACATTTATATTACGACGCATTCACTTATCTCGACGTCTACTGGCTACTTTGACTAGCGCGACGTTTTAAATCGCTTCTTTTAGTTTTTTAAACTATCTTAATTATGTCGAATTATGTCACAAGAAAGGATTACTAAGAAATAGCAAGAAAATTTAAGTTATAAGTACACAATTTATTTTAAATGAAAACTTGTCACCCCCCATAATCCTCCGACTCAGCCAAAAGCCGTATATAAATTAAAATAAATGCATAACTGGAACTTAAATATAAATGGGGGTTTGATAGATGTACAGTAATAAGACCCTACCATTCCTATTTCGTTCGATCCTGTGGTAATTCATCATTCTGTATAGAAAAAAAATAGGTGTCACAAATGCGAAAGAAACTGTGTAACTGAAATCAGTTTTCAACCCCCGTCGCAATAAGAAGAGGTTGTAAGTTTGACGTGTGTATGTATGTCTATGGCATCGTAGCGCCCTCTTACTTCAACTATTATATATCTTCTTATACTATAAGAATCTTTGTCCTGACATACTGACTGACTGACTGACTGACAGACAACGCACAGCCTAAACCGCTGGTCGTAAAGACTTGAAATTTGGAGGGTATATTTGTCTTAGTACGTAAGGGAGTACTAAGAAAATATTTTCCGAAATTCACCCTTTGAAGGGATGAAATAAGGGTTCAAAGTTTGTATGGAGAAACACGATAAGATAGTATTTTCTATTCGAAACTTCACATAAGTGCTTCAGTAAAAAAACAAGTAAACACGTGTGGCAGGCTTTTTTGGAATGCCACCCCTAAGAGGGTTAAATAGGGGAACAATGTCTGAAAATCAATGTTGTTTCGGATTGCACTGAAATTTGGCATGCAAATAGTTATTACGACGTTAGTTACCTCTGAGTAATTATTTTCTAAAATTCACCCCTTAAGGGGATGTAACGGGGGTTCAAAGTTTGTATAGAGAAACAAGATTTGGTAGTTTTTTCTATTCGAAACTTCACACAAGTGCTTTAGTAAATAAATAAGTAATATAATAACAACGTATTTCAGGCTTTTTCGAAATTCAACTCCTAAGAGGGTGAATGGGGTAACAGAGTCTGAAAATCAATATTGTTTTGAATTGCGCTGAAATTTAGCATGCAAATAGTTATTATGACGTTGGTATCCGTAAAGAAAGAATTTTCCAAGAAATCACCCCTTAAGGGGATGAAATGAGGGTTCAAAGTTTGTATGGAGAAACAAGATTAGATAGTTTTTTTTAAACTTCACATAAGTACTTTAGTAAATAGATAAGTAAATACGTGTCTCAGGCTTTTTCAAAATTCCACCCCAAGAAGGTGAAGTGGGATAATAAAGTCTGAAATTAATATTGTTTCGGATTGCGCCGAAATTTGGCATGCAGATAGTTGTTTTGACGTAGGGATCCGTTAAGAAAGAATTTTTCAAAATTCACTCTTTAAGGGGATGAAGCGGGGGTGCAAAGTTTGGATAGTCTTTTTATTCGAAACTTCTCACAAGTACTTTAGTAAATAAATAATTAAATACGAGTTTCAGGCTATTTCAAAATGCCACTCCGAATAGGGTGAAGTAGGGTAACAAAGTCTAAAAATCAATATAATAATATTGTATTATAATAATATATAATAATATTGTTTCGGATTGCGCTGAAATTTAGAATGCAGATAGTTATTATGACGTAGGTATCCGATAAGAAAGGATTTTCCAAGTTCACCTCTTAAGGAGACGGAACGTGGATTCAAAGTTTGTATGGCAATATGGTTTTTCGGGTTTTGTAAATATGAATCCCTATTTCCCTTAGTCACGTGATAACTTTAAAACGGATGAACCGATTTGGCTACTTACTTACTTTTTTGATGTCTTTTATGATAGAAAGGTTTTTACAAAAGAAACGTTATAAGTAAATAAAAGAACTTTATGACGCGGGTGAAGCCGCGGGGCACTTCTAGTATCTTATATTGTAAGAATAAGGTAGCATTGACCGGATGCTGGGAAATCTGCAGAATACTCAACTCCTCACCAACTTACAGCAGAGATGTCGAGTTTGGGCTCATTGGAATTGTCTCAATGAACAGATTATACATAGACCAGTCAGTCAGGGGTGATTGTTAGTTTTATTTAAAAACTATCTTATAATCTACGATATCAGTGTCGTCATAATTGTCATAATGCTTTTTCATCATCATCATAATCAGCCGGTGTCAGTCCACTGCTGGACGTAGACCTCTCCCAAGATACTCCACTGAGCTCGATCTTCAGCTCTACCTTTCCAGTCACTGCCCACTGCTTTGCGTATATCGTCACTGCACCTGGGGTGGAAGTCTCTACATTGATAGCGATGCTTCCTGTCATCGCAAACGTCTAGTAGAAGAAGATGCAGCTAGACAGTTGTTATCTGCATCTCTTATCAACCGACTTCCCAAAAATAAGGAGGTTCTCTATTCGTCTGTATGTTTTTTTTGTGTGTGTTACGCGATTACTCCGTCAATTGTGAACCGATTTGAATGATTCTTTGTTTAATCGGTGGGGTTCGTTTCCGAAGTAGTTTCATTGTATTTTCATCGAGATCTGATAAGTATCTCCAGAGCGGCATGAAAGTCGGTTGTTTTAGTTTTTAAACTATGTTAATTATCTTATCGACGATTATCGCTCGAAATTCATGGCTATTCATGTAGACTCTACCGCCCCTGGTCACAGGACGTCCTACGCTACGTTTGCCGATTCGCGGTCTCCGCTCTTTTCTTTCTTCTCCACTCTTTGAAATGCTTTATATTCAACATCAATACTTTCCTTTTGTTCCAGGGCCGGTTCCTCTAGCGAGGAATATAAGACATCTACCGTGTATATCCAGAAGAACGGGTCAAGAAGGGCTGTGTATGTTCGCGATAGACTGCCTCAAGGCGAATGGAACACATCTTGGCACTTGTATCGATAGGTAAGACTTTGTAATTGTTGCTACCTCATTATTAGAGATCGAATACTATACATATTTACCTAAAAGTACGCACACACCACGGCGTCCTACGTGCGCGATCTAGGCGGCGATCAAATAGCGCTGTAGTATTTGTACCGACTGGTTCACACCAAACGCGATCAGAAAACAATTGAAAAGTTCTGAGATCGCACCCGCAGATTGCAGGATGCCGCGGTGTGGCCGTACCTTTAAGTTAATTATAATGGAAGAAAATGTATAGAATATTTTCTCTTTTTCTAAAATCAGTCAATAAAATTAATGATAAGATAGTTTAAAAACTAAAACAACCGACTTCCATGCTGCGCGAGTTAGTTTCAGTTGCAAATTTTTTTTTATATAAAAGCTTACCTAGCAATGTGTGTTGCACATTACTATAGTATTATTGTTAACCCGTCCAACTAAGCTAAATATGCTTGTGTCTGGAGTGAGTTTACGTCAATGGTGCAATGGGTGGGGATCGGACTTACGACCTCTCGATCGCCAGTCCGACACCTTATCCATTGGGCTATTGCCGCTTTTATAGTTTGAGAAGTTTATCGACATATCTCTGGAGATACTTATCAGATCTCGATTAATATGGTACTACTATTGGGATATCTCCTTTCCAACAAAAAATAATCATCAAAATCGGTTCATAAACGACGAAGTTATCCACGAACACACATAAAAAAATATATACGCTTCGAATTGAGAAACCTCCGTGTATTTTTGAAGTCGGTTAAAAAGCATTAGGTACGTAGTAAGTATTACGTTGTAACAGGGCAACAATCATTTGTATCAAATCGGGTTTATCTCACAGCTCACAGAATGTATACGCATACTTAAGCATGAATTTATTAATCCCGGAATCACGGATTTTTTTCGACAAAAAAGTGGTTTCCATAGTAATAGCCAACATCTAAACTTTAGTACTTGTACTCTTATTAGAATTTATAACATATTAAACAATATTTGGTACCCTGATATTATTTTTTTTATTATTGAGCACCCGTTAATTCTTTAACCGACTTCACAAATAAATAATAGTTTAAAAAAACTAAAAAAATACGCTTTTATAGAAAATCCAACTAAAATATAGAAAATAAATTTTAATAAATTTGAATTAAAAATAGTGTAAGAAAAAATGATTTTATTGTAAAAAAAAAAGCGTGGGGTGCATGGTATCAATAGTTCCAAATATTTTATGAACAGATATGACTAGAAGGGTTATTTTGATAATATCCTGAAAAGCACCCCACGCTTTTTTTTACAATAAAATCATTTTTTCTTACACTATTTTTAATTAAATTTATTAAAATTTATTTTCTATTTTTAGTTGGATTTTCTATAAAAGCGTATTTTTTTAGTTTTTTAAACTATTATTTATTTTTAATTTTTAGTCCAATTTTTTTTTTATTTTATTTTTTATTTATTTATTGTCATCGGTCCTTAATAAGTATGCCAAATTTCGAGTTAATCCGACGTTTTGAAGGGGGTTAAAATCATGTTCAAAGATTCCGTTACATACTAACATACAAACATACATACGTCTGAAGCTAATAAAAGCGTATTAAAAAGGAGGAGGTTCTCGATTCGTCTGTATGTTTTTTTTTGTGCATGTTACGCGATTACTCCGTCAATTGTGAACGGATTCAAATGATTCTTTTTTTAATAGATAGGGTACGTTTTTGAAGTGGTCCCATTTTAATTTCATCGAGATCTGATTATAATCTCCAGAGATATGGAGATAAATACCTCAAACATAGGATAATGCACTGGTTTTAAAAGAAGAGTCCCAAGACGATTATACACAATGGAGGTTGCTATGGCATATACTTTTGAAGACTAAACAACCTTGAATAATGTTTTTACATCTTTCTTCACGTTGATTTTAGTTTTTGACAGATATTCTTACGGTTACTGTGAGTGAGATAGAAAGGTGGGGAGAATTAATTTGTCTTCACAGGAATGTTCTAGCGTGCAAAGTCTTGTTAGGATGCAATGTTTTTGAGCATACCTAATATTTTTTGACATGACATGACGTTTGCCGAAGATGGCGGCTATATCAGTCCCGCGACACTGCATACATAATTAAATAACTCAGAATTATGAACGTACTTTGTACCAACCAACACTGCAAAAAAAAATTATAAGCATAATACCACAGATTAAATAATAGTTACTTCGTAAATAATACTTTCCGTTGTTAGGTTGGCTACACAGTGCTTTCATAATTCGGGTATCAACAATGTAGGGAAGTGCTAACTCTTATCTATGGCGGCAATTAATGTTAATAATCGCAAATAATACTATTAAATTTTCATTTTGGAATACAACTAGTCCGTGTTATAAAAGTATTTGGAATTATTGCAATAAAATAGACAATTAATTATCGTGTGTGTCAGATGCTTTTATTGCACAGGGCCACTTTGGACATTGTCCTTTGATACCTTGATGACATCATTATGATTAGGGAATATTTTCACTAGCGCGGCATTTAAAGTCATTTTTTTAGGGTTCCGAACCCAAAGGGTACCAAATGAACCCTTTCTAAGACTTTGTTGTCCGTTCGTCCGTCCGTCCGTCAGTGTGTCTATATGTGCGCACTTTACAGATCTGTATCTTCTTAACCGTAATAGGTACATACTTGAAATTTTCACAAAGTATATATCCGTCAGTGTTTAATCATATCAGTGTAGCACAAACACTAAATTTTATAGATGCATGCAATTTAATTAACACTTGTTTTGCACTAAATGGGGTAAAATATTTTTGTTTTACAATAAAAAATAAAACCGACTTCAGAACCACACTCAAAAGTGAAAAATAAATTACTTAATATAATTATTATAAGCGCTACCCACTTATCTATTTGAAGTCGGTGCCAGCCAAGTCTATTGGGTAGTAGATAGATACTACGAGGGTCATTCAACAAGTACGTAGCCTTATCGCCCAATGGCACTGCGATTAGAAAAAAAATTTACCATAGTACAGTGCAATGTTTTTGAAGCCTATTGTCAAAGTTTTAAACAATGACCTCTATTAGTTTTGTTTTAATAGCCTTTGAAAGCGAACGTGTCGGTCATTTTAACAAAAATGGAAAAAGAGCAGTATCGTTCGGTGATTCGATTTTTATTTTTGGATGGGAAAACGCGCAGTGAAATTAAAAATCGCTTGGATGCTGTGTACAGTGACACTTCTCCTTCGATAGCAACCGTCAAGAATTGGTTTAACGAGTTTGCTCGTGGCCGCAAGTCGGTTTTTGATGAGCCACGCCCAGGTGCCCCGAAAACGGCTACTACGGAGGAAAACATAAAAAAAATCCACGGTCTCGTGTTGGCAGACCGCCGATTGAAGGTTCGCGAGATAGCTGACACTGTGGGCATTGCAGAAAGTACGGTGCATCATATTCTCCACGAAGAACTGGGCATGAGAAAGCTGTCAGCGCGAGGGGTGCCGCGTTTGCTCACACTGGGCAACAACCACGACAACGCGCCGGCTCACACCTCTGCCGTCGCCATGGCCAAATTATTCAAATTGCGCTACGAATTGCTGCCCCATCCACCTTACTCTCCAGACTTGAGACTGAGACTTCTTTTTGTTTCGAAACCTGAAAAAATCACTCGCCGGAAAAAGATTTGGGTCGAATGAGGAGGTCATCGCCGCCACGGAGGCCTATTTTGCAGACTTCAGGAAAACATATTTTTTAGACGGGTTAAAAAAGTTGGAGCATCGCTGGGCCAAGTGTATAGAGTTAAAAGGAGATTATGTAGAAAAATAAATCGGCACTTATCGAAAATTTTCGTTTTTCTTTTGTAGGCTAAGTATTTATTGAACGAGCCTCGTATGTATGTAGTAATAGTAAGTAGGTAGATACATGTAGGTAGTATATATCTACTACCTATTAGACTTGGCTGGCACCGACTTCAAATAGATAAGTGGGTTGCGCTTATAATAACTATAATAAGTAATTTATTTTTCGCTTTTGTGCTTGCCTTTGTTCTTTGTGTGTGCCTGTTTGTGGTTATGAAGTCGGTTTTATTTTTTTTGAAAAAAAAATTATTTAATACTCCAGTCCATCCTAAGGTTGTTTGGAGGAGATCACTATAAAAGCGATAAGACCGCCAATATCATTACCTAAATATTTCTATATTACCGAAGTGTTGTATGTTTTGGTAATCAATAAAGAGTTATTGTATTGTATTATTTATTTTGTGACTTTAGGTAAATATGCATTTGAATATCTGATCCTTATTTATTACACTGATTTCGTTGAGGTTTAACGTGTAGTAAATCAATATTGTCTTTTTATTGTCCTTTTTAACCGACTTCCAAAAAGAAGGAGGTCCTCAATTCGCCTGTATGTTTTTTTTGTATGTAAGTATGTTACGCGATTAGTCCGTCAATTGAGAACCGATTCGAATGATTATTTTTTAATCGGTAGGGTATATTTTCGAAATGGTCTCATAGTAATTTCATCGAGATCTGGTAAGTATCTCTAGGGAGATGACGATAAACGTCTCAAACTTGCTACTGAAATTGACTCGCGGGGCATGAAAGTCGGTTGTTTTATTTTTAAACTATTTTAATTGTGGAAATAAAATCATGATTTGTACACATAACTTGTACTATTCATTATATTGTCATATACACATGTCCAGTAACTATTATGCCCTTCTCTATGTACAGTCTTTTACCAGTCAGTCTATACATATAATGGTACAGATAGTACGGAGCCCTTTGTGTACGAATCCGACTACCACTTAGTCGGTTTATATAAGTTAAAAAAATAAGTAAGTTATCCAACAGGAACAGTAATGTGCTCGCCTGATTGCATCCAATATAAATAACATGTTTCACTTGTTTCAGGTTTTACTTCGGATCCTGCTGTCAGATCCCAGACAAAACCATCCTGCCACAGATTATCACAACTAACCACATAGACGACAATTCAATAGACAACGCCAACTTCGTTCACCCACAAACGGAAGACAAACTCCACAACAAGATACCAGATATTTTCCCTACCAGAAAACCTACTACACAAAAAATCGAAACTACAACGAAAGAAATAGAGAAAACAACGACGGTGACTGAAAAAACTGAGTCTATAGCTCTAGAAACCAAATCTGATGAACCAACCACGATAGATAATAGAATCATCAGCGATGAGCTCAAAACTACAGTTTCTGTAGAAGCTACAACTAAAGCAGACACTCTTAAACCTGTTACTGATATACCAATTAAACTGTCGACTTTCCAATCCGTTTCTAGTGACGTAACTACTAGCAGTACAGAAAAGTATGAAACAACAGTTGTGTCCACTGAAAAGCCAAGGAAGCCAACAAGAAGGCCCATTAAACCATACACAAGGCCTACTTATAAGCCTGTTAATAGTACAAGACCTCAATATACACTGTCTTCTGTAAAGCCAAAGCCTCCTATATCTTTATACAATACAACCAGGAAACCTCCGTATAAGACTCCACCAAGACGTCAAACTACTAAAAGACCTTTCCCAATTCCACCTCGACTAAACATAACAATACTACCTCAATCAACTAGTTCCAAGCCTTTACTAACCCGCCCTTCATCAGTTTTAATCACATATATCAATGCAACTCAATCTACAACTACTGAACCTAAAACAACTACAACAACCACAACCACTCCATCAACAACAGCTCAAACCGAAGTGATTGAATCAACAATTGTTACTGAAGCACCAACAGAAAAAGTAACAACAGAATTTATAGAAACTGTAGCAACTGTAGCAACTGAAGCAGTGAAAGAGACTACTATTGAACTCATAAAAGAAACTACAAATCAAAGTGTAGAAAAAGAACCAACAAGTGAAATTAATAAACTAACAACAATCTCTTTAACAAATGAAGACAAAGAAACAAATCAAGATAACAAAGAAACTAGCGAAGATGACAAAGAAACAAATCAAGATAACAAAAAAACTAGTGAAGGTGACAAAGAAATGAGCCAAGATGACAAAGTAACTAGCGAAGATGACAAACCAATGAGTCAAGATGACAAAGAAACAACTTCAGATGACAAAATAAGCCAGGAAGTTGACTCAGAAAGTCAAAATATTGAAAAAGTTACAAATGAAGTTACTACTACTATAAAAGATGAAGAAAAACAAACGACGGTTCAAATAGCGACAGAGAATATTATAAGACCGGCTACGGAGGCTGAGCCATCGACAATAGAAGTGACTTCAACTGAATACCCGCCTCTAGTGACGTGGACGAATACGGTTGATACTGTCACCAAAACTCCGGAAAAACCTACTGAGGCTTCTGATGGTAAGTCTTAATGTTATTAAAGTAATTTTATATCACATTTTTATAACTTTTTTTTGCAGAATGGGGTAAAAACTTTACAGAAAACTAACTAAGAACTTGAGTAATATTATTTTTTGAGTTGTGTCGGGAGTCAGATACGTTTTTTTGAACAATACCTACTACAGGTATTTTTGTTTTTTAAAAACTGTGCCTTGCAGCTTATTCGCATTAAAAAAGTCCCTACTAGTGCGAGTCCTTGCACTTGGCCAGTTTATTTTAATTGGTACATTTCCAAGGTGGTCCCATTGTAATCTCATCAAGATCTGATAAGTAACTTCAGAGATATGGAGAAATGTACATAAACGGTATATAAACACGTCCAACATAGTACTGATTAAAATGACTAGCGTGGTATTTACAGTCGGTTTTTTTCATTTTGTAATCGATCTTAAATTATTATTGCTTCGCCGTATCGAGTAAAAATAAAGAAGGATTCAACAAGGATAAATGTAAAAATAAATATTTCGTTTAAATTCAAAGTAACCATAGTAAACCTTGCAGAACGTATCATATCAATGATTTGAGGAAGACAGACCTAACCACAGGCCTTGCTCAGTAAATAGATACCATCAGGTTCATAAAAATATAGACCGAGAGACGTAGACCAATTTTGTTTTGTTTGATCCTTCGAGTGATCATCACTATCTCACCGTGTATCCTTACTCCCGAGGAAAAGTGACGGACTCGCTCGGAAAACTAAAGTTCGACTACTAGAAAATTCGCCTAAGGTACGTGAATTACAGCCGGTATATAACATTTTTTTTATGATATAAGGTAACAGAACAAGCACGAAGCTCGCCTGATGGTAAGCGATGACGTCTACCTATTACAGATACAGCGGTATACAAAATTCTAGACTGCCAGAATTTTGCATATTACTGCACTACGCCTATTACCTTGAGACATAAGGATATTAAGTCTCACATGCCCTGTAATTTCATTGGACACCTTGCCTTTTCAGCCCGAAACACATTCCTATTTTACGGCTGAAAATTAATAGGCAAAGTGATGGTAGTAAGACTAGCAGAAGTCCTACCACTACAATAATAAAGTAGACCAATTTGATTGAGATTTAAATATAATTAAATAGCACTGATCGTCTCAATCTTACCGCGTGACTTTACTCTCAAAAAGCGACAAGCTCGCTCGAAACCTAGGTTGAACAATTTTTGACTAAAGATACGTAAAATGACTGAAATAATGTTTGTTTTAAAATTATCGTGAATTTGTAACATTAATGTTATATACCGGCTGTAATACACGTACCTTTGTGAACAGCGCGATCTTACCGCGTGACCTCACTCCCGAGGAAGAGCGACGGATTCGCTTGAAACCTAGGTCGAGATAATTCGAATTACAGCCGGTATATAACATTAATGACTTAAATAGTGATTATAAAGGTATAAAACATAAATAATTAAATACCGTCCACGACTTTTGCTTGTATCAGTGTTATGTTTGATGAGTATATTTAATTAGTTTAAAAAAAGCGAGCTCTTTACCGCGATTGTAATTTAATGAAGAAACATTTTTTTGTATGGTGGACCTACTTAAAATTTACACGAACACGTAAGGAGATGATCTCTCTTCTTGTATTCACTGGGTTTATATCAAATAGCACCTAAGAGGATAGGCTAAAACTAAACTAAAGTGACTAAAAGCTAAAAGATCAGATACAAACCATCGTTAATAGTTTTAGGAAAGACGAGTCAGAGTCGCAAGCGGTTGACTTTTAACTTTTACATTAATGTGTCTTCCTAAATCAGATACCGGGTAAGTAAGAGTAAAATATTTTATTTAATACGGTGACGGCAAAAATTATACAAGAATACCATTAACAATAATTTAAGATCGTTTAAAAAACAAAAAAAGCCGACTTCAAGTGCCGCACTAGTCATTTTCAGTAGCAAGTTTGAGGTGTTTATCTCTACATCTGTGGAGATATTCCTCAGATTTTGATGAATATACAATGGGGCTCTTTGAGTAAAATAAATTTGAAAATCGGTCCTCAATTGACAGAGAAATCGGTGAAAATACATAAAAAAACATACATAGTACCTACAGACGAACTGAGAACCTCCTCCTTATTGAAATCAGTAAAAAAATACGTTTATTTACCTTTGACTCAAATACAATTTTAAACCCACAACATAATATTCAAGAAATTCAATGAGTATTCAATACTAACGTTATTAATTAAATTATCCCGAATGTCAAATATATTAAAATTAAAATCTTTACTAAAATTACTACATAAGTAACAATACCACATCAATTACAATTACTTAAATAGAAAATTAAAATCAAACAAAACCATAGACGTAAATTATATAAAACAAAAATAAAAATTATAGCATAGGTACAAAGGGACACGTACAAAACCAAATGACATTTGCGAGTTGTCAATATTGACATATTCAAAAGTGTGATGACTAAGTACCTTACAAAATATGATCACTACCTCCCGGTACAATGTACTTAGTACATGTTAATATTTTTTGTTATTTTCCTACACCTACGCGAAATACTTAGTTCAATGACTCAAAAAAGTATCATGTAAAGTAACGCTAAGTAATTATACATTTGGCATAATTATATTGATATCTTGCCAGTCCTTTATACACTTCTACAAATATCGTAATTCAGATAATTCTAGGCCTAGCTTGTTTACTATCTTTTATTACGTGAATGTGTCCCTTATGTCCAATGTGTCCAATGTGTGTCCCTTGAGTGTCAGAGTGTTCTAGGACTAGCGACTTCACCATTCTTCGATCACATTATCGCTTACCAGCAGGTGAGATAGTGGTCAAACGCCAGCCTATAAGAAATTTAAAAAAAAAGTCGAGGCCATATTCTAGCTCCTCGACAACACGGACATAGTGAGAAGACTAAAAAGGGTCGAAACTTTCGAGTTACTTATGTGATATTTTATCAAGTGAACACAGTGTAGTGATAGTGAACGCTATTAAAAAAGAACACAATAACAAAGTGTCTTCCCCTCTATATAGACATTAAGTGTTAATGGACACATTCTTAATAATAATATTTTAATAATAAATTAAGTCAAAATGAAATTACTCATTAGCCTAGTTGTTATAGGGCTAGATTGTCATGGTAGTGAGATATCTACGTCATGTAGATAAATCATAATAAAAAAATCTTCGATCACATCATCGCTTACCAGCAGACGAGATTGTGGTCAAACGCTAGCCTATCAGACATAAAAATGTTGTTGTTGACAATTTTATTATTTCAAACATTGATTGCGGTAGGTAATCCAGTAGTTTTCGAGATAGTCACCGCTGACCGCAGTGATAGCGGTGGTGAGTTGTTAAGAGTACCTAGGCAACGCCTCAGTGATCCCAAAAAGTAATTAGGTGATAGCATTATATCAATGTTCTGCCTGACTTGCTACCATGAAGTAGCCTACCAGTTACCACCATCAAGGAGAAAATCTGCCGCCATAACCTTAAGTATGGTGTTCCGGTAGCACAAACCCCTTCAGAGTGAGAGAAGAACCCCTTAGTACGAGTTTTCATACCAAACTCGATATCGTAAATCGAGCAAATTTTGTATGAAAAACAGTACAGCGCCTCTAGTGGTTACTACATTTAACTAAATTTAGACCAATCAGGGAGCCATAATAAGTCGAAAACTATGTGAGATCTGTCAAAAGCGTTTACGATGAAAACTCGTACTAAGGGTACTGATCATTCTAGGCTTAGCGTGTTAACTGTCTTCGACCACATCATCGCTTACCACAAGGTGAGAAGTAGCCTATAGCCTATCAGGTATAAAAATAAACTGGCCAAGTGCAAGTCGGACTCGCACTAGTAGGGTTCCGTACCACACTACAGTATTTTATAAGATCGAGCTAAAAATACCACTATCATTTTTCGCCAGCAAAAATTAATAATTAATAAACATTTTATTTCTTATAACGCCATCTAACGACTAACAAAGGAGTTAGGGATCGACATTTCAATATAACGCCATCTATTGGACGTTTACCTAACTAAGCGTTCATAGATGGCGTGAAATGCCGAATAAAATACGTTTTTTGTATGGGGACCCTCTATTATTTTTAACTTTATTCTGTTTTTAGTATTTGTTGTTATAGCGGCAACAGAAATACATCATCTGTGAAAATTTCGACTGTCTAACTATCACGGTTCATGAGATACAGCCTGGTGACAGACGGATAGACAGTCAGACAGACAGACAGACAGACCGACAGACGGACAGTGGAGTCTTAGTAATAGGGTCCCGTTTTACCCTTTGGGTACGGAACCCTAAAAACGGGTTTCACTCCGATAGTGTCGGCAGAAGTGAAAACTTCAACATTAACGTTGTGCATTTGGTCTACCTACTCTCCCTCCGTCTTACGAATATTCGATCAGGACCGATCAGGTCATGTGTCTCGACGCTAGATTAACATTTTTTACCCATCCCAAAAAAAGTTTCTACTCTCCCTCCGTATTAGGAATTTTCGATCAAGTCACGTGTCCTGACGCGAGGTCCTGGCACGAGTTTAACATTTTTTATCCATTCCAAAAAGTTCACAACGCCGCTTAAGAAGTTTTCAATTCAAAAATTATCCTATATCCTCCTATCCTATATATATCCTATATAAATCCTATGTGTTAGTCTATTCTAGATTATTAACTCTCTGTAATAACAAATTGTATTAAAAGAATCAAAACAAAATCAAAATCGGTTCATCAGTTTGGGCGCTACGATGCCACAGACAGATACACACATTATTATAGATAGAGATGCACACGTCAAACTTATAACACCCCTTTTTGCGTCGGGGGTTAAAAATATCTTCGTGTAAGGCCCCCTACTCAGGAGATAAGTTGATGAAACGCAAGTTAGGAATGTCTTTGGGGAATGACTAATTAGCAGACAAATATTTCACATATTTATTTACATGTACAATTTTGAGAAAATTAGCATTTGTTACTCTATCACGCAAAAACGACTCAATAGATTTGGATGTAACTTTGGTACACAGATAGTTTATCATCATCATCATAATCAGCCAATTTCCGTCCACTGCTGGACATAGGCCTCTTATAAATATTTAGGTATTATTATATTGTATTTAGATTTATTTTCTAGATATTTTATTACCTGGGTTATACATAATACATCGGACGTAATTTAAATCGTTTAAAAAGCTAAAGGAACCGACTTCAAACGTCGCGCTAGTCGAAGTAGGCAGCAGTAAGTAGCATGTCATCTAGGTTTATAAATGCATCGTTATACAAATGTTGATATATTAAAAACGGCTCGACCGAATTCGTTTAATGGGACCACCTGGGATGGGTATAACCACTTGAAACAAAATAAGAATTTGCCAAATCGATTCAGGCATCTTCGAGTAATCGGTGAACAATTCCGATGAATTGAGAACCTCCTCCTTTTTTGTGAAGTCGGTTAATAATACAAAAGTACGATCGTTTAAAAAACTAAATGAACCGACATTAACATTTTCAGTACCAAGTTTGAATGAAGATGAAGATAAACACCTGTTTATCTCCATATCTCGAGATACTGAACATATCTCGATGACATTTAAGCGGAACTATTTGGTTAATATACCCTTTCAAACTAAAAATAATTTTCCCAATCGGTCCAGGTGTATTCGAGCAATCGGGAGACACTAAGTAGTACTATTAGGTATTTTGTGGACATACACAAAAATTAAAAGATTCCGACGAATTGAGATCATCCTCCTTTCCGAAGTCGGTTACAAAATACTTTTGAACGCAGGCTATATATAGCTAGTTTAGTTGTACGCTCTTGACAGAGCGGTCGTGGTATCTATGATGACTCTTTTCTTATTCTGATGATTTTCTGATATGATGATTTTCTTCTATGCTCCTCTCCTTAAGTACTAACGCCCACTAATGCGCCAGCATCTATAACTATTGAGAGCGTTTTAGGACTAAAAGTTAAATACAAAGCCTGTCAAATCGGCATGTCGATGGTCCTTTTTATTCATTTTTCAAACTACATATATAATTTTTATACCCTGTCATTAAAATGATTGTCCTTATTAATTTGATTCGTTGATTTCATTTGGTATTTTTCCTCATCACATTTAACAAGAATGCCATGCACTTCTTATCTTATAATATCGTTTAAAAACTAAAAACAACCGACTTCAATGCCGCGCTATTCATTTTCAGTACTAATTTTGAGATGTTTATCTCAATATCTCTGGAGATACTTATCATACCTCGATAAAATTACCATGGTACCACACTTGGAATATCTCCTTTCGAACAAAAAAAGAATAATCGAAATCGGTTCATAAATGACGAAGTTATCCGCGAACAATCATAAAAAATATATATATATATATACGGTCGAATTGAGAAACCTCCTTTTTTTGAAGTCGGTTAAAAAATCGTCTAGAATTTTTGTACAGTCGCGTAGCGTAGTTTAAATCATAATATGTTTGAAACTGTTAAGAAACAAGAAATCGTTTAGGTTTATTTGTTTGTTAATAGTTTGGTAGTTTTAATGTTATATTGATGAATATATAAAACATGTATGTATATAAAACAAAAATAAACAAGTAATATCTTAAAAAACCTTTTTAAACACAAGCTTTTACATAACTCAACACCAGAGTAAGTCAAGACAAATCCAACGATCCCAAACTCGACGGGTATTACATGTGTAGTTTAGGAGTTTCTTTGGCCACCTTCCAGCTCCATCATCAGATCAGCACCATGTCATCATAATATTGCATGTATGCAAAATTTCAGCTCAATCGAACCCCTGGAAGTCGCTCTAAAATCAATCGCAAGAATTGTGACGGACAAATAAATTCGCCGTGAAGTAGAGATAAAGCTTGTTATAATAAATAAAATAAATCGTTTAATAACTTTTTCCCGCCGTCAAATGCATTTTCAGTAACATTTTTGAGGTGTTTATCTCCATATCTCTGGGGATACTCATCAGATCTCCATGTATTTATAATGGAACCATACCTTTATATAGGAAGTACCCCTCTCAAACAAAAAAAGAATCTATCAAGTCGGTTTATATATTCAAACGGCTGGACGGATATAGCTATAATTTTGCACAGGCATAGCCAGTCCTATAACCTAACCCAGGTTATAGGACACTTTATAACGCGGGTGAAGCACAGCTAGTAGGATATAAAATAAACTGGCCAAGTGCAAGGTGAACTCGCACTCGTAGGGTTCCGTAACACAGTAGAGTATTTTAAAGCTATAATTTTCCACCACAAAAAAATAAACTTTGTTTTTCATAGTGTTTGTATAAAAAATAAAGCTATATTTGCGGTTGCTATATCTAAAAAACTGCTGACTATATCTCGATCAAACCAATTTAAGTTGAAAGTGTTCATTGAGATTTCTATGGTTATTCTACGGCATATATATTTTTTTTAGATTTTTCACTCCCTTGCTTTAAAAGTTAGACGGCGGGGACGCATATGTTACCACTTTAGAAGTGTCTATCTTACAAATGATTGACTTTGAGATAAAATGGTTTTATTATATTATAAACACCCCACATGTATAGGTTTCATGAACAAAATTTATTTTAGTTTCAGTTCCATGTGTGGGGAGCCCCCCCCCCCTCCCCCTAAACTTTTTTTTTTTTTTGTGTAAAATTCGTAAAGCGGTTTACAGAATACACCTACCAAGTTCCAACTGTGTAGTCCTAATAGTTTTAGAATAAAGTGGCTGTAACATACGGACGACATGACGAATCTATAAGCGTTCCGTTTTTTGACATTCGGCTACGGAACCCTTTTGTATTTTTAAATACATCGTACGAACGTAGTACATACACCTTGGTTCGCCTGCTTACCACGCCTATCACGTAACGGTGTCAGACGGGTCGCAGAACTCAGTGAAATTACAGACACACACTTTCTAATGCTCTAATGATAAAATAAGGATGAATGGTTGTGGGAATCAGGAAATTAGTGTTAGCAAATGGATTTATTAGCCAAACCGATAACCGAAAGTTCAAAGCATTTATTCAGTATGTAGGCAGTATTAATATACGCACATACACGAGTATGTGATATACACGTATATACACGTCAAAAATCATAAAATAAATCATAATCAATTGTCACTGTCATGTAATTGCATTGATAAAATGTATCAGAGGCTTTGGAGAGGTGTCTGTCAAATGAACAAAACGGCAAGTGTCTGTCAAATGAACAAAACGGCAAGTTTACCCTCTCAAACAAAATAGGAATTTTCCAAATTAATAAATGATGGAGTTCTGAGGTGTCAACCACAAAAATATAATAAACTAGAAGTCCCCCGCGGCTTCGCCCGCGTTAAAAACTCCTTTTATTTACTTAAAACTGTTCTTTTGTAAAAACGATTCTATCATTAAAAACATCAAATAAGAATTAGCCAAAACGGTTCACCTGTTTTCATGTTATCGCGTGACTAAAACTAATCAAGATTCATATTTATATATAAAACCCGAAAAACCCAAAAAAGCGCAATCCGAAACAATATTGATTTTCAGACTTATCAACCTCAGTTCACTCTCTTAGGGTGGCATTTTGAAAAAGTCTGAAACTCGTATTTACTTATTTATTTACAGAAGTACTTGTGTGAAATGTCGAATAAAATGACTATCCAAACTTTGAACCCCCCTTCATCCCTTGAAGAGTGAATTTTGAAAAATCTTTTCTTAGCGGATACCTACGTCAAAATTACTATCTGCATGCCAAATTTCAGCGCAATCCGAAACAATATTGATTTCAGACTTTGTTATCCCCTTCATCCTTTTAGGAATAGAATTTCAAAAAGCCTGAAAAACACGTATTTACTTATTTATTTACTAAACTACTTGTGTGAAGTTTCGAATATAAAAGACAATCTATTCTTGTTTCTCTATACAAACTTTGAACCCTCGTTTCATCCTCTTCAGGGATGAATTTTGGAAAACCTTTCTCAGAGGGAACTAACGTCGTAATTAATAACTATCTGCATGCCAAATTTCAGCGCAATCCGAAACAATATTGATTTTCACACTTTATTACCCCATTTCACCCTCTTAGGGTTGGAATTTCAAAAAAACCTGAAACACGTATTTACTAATTTTTTTACTGAAGCACTTGTGTGAAGCTTGGATAGAAAAGACTATCTAATCTTGTTTCTCCATACAAACTTTGAACCCCCGTTTCATCCCCTTCGAGGGTTAATTTTGGAAAATCCTTTCTAAGAGGGAACTAACGTCGTAATAACTACCTGCATGCCAAATTTCAGCGCGATCCGAAACAATATTGATTTTCACACTTTATTACCCCATTTCACCCTCTTAGGGAAGGAATTTCAAAAAAACCTGAATCACGTATTTACTTATTTTTTTACTGAAGCGTTTGTGTGAAGTTTCGGATAGAAAAGACGATCTAATCTTGTTTCTCCATACAAACTTTGAACACCCGTTTCATCCCCTTCGAGGGTTAATTTTAAAATCCTTTCTCAGAGGGAACTAACGTCGTAATAACTACCAGCATGCCAAATTTCAGCGCGATCCGAAACAATATTGGTTTTCACACTTTATTACCCCATTTCACCCTCTTAGGGGTGGAATTTAAAAAAAACCTGAAACGTATTTACTTATTTTTTTACTGAAGCACTTGTGTGAAGTTTCGGATAGAAAAGACTGTCTAATCTTGTTTCCCCATACAAACTTTGAACCCCCGTTTCATCCCCTTCGAGGGTTAATTTTAGAAAATCCTTTCTCAGAGGGAACTAACATCGTAATAACTATCTGCATGCCAAATTTCAGCGCGATCCGAAACAATACTGATTTTCACACTTTATAACCCCATTTCACCCTCTTAGGAGTGGAATTTCAAATAAACCTGAAACACGTATTTACTTATTTTTTTACTGAAGCACTTGTGTGAAGTTTCGGATTGAAAAGACTATCTAATCTTGTTTCTCCATACAAACTTTGAACCCCTATTTCATCCCCTTAAGGGGTGAATTTTGGAAAATCCTTTCTTAGTACACACTTACATACTAAGACAAATATACCCTCCAAATTTCAAGTCTCTACGACCAGTGGTTTAGGCTGTGCGTTGTCTGTCAGTGAGTCAGTCAGTCAGTATGTCAGGACAAAGATTCTTATAGTATTAGATGATGGAGTTCTGAGGTGTCAACCATAAAAATATAATAAATGATGGAGTTCTGAGGTGTCAACCATAAAAATAAAATACAAACGATTTGAGAACCTCCTTTTTTAAAGTCAATTAAAAAACAAATGGTAGCATCTATCGTGAGACGCAGCTATACAGCTTATTCAATATCTTACTATGTACTCAATATCTTTTTTTAACTAGCAATGTGAGTTGCACATACTAGTATATAGTCTTGTAAACCTACTACCCTCCAACTAAGCTAAATAGGTCTGGAGTGGGTTCTCGTCAATAGTGCAAAAATTGTTCGAGCTGTTAGACCGTGAAGAGTTCCCAAGCAAACAAATTTATTATCCAACTTCAAAAAAAGAAGAGGTCAACTTAACTCGTCGGAATATTTTATTTTTATGTATGTTTCCTGATAACGCAACGATACTGGACCCGATTTAAAAAGGGTATACTTTCCAAGTCGACCCATTTAAATTTTATTGGGATTTGATGAGTATCTCCAGAGATATAGAGATATACACCTCAAACTTGGAACTGAAAATGACTAGCGCGGCATTTGAAGTCGGTTATTTTTACAAGCTTTATCTCTACTTCACGGCGAATTTATTTGTCCGTCACAAATCTTACGATTGATTTTAGAGCGACTTTCAGCAGGGCTAGCATGGCCTTATCCCCGGGGAAAGACAAAATTACTTCCCTGTTTTTCACCACGGACAGGAGATCGACACAACAATTTAACCCCGAGTTTTGATTTCGTTTCGTATTAAAAAGTTTTAAAAAAGAATTGATGAAAAGTCAGCGGGCGCTTATAATTGTCGAAAAACTTTACTCATAATTTACCTTCTCCACCAAACAAAACACGGATAGGTGGAAAAACAAAATAGTCCCCTTGCCATGCTAGCAGGGGTTCGATTGAGCTGAAATTTTGCATACATGTGTAAATGGCATGACAATGCAATATTATGATGACATGGTGCTGATCTGATGAAGGAGCTGAAAGATGGCTAAAAGGAACTCCTAAACTACACATGTTATAGCCGTCGTGTTTAAACTCGTTGGATTTATCTTGACTTACTCTGGTTCTGGTTTATGTAAAAGCTTGTGTTTAAAAAGGTTTTTTTTTTTATATTACGTGTAGTTTTTAAACGATCTTAAATTATAATATTGTTGTTGATGAATGCGAGAGTGTCTTTGTATTGTAAGTGACAGCAAATAATTTCCCTAGCTTTACAACAAACCTACCGAGCCCTAAGTAGCTCAAGCGAGTCACGATAATCACCGCCCCGTCGTGTCGTGACCGTATAAACGATTTGGATTTACGCCAATACAGAAACCGTGTTACCGTCCATTTGGTTATAATACCTTTGTGACAGTTATTACCGCGACGGTTCAAGGTTAACCTGGATTTTAGGGTTAAATGAGATCTAGTGGTAAATTATTATTTCAATTAATTTTAGGGTTAATGTTAACTTGTAAGGGAAATAGCCTGTGGACTTTTTATTGCTACATCGCGAGAGTTTAAGGTATGTTATGTTTTCTATACCACGACTCATACAAAATTGCAGCTCATAATAATTAGGATAGTTTAACATCTAAAACAACCATGCCCCGCCAGTCAATTTCAGTACCAAGTCTGAGACTGAGACTGTTTTTTTACAAATAGTACATATATACAACTTAAAACTAAATTAAGATAAAAACGATTTAAACTGATATAAATAAGTAAAATGTTATAAATAAAAAACAGAACCTAGGTCGCGGCTGTCTGCCGGTCACGTTCCCAAAAAGCTGGCGACGTTACCTCGTTAAATTGCTAGGCTAATCCGTTGGCCGAGGTAAGCGCCAGCTCTTTGGTCACGAGTGACGTCTATTAATCGTCTGGACAGCTCCTTTATAAAACCTCGCGCATCTCGACCCCACGGACCCATTGTTTCGACCCCAAACGGAAGAAAAATGAAGCCATCACCAATGGCAGCATATTTCCTCCGTTTGAGAGTTTCTGCTTCTTTCAGACGAATTGAGAACATCCTTCTTTTTGTTTTTGTTGAAAAAAGCCGACGTAAATGCTGCGTTAGTCATTTTCCAGTGGCAAGTTTGAGGTGATTATCTCCATATGATGTTTTACGATTTGGAAAATTATTTTTTCCTGTAAGAGATTATGCTTCCCGCTTAGTTAGCTTAGTCCATTGTAATTTTATCGAGATCTTATAAGTGTCTCCAGAAAAAAGAGAAATACCTCATACTTAGTACTGAAAATGACTAGAGCGGCATTAAAATTTGTGTTTTTTTTCCGTTTTGTAAACGATCCTAAATTGTATAGCTGTAAATCCCCATTGATGGGGAATGTCAATGGGGATTTGTGGAATAACCCTTATTCTGAATTGTTCATTTATTTATTCGATCATATTGCCTAAAATTATATTTTATCATTTCAGAAATATGGTCTCCAATCACACCACCAGAAGGCTGGATACTGCTATCAACAATCAAACCAGTAACATCAACAACAACAACAACAACGACAACAACTGAAGCGCCTACAATAGAGCCTCTAACAACACAGCAAGAAACAACCGCACAAATTACGGAAACAACTGAAAAATCTGAACCGATTGAAGTAACCGTTGAACCTATAATAACAACCTTATCCACAACTACTACTGAAGCGCCAGCAACTGAAGCGCAAACAACAACAACATCAACAACAACAACGACTGAAGCCACAACAACAACAACTACGACAACCGAAGCTACAACAAAGACTAGTGAAGCAACAACAACAAGTGAAGCGTCGACAACTAAACCAACAACAGAAGGGACAACACAACCAATTCTAGAATTCACAGTGAATGTTACACTTTCGCCAACAGTTCCGTCGACAACATCTAGTTTTGGATTGACAACGTTTACGTCTGTGACAACTGCTGACAACTCCACAAAGACAAATGATACGGAGACGAGTTCAGCGACAACTGTGACGGAGATTCCTACTACGACAGAAATATGTAAGTTATGTTTATATTATTCTTTACAGGCAAGCACTTAATTAACCACTGAACTAACAAACTAACTGCTAGAAAAACACGATTCCATCTTGGACTGCATCGTCACTTAACATCAGGAGCTTGTGTGTGTGATTGTGGATGTGTGTGTGTTGAAGTGGCAGTCTGTCCAAAATAAAAAAAAATATGCAAATGCGTCGGTATGTCTAGATGAAGACTGACTAAAAAAGTTATAATTTTACATTAAATATGATGTTTATTAAATGTTTTATACACCTGATACTTACATTTTACACAATTTTTGCAGCTTTGGAATCATTGGGCACCGACAAAAATGACTACAAAAAGGGTATGTATTATATTTGAACTTAATACAAAAATTGTAAGGGTAGGGAAATTTTTAATAACAACAAATTCCTCTCACATTTTGGAGTTACTCAATAGTGATTAGAAAATTTTGGTATTTTATATCTTATATCTTAATGTTAGTGAAAACTTTATTTAGACCAAAAACAGTGTACAGTGTGTATAAAAATAATGACCTGAAATTAATAAAAAAATTAATTAATTTGAATTTGAAAAAAACTAAAATTAGGCTAATGAGTATATTTTCCGCCGAGAAACATATTTTCGGCATATGTCAGATGAAACAGCCAATATAAGTACACTACTGGACATACCAGCATTGGAGTGATACCGGCTGATTATGATGATGATGATGGTTTAAAAAAAATGCCTTAATATTTAAATAATTCCAAGCATCAACAAACTTGCGAAATACACTGTACATCATCTGTAAACCGTTACAAATCATGTTTACTAATACAAGCGTAAAACTAATGCTCCGTAAATAAATACTTTATATACACATACATATTTAAAACAAGGAAGTGTTATGAAACGCCACTCGAAGCAAATTGCTTTAAAATAATTATATTTAACAACTTTACATAGACTATTGTTTACGCTAACTTGAGATACAAAGTTTATTTTAAGTTTGCAACTGAGTAATTTTTTTGCAATTAAAGTTAAATAAATTAACAAAATAAGTTGTTTAAAAATAATCATAAAATATAATTAGATTTACATTTCCAGGCAGTCAAGATTAGGAAATTATAAATCAATTTTTTATCTTAAAATTGGAAAATACACAAAATACTGGCTGGCTTTCTTTTAATTTTAATAAATAAAGGAAACATTTTTTTAACCTTACTAGAAATGTGGGTGGCACGTAACCCCTTCAACTAAGCTAAATATGATTGTGCCTGGCTGGAGTGGGTTCACGTCAATAGTGCAATGGGTGGGGATCGAACTCACAACCTATTGATCGCCAGGCTGACGCCTTAGCCATTTGGCTATTGCCACTTAAATTAATGTTTAATGAATACTATATTAAAACTACAATTCAAAATAGTATTCAAGCCACTTAATATCAGTTAAACGTTCTGATGAAATTAAAATCCATAGACTTCAGTTAGCACAATTACAAGCTCGAATCAGGCTAAATGTGTTCATTAAAGTTCATTTAAAAAAGATTGCAAGGAAAATTAAATAAAAATAATCATAGATGTCCCCTGTCATTCACCATTATTGATTGTAAGACAATTAAAACAATCATTTGTACCTAGAATTGTAATTGTCATTTCGCGTGACCAAAGTTGTCGCAGCGATTACCGATGATTTTTTTGTCTTTAATCTTCAATTTTCCTGTCAGATTTACACAATTTGTCATTTGTAAATTAAATTATTGAATCATAATGTTGCCAACGAGATTGGTCAGTTTTATTGTAGTGTAGTGAAGACTTCGTAGAGAATACACCTAACTTTTATTATTTTCATTAATTAATTTATAAACAGTGCAATTTAGTCGTAAGAAATAATTAATGATATTAAAAAAATAAATATTTAAAATATGTATTGTATATTATTATAGATATTTATTAATAAGAAACAATAAAAATCAAACTTTAATTAATGACCTCGTTTATTTAAAATAACTGTTAATCTAAAAAAAATTGATTCATAATCAGAACATTCGGAAGTCTCAAAACATTATGTTAATTAATAATAATGTAATAACTGTATCATAAAAGACAACGCTTTCGTTTTTAAAGAAGCTCAGCAAACACGACGGGCCAGGTTAAAGACCCCAGTACCTGACAAATGTATCTTTAGCCACAAACAATGATAAAAAAAAATAAAAAAGGAGCTCTTGAGAATTCACACAAAGAATTGACACCAAGCGACGCGCACGCCATTGCCAAGGCAAAACGCAAGGACGTCAATCGTGTTTAACTCAGCTTTGTAATCTGTGTAAAAAGTTTTAATAACTACAAATTCTACGTTCAAAATCAAAACTTTATACAGAAGACTCTTTTTTGTTTTGTTTTTTTTTGTGACGTAATACGAGCAGGAAGAATGTGTTTCAGTGGCAAGGTTACGCGGACAATTAAATAAAATAATGTCATGGGAATTCGAACAGCATGTATAGTGTTGAAAAAGTGCAGTGAAAAAAACTGAAGCGTTATTATTATTGATAAAAGAACATGTGGTGTGAATTTGATGAAAACATTATAAAAAGAGAAATAAGTAAAGTTTGATGAACTTGAATAAATATGTGTTCATCTGTTTACAGTTGTGATTCACTTGTTAATAAAAAATAAAACTACTGTAAAGCAAAAATATTTGGACATTTTTTATTGAATCAATAGCAATTAGTGTTTTGTCGAATGACCATAAAAAAACTAAATTATGTTCAACGATAAGAACTTCGATTAAACATAATTATGTTAATGTAAAATGATTACATTTTTATTAATATAATAATGGACATCGTCAATGAGTGTGTTGAAATAACAATTTAAGAACTTAGTTTAAAAAAATATATTGCGCAAGTTTGTTTAAAAATGTTTTAATTTTAATAATACATGTTTAACAACTTAATGAATTTAAAATTTAAATAAAAAAAAGTTCACATGCACACTAAAAAATATACACATAAGACAAATTTGAAAAATTAAAGATGAACGCTGCTGAAAAAAGAAAATACTTGACAAAAAAATAACTTCAAAAAATTTTCACTGGCCGTAAAAATGCTTTGTTTGCACCGGGCGTAGCACAGAGAGTCTAGAGCAAAAAAGCAAAAAGTTTTTTTTTTTATATATAAGACCAATAACAGACATGTTAATAAACTCAACCCTGCTGTTGCTGGCAGTATGCGGCAGACGACTGTGGCAGGAGCCGACTGCCCGTATCGTCGGGGGAAAGAAATCTGGCTTCGGGATGTGGCCCTGGCAAATATCACTCCGACAGTATCGAACCTCGACCTACTTGCACAAGTGTGGCGCTGCCTTACTGAACGAGAACTGGGCGATCACGGCTGCCCATTGCGTTGAACAGTAAGTTTTGCATGTGCCTTTTTATGATACTCACCCTGATAGGATAGTGCTTCTGTGGAAGACGGTAGTGAGACGAGGAGCTGGTCAAACTGGCCTAAGTCCAATCCATATAGTAGCGACAAGTAGCAACAGTTCCTGTCATTCAAATCTTCTTACTACTTTATTTATATTGTTTTATTTATTTATTTATTTATTTATTTATTTATTTATTTAACCTTAATCAAAACGGTACAAAAACCAATTACATTAATTAAGGAATATTACAACTAAATGATAATAGAACATTTTAAATCATAATAAAAATAAATCAGTCTAGAATGTCATAAATAGTTATCTGAATTATAAAAGTTAAATTATATCACATTAATCCAACAAAGCAAATAAATAGTATTAAAAGTTCTAATAACAAATTATCAAATAAAACTAAATTACATATATTAAAATTAAAATTAAATTTAAATGACACAGCACACTTTCAATCATATCTCTCAGAAAACATGAGACAATCCGACATAATCTTCTGCCATCCATCCTCAAACAAGTCGCAGTCGGTGTCGGTAGACAGCAGAGCATTGAAAGCTGCGAGTGAGCGCGGTATGGGCGACATGCTGCGTGCTACCGTGCGGCAATGCCCCACGAAGAACAGCTTGTGACGTCTGCTGCGCAAGTAATTGTCGGGGACAAACACCTGGCACAGCTCATCATGCAGATCCGGTGCGTCAATTTTACCCCTTAAAATTTTGCACATAAAAGTAAGTTGGTGCCTTTGTCGTCTAACTTGAAGAGAATTGTAACCCAATGATCCCAAGAGAAACTTAGTGGGATACATGTACGGGTAATATCCATTGATGCGTTTATACAAATATCTCAAAAACGCTTTTTGTACTTTTTCGAGCATTAATGAGTATTTGCTTTCATGAGGATGCCACACGCACATTGCAGTCTCAAGCTTACTCCGTACCAAGGCTCCAAAAATGAGACGTATCACGTGCTGATCCTGGAAGTCTTTAGCAGTCCTGAGGATGAAACCCAAACGTCGGAATGAATCTTTTGCTAACGCAACTATGTGGTCATGAAAGGTTAACTTCTGATCGAATAAGACACCCAGGTCTTTCATTATGCATGCGCGAGTTATACTATTATTGTTAATATTATATTTTATCAACGTCTGACATTGAACTATAAAATATTTTTGCGCTCGCTTCGCTTACCTCTCACAATTCTTTGTCACGATGGACGGAAATAAAGTGGATTAAAATATTTCTTATTTACTTACTGCACACATGTGTAGATTATTAGAATAGGAAGAGAGAAAAACCGATACAAATGTTTGAACATAAAATGACGAATGTGGTCTAAAGAAGAATTGTGCTTGTCTGGAAGTGCACAATACTAAACGAGATGCTGGACTACAGTCTAGACACAATCTAGATAGCACAACTATCGACATTTTTGGAAAAAAAATGTAAGCCTTTCGCCCTTGGTTACCGCATTAAGTACCACCCAGGTATCACGTATGTATAGGTCTAATATTAAATTCTAAGCCTACGGACACGCAAAGTAACAGTGACCCTCCCGTGGCTGACCTTACCCCAAGCTATTTATTATTCCGCTCGCTTCGCTCACGTTTCGATTTATTTAAATACATACTTATCAGTGCAAATTATTATCCAATCACTTATTGGGGCTTAGTTTTTTAAGAATATTAAAGACCCACGCGTTTGGATAGACCAGTCCTCGCGATTTCATTATTCTTCCAGATATGGCAGATCTCGGCACACGCCGCGAAATACCACAACTATTAGGTTGTGGTATTTCGCGGCATGTGCCGAATAATTTCTGCCATGATTTTTCATCCACATAATATCATACCCTAACCTACATTTCATTCTATTCCAGTGTACCCCCATCAGAACTCCTAGTACGTCTCGGCGAGCATGACTTGGCGGATGAGAAGGAACCCTTCGGATTCGCTGAGCGAAGAGTGCAGATAGTGGCAAGTCATCCACACTTCGATCCGGCTACGTTTGAATATGACCTCGCGTTATTGAGGTGAGAATTTGAGATATAAGTACCTAATGTTTTTACAAGCTTTTATTTAAACTTATTGATTTAAAAACGGAAAGTTACTTCCCGATGATTATCGACAATTGTTTCGGCCTCATTCGGAGGTTTTCTTCCGGATCTCAAGTCACTCGGCGACGCGTCCAGCCTCGCACTAAGCTCACCTCGCATTGAGCTCGCCTCGCACTGAACTCGCCTCGCACCGAACTCACCTCGCACTGAGCTCACCGCGCACTGAACTTTTTTTTCGTTTCAACTATCCCGGAGTATGTGGGTACTCAAATCTCTCAAGTTGAACTTGACCCACTTCCTGGTGTTCGATTGAACTGAAATGTTGCATATATATGTAAATCTGAAGACAATGCAATCCCATGGTACCATCAAGCTGGTCTAATGATGAAGACAGAAGGTGGCCATAGGAAGTCCTACACATGATAAACCCGTGGTGTTAGGAAAAATAGCTTTTTTTATATCTTTATAGGCTAGCGCTTGGCCACTATCTCGCTAGGTGGTAAGCGATGATGTGGTTTGAATCGGTGAACACGCTAGGCCTAGAATACTCTGACTTTCAAGGGTTGTGTGCTGCCGGAACACCGTAAGGTTGTTGCGGCAGATTTTCTACTAGTAAGCTTCTTTTTGGTAGAAAGTCAGGCCCAATATCGATAAAACATACTCCTGCCACCAGTAAAAGCAGTTTTAATTTATAAGTATAACTTGTGTACAACTGTGACAGATCTTAGCCCCAATACGGAGGAAAAGTTTTTTTTCCCCAAGTAAATCTCATTCCGATTCAAAATCTATCAAGTCAATTCCATCCGTTTCAGAATAAGATAAGATCGTCGGGGGTTTATAAAAATTGTAATATATGTAAGATAATAGATATACATAGAAGTCATAATAATATAAATCTCTTAAAATGTATTACTAAAGATCAATATTAAAACATAATATAATTCAATTTTTTTACATATATTTGTACGTAAAATGATGTCTCAATGAAATATTTACTAATAGTTATCAATAAAACCTGGTAATTATATAAAAAATAAATAGAAGCGTGTAACTGCACTTAAAAAACATCATTATTGAGCACAGAACACGTCACTCTGCGAATGCTGAGCCACTTTTGGTGAACTTGTAAGAAAGGTCAAGTGCACTGGTGAGTGACCGCTCGGCTTGGGCAAAAAATGTGTCAATTGTGATTTTATTAGAGCACAAAATTGGTTCTGTACATTTTTATTTAAACTCTTGTAGTGGTAGGACTTCTGCTAGTCCGCCTGGGGCGGTACCATTACCAATTAATTTTCAGCCGTGAAATAGGAATGTTTTTCGGTTGAAATGGCAAGGTGTCCAGTGAAATTACAGGGCATGTGAGACTCGACATATTTATGTGTCAAGGTACGAGCAGTGCAGTGACATGCAAAATTCTGGCTGTCCAGAATTTTGCATGCCACTGTATCTGTAATAGGTAGACGTCATCGCTTACCATCAGGCGAGCGTTGTGCTTGTCCAGTTATATTATATATAAAAAAAAAAATATATATTTTTATTTTTAAAATGTAGATAACTCATGACAAGATGTATGTATGTGTACATTTTTATACTAAATTGAGTTCCGCAAATTTTAACAATTATAAATTAGATATTTCATATAAATTAAAAATGCTCTAATTTAAAGCTTGCTATAATTTCTTATTTGAGAATTATTCAGATTTAAGTACTGTGTTTATGTTTTGTTGTTTCTATGCTTAACGAAAATTAAGTTACTATTTTCAATAATTTAATATTATATATAATATTATGCAGCTATAATATTATAAAATACTAAATCCACCTGCTAAAACATTTTAGTTAGTAATACATTATTTTTGAAATTATCTTTAACCCAACACATCAAAACGGTAGACCGAAATTTTTTGAAATTTAAATGAACATTTGGCACTCTAAAAAAATATGTTTTAATTAGTTTCAGAGTTTATAAATAAATTAATGAATAATTTATTTTATATTCAGTCTAGACACAAGCATACATAGCTTATATTATGTTTCTTAAAGTGTTACACACATTATGTTTTTGTAAATTGTTAAATACAATCCAAAATGTCATCGTACCGACGGGACTCGAACCCGCACCCCCCTAATAACACGTCCAGGAGGTGCTTAGTTGGAGGGGTTAACAAAACTAATGTGCAATATATGTATGCTAAAAAACAGTTTATAGTGGATAAATAAACAGTTGCACTTGGTTTTATTAATATACTTATAATTTTGGAATTATTTTTTAAATTGAACAAATGACTGGTCGGAATAATTTTATATGTTACAAACCGTACAGAGAACATTTAAAAAATCATTTTTAACCATTTTGAAAAAAAGAGGTTACTCAATTCGGCCGTATATATATATATTTTTTATATGTGTTCGCGGATAACTTTGTCGTTTATAAACCGATTTTGATGAATATTTTTTTGTTGGAAAGGAAATATCCCAAAGATGAAATGAAATATCAATGGTACCACCATTGTAATTTCATCGAGATCTGATAAGTATCTCCAGAGATATGTCGATAAACGTCTCTAACTTGCAACTAAAATTGACTCGCGCGACATGGAAGTCAGTTGTTTAAGTTTTTAAACTATCTTTATATTATTTTTAACCAAAGGAACCCTAAAAATTAATTTATTAGACGTTGGAATGTGACTAACAGGTAATAGTTTTTGCTAGTTGTATAAACAGCTCTGTATATATTATTTAGATCGGTTCTTACTGATAAATTAATAGTCACAAATTATTATTAGCGTCTGGCTAGACGATCCAACAAGCTTATATCTTTCTTTTTAACTTTATTGTACCTATATACCAGTTAAGAGGTAGGTGACGTTTTCCATACAAAAGTATAAAGCACAAAATATACGAGTAAATGAAACTTGTATGTCACTGTACTGCGCCTGTTACCTTGACCAACTATTATTTATTCTGTGCCTTAAGAGGGAACTTGGGCTTGGGGTGCACTTTTCCATACAAATGTATTTCCCCGTTTCCTCCCTGGAAAATGCTTCCAGAGCAAAATTTTTTTCTACAAAAAATCAAGGTCTGCTGTAGCTACGCCCTTATCATTTGTGTTTTATTTGACCAATCAATTGCAAAAAGAAATATATGCCTTTTAATCTCCTCTTTAAGATTTTAGAAGAGTCATATTTCTATCTGTAATTGGAGGGCCCGGTGGCGTAATCGGGAGAACGGTCGGCTTTGATGCCGAGGTACCGAGTTCAAATCGCCGTGCATCAATGAATTTTTCTATAGAAAAATTTATGTGCGCTTCTCACAGTGTCCCTCGAAGACATCGTTAAAAAACCAACAACTTCCGCATAACCATGCCGGGACATTATCTAGTGTCCGCCTGGCCAGCTACCACCCTCAAGTTAGAAAATCTGTCGCCAAACATCTAATGTGTTCCGGCAGCTATCCTTGAGAGCCAGTTCCCATTCTAGGCCTAGCGTGCTTACCATCTTCGACCGCATCATCACTTACCAACAGGTGAGATAGTGGTCAAACGCCAGCCTATAAGATATTTAAAAAAAAATGGTTAATCAAAAAAAGAAATTGATAGAGGCGTAGCTACAGCAGACCTTGATTTTTTGTAGAAACATTTTTTTCTCTAGGCGCATTATCTAGGGAGGAAACGGGGGAATACATTTGTATGTAGAAGTGCACCCCGGGTCCCCTCTCAAGACAAAAATATGTTAAATCTGACATGCCCTGTTATTCCACTGGACACTTTGCTATTAAAACCGAAAAATCCTATTTTATGGCTGAATTAATTGGCAAAGTTGTGGTACTACAAAATCCTTGATGGTGGTTGAAGCTACTTTTTAGTAGCAAGTCAGGCGGAACATCGATATAATGCTCCTACTACCTGTGCAAAATTTCGATTTCTTTCCCAGTAATAAGCAATAGCCTATAGCTTCTATTAATTACCTACTCGCTAAGCCCGACTTTGCCCGCGTGGAAAAATAAGGACTATTTTGAAAAAACTATCAATTAAATATCGTTTTAAACTTCTTTTCATATTTTTTGGCATATTTTTTGTGAGTCAGAGTTTATTGTACTTTAAGTAATACCCAAAAAACAATTTAAATTTCTTTATTTTCGTAATTTTTTATGATCGAGTGAAGTGGTAAATATCGTGTTTTGAACCATTAATAATCAGGAATATTTCATGAACTACATCATATATTTTTTTCTGATCAAAACAAATAATATTTCATTGTTTGCTGTTGAATCAAAACCTTGGAATATTTAAGCCTTAAGTAGTTATGGAGATCAAACAATAATGAATCTTCTATGATTTCTCCAAATAAAATTATTTTTTCACACCCCCTAGGGGTAGATTTGAAAAAATTAAAAAGTATAATTTATGTATCAAAATATGTGTATCATTATTTGTTTCATTTGTACCGAGTTTTGAGTAAATCGGTCCAAGGAATAAAAGTTTCCTTAGAAACTTTATCACCCTATTGAACCCCTTTTGGGGATGATCTTCAAATATTAAAGATTAGCTTATGTCTTGTTCCAGGGCACACACACTCTTACTTCGGCATTTGTAATATTATTAGTAGGATAGATTTATCCACGTTAATTCACATATGCTACAAAAATAACTAGATGAATGAGAAGTAGTAAGTAACTCACAACTGAATTATTTATTCTAAACACAAACTAAATCGATCGTTAGACTACTAATAGGTGTTTGAAAATGCCGAATTAAATTCATTATGGATGCTAAGCAAGCTCGCTCAAAGTCCAAGAGTTATTGGTTCTTCGAAGAAATAATTAATAGAATTAGTTAAAATGCCTAATAACAATATAGCAAGTTGAACCTCGTGGCTTTGCCCGCGGCGAAAGGTCTACAAAAAGTATCCTATGTTATGGACATAGGATACTTTTTGTAGACCTTTCAACCGACTTCCTATAAGAAGGAAGTTATCAATTCGTCTGTTTTTTTTTTGTTTTGTATGTATGTTACGCGATTACTCCGTCAACTGTGAACCGATTTGAATGATTCTTTTTTTAATCGGTAGGGTTCGTTTTCGAGGTGGTTCCATTGTAATTTCATTGAGATCTGATACGCATCTCTAGAGATATGATGATAAATATCTCAAACTTGCTACTAAAACTGACTCGCTGGGCATGGAAGTCGGTTGTTTTAGTTTTTAATTAGCAATTATTGTAGACCACATTGGCCATGACCCATTTCAATCAAATCGGCCGTGCCTTTGATTAGAAGAGTGTGTAGTGTATCCTACTCTCCCTTCTCGGGTTGGCGTGTTGAGACGGACCTCTTTACCCTAGTGGGGGCAACTACCCCAAGCGGGCTTGATGACAGCCCTTTCTTCGGTAGGTAGTTTATGGCCATCTTTGCTCTATGGAGCTCTGTTGGCCTTCAAGGCGAGATGATACTTTGTGCACATGAGTTTACTCATGTGCTTTGTGTCTACGTCTACGTGGTATACCGCTATGCTTCCTATTAGCTGACTTTAGGCCGGTTTCTGAGTCAATTTATTGAGAGTTTTTCTACGCAATAACGCTATAATTGAGTCATAGACTTGTATAAAATGATCGATGGTGCACTGCAGATGTCTGACTAATTCAATGTAATCCGTATGCTCTAAACATCAAGTTGTAATTGTTTTGTACTACAAAACGGCCCAAACGAAAGGCACCTAGGTGGGAGTGTGTCCTTGTCTAACAACCTGCCAATGGTTTATATGTACTGTACTATATGTATAGGATATATATATGTGGTCCATACAAAAGAAAGGGACAAACTCGATACTCAATACTTTAATGCTTCCATAATATGTTGTACATAAAGATCTTAAATCTAGGTTCGTGAGATCACTATGGACCCTGTTGGGCACGTGCAAAATTATACAACTAATTGAGAGAGGCTGAGAAAAGGAGCAGGATATAATTGAAATGAATTATAATATTGCTGTGTCGTCTAAATATTTTTAGTAATAAGATTTTAATGTTACTTTAGTTGTTTTTTTTTAACCCCGTGGCTTTACCCATGTTGACAAGTATCCTAAGTTCTATATTGAACTTGACAACATGACTTTATTTTTGAAAGTTTGAACCTTTAACAAAAAGTTTCCTATCGTGGCAAATACCGATTCGAAGGAAAGACACTATTCGAATCAGAATTTGTTCTCGAATGATTGTGTTGTGAATATGCTTTGAGTTCCACTTGCAACTTAATGATATTAGAGATTAGGCTCGCAATTTTAGGAATCAGTCGTTTTGCTATTCTAAGTTGGTGACACCTGTCAGACACTAAGTGTATGTTAAGTGAGTCACTTCACGTGGCTATAGGTAATCGTTAACATATTTACTTTCTCACATTTATTTAAGTTGATGTTAAGATCTGGGGAGATATGGATATAATATAGCGTGATATACTTACTAAGAATCGATAACTAATACTTACATTAAAATTTTTACCAAAAAGAAGGATTTTCGACTTCAAAAAAGGATGAGGTTCTCAATTCGGATGTTTATATATATACATACTAGCTTTACCCGCGACTTCGGCCGCGTGGAATAGTGTCTTTGGGTAGCATTTTTAAATATTTAGGCTAATTATTTTACAGATAAGACACATGCGTATCCCACCTACACCGCACCGTACCACGCCGTGCAATTACCCCTCCCCTCTCCCTCCCCCTCACCCCTCCCCTCCCCTTTCCCTCTCTCTTCCCTCCACCCCTTTTCCCAACACTTCCCTCTCCTTCTCCCCTTTCCCCCACCCCTTCCCTCACCTCCCCTATCTCTTCCCCTTCCCCCTCTCTTCACCCCACTCCCCTTCCCTCACGTCCCTCTCCCCTGCCCTTTCCCCCCCTCCCCTTTCCCTCACCTCCAATCCCCCTCCCCTTGCCCTCACCTCCAATCCCTCTCCCCTTTCCCCTTGACATATTAATTTATATCGAATCAACAGCCTAAACAAAAAGTTTCAAGCTTCTACCTTTAAAAATGACGATACTTCGATAGAACTTTTCATCCCCCTTTTAACCCCTAACAACCCTCTTTTTGCAATAAAAAGTAGCCTTTGTCTTTTCTCAGGCTCTAAACTATCTGTGTACCAAATTTCATTTAAATCCGTTCAGTAGAACATTCACATAAACCTTACATATTTCCATACAAACTTTCATCCCTTATTCCCTTTTGTTATTTTTACACCCTTGAGGGTAAAACTTTTATAAACTTTGAATGTCATATTTATTAATATTAACAGCCTAAAAAATAAGTTTCAAGCTTCTAGCTCTAAAAATGACAAACATACATACATACAATCACGCCTTTTTCCCGTTGGAGTAGGCAGAGAATACTTCTTTTCACATGCTACGATCCTGACATACCTCCTTCGCTTCTTCCACTTTCATGAGCGCCTGCATACATGCTCGCCGGTTATAGGTACTTTTGACTTGGCCTTTCTTTAAAACGTCTCCGATCTGGTCGTGATACGTTCGCCTAGGTCGGCCTCTACCCACCCATTCACACTCGTCTCATAAATCTGTTTCGTCAATCTTTCTTCATCCATCCTCTCTAGATGTCCAAACCGTCTAAGCATCCCTTTCTCTATCTTTGTCACTACATCTTCTACCACACCACAACATTCCCTTATCACGCTGTTCTCTAACTTATCTAGAAATGACAATACTTCCATACAACTTTTCATGCGCCCTTTCAACCCTTACAACCCTCTTTTCGCATTAAAAAGTAGCCTATGTCCTTACTCAGGCTCTAGACTATCTGTGTACCAAATTCCATTAAAATCGGTTCAGTAGAACATTAACATAAACCTTACATATTTCCTTACAAACTTTCATCCCCTATTGTTATTTTACACCCTTGAGGGTAAAACTTTTACAAACATTGAATGTCAAATTTATTTATATCAAATTAACAGCCTAAAAAATAAGTTTCAAGTTTCTAGCTCCTAAAATGACGATACTTCCATACAACTTTTCATCCCCCCCTTTCAACCCCTTATAACCCTGTTTTCGCATTAAATGGCATTAAAAGGGCATAACTAATAACAATCATCAGTAATATTATTAAATAGACGAAGTTGCAAAATTCTTGTTTTGTTCGCAAGAGGTTTATCCCGAAACGGCCCCGTTTACATTTCGTAAGGATCTGATGAGTATATAGTATGAGATATGGAGATAAACGTCTCAAACATTAATATCGGGTGAGATAGTGGTCAAACGCTAGCCTACAGGTATTAAAAAAAACTTCCATTTTAAAATCTACTGTGACGATTCGACGATTCGACCATTCACCTAATATGCAATAGATTAGTCTATTGACATACAAATGTAAAGAAATTTGTTTTTATATCTTAGTACCAATCCGCCCCGCCTTCGCACGGTTAGAGCATATATGCCTAAAAATGTAGGCATTCGCTTGTTGCGGTCGAGTACCTATGAAATAACAAATTCAACAATAATCGTCATATTTCAGCCAATTTACACAAATCCTTAAAAAATTATACACCTAAACGTACCTCAAGAATCACTCTTGTCTATTGGCGAACACCGCAAGAAAATCCGTTCAGTAGTTTTTGAGTTTTTCGCGAACAGACAGACAGACAGACACACGCGACGGGAGACTTTATTTTATATGTAGTGATAAGCTAGCGTTTGTAGTTATATTCTAGTAGTGATATTTTCGTCAGGTTTTACGAGCCAGTGAAGTTCCAGCCGAACATTCTGCCTATTTGTGTGCCTGATACAGATGAGGACTTTGTTGGGAGGACGGCCTTCGTCACCGGCTGGGGACGACTGTATGATGGTAAGTACATTTGAGTCATCTACATACCATCCATCTAGTGTTACCAACCCTTTCTTAGAATAATTCATAATTAAGATAGTTTTAAAACTAAATAACCAGCTTCACATGCCGCGCGAGCTAGTTTCAGTAGCAAGTTGGAGACTTTTATGGTCAAAAAAGACGAATTTCTCAATTCAGATGTTTATATATTTTTTTTCAAGGGCTGTGTGCTGCCGGAACACCGTAAGGTTATTACGGCAGATTGTCTCCTTGATATTGGTAAGCTACTATTTGCTAGCAAATCAGGCGGAATATCGATATAATATGTACCTACCACCACCTGTGGCACATAATACAAACAGGACCGCATTAGCCGTTATTAGCCGCAGCGCTGGACGAAGGCAGTTTTTTTTTTATTATGGCTCCACACGATAAATTTAGCCAGTGTATTGAAATTCTTTAAATTTTTTATGAGTTTTAGTCGTAGAGATGGGTCAAAGTCATATTTCAAGTAAAAGACTAGTCTAAGCTAAGTCATACCATCAGTAAAGATGTGGTTTTTACTGAAGATTTTCAGTGGACTTTTGGTCAGAACGCAAATAGCATGTTTTTCAACATTGTGCTGTTTCCCTACACTCGCACACAGTCACCGGTACTTAATGGTTAATAACCCACATGTATTACACATTAACTCGCGGAAGAACACAAGTTTTAGGAAAAAATACAATGAGATCACACACACTTTTCCACGTTCCCGCCAAAAACCCACGAAGGCAGTTAGTACGAGTTTTCATCGTAAACGCTTTTGACAGATCTCACATAGTTTTCGACTTATTCTGGTTCCTTGATTGGTCTAAATTTAGTGTAGTGTGAAAACCACTAGAGTCGCTGTACTGTTTTTGATACAAAATTTGTTCAATAATGATATTGAGTTTGGTATGAAAACTCGTACTAAGGGTTGGGATAAAGACGCGATTAGACGCCCACTATTCACGCAGCGTCCGCGTTTGTTGGAGATCTCAGACCCATAGTTTTCATAGATGACAAATGCCCGAAGCCCGCGTGCTCAACTACCACCATGCCTGTTTAAACGGGATTTCATACGTATCACAGTTTCAGTCATGTCTTTAAAATATCTTGTTCTTCACAGAGGGACCTCTACCAAGTGTTCTACAAGAAGTGGAAGTACCAGTGATCAACAACACAGCGTGCGAGGCGATGTACCAAGCCGCGGGATACAATGAACATATACCGAACATATTCATATGTGCCGGCAGGAGTAAAGGAGGCACTGACAGTTGTGAAGGTGAGATATAGGATATTATAACAGAAATAAACAATATTTAAGGTACAGGTGAGATATATTTAGGGTACAGATGAGATACCATTTAGGGTACAGATATGAATTTATTTTTAATCGCACAGATGAGATAAATCAAGGGTACAGCATGGTTATTCTCAATCATTCAAAAGCAAATTCGGATTCGGAAACTGCGTTTAGTTCGACATGGATCTTTGCAATTCACAGTGCTCCTATCGGTTACTTTTAATATTTCAATTCGAAAAAATCTGTGATTCTAATTGGAAAGGTTTCCGCGACAAAAAAGCTCACGGATTTACCAATATTCAAAATTTAAAATTAAGCTTCCGAAACCGAATAGGTTTTTGTATGATTGAGAATCAGGGGGTAGATGAGATACTAGGGCATAGATGGGGTACAGATGCCATACATTTAAGGCACAGATGAGAATCTACATTTAGGGTAAAGATGAAATACATTTAGGGTACAGATGAATTACATTTAGTTTTCAAATGAGATACATTTAAGTTGCGGTAGAGATACATTTAGGGTACTGGCGAGAAACATATATGGCACAGATGAGGTACATTAGGGTACACGTGAACTATAATTAGGTACAGATGAGAAACATATATGGCACAGATGAGATACATTAGGGTTCACATGAACTATAATTAGGTACAGATGAGAAACATATATGGCACAGATGAGGTACATTAGGGTACACGTGAACTATAATTAGGTACAGATGAGAAACATATATGGCACAGATGAGATACATTAGGGTTCACATGAACTATAATTAGGTACAGATGAGAAACATATATGGCACAGATGAGGTACATTAGGGTACACATGAACTATAATTAGGTACAGATGAGAAACATATATGGCACAGATGAGGTACATTAGGGTACACATGAACTATAATTAGGCACAGATGAGAAACATATATGGCACAGATGAGATACATTAAGGTTCACATGAACTATAATTAGGTACAGATGAGAAACATATATGGCACAGATGAGGTACATTAGGGTACACATGAACTATAATTAGGTACAGATGAGAAACATATATGGCACAGATGAGATACATTAGGGTTCACATGAACTATAATTAGGTACAGATGAGAAACATATATGGCACAGATGAGGTACATTAGGGTACACATGAACTATAATTAGGTACAGATGAGAAACATATATGGCACAGATGAGGTACATTAGGGTACACATGAACTATAATTAGGCACAGATGAGAAACATATATGGCACAGATGAGATACATTAGGGTTCACATGAACTATAATTAGGTACAGATGAGAAACATATATGGCACAGATGAGGTACATTAGGGTACACATGAACTATAATTAGGTCCAGATGAGAAACATATATGGCACAGATGAGGTACATTAGGGTACACATGAACTATAATTAGGTACAGATGAGAAACATATATGGCACAGATGAGGTACATTAGGGTACACATGAACTATAATTAGGTACAGATGAGAAACATATATGGCACAGATGAGGTACATTAGGATTCACATGAACTATAATTAGGTACAGATGAGAAACATATATGGCACAGATGAGGTACATTAGGGTACACATGAACTATAATTAGGTACAGATGAGAAACATATATGGCACAGATGAGATACATTAGGATTCACATGAACTATAATTAGGTACAGATGAGAAACATATATGGCACAGATGAGGTACATTAGGGTACACGTGAACTATAATTAGGTACAGATGAGAAACATATATGGCACAGATGAGGTACATTAGGGTACACATGAACTATAATTAGGTCCAGATGAGAAACATATATGGCACAGATGAGGTACATTAGGGTACACATGAACTATAATTAGGTACAGATGAGAAACATATATGGCACAGATGAGATACATTAGGATTCACATGAACTATAATTAGGTACAGATGAGAAACATATATGGCACAGATGAGGTACATTAGGGTACACGTGAACTATAATTAGGTACAGATGAGAAACATATATGGCACAGATGAGGTACATTAGGGTACACATGAACTATAATTAGGTCCAGATGAGAAACATATATGGCACAGATGAGGTACATTAGGGTACACATGAACTATAATTAGGTCCAGATGAGAAACATATATGGCACAGATGAGGTACATTAGGGTACACATGAACTATAATTAGGTACAGATGAGAAACATATATGGCACAGATGAGGTACATTAGGGTACACATGAACTATAATTAGGTACAGATGAGAAACATATATGGCACAGATGAGATACATTAGGATTCACATGAACTATAATTAGGTACAGATGAGAAACATATATGGCACAGATGAGGTACATTAGGGTACACATGAACTATAATTAGGTACAGATGAGAAACATATATGGCACAGATGAGATACATTAGGATTCACATGAACTATAATTAGGTACAGATGAGAAACATATATGGCACAGATGAGGTACATTAGGGTACACGTGAACTATAATTAGGTACAGATGAGAAACATATATGGCACAGATGAGGTACATTAGGGTACACATGAACTATAATTAGGTCCAGATGAGAAACATATATGGCACAGATGAGGTACATTAGGGTACACATGAACTATAATTAGGTACAGATGAGAAACATATATGGCACAGATGAGATACATTAGGATTCACATGAACTATAATTAGGTACAGATGAGAAACATATATGGCACAGATGAGGTACATTAGGGTACACGTGAACTATAATTAGGTACAGATGAGAAACATATATGGCACAGATGAGGTACATTAGGGTACACATGAACTATAATTAGGTCCAGATGAGAAACATATATGGCACAGATGAGGTACATTAGGGTACACGTGAACTATAATTAGGTACAGATGAGAAACATATATGGCACAGATGAGGTACATTAGGGTACACATGAACTATAATTAGGTCCAGATGAGAAACATATATGGCACAGATGAGGTACATTAGGGTTCACATGAACTATAATTAGGTACAGATGAGAAACATATATGGCACAGATGAGGTACATTAGGGTACACATGAACTATAATTAGGTACAGATGAGAAACATATATGGCACAGATGAGATACATTAGGGTACACATGAACTATAATTAGGTACAGATGAGAAACATATATGGCACAGATGAGGTACATTAGGGTACACGTGAACTATAATTAGGTACAGATGAGAAACATATATGGCACAGATGAGATACATTGGGGTTCACATGAACTATAATTAGGTACAGATGAGAAACATATATGGCACAGATGAGATACATTAGGGTTCACATGAACTATAATTAGGTACAGATGAGAAACATATATGGCACAGATGAGATACATTGGGGTTCACATGAACTATAATTAGGTACAGATGAGAAACATATATGGCACAGATGAGGTACATTAGGGTTCACATGAACTATAATTAGGTACAGATGAGAAACATATATGGCACAGATTAGGTACATTAGGGTTCACATGAACTATATAATTATAGTTAGTAATTGTAGTTAGTGTCTCATCTGTACCTAATGGTACAGATGAGAAACATATATGGCACAGATGAGATACATTAGGGTACACGTGAACTATAATTAGGTACAGATGAGAAACATATATGGCACAGATGAGATACATTGGGGTTCACATGAACTATAATTAGGTACAGATGAGAAACATATATGGCACAGATGAGATACATTGGGGTTCACATGAACTATAATTAGGTACAGATGAGAAACATATATGGCACAGATGAGATACATTAGGGTTCACATGAACTATAATTAGGTACAGATGAGAAACATATATGGCACAGATGAGATACATTGGGGTTCACATGAACTATAATTAGGTACAGATGAGAAACATATATGGCACAGATGAGGTACATTAGGGTTCACATGAACTATAATTAGGTACAGATGAGAAACATATATGGCACAGATTAGGTACATTAGGGTTCACATGAACTATATAATTATAGTTAGTAATTGTAGTTAGTGTCTCATCTGTACCTAATGGTACAGATGAGAAACATATATGGCACAGATGAGGTACATTAGGGTACACGTGAACTATAATTAGGTACAGATGAGAAACATATATGGCACAGATGAGATACATTAGGGTTCACATGAACTATAATTAGGTACAGATGAGAAACATATATGGCACAGATGAGGTACATTAGGGTACACGTGAACTATAATTAGGTACAGATGAGAAACATATATGGCACAGATGAGATACATTAGGGTACACATGAACTATAATTAGGTACAGATGAGAAACATATATGGCACAGATGAGGTACATTAGGGTACACGTGAACTATAATTAGGTACAGATGAGAAACATATATGGCACAGATGAGATACATTGGGGTTCACATGAACTATAATTAGGTACAGATGAGAAACATATATGGCACAGATGAGGTACATTAGGGTACACATGAACTATAATTAGGTACAGATGAGAAACATATATGGCACAGATGAGATACATTGGGGTTCACATGAACTATAATTAGGTACAGATGAGAAACATATATGGCACAGATGAGGTACATTAGGGTTCACATGAACTATAATTAGGTACAGATGAGAAACATATATGGCACAGATTAGGTACATTAGGGTTCACATGAACTATATAATTATAGTTAGTAATTGTAGTTAGTGTCTCATCTGTACCTAATGGTACAGATGAGAAACATATATGGCACAGATGAGATACATTGGGGTTCACATGAACTATAATTAGGTACAGATGAGAAACATATATGGCACAGATGAGGTACATTAGGGTTCACATGAACTATAATTAGGTACAGATGAGAAACATATATGGCACAGATTAGGTACATTAGGGTTCACATGAACTATATAATTATAGTTAGTAATTGTAGTTAGTGTCTCATCTGTACCTAATGGTACAGATGAGAAACATATATGGCACAGATGAGATACATTGGGGTTCACATGAACTATAATTAGGTACAGATGAGAAACATATATGGCACAGATGAGGTACATTAGGGTACACATGAACTATAATTAGGTACAGATGAGAAACATATATGGCACAGATGAGATACATTGGGGTTCACATGAACTATAATTAGGTACAGATGAGAAACATATATGGCACAGATGAGGTACATTAGGGTTCACATGAACTATAATTAGGTACAGATGAGAAACATATATGGCACAGATTAGGTACATTAGGGTTCACATGAACTATATAATTATAGTTAGTAATTGTAGTTAGTGTCTCATCTGTACCTAATGGTACAGATGAGAAACATATATGGCACAGATGAGATACATTGGGGTTCACATGAACTATAATTAGGTACAGATGAGAAACATATATGGCACAGATGAGGTACATTAGGGTTCACATGAACTATAATTAGGTACAGATGAGAAACATATATGGCACAGATTAGGTACATTAGGGTTCACATGAACTATATAATTATAGTTAGTAATTGTAGTTAGTGTCTCATCTGTACCTAATGGTACAGATGAGAAACATATATGGCACAGATGAGGTACATTAGGGTACACGTGAACTATAATTAGGTACAGATGAGAAACATATATGGCACAGATGAGATACATTAGGGTTCACATGAACTATAATTAGGTACAGATGAGAAACATATATGGCACAGATGAGATACATTAGGGTTCACATGAACTATAATTAGGTACAGATGAGAAACATATATGGCACAGATGAGGTACATTAGGGTACACGTGAACTATAATTAGGTACAGATGAGAAACATATATGGCACAGATGAGATACATTAGGGTACACATGAACTATAATTAGGTACAGATGAGAAACATATATGGCACAGATGAGGTACATTAGGGTACACGTGAACTATAATTAGGTACAGATGAGAAACATATATGGCACAGATGAGATACATTAGGGTACACATGAACTATAATTAGGTACAGATGAGAAACATATATGGCACAGATGAGATACATTGGGGTTCACATGAACTATAATTAGGTACAGATGAGAAACATATATGGCACAGATGAGGTACATTAGGGTTCACATGAACTATAATTAGGTACAGATGAGAAACATATATGGCACAGATGAGATACATTGGGGTTCACATGAACTATAATTAGGTACAGATGAGAAACATATATGGCACAGATGAGGTACATTAGGGTACACATGAACTATAATTAGGTACAGATGAGAAACATATATGGCACAGATGAGATACATTGGGGTTCACATGAACTATAATTAGGTACAGATGAGAAACATATATGGCACAGATGAGGTACATTAGGGTTCACATGAACTATAATTAGGTACAGATGAGAAACATATATGGCACAGATTAGGTACATTAGGGTTCACATGAACTATATAATTATAGTTAGTAATTGTAGTTAGTGTCTCATCTGTACCTAATGGTACAGATGAGAAACATATATGGCACAGATGAGGTACATTAGGGTACAAGTGAACTATAATTAGGTACAGATGAGAAACATATATGGCACAGATGAGATACATTAGGGTTCACATGAACTATAATTAGGTACAGATGAGAAACATATATGGCACAGATGAGGTACATTAGGGTACACGTGAACTATAATTAGGTACAGATGAGAAACATATATGGCACAGATGAGATACATTAGGGTACACATGAACTATAATTAGGTACAGATGAGAAACATATATGGCACAGATGAGGTACATTAGGGTACACGTGAACTATAATTAGGTACAGATGAGAAACATATATGGCACAGATGAGATACATTAGGGTACACATGAACTATAATTAGGTACAGATGAGAAACATATATGGCACAGATGAGATACATTGGGGTTCACATGAACTATAATTAGGTACAGATGAGAAACATATATGGCACAGATGAGGTACATTAGGGTTCACATGAACTATAATTAGGTACAGATGAGAAACATATATGGCACAGATTAGGTACATTAGGGTTCACATGAACTATATAATTATAGTTAGTAATTGTAGTTAGTGTCTCATCTGTACCTAATGGTACAGATGAGAAACATATATGGCACAGATGAGATACATTGGGGTTCACATGAACTATAATTAGGTACAGATGAGAAACATATATGGCACAGATGAGGTACATTAGGGTTCACATGAACTATAATTAGGTACAGATGAGAAACATATATGGCACAGATTAGGTACATTAGGGTTCACATGAACTATATAATTATAGTTAGTAATTGTAGTTAGTGTCTCATCTGTACCTAATGGTACAGATGAGAAACATATATGGCACAGATGAGGTACATTAGGGTACACGTGAACTATAATTAGGTACAGATGAGAAACATATATGGCACAGATGAGATACATTAGGGTTCACATGAACTATAATTAGGTACAGATGAGAAACATATATGGCACAGATGAGGTACATTAGGGTACACGTGAACTATAATTAGGTACAGATGAGAAACATATATGGCACAGATGAGATACATTAGGGTACACATGAACTATAATTAGGTACAGATGAGAAACATATATGGCACAGATGAGGTACATTAGGGTACACGTGAACTATAATTAGGTACAGATGAGAAACATATATGGCACAGATGAGATACATTAGGGTACACATGAACTATAATTAGGTACAGATGAGAAACATATATGGCACAGATGAGATACATTGGGGTTCACATGAACTATAATTAGGTACAGATGAGAAACATATATGGCACAGATGAGGTACATTAGGGTTCACATGAACTATAATTAGGTACAGATGAGAAACATATATGGCACAGATTAAGTACATTAGGGTTCACATGAACTATATAATTATAGTTAGTAATTGTAGTTAGTGTCTCATCTGTACCTAATGGTACAGATGAGAAACATATATGGCACAGATGAGGTACATTAGGGTACACGTGAACTAAAATTAGGTACAGATGAGAAACATATATGGCACAGATGAGATACATTAGGGTTCACATGAACTATAATTAGGTACAGATGAGAAACATATATGGCACAGATGAGGTACATTAGGGTACACGTGAACTATAATTAGGTACAGATGAGAAACATATATGGCACAGATGAGATACATTAGGGTACACATGAACTATAATTAGGTACAGATGAGAAACATATATGGCACAGATGAGGTACATTAGGGTACACGTGAACTATAATTAGGTACAGATGAGAAACATATATGGCACAGATGAGATACATTAGGGTACACATGAACTATAATTAGGTACAGATGAGAAACATATATGGCACAGATGAGATACATTGGGGTTCACATGAACTATAATTAGGTACAGATGAGAAACATATATGGCACAGATGAGGTACATTAGGGTTCACATGAACTATAATTAGGTACAGATGAGAAACATATATGGCACAGATTAGGTACATTAGGGTTCACATGAACTATATAATTATAGTTAGTAATTGTAGTTAGTGTCTCATCTGTACCTAATGGTACAGATGAGAAACATATATGGCACAGATGAGGTACATTAGGGTACACGTGAACTATAATTAGGTACAGATGAGAAACATATATGGCACAGATGAGATACATTAGGGTTCACATGAACTATAATTAGGTACAGATGAGAAACATATATGGCACAGATGAGGTACATTAGGGTACACGTGAACTATAATTAGGTACAGATGAGAAACATATATGGCACAGATGAGATACATTAGGGTACACATGAACTATAATTAGGTACAGATGAGAAACATATATGGCACAGATGAGGTACATTAGGGTACACGTGAACTATAATTAGGTACAGATGAGAAACATATATGGCACAGATGAGATACATTAGGGTACACATGAACTATAATTAGGTACAGATGAGAAACATATATGGCACAGATGAGGTACATTAGGGTACACGTGAACTATAATTAGGTACAGATGAGAAACATATATGGCACAGATGAGATACATTAGGGTTCACATGAACTATAATTAGGTACAGATGAGAAACATATATGGCACAGATTAGGTACATTAGGGTTCACATGAACTATATAATTATAGTTAGTAATTGTAGTTAGTGTCTCATCTGTACCTAATGGTACAGATGAGAAACATATATGGCACAGATGAGGTACATTAGGGTACACGTGAACTATAATTAGGTACAGATGAGAAACATATATGGCACAGATGAGATACATTAGGGTTCACATGAACTATAATTAGGTACAGATGAGAAACACTTAGGATACAGATAAACTATGAATTTATCGTTTTCTTTATAGGTGACAGCGGCGGCCCAATGGTCATTCCCCGTCAGAGAGATGGCCGCTACGTCCTCGGAGGTATAATATCCTGGGGTATCGGCTGTGCTGAACCAAACCAACCAGGAGTTTACACCAGGATCTCAGAGTTCAGAGACTGGATCAACCAGATCTTACAGTTTTAAATAAATAGCAAAAGAGACTTTATTAACACACGGCAGTGTGTCAGCCAAGGTTGAAGGATTTTAGGAACCACCATTTTGGCTGTCATAGTTTTCAGTCTAATCGAATTTCAGACTTGTTTTTGTGTGTCTAATTTATTTACATTGGTGATGTAGTGTTGGTGTAACAAAATGTGACTATAATAGAAATAGTGTTTTTAGATTTTATAATATTTATATTTATAACATTATTTTATTTTATTTTATTTTATTTCTTAACAAAATAATGCTATACAGTGACTTTTTTCCTATTTCACTGTTACTATTTACTGTTACTAGTAGTAAGTACATTTTGGATCGATCTAGGAGTTTTCAGTTCGATTTTTATCATTGTTTATGAGGACCGTACCTTAGTAACGTAATCCACGTAACATGGTTATGGAGCCATTTAAATAGGCAGGTACCTATTGCATGAGTGTAGATATAGTAGAGTATGAAACTGCACATAACTAGGTATTAAAACACTCGTGTGATACCATTACAAAGCTCGCCAACGGCTCGGTTTTTAGTTTTCCGTACCCAAAGGGTAAAACGGGACCCTATTACTAAGACTCCGCTGTCCGTCTGTCTGTCTGTCTGTCTGTCTGTCTATCTGTCTGTCTGTCCATCTGTCACCAGGCTATAGCTCATTAACCGTGATAGTTAGACAGTTGACATTTTCACAGATGGTGTATTTCTGTTGCCGCTAGAACAACAAATACTAAAAACAAAATAAAGTTAAAAATCAGAGGGGGTCCCCATACAAAAAACGTGTATTTAAACGCCATCTATCTAATTAGTTTCGGCAAAATGACATAGATGGCGCTAGTAAACGAGCCCCGTCTTTCTAGATCGCGACTAAACCAAATATTCTTGGTAATATCAATTAATCAAATATATGAGGTTGAAACTCTGTTATGTTTCGTATTGTACGGAACCCTCCCAGGTGTGCGATAAGAGACGCGATGCTGACTCGCACTTGGCCAGTTTTATTAAACGTACGCGTGTTTTAATACTACTAATACACTCATTACGCAACAGTTTTATAATCTACTATTATGACGTAGATATGCAATAAATACAGTGTCAAGCTACTCTTTCGCCATTTTGAAAAAAAATTTATGATGTTCGTGGATACAGATTTCATTTAAAACTTTTTTTAAGTGAAACTTCTTTAAACACACTGCGGTAAAATTTGACGGATGTGACGTAGCGTCACGGTCCGAAGGCAGCGGAAATGATGTAAGCGTCATGTTATGTTTTATATTTATAAACGCCCTCTATTGTAGTATACCCCTATATTAGTAGAATGGGTAACTACGAAGACGTATTCACTAAAGTTCACCAGGCTGTATCTCATAAACAGTGATAATTAGACGGTTGAAATAATCACAGATGATGTATTTCTGTTGCCGCTATAACAACAAATACTAAAAACAAAACAAAGTTAAAAATTAAAGGGGGTCCCCATACAAAAAACGTGTTTTTACCATAGCGCCATCTGTGAACGATTGTTTAACTTATTAATAAATAATATTAATTACCAACCTTTGTGTTAATGTTCACTTAGTTGGTGTTAGATATTCGTTAGATGGCGTTGTAGTTAATAAGCATGTTTGGTAATGACACGGTAATATAATATAATATTATACTTATATATTATTATACTGCGGTTCGGAACCCTCCGTGTGCGAGACAAAAGTCTGACTCGCACTTGGCCAGTTTTATTTATGCTACGGAATGCATCATATCACGTCGTTCGCTAACATACAATGTTTCGTTTCACATTAAAATCTCTTTATTCATATTTTGTAAGTTAACCGTATTGCTCTAATGGCGTCCTATTTTTACCGGCTTCAAAAAGGAGGAGGTTTCTCAAATCGACCGTATATATATATTATTTTTTAATGTTTGTTCGCGGATAACTTCGTCGTTTATAAACCGATTTTGATTATTCTTTTTTTGTTGGAAAGAATATAAATAATTTTATCGAGGTCTGATAAGTATCTCCAGAGATATGGAGATAAACACCTCAAAATTGGTACTGAAAATTAATAGCGTGGCTTTGATGTCGGTTCCTTTTAGTTTTTTAAACGATCTTATCATACTAAAACTATAGCATGCCTTTAAAATTAAAGGTAAAGATGTACACAAAGTAGATACATTATCTAATCTTTGAAATAAAAATTATATGAATTTGTTATCGAATTAATAGAATTTAAGTTATTATTAAAACTAATTCATTATTTTTATTTAAAGTATGTTTTATTAAGTGTAAATGCCGTATTTTAATTAGTTAGTAATAAATAATTAATTTTAATATACATACATATATTTATTTTAAAACAATTAAATGAATCGCTATGGTGCTTATTGATAAATCTTTTTATACTATTACGAGTATATTCAAAAAGTATATTTTTCCATTTTTATGGCTATTTTTTCTTCTTTTCATGTTGTACAATAAAATTAATATATAATACATTAAATTTAATGTAGGTTAGTAAAAGAAATATATTTATTTGTTTATATTTAATTAATTTAATTTCAATTTAATTATGTAACAATACAACGAATATACACTTAACTTATTTTAGCAGAAATGTTGTAAATATTATAATGCATTTATTAACTTAATATAAATTAGCCATAATAGTGTTCAGATCACAATCTGAGGATTTAAATAAATTTTTGAACATATGAATGCTTGTTTTTATTTATAACCGACTTCACAAAAAAGGAGGGGGTTCACAATTCGACTGTTTTTTTTATGTTTGTTACCTCAGAACTCCGTCAAATCTCAACCGATATGATGTTTTTTTTGACAGATTATGCCTCCCGTTTGGTCCATTCAAATTTTATGTGGCAATTATCTCTGGAGATATGGAGAAAAACAATATAAGCAAATTTGTATACTTTGATGACATGCTTATAACTACCGGCTACTTTGACTATCGTGGCATGTGAAGTCGGTTTTCTTAGTTTTGTAAATGATTTTAAATTATTCTTATCATGATATATTTCTACATAAGATTATAAGATAAATGCTAATCCAGAAAACTAGCCAGGTAATATTTAAAAAAAATGCATAAATCTACTGCGTTTTTAGGGTTCCGTACCTCAAAAGGAACCCTTATATGATCACTTTGTTGTCTGTCTGTCCGTCTGTCAAGACCCTTTTATAGGGTTCCGTAGCCGAATGGCAAATAAAACTGGCCGGGTGCAAGTCGGACTCGCACTTGTAGTGTTCCGTAACACACTACAATATTTCAGAAGATCGAGAAAAAAATATATTTCTCACCAGCAAGAAATTAACTTTGTTTTTCAGTGTTTTGACAAAGTTATATATGCGGTTTGGAAAATGTGCTATATCTCAAAAGCTGCTGACTAGTGACTATATCTCGTTAAAAAAAAACAATTTTCATCAAAGGTTTGTATGAAGATCTACAGCATATTTTTTTTTTAGATTTTTCACTCTCGTAATTTAGAAGGTAAAGGAGGGGGGGACACACTTATTATTTAAATCTGCTCATAGATAGTTGATCAATATCTGTATTATTGCGATACGAAGAGATAAAGAAGGTCTGGATGACATTCTAAAACAGTACCTGAAGGAACCATTGCTTACTAGATAAACAGATCCAATAGCTTATTGGGCACCAGGACTGCTGTCTGGCCAGATTTATGCTGTTTGGCATTGCAGTAGGTATCTGAAAATTTTTGCAACATCGGCACCTTCAGAGCGGCTGTTTTCCCTAGCTGGAAATACATTAACAGATAGCCTAGGCTAGATCCAGGGGCTGTCGAAATTATTATTTTTTAAGAGTTTAAATGTAACTAGATAGCTGGAATTTATAATGTAAAACCTGTTATATAATTTTCAATAATAATGGGTAATGTAAAAATAAGTATTTTGCATGCATACTCTGCTTTTCTTTATTTTTATATAATTACGATACGATCTTCCGAGATCGAATATAATCAATTCAATGCAATACGATTAAATCGTGAATCGATTCACGAAGTTGCGATCCAGAAGATCGATTCAAAGTAAAAATCGGGCTTCCCTACCCTTGTCACAGAAATGATAATAATAATACGTAGCAGGGTGCTTATAGATCGACGCTAGACACTAAAATTAGTGGTTAAAGTGCATCACAAATACAGTGCCACAAGTATAACTTGGCGGTGGTGGTTTTTGGAACTAATTATTTTAATTGAAACTGTGAGTTTGACGTTTGAGAGATTACCGCGACATTATTGCTGATAAATCTGCTACATTAAAATAGTTCAATAATGCCAAAAGTAATTAAAAGTGGTTTAAGAGAAACTGTTATAAAAGTACAAAGTAAAAGCACAGTGGCGCACAGGCACGCCAAGTTATACTTGTCGGACTGTTCAAAGGAATCTCTTGCTAGATCAGTAATTAATTAAACAGTTTTGCTTAACCATCCTGAATGTCAAAAAGTTCAAATGAAACGCTTGCGAGTTCTAATTTTTCCTGTGGCTCCATCTAGCGACAAATGAATACATCGCAATCGTGAGATATAAAGCGAATTTCGTTGTTCAACTTCCTGGCACAGTTTTTAGGGTTCCGTAGCCGAATGGCAAAAACAGAACCCTTATAGATTCGCCATGTCTGTCTGTCTGTCCATCCGTATGTCACAGCCACTTTATTATGAAACTATTAGGACTCCATAGTTGAAACCCGGTAGGTAGATGTATTCTGTGAACCGCTTAACGATTTTTATAAAAAAAAGACGTGTGGCACTCGGGGACTGCCGCGGTAAAGCTATTGCATAGCAGTTTTTTATTTATCCAGTATTTTTTTTCTTTGATATTCATTCAAGTGAATAGAGGGTGGCCTAATAGGGACTAGTGAAACAATCGGATGCTGGTTTAAGACTGAATATATTTGGAATTACACATTGATAATATACCTTACTACTAAAGTACTTACTTACTACACCACATCACCCCCGTTACTTAAAAATAAAATGAAAATACATTTTTGTTTTATTTTACACTAGCAGCCCACCCCGGCTTCGCACGGGTAGAACATATATGCCTACAAAATTTGCATCAGTTTGTTGCATCAAATATAAAATACTAACATATTTAACAATCATCGTCATATTTCAACCAATTTACACAAAACCTTAACGAATTATGCACCTAAACCGTCCTCATAAACACTCTGGCTATTGGTGAAAACCGCATGATAATCCGTTCAGTAGCTATTGAGATTATTGCGAACAGACAGACAGACGCAGTGATGGACTTTGTTTTATAATATTTACATAGTGATATTGGACGGCCCTTTGGCGTAAAGGATAGTTACCCTGATTCTGACCCGACGGTCGTTGGTTCTAATCCTAGCTATATACCTACTAATGAAAGTTTTATGTGCATTCATGAATCATGGGTTTTCGCACAGAGGTAGTGGGATCATGGAATCAATTTTTTTTTTTTTTATAATAAAAGATTACTCGCAAAAGGTCGCACATTACTAGTATTCTTGTTAATCCCTCCAACTAAGCTAAATATGCTTGTGTCTGGAGTGGGTTCACGTCAATAGTGTAATGGGTGGGGTGGGGATCGAACTCACGACCTCTCGATCGTCAGTCCGACACCCTATCCATTGGGCTATTGCCGCCTTTAAAATCAATCAAATCATGGGATCAAAGAAGGGGAATTATACGTTTAACGTGTGTGTGTATCATCTGTGTCTGTCTGTAGCATCTTAGCAACCAACCAGATGAACCGATTTTGATTTTATTATTGATATTTTTTTTGTTTGATAGATGTCTTCATCGAGAGTATTCTTAGCTTTGATTCATGAAAATTCGTTCATTCGTTATAAAACTATGAGCTTTTTTCTAGTTAATTGCGCTATGAAATCAACTTTCATAGGTCTGATCAATTCGAAAATCTTCTTCTTCAACGATATTGTAAAAACATGGAAGCATTGACCTGATGCTGGGACATCTCCTGTACTCTACAGAATACTCAAATCCACACCAACTTACAGCTCAGATTTTAAATGTCGTGTTTAGAGTCATTGGAATGCTTTTAATAAAAAGATTATACATAGATCAGTCGGGGTGGTTTAAAATATTATATTATTGTATATATAGATGAATATTATTTTACACAATAGATCATATTATTATACTATATTGACTTCAAATTGATTGTGATCGGTGGGGATCTACAGCATAGCTAAGCTTATAATAATATTTTCGTAGTAACTATGACCTAATCTGTGGTTTCACTGCAAATATTTTAATAATTTTGCGATGCGTGTTTGTGAAATTCGTGATATATCTTCAAGAGTTTTCATTTGCATTATATACTGTAAAGGACAATTTTAATCTATAATATGTGGCCAAGCTAATTAACGTAATTATTTGGATAAAGATTAATACTGTATACTTAAAAATAGCCTTGGAAGTTATGTAATATTTTTTAACAAAAATTTTAAGATTAAAATGGTTACTGTGAGTCAACCTTAAGAGATAGACATATGCTGTCGCGGACTTTTTTGTAGGTCTTATTAAGTTGTACAACTCTTGCATAGAAAATATTCTTCTATCTATTTTTAATTAAGCAGCGTTCGTAAGAAACGTGTTTTTTCGACCGTTTTTTTGCCAACTTAGGTTGCAAATTAGGTCTCCACGAATGTACCTTTGATTTAAACGGGATAATATATAGCCTATTTTCATTTCGAAAGTCCATTCTATATTTATATATATAATAATATATATATTTAAATATATAAAAAATTCTTTCACTTATGTGAAAGAATTTTTTAAATCGGTCCAATAGTTTTTGAGCCAAATCATTACAAACATACAAAAATACAAAAATACAAATGTTCTCTCTTTATAATATTAGTATAGATTACAACACAAGTAGTTACAATATATCAAATTCTAATACAGTAAATACACACGTACTCATAATTACATTTTTATTTTACTCTACAAATAAGTTTACCACACAATACTGAATAATTATTACACATTTAACACTTACACATTATAAATCTTAGTCCGATTTTTATGGATCACCTCCTCTCTTCCATTTTTCAAAATGTTTACATTACATCCTAAATCTTCTAACACTAAATACGGTCCTAAATAAATCTTATCCAACTTAGTTCCTGCTTCATTCTTAACTAAACAATAATCATTAGTTTTATATACTACTAGAAGTGCCCCGCGGCTTCGCCCGCGTTAAAAACTTCTTTTGTTTACTTCAAACTTTTCTTTTATAAAAACGATTCTATCATTAAATACATCAAATAAGAATTAGCCAAATCGGTTCACCCGTTTTCATGTTATCGCGTGACTAAGGCAATTCGGGATTCATTATAAATGGGGTAATTTTTTAATTTTACCCGAAAAACCCAAATTTTCAGACTTTGTTACCTACCCCATTTTGAAAAATGCTACAACACGTACTTTATCACATCTTGTTTCGCCATACAAACTTTTAATCCCCGTTCCGTATCCGGGAGGAATTTTGAGAAAATTCTTTCTGAGCGGATACCTACGCCGTAATAACTATCTGCATTCTAAAGCTTCTTCAGCGCAATCCGAAACAATGTTGATTTTTAGACTTTTTTACCCCAGTTTATCCACTTAGAAGGGCATTTGAAAAAGTCTGAATCTCGTATTTACTTATTTATTTACAAAAGTACTTGTGTGAAATGACGAATAAAATGACTATCCAAACGTTGAACCCTCGCTTATTCCCCTTGAAGAGTAAATTTTGAAAAATTATTTCTTAGCGGATACCTAAGTCAAAATACCTATCTGCATGCCAAATTTCAGCGCAATCCGAAACAATATTGATTTCAGACTTTGTTACCCCACATTACCCTTTTAGGGGTGGAATTTCGAAAGAGCCTGAAACACGTATTTACTTACTTAAGTACTTGTGTTAAGTTTCAAATAGAAAATACTATCTAATATTGTTTCTCCATACAAACTTTGAACCTCCGTTTCATCACCTTCAGGGGTGAATTTTGCATAATACTTTCTCAGAGGGAACTAACGTCGTAATAACTATCTGCATGCCAAATTTTAGCGCAATCCGAAACAATATTGATTTTCACACTTTGTTACCCCATTTCACCCTTGTCGGGGTGGAATTAAAAAAAAACCTAAAACACATCTTTACTTATTTTTTTATTTGAGCACTTATGTGAAGTTTCGAATAGAAAATACTATCTAATCTTGTTTCTCCATACAAAATTTGAACCCCCGTTTCATCCCCTTCAGGGGTAAATTTTGGAAAATCCTTTCTCAAAGGTAGCTAAAGACTTCAGACTTTGTTACCCTATTTCACCCTCTTAGGGGCGGAATTTCGAAAAACCTAAATCACCTGTTTACTTATTTATGTCCTGAAGCACTTGTGTGAAGTTTCGAATAGAAAAGACTATCTAATAACCTTTCTCCATAGAAACTTTGTACCCCCGTTTCATCCCTTTCAGGGGTGAATTTTAAAAAATCCTTTCTTATCTGATACTTACGTCATAATAACCACCTGTATGCTAAATTTCAGCGCAATCCAAAACAATATTGATTTTCAGACTTTGTTACCCCATTTTAGCCTCTTAGGGGTGGAATTTCGATAAAGCCTAAAACACGTATTTACTTATTTATGTACTCAAGCACTTGTGTGAAGTTTCGAATAGTAAAGACTATCTAATATTGTTTCTCCATAGAAACTTTGAACCCCCGTTTTATTCCTTTAAGGGGTGAATTTTAGAAAATCCTTTCTTAGAATCTTGAATTGAGATGGCGCTGCTGTCTCGTAAAGGTCAACTCAGAGTAAAATTATCGCAAAAAAAATAAATTAAACGGATTATTGTTAAAAAAACCGGTTATAGTTACATATAATTATACGATTAAGACGTAGTATCGTTTGCAGAAAAATCAAAGTGACTATTATAAAATAAGAAATGATTAGAAATACAATCTACAAGAAACGGTGACAACAAGTTAAAGTAAAATCAACACAAATATTTGGACGAATCTGGGCAGATAGACGGAAGACAACGCACACAGAATCTATAATAATTACACAGTGAGTAAAACTCTCTTTAAAAACCAAGATTTAGATAAATTATTTTGGTTCCTAATTATTTGTTTACAAATTTAAATGTGACAACCAACTGTAGTATTAACTGACAGAAAGAAACAAGCGAATCAAACATATAAAACTTGAAGTTAGTGACATCTATTTGACTTGACTTGAACTATTTCCGAGATGAACTTCCTCGATAACATAACGTTCCGTCGTACGCGCACTCAAGAAGACTCCGAACAAAATGACACAAACTGTTCGATACATCTACTAGATGGCACCACTAGTAGCATACCTGACATATCTTCCGGTGATGACGACCAGAATGACCACGAAGCGAAATACATAGAACGGATTAAGACACTCGAGCTTAGCTTAAATAACGCGCATAAACAAATAGAAGTACTTTCTTTGGAAAATATTAAACTAAAATGCGAAAACGAAGATTTAAAAATAAAGTACGAGTTATCAAATAAAATTACACCAACACCAATTAATGTAGTGGCTTCAACCTCTGAAAAAATCCCACAGCTAGAAGTAAGCAAAATATCTCAGATACCTTCGCTGTCAAATGACGCAACAAATACTTTGAAAAACGTCTCAAGCATCAAAAATTTGGTTGCGCCGACCCAAATGAATGTACACTCTTTATCATTAAAACAAGCCAAATCATCAGAACAATCACAGCGTGGAAAAATATGCATTCTAAGTACCAACAGGACTAATAAAATCCTCTCAATTGCCGAAACAAGTATAGCTTCCCAAGAAAATACAGAGTTGTGCCATTACCTATATCCCCACTGCGGAATCCGTCAACTATTATCTGAGATAAAAGGAAAGACTAAAGGGTTAACCATGAACGATTTTTGTATCATAATGATAGGAGATAACGATTTAAATGATATTAACGACTACGTTGGACTCATAAAATTTATAAGGCAGACACTAAAAGACATAATAAATACAAATATAATTATTTGTGCGCCTACTTATAAATATGGTTACACTACGGACACTTTTAACTGGAGAATAAAACACTTCAATGATATGCTCAACTTAGATATACATACACATAAATATGCGTACCTGTTTGACTCAAACGACCACTTAGAATACGACTCTTCAATGTTCCACAGACACTCATGTACTGTCAATAACTATGGAATGAAAACATTATTTGGAAATTTGACTAAATATATTATAGAAATACAATACTCTGAAGACGCGAGACGAAATATTCAAAGACACGTAACAGAAAAGAACAGTGATCATGATCACACACAGCAGCTTTTTCTCGAATAAATACTTACACATACTTCATCAAAACATAGCAGGATTATTAAATAAATCAGATGCGCTATCAATATGTCTTGAAGAACTAAAAGATAAAAATGTATATGTAGATATACTATGCATGACAGAGCATTTTATTATGAGCGGCTATGAGACCTATCTCACGATCCCTAACTATACTCTAGCTGCGTGCTTCAGTAGAAGTAATCAGAAACGAGGTGGAGCCTGCATACTTGTGAGAAAAGGATACGAATGGCGGGAATTAACAGACATAAAGAAAATGTCTATTGTAGGTTTATGTGAATTTTGTGCAATTGAGTTGATTAAATATAAAATAGCAATAATTTGTTTATATAGAGTACCGCGAGCAGAGAATCTAAATATATTTTTTAATAAGTTGGAATCAGTTTTGATTATGATAAACAAAAAGAGATACGAACGTGTAGTTATTGCAGGAGACTATAATATAGATATATTAAAACAAAATAATATAACTTTAGATTTAGAATGTTTGATGTTGATGATATGACCCTAGCAATTAAGGAGCCGACAAGATCTGCAAGCCAAACCTGTATTGACAACATTGCTCATAATTTTAGGAAGCCGTGCAAAACTGAAGTGTTAGAGCTGGCACTATCTGATCACACAGCACAGCTAATAACAATGCCTGTTAAAAAAATATGTAGTGTAAATTATTGGCGAAAAGAGATACGGGATGTTAGTTTAGAAAATATATTGAAATTTAAAGAATGTATAAGTAGCCTTTCCTTTTCTGAAATGTATAACGAATCTGACCCGAATAAGGCGTACGATATTTTTTTGAGTAATTTTAAACTATTTTACGATTTGTGTTTCCCCCGTAAGATGATAACAATTCATACTAACATGAAACCCAAGTGGATATCCAAAGGTCTAAAAAAATGTAGCGCTAAAAAAAGGGCTCTGTTATGGAATTTTAGATTAAAACCGTCTTTAAGTAACAAAAGGCGATACTTTAACTATTCCAAGTTGTATAAAAAAATTATAAAACTTACACAACGGGCCCAAAATAACTATAAAATAAAAAATTCAGACAATAAAACAAAGACCACTTGGCAAATAATTAACAATAGAAGACTAAATGTTCCACGTGACTCTATCACACGAATTAATGTTAATAATAACTATGTAACTGATCCAAACGATATTGCAAACAGCTTTAATAATTATTTTATTGACAAAATTAAACCAATTTTAAATTGCGGTAAGAATATTAAATCGAATATAATCAGCCCGGCGAACTCTATATTTATGACTCCTAGTATACCAAATGACATAAAAATTATAATAAATGGACTCAAAAACACAAATAGCGTAGGATATGATGATATTATGACTAAAATTATAAAATCAGTAAATGAATTAATTTGTGGACATTTAAGTCATTTGATTAATTTATGTATATATGAAGGTGTTTTCCCGGAGGGAATGAAAACCTCAATAGTAAAACCATTATTTAAAAAGGAAAATAATGAATTGATGGAATTTTACAGACCGATAGCTCTCATACCAATATTTTCAAAGATCTTTGAAAAATATATTTATAAAGAATTATACAGATATTTAGAGTGTAATAAAACACTTTGTTCAGAACAAAAAGGTTTGAGAAAAAATTGTAACATCAACTTAGCCATTTTTGATTTCTATAATAAGGTAATAAGTAGCGTCGATACAAATACCCCTATATGCGCTATATACTGTGACATGACGCAAGCATTTGACTACGTCGATCACCGTATACTTATTTGTAAGCTAGAGTCATACGGAGTAAGAGGTAACGTTCTGAAACTGCTAAAATCATACCTAACACAAAGACTACAGATAACTGACATTTGTAGAGTCGATCTAAAAACGAAAAAGGAAGTTACTTATAGATCTCAACCGCGATCGGTATTGTATGGCGTGCCACAAGGTAGCGTTTTAGGACCGTTGCTATTTTTATTGTACATAAACGATTTACCAAAATGCACGGCAAGCCCCATGTCTCTTTTCGCCGATGACAGTACAGTGGTGATACAATGTAAAGAAAAAGAGCTGTACCAAAATGAAATTAATGACGCTTTAGCTTCTATTGTAAAATGGTTAGACAATAATAATCTTAAAATAAATCTTAGTAAAACCCAAGTTATGCACTTCAACCAAAGATCTCGTCCAAATAGCATAGATATAAATTACAACTCAACATTAATTCGTGAAGTTGAGTACACAAAATTCTTGGGATTGATTATTGATAAACAGCTCAATTGGAAGACACACATAGCAGAACTTTGCAAAAAAATAAGCGGCTCTGCTTACGCACTATTCAAAATAGCTCCAATAATCAATACTGACGGTTTACTCACTGCGTACCATGGGCTAGCAGCTTCAGTTTTGCGATATGGAATCATCTTCTGGGGAAACTCTACAGAAAAACTTGCAGTATTTAAAGCTCAAAAACGCTGCATAAGAGCTATGTTTGGTCTACAGAACACCGACAGTTGCAAACCCTATTTTAGTAAATACCACATTCTGACACTTCCGTCCCTTTATATATTTGAGATAGACATTTTTGTGCGAAGCAATCCTCTATTGTTCCGACGGATGTCAGATGTTGTAAAACGAAATAGGCGATATCATAATAGACTATGTATTAATAAAGCCAAAACTGCTTTAATGCACAAAAGTCTGCTATGTGTGGCTCCAAAAATTTTCAATAAAATACCTAATTGTATTAAAGAACAAAGCATGACATTATTTAAAAAGAAATTGAAAATACTATTGACAACTAAGTGCTACTATAATATTGACGAATTCTTGAATGATAATTTTGATGAAATAATTTAACTGACATGACCTAAATATTTATTTATTCAAAAAGACATTTTACTATTTTATTGACATAACTTTTTTTTTAAATTTTATATATTTCTAATATATATTTCAAGTTCTTTTAATTATATAATGTTATTCTATTAAAACATATGACATCTAATAGATAAATAATTACCACAATACTTTTTACTGCTAGCATAAGTCTGTAAAAATTGTTTTTATTTAAATATATATTTTTGGATTTTGCGGCAACGCCAGCTCTCAAATTAATGTAGCCTACCAGGCAAAACATTGCACACCACAGCGGTAGAATGTAAGAACATCTCAAATACTACTTCATCCTTTTTGTACTACATTTTCAGCAATAAAATTATTTCATTTCATTTCATTTCATTTCATTTCATTTCATTTCATTTCATTTCATTTCATTTCATTTCATTTCATTTCATTTCATTTCATTTCATTTCATTTCATTTCATTTCATTTCATTTCATTTCATTTCATTTCATTTCATTTCATTTCATTTCATTTCATTTCATTTCATTTCATTTCATTTCATTTCATTTCATTTCATTTCATTTCATTTCATTTCATTTCATTTCATTTCATTTCATTTCATTTCATTTCATTTCATTTCATTTCATTTCATTTCATTTCATTTCATTTCATTTCATTTCATTTCATTTCATTTCATTTCATTTCATTTCATTTCATTTCATTTCATTTCATTTCATTTCATTTCATTTCATTTCATTTCATTTCATTTCATTTCATTTCATTTCATTTCATTTCATTTCATTTCATTTCATTTCATTTCATTTCATTTCATTTCATTTCATTTCATTTCATTTCATTTCATTTCATTTCATTTCATTTCATTTCATTTCATTTCATTTCATTTCATTTCATTTCATTTCATTTCATTTCATTTCATTTCATTTCATTTCATTTCATTTCATTTCATTTCATTTCATTTCATTTCATTTCATTTCATTTCATTTCATTTCATTTCATTTCATTTCATTTCATTTCATTTCATTTCATTTCATTTCATTTCATTTCATTTCATTTCATTTCATTTCATTTCATTTCATTTCATTTCATTTCATTTCATTTCATTTCATTTCATTTCATTTCATTTCATTTCATTTCATTTCATTTCATTTCATTTCATTTCATTTCATTTCATTTCATTTCATTTCATTTCATTTCATTTCATTTCATTTCATTTCATTTCATTTCATTTCATTTCATTTCATTTCATTTCATTTCATTTCATTTCATTTCATTTCATTTCATTTCATTTCATTTCATTTCATTTCATTTCATTTCATTTCATTTCATTTCATTTCATTTCATTTCATTTCATTTCATTTCATTTCATTTCATTTCATTTCATTTCATTTCATTTCATTTCATTTCATTTCATTTCATTTCATTTCATTTCATTTCATTTCATTTCATTTCATTTCATTTCATTTCATTTCATTTCATTTCATTTCATTTCATTTCATTTCATTTCATTTCATTTCATTTCATTTCATTTCATTTCATTTCATTTCATTTCATTTCATTTCATTTCATTTCATTTCATTTCATTTCATTTCATTTCATTTCATTTCATTTCATTTCATTTCATTTCATTTCATTTCATTTCATTTCATTTCATTTCATTTCATTTCATTTCATTTCATTTCATTTCATTTCATTTCATTTCATTTCATTTCATTTCATTTCATTTCATTTCATTTCATTTCATTTCATTTCATTTCATTTCATTTCATTTCATTTCATTTCATTTCATTTCATTTCATTTCATTTCATTTCATTTCATTTCATTTCATTTCATTTCATTTCATTTCATTTCATTTCATTTCATTTCATTTCATTTCATTTCATTTCATTTCATTTCATTTCATTTCATTTCATTTCATTTCATTTCATTTCATTTCATTTCATTTCATTTCATTTCATTTCATTTCATTTCATTTCATTTCATTTCATTTCATTTCATTTCATTTCATTTCATTTCATTTCATTTCATTTCATTTCATTTCATTTCATTTCATTTCATTTCATTTCATTTCATTTCATTTCATTTCATTTCATTTCATTTCATTTCATTTCATTTCATTTCATTTCATTTCATTTCATTTCATTTCATTTCATTTCATTTCATTTCATTTCATTTCATTTCATTTCATTTCATTTCATTTCATTTCATTTCATTTCATTTCATTTCATTTCATTTCATTTCATTTCATTTCATTTCATTTCATTTCATTTCATTTCATTTCATTTCATTTCATTTCATTTCATTTCATTTCATTTCATTTCATTTCATTTCATTTCATTTCATTTCATTTCATTTCATTTCATTTCATTTCATTTCATTTCATTTCATTTCATTTCATTTCATTTCATTTCATTTCATTTCATTTCATTTCATTTCATTTCATTTCATTTCATTTCATTTCATTTCATTTCATTTCATTTCATTTCATTTCATTTCATTTCATTTCATTTCATTTCATTTCATTTCATTTCATTTCATTTCATTTCATTTCATTTCATTTCATTTCATTTCATTTCATTTCATTTCATTTCATTTCATTTCATTTCATTTCATTTCATTTCATTTCATTTCATTTCATTTCATTTCATTTCATTTCATTTCATTTCATTTCATTTCATTTCATTTCATTTCATTTCATTTCATTTCATTTCATTTCATTTCATTTCATTTCATTTCATTTCATTTCATTTCATTTCATTTCATTTCATTTCATTTCATTTCATTTCATTTCATTTCATTTCATTTCATTTCATTTCATTTCATTTCATTTCATTTCATTTCATTTCATTTCATTTCATTTCATTTCATTTCATTTCATTTCATTTCATTTCATTTCATTTCATTTCATTTCATTTCATTTCATTTCATTTCATTTCATTTCATTTCATTTCATTTCATTTCATTTCATTTCATTTCATTTCATTTCATTTCATTTCATTTCATTTCATTTCATTTCATTTCATTTCATTTCATTTCATTTCATTTCATTTCATTTCATTTCATTTCATTTCATTTCATTTCATTTCATTTCATTTCATTTCATTTCATTTCATTTCATTTCATTTCATTTCATTTCATTTCATTTCATTTCATTTCATTTCATTTCATTTCATTTCATTTCATTTCATTTCATTTCATTTCATTTCATTTCATTTCATTTCATTTCATTTCATTTCATTTCATTTCATTTCATTTCATTTCATTTCATTTCATTTCATTTCATTTCATTTCATTTCATTTCATTTCATTTCATTTCATTTCATTTCATTTCATTTCATTTCATTTCATTTCATTTCATTTCATTTCATTTCATTTCATTTCATTTCATTTCATTTCATTTCATTTCATTTCATTTCATTTCATTTCATTTCATTTCATTTCATTTCATTTCATTTCATTTCATTTCATTTCATTTCATTTCATTTCATTTCATTTCATTTCATTTCATTTCATTTCATTTCATTTCATTTCATTTCATTTCATTTCATTTCATTTCATTTCATTTCATTTCATTTCATTTCATTTCATTTCATTTCATTTCATTTCATTTCATTTCATTTCATTTCATTTCATTTCATTTCATTTCATTTCATTTCATTTCATTTCATTTCATTTCATTTCATTTCATTTCATTTCATTTCATTTCATTTCATTTCATTTCATTTCATTTCATTTCATTTCATTTCATTTCATTTCATTTCATTTCATTTCATTTCATTTCATTTCATTTCATTTCATTTCATTTCATTTCATTTCATTTCATTTCATTTCATTTCATTTCATTTCATTTCATTTCATTTCATTTCATTTCATTTCATTTCATTTCATTTCATTTCATTTCATTTCATTTCATTTCATTTCATTTCATTTCATTTCATTTCATTTCATTTCATTTCATTTCATTTCATTTCATTTCATTTCATTTCATTTCATTTCATTTCATTTCATTTCATTTCATTTCATTTCATTTCATTTCATTTCATTTCATTTCATTTCATTTCATTTCATTTCATTTCATTTCATTTCATTTCATTTCATTTCATTTCATTTCATTTCATTTCATTTCATTTCATTTCATTTCATTTCATTTCATTTCATTTCATTTCATTTCATTTCATTTCATTTCATTTCATTTCATTTCATTTCATTTCATTTCATTTCATTTCATTTCATTTCATTTCATTTCATTTCATTTCATTTCATTTCATTTCATTTCATTTCATTTCATTTCATTTCATTTCATTTCATTTCATTTCATTTCATTTCATTTCATTTCATTTCATTTCATTTCATTTCATTTCATTTCATTTCATTTCATTTCATTTCATTTCATTTCATTTCATTTCATTTCATTTCATTTCATTTCATTTCATTTCATTTCATTTCATTTCATTTCATTTCATTTCATTTCATTTCATTTCATTTCATTTCATTTCATTTCATTTCATTTCATTTCATTTCATTTCATTTCATTTCATTTCATTTCATTTCATTTCATTTCATTTCATTTCATTTCATTTCATTTCATTTCATTTCATTTCATTTCATTTCATTTCATTTCATTTCATTTCATTTCATTTCATTTCATTTCATTTCATTTCATTTCATTTCATTTCATTTCATTTCATTTCATTTCATTTCATTTCATTAGCTGATACTAACGTCATAATAACCACCTGTATGCTAAATTTCAGCGCAATCCAAAACAATATTGATTTTCAGACTTTGTTACCCCATTTTAGCCTCTTAGGGGTGGAATTTCGATAAAGCCTAAAACACGTATTTACTTATTTATGTACTCAAGCACTTGTGTGAAGTTTCGAATAGTAAAGACTATCTAATATTGTTTCTCCATACAAACTTTGAACCCCCGTTTTATTCCTTTAAGGGGTGAATTTTAGAAAATCCTTTCTTAGCTGATACTAACGTCATAATAACCACCTGTATGCCAAATTTCAGCGCGATCCAAAACAATATTGATTTTCAGACTTTGTTACCCCATTTCTCCCCCTTAGGGGTGGAATTTCGAAAAAACCTAAAACACGTGTTTACTTATTGATATCCTAAAGCACTTGTGTGATGTTTCGAATAGAAAAGACTATCTAATAATGTTTCTCCATAGAAACTTTGAAACCCCGTTTTTCATCCCCTTCAGGGGTGAAATTTAAAAAATCGTTTTTTAAAGGTAACTAACGTTGTAATAATTATCTGCATGCCAAGTTTTAGCGCAATCCGAAAAAATATTGATTTTCACACTTTGTAACCCCATTTCACCCTCTTAGGGGTGGAATTTCAAATAAACCTGAAACACATATTTACTTATTTTTGTACTGAAGCACTTGTCTGAAGTTTCGGATATAAAAAACTATCTAATCTTGTTTCTCCATACAAACTTTGAACCCTCATTTCATCCCCTTAAGGGGTGAATTTTGAAAAATCCTTTCTTAGTACACCCCTACGTACTAAGACAAATATACCCTCCAAATTTCAAGTCTCTACGACCAGCGGTTTAGGCTCTGCGTTGTCTGTCAGCGAGTCAGTCAGTCAGTCAGTATGTCAGGACAAAGATTCTTATAGTATTAGATAGGGTTAATTTTAACATCGAAATTTTCTTTTCTCTTCATTTTACTCTTAATTAAATTCTCTCTCGCATCTCTATGTGCTAACTGTAACCTATATTCCATCTCCAACAGGTAGCTATCGTAGTTGTATAAAGGATTTACGGCAGTGCACAGATTATGTGGTAGTACGCTACACTTACCAAATACTAACTCATGAGGTGTATACTTCGTCTCGCTATGTACGGTGTTGTTATAAAATAAACGAAAGCCCAATAAGGTAGCCAACTGCTCCAATTGCTTGGTTGGTTTTCACAATTTATACGTAAAAACGCACCCATGGTTTTGTGACTGTTCTCAAGCGCACCGATAGACTCGTGATGATAAGCGGTCGATGTAATCTGCTTAATATGTAAAAGTTCACATACCTGTTTCATAGTGCTCGAGATGAACTCGGATCCTCTGTCAGCAGCTATCTCCCGTGGAATATTATATCTTAAAATAAAATTATCTACAAATGCTCTAGCTACACTAATAGCATCTTTAAATTGTAATGGATACGCTTCGACGAACTTAGACAGTTCGCATTGCATCTCTAGGTAATGAACCTAAAATATCTAAATAAACCTTCTGAAAAGCATAATTTGCAGTTGTTGTTATCGCTAAAGGCTGTCTTACATTTTTTGTATGTTTTTGTTTCTGACATTGCTCGCATTTCGATACATATTCCTTTACATATTTTTCCATATTCTGCCAATAATAAAAACGTTTAATATTATTTGTCATTCTTATATTATCCATATCTATTATTATCTATATTATCCAAATTATCTATTTTTATCCGAGTTCAAAAAAAGGAGGAGGTTTCTCAATTCGACCGTTTTTTTTTTTTTTTTAATGTTTTTTCGCGGATAACTTCGTCGTTTATGAACCGATTTCGATTATTCTTTTTTTATTCGAAAGGAGATATCCCAAGTGTGGTACCATGGTAATTTTATCGAGGTAAAATTTTACGATAAGTATCTCCAGATATTGAGATAAACATCTCAAAATTGGTACTGAAAATGAATAGCGCGGCATTGAACTCGGTTGTTTTTTTAGTTTTTAAACGATATTATCTGTACATCTCTGATAATACAAAATCGTAGGCCGGTCCACTTATTTTTCTTTATCTCACTTACTAAGCTCAACAATAAATCTTTAGTATTATTATTTTTTATAGTGCAAACTTCGCTAATATTTATAACTTCACATAATTAGCACAAATCTCTTGCCAGTACGGCTCGCGTGAATGACAATCGAGATGAGGCATGTAAGTAAATAGCGTTTTTACTCTGCACGTAACAAAAGTAATTAGACCTACTTTTCATTTGACCTTCTCTTATAAATTTATTTATTTTTCTTTCATCCTCCGTTAATAACAATTCCACTAAATTATTCGGTTTTTTAATAATATCCACAACTCTCGGTTGATCAGGCCTTAAGTTCTTGGAAATATCATTAGGAACCGATAACTCAGTATCATCTGGTTTCGCATTACTATCTTTCATTAATCTCGCTTGCGCTCTCGTCATTACATACATGATACGTTCATTTAATTGTTTTAATTCATCTGATGTTACATTTATAAATATTCAATTACAAAGTTGTACTCCTCTAACTGTAATCTGAACTTTACCAAACGTCTTGAAGGATCTCTCATACCGAACAAATATACTAATGGTCTGTGGTCTGTATGTATTTTAAATTATCTACCAAATAAATAAGGGCGAAGATATTTAATGCTCCACACTATAGCTAATAGTTCCTTCTCTATAGTAGGATAATTTATTTCGGCTTTGTTTAAATTACGACTCGCGAATGCCACTGCTTTACCATTACTATTACATAAGACAGATCCAATAGCGAATCCTGAGGCATCAGTCTGTAGAATAAATTCATTATCCTCAGAAAAGTTTGGATACTGAAGTACTGGTGGTTATATCAAAGCTGATTTTAATATTTGAAACGAGTTTTTACATTCTTCCGTCCACACGAAAGATGCATTTTTACAACATAATCTATTCAAAAGATAGGCAGGCCATTTTGGCAAAATTTTTTATAAACTTTCTGTAATAGTTTGCAAAAGCTACAAAACGTCTAACTGAATCTTTAATGGTCTTGGATAATTTTGGAATACTCTGTTTTTTTCGGGATCGGGTTGTATACCTTTTTCGGATACAATGTGTCCTAGGTAATGTAATAAAACAAGCTTGTACGATGAACACTCACTTTATTAACTTGAAGGTATTCATAGAAACATTTGTGAACTACCTACATTTAATGTACTAAAAACCTATATTATTTTATAATAACAAATCATACTACATCTTTCCCCTTCAAATGACACAAAAGGTAAAACTACATAAAGATAACATATCGTTCTTTTTTTTTTATTTTTAACTGTTACAACTACTTTTCTAAGTACTATTTATTTTACATAGCATTTTTTTTTTGCATATTTCTTTTGCTATTATCTTTATATATTTCTTATTTTATATAATACAATTAGTTAAACTGCTGAAAAATGAGCTACAACTTATCAATAAAATGGTTATGAATACCCGGTTGTTTGCCTTAGAATAAGATAGATGGTTAAATTAAACTTACATAATCAGATGATTAAACATCCTTAAGTATAAATTATTGACAGGTCATAGCGATCTAAGTGCAGTTACCAAGTTATGGACTAAAATTAGATAATACTAGCTGACCCGGCAAACGTTGTTTTGCCATATAAATAATTTCGTAGTAATTTCTAGTGTAGACAAAAAATAGCTTACTTATTGTAAGTATGTATGGAGGAAAAATGATTAAATTACTAAAATGGCTATTAAAAAATAAGGGTTGATCGTAGAAGGGTGAAAATTGAGGATTGTATGTATTTTTGTATGTTGTATCATAAAAAAATAGAAATTAAAAATTTTGTCTAAAAAATAAAATTAAAAATTTAGGGGTGGACTACCCCTAACATTTAGGGGGATGAAGAATAGATGTTGGCCGATTCTCATAGATACCGGATAAGCACAAAAAATTTCATCAAAATCGGTCAAGCTGTTTCGGAGGAGTATGGCAACGAAAACTGTGGCACGAGAATTTTATATATTAGAGATGTATTATGTATATAATAGCACACACTACTACCTAAATGCACACGGTACATTGATTAATTATCTTTGTGTGCCGGGATTGTATATGAACCACCCATCAAACGGGCTCTGCGTCTAGTCATAGGGCCTATTATGTCGGGAATGAGCGGGATATTCGCAGTATGCTTGGAAGGTGCTTCTCCACTTCCTCCAGGATGAAGATTAACCTGACTTGCATTACCTGATTGTGGCTCACTCCCACCGTCCCTAGCATCGTGCTCACCATTCAACTCAGCCTCACTGTCAGTTGCTTCCTGGTCGCAGACGTTCCTAGCTCGACGTATTATGTGTCTACGATTCCTGCGATACTGCCTACATGCATCTCGCAGTGGGTATGATCGCGGTTCACTCGATTTTTTAATTACTTTCATATCTCTTCTTTTATCACCATCCACTACCACTACTTTATAATTTTTATGTAACGAAGAGAGGTCTGTTTTCGATTGATCGTACCTACTTTTCTGTACATTCTGCTGTTTTAAAATTTCTTCATGATTCTTTTTTAGATTGACTTCTTCGTGTAATAACTGTTTGTGAATCGGTAAACGAGTGTTCACTCGTCTGCCCATCAGTATCTGGGCCGGTGAATCTATCTTATCTCTAGGAGCGGAACGAAAGTTTAACAAACTAAGGTAGTAATCGTGACCCGAGTCTAAGCATTTTTTCAGCAATTTTTTTACAGTGCGTATAGCGCTTTCGCTCTTTCCATTTGACTGGGGGTAATGTGGAGATGAAGTTACGTGCTTTATTTCCCACTCCCCAACAAAGTGTGTGAACTGTACGCGGGTCCGTTATCCGTGATGAGCAATTTAATCTCAACCTTTTATTATGCTCTTTTTTCGTACTTCCCCACACTATTATATCATCACTGAATGATTCCACTCCCTCTAAGTCTTCCAGAAGCTGTCTTACCTTGGCATGAAACATCTCTGGCGCACAACTGACTCCGTACGGTAACCGCGTAAACTGATACCTTCCAAATGGCGTGCTGAACGTGCATAGGTCTGCACTAGCGTCGTCCAAGCAGAGCATCCAGAACCCGCACCGTGCATCGAGTACACTAAAATATTTCGCGCCCCGCAGCCGCGCCGCTATCTCGCTAACTGTAGGTAAAGAATAATGAGCGCACCTGACCGCACGATTCAGAGCCCTGGCATCCAAGCATACGCGGATATCCCCATTTTTCTTCGCCGCTATTACTATTTACCCATTGTGTAGGGTGGTTCCATCCTCTCTAATTCAGTAGACAATTTTTCGCGCAAACCTAAAGGTATTTTACGCGCCGGGCAAATAACCGGCTGTACAGAATCATTAATTAAAATTTTATGTTCGCCTGATACTCTTCCAACACCCTTGAATAAATCTAAAAACTCCTGTTCTATGTCCTCGTTTAACGAATCTACTCTTTTTATAAATCCTAGGTTAACACAGTCATCTCGGCCTAAAATATTCTGCACATTCATATCTACAACCGCACATTTAAGTTGAAATCGTTCATTTTTATGCATAATAGATAAACAACATTCTCCTATTATCGGTAATTTATTTTTTGTGTATGAAAATACATTGTTTTTGTGCGGTTTAAGACAACCTTCATTCAATCCTAATCTATAAAAATCAAATTTAGATATGATATTTAAATCAGCACCACAATCTAATTTAAAATGCATTTTCCTACCGTTAACGTCCAACTTTTCCATCCATTGTTCTCGGGAGCGACCCCGCTTTGTCGCTTTTACTACATTCACATAAAAAATATCGCCGTCATCCGAATCCTCCGTAAGCTGGGAAATTTTCAAATCATGCACTTTTTTACCGTCTTTCTTAGAACAAACTCTAGCAAAATGACCGCGAGTATTACATACAAAGCACACCGCACTGAGCGCCGGACACCTTTGATTGTCCACGCAAGACACATTACCACATCGCGAACAAGGGTCGCGCTGCCGACGCTGAGCCGGCGACCAGCCGCCGCCGTCCCGGCGCGCCCGGTCCCGTTCTGGCGCGGCCCCGCCGCCGCCGCCTCGTCGCTGCGCACCGCCGGCCGCACCGCCACCGCGGCCTGCGCCAGCGTGCCTGCCCGTCACGGCGTCCACTTGTCCACCGAACGTACCGCGACTCGTACTTTTCACTTCCTCTATCTGACGAGTCTCTTCTCGGGACAACTCTTCGGCCTCGCCGATTTGTACCGCCTTCGCCAAAGTCAAATCTTCCGTTCGCAACAAGCGATCTCTAACGACATTGTTCGAGACGCCGCACACGATACGATCTCTTATCAGTCCGTCGACGAGATGTTCGAACTCACAGTTCTTACTGAGCAATTTTAACGCTGTGACGTACTGACTGATGGTTTCGCCGGCTAGTTGGTTACGAGTAAAAAACTTAAATCGTAACATCGTTACGTTGCACTTCGTTCCAAAATGTGCATCGAACTTCGACTTGAGACAATCTAAACTATCAGCACTTTCTTCTTTTGTGAATGTAAACGTCGTATAAATCTCGTAACCCCCGGCTCCAATGAGGTTCACAACAGGCTTGCTTGTACATCCTTCGCCTCCTTGACGACGCCGGATGCTTTTAAAAACACCTCAAACTGCATCCACCATTTTCGCCACGCATCAGCCCGCACTGCGGGGCTGCCTTCGATCTGCAATTCAGGTGGAGGACGAGCGTGTTCCATATATGTAAACTGTCACACAGTCCTTTAACACTCACGTAACACTAAAATATTTGCCGTAACTCTTTAAATTACAATTATTTTAATAAAATTCCTCTGCTACCATGTAATAAAACAAGCTTGTACGATGAACACTCACTTTATTAACTTGAAGGTATTCATAGAAACATTTGTGAACTACCTAACCTACATTTCATGTACTAAAAACCTATAGCGGTATTTTATAATAACAAATCATACTACAGGTATAAGACCTCTTTCTTTAAGAACTCACATTTAGTAGGATTTAATTTTAAATTGACCTTTCGTAAACGAGTTAAAACATCCATTAAGTTTTGGTTATGTTGGGTTAAATTTCTTCCAAAAGTTACCAAATCATCTTGGTACACCAGACATTGATCGTAAATTAAACCTCACATCGCTACTATTATCATTCTAGAGAAAGCATTAGGACTAGTCTTTAATTCCATTGGTAATCTCGTTAATTGATATTGTTTTGTTGTAGTGAAGGCTGTATAGGGTCTACTATCTTTATGTAGATTACATTGGTAGTACCCTTGATATAAATCTAAATGACTATAGTAAATCGATCCTGACAACGAATCTAATACCTCGGTTATATTAGGCAAAGGGAACTTATCATCCTCAATCCGTTCGTTCAACTTCCTATAATTAATAACTACACGCCACTTTTTCATACCATTATTATCAATCTTTTTTCGGCACTAGCAACAAAGGACTACTCCAAGCACTCCTTGTTTCCTCTATTATTCCGTCATCTACTATACTTTTAATCTGTCTATCAATCTCTGTTTTTTGACTGTAAGGTAATCTATATGGTTTTACAAAAACTGGTTTAGAATTTGGTTTCAATTCTATTTTTTCTTCATACAGAGAAGAAAAAATACATCTGAAAACTTTGCACATATATTCTCTATCGACTTTTGTTCTTCCTCATTCAAACCGTCTAATTTCAAATAAGAAAATATTTTTTTGACTCTTCCCGCATCGATATCTGGACTGCTAATCCGACATACATCAAAGTTACATAATAACGAAACGCTAACGTTAAAATAACTTTATGACACATCTTCGTTCCGTGTATTTAAAATCTTAATCGGTATCTTGCCGTTTCTTGGTTGAACTATGCTACTAGCTATATAAACGCCATCATACAACTCCTGTGTATCAACGACACAATCATCCATCACATGCGTGCTCACATAGTATAGATTCACTACGAGCTGGAGCTGTCAAGTACGAACAGCTACTGTTACTAAAATACCCCAATTTTAATGATATTGTATATATATATATGTATTACCGCTCTCAGAATGTAATTTTAAACAATTTAGCTCAAAGTCTACATTAGCTCGAAACTTCTTTAAAAAATATTGACCTAATATTCCATCCGTTCTACATGGTAAATCATCAAAAACATAAAATTTATGTGTAAACCTTTCTCCATAGTAATTTAAATTTAGATATAAATTTACACAAAACCCTAACGTATAACCCACTTAGACCGTCCTCATGAATTATTCTGTCTATTGTTGAAAACCGCATGAATTCTCTTCAGTAGTTTTTGAGTTTATTGCGAACAGACAGACAGACGCAGCGGGCGGAGACTTTGTTTTATATAATGTAGTCTACGAATAAAATGTAAGAATGTAGTGATCTGATAACTGAAAGTTTGTTTGTATGATTGGCAATCATGCAACAATACAGACCATGCATTTAAAAACTGCTGAACGAATACAGATGTAATTCGACTGATAGGAACTTAGTTCATAGCCTGGATAATAGATAGGATAGTTTAATAAGTTATTTTTCTAAAAAAATTGACTTTTAATGCCGCGCTAAAGTGAAAATATTCACTAGTAATAATGATGTCATCAAGGTATCAAAGGACAATGTCCAAAATGGCCCTGTAGAATTAAAGCATCTGACACACACGATAATTAATTGTCTATTTTATTACAATAATTCCAAATACTTTTATAAGACGGACTAGTTGTATTTCAAAATGAATATAAAAAAGTATTATTTGCGATTATTAACATTAATTGCCGCCATATGGCCAACAGAGTACTGAATCACTCTACTACGTTATAAGAGGCACTTCCCTATATTGTGGATACCCGAATTATGAAAGCACTGTGTAGCCAACCTAACAACGGAAAGTATTATTTACGTAGTAACTATTATATAATATGTGGTTTTATGCTTATAATTTTTTTTTTTGCTGTGTTGATTGGTACAAAGTACGTTCATAATTCTGAGTTATTTAATTATGTATGCAGTGTCGCGGGGCTGAAATGGCCGCCATCTTCGCCAAATGTCATGTCATGTCAAAAAATATTAGGTATGTTTAAAAAAGTTTGCACATTCCTGTGAAGACAAATTATTTATATTTATATAATTATTTATTATAATTATTAATATATAATTATTTATTGAGGGCCCGGTGGCGTAATTGGGAGAACGGTCGGCTTTGATGTACCGAGTTCAAAACGCCGTGCAGCAATGAATTTTTCTATTGAAAAATATATGTGCGCTTCTCACAGTGGCCCTCCGGTGAAGGAAAACATCGTTAAGAAACCAATAACCCCCGCATGGTGGTAGAACATATCTAGTGTCCGCCTGGCCAGCTACCACCCCCAAGTCAGAAAATCTGTCGCCAAACATCTAATGTGTTCCGGCAGCTATCCTTGAGAGCCAGTTCCCATTATAGTCCACTTCTCTATCTTCGACCGCATCATCACTTTGCAACAGGTGTGATAGTGGTCAAACACTTGCCTATAAGATATAAAAAAAAATTATCCCCACCTTTATTTCTATCTCGCTCACAGTTACCGTAAAAATATCTTATATGCAATAGCAACCTCCATTGTGTATAATCTTCTTGGGACTCTTCTACTAAAACTAGTACATTCTCCTATGTTTGAGGTATTTATCTCCATATCTCTGGTGATACTAATCAGATCTCGATAAAATTAAAATGGGACCACCTCGGAAACGTATCCTACCTATTAAAAAAAGAATCATTTGAATCCGTTCACAATTGATGGAGAAATCGCGTAACATACACACAAAAAAAAAACATACAGACGAATTGAGAACCTCCTCCTTTTTTGTGAAGTCGGTTAAAAATTATAACAACCGACTTCCATGCCCCGCGTGTCAATTTCAGTAGCAGGTTTGAGACGGTTGTCGTCATATCTCTGGAGATACTTATCAGATATCGATGAAATTACAATGGGACCACCTCGGACACGTACCCTACCGATTAAAAAAGAATCATTCAAATCGGTTCTCAATAGGGAATATGCATAAAGCTCAGATTTATTGGATATAATTTTTTTTCGATTCTTTGTTGTCCTGGAGTTATATGTAAAACCTTTTTTTTATTTAATTCCATTTTATTTGCTTAAAATAATAAATTAAAAATGCAATTTAAGCGAGGGAAATTTAAGTTTGTAAAACAGATCACCATTGGTCGAATCGAAAGTTGACGTCATTATGCACTACTCCACGTGATAGAAACATTGAGCGCGGGAACATAAAAATAAATGTATGGTGTGGTCTTATTGTATTTATTTCCAAATATTGTGTTTGCCGCGTATTATTGTGCAAAAATGTATATTACTAACCATTTAACCTAGATAAAAATGAGTACGAAATTAGAGAAACTGTATAATTTAATAAAAACATGCCATTGGCTAAATACAATAATCGCGCCGAGTCTTAGTTAAAGAAAAAAAGCTAGTTTGCTTCAAGCGGCGAGTGTCTGACGTAAGTGCGTAACGTCACAATGCATTACCAAAGAGCCCGGGAAATGATGGCGTTTAAACCGCTCAAATTTATTTGTATATTTAAATGTTTATTTAAAAAATAATAATATAAATAATAATAGACTAATTCCAGCAGTATTTTATTTATTTATTATGTTATATGGATAGTGAAATAAAAATATTAAAAAAAAAAACATGCATATTCCCTATTGACGGAGTAATTGCGTAACGAACAGAAATAGTGTATACGTTTACACTATGCTTTAATATATCCCAAGCTCAGTCGGTCTAAAAAATATTTATAATATTTTTTAGACCGACTGAGCGATATCTGAAGGGTTATATTTCATTTACCTCACGTCCCCGGACACCGCGCCTCCCCCTGTCTCGCCATCAGTTTTTTTTTGTGTTTTTTTTTTATTATTTATTATGGCTCCACACAATTAGTGTATTTAGCCAATGTTTTAATGAAACTTTAGACAACCAAAGCTGAACAATATATCCACGTATATATCTTACAGTGTGAACATCAATTGCGGGATGTAATATATAGCTCAAAATGTAATTTACATTATATCCCATAGTGAAAAGCCGGCTTTACAGTCTTCGGATTATCGCGTATCTTTTTTGGTATAATTATGGCACCACACGATTAGTGTATTTAGCTAGTGTCAAGTAGTAAGTCATGTAAAAATTAAAACATATTTAATGATTGTCAAATATGCGTGCGTTCAGAAATGTATGCTTACAAGCACGGAGTATTGATAGCTTTTTTCTTGAATTACAAGCAATTATAATAATAAATACCTAATCAATTTTATTTGTCAGAATGTAGGTAAATACAGAGGATATGCAAGAATGTCATAGCCAATTTATGAGTGCCGTATACATTCTTATCCATAAGGCAAAAAAAATATTAAAATATAATTAGACAGAGATTATCCGTGGAGTCAGTATACTTATTCAGAATTATAAAATTATTAAAATTAAATTCAATCGATTTAATGTCAAGTTAATAACTTATCCATAACAATAATAACATAATTCAATTCAATCATGTTTTGCTGACACGGGGTTTTCAGTATTAGATTAAGTATTGTATTTTTATTCAATTTCTGTGTTGCCATAATACATTACTAAAGTTAATATATCTTTTGTATTCATTGTATTACGTTAATAAAAGCCTAAATTAAGTTTATCTAATAGGTAACACAACATTCATTGTCTGTTAGGTGGTACGAAGTTCGCCGGGCCAAGTAGTTACTAGTAGATCAACGCTTGACACTAAAATTTGTGGTTAAAGCGCCTTAAAAATAAATACAAGTGAAGTATTATAGTCTGGCCATAACTGCTGTACACTCCCTGAGGTATGCGCGCGGCGAGACGGGGGGGACGCGCTCCGTCAGTCTGCCTCTGTTTCCCCGGCTCCCACCTCGCCGCGCATACCTCAGGGAGTGTTATGGCCAGACTATAATTACATGTTGATGATGTCAATTCTTTTAACTTAACCATACTGAATGTCAAAAAGTACAAATGCAGCGAAATGAGTTCTAATTTTTCCTGTGGCTAATCATTTAAAAGATAGGCGCGTCTAAAGTGGTAAAATGTGTGTAAGCCCTCGAACTTTTAAAGTAAGGGAGTGAAAAATGTAGAAAAAATATATTCTGTAGATCTCAATAAAAACTTTCAACGGAAATTGGTTTGAACGAGATACAGTCTGCAGTTTTTAAGATATAGCGACCGCAAATATAACTTTGTTTTTCATACTATATAAAAATTCTATATTTCTATATTCATATATATCTATATACATATATATATTCATTCTATATAAAAAAAAACATTTGTAACTCTTTCACTCTGTCTGTTTGTAACAAATCAATAATCACGCCTAAACGGACGATCTGATTATACTGAAATTTAACAAGGAGATACTTTATAGCATTGAAAACAAAATCATGATTTTTACCCATACTTTAAAGTGCGAGTCAGCATCGCGTCTCTTATCGCACACTTAGGGAGGGTTCCGTACAATACGAAACATAACAGAGTTTCAACCTCATATATTTGATTAATTGATATTACCAAGAATATTTGGTTTGGTCGCGATCTAGAAAGACGGGGCTCGTTTACTAGCGCCATCTATGTCATTTTGCCGAAAAAAATTAGATAGATGGCGTTTAAAAACACGTTTTTTGTATGGGGACCCCCTTTAATTTTTAACTTTATTTTGTTTTTAGTATTTGTTGTTCTAGCGGCAACTGAAATACACCATCTGTGAAAATTTCAACTGTCTAACTATCACGGTTAATGAGCTATAGCCTGGTGACAGACGGACAGACAGACAGACAGACAGACAGACAGACAGACGGACAGCGGAGTCTTAGTAATAGGGTCCCGTTTTACCCTTTGGGTACGGAACCCTAAAAATAATCGAAGAAAATATATAAGTGTTTCAACATCTGTCAGATTAGTTCTAAGCTAATATCAGAAACCGATAAAACTAGCCCTAAAAAGTCCGCTGCCCCTCAATACCCTTATCTATTATAATAATTGTATTATCTCCGCTACGTTAGCGCTTACCTTTAATTAGTAAAAATTACAAGGTGCACTCGAAGGCGCCGTGGCTTAGTTGGTTAAAGCGCCTGTCTAGTAAACAGGAGATCACGAGTTCGAATCTCGTCGGGGCCTATAGTCGACCCTTATTTTTGGAGGGTTTGATTTTAATTATTGTAAAAACAGTTTTATTTAAGTACATATAGTACATACCGAATATGACATGGATTTTGAGTTTGTAAATTTTGGATAGGGGTGCGTTCCAGTCGTCGCGCACGTAAGCAATCTCTTTGTCGCATTGGTAGGAAGGTTCGGTTTAGTTATTACTTAAGAAGTTATATTGTCAATAAACTGAGTGTCAATTTATTTTGCTTGTTCTTATTGTCGAGGGATCTCCTTTTAAGGTCTTAGCATCGCTTGTAGAAATTACCACTCCTCTGGGGCCGTCCGGCAGGCCTATTAACACCACAGCCGAACCCACGCCCTGTTTAATCGCTCTGCCGGGGGTCCTAGCAGACTGAGTGTCTAGAGACTGAGATAGGTAGTCGTTCGGAGCTAAGGTGCAGGTTCGATCCCGGCACCTGTTAGGGTGACGACGATTCAATTAGGGCCTAACTTCAGGGCATCTAGGAAGTCTGATGTTTGAGCAGTAAAAAGTGCCCATCCCGGGTTACCTGGGGCCTTATTCAGTATGACCATTTTAAAGTCTTACCGTGCCGTGTTACGTTATCTCCACGTTATGGTATTCTCTATACCAATTAAAAAGCGGTAGGGTAATGTTATGAGCGCGTTTTGAGCTGTCAAAATATCGTGATATATGAGGACGTGTAACGCGCGCGTTTTGTATAATTTACCTATCGTGTGGCATACAGAATACAATTTTTCAAAAACGTAACGTGGCGCGTTAAGGAACGCGTTGTCTCATTGGTCATACTGAATAAGGCCCCAGGTGACACTATGTAACGTCACAAGAAATTATTGAATGTGGCGCCCTCTAGAGGGCACGAAGTCAAGAACTAAAAAACAAAATTTCATCCCACCCCATCGTGTGGGGTATCGTTAAATAGGGATTTTAAAATGAAGGTAGAGTTTGGTACATCATATTTTTGTTAAGCGTATTGTTAAACGTTTGCGAGATATATCCCGTCGAAGTCAATAAAACTAATTTTTACCCCACGGCGCGGCGTCGCAAAGAAGCAATATGTAAGTATGTTGACATGTATGCAAAAACCCTAAAATACTTATAATAAAAAATAAGTTCAAAAACTAAAACCCGACTACTGAAATATCACGCTCTAAAAAGTATGAAACAAGAAAATATTCTCATCTGAGATCGCTATGTACAAACTATTCAATATGTATCGTTTATTATATAAAAACTTACTTTTAATAAATGTTTTATCGTATTTTATACATATTCTTAGTGGACACTATCTCTTGTATTATCTTAGTTTTAAATATGTATGTATGAATATTTTATGTATTTTATAAGAATTAAGAGTCATTATCATTCACTATATTTTAAAATTTTATAGATATATAATATTCCTAGCTTAATTTAACTTTAAACTGTAGTGCAACTTAGCATACATGTTTTGGAATACAAAATAAGATCAATACTTAACTTTTTTTGATTTGATTTAGATTTTTTTTAATTTATATTTTATTGTAATTTTAATACTTATTATTTATTTTATTTTATTAATGTAATTACTGTATGACATATAAGTTTAGTAATTATTGCTTACGATTATGATAATTATTATTTATTTAAATTTCTTCGATTTTATCATATGATCCATGTTGATTGAAAATAAACGATGTATTGTATATTGTATATTATTAATCATTATTATTTTACCAATTATATATAATTGTAATCTGTTTTGTATGCTATGAATAAATAAATACAATATGTTTTGTAATTTTGACAATATCACGCACAGGAACGTCTGTTCCTTTCATGTTCCTTGCCTTTATCTCAGCGCGCCGCAGGCCTATCTTAACATATCTTACCATACTATAGGCGGCCGGCCCCGCTCACACTCCCACAGTTATGTGATCATCGCCATAGCACAGTTTTACATTCTATGCATAGAGTAACTTTTTATACCATCGGGATCTCACTGTGATTTCACACCTGAGGAAGAGCTACGGACTCGCTCGAAACCTCAAGAAAATTCTACTAAAGGTACATGCATTACAGCCACTAAACTATCCCCACCAACAAAATTCACCTATATGCATTTTCTCAATTTAACGTTTTACCTAACTAGACCATTTGTCAGTCAACTACTACGAGTATATAGTTATATATTAAATACAAAATAAGACTACTTTGCAGTTTGCCATAAAAACTTACGAGGATAAAAATGTCCACTGGAAAATTTATCAAATGGTAAAATGCCCAAAAAATGTGGAACGCTTCACGATTTTGCGTGTCATCCTTGCGCAGGGGCCATGCTAATCTTCTCTGTATCGTTCCAATTTTAGTATATGTACTGCCGAAGCAAGTACATTTGTTAAGCAAATATTTCTGTATACAACCCACAAAGTGTAAATAATTTCGTTTGCATGATTCAGGATTCCATACAATAAAGCAGCGATACAAAGAAAAATGGTTCATTTATAATAAGCGCCATCTAGCGGACTGAATTAGTAACAAATTCAACAAGCCAGGGCATTCGTGTTCAAATCCAACCGATGCCAAATGTTTTGCGCTGTATTTTTTTCTTTATCATATTGTCGTAGGACTACTATCTCTTCTGTGATATTGTATACAAGGATAGCTAAATTTCTTAGATTAACAAAGGTTTCAATTGAATATTACCTGTCTAGATTACCTCTGTCTGGGACAGCTGATTTAGGTGCACATAGTTTCCAAAAGTTTATGTATACTGTCATAAATGCATGTGTCCTTGAGTTATAATATAAGTACCAAATAACATTTGAGTTTACGTGACGGAAAAATAAACAACTATTTTTCCTTGCAAAATATTTATTCGAAACAAAAATTATATCGGATCAATTCAAGTGAGCGAGTATCCAGTCGAGCTTGAGCTCCGTGGTGGGTTTGATTATTATGCAGTCAGAGTACAGAACAGATAATAATACTACGTGAGTCACAACTGCTAGCTAGTAAGTAGTACAATATACTGTGGTAGTACGTAGTATTATCACAATTTTACAATCATATATGATTTTAAAACTGTGGTATTATTATCTGCTCTATGATAGTAGTGCGGGAAAGAACGCGCTCGGAATATACCAATATTTTTAGAAAGCGCCATCTAGCTACTATAGAGTGAAATATACAACGCGATGTGTTTTAGTTTAAGAGAACACAAATAAATGTAGTATAAAATACGCTAGAGGGCGCTCTCAATAACTTATACACAGACAGTCTTGGCCTACAACGATAACACAAAATTACTCTTTATAATATATATTATTCTGTATATTTTTATTCTGTCCTATTTTTACTAACATATATAATAAGACAACTACTAACCAATTAATGGATGTAATTTATCTGACAATAAATAGTTGAATAGAACTTTTCAGTTCGGTCCTTTACAGTAAAATTCTCTTTCACTTGAGTTTGCTTGCAGTAACCTACTGCTGAACACTATTGTTACATGCTATGAACATATAACATATTATATACTATGAAGAATTCAAATTCAAATTCAAATTCATTTATTTCATAAAAAGTACATTCTTACATATATACAGCCATTTCCGCCAAACTAGGTGTTGGTAACACCTGTATTTTGGTATAAAGTTCCTTCTCATTGTGAACTACATTTAATGTACATTTTTTGAGTCTTAGTGTCCAAATTAAAAATCTAGCATTAGTTTAAAATAGATTTACATTGTTAATGAATGTTCAGTAATTAATCATTAAATTCGCTTAAAAATTACGAACTAATTACGATATTCCATAAAATAAAATAAAATTGTATGAATCCTAATTTATGACATGATGTTAATTATTTTATTGCATTTTATTACATTAGTATTATTATATTAATTTAAATATCGTGTGTGTGTGCGTGCGTGTGTGTGCGTGCGTGTGTGTGTGTGCGTGTGTGTGTGTGTGTGTGTGTGTGCGTGTGTGTGTGTGTGAGTTAGATTGTATGTTACTCAATAATTTAATTTGAGACAAGATTTAAACAGTTCCTCTGTGTCATGAAAAGATAGCGATTTGAGCCAACGAGTTACTGTAATTTTGCACCTTATAGTGGTAAGAGGGTAAATGTTCAGTACTTTATTGATTGTATTATAAAGTTTTAAGCTAACGATCTATTATAGATGTAAAGCTATAGATAATATATTTGGTTTTTAAGCGCATTTCAGACTACACTATACCACAGAACATTAATAGTACAAGTACCCAGCTGGGTGCGCGGAGGTACTTGTAGTTTCATAGCTACAGCGCGGAGTGCGACAGGCCTGGATATATATACTATTCCGCTATATATATAGCACAGCATGACAAGCAAATTACAAGCAAACCGGCTCATGTACAGTATAGCTAAGTGTGAACGTGTTCTAAATAAATATTTGGTGATATGGCGATATCGTTGTGCTATGATCTATGAGGTATAAGCTATTATACCACAGCGTAGTCTGAAATGCGCTTTATTCTTTGGCTTACATACAGATACTAAGCATAACATAGAAAACGGACATAAAAACATAAAGGGGTATATTACACCACACATTTTTGTTTAATTAGTATAGGTGGTATGACGTCCAGCCGCTCTGAGAATCGCCCTCCGACTGAGTTAGGGCGGTAATATCAGTGTGGTGTAATAATGAACCTCTCGAATTAGGAGCCACGCCCACTCTTAATTAGGGATCTCGATTCAGTGTGGCGCATAGACGTAATATAGAAGGATGGTGCACTGCAGATATTTTGACAAATTCAATTTAATCCGTATGCTTTAACAATAAGGTTGTTATTTCTTTGTAGAACAAAACAGCCCAATCGAAAGGCACCTGGGTGGGAGTGTGTCCTTGTCTAACAACCTGCTAGTGCTATATATGTTCTATACTATATGTATAGTATATATATATATAAGTAAAATAGTTGTACTAACACATATTTGAATATATCTGTTATGTACACTTAGCATAAGTCAGCAAGAAAAATTAGAAGCATAAGTAGCATTTTGTAATAAAATTGTAAACAAAGAGAACTGGAATGGACGAGTCGTGAAAAAAAGGCTCCCATATCGACCGGAGGTAGGGTTTATAAATAATATATATATATATATATATATATATGAGTCGTCCATACAAAAGAAAGGGACAAACTCCGTTCTAGGTCGGTCTCATCAGGGCCGTTTTGCGCAATCAATTTATATTACGTCTATGGTGTGGTGTTATAGAAACAAAAATCAAACAACGCGTCTTCCTTACAAAACATATATTTGAAACAGCAAACAAAATCACTTCATGTGGATCATGTGAGCTAGCGACCAGTCGTGCTTAAGCTCCGTGGTAGGTTCGATCACTACGCCGTCAGAGGTCACCACTCCTAGCTGGTAGCGCGGAAAAGAACGCGCGTCACGGTAGAATAGAACTTCCATACATTTTCGGACTAAGGCCCTGTGGAAGACAAATACATTAATTATTAAAATGTCTACAAATGCTTGAAAAGTTATATAAATTGCATCGCAACTTTACAAAGAATAGAAAATAGATACTATTTTTGACGTACACAAAGCGAGAAAGGACAGAATCGTAGACGGAGAAAAGAATAGACCGCGAGTAGCTCCGTCCCCTTCCTAAATGAAATAGGATGTAGAGATCTTCTACGATAACATGACCCGCCCCTCCAAAATTCAAAAATGTTTGAAAGTATTTACAACGCACCACCACGCATGTGTGCGTACTGGTACTGCCGGTTCCGCGACATTACATACATAATTAAATAACTCATAATTATGAACGTACTTTCTACCAACCAACACTGCACAAAAAGTTTCTATGAAATTTATAAGCAATACTTTCCGTTAAGTTAGGTTGGCTACAAAGTACGTTCATAATTCGGGTATCAACAATGTAGGGAAGTGCCTACTCTCATAACGTAGTAGAGCGATTCAGTACTCTGTGGGTACTGCCGGCCTGCTACTGAAGACGTATAATTACAACTACATACAAACTCTTTCGTAAGGATGTGACTACACACATTAAAACAGTAATTTGGAGGGGCAGGCCATGTTATCGTAGAAGATCTCTACTATGGCGTTATTTCATGTAACAGAAAAGGGCAAAGCTAACGTATGATATTTCCCTCTATCAGTGCGTGCCAGTTTTTACAGGGTCAGTAACGTTGTTAGCCATTCTTAGCATAACAAACTTGGACCTTTATTGCTATGTATCACTGCAGGATTAGCCATCCTAGCCAGCCACCGGGGACAAGGCCATCCTTGTCCCCGGGGAAAGGCTAAATTATTTCCCTGTGTTTCGCCACTGACAGGAGATCAAACACAACAATTTAAACGCTTGGTGAAGTTTAACCCCGAGTTTTGATTTTGTTTCGTATTAAAAAGTTTAAAATAAGAATTGATTAAAAGTCAGCTGGCGTTTATAATTTTCGAAAAACTTTTCTTATAATTTGCTTCTCCACCAAACAAAACACGGATAGGTGGAAAGACAAAATAGTCCCCTTGCCATGCTAGCCCTGCAGGGTTTTAAATACATATATGGTTACGTTACAATCTTCTATCTCATGTGGCCACGCTACCCAAATCTCTATAGTTTTATCCCTCTACAGATAGATTTTTTTTTAAATACTTTTTTTTATAGACTCATATAGGCTAGCATTTGACCACTATCGGACATGTTGGTATGTAATGATGCGGTCGAGGGTGGTACCGCTAAGCCAAGAATACATACCATCCAACCATATCATATCTTATTCATTTAATAAACGGGAATTTATCGTGACTTACGCGATGTTTATATAGCGTTAGTCATTCCCATTTTATAAATCAACTAGCAGCGCATCCCGGTTTCACCTGCGTAGTTGAAGTTCTCGTAAGAATACGAGGACAAAATATAGCTTATGTTACTCGCTGATAATGTAGCTTTCTATTAGCGAAATAATTTTTTTAATCGGTTGAGTAGTTTCCAAGTTAAATCGTTACAATGTTTTTTATCAACTACAAGTAAATATATTAATTGCTTATCGTGCTACAATAAAACTGGCCAAGTGCGAGTCAGCATCGCGTCTCTTATCGCACACTTAGAGAGGGTTCCGTACAATACGAAACATAACAGAGTTTCAACCTCATATATTTGATTACTTGATATAACCAAGAATATTGGTTTGGTCGCGATCTAGAAAGACGGGGCTCGTTTACTAGCGCCATCTATGTCATTTTGCCGAAACTAATTAGATAGATGGCGTTTGAAAACACGTTTTTTGTATGGGAACCCCCTTTAATTTATAACTTTATTTTGTTTTTAGTATTTGTTGTTCTAGCAGCAACAGAAATACACCATCTGTGAAAATTTCAACTGTCTAACTATCACGGTTAATGAGCTATAGCCTGGTGACAGACGGACAGACAGACAGACAGATAGACAGACAGACAGATAGATAGACAGACAGACAGACAGACAGACAGACAGACAGACAGACGGACAGCGGAGTCTTAGTAATAGGGTCCCGTTTTACCCTTGGTTACGGTACCCTAAAAAACAATAAGTTTGTCTGAGCACGCACACTCGACTGGGCCGTATACAGTATTTTGCAGTAGTACATTTTAAACTTTCACGATTTACACACATAATTATATTGTAATACGGGACTTATTGCACTAAAAACAAAATACTCTCAATCATAACAATGCTGATACCCACAACTTCAGTCTTCTCGTGACCACGGTCAATGCAAGTCGTGTATTATAATATAATTATTTTGCATAAAGTAAACATAATATTTCAACAAATTACTTGTCATTTAGTTTAAAACTTACTTAGCTGAAGCCTCATTGAGTGGTCCCTTGGCCATGGCATCTCGTATCAGCGGGGTAGCCATGTAAGCCCCCAGGCCGGTCGCAATGGCTGCGTCTTCATACGCTGTGCCTAACTTGTCCACCGTGCCAAGGAATGGTTCTCCGTCCTATAATACATATTTGAACATATATTATTAACTATCATCTATTAGTGCCATAACTGTTTGTTGTCGACTGTCTCGAACTAGATTCCTATAAAATTAAACAATATATACAATTATATAATCATGGATCACCTCAAACTTGTTACTGAAAATTAATAGCGCAGCATTTGAAGTTGGTTCTTTGAACAAAAATTGTCTACTAGACTGCAAAAGTATCTCATTGAGATGCTAATTTAGTAGTTAGATTCAGGGCAATAACGTTTATAATTCAATATTAGCCATAACCTAGGCTTATAATTTGCATATCAAATGTAAATTACGTTGTTACGATGTGCACTCAAGGGAAGGCAGTTTTGGAATAATTGTGAAAAGCTATGCTCTAACTCTAAACTGATAAGGTAGTTTAAAATCTTTACAGAGAACTAACTTCACCACCACAATGATAGTGGTCTGAATTTGACAATGTATAAAACATCTAGCATTATCAACCGACTTCCAAAAAGGAGGAGCTTCTCAATTAATCTGTATGTTTTTTTTAATTATTATTATTATTTTGTATGTGATTACACCGTCAATTGTGAAACGATTCGAATGATTCTTTTTTTAATCGTTAGGGTACATATCCGAGATGGTCGCATTGTAATTTCATCTAGGTCTGATAAGTATCTCCAGAGATATGACATAAATGTCTCAAACTTGCCGCTGAAACTGACTCGCGGGGAATGGAAGTCGGTTATTTTAGTTTTTAAACTTCTTAATTATCATTACATCAAAGTTCACAAATAAGCAGGCATACACACACACATTTACCATCATCATCTTCACTAACCGATTCACTACCGACCCCATCACCATTGGAAGTGTTATGCCAGCAACCTAAAGCCGTGCTCCGCTTCATCAAGGAGCTGGGATGGCTTGGATAGATGCTGGCCGGGGGAAATACACACTGAGCAAATTGTCAGTCAGTGCAGGTCTTATCGCCCCCATTACAATTAGAATGTATAAAACTCAAGTTGGTGAAATTTCATAGATAGATAGATGAATACTTTATTGCATACCAATCAACACATTATAATCTAAGACAAGGAAAAACTAATAAGGTGTGACAATGGGCGGTCTTATCGACAAAATAATATAGTCATAATATTATTTTACATAAACCTACATACAAATATAGTCAAAATACTAGATAATGATATCCATACAAGTAAAAATACACTTACATATAACATTATACATCTATATAAATATATACACACACACACACATATACATACACAAATACACTAAGTAAATATAATAATACAATACATACATATACATATTGTTTACGCCATTTTCAAGTCAATTATTTTGCTTCAAGTAATCTTAAGATTCTAACTGTCTATGTTAAGTTGGCAGCATTTCCCTTTCCTGTATTCCATCCGCAACCTATATTTTATCTCCTTCACGCATGCACGCCTGCTAATATCTATCTCGCTCGCACGATAACGCAGCGAGTGCCGTGTGTGTCGAAGACGCAACACATTCGAAAAGAAGCTCCCGCGCCGCCGCCATCGAAGAAAACTAGCTCGCTAGTTATCCCCGCGATTAAACGTGAATCCGCGCAACGTAAACAACAAAATATAATAATAAGTGTTGTGGTACATTTGTGTGCAAAATTAAACCCATCGCAGTGCGCCTCGCGCACGCGGTGATCGCCGCCATTTTCAACACAACACGGCAACGCAATATTAAACGAAGGAAGCCAGCAGGCCAACTGGCCCGCTCAACAAGAGAGAAGCAAGAAAGGAAACCACCACTTCAAGGTAGGCGTGCATCCTCTCTATTTCCGTCCGTACCTATATTTCGGCTGCCAACTTGCATAGTACCTATATATACCGCACCGCGAACCAGTCCTAACAGGATACCTATTCAAATACAGTCCACAACCGCGGGGTCTCATGTTAACACCTTGACTCCACGCACCAGAATTTAGAAGCTGGCCCATTGAGTCTGCAGTGCAGTTCAATTTAGGATAAACTCTCCCGCTAAATCTTCAAGGAAGATCTTAAAGCCCGAAGGGCCATTCACTTTTGGCTCCTCGACCGCCCCGCCCCACCATTTTTGGTACTTCGACGCCGGATTCACTTTATTTGATCCTCGGGAATCTCCGCTATTTTAAGTCTAGATTTGTCTAACTTACTCCCGCATTAGGACTAGATTCGTCTAGTTTCCACCGCTATCTAGGTATATATTAGTATAACCTACACCCGCTTCAAGTCTAGATTCGTCTAGCTTAAAATCGTAATTATTAAGCCTAGATTCGTCTAGCTTAAACCCGCATTAGTTCTACTTCTTTCAATCGTAAACTCGCCCACTAAAGTGTTACCTGTCCGTTTGATAAAAACAACTTAAAAAATAATATAAACCGCATACCTAATTAACTATTAAACTATATCATATCATAAATAAATTACGTATCTTTTATACTAACCTAATACAAGTCGTAAATTGTCTCGTCATATTCCGCACTCAAACAAATCGTACGTACCTACGTAAAATTATATTTTCTATCTACTTACTACCGCTCGCTCTCAACATAATTCTGTTGTCTACCTCCTATTTATTTTACCGCGCTGTGATCGGCGATAGCCGGCCGGCCGGCATTGCAACTATCGCAAATAGGTAGATATATTTCATTCAAGTAGGTACATATTAGTTAATAACACTCGTTAGTCAAAATGCCGCCGACAAAAAAGGCCGACGACGAATTAGACAGAGATGTCGTTCTCTTAGAAACTAAAAGAGACACATTGTTTGAGTATATTCAGATCGTTTATGATAACTCGAAAACCGCACACACAAGCGAAGAATGTTTAGAACATTTCTTATGCTCTGTCGTGACTTTAGACGATATACGGTCTGAGTATCGAGATATAGTTAATGAGTACAATCGCGCATTGCTAAAAAGCGACCCTACTAGCAAGCCTAATTATCAGTGTTTGAATTCATTTGAAGACATGTATTGCCGCATCAAGCGTGTTTTAAAACGTGTTGAACCTTCACCTTCCAAGGTTGACTTAGACTCTGATCTAGATCGCAAAGCTTCAGTTGACCGCTCGGGTTTAAGATGTAGAATGCCATCTTTGCCGCCAATTGAAATAATGACGTTTGACGGGGATATTCGAAACTGGCCCTTATTCTACGCTGGTTTTAGATCCATGGTTCACGACAATCCAATGCTGACAAACGCTGAGAGGTTGTATTATTTAATAGGTAAGCTTTCAAAGAAAGCGCAAGCTGTGTTCTCAGGCATAACGCCATGCGCAGATAATTATGATATGATAATAAAGTGTCTCGAAGATAGGTATCAAGACACTCGCACGCTCGCATCTACCTACTTAGATCAGATGATAAATCTCAAGTTGAGCGGCAACGATACTTCTTCTAAATTGCAATTATTTTTAGATCAATTTGTCACTGCCGCTAGTGCATTAAATAACTTGCAATTAGATAATTTATCTGACTTCATATTGCTTCAGATCGCGTTAAAGAAGTTAGACGAAGGCACGGTCCGTGCGTTTGAGTCACAATATCGCGATGTGAAGCTACCTACTTTCGTTCAACTGACAGATTTCATTAGAGGACAGTATAGAATATACCACAACATGCAATCTAGTACAAGTGCTTCAAATTCTTCTCGTAATAATACTTCAAATAAACCGCGAAGCCATGTACCTAACCCTCAGGCTTATGTAGCAGTCTCCGCTTCTCACAAGAAATGTCTTTGTGACAACTTTGCACATGATCACCTATATAAATGTCCTAAATTCAACGAATTAACGCCCTCCGCTCGATTTAAATGTGTCAAAGATCATTACGCATGCATTAATTGCCTTAGTTTAAAACATAAAGCCCGCGAATGTAACTCAAATTTTAAATGCCGTAGTTGTCAACAAAAACATCACTCCTTATTGCACTTTAATACCTCACATAATCAAACCGCATCGCAATCGCACGATAATAGATTATCGACCGCGCCGGCATTCGAACCCGCACCGACTAGGTCACGCGACTTACGCGCTATGCCAGTGGGCAGCGCCGCGGCCGGTGCGAACCTCGCGCCTCGAGCACGATCGCCCGCTCCTACACACGCCGCGATCGTATCGTCACTGTACACATCCATTGCTGCGCCAGTTCCGAACGATTCGAGTCGTACTGTTCACAGCACGCAATGTATGCGTCCTACAACGATACTATTGTCAACGGCTCAAGTTGTAATTTACGATAGTAAGGGACGACAGCATTTAGTCAAGTGTTTACTAGACACGGGATCGCAAAGTAACTTCATAACAAATGAATGCTGCTCGCTATTAGGTTTGAGTTACAATAAAAATACTCAAATGACTGTTAAAGGTTTCGGTGGGTCTGAAAACGATATTAAGGGCTCCACGGACTTTAAAATATATTCACGCTTTTCTAATTCGAACGTTCATTATGACGTTTCGGCACTTGTTGTCGACCGCATCACGGATAACCTCCCATCGGTTCCCGTTGACGAATCTGCGTTCGCGCACATTCAATCGCTACCGCTCGCGGACAGTACGTTCGCTACGCCCTCTGGAGTGCAAGTACTTCTAGGTGCTAATATTTTCTCTCACCTGTTACTACCTGGCATGGTTAAAAACAGTGTGAATGGAATGCCGCCCGCTATTGAAACAGTTTTAGGGTATATAATTATGGGTTCCGCTCCTGTATTATTACCTAAACATAAAATAAAGTCGACATCGGCTTGCTGCGCCGTCGTCGAGCAGCCATCTTTGGACAACCTTCTTAAAAGGTTTTGGGTTCTCGAAGAGGTTTGCGCTCCGCCCGCCCACAGTCAAGATGACCTTGAATGTGAGAATCATTTCCGCGCCACCACTACGCGCGATGCTAGTGGTAGGTACACCGTCGCTTTACCGTTTAGTGACGATGTTTATAAATTAGGTAATTCGTACTCCACCGCATATAGACGCTTCTTGTGTTTAGAAAGGAAGTTGGAGTCGTCGAGTATACTGCGCGCCGCCTATGACGATATCATTCGTGATTATGTCGATAAGGGCTATATTAGCGAAATAGGACCTATTGATAAAGTTTCTCCCGCCGCATCCTATTTTGTACGGCATCATTGCGTGCGCCGTGACGACAAGACGACGACTAAGGTGCGCATGGTCCTGGATTCCAGCAGTAGGACAAGTACCGGGTTGTCACTTAATCAAATACTGCATGCCGGACCTAATCTACAGGGTGATCTTAATTGCATCCTTTTGAATTTCCGCCTTTTTAAAATCGCGATTTCTGCTGACTGTCGTCAGATGTTCTTACAGATCGGCATGCACGAATCCGATCGTAAATATCAGCGAGTTCTTTTTAGATTTAACCCGCAAGACCCAATATCGGTTTTTGAATTTAATAGAGTTGTTTTTGGGACAATATCCAGCGTCTTCCACGCTGTCCGAGTAATTCACCAACTCATCGCTGACGAGAAGCATAAGTTTCCTACAGCTGCTGCGATTGCATCTAGTTCGACGTACATGGATGATGTATGCTTCAGTATAATGTCAGATGACTCGTCGCTAAATGATGAAGCTGTCGCTGTTGCCGCATGCATCCAGCTCATTGAACTTTTCAAGTGCGGTCGATTTGACCTTGTCAAGTGGACGAGCAACTCCGCCACCGTTTTACGTGAAATACCCGCATCGCATCGAGCCTCCTCAGATCTCGAGATCGATAGGGGTGCCACACCGCAGAAAATACTGGGTACACATTGGGACAGGTCGGACGACGTTTTTAAATTCAGAGTTGCCGCACCTGAAACGGGATGTACTAAACGCATAATATTATCCGCTGTCGCGCGCCTATGGGATAACCTAGGTTTAGTGGCTCCTGTCATATTGCATGCTAAGCTTCTCATACAGGAGCTTTGGCTATTGAAATGTGACTGGGACGACACGCCTCCAAAACGCATAATAGCACTTTGGTCACAGTTTTGTAACGAGCTGCCGGCGCTAGACGAAGTGCGTATACCGCGACATCTGGGAGTAGTTCAGGGCTGCGTTGCTAACCTATTAGGGTTTGCTGACGCTAGTGAACGCGCTTACGGTGCTGTTGTATACCTCCAAGTTGCCGTCGGTGACAGTAGAACTGTTACAATCGTGTGCTCAAAATCCAAAGTTGCGCCGCTCAAAACACTTTCGACTGCAAGGTTGGAGTTGTGTGCTGCAGTCCTTATGTCAAAATTGATGCGTAAAGTGATTGATATATTTCAACCGCGATACAAAATAGCAAATGTCTTCGCCTTCACTGACTCAAAGGTTGTTCTTTGCTGGATCAACTCATCACCGCACCGCTGGCAAACGTTTGTTGCCAATCGCGTTGTCATGATTGTTGACAACTTACCGGCAAGTTGTTTCCATCACGTAGCAGGGACTGAAAATCCTGCCGATTGCTTATCGCGCGGTCTATCTCCCGCGATGCTTATAAATCACCCGCTATGGTTTTCGGGACCGCCGTGGGCTTCGAAAAGTCCAGCAGAGTGGCCTATCGCAGAGTTTTGTCGTGATGACGTCGGTGAAGTGCCAGAACAAAAACCGCTTGCACATACTGTGACTGTACCCGCTACCGAATCGCCAGTTTATGAACTCGCCAATCGTATATCTTCGTGGTCGAAGCTTTTACGTATTGTTGTTTTTGTTTATCGAACGTTAAAATTATTACCGCGCAAATCGACCGTAAGTCGCTCAGACTTAGAATTTGCTGAAACTAAAACTATACTCGCACTTCAACGTGTCCACTTCGCTGACGACATAAATAAATTAAAATTAAAACAAAATTGTTCGCCCGCTTTACAAAAATTAAATCCGTTTTTGGATGTAAACGGCATCATTCGCGTTGGTGGCCGCTTGTCAAATGCTGATATCAGTTATGCGCAAAAACACCCGTGTGTTCTTCCGCGACACGACCACGTGGTAGATATGATAATTGATTATCATCACAGAAAGCATTTGCACGCTGGCCCCGAACTCCTGATGTCCTTACTCAGGCATCATTATTGGATACTCGCCGCGCGGCGAGTTATTCGTCACCGCATACACAAGTGCAATACTTGTTTCAGAGCAAAGCCGCGCCCATCATTTCCAATGATGGCGGATTTGCCCGCATTTCGCGTCAACCAGGTTGACAAGCCGTATTCGCATACAGGCTGCGATTTTGCAGGTCCGATTTCATACACACCTGTGCGTGGCAGAGGCGTCAAAAGCCGTAAGGCATGGCTTTGTATATTTACCTGTCTCACTACGCGTTGTTTGCATATTGAGATAGCCACGGAGTTGAGTACGGTTAATTTCCTCGCTGCATTCAAGAGGTTTCTTTCACGCCGCGGTCCTGTTCAGTGTCTATACACTGACAACGCTACAAATTTCATAGGATGCAGGTCATATCTGCGTGACCTGTATAAGTTCCTAGATGAATTCAAACCGCACCTTGATCATGAACTCTCAGAAAGTCGCATTGACTTCAAGCAGATTCCACCAGTTAGCCCTCATTTTGGCGGATGCTGGGAGAGCATGGTGAAGGTTGTGAAGTCTCATCTCTTCAAGGTTATAGGTCAGCAGATACTGTCTTATGAGGAACTCTTAACAGTGCTAGCTCAAATCGAAGCGTTAGTAAATTCGCGTCCACTCACCGCTTTAAGCAGTGATCCCGCTGAGCCGACTGCGCTCACGCCGGCTCACTTTCTTCACACCGCGCCATTATTTTCATTACCCGCGCCTCACGTAGAATCTAATTTGATTGAGAGGCATTCGCTATTAAATAGTATGGTCCAGTCGTTCTGGCAGCGATGGAGAGTCGAGTATTTGCATCAATTGCAATCTCGAGCCAAGTGGATCATACCATCCACCCCGATCCAGTTGGGATCAGTAGTAGTTATCATAGTCGACAACGCGCCGCCGCTTGCTTGGCCTCTCGGTGTAGTAGAAGCTGTTCATCCTTCGAAGGATGGTACAACGCGTGTAGTTACAGTGAGAACTAGTAAGGGGAGCTTTGTGCGCCCAGTTGTTCGATTGTGCCCATTGCCAAATCAATAAATTTGTGTGGAGCAATGCTCTGCATTTCATATAGCTTATAGTTTAGTTAAGTACCCGCATTTAAATTACCGCATCCGCAACTTTAGTTTTTAAAGGTAACCCTTTAAGGCCGGGGGAGATGTTTACGCCATTTTCAAGTCAATTATTTTGCTTCAAGTAATCTTAAGATTCTAACTGTCTATGTTAAGTTGGCAGCATTTCCCTTTCCTGTATTCCATCCGCAACCTATATTTTATCTCCTTCACGCATGCACGCCTGCTAATATCTATCTCGCTCGCACGATAACGCAGCGAGTGCCGTGTGTGTCGAAGACGCAACACATTCGAAAAGAAGCTCCCGCGCCGCCGCCATCGAAGAAAACTAGCTCGCTAGTTATCCCCGCGATTAAACGTGAATCCGCGCAACGTAAACAACAAAATATAATAATAAGTGTTGTGGTACATTTGTGTGCAAAATTAAACCCATCGCAGTGCGCCTCGCGCACGCGGTGATCGCCGCCATTTTCAACACAACACGGCAACGCAATATTAAACGAAGGAAGCCAGCAGGCCAACTGGCCCGCTCAACAAGAGAGAAGCAAGAAAGGAAACCACCACTTCAAGGTAGGCGTGCATCCTCTCTATTTCCGTCCGTACCTATATTTCGGCTGCCAACTTGCATAGTACCTATATATACCGCACCGCGAACCAGTCCTAACAGGATACCTATTCAAATACAGTCCACAACCGCGGGGTCTCATGTTAACACCTTGACTCCACGCACCAGAATTTAGAAGCTGGCCCATTGAGTCTGCAGTGCAGTTCAATTTAGGATAAACTCTCCCGCTAAATCTTCAAGGAAGATCTTAAAGCCCGAAGGGCCATTCACTTTTGGCTCCTCGACCGCCCCGCCCCACCACATATTATATTTAGAGTAAAGCTAGTCAATTTGCCGATTGTATTACCATAGTATAGTTGTATTACTTCAAGTTGTTTTTTTCTCTGGTGATCAATAAAGAGGTATTGTATTTGCGATAGTGGTATATAATGCTTCAATACCATATTTTTAAATATTTGCAGCGTTCGGGCTTCTTTGATGTTGACAGGGAGTGCATTCCATAGATGAATAGCTTTCATGGTATATGATTTGTAGTTGTGTCAGTACAACGTAAAGTTCTAATAATATTATTATTTGAGGGCCCGGTGGCGTAATCGGGAGAACGGTCGGCTTTGATGCCAGAGTTGTCGCATTCAAACTCCGCGTGGGTGCACAATGGATTTTTCTATTGAAAAATGTATGTGCGCTTTTCACAGTGGCCCTCCGGTGAAGGAAAAACTTCGTTAAGAACCGACAATCCCCGCATGGTGGTAGGACACTACCTAGTGTCTGCCTGGCCAGCTACCACCCTCAAGTTAGAAAATCTGTCGCCAAAACATATAATGTGTTCCGGCAGCTATCCTTGAGAGCCAGTTCCCATTCTAGGCCTAGCATGCTTACCATCTTCAACCGCAGCATCACTTAACAACAGGTGAGAGAGTGGTCAAATGCTAGCCTATAAGATATAAAAAAAATAAAAAATAAAAATTACCTGTATGCCAGCAACAATATAGTTGTTCCACAAGGGGTCCATCTTGCTACGTTTGTTGTAGAGCACGCGGGTTAGCCAGCAGTGAAGAGAACGGGGCTTGAGATGGAGACCGTCACCGATGCATTGTTCGTCAATACTGGAACATGATCAGATGTGATTATTATACATGGATGGTTTATTTCACAGGTTATTGGTATCTCACTTGATGTTAAGTGGTAATGCAGTCTAAGATGGAGTCATGCTTGTCTGAAAAAGCGAAATGGAAACCAACTTCCAAACAGTTGTTTTTTAATTATTTTTGTTTTTTGTATGTATGTTACACGATTACTCCTTCAATTGTGAACCATTTCCTGTTGCAAAGATGCAATGAGAAGAGGGTTAGGACAATTGACTGTAGTCTGATCAACACAGCGGAACTGTTCCCAGCTGGCTAGCATGAATATTATGGTTATACTTGGATAGGTGAGTGTTTAAATAATAGTGTGGGTACACTATGGTACAGAACAACCCAAACAAGACAAGACTGAAAAGCGCTGGAGCAGGCCTTCGTGTCGCAAAGACACGCTGACACCTAATAACCAATATTTTTACTCAAATTAATAAATTCAACTTATTTGTTTTTTAACAATTAACTTAGTACAAAATTATCTATGTAAAATGTAAAAGTTTTATTTATCATTGGGTTTAAAGAAATAATGATTATAAAAAACTCAAAAATAATTACCTTTACAATATAAAAATTAAATTAACTACAATAATAATATCTATACTATAAATAAAAGACAGAACCTAAGTCGCTACCTGCCGGTAATGTTCCCAAAACAATTTAAAATTATCCAATTATTCATATCGTAAAATCTATGTTGGCAATAACGGCTTAATAATAATATAGCCGGTGCAGCAAGGATGAATATGCCGATAAAATATACAGGCTAAAACAATAATAACACTTAAAATAAGTTGAAGTAATATAAACAAAGTCTTTGTTTGGTGGGGTTTATAAAATAAGTACCCTTAGTACAGTACAGCGCCTTTAGTGGTTTTCACACTTCACTAAATTTAGACCAATCAGAGAGTCAGAATAAGTCGAAAACAATGTGAGGTCTGTCAAAAGCGTTGATGAAAAATCGTCCTAAGGGTACAGGCATTTCCCTTCACCTTAATCACGATATCACTACCGTGGGTTTTATCACCATAAAACAATTTACAAAGTAGTAATTCAACCATGAAAAAGAAATTTTCTCCATTTCCCATGATATTATTAAAGCATAATGATACTGTTGAGTCTCATATGCCCAGTCATTTATTTTTCATCATGAGATGAATAGTTGATTGGTATGTCTCTTGTAATAAAAGTGCAGTGATAAACAAAATATTGGCAATTTAGAGTTCTGCACACCAGGGTATCAGTCATAAAGGAGGTGTCATTTGCTTGCTATCAGACAATATTAAATTTCTATTATATTTAAATTATACAAAAATAAAACAATCATAACTATGCTACCATCACGTGAACGTCGAGGCAATACAACTCCTTGACCTCACAAATATAGAGAGAAGACTCAAAAGCACTAAACCGTTCGAATTAGTGTAGTGATAGTGAGTAGTGAACCTTAGTGGAATATAGTGTAAGTGCTATTCATAAAGAACACGATAACAATGTGTCTTCATCTTAACAATAGAGACAATAAGAAAAGTGCCGATGAGCACATTCTTTATTTATGCCAATTTATAAGTTTATGATAGATTTAAATTACTTATTAGCCTACCTAGGCTAGATTGTAGTATGATTAGGCGATACAATACTTGTATTGTGGATGCTAATATAAAAAAAATAATAATATTTAATAAGTCAGGAAATGTAACTGCATTAAAAAAATGACCCAACAAAAGTTGTGTCTGAGCAGGTGGGGTTAAAAGTCGTCTCCAGCATGTCATTAGTCGGACATTTGTCTTGTTTGACTCAACTGTCATAACAGACATTGCAGCACGTGCGTAGACCAATCCCTGCTTTCATTCCGAATTTAATTCAATCTCCAAGCCTAACTCCTACTAGCTCTAACTTGTAACTTCGAAAGTGATTCTTATTTTGAATCTACATCGTTTTGGTTTGAAGGAGGGCCGGGCCACTTTTTGTGTTGAATTTGTTCTGAATTAGACTTCCTGACTATTTTTTCGTAATAATTATGTAGATGTCAGGTAGAATACACAGGGTGGATAATCTGTTATCTAAATTCTAAGTCAACAGTTCATAATGATCATACTCACATCTTCTGCTCGATAATATCCTTCAAGTACTGGTAGTCAGCATAGTCACCACCGGAGCCGAGCAGGATGAGGTCGTTGACCTTCAGCACGCGTGGGCAGTCTCGGAAACGGGCCAGAGACCCGTACGATCCGAGGGTATCGCCAGCAATGACGCAGCCACGGTCAAACTTTACTCCAATCACTGTTGTTGTTGTTGTAATTGGAGTGGCTGAACTGGAATAAATTATTAATTTGATTTCACAAAGAAAAGACATACTTTTCATGTTAAATTTAGCTGTAACATCATTTCTAAATGCTTAGAGGGTTAAAATTTCGAGATGACTTTCATATTTTGCTGTTCTGGTTTTTACTGTAATCCTCCACTTTACACTTTCTACAATAATGTTGACGACAACATCTAAGCTTATTACGATTATAAACATAAGATTTCAAAAATCACTCACTGTGCTCTGAAATCCTTCATTATGCAGTTGGAAGGCCCATGACTTGATGGCGTTGCGGGGAAGTTGAAGAAAGCACCCGGAGACGGGCCATTCTGCCAAAGCGGCGCTGGGTTCATTAAATCACCCATGAAAGCCATTATTACAGGTATTCTATCGTTAATTCTATATTTTTACTACAAAACTATTTCAGTAACTAAAATGCATGAATGACAAGCCAGCCGCTGCGAATTTGTTAATTTGACAGCCAATTTTTTTTTTTTTTAGATTGACATTGATTGACAATACTTTGCGAACGATGACAAACAAATTTTTTACAACGTTCCGATACAAGCAGATAAAGATGTTAGTATGCATTTTATTTTATTGGAACAACCACAGTTTTACAATCATATAAACTGTACATTAATGGATATAAGTTATGTATGGTTGTTATTATTTTTATTGTCATCAAATTGGTTTATTTAAAATGTTGTGAACGTTGCAGCGATGAGCAATCGTTTGTCTCAATGGTTTGGTCAGTTCAGTCCGTTCAATGAGTATACTACGTCGACGGTCGAGTCCGTAGCCTGTAGCTGTACAAAACAAACTTTGTTGAACAATGTTAATTACTTCAAAAAATTAAATTACTGAGGTGAGAGGTCTGAGTAATTTAATTCTCACCTTCAGTCATTTCAGTGTACAATACTGAAAGAAATTACTGAAACACAGAGATGCTACGACTGAAAGAAGAAACGTAAAAACGTTCAAAAACATAATATTGTTTTTATGTTCCTTTGATATAATTATCATTTTAATATTGATTTTGAAAAAAAAAATGATGATTGCCTTGTAGCCCAATTGCTATCTTCGAACCTCCAACGAAGTCTCTGTGGTTGAAGTTTGAAGACTAACAAAATGTAGTGCACAACAAAAAAAATACTGTATGCGGCTATGTTCAGATCGAAAGGATATCAAACTGTCAATTATTTTCGAACGAAAATATTTTCTATTTGTTACCAACTTCACGTCCTTTGGGTTTCCTTTCAAAAATTGACACAACAAAATGTCTAAAAGAGGTTCGTGAAATTAGAAAGAATCTGTAAAAATCGCCTCAATTTGAGTACAAATTTATTCAGCGTCATGCGCCCCGTGAAATCCTATACACAGCCGTGTAGAACCCATGTTTATTTCGATAATTTCTGTGTAGTAACTCCGCGTAGTGTAATTGTAAAATGAGTAAATTGTGAAGATGAGTAAAGTGTGGTTTTTCTGTTTTAAGGACGTGGTGGTTCCGCTGGAGCGAAGTTCCGTATATCGCTGGGTCTCCCAGTGGGTGCAGTGATCAATTGCGCTGACAACACAGGTAAATGCCGCATTTGTTTTGAAGTACGACATAACCTCAAAATGCACGTTCGACTGAAAAGACTGAACTCCGATGATGATATTTGTATGAAGAACACAAATAATTGTGTTTTGACACACGATGATGTCTTCCTTGGCTGTGTCTGAGGTTGTTCAGTCTCTTAATTTTTCGTCTAACACTAAAACAACAAGCGCGAAATTGGTCATTTCATTCGCAGCAATACTTATGAGATCAAAATACTATACACTACACATTTGCATAACCTATTCATTTACTACTACTGATCTATCATCAGTAGCCACCCAATGATCAAGAAACCACCGACTTTAATCAATAAAAAATTTAAACCCTATGATGTCTACCATTGCAACATCAATTACATCTTTAAATAAACTTTCACATTCTAAGCTAAAAGCTTTTAAAGAAACTAGTCACTATTAACAAAAACATTCACACCACAGTCGTTCAATTCGTAATGTTATGTCTGTATGAAGGTTGTTTGGAAGAGCTTTCTTTCAGCAATAAAAATGTCAATTGTACCTGGTTTATTGTACAATGTGGGGGTCTTCAAATTGCGAGTGAATAGGTACCTTCTGGGTAAGCGCGCTCCATCATCAATCTCATCATCACATAACATCAGGTGAGATAGTGGTCAAGTGCTACCCAATTCAGTGTAAAAAGAAAAATTACTGCGTCTTTGGTTTTTATTATATTATTGTGCCCTGTGGTTTTACCCATGTTGACATTGTTTCCATGGGAATATCTGAATTAAAAGTACCCTGTGTTATTCCAAGGTCTAGGCTATCATACCAAATTCAGCTCAATCGGTTGGTAAGTTTTAGCATAGAGAAGTAACAAACGTACTTACATACTCACAAACATTTACCATTTTAATATTAGTAGGAAGTAGGATTTATGTATATCTGACATTAGTCTCAATAAAAAGTATATTGTAGCAACATATGAATGTTTCAGGAGCAAAGAACCTGTATGTGATTGCCGTGCAAGGTATCAAGGGTCGCTTGAACAGACTCCCCGCTGCCGGCTCCGGAGACATGATTGTAGCCACTGTCAAGAAGGGTAAACCTGAACTCAGGAAAAAGGTAAGCGTTACATTCTCTATTGAACTAAGCGCCAGTGTTGACTGACATCACAGCACTGCAAAGGATTTTATTTCTGATCAAGTTCTTTTTATTCTTATTTCAGTGAGTTTAGAATTCATATTACTTTATTTCGATACAATCATACTGTGGCATGTTGTGGCATGCTGCGAGACGCCGGGGCAAGAGAGGAAGCGCTCACACCTTTAATTGAATATTGAGTGCCTAGACTTATGAGGCATTCTCTGACATGCCACGTCATACCAAAAAATACTTAGGGCTGCCGAAACATGCACAGCCGTGGCGCAATGCTAGTCCGAACCGACCCTAAAAACAATTAAATTACACTACATAACATACTGACCTGTTTTCAAAAATATTAATTATAATATTTTAACACAAGGTGATGTGAATTTTAAAAAGAAATACCAAAGTAGTAAGCCATTCAGCTTTTATCTAAATGTCGAATGCCACACTTAAAAATATGTTTAGTCAGGGGAATTAAACATTTTTAAGTCTACATTAGTGTAGAATTACTTATGATTTAGTTATTAGTAAACATTTTCAATCTCCCTTTAATATAAAATATTTTTAAATAAAATGAAAATCATTTTTGGAAGCAGGCCCATATTCCGGTTATGTTGCATAAATTTTCCCCTTGAATAATTTCTTAATACCATGATGTTTGGTCAGCGATGATGATACTCCAATGGTTTCGCTATATTTTTAAATCAGATCTGTATCACAGAATGTTGATACGCCTTGGCTGACTGAGCTGCTCCAAACATCAAAATAAATAACTATTGTATTTACTTGTCAGATCTAAGTCATTACCAATTGATTCCCTTGAATTCATTATAATACTGGCACAATCAGAACATTTGGGATATTATTAAAGTGGCAATACCCCAATGGCTAAGGCGTCCGGCCTGGCAATCGAGAGGTAGCGAGTTTTATCCCAACCCATTGCACTATTATTCTGTGGGTGGTTTTTGGGTTTCCCATCAATGTCGTCATCAAATTATAACTATCTATTTAATCGTTCCAGGTAATGCCTGCAGTGGTGATAAGACAGCGGAAACCATTCCGGAGGCGTGATGGGGTGTTCATATACTTTGAGGATAATGCAGGCGTAATAGTGAACAACAAGGGCGAGATGAAGGGATCAGCAATCACAGGCCCTGTGGCCAAGGAGTGCGCAGATCTGTGGCCCCGTATTGCCTCCAACGCGAGTTCCATAGCTTGAATATAATTTAAGATCCTAATTTGAAGTTTTATTGTTCCTTTTATACGTATCAATAGGTATATAGGTATATATCTAATTAAAAGCAGTACAAAATAATGTTGCTCACGCTGTCTGTACGCTTAACACTTTTAAGCTACCCAATGGATTTTAATGCAGTTTTCAGCAATGGATAAGTGATTCAAGAGGTAGGTTTATATAACCAGGTTCAAATTGCAGGCATAGCCGGATGATGCAGATAGTCTTTATATATAAAAATGAATCCCAATTGCCCTTGGTCACGGCATCACGCGTGAACAGCAGCGATTTTGCTAATTCTGTTTTTTTTTGTTTTATATCATCAGGAGATGGTTCTTATGAAAAAAAAAAGATGTTTTTAACGCAGGCGAAGCCGCGGGGCACAGCTAGTACATTATAAAAAAGAACCTCCACCGCATCATTCTGTCTGATTGTGATAAACTGAGAAAATACTGAACGGATTTTTATGTGGTTTTCACTATTAGATAAAGAGTGATTCATGAGAAAGGTTTAGGTGTATAATTTGTTATGGTTTTGTGTCATCGTCAGTGAGCCAGTATTTGTCCACTGTTGGACATAGGCTTCTCCTATGGCATACCACAACTTGATCTTCAGCTATTTGTTTCCAACCACTGCCAGCCAGCTTGTGTATATCACTCCACCTACCTGCACTCCACCTAGTGTCCTACGCTTCGTTTACCGAGCCGTGGTCTCCACTCTAGAACTCGTCTACCCCAACGGTTATCGGTCGGGGAAGGGGAGAGGTTTCCTGTACCACAGAATAATGAATAGTACAAGTGCCTGTACCGTTATTTATCGACGGATTCAAATTTGAGAGACACTAAGGACTTCATTTTTAACCGATTTCAAAAAATGGAGGAGGTTTCTCAATTCGACCGTAAATTTTTTTTTTTGTTTGTTCGCGGATAACTTCGTCGTTTATGAATCGATTTCGATTATTTTTTTTTGTTCAAAAGGAGATATCCCAAGTGTGGTACCATGGTAATTTTATCGAGGTATGATAAGCATCTCCAGAGATATTGAGATAAACATCTCAAAATTGGTACTGAAAATGAATAGCGCGGCATTGAAGTCGGTTGTTTTTTAGTTTTTAAACGATATTATACATTAGATGTTGCGAAAAAAAAATCCAAAAAGGGGAAGAAGAGGGGGGAAAAGGGGTGAAGTTTGCTGTAGCGTTAAATAATAATAACTTATACGTAGTACTATTAATTATTCTGTGCTTATACCCCTATTTTGCCAAACTGGAAAAGCTGTATTAAAGCACAGAATAATGAATAGTTCAAGTAATTAAAGCTAGAGGAAAAGGGCAAGTGTCTGTTATTACAAGGTTATAAGGGCACGCGAGCTCTACTGTTCTATTTATGTGGTGTAGGCATTTACTGTTGACTGATATATGAAACTTCATTGTACTTTGTATCTTCATTACTCCGCGGACGAAGTCGCGGGAAACAGCTAGTTATTATATATAATTAATTTAATATATGATATAATAGAAATATGACGGTCATTGTTGAAGACGTTTATTCATACTCGACGCAACAAACTGATGTAAAAATATGCTCTACCCGTGCGAAGCCGGGGTGGGTCGCTAGAACAAGTATAATAATAACCTGGAAAACACAGGTCACGGATAATATTACCGTGCACAGGTACTGAGTAGAATATTCAATCACGGGCGAAGCTGCGGGGTCTAGTTGTTATTAGTTGTGTTACTCAAATTCTCATATGATTATTAAGCTGTGCTGTGTTTTGTATTCGTACCTCCAAGTATTTATCGCTTGGCACTAAAATTTGTGGATAGAAGCGCCTCAAAAATATATTGTATTTTAGCATTCGATAGCATGGTTATTTGACATCCTGCTTAAGGCTGGCCGCACACGCACGGTTTCCTGATTAGGTTTCCTGATTAGGAATTCAGATTCGGAATTCCGTGAGATTAGCGCAGACGTTCGGTTTTTTGTATAAGGAATTTTATACGACCAGTGCCAACGCTAGCGCGAGTCTGAATGGAAATTTCCGTTCGTGTGCGGCGGCTGAGCCAAAATGTACGAGATCGCTGCGTTCGGGATGACGTCATTAGGTTTTTTTCCGTTCTAACAACCCGAACGCACGGGGAAAATTTCGAAACGGATATTAGGTTTTTTTCCGTTCGGAAAAAATAAGTACGTGTGCGCGTGTTTGAACGTTTTGTATGAAAGAAGAGCATTCAGGTTTCCGAATCTGCATTCCTGATTAGGAAACCTAATCAGGAAACCGTGCGTGTGCGGCCGGCCTTACGAAAGTCAAAAGTCCAAATGAAACGCATGTGAGTTCTAATTTTTTCTGTGGCTCCATCTAGCGACAAATCATTCATCATTGCAAAGGTACCGCAAGGTATGTAACACAGATATATATATATACATAGATATATTACACATACTATTATTTGTATTTATCGCACTAATTTAACCAACGGTAACGAGTTCTTCGTTTATCTCGAACGTTAGCTTGACAAGATCAGCAGCTTCAGCCGCAATTTTGTAATATTAGGGGATTTCAATATTAATACTCTAGCTGAGGTGTATCCAGAAAAAAAGAAATTGAGCGATCTTTTATCAGTGCATCAATTTCACAGTGTGGTTGACTTCCCCACTAGGATTACAACCTCAACTGCTACATGCCTCGATCACATATACACCAACATGCAGGCGGAGTCCGTGCGTGCTACACCAGTGGAAACCAACCTAAGTGACCACCTCGCGGTTAGGGGAGAAGTAACTTGTGCTCGACATAACTTGTACTTTTCATTATTCTGTGACATAACCCACTACCCAAAACACGCCTTGCTAGAGATTTTACGCAATCTAATCGTAATAACTTTCTGGCAGCTATATGTAGCGTAGATTGGCCGCTACTTATCAACAAGTATGCACCAGCGAATACTTTCGCTAAAGCGATTACTTCTTAGCAACAAATGTGACATGTTTTCCGACGAAAAAAAAGCCTATCAGAAACCATGACAAGTCGTGGGTCACACAGGAGGTTAAAAACATTAAATCCTTTCTCTTTGACACGTTAAAATTGAAACATTGCTTTCCGAATGACATGACAATACAATCTTTCATTGACAATTTAAAAATTAAATATGACCTAATGCTAAATTATTATAAATCGAATTAATATACTAATATTATAGAAAACAGTAAAAGCGCATCTAAAGGTACATGGAGCGTAGTCAATAGAGAGAGGGAAAAACAACGCACAAAAACTGAACTTTACTGATATTTTAAAAAATTGTGATGGCAACAAATTTGATAGTGCCAAGGAGGCCGTAAACACTATGAACGCGCGCTTCCCGGACGCTGCGGCCGCGTGTGGCGCGCCCTCAGCTGACATCGCCGGTGTACGCCGAGCCTTAGAGGCAGCGCGCGCGCCCGCCGACCGCTCGCTTAGACTGCGTCGGTTCACCGCGGATGAAGTGTACCGCATCGTTACTACCCGGATCCCTCCGAAACAATCAAGAGACGTATACGGCCTCTCTATGGAACTGATCAGGATAGCCATCGCTCCCCTAGCACCGATATTGGCGACGCTTTTTAATATCTGCATCAGAGAAGGATCATATCCTGAGTCTTTGAAAATCAGCAAAGTGTCGCCAATATTTAAAGGCAAAGGCAAAAGAGAAAATATTGATGGATATAGGCCTGTGTCCATAATACCAGCGATAGCCAAGATTTTTGAAAATGGTTTGAGCACAAGATTATCTCAATATCTGCACTCAACTAATGCACTATCCGAAAGCCGGGCAAGGATAAATACACCGTCCCCAAATCGTAAAGACCAATTGGTTTACTACCCGTTTTGGGGAAGGTGTATGAGAAGATGCTGGTGACCCGAATCAAATTCCATATAGTGCCGAGGATACGTCCTCACCAGTTCGGATTCATGCCCCAAAAAAGCACTGAAGACTCTCTATGCCCTCATTCAACAGATCCGATCCAAATTAATGGATAAAAGAAGAGGAGGAATGTCCGATCAACTTGAGGCGGGTCATCGACAGCTACCTGAGTGACAGGAAAGTCAGGGTTAGATACGCGGGCGAAGAGTTTGTTAGGGGGACTAGCAAGGGGTGCGTCCAGGGTTCCATCGGAGGACCCATCCTATGGAACTTAATCCTGGACCCACTCCTCAAGGGTCTCGTAAGTAGAGGCAACTACGTCCAAGCTTTCGCAGACGACGTCGTGTTACTCTTTGACGGCAAAACAGCAGAGGAAATCGAGAGACGTGCCAATGCCGCACTCGAACATGTTCGGGCGTGGGGTATAAGAAACAAATTGAGTTTTGCCCCACATAAAACCAGCGCCATGGTAATAACGCGGAAGCTAAATAGAAGCAAAATAGAAAGCAAGACTGTAGAAATGGCACTCTGCCAATAAAAGGAATGAAAGAGAATGAATAAAAGAAAGACCAAGTATGAAGAATGAACGTGACCCGATAAATGCGAGACATAGTATGACCAGCAATATGCCTATCGCGCTGGGCGCTCGACTACCTGTCTTACGCGTGAAGTGGTTAAACGGGTGATCGCGGCTCGTGAGAGCAAGCAGCATGTGGCCGCTCTGTGCTGTGACCTGTCTAAGGCCTTTGATGTAGCCGACCAAAATGTACTCGCGACAAAATTAAAACACTATGGTATAAAATCTGCCCCATACCATCTATTTACAGATTTACTGCAGGGGAGGTCGCAGATGGTCGACGCAGGAGACGGCATAACTAGGTCAGATGCCTTGTCTTCAACGATAGGTGTAGCACAAGGTCATAGAAAAGATAATAATACTACACAAGGTTCCTCGGTCTCCAATATCCTATTTTCGCTTCTGCTGAAAGACCTACCGGCTGTTGTCACTGTGGCTGACATACTGATGTATCTGACGACGTTGCCGCAATAGTCACAGCATCCACAGTGGATCACTTGGAAGCGAAAATGAACCAAACTGCCACCTGCCTGGCGACATGGTTTGTCATGAACGGTCTGGCTCTCAATTTGAATAAAACCCATTTCATTCACTTCAATCTATCAGGTAGGATGACGAAGCCTTTATCCGTCCAAGTAATTGGTATTACAATTGACCAAGCCGGAAGTTCAACATTTCTTGGCTTCGAAATTGACAGAGGTCTGACATTGATAAACTATGTGCAAAATTAGGTACCGTAGAACCTTACAAGATTGCCCAACCGATCTAAATTTGCCCGTTTGAGTATTTTTCACAAATATTGATAAAAAATGGCAACTTATCCTAGTAGCATTATTTTTTTGTCAATAGTAGAATATTTCACATATTGCTGGCAGCACTGCGTAAACGTCAGTCGGCAACGTAACTCCAGATCGTGGAGGGTTTACAGTCCCACAAGTATAACTTGGCGGTGGTGGTTTTTGGAACTAATTCCGCTCTCTTGAAACTGTGAGTTTGACGTTTGAGAGATTACCGCGACATTATTGTTAATAAATCTGCTACATTAAAATAGTTGAATAATGCCAAATGTAATTAAAAGTGGTTTAAGAGAAACTGTTATCAAAGTACAAAGTAAAAGCACAGTGGCGCACAGCCGCGCCAAGTTATACTTGCCGGACTGTAATTATCCATCTACGCTCCAGATGAAGGACATAACGTGTCAAAGCTGGAGGTGTGATTCGCGGGTCAAAATCAGTGCCAAAAACTTTTTCCAGAACTCCATTATAGGTTACAGCAGGCAAGAAATTTGTGAATCATTGTTAATTTGTAACAAATAAAAGATATACATCGATGATAATACGCAAAAACTCAACTAGATTTGAAAAATTGAAGGTGGGCAATGTCGAATTACTTTTCCTATTGCACTGCTTACGACTTTGCCCACCGAAATATTGCCATCAGGGTTTTCACCTCTATTAAGGTGTTTTTACCTGACTGATAAAGAAAGAGGGTATTGAAACCTTTAGCTTTGGGTGTATTAACCATTCAATTTATTACATTACAGCACCAGCATCATCATTCACAGAACTTCTACTGCTGCAATGCTGGGTAGAAATATTCAAAAACTTTTTGATTTGCTTCTTTTTTGATATAATTTATAAGGTTTGTTTGATCTCGTATTGATTATTTAAATATTAAGTACATAAGTATCGTTTTCTATAAAACCTTTTTTGAGTTATTATTAATAATGTTTTATAATGTATGTGCGTAATTTCCGTCATTTTTTTAAATTTTTTATTACATGTTAACAATAAAAAGTGACAACCCTAGCCCAGAGTTTTCTTTCTATGAAAAGTTGCAAAAAAAAATTTTTACTTTGCCCATTCCAATTTAGCAGGTAATATAAAGTTTAAACGTTTTATGATGGTACCCTATACTACTAAGACTATTTATTTAAAATATACCCTGATTGTCATAATCATAAGGTTGAAAACAGCGGAAGCATGATTCTTTTGCAAAATGGGCAAATTTGTAAAATTTCTCAAAATTTGGCCCGCTCTCTAAATTTAGGTTTTTGAGGTATACATTTGCATTTACTTGATATTATCATATATTCCGTGCAAGGAGCAATACATTTAACGATGATCTAGCTGAAACACGAATTAATATCAAAGATAATAAAAAAAAAAAATTAGCATTGAACAAAAAAAGGCAAGAAATTCGGGCAATGTTGTACGGTTCTACGGTAACTATAGACTAACGTAAGAAAAACTATTTACATTACATTGCTGCGTTTGCTTTGATTGTTTGATGTAACTTTGTGTGTTAAGAGACGATGAATTTCGGAACAAGCGATACTCTCGCGATCGCTTCAACTTCGTAGTACAGGCAATTTCTCATTCGTCTGTCAAATCTCGCAACTAGTGTTGTTCGTTCTACAACATATATCAATAATCGATTTTACTCGATATCGGACAGACGAATGATAAAAGCACAGTTTTACAATCATACAGTTTGGAATCGAATGTACTTGCGCAGAGCAACGGCAGGACACTCGCGGGGAGGCAGGCGGCGCGTACCGCGTCCCACAATCTCGCTTAGTTTGTGGGATCGACCGTTGGAGCAGACGCTACCGTGACATTTCAGTAGTCGGGTTTGGTTTTTACCCGACTACGGTCTAGCAAAATGGAGGGTTACTATTTTTGACCGGTACACATTACTTACTTTACATACTTACAATGTACGTATATAATATTATGTAGGTATGTATGTATTAGAGATGCGCCTAGTACTCGTTTACTACTTGGTTTTCGGTACACTCGATGTTTATTAGTACTCGTAGTCGGCCGAGTAACACGGTTGACAACAGTTACTCAACATTATTGAACAAAAACAATCGGTAGGTACCTAACCGATACTGCTATACAAAACAATTACCTTCCTTCTTATTTTTAACCGACTTCTCTAAAAAAGACTAGGTTCTCAATTCGACAGTATTTTTTCAATGTTTGTTACCTAAGAACTCCGTCAAATCTTAACCGGTTAAAAAAAAAATTTTTCGTTTGAGAGATTATGCCTCCCGTTTGGTCTCATTCAAATTTTATCGAGCTATGACAACTTCACAAAAGAGATGCGAGATAATTGTGTGCAAATTTGTGTATACTTAGATAACACGATTATAACTAGCCAGTACTTTGACTATCGCGGCATGTGAAGTCGGTTTTCTTTCGTTGTAAACGATCTTAAATTATCGTTGTTAAACGACCTTAAATCGTGCCGTGTACGATTTACCTATAGCCAAAAACAAGAGAACGGATAGCCAATATATGACGGCGAGGGTGCGGGCGGCGAGGTACCGCACGCTCGCGGATGGCACAGCGGAACATGATATAATATGTACAAACTTGTTTTCGCGTGTCTAAGGGCGATCTGCGTATGTTTATTTTAATTTTTAAATCATTTATCATTATCTAGTGTCCGCCTGGCCAGCTACCACCCTCAAGTTAGAAAATCTGTCGCCAAACATCTAATTTCTAATGTGTTCCGGCAGCTATCCTTGAGCTATCCTTGATCCTCCCATTCCCATCCCATTCTAGGTCTAGCGTGCTTACCATCTTCGACCGCACCATCACTTACCTACAGGTGAGATAGTGGTCAAACGCTGGCCTATAAGATTTAAAAAAAATGTAATTCTATATTTAATAATTCCGTTTAATTTCATTCGTCTGTCTATATCATTCGTCTGTTTATATCATTTGTCTGTCAGAAAATCGATGTCATTCATGTTAATCGATTCGTGAATTTTAGTTTATCAAAAACTACTGTTTCTTACCAGGAATATAATATGCTAATCCCTGGATTTTCTAAGAAATATCAACCATGGAGGTATTACGTTCATATCAATGATATCAACAAATATATTTTTGTCAACTTACTTGAGATTATACAAAGGTATCCAAAAGCGTCGACAGAATAAAACCGTTGAATAGCGCGGTGAGCGCGACTTCTTACATTGAAACTACTCGGCGTACTGTACTAGTAACTGCTGGCGTGGTTGGCGGAGACAAGCAAGTGGGACCACACATATAAAATCTATGAGTTTAAGCGAGACAATCACGGCGGCGGTTCCAGTTGAATCGTTGGAATCGTAGCGGAGCGGAGGGGCAGCGGGTCGGCGGCATCGGTTTCATTGAATCGGTTTGAATTTCCCATCACTAAATTTCGTCTGTGAATGGGACCAATCGGGAGGCTTAATCTCTCAAACAAAAATAATTTTTGAAATCGGTTAAGATTTGACGGAGTTCTGAGGTCATAGAAAAGATAATAATACTACGTACTTCAAGTGATACAGTGGTCAAGTGCTAGTCTATCCACCATAGAAATGCCTATATCATTTTTAGGGTTCCGAAGCCAAAGGGTACCAACGGAACCCTATTACTGAGACTCCGCTGTCCGTCTGTCTGTCTGTCTGTTCGTCTGTCACCAGGCTGTATCTCATGAACCGTGATAGTTAGACGGTTGAAATTTTCACAGATGACGTATTTCTGTTGCCGCTATAACAACGAATACTAAAAACAGAACAAAGTTAAAAATTAAAGGGGGTCCCCATACAAAGAACGTTTTTACTATAGCGCCATCTATGAACGATTGAACGATAGAAGTTCGTTAGATGGCGTTGTAGTTAATAAGTATGTTTGGTATTGACACGGTAATAATAATATGATATTATACTTATATATTATTATAGTGCGGTTCGGAACCCTCCGTGTGCGAGACAAAAGTCTGAATCGCACTAGGCCAGTTTAATTTTTTTCACATGTGGGGTATACCTACCTACCTACCTACGTTGGTCGTTCGTTTAGTATTTAAGGAAAGAATTAATACCAAACTCGGAAGCATTCTTATAATATTTATTATAATCGACTTAAAAATAAAAATCAACATGTCAATAGAAACATTAACAAAATGCAAATAAAATACTAACAGATTTGTGTACTTCATAAATGCTAGAAAAAAAAAACAAAATGGTTAGGAAAAATGTTATGGAAACACATTTAGATGAACATTTTAGGTTCTATTATAGATATTCTATTTAGGTTATATTACTTTAAGTCATATATAGGTCACATATATATAAATAAGTATTAGGATTGGTTCAGGTGGTACCTTTACGTGGAAAAACACAATGAATATAACTATGGCCGCTATAACAACAAATAATTAAAATTAAAGGGGTTCCACCTTACAATACAAGGAACTCTTTTTTTGCAAATTTTGTATAAATAATCTTATTAAAAAAAAAATGGTATGGAACTCTACGTGTGCGGGTTTAGCTTGCACTTGGCGATATTTACTACGACCAATATTCACAATGCTCCGATCGGTTACTTTTGATATTTAAATCCGAAAAAATCATCAGTGATTCTAATTGAAAAAGTTTCCGCGACTAAATAGGTCACGGATTTATGAATATTAAAAATTAAACTTCGCAAATTAAGGGCAACCGGGGCAGCAGCCACGGGGCCTCCACAAGAGGGGACCCCACAATAAAGACTTATTCGGAAAAAAAATTTCAAACATCAAAATCAACAATTTTTCAGCGTAAATAGCTCGGAAGGTTGGTCCTTCCTTTCATTAACGCTAAAATTTCATTTCAGGTAATTCTTGTTTCCAATTATATTTATATTATGTTTGTTAAATAAAAAAAATATCTATACTTGGTTTCACAATTAATTATTTATTAGAAAACTCGACTCAAAAAAATTGGCCATTTTATTTGGAAAATAATTTGGGGCTAAGCGGGGCCTCCACTCCTATGTTGCCCCGAGGCCTCAAGCCCTCTTAATCCGCCATTGCGAATAGGCTTTTGAATGATTGAGAATCAGGGGGCAGGTTTAAACTACACGTTCTAACTTATGACTACATTTTAGTTAAAATGCGTTTATACATAAAGCAGTTATTTTACAACAGATTTAAGTTATTACTAAGCATTATTGACTACAGTTATTATATTCCTATTCTACTTGCAAATAACATTATTTACATGCTGTATTTACTTTTAATAGTAAAAAGTTATATTAATTATACCCACCTGTAAATAAATGTAGTATGTATGATTTTTGTTTAAATTTTTAATTGAGATATGAAATTACAAAAAGTAAGTAGGTATCTTATATGAGTTACAAAAATACCCAACAAGTACAAAAAGTAAGTTAAATCCTAAAAACCCTACTACCGAAAAGTCACGCTCTAATATCGGGTGGTTGCAAGCAAAGCCGCGAGCAAGATCTAACAATATAATATATACAACATAATGAATACAGTCTACGAATAAATAATAAGTCTATACTTATATTCGTAGTACACAGTTAACATATTATACAACAACAATACACAGAGCTGTCAAGTTTCATTTGAAATAAGAAGGTACATTATATTATACTCGTATTATTATAGGGTGGAACTACGAATAAATCATAAGTCAGGAAAAGTAACTGCGTTTAAAATGACCCAACAAAAGTCATGTCCAAGCAGGCGGGGTTAAAAGTCGTGTCCAGCGCGTCATTAGTCGGGCATTGACAGATTTTTGACAGCTTTTGTATGGCGTCATGTGTCAGATAACTATCTGACGCATTATCAGGAACCGGTGAAACTGGCCCTTAATGTAGATACATTTACATAAAATCTATACTTTGAATTAATTATATTTAGTTAAGTTTAAATCAACAAAATACTATATATTTTTTGCCTGTAACATTTGATATACTTGATTGTTTTGAATTTTACAATCTAACCTTCTACACTCTATGGGATAAGATTCAATATTAGAAACAAAGAAAAGCCATAACTTTGCGCGTTAATCTATGACAGATAAAACATTCTACATTGTTTATGCCTCTTTGTTACTTTCACTAAAGATAACTTTACATTATCTGTTACTTTTACTAAAGAGGACTTTACATTATCTGTTACTTTCAATAAAGAGGACTTTTCATAATCGGTTACATCCACTAAAGAGGACTTTAAAATTTGTGTAAATTAACGAAATATACTTTACATTATATCGCACGTTTAATAATAAAAAGAAATAAGTAAAAACATGGACATTTTGGGATTTAATCATAAACCGTAATAACTTAATGTAAAGAATAGGTACGCTCCGACTGCCACTCGAATAGAATGAACACGAACGAAACACGAGATAGCCCTTCTCTTTCTGATTAACTCGTCTGAAGATGTCGGTTGCAATAAACAGCTACATTCAGTCATACTTCAGCAGTCATAAGGACATAATGTATCTCAGCGTGTAATAAAACGTAATAACACAGAATAACTCGTTACAACATTAACAGGTAAGTCATATTATTTCATTTACTAAACGCATGATTGAGACTTATTTCACTTTATTACAAAAGCCGAGGGTCGGGTCGAAGACACCATTTCGACTTATTGCAGTTTAGTTTTAATTTTGTCATTTACGCTGCGTAATAAAACAAAGTCTTTCACTTTCACTTTAAAACAAGTAGTTAGTATTGTGATCCAAAGTGAGTTATTTCCTTTTTACATTAAGTAATTCTTAAAACATAAAAAACTTCTCTGATTAATGCTGTTTCAGAGTTAAAAACGGTTAAAGTTGAAAGAGGTAATGCATATTATTGCTCTTTTATTTTAAATTACTTTTCTCAATTATTATTAAATTTTAATTGTAAAAAGATTCTACGTTTCTAGATCAATAAAAGTGTTTTATATTTTTTTGTAGTATGGCGTCTTCGAGGGCAAAACGAATTTTAAAATTAGTCCGATCGACTTCTCCTTCACAGACTGAAGGTTCGACAACTTATCCAGACTCTAAGATTGTTGTAAAAGACCAAGTCGTTGTGCACTCGCCCAGTGACACTGACGAACAAACTCAAAGCAGCTGTGATGAGATTTTATCCGATACGAGTGATCACGTCTACGAAATCGATTCGCGCCTAATACGTTCCTGTAAAAAAGACAACCGTGACACTAATACACAAACAAAAAAACAATTGAGTCTAGTTCCAGATTATGACAGTGATGACTCCTCCATTTATGAAAATAACAACAAAGAAAATATACCTAATAATGATACGAAAATCACAAACTCACTGCCAAAATCACGTTCTTCAAGCTCATCTTCGTCAAACTCATCTTCATCAAGCTCTTCGTCTAGTTGCTCTTCAGACTCTGATAGCTCCACATCTTCTAGTCAATCTGACCAACATTCTAAGAACTTTGCCGAAAGAGTACATGAATCAAATAATTTGGACACTTAAGCTACGGAAAACCATGATAACATCCTTATTTTTCCTATTACATCCCAATCTACAGAATCTCATTTGAGGCATGATAATGTAGGATCACAGAGATCACCACTTTTTAGCGACGAAAGTGAGGATATAGATTTGAGTGACGACGATCCTACGTACGAATTATCCACTAATCGAAAAAAGACAAGAAACTATTTTTTTTGATTTTTTGATTCTTTTTTTTGATACTGCCATATCAGATACTTCTGATGATGAGATTTCAGATTCCAGTAATTCAAAAGATTTGAAGACGTCATCTAAAGGTCGTAAGCGTTCTCGCCATTCGCCAAAGTGGAAACAAAATAAAGCCAAAAGACTAAGGAATACTGGTAAAACCTATGTATCCATATCAAAATCCGGTAAAGTAATTCCAGGTCGCTGTCTGAAGATTTCGTGTACGGAAAAGTGCAAATTAAAGTGCACCGATAACATATCTACACTTGAAAGATATAACATATTCAAAGAATTCTGGGATTTAGGAGATATCACTAAGCAAAGAAGTTTCATTAACAGTTGCATGACAGAAATAACACCGAAATATAGATACACGAATGCCTCAAATCCCCGACGCCCTAATAAAGCTTATCATTTTACGGTCAACAGTAAAAAAATTAGAGTTTGCAAGACTTTTTTCAAATCTACTCTAGATGTTACAGACCGTATGATATTTACCGTACAAACTAAGCTAAATCAAGGTGGTTTTATGCATGAAGATTTAAGGGGGAAGCATCAGAGTCACAAGTCTCACAATCAAGATTTAATTCATGAAATAAGAAAGCACATACAGTCCATTCCGAAAATTGAATCACATTATCTGCGATCGACAACATCCAAAGAATATATTGATGGTGGAAAAACTATTAAAGATTTATTTAACGATTTTGCCAAGCAACAAGAAGATAATGGAAAAGAAACAGGAAATTACATAACTTATTACAAAATATTTACATCAGAATTTAATTTAAGTTTTTACATACCAAAGAAAGATCAATGCGATCTATGTTTATCATACAGCAATGGCACAGATGAAAAGAAGAAAGAAATAGAAGAGAAGTATAATACACATTTAGAAGAAAAATCATTAAGTAGATATGTAAAACAACAAGATCGCTCCAAAATTACCAAAGATGATAGAATCGTGATATATGATTTGGAAGCTGTACTGCAATGTCCGAGAGGGGATACATCATCCTTCTATTATAAATCAAAACTGAATAGCTACAATCTTACTCTAACAGAATTATCAAAGGCAAATTCAAAAACAGCATATGAACAAGTTCATTGTTATTTTTGGACCGAATCTGAAGCAAAACGAGGTGCTATTGAAATAGGCTCTTGCATATGGGAGTACCTTGTAGGAATATGCAAAGAATCAGCAGTGAATGAACAAAATATAATATTTTATTCCGACAACTGTTGCGGTCAAAATAAAAATAAATATATTGCAACATTATATTTATATGCTGTGCATAGTTTAAATATAAGAACTATAAAACATAAGTTGTTGATACGAGGACATACCCAGAATGAAGCAGACAGTGTTCACAGTTTGATAGAAAAAGAAGTAAAGAAAAATTTGAAATCAGGTCCTATTTACAGTCCTGACCAGTACATAGCGTTAATAAAAAATGCTAAGAAAAGTAAACCAGCCATAAATGTCCATGAGCTAACGTATGAATCTTTCTTGGATATGAAACTATTACAAGAAGAATGGGGGTATAATCATAACACAAATACACAAGGGCAAACAGTTAACTGGAATGACATAAAAATGTTAATGATGGCAAAGGAAAAATCTTTCAGTATTTTTTACAAAGTGTCTTATAAAGATGATGATTACAAAGAAATAGACGTAAGAAATAAAAGAAAAAAGATGAAGACGATTACAGATATTTCGCTAAAGAAAGCTTACACGGAAAAGCAAGAAATAAGCATGAATAAAAAGAAGGACCTAAAAGAACTGATTAACAAAGGATTGATCCCGCCTTTTTATGCGAATTATTATAATTCGATAATTAATTAAAATGTTTTTTCATGATTTCATTCAAATAATGTTGTTTTTATGAGAGTATTATTTTGTTTCATTATAATTTATTGTGTAGTTTATTAATGATTATTGACACTGTTACAATTTTTGATATTTTTTTAGTTATTGGTATGTCACGTGATAATTTCGTGTCATTATTAAGTAAAAAGTAAGCAGTATAGCAAGTTATATTGCTTTTAAAATGTAATACTTACCTCAAAACTTAAAGTCTGAGCTTAGGATAATGCTTTAATTGACTAATTGACTGCTAGTTATGTAATTGATTAATAAGCAAGATTTCCATTATTTGAAATATGGTTTACTTTAGGATAACTTAATATGTTTTGTGATAATAGCTGCATTTGAAAAACGAAGTGAAGGACTTCAATTATTTTTGTGTTAAAATTTAACAAATAAGTAACTTAAAAAATTGTATTGCTAAGTACTCAAATTACTCTTTAAAGAATTGTGATAATTATGCAAGGTCTGAAATCAACCGAATTCTTTGACTGTACTGTGATTGACTGATTGATTTACTGATTACGAAGTTTTCTATTACTTATAGGTATAACATTGCTAAAGCTTTTGTTAATTATTTTCATTATAACAATAATTTGATCTCAATGTGCGTTTTATTTTTAAAACTAGTACCGATTCTTTTTCCAAAAATATCGAAAAAGTGCAACATTTTAGGTTACCGAAGAAACAAAGTTATAATTCTTATTCAGAAACTGAATTAATGTGTAATAGTTAGTATAGCATTCATTTTGGTTACTAATAAACAGGCTTATTATGTTTTGATACTCGTAATATTTGAGTTTGGAGACTTAAATTTTAATCATAAAGTGAAATAAGTAGGAACTTTTTTTTAAATCTTTTTTTTCGTAGCCACTAAAGATTATTAATTAATTATATTTAGAACCAATGATTCAAAAATAGTTATACTTTACAAAAAATATATTTCTTACATAAAGCATTAATAAACAAAATAGTTATAACTAATCAAAGTTGAAAATGGATTATTGCAAAACTTTAAAGCCTCATTCCCAAAAAAGTTAATTTTTGAATTATATCGTTTTATTATTAAGCGTGCGATATGTAACTTTTACTAATGATAATTTTACATTACATTATCTGTTACTTTCACTTAAGAACACTTACAAAATCTGTTACATTCACTAAAGATGACTTTTAATTAGTAGTTACTTTCACAAAAGATACAAGAGAGAGATAAAATCCTTTACATTATCTGCCACTTTCACTAAAGACGACATTACATTTTCATTAAAGAGGACCTTACAGTGTCTTTTACTTTCACGAAAGAAATTTTATCTTCACTGTTACCTGTAACCTGTAACACTTTAAGGACTATTCAAGGACTCTGAAACTTAGTAGAGATATCCTTGAAGACCTCACGCTATGTCCTCTTGAAGTAATGCTCGTCGATGCGTTTGGCCAGAGACACGAGAGTCTCGTGACGGCGAACTGTGTCGGCCAGCTTGCGGCATGGAAGACGGGTTGTAATGATTGTAAACACATGGCCGAAGACTAGGGCGTCCAGTTCTGAAGGCCTGTAAGGAAAAATATTGTTTATTGTTGTTTATTAATCTTTCGACATATACATTGCACTTAGACACGTCATACATAGTTAAATATTTAAAAGGTAAAAATAAAGTTTAGTATGGTGGTATTTCAAGATAATTTAGGCGAGAGTAGTGAGTATACAAACTGACTAGTGAAATACTGTACATATTGAAGGACACGATAGTTAATGGTCATATATATGGAACGTATAAAAAATTATAAAAGAGGATATTAATTAACTAACTACATTACATAGTAAACCTCAACGAAATTTGCATAGTGATATTCAGAAAGAATGGTCACCGAGCGGCGTGCTATCAAGTCCAGTCTTCAGAGTGCTGCGGCGTGCGCAAGTCTATAGATACAGTACATCAACATTTTTCAACTTGGGGGTCGCGAATCGCAAAGCCTCAGTAAATGAAAAAAAAAAAAAAAATCTATTATTGTATTTGATATTTGTAATACAATAATAAAATACAGATTATAAACAGGGGAGGGTAAGAGGTCGCGAATTATTTTTTCAAACTAAAGGTGTCGCGTCATGAAAAAGGTTGAAAAATACTGTAGTACATGATTTATATATAGGGCAACGCAGGACTCAGACCGATCGATTTGTGAAGGTGTGGATTGCACGGGAACGGTTTCAAAGGTTCGCAAAATAGCTGTTTTTAAACCATTTACTTTGATATCTATGCGAATGTGTCCGTTCCGTATATATTTTATAGGATAATTAGGTCAAATTTAGTAATTAAGTTTTTTTATCATATTCGGTATCAGAATCTAGTACTGAACACCCTTCTTCAGTATGTAGTCTATTACCAGTCAACCTGTGTTAATACGATGTTTTAATAAATTTCTAAATTAACATTATCCATTTTTTACTAATTACGATTATGTACCAGAAAATCACCTAACAAAATATGTTTCTTTCGTCAGTTGACTGACGATTGAAGTTTTGTCATTAAAGTCATTTCTATTCCAATTATTTTACTTAGAATTTTTTAAAGAAAGTAACTGTATTGATCTGGTACTATCTGGTACTCAAGACAAAATAAATATTAAGTATTTTTCTTTCTAGGTCTTTTGTCAGTAAAAGTAGCTAAATACTAAACGTTCAGCGGTCAACATATCTCCAGGGGGCCGCAAAGAAAGCGGGTTAGAAAACCTCAATATCTTCCAAAATATTACAGCTAGATTTCTAGTTAAAGTTTATTTAAAAAAAAATGCTATGTAAAAAAGACGACTTTTCACAAGATTTCAAAAATGTGCCGTCGTATCATATGGTATGTACAATTTTTATAAATTTTAATATTTTGTATTCCCACCATGGGCTGTTAATACAGATGTTATACGCCTTAGCATGCTTTCTACCAGATTTCCAAACTTAAATAAGATCGTTTAAAAAACTAAAAAAAGAACCGACTCCCAATGCCGCGCTATTAATTTTCAGTACCAATTTTGAGGTGTTTATCTCCATATCTCTGGAGATACTTATCACACCTCTATATATATAATAAAAAATAAAATTACCATGGTACCACACTTGGGATATCTCCTTTCCAACGAAAAAATAATAATCAAAATCGGTTCATAAACGACGAAGTTATCCGCGAACAAACATAAAAAAAAACACGGTCGAATTGAGAAACCTCTTCCTTTTTTGAAGTCGGTTAAAAATAGTTTCTATTTTATTTGTTTTTAATAGAATTGAGTTTATATATTAAAAATATTTTTAAAATTTTATCGCTTTTTATAACCGGACCACTTTAATTGCAGCCTAGTGTACTTATTAGACTTTTAGAAAATAGATTGTATTGTAAACTGTGGCATATCTTTAATCACCTCATACATATTCATATATCATACATATACTCTTTTGTACTAAAACGATTTATGTTTTTTTATGACGGAACGTTTTCAAAATTTAAAGAGAATGACGGAAAAATATGGAGAAGTCAGTCAATTAGGGTGTGATCAACTTGTCACGTTGCCATGGAACAAAATAAACAAAGATTAATTTTATTTACGTATTTTTACATAAAACTCAAATATTTCTCAGCAAAATGACTGAGCAGATGAAATACATAGTGAAGGAGTTGAATTCTACACTGGGAAGAACCTATGGCTTGATAAAGTTCGATGCTCTGAATGAAAAGCAACTCTTGCAGTTGCTTGTGGACCTCCAATGAATTTTTCAATGAATGCTGGAGATAAGCTGGATATAAACGAAGACGACACAGAGACCGTATCGTTAAGTCTGCTGGAATACCTTGCTAACGTGAAGTACCTTTTGCGGCGGTTATGGGGCTGCCGTTGTACCGTGAGACCATATCAGGGTCAGCGGTGGACCAGGGAAGGAATTACAAACCCATGGGAAATGATTTGTGACGGGGACTCTCACCTTTACCAGGATACAATGCAATGGACCCGAAGAACAGTGATAAACACTTAGTTTTGATTAAGTTAAGTATCGTAGAGTTTTGTAGAATCTTATGAATATAACTGTTTTAATCCGTCTTCTGTAGTTTACCTTGTCTAGGTTCCCTCATTACCCGTAGCGAGAGGTAGGCGCTCCGTTACGTTACAAAACGTGAGTAATTCGTTGGAAATTTGAACCCGACATTATGAAGTCCAAAATCTGCCATTTTAATTTTTTTTAATTTTTAGGATCTCGGTTGCACTCGCGCTTGCATGGCGATTCTAACGACGTGCCACTTCGGCCCACGGGTTTGGTCTCTAGAGTGCCACAAAGGAACATACATAAATATATACATATACTCCTTTGCGTAATACAAATATTGTCATTCAAAGATCTATGACTAGTTTAATTCCAATAAAATTATATAATTACAAAATAAGTGCTAGATATGCAGTCAAAATAGTTAAGTACGCGACTGTCTGCAGTCAAAAGAACATTCTCCAGTCAAAATAGCTAAGAACGCCATTGTCTACAGTCAAAATAACATTAACCAGTCAAAATAGCTAAGTACACGACTGCATGCGGTCAAAATAGCTAAGAACGCCATTGTCTACAGTCAAAACAACATTAACAAGTCAAAATAGCTAAGTACGCGACTGTCTGCAATCAAAATAACTAAGTAGGTAGGTACTGTACTTGTTTGACCCATACAATAAAAAATATACTATTTAGCTAATCAAAACAACTACAATCAATGGAAATAAAGAAACTTACTTTATTATATTATACATTTGAAGGAGACCAATTTAAAATTTGACAAATAATTGGAAATGCGAAATACACTTTTAAAAATATTTATTACGTAAAACAATAATAAGACATAGAACAAAATATAGATTACAAATGGCAAATGTAGCATTTATTTACCCAACACAAACATATAAAATAATCGGTCAACAAATATAACGTAATTTAGAAATAACCCGTATGAAAGATCATTCGTCTTCGAGACCTTGTACTATTATTTATTCTGCGACGAGGCTAAATAAGTTTGACAGACGAGGGAAAAAATAAAATTTACAACAACATAGCGGGTGGATTCGATTATTATGACGGTCGACGTCAGTGCCTTGTGCGATTTTCTTTAGATTTATTTATTTACTTACTCGATTTTTCTCTCTAGACGTTAAAGTAAACGCAGAGAATGTATGAAAATTACAATGTTAACTATTATGCACACTAGATGGCGCTTTTTAATTCGGTTGGGTTTCCCAATAATTCGAAAGCAAATTCGGACTCAGCAACTTTACTTCGACTTGGATCTTTGCAATTCACAATGCTTCGATCGGCTACTTTTGATATTACAATTCGAAAAAATCAGTGATTTGAATTGGGAGGTTGCCGCGACAAAAAATCTCACGGCTTTATCAATATTCAAAATTAAAAATGAAGCTTCCGGATCCGAATAGGATTTCGAATGATTGAGAATCAGAGGGCAGATCTGCGTTTAATTCAGCGTGTTCGAATAAATAAACATATGTATAGAAATTCACACTAGCCACTTCGATAGGATTATAGATATAAAATATGTATTATTTGTACTTTTGAGGACGTCGAGACTAAACAATATAATTATATTTTATTTTGGTTAGCGAATTGAATATTCAAATTTATCAGACTTTATAAAAGTGTATACAAATAGGTTTACAGTATACAAACTACCAATAATTAAATTTATTTTTTATAAATGTACCGAATTCGAAAAAAAATTAAATAAGAAATCTTATTAAAAAAATATTCTCATGATAAAATGTTTTAGTCTGTAAACATAGGTAGCCATATCATATAAGATTGCTGATCAATTTGGATATTGCAGGAGAATTTTAAAACTCTCTCGCACAATGTTTATGGTAGACTTTCGGTCGCAATATTCTACTTATCAGAATTAACTCCTATTAAAGATTGATTTTTGACAATAATTTCAGGAATTTAATTTTAAGCAAGATAAATAAGATATTTCTTCTTCCTTTTTATTTAGCGAGTAATAACACAAGTAAATAGAATATTGGGATCTAGCTTTCATGTAACAAATTAGTCTATATCAGCCACTTCAGGACATTTATAGTTGCTGTAATCCGCGTTTCTTTCCCGCAAATATTTGATTAAATTCTCGACGCTTATCTCTTCATCACTTGGTAACTTTAGAGACGGTATCGACATCGATTCTGGAAGTTATATATAAGTTACCATTATTTGATTGAAAGATTTCAAAGTAATTACCATAGGGGTCGTCCATTTATCATTTAATCATGTTTTTTTTTGGTACAAAGTATTTTGCAAAGAAATTTATCTTGGTTTGCGAAATACGAAAAATAAATACACGTCATTATATACCCCCCTTTGTGATATTTCGTAATTTTTTTCGAACGACGACAATCCCCCCTTCAAGCTTCACGTGATTAATGGTCGATCCCATAGAGTAACTTAAATGTACTAATATTCGATAATCACAAACCCATTGATGAAACATCTTGTCATTGTAACTACCTACTATGAGAAAAGCAGTTTACTCTTTATGGTAGACGGAGTAATACTCCGTCTAAGTTTTTTTTTACTTTTGACAGCTCCAGGGTTAGAATTAGATGCTATAAAAGTATCCATGGACGAACTAAAATGTAGTACTCATTTCGGCAAAAGTGTTCGCTGATTTATATTAAAAGTTTAATTGATATATGTAAATAAACTAATAACATTTTATAAAACAAAGTCTAATTTGGCTTTCCTGAGAATAAAGCCAAATTATTGTACTGAATCCGACCCTGGATAGTTTGTGTACTGATCAAATATTGAGGTACTAATGCTTTATCGATTCGATTTTTTGTAAAGACTTTCACCGACACAAGATTCAGCTGAAGACAACTTATTCTTCGCATGAATACTTACATAATTGGCTTTTTATTATAAAAACTCGCGTTCGTTTTAAACTTATAGATTTAAGACGGGAATTTAACGTGACTTACGCGATGTCGATATAGCGATCGACATATGTTTGCTGAATGCTGAACGCGTCGGCGAGCGCCCCGCACTCAAGATCCTGAAGAAGGCCTACGGATGAGGCCGAAACATATGTCGATCGCTATATCGACATCGCGTAAGTCACGTTAAATTCCCGTCTTAAATCTATAAGTGGCTTTGTTTGTTTTAATCGAAAACGTACAAATATCGCACTTCCCACGTGCTTACTACCATAATATATATTACACAATTAAAACATTAAAATGCCTTTTATATCTGGGTTTTTAAAATATGATATTTGAAACAATACGAAATATTGAGCCTGATTGAAATATCAATGAGTTCAATCGATTGAAATAATAAAAGTCGATTGTAATAAGAAATCGAATTCTTAATGCATTAGGTCATCAGTCATCACTAATTGATTGTCACTCGAGTTGTCAAAAGTTAAATAAATAAATGGTTAGGAGTTTGTTGAGTTGGTAATAACTGACAATTGCGAATGACCGTCTCCGGGGCATTAGAGACATTAATCTTAATAGAAAACATTAAGTTTGTCAGATTTACAATGTGAGATATTTGCGTTTATTTTGAAAGCCATATGTTGAGTCTCCAGAAACTAACTTTTTTTAAGAATGCTGCTCATTGAAAAATTTATTTTTTACATTGTGTAAAAATAGTGTGATTTTTATGAAACCACGATGCAAGTTAAATTTGTATGTGTAGTGGGTAGTTAGTCCGTGTGTAGCTATCGTAGCTAGCTACTATGACAGCAGTCGACATGACACATTAGCATGTATACAAATATGGCTGCGGAAGCATCTGCTAATCACAGCTAGACCAAAATGTAGTACATCATATCCACCAATCAGCACCGGCGACATGCGATAGATGGGCGAAAACATTTGAGGCGATGTAATAAAAGTTTCACTTTAAAAATACAATCTCAGATTGTACGAAACATTATACAAACAACAATCTTTACCAACGACAAGATGTTTAATCATTAAAATATAATTTATTGAATGTACATCAAAAATATAAATAAACAACAAAACCTGATGATAAAACAGAGCTAGACAAGCCCGATGCACGAGTATCAGATTTCTCAGCGACAACGACTACAGTTTCATTGGATTTGCAATCAACTTTTCCATTAACGCTCTTGTTGCAACTAACATCGGATATGGTTTTGTCTCTCAGACGAATATCAGTAATGCATGTTTTATAGTCATACTGAAGGACACTGTTGATGCCAACATCTGTGATATTTTGACGAACATCAGTTATGCAATCATCATCGCACATTTGAGGCATATCGTATATGCCAACGTTATCGTCATTTTGATCGTCTACTTTGCAAGGGTCATCGATATTCTGAATAACATCTACGCCAGTTGCCTCGTATTTCTGAGTGACATCATTAATGATATTAAAAATTTCTTCATATTCGCATGTCTCATCGATACTGCCATCTGTCAGGCAAATCTCTTCGTTTATAACATCAAATTTTCTTGTTTCATTGGATAAAGGGTCTCTTAATACATAATTTTCATCGTTGACAGAATCATTAGGCTGATAACTTTCAGTATTGATAGAATCATTAGATTTACAAGATTTATTGCTGTACGAATCGTCGGGCTTATTATTAAAATCAAGAGCAGTTTTCGTACACTTGTTGCTGTGACAATTTTTAGGTTGATAAGTAATATCATTGTGAGAATCAAAATTACATATTTCATGGTTCGAATTGCCTTTAAATGTATCATTAGAATCATTGGAATCAGAATCTTCAAATATGCTAACTATTTCAGATAAATGAATCTTATCGTATTGCAAACTGGCATACCTCTTGCATTTATCACATTTCGTCTTGGATTTACAACCATCAATCGTTTTGTTGCAATCTTTAAAAAGACAAGCTTCTTCATATTTATGAATTAATTTAGATGCCTCATCGAATTTATTTGCCAAATTCTTTTCGCTATCACATTTAATAATAGCATTGTCTAAATAAGTTTCGTAATTTCGTATGACATCGGACGTAGATGTTGCATCGTATTTGCAGGAATCGTCGTATTTACGTGTGACGTCGTAGATTGGAGTTATGTTAGAAATGCAAGTCTTACCATACGCATTTGATTTACAAATTAAATCTAATACATCTTGATCATTATCAATTATACTAGCATTACAGTTTATTTCTGGTTTTTCGACTATTTCTGTCACGCAAGTGATATCAGACTGCATGGATTTCAATGTAACATTAGACGACGTAGTACGATGAGAAAACGTGCTACTGGTCAATGAGAATCCTTTGTTAACGTTATTTTTGCTGCACACATGAAAAAGAAATAATAAAAAGAAAAAGGTCATTCAAAGGTCTGAGTTATCTTCTAACAAAACAAATAAGTTTTAATACAAAATTAATAAAATGGAAGAAAAAAACCAAAAATATTCCTTTCTTTAGGACTTGCTGAGTCAAGTCAGCTAAAATAATTCTTCGGCCTCTCCGAATACCTCAACAAATATATGTGTTTATAGAAACTTAAAAGCACATAAGAAAAGCATATGAGACCTTGAATCGGTGGCTATATCTGACTCGGTAACATTATCATTATCCTCCATAGCACCTTCCAAATGTTTATCATTTATCACGCCATCGCTATCCAATATATCATTTACTTCAACAAAATTATCATTGATATTATTATTACTGTAATTATCATGCACCATATCATGTGTTATGCCTTCAACTACGATAGATTTTGTATCATTTTCTTGGATAGTGTCTAGGTATTCGTTCAATTTGGTATTGGTATTATCGTATGGGTATACAAGTTCAAAATCATTTTTGTCATCGTTTCTTTCACTGTCGGAAGATGCCTCTTCGACTTCATCAAATACATCGTCTAGATCATTGCTGAAGTCATCTTTAGAAGTAGTTTTCGAATCGATCATAGCAGGATCGAATTTGCAAATGACTCTTCCTTCTTCAATGGTCATTGTGACGTTTTTTGAAGCGAATGGTTTGAAACCTGTGTAAAATTATTTGCTAAGTTACTTTGAATTAGTCGTCAGTTCGAATCCTAGCCGGGCACCAATACCAATAGAATATTAATGTGCATTCATTCATGGGTGCTCTTCCACAAGTGGCGGGGGCATTATTTCATAGGGTCACCTGACTTACCACCAAAAAGTAGCTTACCACCATTAATGAAATAATCTGCCGCCAAAACCATACGGTAATTCGACAGCACAGCCCTTGGAGAGTCAGACTATACTTGGCCTAGTATGTTCGCTATCATCGAGTACATCGCCTTTTACCACCAGGCAAGATAGTGGCCAAACGCTAGACTACAAGACATTAAATAAACTGGCCAAGTGCAAGTCGGACTTGCACTCGTAGGGTTCCGATTCCGTACCACACTACAATATTTGTAATAATTTATAAAATCGAGCAAAAAATGCTAAAAGAAATCACGTTTCTTGTAATAAATTGATAAATCGATCTAGCTAGGTTTTCATTTTCAGAAAATGTTGTTTTATCCCTGTTTTCAGGTAATGAAAAACTCCTACAATATAATTAGAATATGAAGGTAAATTTCGCCATTGCTACAATCGTTACGATAGCTCAGTGGAAGATCGATAGGATGGCGATCAGAAGGACCCCGGTTCGAGTCCAGACGAGATGATTAATTTTTCCAAGTTTGTTCTTTTGTAAGAAGACTATTATTGGAAGCCAAAAAATTAAATTAAATACGATTTACCAAAAAAAAAAAAATGCGAGCAAAGCTCGGTCATCCAGATATTATTATATTATATTACCGTGTCCATTCCAAACAATAATTATAACAGGAGCCGCGTACTTATTCAGTACAACGCCATCTTACGAACACTAACGCCAACTAAGTGAAAGTTAACTCATAGGTAATTAATATAATTAATACAGTCAAACATTCATAGATGGCGTTATAGTAAAATACCGAAAAACACGTTTCTTGTATGGAGACCCCCTTATTTTTTAACTTTATTCTGTTTTTAGTATTTGTTGTTATAGCGGCAATAGAAATACATCATCTGTGAAAATTTCAACTGTCTAACTATCACGGTTCATGAGATACAGCCTGGTGACAGGCGGACAGACAGACAGACAGACAGACGGACAGCGGAGTCTCAGTAATAGGGTTCCGTTGGTACCCTTTGCGTTCGGAACCCTAAAAAGTAATCAAAACCTATTGCATTCTTAGTTCATGATTACATTTTTGTTGCATTTCTTAACTTTCAAGTTTCTGGATCATCCGGATGTCGCTTACATCACTCAATGGACAAAAAATCTACGATTCTGCTTCCGAACTGTTTATCTGTTCAGTTCAGTTCTTTAAACCGTTCGGAAGCAAAATTGGAATCAGATTAAAATCAGAAGTCAAGGTCAGTCCAGTCAGACTCACTTTCATCTTTTATTCTTAGGTCACCATCACGTTATATGAAGGGAAATGATGGTAAATTTTCAAGAGATAATATTACCTCAAAGCAAAGTTAAACTGGTAATAGCTTATTCAAAGAAATTACTCTTGTTCTATATAACAATAATACTATAAATAATACCGGAGTATAAAGAAATTCTAAGCTGACATAGAGAAATCGCTGGGAGAAATTACAATTAACTTTTTTTTTAATAAAATTGTTAAGATTCAATTTTATTTACTTTATTACCCAATAAAATATGACGCCTATAGGTACTCCGTGCGACCATTTATTCAACTTTGACAGCTCGAGTACTGATCAATTAGTGATGACCTTATGCATTACAGATTCGATTTTTCGATATTAATAATTCAAAACATTGATATAATATTTATACATTAAATGTACCTAATTTAAACAGAAATGAAATATCTATACTAATATTATAAAGAGGTAAATTTGTAATTTTGTTTGTTCCAGCTAATCCCTGAAACTTCTCAACCGATTTCAGAAATTCTTTTACTAGTGTTTATTTAAGACTTCTTCACGGCCAAACGACTGGACCGACTTAGCTGAAATTTAGCACGGGGATAACCAGTATGGATTGAGCCATAGGATACTTTTAAATATCGGCTGATAAGCCGCGGGGCACAGCTAGTAGACTATGTATTGTAACGTTGAGTCTAGCGCCGTTACTAAATCTAGGTTAAATAATAAAAGTCTAAAACATCTAAATAAAACTTATTAAAAATGTTAAATACTACACTAAAAACTACACAAATTATACAATATAAAGTATTTATTTACTAACTTAATACCTACTTAAAAATCAAAACTTAATGATTTCCTACAGAACTCGTGAATTAAAAACAAACGCTAAATGGCTCGGGTTGCCTGTCCTACGGACCCCAAAAACCGCTTCTATTGTTCCAATGCTTCGAGCTCATTCGATCGCCTGCCTCGGCCACTAGTTACTGATCGCGCGCTGAACGCGCACGCGCCTGCCTCCACACTTTTTAAGTACTACGTATTCTGGAAGACCCGCTGGGGTGAGTTTTCATTATCATACGAGCCTATTAAACTGTGTAAGCTGTTCTGCCACGGTACGCTGACTGCGGTTATTCTAACTAACCGTAATCATCGGACTGAGCCGCTGGTACCTACCTATCACGACGCTCCACGCTGGCAGATCAGCTAAGTTGAGGACGAGCGCTAATGCCGTACCGACGTTGATTCCAGGTCTTAAACAGGGAGCTGGGTCTTAAACCAGGAGCAAGGTACCTGCAGTGCCTACCTACCTACACCCTGTGCCTACCACTCGACGCTGGCCATCGCTCACGTCGCCGCTTACTACGGCTGCGCGCGAGCTGAATTGTAGTCGCTCACCCTCCCAGCTGTGGGAAGGGGTCCCATCGCACCGGACGGACTAGCAGGCCAGTGCCGCTCCTAATTCTTGTGAAGCTCTTCTTGTGCGGCTGAGTAACTTAATAGGCAATATAAAAGTAAGACCTTACATTTACTTTTATTTACCCCGACCCTATCTACCTATCTGCGGTAGGCAGGACCTATCCACCGCCGCAGTATCACTAGCCCGTTTAAATAAAAGGCCTTTTAGTGGAGACCTATTTTACAACCTAAGTTGACGCTCGACAATAAAGTGGTCGTGAAGACATCGTTTCTTACAAAACGCGCTCCTTTAGCGGCAAGAGAATAAGGAGTTTCCATTAAAATTTGTACAGCTTTATAACCTTAAAAAAAGTGCGAAATGATATCATTATGTCTATCTCATAAGGTTGACTCACAGTACGTAGTACTATTACGTATTCTGTGCTCGCAGTAACGATTTTAATCTTTAAATTTGTAATGAAAAATATAAGAAACATAATTTTCAAGGCTAATTTCTGCTATAATCCTTATCCAAAAAATATGATAGTTACCTCGTTTCTTTTTATAATCTTATAGGCTGGCGTTTGACCACAAAATAGTAAAGGAATTGTAAAAGGACAGTTTTAATCTACTTATATTACGTAAAAAGATTAAAATTGTCCTTTACAGTATATCAGTTGCATTGATTGTTATATGAGACCATAATATTACAAGATATATTTTCTTAGTCGGATAAGACGCGCGCATACTAGTCGATGGTCGTTCGTGTTTGTCTAGACTAAGACATATCTCATAAGAAACAAGAAAATATATTATAATGTGCAAAAGGCCTTAGAAGACAACTACTTAATTTTTTAATTTTTTAATCTATCCTTTACGCCAACATGGCCCTTCGAAAGGAAATCTAAATCAGATTTCGTTTTATAAGATAGTGGTATTTTATCAACATAATTTCAAGTAAAATTTGGAATATAAGTCAAAAACTAATTATGTACGAATTGTACGATCCATTTTGTCGAAATGCTATCCTTTTAGTTGACAATTCTCACCCAAATCCAACCCTGGAGTTGTCAAAAGTTAAATAAATAGTTGGACGGAGTATAATTATAATAAATTTATAAAAATTTAATTTAATTATAAATTTGCCAATTGACTATGGTCACAGAAAAAGGAGACTACACATCAACTTTAATTCTGTTCTCTCTGTAGTCTGTAGTACAGACTCTGTCCTATGGTTACAGTGTTTTTATCTACGACCTACGGTTAGAAATGTACCAATACTGACTTAAAAATCAACCTGTATGCAAGATGATTTATATGAGGTATGATAATAGTAATTTATGAAACTGTTACATAATGAGGGGTATTATAACACGAGTGTCTTAATACCTAGTTATGTGTAGTTTCATACACTACTTTATACCTAGTTACCTATTTAAATAAAAAAAACCAAAGTTAGCAAAAAGTTACAAACTAAACAAACACAACAATGCTTCCTTAAACATCGGTGAAACGCGCATGCGCCAAGTAAATATCAGTCAACTGCGTAAAAAAAAATTAAAAAAAAGTCGATACAAAGTAATACTATAATAGGAAAAAGGTAATATTATAGCATTATTTTTATAAACAATGTGTATCATAATAAAACCTTTTAATTTAATTTCCGTTATACATGCATAAAGTCTGTCATAATGGTACTATTCTTGAATTAATATTTAGAAAAGAGTATATAAAATGAGATTTGGCAATGATCATACAAGATTTCTTCATATATATTTACCGCATATAATCTCCTTGCTACACCGAACGCTTTCCTTGCTAGCGCTTCGCGCGCAGAGTTTTGAGCGTTTCGTACGCGAGGCTCGTTCATAGACACGCTCGGGCGCTAGGTTTACGCTCGTCACTCGAAACGCTTGGGTTATGAGGGCTTCTTCTTGAGACTGATGGAGAGGAACATTTGTGAGGAGAGGAATGGGTTTATGGGTGATAATATTATTTGTTTTTAACCGACTTCAAAAAAAGGAGGAGGCTTCTCAATTCGAGGTTTCTCAATTCGTATATATATTTTTTTTTTTTTATGTTTGTTCGCGGATAACTTCGTCGTTTATGAACCGATTTTCATTATTCTTTTTTTGTTCGAAAGGAGATATCCCAAGTGTGGTACCATGGTAGTTTTATCGAGGTCTGAGAAGTATCTCCAGAGATATTGAGATATACACCTCAAAATTGGTACTGAAAATGAATAGCGCGGCATTGAAGTCGGTTCTTTTTTAGTTTTTAAACGATATTATGTGTGCAGAGAAACAGCGGTGAACGTCTTAGGGATATAAATACACTATCATTATTAACAAAACGAAAAAATCTTGTTCAAACGCCGCGCTAGTCATTTTCAGTACTAAGTTTGAGGTGTTTATCTCCATATCTCTGGAGATATCAGATCTTGATTAAATTACAATGGGACCAAATGGGACATACTCAAACAAAATAAAAAAAGCGAAATCGGTAAATAAATACAATTCTGAGGTAATAAACATTTCGAATGATGAGAAGTTTTATCAGAGAGAGCTAAGAGTAAATCGATACCACAGAACAGACAATAATACTACGTATCGATACTTGAGTATTATCCAAGATCAATTTAATCTGTTATCTCGTACAAAAAAAAACACATCGAAAGAATATAAAAAACCCGGCGTAAATGTAAACGAATCGTACCGTCAGTTTAACCCCGATCGCCGCACTGAGTCTGACAATAAACTTGAGTAGTGAACAGGTGATCGGTCTAATCAGGTAAGCCGCTTTAGGTCCGTTAGCGGACAACAGTGCTCGCAGGTGACCGTATAACAACGCGTCCAATGGGGTGGGACTGAGGGGGGAGAGGGAGAGGTTAGTATGGATGATATTGGCACAGATACACTCACACACACACGCTCACCCACTCACACACTCACGCACCGCACGCTAATACGTACGCACGCACTCACGCACGCATGCATGCACTCACGCACGCATGCATGCACTCACGCACGCATACATGCACTCACGCACGCATGCACGCATTTGCGCACTCACGCACGGTCATGTCTTCAAATGTAACACTTCTAGTCTTCAAAAACCAAAGTTTTCAGATATTTGCTGGTCGGTACTAATATAGACCATTATTTTATTTCCGTAGACCGTATAGTAAAATACTAAAAGCTTTTATTAAATAAAGGGGGTGTTGTATGGCTATAATATTGTATAACTTACAATACACGAATAATATAGGCATAAAACGTATGATATACACATTATAAACATAAAATCGTATCATCGAGCACGATAACACGCAGATCAGCTGGTAACAATAAAAATAACAGAATTATATGCACAAGCGGATACGCAGCGTTGTGCTACTACGCTAAAAAAAGAAATGTGAATGAATGAATGTGCCTTATACATTGTTTGGGTGGTCTAAAACCATCTTCGCATTACTTTTGATGACGCCTTTCTAATGAAATCGGTTGGAAGGTTTCAAAGTCTATAACGGACATAGGTAGAAAAAAATTGTGTTTTGTTTAATATAGATTAGTACTTACGTGGTACCAAAGAAGTAATCTCTTTCACCCAGCCTTTGACTAAGAGAATTACAGCACTGCTCAACCTGAAACAATTAACAAAAAAATAAGTGTGTGAAAACATTTACACCCATATGCATAGTCGGTTCCTCAAGATTTCCTCTACTCGAATGTGATTTGACTCAACCTCAAGGATAAAATCGGTATGCAGAATTTAAAAAAAATCCTCGACTTGAGCAAATTCCTCAGTCGAGTCGAGTGAAAAACTGTCAAACTCAAGGTACGTCGCGATCTACCTTAAGGTCTCCTCAAAGCTTGTTATCAGCGCTTTGTACGTTATTTCTGAGGTTATTTCAAGTTTTAATACATAATAAATATCGTCCCATAAAGCTGATGATGAGGAATTCCTTAGAAAATTTCGACTTAGAAAAGACAATAATAGATGTCTCGAATGGAGGTTCCTCACTGGAGGGTGAAGCCGTAACTGAACATACTAATTTCAAGGGTGTTTTCAAGAATTCCTTGAGGTGACCTCGACTAAGGTCGAGTGGAGGAGGCCTCAAGAAAATAACTCTGCATATGGGTGTAAGCTTTTCCCTTCAAGCCTTTTGAGCGGACCGTAATATGATATTTTAGTTTGTTAGCTTATGAGTGTTCTTCTAAAGTCTTTGAGTGATCAGTAAACAAACATACATAAAATATTCCGACGAATTGAGAAACTCCTCAATTTCTGAAGTCGGTTAAATTAAATCATTATCAATTATTATGAGACGAGTGTGAATGGGGCAGCCGGTAGAGGCCGACCTAGGCGAACGACCAGATTGGAGACGCTTTAAAGAAAGGCCAAGTCCAAAGTACTTATAACCGACGAGCATGTATGAAGGCGCTCATGAAAGTGGAAGAACCAAAAGAAGTATGTCAGGATCGTAGCATGTGGAAAGAAGTAGTTGGGGTAGGCTCTGCCTACCCCAACTACTTCTTTCCACGAAGGAAAAAGGCGTGATTTTATGTATGTATGTATCATGTAACAGTAGAAAACTTACATCGGCTAGCACTTGGTCCAGCGACTTATCCCCCCAATGCAGAGCTCGCAGCCTCCTGGCCACAGCGTTACGTTTGGACCTGGTCTGTAACCAGCCCAACGGCCATGGGTACACAGAGGAGTTGCGGACTTTGGTCACTGCATTATACGTTTCATCCTCTATCCAAGATATGTACAGCTGGGGACAAGAGAAGCATAGATTAAGATTTGTTTAAGCGATTATTGTTAGGAGAGAAGCAATAGGCAAGTCTGGTATGAACATATTATGAGAAGAAATGAAGTCCTCGTGACTAAAAAGGGAATGGACATAAAAGTGGACGGCTATACAGGAAGAGGAAGATGAAGAAAGTGTGGATGGACTGTGTGATGAAAGATTTAAAAGGAATGGTTAAGTGGGATAAAGGTAGGAAGATGATGTTAGGATTTAATAATACTCTGAACTGATCTTTTATGGTAGGTTGCAGGTAGATTGTGATCATTTTATAATGAGCCGTTTTGATTAAAAATAATAGTTCCACTATAGTCGCAAGGTGGCTTTTGATGCTAACCCAAGCGTCATGTGGAACTTGTGCGGAACCTACAGAATCATCTGTTTTTTTTTTAATTTACATTTGTATTGTATTTGATTTATTCTCTTGTATGCAATTTTTTGAGTCTCTGGAGATTTTTTTTTTCCAGAATTTAACTAAAAATTGTTAGTTTCTGGAAACTAACAATTTTTAGTTACATTCTGGACTAATATTTGAGGAAAATGAAACCGTCTAACTTTTAAGAACTGTGTGTGTACAAGTGTGTCTGAGTGAGTGAGTGTATGAGTTTGTATGTGAGTGTATGTGTGAGTAATCACACACTTACCTCAGCATTAACCAGCACATTAGCAATCAAGCTCATATAGGCCCTCATTTCAGCCTTCTCCTCTGAAGACAACTTTCCACATAGCGTCACTCCCTTGTTGGCAGCAAACTGTACGATAGGCTCCAACTCGGAAACTACGAAGGCTCCACATTTTATGAATGGCACTCGGCCCGATGGTGACATGAACTCTGCGTTCCATCGCATTTCTACTTCAAAGGGAAGATTGCACATCTGTAACAGAGCATGTTGTTTGTTTGTGATTGCGTTGATGTTCAGTGATGAAGCCCCATGTCTGCGGACTGTCGAACGCTGGTATTTAGAAAACAGCGTGGATATACTAGTGTTTGTGACAAATCTCACGAAAGACGCCCAAAATCCGCCTTCACTGAAGATAACATCATTGCTGTGAGACAACTAATTCTCGAAGATCGTCATGTGACGTATCGAGAGATAGAGGCTCTATTAGGCATCTTAGGAACAACCATTCAGAAGATCTTGCATGAAGCGCTTGGTGTGAGAAAGCTAGTTTGCCGTTGGATACCGTATCTGCTTTCAGACGATCACAAGGCGGCCCGCATCAGATGGTGTAAGAAAACTCTGCAAAGGTTCAACCGAGGAGAGTCAAATCACGTCTACGACATCATCAGTGGTGACGAATCTTGGATCTATGCCTACGATCCTGATTTCAAACAGCAATCTACAATGAGTATTTGAAGCAGGAAAAAGTAGAAATTCTAGACCATCCTCCATACAGTCCTGACCAAAGCCCTATCGATTTCTTTACATTTCCTAAAATTAAGAAAAGTCTTCGTGGTCAAAGGTTCCAGTCCGGTGAAGAAGCAGTCGACGCTTTCAAGGAAGCCATTTTGAACACCCCCACATTAGAGTTGGAATAAATGTTATAATAACTGGTTTGAGCCAATGGAAAAGTGTATTAAACTATGTGGTGAATACTTTGATAAACAATAAAAAGTACTATATAGTTCTAGTTGTGTTTTTTTCTTCAAACGACAAAAATTAAAGGCATGCCTCGTACCGCATCATCACTTACCAACTGAGATAGGTGAGATAGTGGTCAATTGCTAGCCTATATGATATAAGAAAATCTTGTCTCGTCGTCATCGAAAAAACACGCAACAGATGTTAAATAGTATGGAAATATGTTTAATAGTATGGAAATATGTATAATAGTATGGAAAAATAACCTTCAAAAATGCCTGAACAGCTAAGCAGCTAGCATTATCCGGGAGCAATATCTGCTCCACTTCGTACGGCTGGAACAGCTTCACATTGTCCGGCCATGGCTCTTGGGCTACAACAACACTTCAGTTAAACTATCATGTCCAAAATGTGGCTTAATTCCTGGTATAAAATTGTGTTTTAAACATAATTACAAGCATTTGTGTAAAGCTGAGTATCCCATGCCAAAATTTTACAAAATAGAAAGGTAATAGAACCATGTAGTTAATTGGTATTAGAGATGAAACAGATATCCAGTAGCTATCCGGTATCCGGCCTATCCGGCCTTGTTTTCACTATCCCGCCGAATACTGTATAGTAATTCAGTAGCCGGCTGGATTCCGGATAGTAAACTATAAAAAATTCTCATTATTTTACACAAAGCATACCACAATAGGTTATGGACACCGTTTAGTTTTATAATCGCACCCACAATTTAGTACTCAAAATTAACAAGTTTTTTTTTTTTTTTTTTTAATAAAAGATTACTCGCAATGTGGGTTGCACATTACTAGTATTCTTGTTAACCCCTCCAACTAAGCTATGCTATATGCTTGTGTCTGGAGTGGGTTCACGTCAATAGTGCAATGGGTGGGGTGGGATTCGAACTCACGACCTCTCGATTGCCAGTCCGACACCCTATCCATTGGGCTATTGCCGCTATAAAAAAATATACAAGTGGAAAATTGTGGTGAACTCGAACACCCTTGAGTCGTTCCGATCTCCGCTCACATGTGGTAACACCCGAACGCATCCGAATATTTCTGAACATGTTCACTGCGCCTATTTTCAAATCAAACTTATCGCGTTATGTAACTTGATAAAGGGCCGAATATCCGTTAGCCGGATATCCGGCTCTCCGGCCTCGTAGCTTGCCGAATATCCGGTATCCGGCCAAACCACTATCCGTTTTATCTCTAATTGGTGTCATAAGATAACTTGTTAACATGTTACACCCCACTTAAGCCGGCTTTTCACTATGGGATATAATGTAAATGACATCTCGAGCTATATATTACATCCCGCGATTGCTGTTCACACTGTAAGATATACCGTTCAGCTTTGGTTGTCTATGGTTTCAATCAAAACATTGGCTAAATACACTAATTGTGTGGACCCATAATAAAAATTTAAAAAACTGAGTGTGAGGCAGGGGGAGGCGCGGTGTCCGGGGACGTGAGGTAAAATATTAAACTTCAAATATCGCTCAGTCGGTCAAAAAAATATTTATAGCATACTAGCTGACCCGGCAAACGTTGTTTTGTCATATAAATAAATGGCTATTAAAAAATAAGGGTTGATCGTAGAAGGGTGAAAATTGAGGATTGTATGTATTTTTGTATGTTGTATCATAAAAAAATAGAAATTAAAAATTTTGTCTAAAAAATTAAAAAAAAAATTTAGGGGTGGACTACCCCTAACATTTAGGGGGATGAAAAATAGATGTTGGCCGATTCTCATAGATACCGGATAAGCACAAAAAGTTTCATCAAAATCGGTCAAGCCGTTTCGGAAGAGTATGGCAACGAAAACTGTGACACGAGAATTTTATATATTAGATATATTATAGCATAGTGTAAACGGTCTCATACAAAATGTATGACGAGCGATACAATTTTTTATCGCAAGATATAATATAAATTATATTCGACAGAGATGATATTACAATTATTTATTTATATTTATTTATTTTTAAAATTATTACATTACAAGTTATTCATATATGATTAAAAACTTCCGATAATATAAAATTAAGTATGTCATGCATTAAATAATAATTAAGATAGTTTAAAAACTAAAACAACCAACTTCCATTCCATGCGAGTCAGTTTCAGTAGCAAGTTTGAGACGTTTATCGTCATATCTCTGGAGATACTCATCAGATCTCGATGAAATTACAAGGGGACTACCTCAGAAACGAACCCCACCGATTAAAAAAAGAATCATTCAAATTGGTTCACAATTGACGGAGTAATCGCGTAACATACACACAAAAAGAAAAAAAAATACATGAATTTTTCTTTTTGGGAAGTCGGTTCAAAAATTATAATGTCACATCATGTGTTATACTACAAATAATTCAAATAATTATAAATAATACAAATATCTGCAATGTTTAAGCCGGCTTTTCACTATGAGATATAATATATTGTATATTACAGTAGAATCCGTTTATTATGACTCCGCCTATATTGACCAACCGGTTATTATGACGTAACTATACTACGAAGTTTGGTTTTCATATGAAATTCTTTATAAATAGTTGGATATAATGACTTCCCACTTCCCTTACAGTGACATGTCGCTTATTATGACCCATTTTTAATACAAAAATGTAAATTATGTCCGGTTATAATGACCGACATGATTCTGTACACCTTCGGTAATGTTCGTTGATTCCCGACGACGTTCGGCACGTGGCTCGTTTTTGTTTTGAACTATGTTTATGTATTAAACTACTTAAGTACATTCATATTTACATAAAAAAGGTTTTTCATTTCACAAAACGCTTTGTATGTATGACGTCCGCTTATTATGACTTGTTTGTCAGTTCCTTTCGATGTCATTATAAACGGACTCTACTGTATATCTTGAGATATAAAATTTTATCGCTCGTCATACATTTTGTATGAGTCTGTTTACACTATGCTATAATATATATTACACCCCAAGCTATAAATATTTTTTTGACCGACAGCGATATTTGAAGGTTTATATTTGACCTCACGTCCCCGGACACCGCGCCTCCCCCTGCCTCGCCCTCAGTTTATTTTATTTTTATTAAGGCTCCACACAATTAGTGTATTTAGTCAGTGTTTGAATGAAACCATAGACAACAAAAGCTGAACTATATATCTTACAGTGTGAACAGCAATCGCGGGATGTAGTATATAGCTCAAGATGTAATTTACATTATATCCCATAGTGAAAAGCCGGCTTTAGAAATATTTATTTAGGTTATAGAAACAATTTTCAGTCAGCCATTTGTGCATGAACATAACTTGTTAATCTCTGAACTATGACTGATACATCAGAACTCTGTCATCAGAATGTCATCAGAAGTTGGAAAGTTCTTGTCTTAAGCCGGTTTTTCACTATGGGATATAATTTAATGTATATTATATCTTGAGATATAAAATGTTTAAAATACACACCACCGTCCTTGTTCTATCTATAATGTTATGTCCATCCAAAGGTTGTCTGGAAAAAATCGCTTTTAGCGATAAGACCGCCCATTGTACCTAGTATTAGTTAGTTAAGTCCTATTCAGTATGTATTTTCTAAATTGGTGTCAATAAAGAGTATTTGTATTGTATTGTATTGTATTGTATGTTATTGCTCGTCATACATTTTGTATGAGACCGTTAACACTATGCTATAATATATATTACATCCCAAGCTATAAATATTTTTTCCACCGACTGAGCGATAATTGAAGATGTATATTTTACCTCACCTCCCTCCCACCCCCGGACACCGCGCCTCCCCCTGCCTCGCCCTCAGTTTTTTTTTTTACAACACAATTACTGTAGTTAGCCATTGTTCAAATGAAACCATAGACAACCAAAGCCTTTTTGAGGGCCCGGTGGCGTAATCAGGAGAACGGTCGGCTTTGATGCTGTGGTACCGAGTTCAAACCGCCGTGCACCAATGGATTTTTCTATCGAAAAATTTATGTGCGCTTCTCACAGTGGCCCTCCGGTGAAGGAAAACATCGTTAAGAAACTAACAACCTCCGCATGGTGGTAGGACACTATCTAGTGTCCGCCTGGCCAGCTACCACCCTCAAGTTAGAAAATCTGTCACCAAACATCTAATGTGTTCCGGCAGCTATCCTTGAGAGCCAGTTCCCATTCTAGGCCTAGCGTGCTTACCATCTACGACCGCACCATCACTTACCGACAGGTGAGATAGTAGTCAAAACGCTAGCCTATAACGTATAAAAAAAGAAACTATACTTATATATCTTGCAGTGTGAACAGCAATCGTGGGATGTAATATACAGCTCAAGATGTAATTTACATTATATCCCATGGTGAAAAGCCGGCTTGAGAGTGAACTTTATATGCATTCATTTTGTAAGCTATCTGTTGAGTTAATTTAAAATAAATATAAGCATAGGAGACCCAGCTGTACATAGGCAAATCATAATTTCTAATTTATGCATTAAATTAATAATTAATCACAAAATCACTAAGTACAATGAAGTACCTGAATATGAATAAAGATATATTTTAAGTTGAATCAAAACAAAAAATATTTATATATTTCAGTACATACACAAAAATAAAACATGTGTGTCCGTCCAGTTGCACATGGATTTAACACATTATAAAATAAAGTAAATAAATATAGGTAAATATTTACAGGACAATGTTAGTAATTTATCTTTTTTTTTATTAAAAGTGTCAATCAGAATGTTAAGTTATTTGAATGGTCGATGCTGAAAGATAATTTATCTGAATTGAACACAAAAATCAAACAATTTCACACACAGTTTTCAGTACCAAACACTATAGAATCTCTCTTCATTTTGGAGATGCGTTGAGAAGAATTTCTAGATATATGATGTCACAGCAGTTGTTATAAATTATGTAGGTCGTCCTGAGTCTAAAATTAAACAATTGTGTCAGGCAGAAATGTATAATTCCTACAAACAAAAATTATGTAACGATTTTCAACACCGCATAGAATTTAACCGCATCAATATTGTGGAAAGTACTTACCGTTGAGCGATGTTAAAATGGTATCAGCTAAATGAAATTCCGGCATTGCTGTTTAACAATTTATCAGCTGGACAAAACGTAAATTGTCGTAAATTATTATATTTTTCCAATACTTCGTAGAAATTCGTCCCTGTGATTCAGCCAGAGATTTTAATTTTTCAACATTTTTGACATAAATTAACAGTCACATATTGACATATAATTGACAGCAGATTTTTTCTGTTGAGGTACTACGCTAACCAAGGCTAACACAATAATTCAATAATATGCCAACATACATGGGTGGGCTGGGCGAGCGGGTTATCAAGAAGTCTTCAATCATCATTACGGCCAGCGGCCAGGCCACCATGTCCCAAAACTAAGGAAACCGATGAAACAGAAGTGTATGTGCTGCGATTTATATTAAAGCTTCAATACAGACTTAACACTGCTCATGTTGTTACAAACAGCAGTCAGGGTTTTGTAGTAACTATGATATAATCTGTGGTCAGGGTGTTGCCGAAGATCAAATGTGGGTAGGTAGTTCACCACCGTCACCTTCACCTATGTAGATGTACAGTGCCACAAGTATAACTTGGCGGTGGTGGTTTTTGGAACTAATTCTTTTAATTGAAACTGTGAGTTTGACGTTTGAGAGATTACCGCGACATTATTGTTGATAGATTTGCTACATTAAAATAGTTCAATAATGCCAAAAGTAATTAAAAGTGGTTTAAGAGAAACTGTTATCAAAGTACAAAGTAAAAGCACAGTGGCGCACAGCCGCGCCAAGTTATACTTGCCGGACTTTACCCGATACTCCTATTCATAACAACCAAGAGGTTTTGGTTTATAAGTTGTGTACATTATCTATTACATGTATTAAACATATAAAATACATGAGGATATTAGTAATAGAAAAGTCGATGGAACAATTGATGGATGGAAATTGGAGTAACAGCTAGTCCGAGTAAATTAAATTGCAGTTTGAGGTTTAGTTCTTCTATCCACACTAGGCATGAGCGACGCGCCGGCGCGCCGCCGCCGTGCATGACCAGCGTGCCGACGCCGCCGCCGCCAATTTTGCGCGGCGTGAGATTCTTATTATTACCTAGCGCAGAGACGTGCGAGCAGGACATTTGCAGTTGTAAATACGCCTGCGACGCGCGTCTGAATTGATAACACGATTGCATAGATATCTAGAGTTTGGTTTAGTATCTTTCTATTTAGAAAGTTATTTCCTTCACTACCCTTTCGCTGCCTATGAAAACACAGATGACGTGGATCAGAAACTCGAGAGAAGAAGAAGTTACGAAGACGAACTTTCAGCAGAAACACTTCGGCTAATGGAGGAGAGACGAACAAATCCACTGTCAGCTTTGTCAAATAACCAGTTGCGCAATAAACCAAGAAGTTGGTACCACGTAAACTCTGATTAATCCGGTAAGGCACCTCACAAAGCTGACAACGTCAACGGGGAACGTCATCGCATCTAAGTCGGAGATTCTGTCGGAAGTTGAAGACTTCAACAGCAAACACTACGCATCGCATGCTTTAAGGCCCGTACCCGATACTGAGGATTGTAGAGCCACCTTAACCCGCCACTTCACAGAAGACCTATCCGAAGTCAGCAGAGATGAGATCGTGATGGCCCATAACCTCCGGAATGCTTTGTCAAGTATATTTGCGAACTACTCTGAACGTAGTAATACTTGACTAAGCGCTCAGAGTTAAACAGCTCAAAATTGGAAAATCTCCAGGTAAGGACGGAATCACAACGGAGCTTCGTAAAGCCGGAGGAGCCCCGCTGTAAGCCAGCAGCAACAGCTCCTCCATTCTGTTCTCTTCACTGGGAGAACTCCACAGGCATGAAACATGCATGGTGGTTTTGTTTTTCTAAAATGGAGATAAAGCCCTTTTGAAAAACTAGCGCCCGATTTCGCTTCTAAACCATGTCTTCAAGCTGTTTTCAAGGTTCATCACGAACCGTCTTGCGCGAAGACTCGCCAAGTTTCAACCTCTGGAACAGGCCGGGTTTCAAGTGGTTACGGCACCATAGACCACATCTTCTCGGTGCGGTTGATTGTACAGATAACCGAAGAGTACAAATTGCCCCCTGTGCTTAGCATTTGTGGACTATGAGAAGGCCTTCGACTCAATCGAAACCTTGTCTGTAGGGCTATTCTGTAAGCTATCTCGGTAGCGGAATCCGCGGTGAGATTTGAATTTCGTATTACGAAATTAGAATCTCACCGCGGATTCCGCTGCCGAGATAGCTAACAGCATAGCCTAGCTGTTCTGGAGTCCTTGCAGCGCTGCCAAGTCGACTGGCGATATATCGAAGTGATGAGATGTCTGTATAATGCCGCAACGATAAGTGTACAAGTACAGAACCAGCGTACTAAACATATCCACCTGCGTCGAGGAGTAAGACAGGGGGACGTCATATCCCCGAAACTGTTCACTAACGCCTTAGAGGATATTTTGAAGATGCTGGATTGCGGCATCTACATTAACGGCAATTATATCTCTCACTTACATCGTCATTATAGCAAAGACGCTGTAGGATCTACAACAAATGCTGAATGGCGTAGCTGATTCTTTTCATCGCATCGGTCTCCGGATGAATAAGGATAAAACCAAAGTCATGTACAACGAGCACGTTGTTCCGGAACCGATTGCCGTAGATGGAATCCCACTTGAAGTTGTCACGCAGTAAAATTACCTAGGGCAGACGCTCCAACTAGGCAAACACAACTTCGAGAAAGATTTCTAGAGAAGAATACAGCTGGGCTAGGCAACATTTGGGAAACTCCATCGAACCTTCTCGTCGCCTATACCACAGTGCCTAAAGGCAAAAGCCATTGATTAAAGGCGTTTTACCTGTGATGACATACGGAGCCGAGACGTGAGCACTTACGGTTCGACTAGTCCACCAATTTAAAGTCGCTCAGCGAGCTATGGAAAGAGCTATGATCGGTGTTTCTCTGCGTGATCGAATCCGGTACGAAGTAGTTTGTCAGAGAACTAAAGTAGTCGACATAGTGCAGCCGCTTAGTAACTAAACTGAAATGGCAGTGGGCTGGTCATATCTGCCGTAGAACCGATAACCGTTGGGGCAGATTGGTTCTAGAGTGGAGACTGCGAATCGGCAAACGTAGCGTAGGATGCTCTGTGACTAGATGAAGCGACGACATTTGCAAAGCGGTGGGCAGTCACTAGAAACAAAGAGCCGAAGATCGGGCTCAATTGCGTGTCTTGGGGGAGGTAGTCAAAATGGTTAGATAGTTAGATAGTCAAAAGCCTCTGGGTAGAAGCCACCTCACAAAGTTGACTACATCAACCAACTGCACAAGACGTCGTATCCAAATCGTAGATTTTATCGGTAGTTGAAGACTTCTACGGCAAACTCTACGCATCGCATGCTCAAGGCCGGTGCCCGATACCGGCGATTCTAGAGCCACCTTAACCCGCCACTTTACATAAGATCTGCCCGAGAGAGATAAGCCGAGAAGAGATCTTGATGGCCTTTGAGCAGCTCAAAAATGGAAAAGCCCCAGGGGAAGTCAGAAGGAATCACAAAAGAGCTTTTAAAAGTCAGAGAAGCTGCAGCAGTTTATCAGCTTCAACAGCTCTTCGATTTCGCTCTTGTGCATAGTATTTGTGGACAATGAGAAGGCCTTCGACGTTTTGGAGTCCTTGCAGCTTGCATCGTTACCAAGTCGACTTGCAATATATCGAAGTGATGAGATGTCTGTATAGTGCCGCAACGATGACTGTACAAGTACAGAACTAGCGTAGTACTAAACATGTCTACCTGCGTTGAGGAGTGAGACAGGGGGACGTCATAACCCCGAAATTGTTTACTAACGCCTAGGAGGATATGTTTAAGACGCTGGTGTGGAAAGATTGTGGCATTAACATCAACGGCAAGTACATCTCTTACTTACAACTTGCAGATGACGTCGTCATTATGACAGAGACGCTTCTCGTCGCATTAATCACCGAAAGAATTTGGATAAGACCAACGTCATGTACAACGTTCTTCCGAAACCGATTGCCGCAGATCGAATCCCACTCGAAGTTATTAGGCAGTTTGTTTACCTAATGTAGATGCTTCAACTAGGCAAATACAACTTCGAGAAGGAAATCCAGATAAGAATTCAGCTGGGCTGGGCAGCATTCGGAAAACTCCGTCGCGTCTTCTCGTCACCTATACCTGCAGAGTCTAAAGACAAAAGTCTTTAATCAGTACGTCGTACCTGTGATGACATACAGAGCCCAGACGGACACTCACAGCCTTCAAGGTTCTAATGGTCTACTAATTTAATGTCGTTCAGAGAACTATGCTCGGTGTTTCTCCGCGGGATCGAGTCCAGAACGAAGTAATTCGCCAAAGATCACAACAGAAAGTGATCTACATAGCTCAACGGATGAGCAAACAGAAGTGGCAGTGGGCTGGTCATATTTGTCACAGGACTGATAACCGTTGGGGTAGACTGGTTCTAGACCGCAGATTGGCAAACGTAGTGCAGGACGTCCAGAGACTGGTTGGAGCATACGCAAACTGGTGAGCAGTGACTGGAAAAGAAAAGCTGAAGATTGGGCTCAGTGGCATGTCTAGGGAAAGGCCGACGTCCAGATGTAGACAGACACAGGCTATTCATGATGATGATTACTGGAACAGTAAGAAATAAATGTGTTTCCACATCTTTCAGCCCTTGCTTAAGGTGTGCTATGTGTTAGAGAGTGATTTCAGTAGCCAGGATAACCATTTCGGTGATAAAGGCCTTGTTTGAATCCAGTAAAACTATCTTCATTTACGAACGACGACGACATGCAAATTTTAGCATCATAATTGATACCTGTTTTCGTGTATAAATTGTATACGAACTAAGAGATAGTAATATTTTATCGATGTGTCATTAAATTTTAAATAAATTTTACTTAAAAAAAAATAGTTAAAAAGAATTTAGGTACCTATTCATGAACTTTATAACCTTCATATATACCTAGTTTTTGTATTTTATATTTGATATATATACAGACCCTAAAAAGTGAGTACAGTATCAACTAGTGAAGAATTTGCATGAATTCAGAACGGTTTAAGAGTAAATAGTTATTTTTGATGTATTAAAACGCATTTAATAAATATTTTTAAAAAAATCTAAAAATAACCCACGTCGCCGGCGTTACGCCGCCGCCGAACAAAAACAGCAGCGCGCCGCCGCCGACATATTGTTACGCGGCGCACATGCCTACTTCCCCCCCACTTCCCCCTCCCCCTCCCCATCCCCCTTTCCCCTTCCCCTTCCCCTCACTTCCACTTCCCCTCCCCTCCCCCTTCCCATTCTCTTCCCCCTTCCCCCTCACAAACTTTGAATATCATATTTATTTATATCGAATCAACAGCCTAAATAATAAGTTTCAAGCTTCTAGATTTAAAAATGACGATACTTCCATACAGCTTTTCATCCCCCCTTTCAACCCCTTACAACCCTCTTTTCGCATTAAAAAGTAGCCTATGTCCTTTCTCAGGCTCTAGACTATCTGTGAACCAAATTTCATTTAAATCCGTTTAGTAGAACATTCACATAAACCTTACATATTTCCATACAAACTTTTATCCCCTATATTCACTATTGTTATTTATACACCCTTGAGGGTAAAACTTTTACAAACTTTGAATGTCATATTAATTTATATTAAATCAACAGCCTAAAAAATAAGTTTCAAGCTTCTAGCTCTAAAAATGACGATACTTCCATACAACATTTCATCCCCCCTTTCAACCCCTTAAAACCCTTTTTCATATTAAAAAGTAGCCTATGTCCTTTTTTAGGCTCTAGACTATCTGTGTACCAAATTAGATTAAAATCGGTTCAGTAGAACATTAACACAAACCTTACATATTTACATACAAATTTTCATCCCCTATTGTTATTTTACACCCTTGAGGGTAAAACTTTTACAAACTTTGAATGTCATATTTATTAATATCGAATCAACAACCTAAAAAATAATTTTCAAGCTTCTAGCTCCTAAAATGACGATAATTCCATACAACTTTTCATTCCCCCTTTCAACCCCTTACCCTTTTGTCGCATTAAAAAGTAGCCTATGTCCGTTCTCAGGCTCTAGACTATCTGTGTACCAAATTTCATTTAAATCGGTTCAGTGGTTTTGGCGTGAAAGTGACACAGACAGACAGAGTTACTTTCGCATTTATAATCTATACTCTATACTAATATTATAATGAGAGAACATTTGTATTTTTGTAATTTTGTATTTATTTATTTTTGTATTTTTGTATTTTTTTATGTTTGTAATGATTTGGCTCAAAAACTACTGGACCGATTATAAAATTCTTTCACTAATAAATAGAATGGACTTTCGAAATGCAAATAAGCTATATATTATCCCGTTTAAATCAAAGTTACATTCGTGGAGACCTAATTTGCAACCAAAGTCGTCAAAAAAACGGTCGAAAAAACACGTTTCTTACAAACGCTGCTTAATTGAAAATAGAAGAATATTTTTTATGGAAGAGTTGTACAACTTAATAAGACCTACAAAAAAATCCGCGACAGCATATGTCTATCTCTTAAGGTTGACTCACAGTAACCATTTTAATCTTTAATTTTTTGTTAAAAAATATTACATAATTTCCAGGGCTATTTTCAAGTATATAGTATTAATCCTTATCCAAATAATTACGTTAATTAGCTTGGCCACATATTATAGATTAAAATTGCCCTATACAATATATAATTCAAATGAAAACTCTAGAAGATATCACGAATTTCACATACACACATCGCAAAATTAATAAAATATTTGCAGTGAAACCACAGATTAGGTCATAGTTACTACGAAAATATTATTATAAGCTTAGCTATGCTGCAGATCCCCACCGATCACAATCAATTTGAAGTCAATATAGTATAATAATATGATCTATTGTATAAAATAATATTCATCTATATATATAATATTTTAAACCACCCCGACTGATCTATGTATAATCTTTTCATTAAAAGCATTCCAATGACTCTAAACACGACACTTAAAATCTGAGCTGTAAGTTGGTGAGGATTTGAGTATTCTGTAGAGTCCAGGAGATGTCCCAGCATCAGGTCAATGCTTCCATGTTCTTAAAATATCGTTGAATAAGAAGATTTTCGAACTGATCAGACCTATGAAAGTTGATTTCATAGCGCAATTAACTAGAAAAAAGCTCATAGTTTTATAACGATTGAAAGAATTTTCATGAAACAAAGCTAAGAAAACTCTCGATGAAGACATCTATCAAACAAAAAAAACTATCAATAATAAAAACAAAATCGGTTCATCCGGTTAGGTGCTAAGATGCTACAGACAGACACACAGATACATACTTTAAACGTATATTACCCCTACATTTTGCGTCGGGGAACGCGTAGGTTACGGCGGCAGATGTTTTCCTTGGTGGTAAGCTACTTTTTGGTAGATTTAATGATCCCACTACCTCTGTACGAAAACTCATGATTCATGAATGCACATAAAACTTTCATTGGTAGGTATATAGCTAGGATTAGAACCAACGACCCTCGGGTCAGAATCAGGGTAACTATCCGGGCCGTCCAATATCACTACGAAAGTATTATAAAACAATGTCCATCACTGCGTCTGTCTGTCTGTTCGCAATAATCTCAATGGCTTCTAAATGGATAATCATGCGGTTTTCACCAATAGCCAGAGTGTTTATGAGGAAGATTTAGGTCTTAGGTGCATAATTCGTTAAGGTTTTGTGTAAATTGATTGAAATATGACGATGATAGTTAAATATGTTAATATTTTATATTCGATGCAACAAACTGATGCAAATTTTGTAGGCATATATGCCTAACGGGTAGAACATATATGTTCTACCCGTGCGAAGCCGGGGCGGGCTGCTAGTATTATATATTTAGGAAGTTAGGATGTACTGCCAATATAATCTGGAATGGCTCAAGAGTATCAGTAGTACTATGAGAGCTACTATCGATAATCCCGATCCCAATAATACCAATATATTTTAATAACAATAGGCACTCGAATCTAACATAAGGGAATTCATAAGACTAACCCATTTGAATAAGCATTGTCATATTATCTCCAACGCAAGCAACATTGTTGTTCAGTAAATTTATACCGAAAGCGAATTCTTCATCGTCGAAGAAGTCAAATGGACGTTCATTGGTTTCAGCATTCTTCTCTTCTAATTTGGCACTAGAATTGGAATTGATAATGTCCATGTATTTCTGAAATATTTCATCTCCCCTATGGGATGGTTGTGAATCTGAAGTGACTATAGACTCCGAAGAAGTCACAGTCTTGGTATTGGGCGAGGGTGAACAACGGTTTTCGCCAATATTTTTTTCATGCCACATATTTAGGACACTCATGGTAAATTTTAATACGATACAGCTAAGTTTGGAACTGTGCTGAGTTACTGACGAATAAAATCCAAAGCTGATTAATTGTTAATAAAATGAATGTAGTTATGTAAATAAATGATAATTTAATAAAAATAAAATAATAATATATGAGTAGAATAATGTATAATTTAATATGTCGATGTCATTTAGAAAAGGATGCAGAAGAAACCAAAGGCTAATGGCAGAAAATAAAATGGATGAACTTTTTGTAAAGTACGTAGACAGGAGTATTGTATTAGGCTAGGTATTAGGCCTCTCCCTCTACGGTAAAGTAGGATAACTCAGCCATTTCGTAGCACCCAGCCTTTAAGTATACTCAAAGCACCCAACATATGTTATGTTACTCTTTGGCACCCAGCACCCTGAGTTTAAAATCAAAACTAAAAGACTCTAAAACCCGTACCTAAGCTTCAGGGTAGAAGTGTTAAAGGCATAAAGTCGTTAGTACAGTCTGTGCAAAAAGAGAACCGTCGGAGAAATTAAAAGGCCTTATTCACGATCCAACCTGGCTGTACGTCAGTTCAAGGACATGCACGATGCAAAAGTATCGTGAATAGACTTGACGTACTTCGATAATTATTATTAATTGTTTGCTGGACTTGCACGACCGATTTTGCATCCAGCGAGCACCCCCACCACCGCGAGCGTCGTGCAGATGGACAGTGAATAACGCAGACGTACGTCAGAGCAGTCCAGCATCGTGCGGCTTCATGGTGTATAGAGTTGCTGTACAACAGATTTAGATAACATATACGTATAAAATACATTTATAATTTAAAACATTTTTCGTTCTATTTACTCTGCTCACTTGGTGTGCGCACGACAGTGAGTATGCTACATCCAGCGCCACGGCATTGAGCTGATGGACAGCCGGGATGTATCGTGAATAAGGCCCTTAACCCAGTCCGAGCGTAGGTCGTGAACGCAGCCCTGTTGTTACTCTATGGCTTGCTTGCTTTGTTTATTTTTATTATTAGTTATCTTATCTGTGGTTGCTATTGTATGTCTGTTGTGGGACACGCAATATTTTCAATTTTTAATATAATTCGTGAAAATTTTACAGAATATTCGACTAAGAATACCAATTTCCAGCTAATTTCACATATCAAAAGAGCCCCCACACAATGGCTGATGTGCTAGATATCGAAAACTCTGAGGAATTTGAGGTCGATGAAGATGGAGAACGTAAGTAACTTTCGAATATTTTTCAGATATTCATTTGCTATTGGATGTCCTATTTCTCATAGAAATTACTCATTAACAGTTAGCTGTAGTCGAATAATCGTCCAAGCGATGTACAGTAATAGTAAATTAGAATTTTAGGTTATGTTGCTCATCTACAATTCTAACAAAATCTATTCGATTTGTCTTAATAAAAGGCGTAGGTAGGTTATTGACCGCAGTTTATGTATTATTATTTTGCCGTATTTTCAGAGGGTATTGCAAGATTGAAGGAAAAGGCGCGAAAACGTAAAGGACGTGGATTTGGTCACGAAGCCGGCAGCGGCGGAGCAAACGAACGCGGGAATAGAGGAAGGTAAAGATTTTCCAATAAATATTTCATTGAATAAACTGGCCAAGTGTACTTGGCCAGTTTATTCAATGTTTTTTCAACAAGTTGGACTCGATTTGTAGGGTTCCGTAACACTAGATGGGTTGAATCTTATATTGAGTCGGCCGAATTTGAGTAAACTGTGAATGTGGGGGGGGTTAAGATGGTTCGTACTAAGCGCCCTGAAGCAAAACTTGCTGCCGGAGATGCTATAAAATATTTAATATTATTTACTGCCTACAAAGGCAACTTGATTCAAGATATTTTATTTAGATTTTTCACTCCCCTACTTTAAAAGTTAGGGCATGTTACTTCTGTCTTTTAAAATGATTGACTTTGAGATAAAATGTTTTTAGTAACCTCATTATAATTTCCAAAGGCTTATCTATAGACCCACGCGTATAGTTTTGATGAAAAAAACTTTATTAGTTTCAGTTCTGTGTATGAGGAGCCTCCCCTTAATCTTTTATTTCATTAAGCAGTTCACAGAGTACATCTACCTACCAAGTTTTTACTGTGTAGTCTTAATAGTTTTGAAAAAAAGTGGCTGTGACACACGGACGGACAGACAGACATGACGAATCTATAAGGGTTCCATTTTTTGCAATTAGGCTACACAACCCTAAAAGTAGTCTAGCTCTGTCTGTGTTCAACCATTTAACTTTCGACAGCTCTAGTACTCATCAATTATTGATATACTAATGTGACATATATTGAACAATTTAGCTCTATCGATGTAATAATAATTTCCAACTATTTAAAAATCTTGTGACTAAAGCCCATCCCACATGTATAATACACCTATAATATATATTGATATGCAGTGCCACAGAATAATGAATAGTACAAGTACAGAAATTGCACTCCCTGAGAGCAAAAATGTGAGATTAAACCTAGTTACAATGCTAGTAACGTTCAAAATGTGCTTCACACCTCGGGTGCGACCTTGAATTTGCGCCACAGTATCAACTAATAGTAACTTTGAACCACGTGTTGCGCACAGTAAAATACACCGTAAGTCCGCACAGCGAGAGTCTGAATAACTCTGTCAACTCACGGCCTTTACTATAGGGTTGAATGTTATGAGAAAACTTGTAAGCCTTTAATTGGTAGAAGAATACTCTTAGAACAATGTAATGAGTACGTTACTGATAATAAGTACTACATTAATGTTTAATGTCGAGGTAGGATAAAAGTACTACAGTTAAACTAAAATACGTGACGTTCAATTAAAATTGAGTAAAGTTTTAGATTGCGTAAGTTAAATAACGCGACAATAGTATCACTTGCCTAGAATCGTAGGTTGTTTGACTTGTAACATTATAATAGTGTAGGAGCCGACTCACTTTTCGACCAAAAATAATTATGTATTTTATTCATTCTAGGAAAACTTTATTTTGTAATAGTTGAATATCAAAATAAAAAAAATATATTTAAAAAAAAATTCCAATATTTTATTTCACCATTTTGTCGGCGTTATTGATATACACACATACCTACACAATTTCAGCTTTCTAGTACTAACGGTCTCCTAGCAAAACCTTGGACAGACAGACAGACGGACATGACGAAAATATAAGGGTTCCTTATCAGGACTACGGAATCCTAAAAAAGAATTTTCAATTTCAAATCGGTTAAGATCTGACAGAGTTCTGAGGTCACAAACATTTAAATAAACTGGCAAGTCGGACTCGCATTCGTAGGGTTCCGTACCACACTACAGTATTATATAAGATCGAGCAAAAAATACCACTATCATTATTCGCCAGCAAAAAATAATAATTAATAAACATTTTGTTTCTTATAACGCCTTCTAACGTCTAACAAAGGTGTTTGGGATCAACATTTCAATATAAGGCCATCTATGGGACGTTTACCTAACTAAGCGTTCATAGATGGCGTGAAATGCCGAAAAAAACACGTTTCTTGTATGGCTCTATATACAGCTTGGTGACAGACGGACAGACAGACAGACAGACAGACGGACAGCGGAGTCTCAGTAATAGGGTTCCGTTGGTACCCTTTGGGTACGGAACCCTAAAAACCGTCGAATTGAGAACCTCCTCCGTTTTTGTGAAGTAGATTAAAAACTAAAACACCGACTTCCATGCCCCGCGAGTCAATTTCAGTAGCAAGTTTGAGACGTTTATCGTCATATCTCTGGAGATACTTATCAGATCTCAGTGAATCTCAGTGATCTGAGATCTATAAGTACTTTAATTACATTAACTCTCCGATTATAAAAATCTGACTATCGTATGACACGACAAAATCATTAAGAAAGAAAAAAAGGAAAATTGAAGTAAACGTTAATAGGTACCTACCCTATTCATTTATCTTAGAACTAACTAAATAAAGCAAGATGTAATGTCGATAGAAATTCCCTAAAGATCATTACGTGAATTCCCTTGTAACATGAAACTCAGCTGATTTATACCTACCTACCATTTTATGTGTGACATTCTTTGCTTTTTACATAGTTATTCTTTACAGTTACTATATGAAGCAAGGAATATAATATTGAGGTAGGTACAAGTAAGGCGCGCGGCCGATCGAGAGCGCGCGTGACACTTAACTGACTGAACTTGGACCCTAGCGGGTGCGCGGAGGTACTTGTAGTTTCATAGCTACAGCGCGGAGTGCGACAGGCCTGGCAGTGCTGTAATATATATTATAGTAAGCTACAACACAAAGAGACAATGTTATAATATACTAGCAGCCCGCCCCGGCTTCGCACGGGTAGAACATATAGGTATGCATACAAAATTTGCATCAGGTTGTAGCATCAAATATAAAATATTAACATATTTAACAATCATCGTCAGTTTTCAACCAATTTACACAAAACCTTAACGAATTATGCACCTAAACCTTCCTCATAAACACTCTAGCTATTGGTGAAAACCGCATGATAATCCGTTCAGTAGCTATTGAGATTATTGATTATTCATATTGAGATTATTGCGAACAGACAGACAGACGCAGTGATGGACTTTGTTTTATAATACTAATGTAGTGATATTGGACGGCCCTTTTTCGTAAAGTAGTTACCCTGATTCTGACCCGACGGTCGTTGGTTCTAATCCTAGCTATATACCTACCAATGAAAGTTTTATGTGCATTCATGAATCATGGGTTTTCGTACAGAGGTAGTGGGATCATGGAATCAAAATCAATCAAATCATGGGATCAAAGAATGGGTATTATACGTTTAACGTGTGTCTGTGTCTGTCTGTAGCATCTTAGCACCCAACCAGATGAACCGATTTTGATTTTATTATTGATATTTTTTTTGTCTGATAGATGTCTTCATCGAGAGTCTTCTTAGCTTTGATTCATGAAAATCCATTCAATCGTTATAAAACTATGAGCTATTTTCTAGTTAATTGCGCTATGAAATCAACTTTCATAGGTCTAATCAATTCGAAAATCTTCTTCAAGGATATTGTAAGAACATGGAAGCATTGACCTGATGCTGGGACATCTCCTGTACTTTACAGAATACCCAAATCCACACCAACTTACAGCTCAGATTTTAAATGTGGTGTTTAGAGTCATTGGAATGCTTTTATTGAAAAGATTATACATAGATCAGTCGGGGTGGTTTATATATAGATCAATATATTTTATACAATAGAATTTTAAATTTTACAGTAAAAATATATTATTATACTATATTGACTTTAAATTGATTGTGATCGGTGGGGATCTACAGCATCGCTAAGCTTATAATAATATTTTCGTAGTAACTATGACCTAATCTGTGGTTTTACTGCAGATATTTTATTAATTTTGCGATGCGTGTATGTAAAATCCGTGATATGTTCTAGAGTTTTCATTAGAATTATATACTGTAAAGGACAATTTTAATCTATAATATGTGGCCAAGCTAATTAACGTAATTATTTGGATAAGGATAAATACTATATACTTGAAAGTAGCCTTGGAAGTCATGCAATATTTTTTAACAAAATTTTAAGATTAAAATGGTTACTGTGCGTCAACCTTAAGAGATAGACATATGCTGTCGCGGACTTTTTTGTAGGTCTTATTAAGTTGTACAACTCTTGAATAGAAAATATTCTTCTATCTATTTTCAATTAAGCAGCGTTCGTAAGAAACGTGTTTTTTCGACCGTTTTTTTGCCGACTTAGGTTGCAAATTAGGTCTCCATGAATGTACCTTTGATTTAAACGGGATAATATATAGCCTATTTTCATTCCGAAAGTCCATTCTATGTACTTGTGAAAGAATTTTTTAAATCTGTTCAGTCGTTTTTGAGCCAAATCATTACAAACATACAAAAATACAAATGTTCTGTCTTTATAATATTAGTATAGATATTTTGCCTTCATTAGGGTTCCGTACCCAAAGGGTAAAACGGGACCTTATTACTAAGACTCCGCTGTCCGTCTGTCTGTCTGTCTGTCCGTCTGTCACCAGGCTGTATCTCATGAACCGTGATAGAGAGACAGTTGAAATTTTCACAGATGATGTATTTCTGTTGCTGCCATAACAACAAATACTAAAAACAGAAAAAAGTTAAAAATAATAGGGGGTCCCCATACAAGAAACGTGTTTTTTTCGGCATTTCAATATAACGCCATCTAAGAACGCTTAGGTAAACGTCCGTAGATGGCGTTATATTGAAATGCCGATCCCTAACACTTTTGTTAGACCGTAGATGGCGTTATAAGAAATAAAATGTTTATTAATTATTAATATTTGCTGGCGGAAAATGATAGTGGTATTTTTTGCTCGATCTTATAAAATACTGTAGTGTGGTACGGAACCCTACGAGTGTGAGTCCGACTTGAACTTGGCCAGTTTATTTCATTGATTATATATAACAATATGCTATATAATATAATAATAGATAGTAATATGCGATAATATAAATTACGGTATAGGATGGTGACGTCATAGAAATATATATTATAGCTACGTGTGTGACAGGCTCAAAACAGATTAACTCGTTCGCTGCTGAAAACACACACCGTGCGTTTTTTTATTTTTGGTATCGGAAGTAAAATTTAAAAAATATATAATACTTTTAAATTATTTTTTTCACAAGGGGTGCGTGTGACCTTCTGCTGTTGGATTTTAGTTTTGATTTGATGCCACAGCTACGAAAAATAATTTTAAAATTAAAAAATATGCGAAAAAGTGCTGCAGTCAAAGTGTTAATGGGTTTCACACACACGTACGCAAATACCCTCCACGTGCAGATACACACACACACACATAGAAATACATCTCTGCTCTCTATTTAGAAATTGATAATAAGTAAATCCATTAATTATATACTACGATTCTATTTAGTGTACCTAGAACAGATCAATTTAAGTGAAGGCAAATAAGCGGGAAAACTGATTTATGCATCAATTCATGTGGTGTACTTGTACTTTTTTACTAGCAGCCCGCCCCGGCTTCGCGCGGGTAGAACATATATGCCTACAAAATTTGCATCAGTTTGTTGCATCAAATATAAAATATTAACATATTTAACAATCATAGTCATATTTCAACCAATTTACACAAAACCTTAACGAATTATGCACCTAAACCTTCCTCATAAACACTCTGGCTATTGGTGAAAACCGCATGATAATCCGTTCAGTAGCTATTGAGATTATTGCGAACAGACAGACAGACGCAGTGATGGACTTTGTTTTATAATACTTACGTAGTGATATTGGACGGCCCTTTGGCGCAAAGGATAGTTACCCTGATTCTGACCCGACGGTCGTTGGTTATAATCCTAGCTATATACCTACCAATGAAAGTTTCATGTTATTAATACTATATACTTGAAAATAGCCTTGGAAATTATGTAATATTTTTTAACAAAAATTTTAAGATTAAAATGGTTACTATGAGTCAACCTTAAGAGATAGACATATGCTGTCGCGGACTTTTTTGTAGATCTTATTAAGTTGTAGGTACAACTCTTGCAAAGAAAATATTCTTCTATCTATTTTCAATTAAGCAGCGTTCGTAAGAAACGTGTTTTTCGACCGTTTTTTTGCCGACTTCGGTTGCAAATTAGGTCTCCACGAATGTACCTTTGATTTAAACGGGATAATATATAGCCTATTTTCATTCCGAAAGTCCATTCTATGTATTAGTGAAAGAATTTTTTAAATCGGTTCAGTAGTTTTTGAGCCAAATCATTACGAATATACAAATGTTCTCTCTTTATAATATTAGTATAGATAGGATAAGGATAAGCTAGGATTTGAACCGGCAACCTCCCGGCTATTGGCTATACGAAAGCTATCTCTCCCAAATTTTTTCAAATGTTTGTCACCACCCATTTTTATTTTTGTAACGAAACTGAATAATCCATTTTTTTGTATAAGTCAGTTGCGCATCTGGGTATTTTAGTGTGTTAATATGCATGTAACAATCTGAGAATAGTGTTGTGGGCTGCATTATTGATACTTGTGTTTACTCAATTGTTTTGTTAACCGACTTCAAAAAAAGGAGGAGGTTTTTCAATTCGACCGTATATATATTTTTTTAAATGTTTGTTCGCGGATAACATCGTCGTTTTTGAACCGATTTTGATTATTCTTTTTTTGTTAGAAAGGAGATATGCCAAGTGTGGTACCATGGTAATTTTATCGAGGTCTGATGAGTATCTACAGATATATGGAGATAAACACCTCAAAATTGGTACTGAAAATTAATAGCGCGGCATTGAAGTCGGTTGTTTTTAGTTTTTTAAACGATCTTATTTTTTTATATTGTAGAACGTAGCTGTTCACTGTTCCTTAACTATAATAAATAGGTGGTACTTTGATTATAAGAAGAGCTACCTTAACTAGATTATAAAAGTGAATGCCATTATCCCACAGATACGACAGCCTAGCACCCGAGGGTGAGGGCAACACTCCGGGCCCACAGCGTTCCGTGGAGGGATGGATCCTCTTCGTCAGCAATGTGCATGAGGAGGCGCAGGAAGAAGATATTCAGGTACTGTAGATATACTTACATTTTCAACCGACTTCTAATAATTTAATAAGATCGTTTAAAAAACTAAAATAACCGACTTCAAATGCTTCGCTATTAATTTTCAGTACTAAGTTTGAGGTCTCCATATCTCTGGAGATATCAATCAGATCTCGATGAAATTACTATGGTATCACCGTGGGAATATCTCCTTTCCAACAAAAAAAGAATAAATTAAACCGGTTCATAAACGACGAAGTTACAATACAATACAATACAAAATACTTTTTTGTACACCACTTAAAGTAACTAACGAAACAGTTAACTCATAAAAACTATAGTACAATGGGCGGACTTATCGCTAAGAGCGATCTCTTCCAGTCAACCTTTGGATGGAGTAAGAGAAATAGTGAGTTGAGCAAGGTCGGTGGTGTTTAATTGCAAAATAATTAGAAAAATAATGATATAAAATATGTATAAATATATTTATATATATATATATATATACACACATATATATTATAATAATAAGAAATACAAATTAAAAACAAAACAGGAAACATCATGATGATTATATACATCTAATATGTACCTATATACCTACTTATAATACATTTAAAACATATAAGTATATATTCATATATCAATTGTCAAAAAAATGATTAATAAGTTTATTAGTTAGCAGAATCAGCAAAATAAAAGTTTTTTACCTTTATATTTATAGTCTTGAAAGTAGTCAAAGACTGTGCTTGCCCCACCTTGGCTGGCAAACTATTCCACAGACGCACAGCTTCTACAGAAAACGATTTTTCATAAACACTGGTTTTGTGCTGTGGAAAACTTAGCAGTAGATTTTCAGAAGATCTTAAAGTGTGATTTTTAGGGTTCCGTAGCCGAATGGCAAAAAACGGAACCCTTATAGATTCGCCATGTCTGTCTGTCTGTCCGTCCGTATGTTACAGCCATTTTATTCCGAAACTATTAGGACTACAGAATTGAAACTTGGTAGGTAGATGAATTCTGTAAACCGCTTTCTGATTTTTATACAAAAATAAAAAACATAAAAGTTTAAGGGGAGGGCATCCCATACATAAAACTGGAACAAAAAAAAATTTTTTTCTTCAAACCTATACGTGTGTGGTGTCTATGGATAGGTCTTTAAAAATGACAGTGAGGTTCCAAAAATCATTTTTTCTCAAAGTCAATCATTTGAAAGATAAATCGCGGCGCGTCTAATGTGGTAAAATGTGTCCCCCCCCCCCTCCCTCTAACTTCTAAAGTAAGGGAGTGAAAAATCTAGAAATATATTCTGTAGATCTGAATAAAAACTTTCAACGAAAATTGGTTTGAACGAGATACAGTCAGCAGTTGTTGAGATATAGCGACCGCAAGTATAACTTTGTTTTTCATACAAACACTACGAAGAATAAAGTTGTTTTTGTGAAAATCATAGTTATAGAATACTCTACTGTGTTACGGAACCCTACGAGTGCGAGTCCGACTTGCACTTGGCCAGTTTATTAGAACAATAAAGAGGGACAAAACGTTCCTTTAGATAAACAGGAGTGGAAGGATTGAAAAGTACATTGTATAGAAGAGAGAGTATATAAGAGTTCAGATGAAGGCGAATAGGCAGCCAATTGAGCTTTTTACGACAATGAGAGATGTGGTCATATTTCCGAAGTCTGAAAATAAACCTTATACGAGGGTCATTCAATAAATACTTAGCCTACAAAAAGTAAACGAAAATTTTGGAAAAGTGGCAATTTATTTTTCAACATAGTATCCTTTTAGTTCGATACACTTAGCCCAGCGATCCTCCAACTTATTTAACCCGTCCGAAAAATAGTTTTTATCAAACTCTGCAAAATAGGCCTCCGTGGCGGCGATGACCTCCTCATTTGATCCATATCTATTCCCGGCGAGAGATTTTTTCAGATTCGGAAACAGAAAGAAGTCACAAGGGGCCAAATCTGGAGAATACGGTGGATGGGGCAGCAATTCGTAGCGTAATTCGACCAATTTGGCCATGGCAACGGCAGACGTGTGAACCGGTGCGTTGTCGTGGTGAAACAGCACTTTTTTCTTAGTCAGATGGGGTCGTTTTTTCTTTAATTCGGCGTCGAATCGGCCCAATAAATCGGCATAGTAAAGCCCTGTAATTGTTTTACCCTTCTCGAGGTAATCGATGTAGATCACACCTTGTGAATCCCAGAAAACGGTGGCCATAACTTTTCCGGCCGATTTTACAGTTTTCGCCTTCTTTGGAGCACGTTCCCCGGTCTGGATCCATTGTTTTGATTGCTCCTTGGTCTCTGGTGTGTACCAGTGGATCCAGGTTTCATCGACGGTCACAAAACGACGCAAAAACTCCGCTGGATTCCGCTTAAACAGCGCCAAACACGTCTCCGATGTGGTCTCACGGTTGCACTTGTTTTCCGGTGTGAGTAAACGCGGCACCCATCGCGCCGACAGCTTTCTCATGCCGAGTTCCAGTGAAGAATATGATGCACTATTCCTTCTGAAATGCCTACAGTCTCAGCTAGCTCCCGAACCTTCAATCGGCGATCTGCCAATACGAGATCATGGATTTTTTAAGTTTTTCCTCCATAGCAGCTGTTTTCGGTGCACCTGGACGTGGTTCATCAAAAACCGACGTACGGCCACGTGCAAACTCGTTGAACCAATTCTTGACGGTGGCCATCGATGGAGAAGAGATGCGCGTTTTCCCTTCCAAAAAAAGGAATCGAATCACCGAACGATATTGCTCTTTTTCCATTTTTGTAAAACCGATCGATACGTTCGCTTCCAAGTTCGCAAGCTTGACAAGTTGTCAAAATAAAACAAATGAAGGGATTGGAATGAAAATTTAAAAAATAATTAAAAAAGAATGTGCTACACTGTGGTAAAACTCTTTTGAAACTACAGCGCCCTCTGGCGATGAGGCTAGGTACTTATTGAATGCACCTCGTACAATAATTTTGGAGGCACTCAAGTTTACTAAGCTGGTCCTCCGTGAGATCGAGATAGCAGACATGGGCATAATCCAGAATAGGTAAAAGAAGGGATTGTGCAAACGTAACTTTAGTAGCAGTAGGAAGGAAATTACGTAATCCTTTCAGTGACGCACCGGAAGCGAACACCTTTCGACTAATAGATGCTATCTGGGGACCCCATGAAGAAAGGTTACAGTCGAGTATGAGTTCTAAATCTTTCACTTCAGTGCAATAGGGAATGCTGACACCTTCAAAAACTATGTTAGGAAGCGTCGAGTAATTAAGCGTAGCAGTCATTCTAGTACTCCCCACAACTATGACCTATGTCTTACTGGGATTGATTTTCAATCCGAAGCGGCTGCTTCAATCAGCTATACGACACAAGTCACTGTTGGTTTTATCTATGGCTTCCGTCAACTTATCAACTGGAGCCTGAGTGTAGATTTAGAGGTCGTCCGCGTAAATGTGGTAGGAAGAAGTGAGAGAGTGAGAAATTGAGTTTATAAAAATAGCAAAAAGGAAAGGGGAAAGCATGCCGCCTGGAGGAACGCCAACATCTAAGTTGCACCAGGAAGAGAAAGTATCCCCTACCTGAACTCGCCGGCGCCCAAGCAAATAACTGCGAAACCAGTCAACCACCGAAGGAGATATGTTAATAGAGCTGAGAGTGTCGCTAATAGGATATCAAAATCAACCGTGTTAAAAGCTTTGCTAAAATCCAAAAGAGTTAAAACTGTGAGCTGTCCGGTATCCATACCTTGTCGTATGTCATCAGTGATCTTGACAAGAGTTGTAACAGTGCTGTGACCAGGACGGAAACCGGATTGCATTGGATTTAACAGGCTACGGCTGGAAAGGAATGAGTTGAGTTGATCATGGACTAGACGCTCAAGGACTTTGGATAGGAATGGTAAGATGGAGTTTGGGCGGTACTCAGAAAAGGATGCTGGATTGTTTTTTTAGGAAGAGGAATGATCTGAGCTTCTTTCTAGATGGAAAGAAAGTCTCCATGGAAAATGGAAAAGTTGAGGATGTGACAAATGATGGGTAGGATTTCATCCACAATTAGCAGAATCATTTTCCTACTAATGCTATCACCACCCATGGCATTTAACTGGATGGATAGGATACTCTTTTTAACATCACTTGCGGTGAATTGACATAAGAAGAAAGGATCAACGTCAGGAGTAGAAATATTCGAAAGATAATTAATAGTGGTTAATTTAACGTAGGGATCAATGAACGATGACGAAGAAAAGTGCTGATTTAAAGAGTTGTTATATCTACATTATTTTAAACAGGATCTTGACGTTTTTTTCCAACTGCAAGTGATCTAAGAAATCTCCAAACTTTTGCAGAGTCTTAATTTTCAACGGAGTCATGGATGTGGCGGCGAAAAGCATCTCTACACACCTTGTTGCTGCGATTCCTTGTATCTACATACTTTTCTTTGTTGTAATCTGAGGGACGATATTTGAATTTGGCTTTTGCTGTAACTTTTTTGTGCATAAGTACTTTAATATTATCAGTTAACCAGGGAGCTGGGGCATGCTTCATTTTTAGGGTTCCGTAGCCGAATGGCAAAAAACGGAACCCTTATAGATTCGTCATGTCTGTCTGTCTGTCTGTCTGTCTGTCCGTTCGTATGTCACAGCCATTTTATTCCGAAACTGTTAGAACTACAGAATTGAAACTTGATAGGTAGATGTATTCTGTGAACCGCTTTCCGATTTTTATACAAAAATAAAAAATATAAAAGTTTAAGGGGGGGTAATCCCATACATGGAATTGAAACAAAAAAAAAATTTTTTCTTCAAACCTATACGTGTGGGGTGTCTAAGGATAGGTCTTCAAAAATGACATTGAGGTTCCTAAAATCATTTTTTCTCAAAGTCAATCATTCGAAAGATAGGTGCGTCTAAAGTGTTAAAATGTGTGTGTCCCCCCCCCCCCCCTCTCACTTTTAAAGTATGGGAGTGGAAAATCTAAAAAAAATATATGCTGTAGATCTCAATAAAAACTAACAACGAAAATTGGTTTGAACGAGATACAGTCAGCAGTTTTAGAGATATGGCGACCGCAAAGATAACTTTGTTTTTCATACAAACACTATATGAAAAACAAAGTTAATTTTGTAGTTGCGAAAAATCATAGTTATGGAATACTTAACTGTGTTACGGAACCCTACGAGTGCGAGTCCGACTTGCACTTGGCCAGTTTATTACAGCTCTAATTGGTGTATGTGTGTCATACAGTTTTGTAAGTAGATTGTTGAAAATTTTCACTTTATCATCAATTGACGTGGCATCATGAACCTGATCCCAGTTAGCAAGATCAACATCACTGCGAAGCTTATTAATATCCATTGCACTGAAATTACGCTGCAGAAGAATTTGTGGTTTGGGTTTTGCGGGACGAATTTTATAAGAGAGATAGATAAGATCATGAAAGGAAAAGGCATCGGCACCACATTGGCCATGTTTAGCGACATGCTGCTCAGAAGAAACTAAGATTAAATCTAGAAGAGAAGGAGTTGCGTGAGGACATTTGTGAGTTGCATTGGAGGAAAGAATGTGCATATTACTAGCATTAATAATAGTGTTTAAGTTAGTGGACCGTGTATCATTCTTAAGGAGGCTTGTATTAAAGTCTCCCATAATAATTGTGTGAGTATAAGATGAAGAGGAATCTTCAAGAATTTTTTCGAATGATGAAAATTCTAATTGAAGGACTATAGTAAACACCAAGAAGAATCTTGGTATTGGAAAGAAGAACTTCAATAAGCAAATGTTCGCCCGCGTTAGACGGCGGAGGTTGTGTAGACATACTAAGTATGGAGAAAGGGATATGAGAGCGTAGATAGATGGCTACACCACCTCCGCCCCTCCCGGTACGATCATTGCGTATTAAGTTGAACCCAGAAACAGAGTAAGATGTAGAAGAAAAAGAAGGTTTCAGCCAAGACTCAGAGACAAGGACAGCATGAGTATTCTTATCATTGAATGATGTCTGCATATCATTAAAATGATAACCCGGAACACTCTGTGCATTTATATGCACTACATTGAAATTATTAGAAACGTCAGAAAAGATATTGGCTAACGTGTCACATAGAGTAGGGATACTAGAAAAACTATCATTCGAATTATTTGACATTGCTGACATTCTTCACTATCGCTTGACATAGTAAGAGCAATTTATATAAACGAGTAAAATATATATAATATATAAAATAATCTATAATATAATAAGTATATAACAAACTAGAAGTTCCCCGCGGATTCGCCCGCGTTAAATACTTCTTTTATTTACTTAAAACTTTAATTTTGTAAACAACCTTTAAAAAACCTTTCTATCATAAAATACGTCAAAGAAGTAAAAGCCAAATTGGTTTAAACTTTGAACCCCCGTTTCATCCCCTTAAGGAGTGAATTTTGAAAAATCCTTTATTAGCGGAAACCTTCGACAAAATAACTATCTGCATGCTAAATTTCAGCGCAATCCGAAACAATATTGATTTCGACTTTGGTACCCCACTTCACCCATTTAGGGAAGCCTGAAACACGTATTTACTTATTTATTTACTGAAGCACTTGTGTGAAATTTCGAATTGAAAAGACCATCTAATCTTGTTTCTCCATACAAACTTTGAACCCCCATTTAGTCCCCTAACGGGATGACTTTTGAAAAATCCTTTCTTAACAGATACTAACGTCATAATAACTATCTGCATGTCAAATTTCAGCGCAATCCGAAACAATATTGATTTTCACACTTTGTTACCCCATTTCACCCTCTTAGGGGTTGAATTTCAAAAAGCCTGAAACACTTTATTTATTTATTTACTGAAGCACTTGTGTGAAGTTTCGAATGGAAAAAACTATCTAATCTTGTTTTTCCATGCAAACTTTGAACCCACGTTGCATCCCTTAAGGGGTGAATTGTAGAAAATCGTTTCTCAGAGGGAACTAACGTCGTAATAACTATCTGCATGCCAAATTTCAGCGCAATACGAAATAATATTGAATTTCAGACTTTGCTTGGTGTTTTTTTTTTTCAAAAAAGCCTAAACCCCGTATTTACTTATTTTTTTTACTGAAGCGCTTGTGTGAAGTTTCGAATAGAAAAGACTATCTAATCGTGTTTCTCCATACAAACTTTGAACCCCCATTTCATCCCCTAACGGGGTGAATTTTGGAAAATCCTTTCTTTGTACAACCTTACGTACTAAGACAAATATACCCTACAAATTTCAAGTCTCTACGACCAGCGGTTTAGGCTGTGCGTTGTCTGTCAGTCAGTCAGTATGTCAGGACAAAGATTATTATAGTATTAGATATACGTCTTTAAAAAAATAATATATAAAATAATATACCTATTTGTATGCACTACGCTATATACCTTATCCACCAGTTGCACAATAATATAACGAATACCTAATAATATTATTATTATTAGGTATGAATACCTAATAATAATAATAATTTTTCTTGATTTAATAATCTCTCTATAATAATTGTCGCCAATAAACCTGATATCGTGATAGTCGACCGGTCCCAGCGGCGGGCAGTGTTAGTCGACATCACCATCCAGCATGACGAAAACCTCGTAAAGGCCGAGAAGGACAAGCTACTAATGTACCTTGACTTGGCCCACGAGGTTACCGCCATGTGGGATGTTGACTCAACTATCATTGTCCCGATAGTAGTCTGCGAACGGCGTAATAGCGAAGAGTCTCGACCAACATCTCAAGAGACTCTCGCTAGACGGCTGGATCAAGGGCCAGATACAGAAGGCAGTACTTCTTGACACGGCACGCATCGTCAGGAGGTTCCTCTCTCTGCAGCCCTAACCACCGGTAGCTTGGGCTTAGCCCCGCTACCGGCAGCACCCTAGGTCACAGAATAATGAATAGTACAAGAACAGAAATTGCACTCCCTGAGAGCAAAAAGGCGAGATTAAACCTAGTTACAACGTCGGTAACGTTCAAAATGCGCTTCACGCCTCGAGTGCGACCTTGAATTTGCGTCACAGTATTAACTAATAGTAACTTTGAACCGCGTGTTGCGCACAGTGAAATGCACCGTAAGCCCGCACAGCGAGAGTCTGAATAACTCGGTCAACTCGCGGCCTCTCCTATAGGGTTGAATGTTATAAGATAACTTATTGAAGCCTTTAATTGGTAGCAGAATACTTTAAGGTAGAACAATGTAATGAGTATATTTAAAGTGCTACATTCATGTTTAATGTCGAGGTAGGATAAAAGTACTACAGTTATACTTTAATTAAGATAGTTTATGTGATAGTTTAATTAAGATAGTTAAAACTAAAACAACTGACTTCAATGCCGCGCGAGTCAGTTTCGGTTGCAAGTTTGAGACTTTTATCGTCATATCTCTGGAGACCCTCATCAGATCTCGACGAAATTACAATGGTACCACCTCGGCAACGAACTCTACCGATTAAAAATCATCAAATCGGTTCATAATTGACGGAGTAATCGCGTAACATACACACAAAGACGAATTAAGAACCTCCTTCTGTTTGGAAAGTCAGTAGAAAATAATGTTCTACGTTCAATTGAAAATGAGTATGTAAAAACGTATAAGTATGTATAAACGTATGCTACGCAATGCTTTGTAGCCCTTCGTTTAGACATACTGAATAATATTTTTATGTTAATATCGTAAGCAAGGAATATAATAATGAGGTAGGTACAAGTAAGGCGCGCGGCCGATCGAGAGCGCGCGTGACACTTAACTGACTGAACATGGACCCGAGAGGGTGCGCGGAAGTACTAGTAGTTTCATAGCTACAGCGCGGAGTGCGACAGGCCTGCCTAGGTTTAGGTTTCTTCATAGTATTGTTTATTTTATAATGATTTTTGTATTGTTGTTTTGATATCTATATTGTAAAAAAACCTAGACTTAAGTAAATGATTAAATACGAGAATAACAATAACATTTTGTGTTTAGTGTAACTATACAAACTTATATACTTATTTACATGCTATTTTAATTCCAAATAACCAAAATGTAACAAAAATTGATACATGTGTTATAGCTAGGTACAAATATTACCAGGTACATCTAATCTATTACAAGTACATACTAACAATTTTATACATAAAAAATATATATATTAAAAAAAAATAATAAGTATAACATTATAGTTATGACTAAAGTTCGGGTTTTCAGATATTATAAGCAATACTCGATACCTACATCAGTTGGTGTAGAAGAGCTTTTATTAGAATTAGAACATGAACGTTAATGACAGTTACAGTTTAATGACAGTGACAGTCTAGTAGAAGTTACCCGCGAACAAACATAAAATAAATATATATACGGTCGAATTGAGTAACCTCCTTTTTTAAAAGTCGATTAAAAAGGTGGATGTTCTCAATTCGTCTGTATGTCTTTTACAATGTCAATTGTAAACCAATTTTTTTAATAATGTTATATTACATGACGTAGATATCTCACTACCATTACAATCTAGCCTTATAAGAACTAGGCTAATGAGTAACTTTATTTTGACTTAATTATTATTAGAATACTAGAAGTGCCTTGTAGTTGTATGTATGTCCGCGATGATATCTGTTATCGGCGTCTCCGCTACCTTGAAGACCCCAAATTTTCCATCATGTGGGTTTTGGTGGACACAGGCATGGAGAAAATTCTTTATGCTAGTGTCTACCGTTCGCACAGTGGAGATGAGGAGACAATCAGGCTTACAAAGCACCTCAGTGAGGCGGCCGATGTGGCCCAAAACCTTCTTTCCTTCTGCTCAACTTGTGCTTCTGGGGGATTTCAACGCCCACCATCAAGACTGGCTATACCCATACCAGAGCACAGACCACGCTGGTCGAGAGATGCGTAAGCTTGCTTTGACGCTAGATCTCACTCAGCTGGTCCAAGGAGCAACAAGGATACCTGATGGTGATGGCCACTCAGCAAATTGCTTGGACCTTCTGCTGACAACAGAACCAGATCGCTACTCGGTATCGGTTTCATCACCCTTAGATAGCTCCGACCACTGTCTGGTGAAATCTGTTTCAGTCTACTCCCCGCCCGATCCCAGCCAAAAAGACACTCGGCGGGTGTGGCGATACAGGTCAGCAGATTGGGATGAGATGCGTTGTTTTTTCGCGTCTTACCCTTGGCGGCAAGTGTGTTTTTCTTCAAGCGATCCATCAGCTTGCGCGGATGCTGTGACAGAAGTGTTACGTCAGGGTATGGAATATTTCATACCATGTTCTGACGTCCCGCTGTCCAGCAAAGCTCGTCCATGGTTTAGCGCCAAATGTGGAGATGCAGAAGCGTTGAAACATGAGGCCTACTTAGCCGCCAAGTCCTGCAAAAAGGCTCTCAAGAAGGCTCGCTTCGATCACATAGGCCGAACAGGGAACAAACTTGCTTCTTACCTCTCGGGTAGCAAAGCGTTCTGGTCCCTGGCGAAGTCGATCGAAGAGAACTTCTACCGTCCTTCACTGCCTCCACTGCTGAAACCCGTCGGGTCTCTAGCTCACACTGCTGAAGAGAAAGCAAATTTATTTGCTACTCAGTTTGCAGAATCTTCACGTTTAGATGCTGGCAATGCTGTACCTGCGAGTCTGCCAATTTGCGGGACATTTATGTCCGAAATTCGCATTCGACAGACTGAAGTACGCAAAGCGTTGCGCGATCTAGACGTGAACAAAGCTAGTGGTCCAGACGGTATACCAACAGTAGTTTTGAGGACGTGTGCACCTGAGTTGGCTCCTATTTTGACACACCTCTTTCGCTTATCCATGACGACTGGTCAAGTGCCTAAGTCCTGGAAGCAAGCTAACCTGCAGCCCGTGCCCAAAAAGGGTAGTCGTGCAGACCCTGCCAATTACAGGCCTATCTCAGTCACTTCCATACTCTGTAAGACTATGGAACGTGTTCTGAACCACAGGCTCTTGGCATACCTAGAAGTGAACGATCTCCTCAGTGACCGACAATACGGATTCCGCCGAAACCGGTCTACTGGGGATCTTCTAGCGTATGTCACTCACATCTGGAACGAGGCCATCGAGAACCACGGAGAGGTGCTTGCCGTCTCTCTTGACATATCGAAGGCTTTTGACAGGGTCTGGCACGATAGCCTTATTAGCAAGCTTCCTTCATACGGCCTTCCCACTGGTTTGTGTGTTTGGATATCAGATTTCTTGAGGGATCGGTCTATGCGAGTGGTCATCGATGGCTGTTCTTCTGACCGCTTGGCCATAAATGCCGGAGTCCCTCAAGGATCAGTACTCTCTGCAACGCTTTTTCTTCTGCATATTAATGACCTGCTTAAACCCGGCACTTTTGGGTACGCAGATGACAGCACCGTTGTAGAGGTTTATACGTCCAACGCACGAACCAGTGCATCACAAATCCAGTCCCATAGGGAAACGATGGTCCAGCGCTTGAACTTTTCTTTAAAGGATGTCTCCGATTGGGGCGATGCTAATTTAGTCATGTTCAATGCTGCAAAAACCCAGGCGTGTCTTTTCTCCGCGAAACGGAGCCCATTTCTTCTGGCTCCTACTTTCCGAGATGTATCCGTCCGGATAAGTAACCATCTCGAGCTTCTTGGCATTTCATTAACACAAACTCTCAATATCGGCTCTTATATTGAGTCTAGAGCCCAGCTTGCCTCAAAAAAGCTTTTGCATTGGCATTTTGGCAAAGGTGAGACAATACTTCACACCGGGACAGTTGCTCAATCTTTACCAAGCACAAGATCGTACATGGAGTACTGTTCTCACCTTTGGGACGGTTCTGCCAAATACCAGCTGAAGACACTGAAAGCCATTGAGAGGAGAGCCAAGAAGCTCAATGGTGACGATCTACTTGAAAGCAAGAGACTCCAGAGTCTCGCGCATCGCTGCAAAGTCGCTTGTTTGTCGGTTTTCCATCGGTTACATTTTGGAGAGTGTGCTTTGGAACTGCATTATTTGATTCCACCTTCCCCATTTTATTATAGGACATCCAGAGACAATAAAAAGGCGCCACCGATTTATGGTGGATATACCATCTACCCGAATGAAGCGATTTGCTTCTTCGTTCATTATGCGAACCGCCAGGGAATGGAATGCTCTGCCTGAGTCTGTGTTTCCGGCTAAATACAATATGGGGGTCTTCAAATCACGAGTGAATAGGTATCTCTTGGGTAAGCGCGCTTCATCATCGACCGCATCATCACTTAACATCAGATGAGATAGTGGTCAAGTGCTACCCAGTTCTATGTAAAAAAAGACGTAAGTGAAATAGGGATTTATATTTATAAAACCAGAAAAACTATATGGATTTTCAGACTTTTTTTCGACCCCTTGCAAAAATCCTGCAACACATATTTACTTATTTATTTTCAGAATAAGGTTATATATATAATTAAAAATAAGAAGTATTATCGGGGGGAATGTTTAGAAAATCTTTTTTAAGGGGATACCTACTTCATAATAACTATCTGCATTCTAAATTTCAGCGCAATCCGAAACAATATTGATTTTTAGACTTTGTTACCCCACTTCACCCTCTTAGGGTGGCATTTTGAAAAAGCCTAAAACTCGTGTTTACTTATTTATTTACAAAAGTAGGTACTTGTGTGAAATGTCGAATAAAATGACTATCCAAATTTTGAACCCGCTTCATCCCCTTAATGAGTGAATTTTGAAAAATCCTCTCTTAGGATACCTTCGTCAAAATAACTATCTGCATGCCAAATTTCAGTGCAATCCAAATTACATTGAGATCAGACTTTGTTACCCCACTTCACCCTTTTAGGGGTGGCATTTCGAAAAAGACTGAAACACGTATTTACTTATTTTTTTACTGAAGCACTTGTGTGAAGTTTCGAATAGAAAAAACTATCTAATCTTGTTTATCCATACAAACATTGAACCCCCATTTCACCCCCTAAAGGGGTGAATTTTGAAAAACCTTTCTTAGTACACCCTTATGTACTAAGACAAATATACCCTCCAAATTTCAAGTCTACGACCAGTGGTTTAGGCTGTGCGTTGTCTATCAGTGAGTCAGTCAGTATGTCAGGACAAAGATTCTTATAGTATTAGAAGATTACTAAGAATGTGTCCATTAACACTTTTCTTAATGTCTCTATTAAGGGGAAAACAGTTTGTTCTTGTATTCTTTTAAATAGCGTTCACATTTTGTAAATCTAATGGAATGATTTGTTTCATTGGTAGGGTACATTTCCAAGGTGTTCCCATTGTAATTTCATCGAAATCTGATAAGTATCTTCAGAGATATGGAGATAAACACTGTTTGTATTTAAGTTATCTGTCAACATTCGCCAACCATTTTTCACCCACATGTTGGTATCTGATTGAGACGAAATTTTGCATTAATTTCAATTCAGTTTTCATGTAACTAGGGTCAGAAATTATCAATAGTCTTTGATAATTATTGATGTTCCGGCAGTTCACAGTTGCTGGTGGTAGGACACATCTAGTGTCCGCCTGGCCAGCTACCACCCTCAAGTTAGAAAATCTGTCACCAAATCATCTAATGATATTGTCCCACCTTGCTGGATGTATACGGACCACATGCCCTGCCCAGTCCCATTTGAGCTTCGCACTTTTAAAAACTGCGTCTGTGATGCCAGTATTGGAATGGAGCGTAGTGTTTCAAACTCGGTATGTTTTGTCAGAGAGCGATGGAACGGAGCATTCTCGGAGTAAAACGAACAGACCGAGTTCGAATACTTCGAATTGATAAAAAAGTTAAAGTTATTCAAAAAAATATAAGTTTGAATTAATTAGTTCCATCATCACACCCTCATTAGCAATAAATCCTACAGGGTTGGCATTATGGCATGAAAGTGCAGCACACGATTAAGCAAATTAGGGGCTCATTCGATTCGTTTTCACTAGTCCAATAAATAGACTGGCTATTTATTGTACAGTCTATTTATTGGACTAGTTAAAACGAATTGAATGAGCCCCCAATCACAGATTATATAATAGTTACTACGCAACAGATATTTCACTTCCCTACAAAAACACAATACCAACGTTTATTTCAGCCAATACAAGCAAAAATGTGTAAGGCGCTCGACCTAGCGTTGTTATTACTTCGTTCAGCGCGAGATGTACCGTGCGCCCGATACAGTTAAGTGTTGACCCAATAAAATAAAAAAAAGTTTATGAATTCTCTTTATTTACCCACAAAATAATATCAAAATTCCTAACTAAGTGAATTTGAAGTTGAGAAAGTGAATTTTACGCCGTCTTGTCATTTTAGTATCATTAGCATAAAAAAAATATTATGCTTGTTTTTTGTAAAAAAAAACTTAAATAGTTTTATATATAGGATACGAATACGAAGTTATCCCGTCATTTGAATAATAATATACGTTGCGCGCGCGTGAGCAGTGACAACCGACTGGCAGATGTACCGCCGGCGGTGCTAGGTGCTAGGTAGCTATGGGCGAGTGAGGGAGGTCTGCCCAAATTGCCTAATGGTTTGCTGCACTTTCATGCCATAATGCCAACCCTGTAAGATTTATTAATTACTTGTTGGTTAATGTTAGGGGAACCATAACAACCTTAACTCGAACCATATATTATTCTTCTAATCGATTTTTTTGTACATTTCAGAACCAGTTCTCAGAGTTTGGAGAGATAAAAAACATTCATCTGAACTTGGATCGTCGTACAGGTTTCCTGAAAGGCTACGCTCTGGTCGAATATGAAACTTACAAGCAGGCAGCGGTAAATAATTTATTTTTAACACCCTACGCAAAAGAGGGGTGTTATAAGTATGACGTGTGTATCTATGATGTGTGTGGCTTCGTAGCTCCCGAATGGATGAACCAATTTTGGTTTATTATTTTTTTATTGATAGGTGACTATCGAGTGTGTTCTTAGATTTGTTTCGACAAAAACTGTTCAGCCATCTGAATCTAGATGATGAGGCTATGAGAACAATTTTAATAAGTATGATCAATTTGGAATTTGTTATCTGTTACATCAATGATATTGCAAGGACACAGCTGATACTGGCGCATTCTGGAATCTGCAGAATACTATCATCCTCGACCGCATCATCACTTACCAAAAGGTCAAATGCCTAAGTAATACGAGGTCTAAATGATAAAAAACTCAACTCCTTCCCAGCAAACAGCAGACATGTCGTGTTTAGGCTAAGGCTCATTGAGATTGTCTCAATGAGCTGATTATACATAGATCAGTCTGAGGTATTATTATTGTATTAAAACTATTATTGTAAATGTTGCAATTATAGTTAGAGTCAATTTAATAGATCACATTTGACACTTCATCACAATTCAACAACGTAACCTTGTAATGAAGGGCACATAAAATTATTAATGATTTCGAAGTCAGAACTGCATAATTACTTAACATTTTTCAGTTACAAATATATATTTATTCTAATAATTACAAAAGAAAGCGTTTTTACGATTTACTTTGACTAATAATTTATTTTAAACATAATAAACATTTTTTTTCTAAAAAACTAAACGTCAGTACAAGGTTACGTCAGTGAACACTTTTTCTTTATAAACACTAGGATGCTACCCAAAAAATCAAAAGATTGATCAGTCGATAGGTTGAATCGAATGCAATGATTACTTGTGAAGGATGTTAAACTATAAAAATAACTACACTGTGATTGTAATTAACACATAATATTGTTGACTAAAAATATAGTTTTAGCATTGAAAAAATATGAGGTATCTAAAACGCTGCCAAATTTTTGCGCGCGTTTGTGACGTCACAGTGCACGACACGGTTTCCTATTATCCATTAAATATTTTTAATAGAAATACTACGTATTCGTACAACAGTGCATACTATTTATATGAAAAACATTTAATCTGTGGAGACCGTGTTGTGCACTGTGACGTCATTTTCTAATTGACAAGTGGTGATGTGTTTAGCAAATTTTAATTTCCTACGCTTTTTTTGCATTTTTCATATAATATTTTAACACATGTGAGAGCATTTTATTTATAAAAAAATGTTTAACAAACAACACCAGAACAATAATGATTCGAATATAAATGATTTCAAGTAAATTTATACCACATGCATATTGTGAACCGATTCAAATGATTATTTTTTTTAATTGGTAGGGTACATTTCCGAGGTAGTTCCATTGTAATTTCATCGAGATCTGATAAATATCTTCAGAGATATGACGATAAAAGTCTCAAACTTGCTACTGAAACTGACTCGCGGGGCATGGAAGTCGGTTGTTTTAGTTTTTAACTACTAACTAACTTGAGGGTCCGGTGGTGTAATCGGGAGAACGGTTGGCTTTAATGCCAGAAGTACCGAGTTCAAACCGCCGTGCACTAATGGATTTTTCTGTCGAAAAATTTAGTGGCCCTCCGGTAAAGGAAAAACATCGTTAAGAAACCAACATCCTCCGCATGGTGGTAGAACTCTATCTAGTGTCCGCCTGGGCAGCTACCACGGTCAAGTTAGAAAATCTGTCGCCAAACATCTAATGTGTTCCGGCAGCTATCCTTGAGAGCCAGTGCTCTCAAGGATAGCTGCCGTAGGCACGATAGGCCACGCCAACGCACGCTAGGCCTAGAATGGGAACTGTCCCATTCTAGGCCTAGCGTGCTTACCATCTTCGACCGCATCATCACTTATCAACAGGTGAGATAGTGGTCAAACGCTAGCCTATAAGATATAAAAAAACTTTATATATAGTGTTATTAACGGAATTATCTTCTTTTTCAGAGTGCGAGAGAAGCTCTGGACGGCACTGACATCCTCGGTCAAGCTATATCTGTAGATTGGTGCTTCGTGAAAGGACCTACTAAGGGTCACAAGAAAAGACGATAATTTATATAGTATAAGATTTATGTATGTCCTTCTAGTAAATAATACGAAATAATAAGTTTTGTAGTGTTTTATTGGTGGTGAATAAAGCTTAAATAATGTTAAATACAATCCAGAATTTCACCCCGACCGGTCTTGAATCCATGCCTCCTGGGAGTCCCGGGAAACAGTACATGGAAGTTATTACAGATGGCGCTACCAAATTAGTTCATAATTAATTTCAATAGTTTTGTCGTATCGAATAGAGTCGTACTTTAGTTGACAGAAACAGACAGCGCCTGGGAATGTTTCCAATATTTATTTTTTATGGGCAGTAAGTAGCCTACTAATGTAAAAACTTTTTTACATTATTTCTCTTTGCTTGTGATGGTCAAAATCAGTGGAATATTGTTGTCTATGACGTATTAATTACTCATTCTTCTTAAAGACTAGCATGTATTAAATAGCGCTTCAAATAGTTCGTGTAAGGGTGCGTACAGACTATGTACCATAACATGTTATAACAATACAATACAATACAAAAACTCTTTATTGCAAACCAATTAGGTACATATCTATTACAAAAATCAATAAATGTGTCTATGCGGTAATATAATGGGCGGTCTTATCGCTATTAGCGATCTCTATCAGACAACCTTTGTATGGACAGAAATACAAGAAGAATAAGACGGTGGTGTACAATAATAAGTATATATATATATATATATAAACAACGTTAAATGGTAGAATAATATAAATGACTCAAACAAATATTCTACACATATAAAACATACTCTATATCAATACAATACATACCAATAAATAAATAATAATACATATAACATTGTTATTTAACATGTTTCAGACAGTGTGGATACGGAATGCTATAAAACATGTTTTAAATAACACGTTGTATAACACTCCGTGACCACACTATCTGAAACATGTTAAATAACAATGTTATAACATGTTATGTTACATAGTCTGTACGCACCCTAATGTTACACACAGTGCTGCTCGCCAATCCTGTAAGCTTGAACTTGGCTTGACACGCTACATCGTGTCTAGATGTTTATTAAGTTACTGTAATTATTATATGGTTCAATCTGTCTAGGATTTAATACACTACGTGCAAAAGCAAAACTATTATTGCAAAATTCGCATTTTAATACATGTAAGCGTAAGGAAAGAATAAAAGCTTTTATTTTAATATATGTAGTTACCTACTAAAATTGGACTTTAATAAAAGTACATTTTATAATATGAACTACTTTGAACAATGTAATTAAACTTATTTGAATGACTGTGTAGTCTGCACGTTTGAAGTGGAACCCAGTGTCCAACGCCATCTGTCGGGTTTGTTGGGAACATACTCGAGCCGAATTTACCTAAACAAGCGCGTCTGATGGCTATTTTCACTTCAAAAATACAGAAATGTATGATTTATGTACATTCATTCACATGTACTTAAAAAATGTATGCAGGTACATGTGAATGTACATACATTTTTTGCACCAATTTCAATAAATATAAGTATCTTTCTAAAAAAATCGTTTTTTTATTTCTTTTATCTTGTTTAGTTTAAACAATGCATAAACATAATTATTAGCGCTAAGTGGACTTTTTTAAATATCAATTAGGCTACTAGCCTAAGGCTAGCGTTTGACCAGTATCTCGCCTGTTGGTAAGTGATGATGCGGTCAAAGATGCAATACAATACAAAACTCTTTATTGATTACCAGATATTTACAAATTGTATGACTTACCTAGTATACAGTAATAGTAAGGCAATACAATCGGCGGTCTTATCGCATAGAGCGATTTCTTCCAGACATGGTAAGACAAGATGGTAAGCACGCATAGGGTTTTTTAATTTATCTATGACTTGAGTCATACATTTGTCTACCAGATAATCAGACGCATAGACATACGCCATCGATAGATGGTTTATATTCCATTCTGTCGCACAAAGCGCTTTTGCATTCACATTTACCATACGCACAGCAAAGGATAGAAATTATCTGCCCAGAGTCTGGTACCATCCGGAGGTCTTTAAATCACTTAAATCACGATTCGCGAGTGAGCAAGTGTCTTCTAGGCAAGCGTGCTACATCGTCGATCACATCTTCACTTAACATCAGGTGAGATAGTGATCAAACGCTTGCTTCTCAACACAGTATCGTAGTAGTAGTAGTAGTAGAAAGTCAGTATGTTTGTTTGGGACTTCTTCACGGTCAAACGACTGAACCGATTTAGCTGAAATTTTGCACAGAGATAGCCCGTTGAGTACTATGGATTAGGCTATAGCACACCCCGGACACTTGACTAAATCTCCATACAAACTAGCGTTTAACGACCGACACAGACTCTACACACATGTCGTTTTTCTATACGTGCATTTGTGTGCGTGATGTCTAAGGTTGTCGCTCGTAATCACCGTATCACAGATTATATAATAGTTACTTCGCACATACGTACTATATATATCTTTATATATATAATTCTACTGTACGTGTGTATGTCATCCGCCTAAACGGCTGGACCGATTTAGATGAATTTTGGTGTGTGTGTTTAAATTAGTCCATAGATGGTTTAGATTCACAATTGGACCCGATAAGTGGGGCTGCGATCGGGAATCTAAAATTATATGCAAAAATAGTATAAACGAGTAAGTTTTACTAGATAGACTTGAATTAGACAAAATATAATACTGTATATCCATTTATTAAAAAAATTCACAATCGATAACAGAAATCAATCAACACCAATATTACAATTTAATCTGTATTATGACACTGTGGCGACCTCGCCTTATTTTATGATATTCGAACTCTTTGTTGACAGCTTAATTTTCTCATGCGATATATTTGAATGTTTTCATATGTCGATGGTAGAATTGGTCGTCAAGGGTTTCGACATGTTATTTTTTGACAAGTTAATATTTTTGCTTGCAATGTTTGGTTATTAAAAGAAACCAATATTATTTTCCAATTAAAGGATTAAAATCACATGAGACCGTTTTATAAAGAAAACCGTCCATGTGAGGATTGATGTTAAACCAGTAATAAATTATTACAACACACAAGACGAATTAATTATTGAAGAGAATCTGTCACATACAAAACGAGCACTTGACGGTCGCGTCGGAATAATATCTTCCTGGGACCGTCGATATAAAAGCTAAGTACCTATACTTTCCTTATTAATCTAGAAGAAGACCCCTCTCTGTTCTTCACCGGCTCTTACGCCTCAGTCGTAAAACGCCGGAACTGCAAGTGCCATCCCATTCCTGTCTCAGTATCTAAGTAGCAGTAGATAGGGTTGGCACACGTAAAAGTAATTGGGATTTCCCGGGAGTTTTCCCGGAGGTCCCAAATTGGTGACCAGCGACGGAGTGCTGAACAGTGCAGAGCTGCAACTAGACGACAGGAGCCTAGAAGATTCCGTCGTCTTACCTCTTTTATTTTGTGAAAGTGTCAAGCTACCCAAATTACTAACAATTCGTCAGTTCCTGTCCCGGATTGTCGCAAACGACATTCCAAGGTCCCTGTTTTTTAAGCGGACGCTGCCGGCGCATTCTTTTTAAGTGGCGAACTTAATTATGTGTTTTTAGCATTTTTGTTTTTCTATATCGTAGTTAGGCTATGCCTATAGGTGTAGATCGCCGCATCATGACCGTTCTCTCTCTGTGCTTTAAAATTTTTCAGATTGGCACCTTCTGGAAGCTTTTTCTTCCGGACGTGCAGTTGAAATAAAGAACGTGTGGACAATGACGCAATTCGATGCCCAGGTGTCCGGACAGATTCCGGACGGCGGGAGGCATTTCGAGGCGGATAACAATTGGAACGGTCAGGTAGAAGAGGAACAGGTGAGTATAAACCCTCCTATTTTCAATAAAGCGCGGCCCGCTTTATGGTTCGCGTCTTTGGAGTACGAGTTCCAAGTATACCACACTGTTGCACAGTTGGATATCAGTTGTGCCAGGGAGGTCGAAGCATTGATTATTCGACCCCCTGCCGATTCCCCGTACACCAAGTTAAAACAAGCGATTGTGTCGAGTTTCTCGCAATCGCATGAGGAAAACATCAGACAATTATTAGGTGGCGAGACAATCGGGGATAGGAAGCCGTCCTCGTTTTTACGACATTTGAGGACGCTCGCGAATAAAAATTTTCCGGAGGAGGTTCTCAAATCGATTTGGCTTAGACAACTTCCTCTGCAAATCCAAATTGTTTTAGAGGCGCAGCCATTGCAAGAATTAAATATAACGGCACAATTAGCGGCTCGCTTATTTGAAATTATATCGCAAGATCCGTCGCAGTTTTGCAGTGTGCGTACAGCCGAACCGTCCAAACCTTCCAAGATTTCGGAGTTGGACGAAGTTAGAAGCCAGGTTTCCACGCTGGCAGGGATGGTTGCATCGGCCATGGATAGTAGTTCTCAAAATGTCCGGTCGCTTAATAAGAATCATTCCTGTAACAAACAAAATCGCGGCCGAAGTCGTAATAATAATAATAGTAGGTCGCGTGTTAAAAATCAGAATTTGTGCTGGTACCATAATCGTTTTGCCGGTAGGGCTTCGAAGTGCGTTCGGCTCTGCAATTGGAAGGCAGCACAATCTGGGCAACGCATACCGCGGTCGGTAGCAACTATGAGCGACCGCGGATTTAAAAGTCGTAGGTTGTTCGTTAGTGATAGTGCAACTAAAATATTTTTTTTAGTAGATACAGGTTCGGATATCTGCCGTTTCCCGCGACGCTTAATAAAGGGTCGTTTAGGGGAGAGCGGGTTCGAGTTGTTTGCCGCAAACCAGTCATCTATTAAAACCTACGGCACAACCACTCTTCATTTAGACCTCGGTTTAAGAAGAGAGTTCACTTGGAACTTTGTAATCGCAGATGTTAGCACTCCAATTATTGGCTCAGACTTTTTGAGCCACTATAATTTGTTACCCGACTGCCGTCGACAACGGATAATCGATGGGGTTACCAAACTGGGCGTTGTAGCAACTGCAGCAAACGTTGCACAGTCCAGTGTTAGGGCCATCGTACTCCCGAGTAACAGTTATACGGATCTGCTTTCAGATTTTCCCGATATTACGCGCCCACCGTATTGATAGGGTAGTCAGGCATTCGACTAGGCACCACATTGAAACAACAGAGGGACCACCCATTTCGTGCAGACCACGACGGCTGGCCCCCGATAAACTTCGTGTGGCGCAGCAAGAGTTCGACGCAATGGTTCGAGCTGGTACAGCTAGGCCTTCGGATAGCCCTTGGTCATCACCCTTGCACCTTGTTTCTAAAAAGGATTCAACCTGGCGTCCGTGTGGCGATTACCGGATATTAAACGCGCGAACTATCCCGGATAGATATCCGGTTAGGCATATCGGTGATTTTGCTAGCAACTTAGCTAAGTCAACGGTATTTACGACCGTAGATTTGGTTAAAGCTTACAATCAAATTCCCGTGTTTAAAGGGGATATTTGCAAAACTGCGATTATAACACCGTTCGGGTTATTCGAATTTCCCTACATGACATTCGGTTTACGAAATGCAGGTCAGACTTTTCAACGATTTATCGATGAAGTCGTGCGAGGCCTCGATTTCTGTTACGCATACGTTGATGACATCCTGGTACATTCCGTGGATAAGCCGAGTCATGCGGAACACCTCAAAATACTGTTCGGTAGGTTACGACAGTTCGGTGTTGTTATTAACCCGGCAAAGTGCGTTTTTGGTACATCTGAGGTTACCTTTTTAGGTTATCAGATCAATGCAGAAGGCACAAAGCCGCCTAACGAGCGAATACAAGCGCTCGCAGAGTTCCCGCCTCCTAAAACTGTGCAGGGAATGCGACGTTTTTTAGGGTAATATTTTTGCTTGCAATGTTTGGTTATTAAAGGAAACCAATATTATTTTCCAATTAAAGGATTAAAATCACATGAGACCGTTTTGTAAAGAAAACCGTCCATGTGAGGATTGATGTTAAACCAGTAATAAATTATTACAACGCACAAGACGAATTAATTATTGAAGAGAATCTGTCACATATAAAACGAGCACTTGACGGTCGCGTCGGAATAATATCTTCCTGGGACCGTCGATATAAAAGCTAAGTACCTATACTTTCCTTATTAATCTAGAAGAGGACCCCTCTCTGTTCTTCACCGGCTCTTACGCCTCAGTCGTAAAACGCCGGAACTGCAAGTGCCATCCCATTCCTGTCTCAGTATCTAGGTAGCAGTAGATAGGGTTGGCACACGTAAAAGTAATTGGGATTTCCCGGGAGTTTTCCCGGAGGTCCCAAAACACAATTCGAATCACAATTGACGAAGAAATCGCGTAACATACACTAAAAAAATATAAAGACGTATTGAGTACCTCCTCGTAGGTATACTAATATAATTAAGTGTTTATTATATACCTACGTAATAAGAACCTACGTAAATTTGAACCTCCAGTGTCTACTGGTCCCAACATAAATATATGAAATTGATGTTCTTCTCTCCGTGAGTAGTAATTGTTCTATAGTCGTACGCGTGTGGCGTCCTTGCTCAGCGCAGCTCCTCGACAGCTCCAGAGACGGTGGCGGGGTGAGGAAGTCCGGAATTGGTGGGGGGAACAGAGTGTCCGTTCTATTCGTAGTATTATTATCTTTTCTTTGGCTATAGGATACTTTTTAACGCGAGCAACGGTATTTAACGTTTTTACTACAATAATGACTTTAGTAATCAACAATTCTTTGGTTATATACTCGTCTAGCAACAACATTACAACTATGATAGTGTATTGTGTGGTGAGTCTAGTCTTATTGACACAGCGGAAAGCTCGCCCCAGACGATTTTTAACAGACTTCCAAAAAGGATGTATTACACTGATGCCGGCTCCACACATGGCTAAATCTATATGTGATTGCATTTTGGCCTTAAGGCTAGACCGCACTAAGCGACACTTCACTGCAGCGGCGCGACGCGACACATAGCGACAAAATATTCTTTGTAAGAAATTGTATGAGGTATATCGCACTACGCTGCAGCGGAACTACGCGCCGCGACACTGCGCGACAAAATTGACCAACTCATCAAATCTGACGCGCCGTGTCGCGCACAGATTACTATATGTGTCAGAGTGGTGTCGCGTCGTGTAGTTCCGCTGCCGCTAGTGCGGTATAGCAAGCGACGCGACACTTCATTTTATTCAAGTTAGGGTCGGCTCACACCGCGACGTGACGCGGCGCGCACTTATTAAGAGATTATTACAAAAAAGAACTTTATTTACTACTAGCTGTGCCCGCGACTCCGTCCGTGTAGAATAGTGTCTTTGGGTAGCATTAACTAATAAATCACATTCGTATCCCAACTACACCGCGCCGTTTTTTACATGAATGATGTCGAGTGTCTTAATAGGTTTGCATATTCCAAATCTGATACCAAAATCTGATACTGATTCCGAATCTCATAATATATATATATATACATACTGGTAGATAAATTATTAGTATTTTATTCAATTAAAATAATAATGAATCAAATTGTAATCCTCATTGTAAATGATGTCTGAATAAAGGCTATTATTATTATTATATTATTATTATTAAGAAATAAATAAAACTTTGTAACCATGAGTTTTTCTTCCACACCTATCGCTTTGGAAAAGTGTATCCTGTTTTTCTAATTGGGGCTTCATAATTTGTAACAAGTCGTCGAATTTATTTTGAGACATTCTAAAGTATGTATGAAACCTTTTCCGATCCTTTTTAAGCCGCGGCAAAAGTGTATGATATTCCCCTTCTTCATATCGTGAATATGGAACGTCATGAACCCATATTTTTACCTTCTTTTTTGCTTGCTCTTGTTCCATTCTTTCTTCTTCCTCACAAAGCAAAGATACTATTACAATATCCAAGTCATTTTCGTCCACCTGACCCAAAATAACGTTCAAATCTGCTAGGCTATTCTGTAAGCTATCTCGACAGCGGAATCCGCGGTGAGATTCAAATTACGTATTACGAAATTCAACCGTATACCAACGTAATACGATTGAATTTCGTAGTACGAAATTTGAATCTCACCGCGGATTCCGCTATCGAGATAGCTTACAGAATAGCCTAGCTGTTTCTTCCATCTTCTTCAGAGGTTGCCGAACGACTGACAGACAACATTTGCTGCAAACTGTCTCGGCACAGCAGTCCAAGTGCGGTATACCTAAACTACGTTTAAGCCCATCACAGACTTACCTATAATATATATTAATATACCGTACTATAATATATATTATAGCAAGCTACCACACACTGAGAAATATATATTTAGCCTTCATAATTTATGGTCGTCTTAGTGTATAGTAATATGCAATAATGTATATTACGGTATCGCTTGGTGACGTCACAGAAATATATATTAAGTATAGCTGAGTGTGCGGTCACGCGAAAATTAGTATAGAAAATATATAGTAATATGCCTAGCTATAAAAATATTAATATATATTATAGCTAAGTCTGTGACGGGCTTTAGGGCCTTATTCACGATCCATCCTGTCTGTACGTCAGCTCAAGCACATGCACGATGCACGATACAAAAGTACCGTGAATAGGCTTGACGTACGTCGATAATTACTATTAATTGTTTGCTAGACTTGCACGACCGATTTTGCATCCAGCGAGCACCCCCACCACCGCGAGCGTCGTGCAGATGGACAGTGAATAACGCGGACGTACGTCAGAGCAGTCCAGCATCGTGCGGCTTGATGGTGTATAGACTTGCTGTACAGCCGATTTAACATATACGTATAATATACATTTGTAATTTAAAACATTTTTCGTTCTATTTACTCTGCTCGCTTGATGCGCGCACGACAGTCAGTATGCTACATCCAGCGCCGCGGCCTTGAGCTGACGTACAGCCGGGATGGATCGTGAATAAGGCCCTTTAACCACGGATAAAGACAGATAGTCTATTCTCCGTGCTGCAAACTGTCGCGGCACTGCAGTTCAAGTGCTGTATACCTAAAAGTGTCGCTACGTGTCGCGTCGCGCCGCTGCTGTGCAGTGTCGCTTAGTGCGGTTTAACCTTTAGACCTTTGAAAGGTCTAAGATTTTGGCAGTTTGCCAAATATTTAACATACGGCCAAATAGGCGATAAAACCGTCCACACATGAAGCCAAATGCCAAGCAAAACAAAAAACATCTTTGTTTGCTAGCAGAATATAATTTTTTGTTTTTTATGGCGCTCGTTTTTAGGGTCCCTAATACATTGGATAAGAGTTTTAAGAACCTTAAAAACAGACAGAGGTGCGGTAAGGCATCATTGATATTTGCCAAATGGGCAAGCAATTGCCAAATATACTTTTCAAGAATTGGAACAATGCGCTTAGATCATCAAAGGACGCCTGACCTGACTCAAGATGGATTTGTCCTAGGCTGCCACGAAAAAGCCAAGAGTACTAGTCCATTATAGTACTAGCACACCGTTGACACCACATTAGTTGTTAGCTAATTTTATTGCATAACCCTGTCGCCAAGCGCTATTAGGAAAATTGGCAACGCACATTAGTATACGCATATAGTAATCTGTGACGCACGTTACATACAAAAATAAAACAAAACATTGTTTTTTATGATTTTATTTCCACAATGTACACAGTTATTGTTCATAGTCACACACTCCATAAACACACAACTTATTCTAAAATTGAACTAAGGTGGAATAGACACAATCGCGAAAAAAAAACTACTAAAATAAATTACATTTTTCCATTTTCACATCTCATTTACATTTTTTTCGCACTCTTTCATTTACTAAAAGAACGTAAACCGAACGCATTTTGGCACGCATTAAAGATATTTAACATTTTAAGTGCAAATGCGTTCTACAGTGAAATACATGTAAGATTTTAAACATATTTGAATCTTCACGTATTATTGGGGGACGCTAGCGACTTAATGGAAGCTTTGAAATGGCAACACAGAACATGCGATTCCATAAGAAACACTACTGCAAAAGCCCACGTTTCGACATTGGCGGAATTGTTTCTGGTCTAAGCGAGTTGACTGACGGGAAAGTTCTAGATTCTTCGAGAATGGTGGATGATCATCTGGCGGACGCTGAAGGTAGAAAGACCTAGGCCGATAGCGGCGAGCAGAACCGCGGATCTGGACATCATTTTCTCACGGTTCGCGGGCTGTGGACAAACAAAATTATACGTTAGAAATTATCATCACCATTTCGGGAAAATTAAAAGGGCAGGTTTCATCTTTTCCTGTTGACCCCGATAGGATAGCTTATTAAGAACTGTGATTAGGTATTGTATGCTTTTGTCTAGTAAGATTCTTGGTTTACAATTACGAGTTTGTGTATTGTTCTTAATATTCATATTTTGAGGGCCCGGTGGTGTCGTGGGAGAATGGTCGGCCAAAGAGAGGCATCTCAAAGGTACCGAGTAAAAATTTATGTGCGCTTTTCACAGTGGCCCTCCAGTGAAGGAAAAACATCGTTAAGAAACCAACAACCCCCGCATGGTGGTAGGACACTATCCAGTGTCCGCCTAGCCAGCTACCACCCTCAAGTTAGAAAATCTGTCGCCAAACATCTAATGTGTTCCGGCAGCACCACCCTCAAGTTAGAAAATCTGTCACCAAACATCTAATGTGTTCCGGCAGCTATCCGTGTGAGCCAGTTCCCATTCTAGGCCTAACTTGCTACCATCCTCGACCGTATCATCACTTACCAACAGATGAGATAGTGGTCAAACGCTAGCCTATATGATATTAAAAAAAAGTTATGACATTAAAGTAGCTGCCGATATAATATATAGCCAACCGATAGTTATCTTATTACCCAAGCTTATCAATCGATAGGAAATCTAATTTTCCGAACACATACCGATGATGTTACCTACCACAAAGGTTACCCACCGTTATCTATCGATAGAAGGTTCTACAAGCTCGCTAAAGATTGTTAGTCAATTCCACAGGAAAGATAAGAATGAGATCCGATAAAGCTGTAGGTAGGTGACATCCAATTCAACCCAAGCGTTTTTATCTCATTTTCATAATACATAATAAAGTCAAGGAATGGAAATTCAGAGCGTTAAAATAATAATCTTACTATGGCATATTCAGTTTAAAAAAAATCTTAATGAAAATCTCTTTTAATCGTCCAATGGTGATACAGCATCCCCAATTTGTTTGGGATGAAATTGGGGTTGGGGCACAGAATAATGAATAGTACAAGGTTGGGGCAACATTATATACCTATACAATAACAAAACATGTTGTACTATGTTTCGGCATATTTACAGTCATTGTATTAATATATTCCGTGTTACAGTCGGCCACAGTCGACTGTTGTTAAGGTTTTCCTGCGAACTTTGTAGAGCCATTACGAGCCAAATAAGCATTTCTAAAGAATATGGCACCGGGACACACGAATATCAAGACAAATCAATTCAAGAATGTCAAGTCAACATCAAAAATATCCTTGTAGTTCAACAACCACTGACTCATTTCTCCTCCTCATTGGAAAAGCTGGGGTCTATGTCATCTTTGGGTGTTACGAAGGTGTTTTGATGAGCTTGGCGACGGCAAGAGAATATATGTAAGGTGCGCAATGTCTCAAAATCCCTAGTTTACGCGAAAAGTTACATTGCTAAAGATTATTGCACCGGATCAAGCCAAATAAACAATTTCAAAAATATCTTGCAGTGCCAAAAGATGGGGTCGATGTCATCTTCGGGTGTTACGAAGGTGTTTTGATGAGCTTGGCGACGCTCAAGAGATTTGTGAAGTCCGCAATACTACTTGTACTATTCATTATTCTGTGGCAATACCTCAAAAGCCCTAGTTTACGCGACAAGTTACATTGATAAACATCATTACACCGGATCAAGCCAAATAAACAATTTCAAAAATATCGGGCCGTGTCAACAATCAATGTTTTCGTCGACTTTGGCACCAACATCGTTGAACGGACGTAAAGCCGGATTCCACCACTGAAAACTGCCACGGAATTAGCGACGCGTGGGATTAGTCATGTGGATTGATATTTATAAATGCGTAAGTTTTGACGGCGTCGTTTATGTTTATGCGTGACCAAATGGCGCCTGTTTTGTTCGTCGTTTTGTTTATATTTAGACTCGATACATAAATGAAATTTAAACTATTAATTAATAGCGACGGTAGTCTCTTGGTGACTCTAGTCTCTTGACTGTATGTTATATATATATATATGTGTATGTATGACGATGTTGTCTTTGCTGATTTCAAAGACTCGCGAAAGATTTGTGCTTCTCGATAAAGCAAATTCGCTATATCTTCAGAAAAAATCTTGCAATATTGAGCACAGACCTTACCTATACCTTATACAATCCAGCTAGGTGGAGCGATGATAATATACGGTTAGCTGGCAGCAGTTGGAAACGAATAGCTGAAGATCGAGCTCAGTGACGTGCCGAAGGTAGGAGACGAGTCCAGGAGTGGACGGAAATTGTCTGATAATGATGATACCTTATACTAAGTAACATATATACGGCAAAAAATAATAATTGACATTGTTAGTTTACTGAAACGGGACTGGTAAGGTAAGGCCCCAACCAACATTCATATTGAAGAGATAAGAAAGGTGAAGTGACACAACATTTAATTGATTGATTGTCGAAAAAATGGCAACAAGGAAGGAGTTCATGAAATAAGAACAGACCAAGAGCATGCCTCAGCTTAGACAAGTTGATTGTCAACTTAGACAAGACAGCGATGATAAGCTTCAATACGTGTAGCTAAAAAGTCCTTATCAAATCTAATAATGTACGCCAATATATCTTTAAATATGTCGTATGGGTTCGCCAACCTAACCTGTAATTAGCTCATTACGTGCCAACTGCCAAGCGTTGTATAACTGGTCACCTTGGCAGTACAACATATATTACCTAGTTTTACGTTTGTTATGAAAATGTTATATACACGGCTTTGTTACAAGTTGTTCGCGTGTTATGAAAACGTTGATATGCTCGTATAAATGGTAACATAATGAAACTGAAGCTGAAATTCATATTTCATACCTACTTCGTTTTCAAAAACATCAGTCTGGAAGATGACTGTGGACAGTTCTGCAATGTGAATTTGATAAATGCAATCTTTCACTCTCAGATAAGTACAATTCCATCTTAGACCGCGTCGTGAGGTAGTGGTCAATTGCTTGCCTGTCAGCAATAAAAATGCAAATGAAAGAGGTGAGACAGCTGCATAGCTAGTATACAATTTAGGGAAGTATCTCGCCTCAGGACTACCGCCCAGTTAGGCAATCCTACCAAAATTATTCGATACATAGCGTATTCAGGCTTATTTTATGGACAGACTGCGGATTACTTTACTACGCCTTGTATAACACAAGCTGTTCTCCGCGGCTTTGCACGAGTTTAAGAGGGAACGCGGTAATTGCTTCTAGCGAAAAAAAAAGTTTCTACAAATTCAAGCTCTGCTGTAGCTACACCCTTGTAATTTTTCTTTTTTTCACCAACCAATTGCAAATAGAAATATGTCCTTTGAAAAATTTTAAAAAGGATATCAGAAGGCTAATATTTCTTTTTGCGATTGGTTTGTCAAAAAAAGAAAATGATAGTAGCTGCAGCAGACTTTAATTTTTTGTTGAAGCATTTTTTTCTCTAGAAGCATTTTCCAGGGAGGAAATGGGGGAATACATTTGTATGGAAAAGTGCACCCGCGTTTCCTCTTAATCCTGATTATAAAACCTTCCTCTTGAATCACTATATGTATTGATGAAAAAAGCATTTAAATCCGTTGCGTATCGTAATGACATCTTTATTGCGGAAACATAAATGTCATTCCATACATTTTGAACTAGCGTTAGCGTGAATGGAAACAGGAAATCGGATTTTGCCTAGGGGCCCAGACGTCGGGAAGCTACTTGTTTTATACTATGTAAAGATTTAAGGCAACAGTGATAGAAATTGTCTAGCAGCTCTTGGACTTCTTCTGAGGTATCATGGAGAAGACGCAAAAAGTTATGTAGCTACTAGCTACTGTGTAAGTCCTTTGTGACTATATTTAGACCTTCGGCCTCGATGTCGTGACCGTAGGCCAGATTCAAAAATATAAATACAAGATAGCACTTTGTGTTTACAAATAGTTGGTGTATAATTAAAGCTTGACCTAAATACAGTTTTCAATTTCGATTTAAGTCAACTATTCAAACAGAAAATTCTAGTATGTGTGATATTGTTTAAAAATTAAAATCTTAAAATCGGCAAACGTAGCGTAGGACGTCCTGTGACCAGGTGGAGCGACGACATACGCAAAGCGGTGGGCAGTGACTGGAAGAGAAGAGCCGAAGATCGGGCTCAGTGGCGCATCTTGGGAGAGGCCTACGTCCAGCAGTGGACTGATACAGGCTGATGATGATGATGATATTGTTTGTTTGGGTGTTTGCTATGTTAATTACACAAAACGTTAGATGAATTAAATTTAGCACACAGATAATTTATTATCGTGATTAACACATAGGGTAACTAGTAATTACATTATAAAGCGGGCAACGCGACCTTAAAAAGTTTCCTACAACGGGGAACCATTGACGAATATATAAGGACACGAAATACCTACAAAGAGTCAATCAAGGTCATCAATGGTCCAATAGACAATCAATGGCATCCATTTTAAGTTCCATTACGAAGTTATAGATATGCGCACCTTTTTTTGAAGTTATTTCCATACAAGCAAATGTATCGCGGCGCCTCCATGTTTATATTATTTCCTACCTCAATGCGGGGATCAAATATTAATAGGGGATGAAAGAAGAAATAAGTAAGAGTTTTTACGAGTAATTTATAAGCATTCTTCACAAAAAATAGTTTCATGCCACACATGGATCATGGTATAAAGACAAACCTAATGGGACCTTGCAAATCAAAATTGGTCCAGCCGTTATAGAATCTTCATCATCAGCCTACGCTAGTCCACTATTGGACATAACCTTTAAAAGTCACCTTTTCAACTGCAAATCACGATAGTAACTAAAATTACGAGGAAAATGCAAACAGTAACTGACTATTTCGGTATATATTTTCGTACTTATTAGGGATTTTGTGGTTTGGCTGTTAGTTATAGCAACGAATTTATTGAAAATAAACAAAAAAATAAATTGGTGTCAATTTTAAAATTTCTTTAGTCCACAGAAAAAAGCACTTCCAATTTTGCCGGATCACTTTTATTTTATTCCTAAACATTTGTATTCGGACTAGCAAATGGTATGACCATCCAAACAAAAATAAAATAAAAAAGCCTTTTGTACAAAATAAAAATATAAATAAAATTATTTAATGGATGCCTGAGATGCATACAATATGTACATAGAAAATATAATAAACCCTAAGTACTATTCATTAGTCTAAAGTAACATTCAAACAAATTGAGCATCTCTTTGTGTAGAGAATGTCAAAAATTAGAATTCAATCTCTCACAATACAACGAACGCATTACAAAGCCGATAAAAAGACTATCACAGTAAAAATAACACAGATATATTTCCCTGAGTTCATTCACCCGAAATCGTTCTTGTATCAAACGGAGCCGGAAGATTTTTGATCCAAATTCAAGGTGTCGCTTTGAAGGCTGCGGTTGCATGTGACATTGCCAATTTGTGACGTTCGTGTGACGTTTAGTCTATGACGTTACATGTCATACACTTAACGTCACACAATCAATGCAAGTTTTACTGATTTAAATGGTTTAACACGGTTTTTTAATTCTAAAATAATGTGATTTCTAATAATTCATATGTATATACGGATCTCTAAAAACCTACCATCTGAAATGTACTGTATTTTTAACCGACTTCAAAAAAAGGAGGAGGTTTCTCAATTCAACCGAATATATATATATGAATATATATATATTTTATGTTTGTTCGCGGATAACTTCGTCGTTTATGAACCGATTTTTATTATTATTTTTTGTTGGAAAGAATATATCCCAAGTGTGGTACTCGTAACATGGTAATTTTATCGAGGTCTGATAAGTATCTCCAGAGATATGGAGATTAACACCTCAAAATTGGTACTGAAAATTTATAGGGCGGCATTGAAGTCGGTTATTTTTAGTTTTTTAAACGATCTTATGTTTATTCATGAATAGATGATTTGACTTGAAGTTTTTACTCTATTTACTCGTATTTGTGCATACTTTTACTTTAGTATACTATACTTACACGATGACTTACACTTACTTATACTTTAGTGGCATGGCGGCGGGTTGTAAGGGAGCACAGGGATGTAAGGTAGCACAAATACCACCTCAGTGCTCCCAGCTAACCTCACCTGCCCGTGGTGCATCCTGCTGACCAACAAACGAGGCTCTGGCGACCGACAAATGGCGGTAAAACCATTTCAAAATTATGGCGTAGCTAAATACTACAGGCCGGTGACGGGCAGCAGCGTCACAGGTGTGAGGAGCTACGTCCTGCGATCGCCAATCCGCCTGCCCAGCGTGGCGATTAGGGCATGTCCCTCCCAATGAGCCGAAGATTGGGCTCAGTGGCGTATCTTGGGAGAGGCCTACGTCCAGCAGTGGACGGACATCGGCTGATAATGATACTTTATTGTATTATACTTTAGTAGGTATGGAAATCGTATCATTATAACAAAAAAGTAGTCTAAATGACTAAAAATTGAAGTTTCAGATATGTGTGACATTGTGAACGAGTTAAATATTTTAAGCTAACGTACCTATCGTCAGTAGTGCGTAGATGTGACGCAGTTTGTGTGATGAGAAAAGGGGCCTAATATGGGCGCCTAGCCTATTGTAACTGATTAGATGACAACTCAGGACTTACTACACTTTACTATTTACTTTGAAAATTATCACCAGTTAGATTTATATTGATACAGACCATTTTCAAACATACAGTCAGGAACACTGCTATTCAATGTAACATGCGATAGATCCGAGAAAGCGTCTGATTAAATTGGGATGAAGTTAGTGGGCTGTTCCTATTTTTTAAAGTAAAGTAGAATTATTATTAAACTCTGTTTGGAACTAGACATTACAAATTTATAATGATTTCAAATCGTTTAAAAACCGAAAAAAAAACTCACTTCAAATGATTCACTAGTCATTCTCAATAATCACCTCTCAAGGTGGAAGTCTCTAAATGCATAGCGATGAATTTCGAAAGATAATTGTCTATACGAAAATAGATGCAGATAACAACTGTCTAGCTGCATCTCATTCTAGCAGACGTCTGCGATGACAAGACGCATCGCTATCAATGTAGAGACTTCCACCCCAGCTAGGCTATTCTGTAAGCTATCTCGACAGCGGAATCCGCGGTGAGTTTCGAATTTCGTACTACGAAGTTCAACCGTATTTCGATCGTGATATTTCGGTTGAATTTCGTAGTACAAAATTCGAAACTCACCGCGGATTCCGCTGTCGAGATAGCTTACAGAATAGCCTAGCAGGGCCGATAGTCTCAACATGTATAGCGATGAATTTCGACCGATAATAAAAGATATGCAAGCAAATATACAACTATCTAGCTGCATCTTCTTTTATGAGACGTTTCCGATGACAGGACGCATCACTAATCGCTATCAATGTAGATACTTCCACCCCAGGAGTATGAGACACGATCGAATTAAAAAAAAATTGATAATCGATCCACAACGGACAGAGAACACGGTGAACTCCATAAAAAATGTACAGACGAACTGAGAATCTTCTCCTTTATGAAGTCCTTTAAAAATATATAAATCACTAATCACTAGCCTACTAGCGCCTCGCGGTTCCTGCGAAGTTCCCGTCCCCGTGAGAATACGGGGATAAAATATAGCTAATGTTACTGGCTGATAATGTAGCTTTCCATTAGTGAAAGAATTTTTGAAATCGGCCTGTAGTTTTTGAGTTACATCGAAACAAACAAAAAATCAAATCTGTCCTGTTTATAATATTACTTTAGATTTAGCATAATACGTAAATAGTGTATTATTTAAAGTTTTAAACTATCTTCGAGTTGTACTTGTAGTAACGATTTATGTTCTAGAAAAGCAATACGTATTTTCGCTCTCTTCAACGACTCTTATCAACTTTAAAAATAGAATATTTTTCATGTATGGAGACACCGATGTTGATAAATTGGACGGTGCAAAGTTTAACTTTGTATAATATTTTTGGAAAGAATTCACTGATATTGAAGCTGGTTTTTGCAATTTAATTTTAAAGAGATAATATCAACTAGAATATTACATCATTCCAGATACAAAAACGAAAAAATAAACTGGCCAAGTGCAAGTCGGACTCGCACTAGTAGGGTTCCGTACCACACTACAGTATTTTATAAGATCGAGCAAAAAATACCACTATCATTTTTCGCCAGCAAAAAATAATAATTATTAAACATTTTATTTCTTATAACGCCATCTATGCGACGTTTACCTAACTAAGCGTTAATAGATGGCGTGAAATGCCGAAAAAAACACGTTTCTTGTATGGGGACCCTCTATTATTTTTAACTTCATTCTGTTTTTAGTATTTGTTGTTATAGCGGCAACAGAAATACATCATCTGTGAAAATTTCAACTGTCTAACTATCACGGTTCATGAGATACAGCCTGGTGACAGACGGACAGATAGACAGACAGACAGACGGACAGCGGAGTCTTACCGTTTTACCCTTTGGGTACGGAACCCTAAAACGAACTAAATGCGGAGCTAGTCATTTCCAGTAACAAGTTTGAGGTGTTTATCTTATCCATATCTCTGGAGATTGGTACTTATCTCAACATCATTACAATGGGATCAAACGGAAAGCATAATCTCTCAAATAAAAAAAACAATATGAACAAATTTGTATACCTGGATGACATGATTATGGCTACTGGCTATTTTGATTATTTAATTTACAGCTGGAATACATTTCCATTTGCTGTCTCTTTTTAACCGACTTCACAATAATGTATTATAGTACAAAACGAAAACGAACGAAAAAAACCGTATCACATGCCGCGATAGTCAAATCAGCCAGTAGTCAGTATCATGTCATCAAGGTATACAAATGCATCGATTTAGAGTTTAAAATGTTCTTCTCCATATCTCCGGAGATTATTATCAGATCTCAATAAAATTGAATAGGAGCAAACGCAAAATGGGACCAAAGCATAATATCTCAAACAAAAAAAGGATTTTTCAAATCGGTTAAGATTTGACGGAGTTTTGAGGTAACAAACAAAAAAATACCGTCGAATTGAGACCTCCTCCTTTTTTTGTCGATTAAAAATAAAATAAAATAGCTTATATTACTGGCTGATGATGTAGCTTTCCATTTGTAGAAAGAATTTTTGAAATCGCTATAGTAGTTTTAGAGTTAAATCGTAACAAACAAAAAATCAAATCTTTTTAGGGTTAAATCAATACCCGTAATCGACCGAATAAACCGTAATCCTGACAATGACCCTTATAGTTTCGTCATGTCCGTCTGTCTGTCTGTCTGTCGTCTGTCCGAGGTTTTACTAAGAGACCGTTAATACTAGAATGCTGTAATTTTGTGGGGGTATGTATATAAATTACGCCGACAAAGTGCTGAAATAAAATTGTAAAAATTATTTTTTTTCATCGTCTACCTTAATGTGGGGTTTCGTTGAAAAGGTCTTTTAAAATTGGCTAATACCATTTTTCGATTGATTGAAAAATAATCCATTTACGAAATATTAAAAATTAAAGTGCAAATGTTTGTTCCAGTAGGCCGTCCCCCCCCCCCCCCTCCCCTCTAAAAGCTAAACTGCTGGCTTGAAAAATCTGGAAAAATTCGTGATAATAGCGCATTTCATAAACTTTAAAGGAAAACTATAGCAGTTAAGATAACTTTATTGGTTTAGCAGTAATAGTCGTTGAACTTGGGTGTTGGATAATTTTGTACCAAAGACAAAATCTTTAGAATAAATCCTTTAAAGTGACAAAGACGGAGTACCTAGTTGCTTGTTTATAACGGGTAAAGACTTGCATTGAATAACAGGCTTCTACGGAACCCTACACTGCGCGTGGCCCGACACGCACTTGGCCGGTTATTTCTTTATCGTATTAGTTTAGATGAAATATCTAGAATTACCTAAATCGTGGAGACACATGACCTGGCAGAAGACCAAATTCAGAAATAGTTTTATGAGACACACGGCGCCAAATGTCCGTCAAGGGCAGGGCAGGGAAGTCACGCAGGAAGTTCAGAAACATTCATAAATGGCGTTTGATAAAGTTAAAATTGAACTTGCTTGCGGATTTTCTTTAAGGTATGCTTGGTTTGGAGATTTTGGGAAGGTTGTTTGAGAGCTTCCGAAAGTCTCCAGAATGACTTTGCGAAAGATGTTTGTATTTAACAAGATGCAACTATAATATTGTGTAAACTGTTTTGACGTCTGCAATTATAGAAAGCGTTGATATTATTCCATCGACTTCGAAGAAGGAAGAGTTTCTTAATTCGTTTGTATATTTTTTTTGTATGTTTGTTCACCGATTACTCCGCCAATTATGAACCGATCTGAATGGTTATTTTTTCATCGGTAGGGTTCATCTTCAAGGTGGTCCGATTTAAATTTTTATCAAGATCTGATAGGTATCTCCAGAGATATGACGATAGACGTCTTTAACTTGCTACTGAAACTGACTCTTCAAACTTCGCGGCACCAAATTATATTGAAGGAAAGGTGAAGAGATAAGACAAGAACTCACTGATTAGGGGTTATCAGATAATTTGTGGAAAGGTTTAAAGACATATTAAAAGATCTGAATTAATCAGACTTAACAAAGGATACGTCAAAGCCGTTAGTTAAACAAGCGCATGCCTTGGCATCAGCCCTCCGCCAGAAATAGCCAAACTTTGCGGCGCCACAATATCTTCTAGATCAGACAGGTGAAGCGATAAGACAAGTCTGCGAGCGCACTGATTAAAGGTCATTAAATCATTTGTAGAAAGGTTTAAGTCATATTAAAAGATCTAAATAATTCGGGTAACAGAGGATTCGTCAGAGCCGTTAAACAAGCGCGTGCCTTGGCATCAGCACTGCGCCAAAAATAGCCAAACTTCGCGGCGCCAAATTATCTTCTAGATCGGACAGGTGAAGCGATAAAACAAGTCTGCGAACTGACTGATTAAGGGTTATCAGATCGATAAGCGAAGAATGTTGGGCTCCAGGGCAATTTGGTGCTATGGAGATGGAGTGGTTGCTGCTTGCCAAGCAATCTTTCATCTCACTGCTTTGAAATCGAATAACTAAGGTGGCGCCCCAGTCGGACTAGCAGAAGTCCTACCACTAAATTTTGTAACATCGGTACAAAATGTATTATAAATGTAATAAATTGAGTTTACAGACTAGGTTCCGTTGGCACAGATATCTGGAGATTTGGTCATTGCGCAGTTTTGTTCCAGTTCCTATGTCCGCTACTTTTCACACCACATTTCAAAAGGACTTAAGATGCGGCCGCATCTTGTAATAAGCATAAAATGACATCCCAAAATTCTTGTTATCTACATTTCTGCTTGAGTTTTTACAAACAATCCAGTATTTTGCGAAAATCTAAGAGAAACGAACTGGTTATATCTATATGTTATACTGGGTTATATCCCACTGAATGCCGAAACAACGAACGGGCGAAGGTGTGTTCACTATTGCTACGTTCCTACGCCATATCATACCATAGCATTGGCCAACTATCTCGCTTGGTAGTAAGTGATGATGCGGTCGAGGATGGTAAACACGCTGTGCCTAGAATAATCTCGAATCTTCGAATCGACTTTTAAGGGATTTGTTATTTCTAAATCTACGTACTGTCTGATTGAGTAAGGCTTATCAAACCGATAAGCGAAGAATGTTGGGTTTCGGCGAAAATTGGTAAAATAAAGGATTTAGATTCAGATAGAGCGATTGTTAGGCTCGTTGTGGGTTTTCGGTGGCTAGATTAGAAAGATAAGAAATGAAAATGATTTATTGTTCACCACTAAAAGGTAAAATATTTAAGGACTAAGCAAATTATAGTGTCGATAGGCAGTCTTGTCACTCATAGATCTTTCTAGTTTTGGCGTGAATGGGGGCGATGAGACAATGTGATTGGTGGTCTAAAAGGTTATTACTTCTTTTAGTAAAGTAAGGTTAATGCACTGGTAAAACATGGTAAAAATCTAAGCAATTAGCGCAACAATTCCAACCCGTCTTCCAAGCTGGCTGGTACAGAACATCATACTGGAACTTGGCGCACCGACATGACTTTGTTCGGTGGATGGAACAAGCCCGAAGTCTTCCACCAAAGGAAAAGCAGTAATATACCAATTTATGACCACCCAGAGATCACGTATAGTTTAAGGTCTATGCAGATAGGTAACAGTGACCCTTCAGTGTAGGTGACAATTATCCCCAATTTTGTTGATGTCCTAGTATAATTTCTTTAAGATAGGCATTGTATAATCAAGCGCCATATTTAGCCCAAAAAGATACAATTCTTTCTGGAATCCGCATTATCAAGTGTACAAATTATTCAGATAATTTTAGCATATTTGCGTATTATTTCTACCCCTATTGACGCAGGTAGGTTACAATGGCCCTCTAGTGTAGGTGACAATTATCCCCAATTTTGTTGATGTCCTAGTATAATTTCTTTAAGATAGGCATTGTATAATCAAGCGCCATATTTAGCCCAAAAAGATACAATTCTTTCTGGAATCCGCATTATCAAGTGTACAAATTATTCAGATAATTTTAGCATATTTGCGTATTATTTCTACCCCTATTGACGCAGGTAGGTTACAATGGCCCTCTAGTGTAGGTGACAATTATCCCCAATTTTGTTGGTGCCCTAATATAATTTCTCAAAGATATGGCATTCCATAATCAAGCGCCATATTTAGACCAAAAAGATAACATTCCTTCTAGAATTCGCAAATTATCAATGTGTACAAATTTTAAAGATAATTTTAAAACATCTGCGTATTATTTGTAGGCTAGCTTGGCACAACGCCATTTTGTTACTGTCCTCGCTGCTATTGTTGGAAATAAAATAAGATGACAAACAAAATGCGCTTGATACCTTACAATGTTGCATTGCATGCAACGGTGTCTTGAATTGGGAGTTAGGTAACGGTACGGTACGGTAGGTAAAAAGTTAGGGAAAAGTGATTATGACTGTTGTCAAATTACAGAATATTCCAAATTCCCACAAATGTAAATGATGTATGTACATATTTACTTTAAAATGCACAATAAGATGTCTAGATCTGATAGAATAATCAGATAGAAACAATGATTTGCGGCCATACTATGTAAAAATTTCAACTGTCTACCGATTACGGTTAAGAACAGCCAGTCGAATTGAATTTCAATCATTCGAAAGCAAATTCGGTTTCGGAAACTGCCTCTCTTTCGACTTAGATCTTTGCATTTCACAATTCTCTATTCCTTAACTTTTGATATTTTAATTCGAAAAAATCTGTGATTCTAATTGGAAAGGTTTCCGCGACTAAATAGCTCACGGAATAATAAATATTCGAAATTCAAAATTACGCTTCCGAATTTGAATGTATCCCCTATTGAAATGAGAATCAGGACGGTGCACTTTGACAGACGGACGGACGGACGTAAAAGGGTTCAATTTGTACCCTTTCGTTACGGAAAAAGATATTGAAATTACTCCGACGTTTCGGACATATTTGATGTCCTTTCTCACAGTAATCAGGCCTACAGCTCGAGCCTCGCGCGACTGGATTCGGCGCATAACATATAATGCTACAATAAAAATGTTATAACAAAATGTCTTATGGCATTGTGGAAAAGAGTTGAGATAGCGGTACACTATGATATGAAGAAATGTGAACTCATTCAATATTGTTCAAAACCTGCCTAGCAGTGGTAATCGAAAAGTTTTTAATTTAAATTCTCTCTATACCTCCCCATCAGTATATTTCCAACGTCCACCACTGAAATGTCCCCCAGTGGGGGACGTTAGGACTAATTATTAATATTTGTCCCAACGGGGATGTTAGGACAAAGTATTATTATTGCACCAACGGCCGCCAGTGGTTGTCGTTGGAACATTAAAAATAATATTTTATTTTCAATTTTTTGTCATTATAATCTAACTATAGCAGATCAACATAAACTATTGGGTGTCAAGTTTTTTTTAATTTGAATTTCGTAAATGTTTGACCTAAAAAAACCTGGACGGGAATAGATAGTAGATAAATACTACCTACTGCCCGTATACTGGTGCCCGCCCGTGTTACTAGGGGACGTTGCGACAAAAATGAATAATTAGTCGCGTAGGCACAAAAATTAATAATTTGTCCTAACGTCGCCCACTGGGGGACGTTTCAGTGGAGGACGTTGGGAATATACCTAGAATTCTCATTATCACCTATAGTAGAGTCGTGTCATGAGGTAGTAAATGGGAAAGCCGATAACTATTTAGTAGTAGACATACATTACTTACGTAATCAATGATTGTAGCTACTTCTACCTTATTGCCTTGACTTGAATAGCAAAAGTTGATAAGATACTGTAATACTTCTAGTCTTTCAAACCGTCTCGCTTTATCTGACTAAGATTAGTATATTCCCGTATATCAAACCTATATAGTAATAATCTAAGTCAATGAACCTAACCTGTCAGAGTAAACGTTTGTATTTTTAGGGTTTCCATACCTCAAAAGAACACAAGGAACCCTTATAGGATTACTTTGTTGTCCGTCTGTCAAGAACATCTTGTAAGTCAACGCGAAAAATATAGATATGACCGTTTATGTCGCTCATTTTGCGATTTCACAAGGGAATCTAAACCTATAGGGTACTTCCCGTTGACATAGAATCTAAAATTACTAGAATCATGCAATGTGGCTAGAAAGAAGCAAGGTCTTGAAGCACTTTTAAAGGAATAAATCTGCAAACCGTGAATATGTAGTTTAATAAACAAAAAAAGGTAAATTTACTATGACAAACTTATTATTTGCGGTTGGCGCAATACATTTTCTATGGATCGAACTACAAAGTTAAGTTTGTACTTTAACCTAGTTTAAACAGTTTGTACGGAAGCTCTCGGCTTCTCGGGTGCGCGAGTCCAACTGCAATTGACTGGTTTTTTTTTAAAACGCCACATTATGGCCACGGTAATTTATTATATTACCGAGGTAATAAGGACTCTCCTGTGATTAAAAATAACTTATCCTGCAAAAGACTTGGAATTCCAGTGTAGGATTAAGAAATGCAAGTACCTACAGTGAAAATAAATCTTAGTGCGCAGAACTGTAATCGTGACGGACGTGATAATAAGATAATGTACGTAGGTACACTGTAGATAGGTGAACTGATTTTAAATGGTTACAGTTGGTAATCCAGCACATTCACATCAGATAACAGAAGTCACAAACTGTTCTTTTAAATGCGTAGTGTGATATTATTACTCAATAATACTATAATATTAGTTTATGAAACTGTTGCAAAATGACAAACGGATAAGCGAATTTGAATTAGTGTTTTTGGTCTGATAGGTATTTGGAATAGGTTATAGAGAATCTGCAGAATACTCTATTTTTCACCAACTTACAGCCACTACGAATAAATATACAGCCAAGATGTCGTGTTTCGAATCATTGGAATGGTCTCAATCGTTACTCCGTCTACGGGCTCAATTAATGAACATACATCGTTAACTTAATTTTATAAATTAATTTAAATAATATGGTGACCCGCTTCTTTGCTTCAATAACGTGACAAATCCGAAAACCCACTTTTTTATTTGATAATTAAAAAAAAATATCGCCGAGATTTTGATTTTTCGAAGAAGAACGTTTTCGGTTTGTCACGTTATTGAAGCAACAAAACATGTAGTACAGTTGTACTACATGTTTTTTCAAACCCTATTTCAGGCACCAGTCTCTGACAACGCGGCAACGATAGGTTACATTTATTAATCCAGCCTAATACCTATCTTACTTTTGTATGTTAAATTAAGAACCTTGTTGTGAAATGAAATAAGTTTTTTATTGTGATTATTATTTAATCACTGACAACAGTAAAAAATATGTTTCATACAGTTTCATTTGAACAAACTATTATTTAGTTAGTAAATGCGTCAAACTATTTGACGCAATGTTAATATTTGAATTGCAATGCGGATTTATTTATAGTGTCTGCAGTTGTTCTATTATTTTATTGTATCTATAACCACACGCGGACACTTTTGTCTTTACTGTTTTTCGTTACTTGTTTACTTTAATTTGTATTTATTATATTTATATTATAAAGAGAAAACATTTGTATTTTTTTATGTTTGTAACAAATAGGCTCAAAAACTTCTAGACAGATTTTTTTAAATTCCTTCACTAATGCAGAGGAATATCTCAGATAAACACTTCAAACTTGAAATTAACTAGCGCAGAATGAAATAGGTTTTTTTAACCGACTTCACAAAAAAGGAGGAGGTTCTCAATTCGACTGTATTTTTGAAGTGAAAACTTCGATATTTAGCGGCATTGTGCACTTTTCTTGGGATGGGAAAAAAATGTCAAGCTGGCGTCATGTCCTCGGAGCGCAGAGCGCTTGCGCGAGGTGTCATTCCAAAATAAACCACATAAATGATACTTAGTACTTTTATACTGATACATAAAGCGATTCGTGCGAAATTATTCCCCAAGTTTTTATTTCTGCTAGCACTCCCAGAGTGCAACCCGTTGTTTTTTTTATGTTTGTTACCTCAGAACTTTGTCAAATCTAAACCGATTTGAAAAATTATTTATTGTTTGAGAGATTATGCCTCCCGTTTGGTCCCATTCAAATTTTATTGAGATCTGATATCCGGAGATATGGAGATAAACATCTTAAACTCTAAATCGATGTATTGATGACATGATACTGACTACTAGCTAATCTGACGAAGTCTGTTGAAGTCGGTTTTTTCGTTTTCATTTTAGAAGAATAATAATAGCATGTGGCCCTGTAGATTATTTTTAGTTCTGTCGCTTAAGGCGTCTGTCTGTAAGTGGAATAGGGTAATGATAGAAAGCTCAAGACAACTGACTAGTGCAAGCAGAGTGCAACTATCGCACAACCCTTCTTCAAATTATGATTTTGGTGGTGATCTATAGAATTTAGAATAGAATAGCAAATGCTGGCAACACCATTCAAAGACAAAGAGAAGTGCAATCCTTTCCGGTGTAATATTTATTAATACGGAAGAGGTTACTACCTGCTTCCGCCTCTTGGCAAATTCAACAGTTCAAAAATAGATAGGTATTATACGTGGAGGGAAAATTCAACAGTTCAAAAATAGATAGGTATTATAGGTACTTAATGTAATGTAATTCTATACTAATTATAATGTGTCGTAGGTACGTAGTTTTGTAGTACTATTATTTAATCTGTGTCATAGGCTTGTTTTCTAAAAGAAAATATTGTAAGTTAGAGACATACATAAATACATAAAACCACGCCTTTTTAGGGTTCCGTAGCCGAATGGCAAAAAACGGAACCCTTATAGATTCGTCATGTCTGTCTGTCTGTCCGTCCGTATGTCACAGCCATTTTATTCCGAAACTGTTAGGACTACAGAATTGAAACTTGGTAGATAAGATGTATGTATTCTGTAAACCGCTTTCCGATATTTATACAAAAAAAAAAAATATACAAGATGTAACATAAGGGTGTAGTAATATTGAAAGCATGTCACGAATCCTATACTTAAATACCAAACTTCAAATCGAAACTTTATTTCACCATACAAAGTTTGAAAATTAATTTTTCGCAATATTTTGAACAACCCTAACTGTTCTTTCGCCACTGGTCGCCGCCATTTTTCTTTTCTTCCTTTCTTTCGTGTTGCTATTGGCTGGCCGTATTTGAAGGACATGGCGCTCGTATTCGATTGGCCCGCGGTATTTCAAAGAAGTGATCGATTCCGTACCCAATTGGCGAGCGGCATTCACAAAAAATGATTTATGGCTTGTCGGTTCCATTGACCTATATAATAAATTTTATTTTAAATGATTTTAGTCAATGAATAAGTTTACTACTTGTACTATTATTTATTCTGTGCGTTTACGTCTGCTAATCAGCTGACATTAGGGTCATAAATAGCGAAGTTTTTGGAAAAGTTTAAAAATAATAGAGGGTCCCCATACAAGAAACGTGTTTTTTTCGGCATTTCACTCTATCTATGAGCGCTTAGTTAGGTAAACATCCCATAGATGGCCCTATATTGAAATGTCGATCCCTAAGTTAGGGATCGACATTTCAATCAAACAAAGGAGTTAGGGACCCTAACTCCTTTGTTAGACGTTAGCTTGTCATAACTCTGGATCCATGCTGGTGAAGAAAGCGAGACTTTGCAGGTAGATTATACATCAGGCTAGTTATACACAGTTTAAATATTACTACACCCTTATGTTACATCTTGTATATAAGTTTAAGGGGGCATCCCATACATGGAATTGAAACAAAAAAAAATCTTCAAACCTATACGTGTAAATAAAAGGAATAGATAAAAGGCTCTATAAAATAGCAATTCAAAAGCATAATATTGTGAAAGACAAAATATTGTAATAAACCAATAAATACATAGTTTCCGATAAAAACCTCGCACCTTTTGCAGTTTTCACCCGATAAAAATTTCACATTATACATAAGGACATGAAATACCTACAAAAAAAGGTGCATATCTAAACCTAAAACGTATGCCATTAATTGTCCATTGGTCCATTGCTAGGATTGTGCCAATCAAGGTCATCAATGAATCAATGGCAGACATTTTAGGTTCCATTATGAGTTCTAGGCACTTTTTGTTGAAGTTACTCGTATATCCATATAAGAAAATGTATCGCGGCACCGCCAGTATGTATTTCCTACTCCATGGTTAAATGTGATATTATGACAGTCTGTAACCACAGACTAAAAATGCCAATATTTCGTTTTTTTTCTTCTTCTTGGCCACCACGATATGTGTATTGTGCCACTTTGCGCGTTAAATTTTTTTTTAATGTGTTTCCCCGTCCATTTAACTTTGCGGCATTATTTTAACTTAATTAGCGCCGCGCGCTCTCTACTTAGTAGGACAGTAACATTTCCTGTACAATATTATTATTGAACCTTCTTAGACATGGCACTATACAAGAACAGTCATTAGCTAAAAATTAAAAAATTACTTTCCCACCCTAGGGCGGAAAAGACCTATTTTGCGCGCACTTATCGAGGAACAAACCATCACTTTTTGAATAGATGAGATGAATAGTAGATTAGTAGCCAAGGGCTGTAAGGCATCAATTTCAGCCCGAGATATTTAGTATATTACCGCCTATAGTTCGAGGGTGCAATTGATACTTACACCCGAGCTAACTACTCTGCTTTACATCTCGATTGTGAGGTAAGTAGAAAAAACCGGCATTACAAGAATAAAACATTTTATTAGTTAAAATGTATAGTGAAATGAGAACAATTTTCAAATTTTAGGGACAGGTGTTTTTTTTAACATTGAATAAATGCACCACAATCTAGATGGCTGCAGCTTTTTTGATAGCTCACTAAAGTATGTTAAGAATACAGTCTCAGATAAAGACTTTACTCGTTTTTCTTTTCGCCACTTCATGAACTCGTCGTAAGTTTTCAAATATCTCTCTTTAGAACTTTCAGGCAAAATATTGTTAATTGCTGCTTCAGCTTCCATTTTCATTGAATCGGGAGTGCAGCTTATTTCTTCATCACTTGCAGAACTCATGTTTTTTTCCTAATTAGCACGTAATTACAAAAAAATCCCAAAATCAAACAATATTTAAAGTAAAAGTTTTCTATTCCCGCCTATTTTCATCTTTTTTTATATATTTTTTCAAGAACGAAATTGAGCTTCGCCGTTCGATATTTAAAATTGATGACTATTATACTCATGTCTATGGATAGGTCTTTAAAAATGACATTGAGGTTCCTAAAATATTTTTTTCTCAAAGTCAATCATTTGAAAGTTAGGCGCGTCTTAAGTGGTAAAATGTGTGTCCCCCTCTAACTTTTAAAGTATGGGAGTGAAAAATCTAAAAAAAAATATTTGCTGTAGATCTCAATAAAAACTAACAACGAAAATTGGTTTGAACGAGATACAGTCAGCAGTTAATAAGTTATTAAGATAACTTTGTTTTTCATACAAACACTATGAAAAACAAAGTTAATCTTTTAGTTGCGAAAAATCATAGTTATAGAACACTTTGCTGTGTTACGGAAGCCTACGAGTGCGAGTCCGACTTGCACTTGGCCAGTTTATTCCCGTTGGGGTAGGCAGAGACTACTTCTTTCTACATGCTACGATTACGATCCTGACATACCTACCTCTTTCGCTTCTTCCATTTTCATGAGTGCTTTCATACATGCTCACCGGTTATAGGTACTTTTGACTTGGCCTTCCTTTTAAACGTCTCCGATCTGCTAGGCTATTCTGTAAGCTATCTTGACAGCGGAATCCGCGGTGAGATTTGAATTTACGAACCGTATTACGAACGTGATACGATTGAATTTCGTGGTACGAAATTCGAATCTCACCGCGGATTCTGCTGCCGAGATAGCTTACAGAATAGCCTACCTGGTCGTGATACGTTCGCCTAGGTCGGCGTCTACCCCATTCACACTTGTCTCATAAATTTGTTTCGTTAATCTTCGTTCATCCATCCTCTCTAGTTGTCCAAAACATCTAAGCATCCTTTTCTCTCATCTAAGCATCCCTTTCTCGAGTACTTTCTCTCATCTAAGCATCCCTTTCGAAAGTTAGAGTAATGATTCAACATTATTTAGGTACGGAAAAACTAAAACATCCCGACTAAGGATTATATATTATATGATTCGTTGAGATCTGATGAGTATCTCTAAAGATATGAAGATTTTTTTTAAATATCTTATGGGCTAGCGTTTGACCACTATCTCACCTGTTGCTAAGAGATGATGCGGTCGAAGAATAAACATAAACGTCTCAAACTTGCTACTGAAACTGACTCGCGCGGCATGTAAAGTTGGATTTTATTGCGCGTAAGCGCATATGTACCAATAACTAGATCCATTCACTTGCCCACAGCCACTTGCAAATGTTGCTGGTTTACCTTGGAACCTCTTTACACTTAAGAGGGAACGCGGGTTCGAGGAATTTGAAAACAAAGGTATTTTAAAGAAACTATTGCCGTCGCGCAGTGTCCGAACAACCGACAAGAGTGCGATAGGGACAACAGCAACTCAGACCCATTTTAACTACAAAATTGTGACCTAACTAAGGTTTCGCATTCCCCTGTTTTCTCCTTGAAAACTGATGCGATCAAATTATTTTGCAGATGAGTGCAGTGAGTCCGGCCTCTTATGTTTTTTTTTCTTAAAATTCTTTTCAAATTTGTCTGGCAGCCGTTTAGAACAGGGCAGTAAAATAGGTTATTATTCAGGTTTTTGAAGATTTATATTTCTTTTTGCAATTGGTTGGTAAAAGAAAGCAAATAACAGGTGCCCCTGTTATTTGCTTTCTTTTACCAACCTAAATATTATATATACTAGAGCAGACCTTGATTTTTTCTAGAAAAAAATTTTGCTCTTGAAGCATTTTCCAGGGAGGAAGCAGGGGAATTACATACAATACATGCGTATGAAAAAAAGCACCACGCGTTACCTCTTAAAGATGCGTTCAAATTGTACTAAAATGAGGTGTTTTCTTAAAAAAAAAATACATGCCAAAAACATAGGTCGATGTCAATATAGCGATCGAAAATGTATCGAGATCCTGATGAAGACCTTCGAATGAGGCCGAAACAAGTCACGGTAAATTCCCGTTTTTAGATCAATATGTCTATAAATTCGACTAAAGGTATGTGAATTACAGTATATAACATTAATATGTCTAAACTCAGCGGGTCAAAGACCCTTAATCACTAAGTCTATCTTTAAATAACTTAACTCGATAGATTAGCAAATAACTTGCTAAAGATATCCAGGCCACTAAGCTCATTAAGATTAGGTCTTAAACGTTTCCTTTGTAATTATTATGTTTTCATAACCATAGGTAATAGGTTATGTATAATGTCGATAAATGTTATAGATAAATGGTTAATTTTAGTACCGATAACCGTTCAGCTTTAGTACAGTACGTGTACGTCTGTACTGTACATGCCGCCACCGAAGTAGAGACTTGACGAACCACGTGGTTATTATTGATTTTTAGAGTTCTGTAGCCGAATGGCAAAAAACGGAACCCTTATAGATTTGTCATGTCTGTCTGTCTGTCCGTCCGTATGTCACAGCCACTTATTCCGAAACTATACTATATAACTACACAGTGAAAGGTTGAAACTTGGTAGGTAGATAGATAGATAGATAAAACTTTATTGTTACACCACAAATAAAACTTAAATATTTATACACAATAGCTTACATTGTAGTGTTACAATGGGCGGTCTTATCGCTAATAGCGATCTCTCCCAGACAACCTTAGTATGGAAAGAATCTAATAAAACTGGCCAAGTGCGAGTCTGTTAAGAGTGCTAATAGGTACTATGTGTACTACTGTACTAATAAGGAGTACTAGTACATTTTTTGGACTGTACCATTAGAGTGCGAACCCTTAACTGTCCGATTTGGCACAAGACTAGAGTCATACTTTTGTCCCGCACACGGAGGGTTCCGAATTTCCGAAGTCCGAACGCCACGAACTTCTAACACCAACTAAGTAAATATTAACACTAAGGTAATTAATAAAATCATATATCTGGAAGACCAAGTGTTCGTACGAATAACTTTCTACTGATTCTAGCTAATTGAAACTCTTGAAGTACTAAAATTGAAGATATATTATTCAATACTCTACACTACATATGTGCAAATTTAAAAAACTGTAACTAAGTAAACAAATCGGCCGAGGCCCACAAATTTAACAAATGAAACGCTTGCGCGTGCTAATTTTTCCTGTGCTGCCATCTAGCTGCGTCGAGGTGAATTAATTTCGTATCGTATCGTATCGTATCGTAAAAAACACGTTTTTTTGTTTTAAACCCTTTAATTTTTAACTTTGTTCTGTTCTTAGTATTTGTTGTTATAGCGGTAACAGAAATACATCATCTGTGAAAATTTCCACAGTCTAACTATCACGGTTCGTGAGATACAGCCTGGTGACAGACGGACAGACAGACAGACAGACAGACAGACAGACAGACAGACAGACAGACAGACAGACAGACGGACAGACAGACAGACAGACAGACAGACAGACAGACAGACGGACAGCGAAGTCTCAGTAATAGGGTTCCGTTGGTACCCTTTGGGTTCGGAACCCTAAAAACTGTCAACAACAGGGTGCATCTAATTAAAAGAAAAAAAAATTAACAAAACAAAAACACAAAGTTTAACTAATATAACATAACTATAAACTAACTTACTACCAATAAACAATAAAATATATATATATAATTATAAACAAAAATAAAAACAAAAGCATACCAACAATCTTCAATAAACAATAAACAATAAAACAGCAGGACACAAATCATAATGAAAGATACAGTATCTTTAAGCGACATTTGAACATATTGAGAGTTTGTGAAGATTTAATATATTCAGAAAGTGAGTTCCAGAGTCGAACAGCCTGGACAGTGAAAGATTTGTCACAATAAGTGGAAACATGGGAAGGAAAATTAAGGGTAAGGTTTTCTGATGACCTTAGAGAAAGAGAGTTTCGGACGTGAAGGTAGTTAAACCGTTCTTTGAGATAACGAGGAGTATAAGGATTGAACAGTATATTAAATAGAAAGGAAAGGATATGTGTATTCCGGCGAAGGCGAATGGGAAGCCACTTGAGCTTTGTACGAAACTGAGATACGTGATCGTATTTACGCAGACCAAATATGAATCTTATACAAAAATTTCTGTATGTCTGTTTGTAAGGTGTATTCTGTGAACCGCTTTACGATTTATATACAAAAATAAAATAGATTAAGGGGGGGTTACCCCAGTAGGGGAAGAAGTAAGGGAGTGAAAACTCAAAAAAATATAATTATATGCTGTAGATCTCAATAAACACTTTCAAGGAAATTTGGTTTGAACGAGATACAGTCAGCAGCTTTTGAGATATAGCAACCGCACATAATAAATAATATAACTTTTTCAATATTTATTTATTACGGTAATATTTTTTTGGTGACCAAAAATGATAGTTACTCTACTGTGTTACGGAACCCTACGAGTGTGAGTCCAACTCGCACATGGCCAGTTTATTAGGTCTCTTTAGCGGTGCTAGGACTCAGGCGGGAATGGGGTCGGGCGTCATCGAATCGGCTCTTTCCGCGGCCTCAATGACGCCTGGACTTCCCGCCTCAGACCTCGTACCACTTAAAGAGATCTATAAATCAATATAAACGTGGTTTATCAAGTCTCATCTTTAGTGGCACGTACTATTCTCTGCTCTTATATAAGACACATCGGATCGAATCCGGAACGAAGTAATTCGCCAGAGATCTAAAGTTATCGATATAACTCAACGGATTAGCAAGCTGAAGTGGCAGTGGGCTGGTCATATCTGCCGCAGCACTGATAACCGTTGGGGTAGACTTTTCCTGGAGTGGAGACCGCGAATCGGCAAACGTAGCGTAGGACGTCCTGTGACTAGGTGGAGCGACGACATACGCAAAGCGGTGGGCAGTGACTGGAAAAGAAGAGCCGAAGACCGGGCTCAGTGGCGCATCTTGCGAGAGGCCTACGTCCAGCAGTGGACTGACACCGGCTGATGATGATGATGATGATAATAGACACAATCAAATTTCTGATAGCATTCACGCCAATATTTTTTTTAAAGCTTACTAGCAATGTGGGTTGCGCATAACTAGTAGTCTTGTTAACCCCTCCAACTAAGCTGAATATGTTTGTGTCTGGAGTGGGTTCACGGCAATAGTGCAATGGGTGGGGATCGAACTCACGACCTCTCGATCGCCAGGCCGACACCTTAATCTATTGGGCTATTGCCGATTTAAATGCAACTTGCAAACGCAAAATGTGATTCCAATTGCAATCCCATACATTTTGAAGATGATTTTGGCGTTAACACTAACAGAGATTACATTTTGTGCTTCTTGAATGTTCTTCGGTAAATGAAGAGCAGTGAGAGGAGCACTCGACCACCAATTATAGTACAATCTTTAAAAATTCCATATCAACTGTTTTAGTAGCTTTAAGATTTAAATTTTATTCAGTCTTTATGTGTTCTGACTTTGTTATGTAAAACTGAGAGGTTGCCAAGAACCGTACAAACTCGAAAGAAAAACATCGATTGTTTCAAAACTCATCTTTCAATATTTTGAGTGGAATAAGAATAGCACTGTATGTACCATATAGAATACGAATATATTTAAAAACGCTTGACTATAATGAATAAAAAAAAAATATATGGTTTTGTATGGGATAACCCTGAAGACAACCCTTTTCAAAGAAAGTAATATAATTAGTTCCATCAAACACAGGTAGGTATTAGGTAAACGTCTTACTTTGTAAATAGGTCTAAAATATATATCCATTACTTTTTCAATAGTAAAACGTGACCATCAAGTGTAGTAGTCTATCCTCGTCTATATGTCTGTGTATGTCAACCTCACGTGGTGAAGACTTACTTAACTGTCTCCTATTAGAATCACATGTTTGCTTTAGTTGCATATACCTCCGAATGGTTTATTCTGTAAAAAACCAGAAACCGCGTCCAACCGTAATTATAATATTATCGTGTCGGAAACTTTTTTTTTGTATATATTTTACGCGATTACTCTGTCAAGTGTGAACCGATTCGAATGATTCTTTTTTTAACCGGTAGGGTGCATTTCCGAAGTGGGCCCACTGTATTTGTAATTACATCGAGATCTGATATGTATCTTCAGAGATATGATAAACCTCTTGCTACTGAAACATATTCGCACGGCATGGAAGTCGGTTGTTTTAGTTTTTGAGTCATTCTATATGATAAGAGGTCATTTTTCACAAAAAAACTGAAAAAAATATGTATTAGAATTTTAATGTAATTATTTAATAATTTATTGAAACAACTCATTTATGCATATATCTGTAGATGGCCAGTCAATTTCTAATTTTTTTATTGTTTTAGCTAAGACCAGGGGAGAGGCTGTACTTTTCTTAGTACCTAATACAGACAGTAAAGTCTCTTTTTAAAAAAACACACTATTAGTGGCTTCACTTTTATGTGAGTTGATGCTTTCTGGTTTATTGTGTTACACAATTTGTGTATTCGATGCGCCCCAAAGCTTTACCCGCATTTAATCTTGGTTATAAACCTCCCCCTTGAAATCTATTGATGAAAACCACATTAAAATCCTTTGCGTAGTTTAAAAGATCTTAGTACAGAGTGGCTAGTGTGAGTTTTATTAGATTTATTAACTCACTCGATCACATTAAAATAAACATCGATTTGTATGGAAATTACATGTTACCTCTGAAGTAAACTTGATGGAGCTTTTTAATTTGTCTTGCGTTAGCCTACCGCTGAGTACAAACAACTTGGAAGCAAATAGTTGCTTACTTTTGTGTTTGTTTCTTATACTTATCCGTATTTTTACCTCTTATTTTGAATACATTAAGTTAATTTGTTTTAGTTAAAAATTACTGTAGATCTAAGCTATAAATTAGTAGTTATTAATTATTATACGGTTGTGCGTTGCGGATGTGAGTACACACACAAACAAATAGTTTATTGGTGAGTACCAATTTCTTTGTATCACATGTATTATGTACTGAAAGTAAATAAATAAAAAATAAATGAAAAAATAACATACAAATCTGCATTTACTGTAAAGTAATCGAATAAGTAGACCAATCTATAAAACCCGCACTAGGCACTCAGAACAGTCTTACAGACGTAGGGACAGATCGTGGGAAGTGACATGTTTCATACTATGTAAACATCTGAGGCATAAACAATGTATTACACTAGTGATAGTCTATCTAATAATGAAAACCGTATTGAAAAAATTTGTACTGTTGCATAGTTTAATACAGTGTTTTTCAGAATGTAACCCCCTTATTATTATTATTATTAATAGCCCTAAGTGTCCCATTGTTGAGCAAAGGCCTCCCCCCATAACTTCCACGCATCTCTATCCTGTGCAATTGTAGACCAGTATTCGCTAAAGGCGTCTAAAAAATATAAAAAAAAAATTCGCAACCCCCTTCGCTCGCGTGGCCTACAGGAAATCAATCAAGCATTTATTTGCAAAAACACTTATAAACAAGATCTTAAATTATATTTCAGCATCATCATCATAATCAGCTGGTATCAGTCCACTGCTGGACATAGGCCTCTCCCAAGTCATGCCACTGAGCCCGATCTTCGGCTCTTTGTTCGGAACAAATTAGTGTTCAGTTCAAATTATATTTGCTGAGACAGTATTCCATCTGCAAGCAGACGTGCAAATATTTTGTTAATAATACAAAATTAACTCTAAAAATATATTTTTAAACAATATTCATTAAATTCCTTAATACTATAAAAACATTTATTGAGAAACCAATCAGTCAAAGATTTCTTAAATTTATAATATTCTAATATTTTTATTTCATTCGGTACTCCAATAAAGATTGATATACACATATTATATGCATTTCTCATGTACATATCCTTTCTAACAGGAGGTTGGTGAAGAAGATTAGTGAACATAGATCTTTTTAGAAACAAATTACATATTTTTCTTCAGAAACAAATATTATATGCGCTCTCACTCCCTCTCAATTACCACATGTACAAATGCTCTGTATCTATTACATTTTCTGAAGTATATTTTCAAACTTTTTTTTTTTCTTTTACTGAGGCTACACGACCCGCCGCTACCCCCTTATAGAGGCTCGATTTAAGCATACAGAGGGAGGGACACATGCCAGGAAGCGTCTTTGTTTTATACTATGACAAGATTCTGAGGCATAAACAATGCATTGCACTGGTGTGGCTTCTCTGCACTGATTGAGTTACTTGACAATTTTACAAGCTAGTGAGACTGGAAGCACGTTTAAATTAACTAGATATACATGTGTGGTAGGACCATTGAGGGGGTACAATTTCCATACAAAAGTATAATGCACAAATATGAGTAAATTGAGCAAAAATGTGCACTGAAATCACATCTATTGGTCTTATATATGTCTTTATATGTCAGGATGTTGTACACTGTAAGCTTAAGGCTGCCGATTTTCTCCCTGAAAGTGGTAAGATACTATTTGGTAGCAAGTCAGGGGATCATGTGTTCGTAATTATGTTTTAAAACAAGATTTTTATTTAACCGACTTTAAAAAAAGGAGGTTTCTCAATTCGACCGTATATAATAAATATTTATTTTTTATGTGAGCAGATATCTTCGTCGTTTAAGAACTGATTTTGGTGTTTCTTTTTTGTTGAAAAGGAGATATCCCACAGGTGGTACCATAGTAATTTCAACAAATCTGATAAGTATCTCCAGAGATATGGAGATAAACACCTCAAACTTGGTACTGAAAATTAATAGTGCATCATTTGGAGTCAGTAGTTTTTGAAACGATCTAATTACCTATGTTTTTAATTATAATTTTACGATTCGCTAATTATCTGCTGTTTATGAATGCATTTTTATTGTGAAATTTCCATACTATGTATTGTTAGAGTGGAATTAATAAAATGAAATAAACAATATAGCGTTGATTATAACGATTATGGAAGATTAAGCACTTGGGAAACCACCTCAAGATATATCTGCATTATCCTATATTAATCGAGGAAAAAAGTGAATCCAACTGACCTGCGAATATGTGAGTCTCAAGGCGTACTGGGCAATTTGTGTTGTTCTCATTATGTCTAAACCAGAGTGTAGTGCTGCAACAACAAATAACACGCTCAAAAATCCCGTAAATTCGTCGAAAATTCTTACTTTTGTGCTAGTAAAATCTTTACACATAACCTATGACATTTTGAAAAATTCGATTTTGACATACACAAGTTGTCATATTTCAACAAACGACAGTACTATTACTATTGAATTATTATTATAAAAGGTTTAACACGAGGTAAAAGAGAATAATTAACGGAAATTAAATACGTACAAGCACCCGCAACGAATCGCGAATGAAAAGAAACTGAAGGAAGAGAACAAGGAAAGAAATCAGAAATGTCTAGTCTTGTCAGTCAGTCAGACAAAGTGTCAGTGTCACTCACTCACTGTTGTCACCTAAACCGCCGTACAAACTGCCACGGTCTTCAGTCTGTGGTTAGCCTGCGGTCAGTTCCGATCATAGGTTGCGATGTATGGAAAACTAAGAGATTCTCCACCCGCTAGTGTGGATGATTTCATTGTTTTCAATACATCACAACTAACCGCGGGCTGACCGCCACTGCTAATGTGTTGAACGCCTTTTACTCCGTCTACGGGGCTTATTCACGATCCATCCCGGCCGTACGTCAGCTCAAGGCCGCGGCGCTGGATGTAGCATACTGACTGTCGTGCGCGCATCAAGCGCGCAGAGTAAATAGAACGAAAAATGTTTTAAATTATAAATGTATATTATACGTATATGTTAAATCTGCTGTACAGCAAGTCTATACACCATCACGCCGCACGATGCTGGACTGCTTTGACGTACGTCCGCGTTATTCACTGTCCATCTGCACGACAGTCACGGTGGTGGGGGTGCTCGCTGGATGCAAAATCTAGAAGCAAACCATTAATAATAATTATCGACGTACGTCAAGCCTATTCACGATATTTTTGCATCGTGCATCGTGCATGTGCTTGAGCTGACGTACAGCCGGGCGGGATGGATCGTGAATAAGGCCCTTACGCCACACTCACACAGTTGTCATTTTATTATGTTGGTAGTAGTTAGTGTTGCATACAATACTAATTTGGATTCTACTAAAGTATAACAATGTTGTCCCAATAGATAGAATATGGTGGGAACTTTAAATTTTATTGTTGGGGGGAAATGTTAAACTCACAATAGATATGCAATTTAAGGTATTTAAATACATGGAATAAATATAAGTTACTAACATAGATATTAATTTTATAAACTGCGTGTGTAAATACGTAATGCCAGTCCTGCGTCAGCTTGGCGTTATATGTCACAAAAGCTACGAAAATGACGCTACCAAAGATTGAGGACAAAACATACTCAATATTGCAAAAATTACTCGTAAATCCAAGAGATAAATATATTTATAATGATATTTTTATGTTATATTATAAGGTACGTGACTTTTACAAGGTATTAATAATATTTCAAAATCTACAGCGATTGATTTTTAAACGGTTTTATTTAGGTTGCTCCTAAATTATAAATTCGTACCTTGCCCTGTTTGTTTTTTATGCTCCGTATCTCTGAAGTTCTCACTCCTATACTATATTGGGAAGCTTTAAATCAAATTTTGCCGAAAAGGAAAACCTGTAGGGTGGCCACCTGCAGATTTCCTTCAGCAAATTTTAATTACCTACACGTTGTGCAGACCGATTGCTTTGCAGATACGCGATATATTCATACGAATTTAGTAAGTCCTTCTAGTTACCTTTATTGAAGTCGGTCAAAAATCCTACCGAACCCTATTTCAATTAATTTGTTTTTTTTTTGTCTTTGATTTGTTTTAAAAGAAACAAAATTAACAATATGTTTTTATTATTTCACATTGTAGTGTTTTATACATAATGCCACAAGTAAAATGCAGAGTTCTATCTGAGGTTGAAACTATAAATCACATAATAAACGACGTTCTTACCAAATCTGAGAAGAAAAACTCAGAATTAATCAATATCCAGAGAGAACAAACGCATGATTACAACCCTGTAGACACAAGTAATTTAGATATTCAGAGAGAACCGTCGCATTATTACAATCCTATACAAAAAAGTAATTTAGAAAATAATTTTGGACTTCACATGAACGATTTCAAAGAATCAGAAACTGATTTTACTCCTAGAAACGATATTGGGGTAGATATTGAACCTACAGAAGTAAGTGCACCTCGTGAAGGGATATTCGATAAAAAGCCATCGCCCTTTTTGAGAAATGAGCAAAAACTTACCACATGCTTGAAACTGCGTGATATTATAATGGACTTTCATAAAATTTACTCGGATACTCTAAGTAATTTTCAAGACAAATCAGATTCAAGCACGAAAAAACCTGAGACAGGTAAGGAAAATTTAGTAACCGACTTCTAAGAAGGAGGAGGTTCTATGTTCGTCTCGTCTGTATGTATGTTATTTGTTACTGATTGGTTTCGGAGATTTACTTACTATAGCTACCAACTACTATATTGAAAATTGATCTCGATATATTTTGCTGTCGATACCGATACACATCTCCACTTAGTTAATTAGGGTTCCGTACTTAAAAAGGGAAATAAAGGAACCCTTATCACTTTGTTGTCTGTCTGTCAAGACACTATCTCAAGAACGTTGAAATGTATATCGTAGGTATAGGTACCTCTCTCCCTACTCCTATTACCCTACTCGGATCTACGGCTTCTTTCAGCGGTGAAAACATCAAACTTATAAGTCAACTCCATCAAAAGATTATTACCTATGACGTATATTTTGCCATTTCATAAGGGAATCATAACCTATAGGGTATTTTCCGTTGACCTAGAATCATTCAAATAAAAAAAAGTGAATTTAGTCACTATAATAAGTATAGTTTAAAAGTTTAAAAACTAAAACAACCGACTTCCATGCTGCGCGAGTCAGTTTCAGTAGCAAGTTTTAGACGTTTATCGTCATATCTCTGAAGATACTTATCAGATCTCGATGAAATTACAATGGGACCACCTCGGAAATGTACCCTACCGATTAAAATAAAACTGGCCAAGAGCGAGTCAGACTTTTGTCTCGCACACGGAGGGTTCCGAACCGCAGTATAATGATATATAATATAATATTTATATTATTTATAAGTATAATATTATATTATATTATATTACCGTGTCAATACCAAACATGCTTATTAACTACAACGCCATCTAACGAATATCTAACGAACTTCTAACACCAATTAAGTGAACGTTAACACAAAGGTAGGTAATTAATATTATTTATTAATAAGTTAAGCAATCATTTATAGATGGCGCTATAGTAAAACACGTTTTTTGTATGGTGACCCCCCTTTAGTTTTTAACTTGGTTCTGTATTTAGTATTTATTGTTATAGCGCAACAGAAATACATCGTCTGTGAAAATTTCAACTGTCTAACTATCACGGTTCATGAGATACAGCCTGGTGACAGACGGACAGACAGACAGACAGACGGACAGCGGAGTCTCAGTAATAGAGTTCCCAACGGAACCCAAAGGGTACCAACGTACCCTTTGGGTTCGGAACCCTAAAAATAATCGTTGAAATCGGTTTACAATTGACGGAGTAGATGCGTAACATACATACAAAAAACAAAATAGACGAATTGAGAACCTCCTTCTTTTTGGAAGTCGGTTGATTACAAACTTATTACCTACCTGTGGATGATGATATACGCAAGCTGGCTGGCAGCGGTTGGAAACAGAGAGCTGAAGATCGAGTTTAGTAGCGTGCCATAGGTGAGGCCTATATCCAGCAATGGACAGAAATCTAACGGAAAAGTTAAGAGCAACGCGGGGTGCAGTTTTCCATACAAATGTATTCCCCCGTTTCCTCCCTGGAAAATGCTTTTAGAGTAAAATTTGTTTCTACAAAAAATCTAGGTCTGCTGTAGCTACCTATAAAAGAAGACATCAAGGAACAAGGGCCATATTTCTAATTGCAAATGGTTGATCAAATAAAGCAAATGATAGGGACATAGCTGCAGCCGTCCTTGATTTTTTGTAGAAACAAATTTTGCTCTTGACGCATTTTCCAGGGAGGAAACGGGGGAATACGTTTGTATGGAAAACTGCACCCCGCGTACGCTCCTTCAACCTAGTTTGAAAATGACAAGTTTGAACCACAATCACAAGTTTCAAAAACCTCGGTGTGCGAGTCCAACTCGCACTTTGCCGGTTTATTATTATTGGTTATTTACTATTAGTCTTTCTTAATCTTAAATATTTGTTCTAGAGAACCACGCTTCAAGTTCAAAAACATATTACGTCATTTTGTCCGACAAGGTACGCTTATTTTATTTGTGTACAAAGTGTATAAAAACTGTAGCTAATTAAATATTTATCCATTTCGGGTGATATAGGTGTAAATTATTACTAGAGTCCGACCGAAACCGAATATTCGGCCGTGGCTTCAGTTTCGGCCAAAACCGAAACCGAAACCAAAACTCTCGTAGTCAAGTAGTAAGTATAAGTATATATAATATCCTTAAAATACTGAAATTTGGTGCATTTTACCCATTATCAGCGATGTAGATATGGTGCTAAAATAATAATTATAGCACCATATCTACACTAATACTCCCATCTACGGTGCTACAGAGCTATCCGAACGGCGCACGACAATTCTCGAACAGGGCCGCCACCGTCCGCCAAAGCTTTGGCGCGAGAAACGAAGTTAGGCGAGCGTGTAGGACAACTTCCGAAATCAGTTTCGGTTTCGGCAAAAGTTTCGGCCAATTTTGGCCGAAACCGAAACTGCCGCCGAAACTTGATTTTTGGCCGAAACTCGGCCGAAGCCGAACTTTCGGTCGGACTATTTATTATTACCCTTTATATTATATTTGTATTTGTTTGGATTGTTTGATTATAAGGCTCATTTCAGACTACGCTATACTATATAGTACTTATAGCATTTCAAGCAAGCCGGCTCGTATTTAGAATAGCTAAGTGTGAACGTGTTTTAAATACATGTATGGTGAGCGATATTGTTGTGCTATAAACTTTATGCTACTAGCTATTCCCCGCGGCTTCGCCCGCCTTTAAAAGTATCCTTTAGCCTAATCCATAGTACTAGCTATCCCTGTGCAAAATTTCAGCTACTTCGATCCAGCCGTTTGACCGTGAAGAATACTCAATCGTTTGTTGCGTTCATAATATTACATTTCATTGTTTAAGGTACTCTTAGATATAAAATGACAACGTTATGACCCTGGTAGGATATCGCAACATTTAAAGAGCCAGCGGACCGTTTTATAATAAAGATTACATCATTTTCATAATATATATATATGTACTTATATATATATATACCTATATATATTTATTTCGTTCACTTTATAGACTTATTTAACTGTTTATTTTTAATGTTTTGTCATCTAGGTATTCATTGAGCGTATAGTAAGCTTTAAGAAGTCCCAAACAAACAAATAAAATGACTTTCGCATTTATAATATTGGTGTTGATAAGCTATTATATTATAACACAGTCTGATATGCGCTCAACTGTATTTATTAGTACCTACTTTCTGATTCTAATTGGTGATGGGGGCGATAGGACCTGCACTGACGTCCCGCTTAGGTTGTAGGTATTGTATTGTGCATTTTCCCCTGCCGGCGATTACCTAGAGAGTTAGAGTTCCTTTGAAGCGTAGCACGGCTTTGGGTCACTGCCCGCTGGTGGTACATCACTCCAACGATGAAGGTTTTACTAGTGATGATGAAAACTGTAGATGTGTATGTATGCTTAATTGTGCTGGCGGTGCTAAAGCGGGTAGCGATGATCATAACTATTTTGTAATGTATAACTGTAAAATTAACATAGCTAGCATCATTAAATAACATACACTGACGGAAGTCACGGACTAATAAACTGCATCAAAGTTCAGGAAATCTTTCGAATTAATTGAATGGTCCTTTCCAGTATACAAACATACATTTAAGGATATATACTACGCTGTTATGAAGTTAACGAACCTAACTATAGGTTTTAATTTAAATTTGTATAATTTGTAATAATATTTAATATTTGTATTTTATTTCAAAGGCGTCTTTAACATTAAATCAGTTTATGAGTTTGTGAGTGTACTATACTATACTTGATTATTGTACCCTAGCTGCAAGAAATAATAGGCTGTTGTATTTTCATTTATACTATTACTAGTTGCGCCCCGTGGCTTTGACCTGGTGGTTGTAAACCTTCCTCTTGAATCACTCTTATCTATTGATGACAACTGTAAGAATTAAAATCCATTGCTTAGTCTAGATCTAAGTGTACAGCGACAGCAGCACCCTTAATACAAGTTTTCATTAGAGCTGTGAAAGTAACGAATAAATGTATACCCGTATGAATTCGTTACTATAAAACATCGAACTCGTTACTTTCGTATCGTTACTCGTTACTTTCGTTACAATCGGCTGTCGTGTATAATTGAATGTGTCGGTATCATTCTGGCACGTTACTAATAGGTTCGTTAAGTGTACTTGTATATTTAGTTATGGGTTATAGTACGAAAATAAATAAGTAGGCATGTTTTTTATGTTGAATAGAAATAAACATGTGTTTTACTAATTAAACTTATCCTGTCGTGCAGATAGAGAATAAAAATTACAGACGCAGTGTTACCGTATATTTTCACTGCACAGATAACATGTTGCAAAGCCGCTCTGTCATTCATAGGCTGTTAGACAGAGACTGAGATCGTACGTACGTACGTATGTCGTACATTTTGTCTCGTCTTGTTCCGAATACCGACACATGCGAATGATGCGAGTAACGAAACATATTCGAGAGTACCGATTCGGTACTTCGAGTCAGGCAGTGTTATCATTACTTTAATAACGAATACATACGATTCGACACAGCTTTAGTTTTCATACCAAATTCTTTATCGTATATCGAACAAATTTTGTATGAAAAACAGTACAGCGCCTCTAGTGGTTACTACACTTCACTAAATTTAGACCAATCAGGGAGCCAGTCGAAAGTCAAACACTATTTGAGATCTGTCAAAAGCGTTTACGATGAAGACTTGTACTAAGGGTACAGAATCGACTTTGTTTATATTATGTAAAGATCCAGCTTTTGCCCGCCAAGCACTGTCTATTATCTTTTCTATGGCACTGTAGCCGAGCGAGGATTGTGGTCAGTGACGTATAAATTCAGAGGCCTATGCCCAGGTGTGGACGTGATAATGACGTGACAGGGATAAGCACGTGACGTATACGTGATAATGATAATGATGATTCTATATTTATGTACGGTTTGTTTAATTTACAGCCAAATCAGTTACATAAACATAGCACTGAAAATAATGCCGAATCGACTACGAAACCTTTTAAATGGCCGTCCAATGGGCCTACCAAGGAAGATTACATTTACAAGGCGATATCACTAGCAACCGTTGTAGAGGTTACATATCAATAATTATAATATTTCCACGCGGGGTGCACTTTTCTATACAAATGTATTCCCCCGTTTCCTCCCTGGAAAATGCTTCTAGAGCAAAATTAGTTTCTACAAAAATCAAGGTCCACCCGCTGTAGCTGTAGCATTGCTTTTTAGGGTTCCGTACCCAAAGGGTAAAACGGGACCCTATTACTAAGACTCCGCTATCCGTCTGTCTGTCTGTCCGTCTGTCTGTCTGTCTGTCAGTCCGTCTGTCACCAGGCTGTATCTCATGAACCGTGATAGTTAGACAGTTGAAATTTTCACAGATGATGTATTTCTGTTGCCGCTATAACAACAAATACTATAAACAGAATAAAGTTAAAAATAATAGAGGGTCCCCATACAAGAAACGTGTTTTTTTCGGCATTTAACGCCATCTATGAACGCTTAGTTAGGTAAACGTCCCATAGATAGCGTTATATTGAAATGTCGATCCCTAACACCTTTTTTAGACGTTAGATGGCGTTATAAGAAATAAAATGTTTATTAATTATTATTTTTTGCTGGCGAAAAATGATAGTGGTATTTTTTGCTCGATCTTATAAAATACTGTAGTGTTGTACGGAACCCTACTAGTGCGAGTCCGACTTGCACTTGGCCAGTTTATTTTGACCAACCAAGAGAGGAGATTAGAAGGCTTATATTTCTTATATGGGCGTAGCTACAGCAGACCTTGATTTTTGGTAGAAAACATTTTGCTCTAGAAGTATTTTCCAGAGAGAAAACGGGGGAACACATTTGTATGGAAAAGTGCACTCCGCGTTCCCTCTAAATCGATCGCGATCGAGGGATCGTGAGTTCGATCCCGTCTCATTGCACTATTGACGTGAACCCACTCCAGACACAAGCATATTTAACTTAGTTGGAGAGGTTAACTAGACTACTGCAACCCACATTACTAGCAAGTTTTTTTTAAAATAATTATTGTTTTTCACTTTTTCTATGAAAGTCATAAGTTAATCACAAAAAACTGGCTATTGGCATCACAGGTCTTGTGAGACGAAGTCAAGAGAACTTCATGCTTGTACTGTTGGATGGATACATTCTACTAAAATACCACTATTAAGTAATTAGTATTTGTTCTATTTCGATTCGACACTTTCAATGACTTTTTACCACTTAAATTCATGATTCCTTTCGGTACCGTCTTGCCATTAAGTGACTTTGATCCTTTCTAAGTATTCATTCTAGTCTCACTTCGACCCTTTCAATTCATTACTATGGACTACCGCGATAATTGTGTAATTTATTAATGTATTCTTTTTCATTTAGGCCGCAAGATCATTGACTTTACGACCAACCAAATCAACCTCTATGAGACCATTTATATATCCTAATACCCAGATCTCTGATTTATTAGAAATGACAAAAGAAAAAGATAACCATTTGGTAACTATGAGTCTTTTGGATAGAATTCGAGTCGATGAAGAAACTCTCAGAAACAAAATATCTTCAAATTTCTCATATTTCGACGACTACGGGAATATTAAAAACACATTTAAAAAGCTAAAGCCAGCTAATGAACACAAAGAAATTAACAAAGTATATCAAATATTAAAAAATAAACCGAATTCAGAACAGCTCAATGATCTAGCAGATGACTTAGCCCTCAACACTGCTATGACTATAACAAATAATAATGGGCAAGGCGCTGTAAAAGCGTTTACCAATTTTCCTGAAGAACTTAACCACGGCCGTAACAACATTGATTTAAGACTTTTAGAACAAGCTATGAAAGAGAAGAAATTAACTACATTGTCACTTACTCTGTCGTCACCAAAAGTCTACTCTAACTTAACAAGTAAAATGAATGAAAACAAGTTTGTTACTATGCCTTTCACAACAGAGACACATTTGGGTGTCAAAAATATAACCACAAAGATTATTAAAGCTTTTGATAAAAAAATAAGCGGTAGAAACACTGAACATAAAGGAGCTGATGAAACTGATTCTAAAAAAATCCAATCACAAGCAAATCATCTAGATACAACTGTTACGTTTTCAAAATATAAAATACCGGAAAATGATAACCACTTCTTTAAAAAACTTCTTGCAAATGATGGTAATATAATGGTGAAAGACGAATCCAGTAGAGCACACGCAGAAGAAAGATATTCAAGGTTCTCATCCAAGTCCATGAACAAATATTTTAAAACTACAACACCACACCCAAAAGTATTATCTCAATTCACTGAAAACACACCTAAAACAATGGAAAATCAGGATCTTAATGATCTATATAAGAAAATAATCGAAAAATACGAAGGACTTAAAAATTATAAGACAGATAATAATGACGCATTAAATGAAAAGTATTTCGATACTGCGTCCCCACAAAAAGTTACCATCTCAATGCAGAAAATTACTATGAGTGTGAAAGAAGACATAAACGAGGCTAATAAACAGAAAAGTAAGTATTACGACCTGGAGGATATGTCTAAAAAAATATTTGAATCTGAGAAAGAATCCGCGCTTAAGACAAAGGCACAAGCCAAAACTTATAAGCTTGACAAAGATTTAGGAAATATAGAAAATCTTCTTCCAGATATAATTGACACTAACAATATACAGTTTAGGGTAACAGATAGTGATATCTATCAAAGCACGGCTAATAACCACCAAAATACAATAAATTATGAAGATAAACATCGATCACCAATAACTGAAGCAACAAATCGCATCGATAGTAAAACGAAACATGGTCATCATGGGAAATTATCGGAAAATTCGATCGATGCCTTATATAAAGAAATTATGAAAAGGCCAGGTAGTAAGTTAAAAGATAGTGATATTTATCAAAGTACGATTTATAACCATGGAAATACAGTAAATTATGAAGATAAACATCGATCACGAGTAACTGAAGCAACAAATCGCCTCGATAGTAAAACGAAACAAGTTCAACATAGAAAATTATCGGAAAATTCAATCGATGCCTTATATAAGGAAATTATGAAAAAACAAGGCATAACGGCGAAACTTTACAATAAACCTAAGAATTTAAAAAATGAATTAAAATCTTTAGAAGCCAATCTTCCAAAAAAAAGCACAGTCAAAGTATCAAACTTGCCAGACTATAGACATACACAGGAACAAATTCTAGCAAAGGACAGAAAAGAAATGGAAAACTTGTTCAAAGAAGTAATTGAGGCCTCTGAATCCACGCCCGATATTAAATTTGAGAGATTCCACACACAGAAATCCAAGACCCAGCATAGCACAATTGAGGATACGTTGATGCCAAATGCAAACGTAAATACTGAAAAAGGTGTAACGATTCCAGAAAAAAAAGAGCACTCACTAAACCCAAAACATAGAACAGACAGCAAAGTATCGGATGAAAAAAATACACATATAAAATGGAGCATAGACAAAATAACGAATCTGCCAGACTATAGACACACACAGGAACAAAATCTTGCAACACAAACCAAAGAAATGGAAAACATGTTCAAAGAAGTAATTACGACCTCTGATAACACGCTCAATGCGGAAAACAAATTTGGTAGATTTCACACACAGAAATCTAAGACTGAGCATACCACAATTAAGGAATTACCAGAATATAAACTCCACAAGAGTACAACAGTCAACACTGAAGCCAAACCTGAGAGAATGCACGAAAAGATATTTAAACATTTAAATTGGGATCGTGTAAAACAGCTATTCGGGCACGATAGAGTATGTAATTGTAAATGTAGGGTAAATAGAACGATGTGCCGAGCCTGTGCTGCGAGCGACGAGGTAATGAGAGAATTGATTTTCGAATTTAACAACATGGAAGATTACATGAAACGGCATTGTACAGAAATTCAGACGTTTTTCTGGATGAATCCGACTGGTGGGAAGAAATTAAGAGACTCGGTGCATAGGATCGATAAATCCATGGAAGATTATTATAAGAGGGTTCGAGGGAAATGTACGGGACGGACTTGCAAGACGTTCGCTACATATTTGGATAAGAGGTCATCAACGGTCAATTCGAATAATTATGTCGGATTCCGATCAGAGAATTTATGATAATAAATAGTAATTAATAATTGGCGTTTCTTATTGTATTGTTATATTATATGCCTATGCGCTAATAGAGGGTGCCAACAGTACCCTGTCGTCGGCGTAGCTTAAGTTGTTGACAAAAGTCCCGTCAATAGAACAGCCGACCTGCATACCACTAAGCCCCTCTATCAGCTCGTTTACATAAAGGATAAACAGTTTGGGAGAGGTTAACCCCCCTGCCTCACCCCACACCGCAACCCGTATGGCTCAGAAACCTGTTCAGCCCACTTTACATGATTCACTTGATTGTCGTAACAATATTAAAATAATAAAAAAAACATACAGACGATTTGAGAACCTCCTCCTTTTTTGTGAAGTCGGTTAATAAAAAATAAGTTCCTAAGATCGTTTAAAAAACTAAAAAAAGAACCGACTTCAATGCCGCGCTATTAATTTTTAACCGACTTCAAAAAAAGGATGAGGTTTCTCAATTCGACCGTATATATATATTTTTTTTTTTATGTTTGTTCGGGGATAACTTCGTCATTTATGCACCGATTTTGATTATTCTTTTTTTGTTCGAAAGGAGATATCCCAAGTGTGGTACCATGGTAATTTTATCGAGGTCTGATAAGTATCTCCAGAGATATTGAGATAAACATCTCAAAATTGGTACTGAAAATGAACATTGAAGTCGGTTCTTTTTTTAGTTTTTAACCGACTTCAAAAAAAGGAGGAGGTTTCTCAATTCGACCGTATATATATATTTTTTTTTTTTTTTTTTTATGTTTGTTCGCGGATAACTTCGTCGTTTATTAACCGATTTCGATTATTCTTTTTTTGTTCGAAAGGAGATATCCCAAGTGTGGTACCATGGTAATTTTATCGAGGTATGATAAGTATCTCCAGAGATATTGAGATAAACATCTCAAAATTGGTACTGAAAATGAATAGCGCGGCATTGAAGTCGGTTGTTTTTTAGTTTTTAAACGATATTATTAAACGATATTATCAGTACCAATTTTGAGGTGTTTATCTCCATATCTCTGGAGATACTTATAAGACCTCGATAAAATTACTATGGTACCACACTTGGGATATCTCCTTTCCAATAAAAAATAATAATCAAAATCGGTTCATAAACGACGAAGTTATCCGCGAACAAACATAAAAAAAAATACATATACGGTCGAATTGAGAAACCTCCTCCTTTTTTTGAAGTCGGTTAAAAAACTAAAACCCGACTACTGAAAAATCACGCTCTAAAAATAATGAAACAAGAAAATATTCTCATCTGAGATCGCTAAGTACAAACTATTCAATATGTATCGTGTATTATACAAACAACTAACTTGTAATAAATATTTTATTGTATTTCATACATATTCATGGTGGTGTTCAGTGGATACCCGTGGTCGTATGTTACTTTGCAGAATGTATTGTTTTGTTACGGTAGGTGAAATACGACCACGTAGAAGATGGCGAGTTGAGCTCGCCGCCTTTATTTACCGAATACTGGTCTACAACAGCACAGGATAAAGATACGTGGAAGTCATGAGGGGAGGCCTTTGCCCATCAATGGGACACATAGATCTATTAATAATAATAATAAGTTGTTTAAATAATATACGGTACATATTGAATAATTTCTAAATAGCGATCTCAGATGAGAATATTTTATTGTTTCATTCTTTCTCAATTTTTTAGTAGTCGGGTTTTAGTTTTTGAACTTATTTTTTATTCAGTTTTTTTAAAAAAAAATTTATTAAAAAAAACCCCACATTTTGGGGTTTTTGCATAAATGTATACATGCATACATGTCAACATACTTACATACAAACATAGCGATTAGCGATCAACAAACACATAACCCTCCCTATTGCTTCTTTGCAACGCCGCGCTGTGGGGTAAAAATTGTTTTCCTTGACTTCGACGAGATATATCTCGCAAACGCTACGTTTGACAAAAATTTGATGTACAAAACACTACCTTCATTTTAAAATCCCTATTTAAGGATACCACACACGATGGGGTAGGGTGAAAAAAATAAAAATATTCTTAGTGGTGCTCAGAGGATAGCCGTGGTCGTATGTCACCTACCGTAACAAAACAATACATTCTGAAAATTAGGATACGACCACGGAGATCCACTGAACACCTCTAAGAATATGTATGAAATACAATAAAATATTTATTCAAAGTAAGTTTTTTATATAATAAACGATACATATTGAATAGTTTGCACATAGCGATTATCATAGATGAGAATATTTTCTTGTTTCATACTTTTTAGAGCGTGATATTTCAGTAGTCGGGTTTTAGTTTTTGAACTTATTTTTTATTCAATATTGGCACGACAATGGTCTTCATTTAGATCTATCGGCAAGTGACAATGAACAATACGTAGTAAAACATAGACAGAACTTGCGCTAGATGGCCTCCTGCGCACTGCAGATGTTCAATACTCAAACCATCGTGGCCAGCCAACAAATTGAGAACCTCCTCCTTTTTTGTGAAGTCTGTTATAAAGGAAAGTCCAGGGGGCTGATCACGAAAATCAGTGAATGAACGAAATTAACTAAATGACGGGGACGGAGCTATACAGCCTACATGGCTGCGTCCCCTTCATTTCGTTCATTCAATGATTTTCGTGATCAGCCCCCTGGACTTTCCTTTATAACAGAATTCACAAAAAAGGAGGAGGTTCTCAATTTGTCTGTGTTCTTTTTTTTTTATTTTCTTGTGTGTATTTTACGCGATTACTCCGTCAATTGTGAACGGATTCAAATGATTCTTTTTTTAATAGGTAGGGTACGTTTCCGAGGTGGTCCCATTGTAATTTCATCGAGATCTGACTTTTATGTCCACAGATATGGAGATAAATACCTCAAACATAGAATGTACTGGTTTTAGAAGAAGAGTCCCAAGAAGATTATACACAAAGGAGGTTGCTATTGCATATACTTTTGAAGACTAAAAAATATGACCTTGAGTAATGTTTTTACATCTTTCTTCACGTGGATTTTGGTTTTTTGACAGATATCCTTACGGTAACTGTGAGCGAGATAGAAACAAAGGTGGGAACAATTAATTTGTCTTCACAGGAATGTTCTACCGGGCATAGTCTTGTTAGGGTGCAACGTTTTTGAGCACACCTAATATTTTTTGACATGACATGACGTTATGCGAATATGGCGGCCATATAAGTCCCGCGACACTGCATACATAATTAAATAACTCAGAATTATGAACGTGCTTTGTACCAACCAACACTGCAAAAAAATATCTACTATCCTTTAGACTTGGCTGGCACCGACTTCAAATAGATAAGTGGGTAGCGCTTATAATAATTATATTTTTCGCTGTTGAGTGCCTGTTTGTGGTTATAAAGTCGGTTTTTTTTTTAAAATAATTAACCATGGTCTGTATAACTAGTACTCGCTTATCTTCCTTAGGTGTGAACACAAAATATTTTAGTGACACTTTTGTAATAGCCGACATATTTTTTGTGAGCAGACGACGGAAACCCGTTAATTTGTACTGTACTGTACAATTTCTTTTTATTTTATAGAAGCCGCTAGCCTATGAGATATTAAAAATAATCGTTAGCCGTTACGTTTGACCACTGTGTTGCCGGTACACCGTAAGGTTACGGCGGCAGATTGTTTCCTTGATGGTAGTACGCTACTTTTTAGTAGCAAGTCAGGCGGAACATCGATATAATATACTCTTACCACCAGCAGATGCGAGTTAAATAGAAATAAAACAAAACTTAGTACATTTTACACTTTATTTTCCATTACGATGTTTATAATAAATCAAAGGAATATTAGCACAAGCTTTCGATAATATAAACGTAATAAGTACTAAAGTCTCTCCAAAATGTGGCACTTATAAAAAAAAACACTTCAAAATCTTCACATTCCACGCTTTCTTGCGACGGCCGTTTTCAATGCCTAAGATTTTTTACGTTTAGAGCCAATTTCACAGCTTCCCGATAGCTAGCCCATACCTGTTATAGCTTGTCTAATTTATGATGATATATTTGACAGCTCACGCCCTTGAAAGTTAAAGGCTTTATTCACGATCAATTTTGCTGTACGTCCCGCCAAGCACATGCACGATACAAAAGTACCGTGAGTAGGCTTGACGTACGTCGATCATTATTATTCATTGTTTGCTGGACTTGCACGACTGATTTTGCATCCAGCGAGCACCCCCACCACCGCGAGCGTCGTGCAGATGGACAGTGTATAACGTGGACGTACGACAGAGCAGTCCAGCACCGTGCGTGCTTGATCGTGTGTAGACTTGCTGTACAGCAGATTTAACATATACATATAATATACATATATAATTTAAAATATTTTTTGTTCGGTTTCCTCTGCTCGCTTGATGTGCGCATGATAGTCAGTATGCTACATCCAGCGCCGCAGCCTTGAGCTGACGTACAGCCGGGATGGATCGTGAATAAGGCCCTTTACTTTATTTTTTGGTGAAATGCTGGTACTACAATAATGTGGTTCTTCATGGACGGGTACCGCCCATTTAACTAGGAAGGTGCCACGCAAAACAAACAACCACAGATTATCGATAATCGGTTAGAAATAAAATAAATCGAACATATAAAAATTAACATTTGGGTATGTATATTATTTTTTGTAACTATATAAGGTTATTGCTCTACACATATTTTATATCACGTAATTATTTGTAAGAAAAAAAAAACTATACCTTCCCGCGTTAATAATGTACTTCGAAACGATGCTCTACGAAGCCGAAACTAGCCGATTATATTCCTGTTTAGCTCGGAGTGCATTATTTTTACCGCCGGGTCTATATCACAGTACCTAATCGGTTATTAAACATTATAATACATCATGCCATGCAACTATCGATTCCAAGTTCCATGAGAACAATCGATAATCGAATAAATTCATTAACGATTATTGCACTACCACTTCCATACTGTGTCTGTGAGCTGTCAAAATATCATCCATAATTTGACAAAACATAGGAACTTATGGTATAGAGTTTGGTCTTCTTTTATATGGCGTCATCTATCAGATAAAATTATCTGGTAATTTATCAGGAACCGATGAAACTGGCCCTTATATACATAGTTTTACATTTTAGTAAGCTTTTATTAGATAAACAAATATTGATTGCTCATTACAAAATTATGCCCGGTCCAGACCAAGTAAACGAATAGCTGAATAGCTAAAAGAAAACACTTATACAGGCGTATAACTACATCTCCCTCTAGCGTCCGTTGACGTTCGTTCCCGTTCGGCCGGTGTGTACCTCGCATGTCATGAAACTCTTAGGCGCAATCTACACGAGCAAGTTTATCACTGCGACATTCTTTATTTAATCAATCTCTACACGGCGATATCACCGCGATTCTCTCGTTCGTGGAGTTGGCGCCTTAAACGGAAAAGTTTAATACTAACCGTATGGGCGGTCTTATAGCTAAAAAAGAGAGCTCTTCGCCAGAAAACTAAGATGGAACGGAACTAAAAAGAGTGGTGAATAAAACCAAATAAGACCAAAGCTTTTTTTTTAAATTCTGGAAATACAAGCACTAGGCCACTATATCTCACGTGACGTGTGGTGTTAAGTGTAGATGCGGTCGAAGATGGAATTGTGGTTATCTGTAAGTGGAAGACAGTACTGAAACAAGACGCTGGACAACTGACTTTAGTCCAAACCTAAAGCAACTTTCCCAACCTGTCTTGCATATATTAATTAATTGATTAATACATATTAATTAATTAAAATGTACAATTAATTAATATGTACCATTAATTAAATATGGCTCAGTGGCGTATCTTGTGACAGGCCTACGTCCAGCAGTGGACTGACACTGGCTGATTATGATGATAAATTAATTAATAAACACATATTAATTAATTAATACCTATCATTAATCAATTAATTTATACATATTAATTAATTAATATGTAATACATAACTATAATTATAAAAAAAATAATATATAAATATGTTTTCTTCAAATAATATATATAAGGAGGTTTGGAGACGGTCAGACGTCAAGCGGCAAGCACGTAGTTTTGCTTGAGCCAAGCAGCTTGATGCGGCCGTCAAGCAGATTTTCTCACTTCCTACTCGATCGTTTTACAGGCAGGTAGCATCGTCCGCCATGATGCACCCAGTAACTATTATATAAACTGTGGCTATGCTTGGTCAAGCCGGTCGCGAACACTATCAAAACGTAGCGTCAAGCAAATAATATAAAATCACTTCAAACACGCGTCAAGCACGTAATGCTTGACTCAAGTATTAAGCAGACATTGTATACTGTCATTACGTACTTGACGCTTGACCGTCTCCGCACCCCTTTATGAATTTAAATCTAGGATGTTTGATGTATTGAAAACGACCGTTAGGCTACATACACACTAGGCTTAAAGTCAGCCGCAAATAACATGGTCTAAGCCTTACTACGTGCCACGCTGTTTTGAAACTCATATGCGTTTTTTATTTCACATAAACAATTATTTACTAAGGATTCCTAATGATTTAAACCCATACATTTTTGCATATATTTAAATACAAATTCAATGTTTTTATAAATGCATATTAACTCCAGCCGCGTTAATTCAACACGTTAATTAAATAACTGGTTTTATCTAAAAATTCCGACTTCATATGTCGTTCAAGCTATTTTTTATACTCTGTCCAACCACTACTACTAGTAATGTGCAACCCACATTGCTAGTAAGCTTCAAGATAAAAAAAAAACATCTTTTGATAGGTTGAGTACTAATCAATTAGTGATGACCTAACGTGTTACCAATTCGATTATTTAGTGCAATCGACTTTATTTATTTCAATCGATTTAATTAATATTATTATGTTAATTTCGCTTTACATTTTTTACTTAAAAGAAATAAAATATCATAATATAACTTTTTTTAAACCGATATAGACAAGGCATTTTAATGTTTTAAAAAAAGGCCAAGTCAAAAGTACTCATAACCGGCGAGCATGTATGAAGGCGCTCATGAAAGTGGAAGAAGCGAAAGAGGTATGTCAGGATCGTAGCATGTGGAAAGAAGTAGTCTCTGCCTACCACAACGGGAAAAAGGCGTCATTTTATGTATGTAGTTATGTATTTTAATGTTTTAATTGTGTAATAATTATGGTAGTTAGCACGTAGAAAGCGTTATTTGCGTTATTTGTAAGCTTTCATTTCAATAATAAAAGTCGATTAAATAGGTGTGCTATGTACTCATTCCAATTTCAAATGAAAATTGTTACTTCAAATTGAAATTAAATTAATTAAAATTCAATACTTGAATCTTAAATTGATTAAAGTCAAATCTCTATAATAATCGATAAAAAATCGAATAGATAATTAGGACCTCACTATTTGATTAGTACACAAACTCTCCAGGGTCGGATTCAGTACAATATTTGTGGCCTTATTCGAAGCCAAATTAGACTTCGTTTTATAAGATTTTCGTAGTTTACCAGATAATAAAGAAAATAACTTTTGAATATAAGACCGACCGACAGCGACCAGCGATTTACGATACCTTTATCCGAAAGTACTATACATTTTAGTTCGTCCGTTGAACCGTTGATTTTACTTTCGACAGCTCTAGGGTTGGATTTAGGTGCTATAAAAAAAAAGATTCGTCACACTTAATGCACCGTAACGTGGCACGCACTAAAGACTTGTAATTTAGGCCAGCGACACATATATACGGAATTCCGTTTGACATTTCGAACGCAATAAATCCATCTAAATCCATGGACCACCTATCACATATGTACGATAGTTTTCCGTTCGAAATTTTCTCTTCGAAACGGAATTTCGAATGTGTGTGGCCAGTAACGGAATTCCGATTTGTTATTTAGATTCGGAATTCCGTATGTATATAGGTTAAGATTATCACCAACTCGACTCCTCTCCCAACCGGCAATAAAATGTTCATTAAAATGTAAGCCTTGTTTTTTTTTTAATGGTAAAAGGTAACAGGACAAGCACGACGCTCGCCTGATGGTAAGCGATGACGTCTACCTATTACAGATACAGCAGCATGCAACATTCTGGACTGCCAGAATCTTGCATGTCACTGCACTGCGCCTGTTACCTTGAGACATAAAGATGTTGAGTCTCACATGCCCTGTAATTTTACTGGACACCTTGCCATTTGAACCGAAAAACATTCCTATTTCACGGCAGAAAACTAATTGGCAAAGTGGTGGTACCGCCCCAGGCGGACTAGCAGAAGTCCTACTACGACAAAATTTACAACACAGAGAGCTGACAGCGCTGTCTCCGCGTTGTGTTGTCAATTTAAGAGCAAACGCGGGGTGCATTTTCCCATACAAATGTATTCCCCCGTTTCCTCCCTTGAAAATGCTTCTAGAGCAAAATTTGTTTCTACAAAAAATCAAGGTCTGCTGTAGCTTTACCATTTACTTTTTTTGATCAACCAATTGCAAATAGAAATATGACCCTTCAAATATTTTAAAGAGAAGATTAAACGGCTTATATATATTTTTGCAATTGGTTGGTCAAAAAAAGCAAAACATGAATACAAGTACAACATAGCTACAGCAGACCTTGATTTTTGTACAAAACAAATTTTGCTCTAGAAGCATTTTCAAGGGAGGAAACGGGGGGAATACATTTGTATGGGAAAATGCACCCCGCGTTTGCTCTTAAATTGACAACACAACGCGGAGACAGCGCTGTCAGCTCTCTGTGTTGTAAATTTTGTCGTAGTAGGACTTCTGCTAGTCCGCCTGGGGCGGTACCACCACTTTGCCAATTAGTTTTCTGCCGTGAAATAGGAATGTTTTTCGGTTGAAATGGCAAGGTGTCCAGTAAAATTACAGGGCATGTGAGACTCAACATCTTTATGTCTCAAGGTAACAGGCGCAGTACAGTGACATGCAAAAATTCTGGACTGCCAGAATTTTGCATGCCGCATCTGTAATAGGTAGACGTCATCGCTTACCATCAGGTGAGCGTCGTGCTTGTCCTGTTACATTTTACCATAAAAAAATATAATGAACATTTTTTGCCAGATTTTTTGTTTGTTTTCAGTATCGATTTTCAAGCACCCCACTGTAACACTAACATCAGAGGCGCGTAAAATGTGTCTTTTGTTGTTGTTCTTCCATAAAATTCTCGATCGAGGATATCGTGGCAGGTTAGTAGAGGTCATCCATTAACTGTCCCGATTTCAGACCACCGCCTCGACTTAACTCAGTTACTGAAAAATACATTTTAAGCTTAGTTATATACTAGCGACCCGCCCCGGCTTCGCACGGGTAGAGCATTTATGTCTACATTTTTTGCATCAACATATTGCGTCGAGTATGAGTTTTTTTTATATATATGTTATAGGCCAGCGTTTGACCACTATCTCATCTGTTGGTAAGTGATGATGCGGTCGAAGATGGTAAGCACGCTAGGCCTAGAATGGGAACTGGCTCTCAAGGATATAACTGCCGGAACACATTAGATGTTTGGCGACAGATTTTCTAACTTGAGGGTAGCTGTCCAGGCGGACACTAGATAGTGTCCTACCACCATGCGGGTGTTTTTGGTTTCTTAACGATGTTTTCCTTCACCTCTGTGAGAAGCGTACATAATTTTTTCTACAGAAAAATCCATTGGTGCACAGCGGTTTGAACTCGGTACCACGGCATCAAAACCGACCGTTCTCCAGATTACACCACCGAGCCCTCAAAATAAAATGAGTTACCATCTTTAACAATCATCGTCATATTTCAACCAATTTACCTACACAAAACCTTAACGAATTATGTAACACCTAAACCTTCCTCATGAATCACTCTGGCTATTGGTGAAAACTGCATGATAATCCGTTCAGTAGTTTTTGAGTTTATCGCGAACAGACAGACAGACGCAGGCAGGGACTTAAATGTATAATATGTACATACATGAGTATACATAGCCGAAGATCGGGCTCAGTGGCGTGTCTTGTGAGAGGCCAATGTCCAGCCGTGGACTGACACTGGCTGATGATGATTGATGATACGTACATGTACCGCGTGTAACATATCAGCAGGCACGCGGTGAAGCTACGCAATCATTCCTCCTCGGGCGGCGCCGGGGGCTCCTCGCTAGGCGCGCTGGCTGGAGGCAGCTCTGGAAATTATACACAAATACTTTAGTTATCAACTTCGTTTTCATTTTTTTTAGTGTTCCGTTCCTCAAAAGGGAAAAAAAGAACCCGTATAGGATCACTTTGTCGTCCGTCTGTGTGTCTGTGTGTCTGTCTGTATGTTTGTCACGAACCTTTTTCTCAGGAACGCGTAAAGGTATCAAGTTGAAACTTATATCAAATAGGTACTCGGGTCTGTGATATTTTTTGGCTGTGAAAAAATTAAACTTGTAAGTAAACGCGGTCAAAAGATATGACCGTTTATGTTGCATTTTTTGCATATTTTGCGATTTCAAAAGGGAATTATCTATAGGGTACTTCCCGTTGCCCTAGAATTATGAAATTTGACAAGAAGCAAGGTCTTGAAGCACTTATATAGAAATGAAACCCGTAAATATGTAGTTTAATAACAAAAAAAGCAAAAATACTATGACAAACTTTTTATTTGCGGTTAGTTCATTACAGTGTCTAGGCATCGTTCGAGGGATCGAACTGCAAAGTTAAGTTTGTTTTGACAAGTTTTTACGGAAACCTCGGTGCGATTCAACTCGCATTTGACTGGTTCTTTTACATATCTTATAGCCTAGCGTTTGACCACTATCTCACTCGCTTTTTATCTCATATCTATAAATTAATTTAAATTAAAAAAATTGTTGTCTGTAAAGTTGGTTTACGGACGATAGTTTAAAGTGACTACGTCATAACAAAACATTCATATTCATATGCATAATAAATACTTAAGGGGTTAGGGGTAGTCAGAGACACGAAAAAATGACAATTTTCAGTAATTTTTTTTTGCTATTAAATCATGTTATTTTACAAAAGTAATAATATGGCATTATTATACAATGTTTTGACTTGAAGTCACGAAAATTTGATAAAAAAAATATTTATTATTTCCAAAGTTATAGCTGTGTAGTCTGTGTTGACCCAGTTTCAAAAAAAGGTCCTTGCGGTGACATCATAAGTCCTTGAAGATTCATCAAAAATCAATGAAACAAAAAAAAAATTATGGATAGATAATCTTGTGCCTGATCGAAGCTTTTTTTTCAAAATTAACAAAATGGCGGTCTTTGGAAATTGTTTTGCAGATTTTCGGAAAAAAACCAACATTTAATTGTTTATAAAAAATCGAAGTTTAAAAAAAAAATCCTTCGATCAGGCATTAGCTTTTTATGTTTTCTAAAAGCTGTATAAGTTTCATTCAAATCTATTGAGCGGTTTTTGAGTTACAGTGGTCACCAGTTCAAAAAACATAGTTTTGAGAAAAACGCATTTACCTGCTCCCGAGCGTTTTGGAGTGCCCGAGCGCTCTTTGTTATTTGTCGAATAACTCGAAAAGTAATTATCAGATCAACTTCAAATTTTCAGAGAATATTTTTAAGATATTACACTTATCGAAAATGCAAAAAGAAAAATGATTTTTTGAAAATCCTGACTACCCATAACCCCTACCTGCTCCCGAGCGTTTTGAAGTGCCCGACCGCTCTTTGTTATTTGTCGAATAACTCTAAAAGTAATTATCGGATCAACTTCAAATTTTCAGAGAATATTTTTAAGATATTACACTTAAAGAAACAAAAATTTGATTTTTTGAAAATCCTGACTACCCCTAACCCCTTAATGGCAAACAAAAAATAAAAGCACTAAACAACTACAATCTTAAAAAAAATACTTTACTGGCTACAATCTTGTGATTATACAAATACGGAAAAATTACTAGAAAAAATAGTATAATACAGCATTTATAATCTTCAAACACAAACACCCACACTCACACACACAAAGACTCTCACACACTCACATACACACACACACATACACTCACATACATGCACTCACACACATCTCAAATCGCTTACCTTTGTTTAAGATAATAATCATATACAGTAGTAGTTTAACTAAGTAAAACTGCTTATAATTAGAAATTGCTTGGTAATCTATTTTCTACATAGTATTTTGTTAAGGCCGTTGTCTTGGAAAATTGACTCGCGGCAAAATATTTGTGCAGCGCTACTATTTTTTTAAAGCAAAACCACTTAATATGAACAAATGAAAATTGATGTACATAAATATTCTGGACATAAGTTATCGCTACATATTTTTTTAAGGATCATCACGAAGTATTATGGTTGGTAAATCAAACGCTAAACAGGACTCTGCCGCGCCTAACACCATTTCGGGTTAGGTTTGAATACCTAGTATATGGAAATAAATAAAGAAATAGCAAAACTTTTCAGACCATACCTTGAAAAACATCTTCTTATTGAATGTATACTGGATAGATTTTTCTTAATATCTATCATATTCTTAATTCACATGTTACAAAATCGTAAAGTTTTTAAGATTTCGTTGTTTTTTAAACTGTTTTTTTCTTGATAATAAAGTGAAGCATTTACGTAAAATATTATGTTTTAAAATGCCTATGATTTAATTCAATAACCATGTAAAAAGTAGCACTCGTATTTGATTATTACTTAAATAATAATAACATGGAGAAAAACTAAAAAATGCAGTTTATAAACAAGAATCGCGTGAAAAATTCCTCAGTGGCGGCCAAGCAGTCGTCTCGATCAGTCGATCAGACTCTTTGATAAAACAACATAAACCCACCAAATTTGGGCTCGATTGATTCGTATTGAGGAGGACTACCTAGATGATATTATCCAGAGTCTGATGATGAAGCCGGAAGGTGGCCACGGCATCTCTTTGATAAAACAACATAACCCCACCGAGCTTGGGCTCGATTGATTCGTAGTGAGGAGGACTTTACATCTAGATGATATTCAGGGTATGATGATGAAGCTGGAAGGAGGCCACGGGATTTCTGTGATAAATTAACGTAACGTTTTTTTTCGAATGGAATGGATATGGAATGGAAATGGAATGGAAACGGAATGGAAATGGAATGGAAACGGAATGGAAATAGAATGGAATGAAAAGTGTCTTTAAAACGATTGACTATGAGAAAAAATAGTTTAAGAAACCTCAATGTCATTTTTAAAGACCTATCTATAGATAACCCGCACATAAAGGACCACTCACCAAGGACTCTCCACTCTCCACTCAGAAAGGAAAAAAAGGGTTTATATAAATTCCATCCCTAAGAGGGTAATACGGTAGACACATTTTAAAACGGACTTAAAATGGGAAAAAATATTGTCAGTTTTTAGGGTTCCGTAGCCGAATGGCAAAAACGGAACTCTTATAGATTCACCATGTCTGTCTGTCTGTCCGTCCGTATGTCACAGTCATTTTATTCCGAAACTGTTAGGACTACAGAATTGCCACTGAGTAGGTAGATGTATTCTGTGAACCGCTTTCCGATTTTTATACAATGATAAAAAATATGAAAGTTTAAGGGGGGGCATCCAATACATGGAAATGGAACAAAAAATTTTTTTTTTCATCAAACCTATATGTGTGGGGTGTGTCTATGGATAGGTCTTTAAAAATGACATTGATGTTTCTAAAATCATTTTTTCTCAAAGTCAATCATTTAAAAGATAGACGCGTCTAAGTGGTAAAATGTGTGTCCCCCTCCCTCTAACTTCTAAAGTAAGGGAGTGAAAAATCTAGAAAAAATATATTCTGTAGATCTCAATAAAAACTTTCAACGAAAATTGGTTTGAACGAGATACATTCTGCAGTTGTTGAGATATGGCGAACGCAAGTATAACTTTGTTTTTCATACAAACACTACGAAAAACGAAGTTATTTTTGTAGTTGCGAAAAATCATATACATAGAATACTCTACTGTGTTACGGAACCCTACGAGTGCGAGTCCGACTTGCACTTGGCCAGTTTTTTTATTAATATAGAGGAAGTGAGAGCGCTTATAAAATTTTGTTTCTCAAGACAAATAAGTCTTCGGTTTTTATCGTCTGGCTATTTACCTTGGTCAGGCCATAACTTTAGAACGGGTGAGCCGATACGAAAAAAAACTGACTTCACATGCCGCGATAGTCAAAATAGCCAGTAGTATCATGTCGTCAAGGTATACAAATGCTTATGTCATCATGGTATGTATTATGTTTGAGATGTTTATCTCTATATCTCCGGAGATAAGTGTCATACCTCGCCTCGATAAAATAGAAATGGGACCAAACGGGTGGCATAATCTCTCAAATAAAACTGGCCAAGTGCAAGTCGGACTCGCACTCGTAGGGTTCCGTAACACAGTAGTATTCTATAACTTAGATTTTTCGCAACTACAAAAATAACTTTGTTTTTCATAGTGTTTGTATGAAAATCAAAGTTATACTTACGGTCGCTATATCTCAACAACGGCTGACTGTATCTCGTTCAAACCAATTTACGTTGTTAGTTTTTATTGAGATCTACAGCATAATTTTTTTTTAGATTTTTCACACCCTAACTTTAGATGTTAGAGGGGAGGGGGGGAGGGACACACATTTTACCACTTTAGACGCGCCTAACTTATTCACACCTATACGTGTCGGGTATCTATGGATAGGTCTTTAAAAATGACATTGAGGTTTCTAAAATTATTTTTTCTCAAAGTCAATCATTTGAAAGATAGGCGCGTCTAAAGTGGTAAAATGTGTGCCCCCCCCCCCTCTAACTTCTAAAGTATGGAAGTGAAAAATCTAAAAAATATATATGCTGTAGATCTCAATAAATACTAACAACGAAAATTGGTTTGAACGAGATACAGTCAGTAGTTTTTGAGATATGGCGACCGCAAAGATAACTTTGTTTTTCACACAAACACTATGAAAAACAAAGTTAATTTTTTAGTTGCGAAAAATTATAGTTATCGAATAGGTACTTTACTGTGTTACGGAACCCTACGAGTGCGAGTCCGACTTGCAGTTGGCCAGTTTTTTATTTTTGTATAAAAATTGGAAAGCGGTTTACAGAAAACATCTACTACCTACCAAGTTTCAATTCTGTAATCCTAATAGTTTCGGAATAAAATTACTGTGACATACGGACGGACAGACAGATAGACAGACATGGCAAATCTATAAGGGTTCCGTTTTTTGACATTCGGCTACGGAACCCTAAAAAAATGTTTGAAATCGGTCAAAATTTGATCGACTATTGCGGTAACAAACATTAAAACAAAATATATATACAGTCGAATTGAGAACTTCCTCCTTTTTTGTTAATTCGGTTTAGAAAGAGTAACAATTCAGCCTACCTTTAGCTTTTACGTTACAAACAATATAAAATAACAATTACAAAGTAGAGCAACAGTAAACTTTTCATTTATTTCATTATGATTAACGGGGTAGCGAGAGTTCACGCAGAGGGAGCAAAGAGATGTAAAACTGGTATGTATTCTGTGGCGCCACGTCGAGCGTGATTTTGAATTTTGCATAGAAAGAAAGCGGCCTTAATTAGTTCATATTTTGGGTTAACACTGTCTTTTGCAACACAGTCTCAAAGACTACAGCAAAAAGGCAGGGTACCACATAAAATTGTTACAACATTTTTGAAATAAAGCAATTTTGTATTTCTGTATTTGTATATCCTCATTCATACAACAAAACTTTGGTGAAATCGGCGCATGCGTGCAATGAGCGTAACGGAACAATGAGTGTAACGGGACAATGAGCGTAACGGGACATTTTTAGTGCATGCAGCCGGCGTTCATCGATTAATTAGACGTTGTCACGTCAAAAACTTATTTACCAATAAACAGCTACAAATTCAAGGACTTCAAACAACAACGAGCTATGATGGTCTAAAACTGATAATTCCAACTTACCAATAACAGGATCAGCGGTGGCCTCAGCCAGATTGGTGACGGACTTGGACTTGAAGCACTGGAAGTCCACGTGACGACTCTTGGCCTCCTCTTTCTCCCAGGACATGTGTATGAACGGTCGCTGGACGTAGTTGTAAATGACTTCTGCACGGCCGCCCGGCCGCTTGCGGACTTTCTCCTTGTATGTGGGGTAGCCTTCTACTCCGAGGCGGATCTTCTTGAGGCCCCTTTCTTTCATCACTTGCTTTGCTACATCTCTGTCAAAGATTATTTAGATTTTAAACTGTCACTTTTATTTCATTGTCTCCATCGATATAAAAAGGTAGATGCGGTACTCACTCTTTTGCCACGTAAACATAATGGAACTAGAAACAACTACATGAAAATACGAATTTCTAATGTCGAGCTTGATGTGCATGAAGAACAGAGGAACGCATTGATGCTAATTATTTAAATGGATCTGCGATAATTGTACATCTAATTCTGTACGTACTACACAAACGCCAGTTCGATTGTGGCGGGGGTCGAGCGGGGTCCCTTATCTCCCTTTTTTTATGCACATATATCGATGACTGTCTCCATTTTTTTTGTCCACCTTTAGCATGTCGTGACATGCATGTCGCCGGTGCTGATTGGTGGAAATGATTACAGCTGGTGTTGATTGGTGGATATGATGTATGACACTATTATTAGTATTGTTTACGGGAAATTTACCATGTATTTCTTTTAATATGAGTTTCCGATATTTCGGTGCTGTTACAAGCGCCATGTTCACGGACGCGGGAATATCGGAAACTCCTATTAACAGAAAAACATGGTAAATATTCCGTAAATAATACTAATAATAGTGACAGTGACCATGAAAACTTAAAAACTTATATGATGTATGATGTTGAGGTCTAGCTGTGATTGGTGGACGTTTCCGCAGCCATATTTGTACACATGCTAATGTGTCATGTCAACTGCTGTCATAGTAGCTAGCTACCGTAGCTACACATAAACAAACGTTTCCCTTGCATCGTGGTTTCATAAAAAATACACAATGTTTTAAAATTCTAAGTAATGTATTTGACGTTTTAAGACGTGGGCAGTGAGTGACTGAAATGAAAAGCCGAAGATCGGGCTCAGTAGCGTATTTTGGAATAAGCCTATATCCTCCTTATTGTAAGTAGGTAGTAGAACATACCTGTTCTCAATATACTTGAAGAACCGGTACAGCGGCGTGGACAGCACCGTCTGACTGTACTCGTCTCCCATCTGCGGGGGGTACTCCTCGTCCCACTCCACGGAGTCATCATCAAGCAGCACCACCACGTGGCATTCTCTGGAATGGTCACCGTCATACTACATATTATCGAATACCTTTAAATGAACATTTTGAAGTGAAAACTTCTTTAGCGGCGTTGTGAACTTTTTTTTGATGGGTAAAAAGTGTTAAACTCGCGTCAGGGCATCGCGTCAGGACACGTGACCTGATCGAAAATTCGTAAGACGGAGGGAGAGTAGAAACTTTTTTGCGATGGGAAAAAATATTTAAAGTCACGTCAGGACACGTGACTTAATTGAAAATTCGTAAGACGGAGGGAGAGTTGACCAAATGTACAACGTTACTGTTCAAGTTTTCATTTCTGCCGGCACTCCTGGAGTGCAAACCATTGTTTTTTTAGGGTTCCGTACCCCAAAAGGAACCCTTATAAGATCACTTTCTTGTCCGTCTGTCTGTCCGTGTGTCACCACTGATTTTCTCAGAAACGAGTGGACCTAGCAAGTTGAAATTTATACCAGATACTGAAGTCTATAGTCCCTATTAGGTGTATACACATCAAGGTCCTGAGTCATCACGATACAAAGACATAGGCAAATTCAGATTTTTGCGATAACTTGTAAGTACTAAAAATTAACCTTAATTTTCAACTTTTTTGTTTTTCGAAATGATTTACTTTACTTGTGCTGTAAGACTTTGCTTTGACCCAAAATTGACAATTCTAGATCAACCGGAATTACCCTGTAACCCTGTAAGACCTAGAATCATGAAATTTAGCAAGAAGCAAGGTCTTAAAGCACAAATTAAGGTTAATTCTAAAAAATAAAAAAAGTCGAAAATCAAAGGGTGCCCCCAATCCCCATACATACCATAGTTTACGCTAATTAAGATAGGCCTCCGAGTTATATGAGCGCTCATACAATTTATATGTCTAGCTTAATTGGCACCAACCTTAAATAAGGTAAATAAATAAAATTGTGTATTGTGTGGTAAATGTACTACTACAACATTTGTTTGAAGTGAAATTTAATTTAAATTAAGCTAGACCTCTAAATTGTATGAGCGCTCATATAACTCAGAAACCAGAGATCTTAATTGGCGTAAGCTATAGTATGTATGGGGATTGACGACACCTTTTTTATTTTTGGAACTTTTCCTTTATTTTTGCTGTAAGACCATGCTTCTTGCCAAATTTCATGATTCTAGGTCAACGGGAAGTACGGCTAACCCACATTACTAGTAAGCTTTTTAAAAAGTACATAAAATTAAAAACCGGCTAAGTGCGAGTCGGACTCGCGCACGAAGGGTTCCGTGCCATTTTCTATAAAACGGCAAAAAATCTAGTCAATCATGTCACGTGGTTGTATGGGAGCCTCCTGAAATATTTATTTTATTTTATTTTTTAGATTTGTTCTTATAGCGGCAACAGAAATACATCTGTGAAAATTTCAACTGTCTAACTATCACGGTTTATGAGACAGTCTGGTGACAGTCGGTCGGACAGACAGACGGACGGACAGCTGAGCCTTAGTAATAGCACAGAATAAATAATAGTACAAGTAATGGGGTCCCGTTTTTTACTCTTTGGGTACGGAATCCTAAATAAACTGGCCAAGTGCAAGTCGGGCTCGCACTCGCAGGGTTCCGTACCGCACTGCAGTATATTTATAAGATCGAGCAAAAAATACCACTATAATTAATAAACATTTTATTTCTTATAACGCCATCTAACGTCTAATATCCTTGAGAGCCAGTTCCCATTCTAGGCCTAGCGTGCTTACCATCTTCGACCGCATCATCACTTATCAACAGGTGAGATAGTGGTCAAACGCTAGCCTATAAAGAATTTAAAAAAAAATCTAAGTGAAAGTTAACACAAAGGTGTAAGGGATCGGCATTTCAACATAACGCTATCTATGGACGTTTACCTAAGCGTTCGTAGATGGCGTTATATTGAAATGCTGAAAAAAAACACGTTTCTTGTATCCCCCAGGGGGACCCTCTATTGTTTTTAATTTTATTCTGTTTTTAGTATTTGTTGTGATAGCGGCAAAAGAAATACATTATTTGTGAAAATTTCAACTGTCTAACTGTCACGGTTCATGAGATACAGCCTGGTGACAGACGGATAGACGGACAGACAGACAGACAGACGGACAGCGGAGTCTTAGTAATAGGGTCCCGTTTTACACTTTGGGTACGAAACCCTAAAAATCGTCCATATTTCGATGATGATAAAAATTAAAAAGATGAGTGATAGTTTACCTATCACCCCGCCTGGCAGACTCCACCATGAGCGGCAATATCAGCTGCTCCAAGAACGACTCGAACTGACGCCGAGCCCCCTCGTTGGACAGCTCGTGGAGTAGGCCACGAAGGTTCTGGAACATTCAATATTTTGTTATTATTAAACATAAGACTGCTGGAAGCAAAAGTGAGTAGCAATAAAAATAATTAACATACATACATACAATCACGCCTTTTTCCTGTTGGGGTAGGCAGAGATTACTTCTTTCCACATGCTACGATCCTGACATACCTCTTTCGCTTATTTCACTTTCATGAGCGCCTTCATACATGCTCGCCGGTTATAGCTACTTCTGACTTGGCCTTTCCTTAAAACGTCTCCGATCCAGTCGTGGATTTGTCAATAGGCCGTATAGGCCACGGCCTAGGGGCCGCAGCGTCTTAGGGGCGTCAGATTTCAGAGGACGCTTACTCGATTTCCGAGGATAAAAGTAAAAAACAAGGTACATGGGGCGACGGAAACCAAGTGGCCTACACTCATAAAAAAATTAAATCCGGCCTTGCTCCGATCTGGTCGTGATACGTTCGCCTAGGTCGGCCTCTACCGGTAGACCCATTCACACTCCTCTCATAAATCTGTTTCGTCAATCTATCTCCATCCATCCTCTGTAGATGTCCAAACCATCTATCTATCTCAATCCATCCTCTCTAGATGTCCAAACCATCTATCTATCTCCATCCATCCTCTCTAGATGTCCAAACCATCTATCTATCTCCATCCATCCTCTCTAGATGTCCAAACCATCTATCTATCTCCATCCATCCTCTCTAGATGTCCAAACCATCTAAACATTCCTTTCTCTATCTTAGTAACTACATCTTCTACCACATCACAACATTCCCTTTTCATGCCAACCAACACTCTCCTATGCACAGCCAGACGTGCATTAATTAATAAACATTAATTAAGATAGTTTAAAAACTAAAACAACCGACTTCTATGCCCCGAGGGTCAGTTTCAGTAGCAAGTTCGAGACATGTATCACCATATCTCTGAAGATACTTATCAGATCTCGATGAAATTACAATCGGACCACCTCGGAAATAAACCCTACCGATAGAAAAAAAATATCATTCGAATCGTTTCACAATTGACGAAGTAATCGCGTAAAATACATACAAAAAAACAACAACAACATACAGACGAATTGAGAACCTTTTTGGAAGTCGGTTGAAAATACAATTATGTATCTCTTAAAATAGTGTAGAGAATGTACAAAAAAATCTCGAAAAAGTAAAATAAAAAAACTAACTAAATATTATTAACTTATTTAGTAATAACTATTCTCGAAGTAGTTTTTTAAGTACGCGTACTTCGAGATTCGGATAACTGTTATCATCATTATAATCAGTCGATTTAATTCCAGTGCTGGACAAAGGCCTCTCCCAAGATGGACAAAGGCCTCTCGCGACGATATTCGCAAGCAGGTGGGCAGTGATTGGAAAAGAGGACTGTAATTTCCCGAATATCGCGGCTTTCTTTTGGAACATTTCACAGGGAAGCTGTTAGCGACATCAAGCGTTACTTTGCTTCAAAAATATTATGTCAGCGACTTCAAAACTAACTTTGCTTCATAAATATTATGTTACCGACTTTAAACCTAACTTTGGATCATAAATATTATGTCAGCGACTTTAAACCTAACTGCATCATAAATATTATTTTAGCGACTTTAAACCCAACTTTGCTTCATAAATATTATGTTAGCGACTTTAAACCTAACTTTGCGTCATAAATATTATGTTAGCGACTTTAACCCTAACTTTGTAACATAAATGTTATTTTAGCGACTTCACTCCATAAATAATATTTTAGCGACTTTAAGTATTACATCGCTTCAAAAAGGAATACAAGAAAAGCTGTTCATGTACGTTACCTGGCACCGGACAGTATTAGCATCAAACGGTACGAGTAGATAGTCGCAAGCCTCTCTGAGCTCTTGCACCGATACCGTCGGGGGACATCTGATGGTACCGCCACGGTAATACTCCAGGATCGCTCGGAATACTGTAGCCGATATGCCTTCTGCCACTTCGTATTCACCTCGCTCGTTGGGATGTGTGAATTCTAGACCTGGAAACAAACAAAAAATACTTAGATTATACATTTATAAAACTCTTGATTGACATTTTATAAACATCTGGTGTAAGTTGATGTCCTGCAGTTTTTTTTTAAATAAACGCTTACAAGCAGTTTGGGTTGCACAATACTAGTAGTCTTGTCAACCCCTACAACTAAGCTAAATAACGAAATTCAAATCTCACCGCGGATTCCGCTTCCGAGATGTGTAAACTAGCTTGCATAATAGCCCTACAGTAGTTTTTGAGTTTATCGCGAACAGACAGACAAACAGACACGGCTGGGGACTTTGTTTTATAATATGTGATATGGTGATAACTTTTTGTGTTCCAATCGCGATTAATGTTTAATTAAGTTTAATGTTTATAAAAAATTGTAGTTTAGGATACTTTTGCATTTTTAACCAACTTCACAAAAAAGGAGGAGGTTCTCAATTCGTCTGTGTGTTTTTTTTAAATTTTTATTATAACAAGAGTTGTGTTTAAAAACCGAGCCGAAGGCGAGATTTATCACACAAGTGGCTTAATACCTATTTATGTTGTGGTTATGAACAGTTCCATTCACTACTATATCTACTTCATGCAATAGGTTACCTATTAAAATAAATGAACAAGTAATATTTAAAAAAAAACCTTTTATTAACCTAGGACCAGAGTAAGTCAAGACAAATTCACAAGTCAAGTCAGTCAAGGCCACCTTCCAGCTCCATCATCAGAACAGCACCACTTCATAATATTGCATTGTCACTCGATTTATACATGTATGCAAAATTTCAGCTCAATCGGTAACCGGGAAGTGGATCAAATTTAATTTGCAACATTTGATGACAAATATCGGGACAGGTTTTTTTAAAATATCTGATAGGCTAGCGTTTGACCACCATCTCACCTGTTGGTAAGTGATGATGCGGTCGAAGATGGTAAGCACGCTAGGCCTAGAATGGGAACTGACTCTCAAGGATAGCTGCCGATACACATTAGATGTTTTCGCGACAGAATTTCTAACTCGAGGGTGGTAGCTGGCCAGGCGGACTCTAGATAGTGTCCTACCACCATGCGGGGGTGTTCTTCCTTCACCACCCTCCGGTGTGAAAAGCGCACATAAATTTTTCGATAGAAAAATTTCATGGGTTTGCGGCGGGGTTTGATTTGAACCACTGGTATCAAAGCCGACCGTTTTCCCACTTACACCACCGGGCCCTAAATAAAAGCTTGTAAAAACAAACGGGGCGAATCTATCTCATATTTGGCGAGTTTAAATAATCATTCTACACGTCTCGGCAAATAGGTAATAGAGAACTGAGAGACATAGTAAAGAGTAGATATCAAGGGCATAAGTTACTCACTTCAATGATAAGAACATACGCGCATATTGATTTCTTAGTAAACAGCAATACGCAGTTATTAAGTACGTTTAAAGTCTGGGTCATAGTCTGATCTAAACATACGAGCATCGACTTCATAACGACTTTTGCTATGACGTCGATGCATACGAGCACATGAGTAAAGAAGGTACAGAGACAAAGCTTCATACAACTGCACTGTGATGATGACGTAGACGCACGTGAGTGCGTGAGCACCAGCGGCCTGTGTGCCGCCTGTCACGTACGGAGTGAAACCGGATTATAGTGGTTCAGCTGGTGCTTTTACTCAGGTCTGTCAGGCTTGCGACGCGTTACGTTATATTATTTTATTTTTCATCCCATCTATTCGAAAATTGATGGTTGGTTCCTCGATAAGTGCGCACAAAGTAGGTCTTTTCCGCCCTAGGGTGGGAAAGTGATTTTTTATTTTTTGGCTTATGAATGTTCGGGTTGGATTAAGAATCGTTTGGCACGAAAAAGGGGGGGTAGAGGGGTGGAATGGGAAGGGGAGGGTCCCCCCTTCACTTCCCTACCACTCCCATTACAAGGTAATGCATAGTTTTTGAGTTATGCCTATTTTTGTTGGGTTTGATTTTGGATTTTTGGTTGAATTTAAAATCGTTTGGCATGAATTTGATATAAAATGTTATGGGGATGGGTAGAGGTTAGGTCCCTGATTGTAACAATACCATTCTTATAACAAGGTAATGCATATTTTACAAGAAAACGATATAAACAAAATCTAACCTAAAAATATAAAAAATATACTAAACCATAAAAAACAAAGCGCAAATAATAAATACAAGGGCTAGATAACTTAGTAAAAATGTTAGTAATATTATTTACCACAACTAAATTAATAAGAACACCCCACTAGAAAAAAAAACAAGGTTAGGTTAGGTTGAAACTGCGAAAACACAACGCGCGAGCCGAGCGAGCGAAGCGAGCGTGCCGCGGCAGCGGTCGGCGAAGCGCAAAAAGTTTGTTAAACATCCAACAAAACAGTGATATTGATCAGCAAAGTGTTACAAAAAAGTGAGGTTATGATTTTACAAAAATACACATAACGCTAAAACTATGTCTTACCTTGTAATGAAAGTGGTGGGAAAACGAAAGGGGAACCCTCCCTTACCCCCCCATCACCTCATCCTCCCTTTTTCGTGCCAAACGATTCTAAATTTTTACCAAGTGAGGTTATGATTTTGCAAAAAAAATCATAACTCAAAAACTATGCATTACCTTGTAATGAAAGGGGGACCCTCACCTACCCCCTCCATACCCCCTTTTTCGTGCCAAACGATTCTAAATTTCAACCGAATGTTCTTTTATAGTGCCCTGTCTGAGGAGGTTCAGTGAAATTCTTTGACATTTTATGCACACATGAATTTCGTGACATCACATGAATTTCGTGACATTTCATGAATTTTCGTGACATATGACATTTTGTTACATTCTCCTTTCCACCCTCCAGTGAGGTTCCTCACTGGAGGGTGAAGACGTAACTGAACATACTGATTTCAAGGGTGTTTTCAAGAATTCCTTGACCACTCTCCTCCCTCCACTTCGACTTTAGTCGAAGTGGAGGAAATCTTGAGGAACCGACTATGCATATGGGTGTTACAGTATTAGATACAGATAGAATATAATATATATAGTAGAAATGCTGGAACCGAATATATTCGGCAACAAAACCGACTAATTTGGCCGAACACAAATAGTGGAAAAGATGCCGAATACTCCGAATACCGAATACTAAACGAATATTCGGCGCATCACTAATTATTATATACTAGAAGTGGCCGGCGGCTTCGCCCGCATTTAAGACTTTTTTATTTACTTAAAACTTTTATTTTGTTAAAACCTTTCTATCATAAAAGACATCAAAGAAGTAAAAGCCAAATCGGTTCACCCGTTTTCAAGTTATTGCGTGACTAAGGGTAATAGTAAAGAATCTTTTATAAATCCCATAAAAGATTCTTATAGTATAATATTTGACTAGCATCTGCCCGCGGCTTTCTACTTTAACTATAATTTAAGATCGCTTAAAAAACTAAAAGACCCGACTTCAAACGTCACGCTAATCAAAGTAGCCAGCAGTCTAGGTATCGTGTCATCTAAGTATACAAACGCATCGTAATACAAGTGTTGATATATTAAAAACGGCTCGACCAATTTCGTTAACATTTATATGGGACAACCTGGGAAGGGCTTTGAAACAAAAACAGAATTTTCCAAATCGGTTAAGGCATCTTAGAGTAATTTTTAATTTTTAATATCTTGGAATGACACCTCGCGCAAGCGCCCTGCGCTCCGTCTTACGAATTTTCGTCTTACGATCAGGACACGTGACCCTGACGCGAGTTTAAATTTTTTTACCCCCATCCATAAAAAAAAATGCACAACGCCGCTTAAGATGTTTTCACTTTAAAAAAAATTGATTCCGACGAATTGAGAATCTCCTCCTTTTTGTGAAGTCGGTTAAAAAAATTAAAAGATTTGACTAGCTTTCAGCAAAATAGAATATGTATGTGTATGCTACATGTGGGTAAAACTACAGAAGAGATACTAGTCCTGTATAATTTAAGATTGTTTAAAAAACTAAAAGAACCGACTTCAAACGTCGCGCTAGTCAAAGTAGCCAGCAGTAAGTAGCATGTCGCGCGCAAAAGCGCTTGTCCGATTTCGTTGAAATTTAAATGGGACCACCGGGGAAGGGTCGCCCTTTGAACAAAAAAAAAAATTCCAAATCAGTTCCGGCATCTTCGAGTAATCGGTAAACATACATAAAAAAAAATCTTAAAGATTACAACGAATTGAAAACCTCTTCCTTTTGATGAGGTTGTGAAGATGGTTAAAAATCATGTACAGTTACAGTAATATGAAAGCATTACACCGCAACACTCATATTTCCTGAGATAACAGTGCAAACTGATAAAACGATACTTTAAAAAATAGATTAACAAAGAAAATATTTAAGGCTTTGGCAAACAATAGTCTACTAAACTAACATTATGTCAGCGTATTATGTAAATTTTGCTGGTATAGATAAGATAATATAAATACTTCAGGTTTTTGCAGAATTTACAGTATTCCCATATTCAGGCATTTTTATTAAAAGTTCAATAACAACAGAATCGCACGAGACAGAACCCAGTGGAAAATGTTGGAGGAGGCCTATGCCACAAGGCACGCTGGACTGCGTGACATCATATAAAACTACAAAAATAAAATAAAATAAAAAAATCTCAAACATTGTCACAGTTCAGAATTAATGGCTCATTATTATTATTATATAACAACAGAATTATAATTTTCATAATCACAAATCTTATAGCTGCGGCTCGCGGTTTTACCCGCATAGTTTTTGTTGCCATGGGAATATCGGGATAAAAATGATTCCTATGTGTCTGGAATAACACATAAGATTCATTTTTATCCGGTCTAGGCTATCTACATACTAAATTTCAGCTCAATCGGTTGAGTAGTTTTAGCGTGAAGAAGTAAGAAACGTACACAAACATTCGCCTTTATAATATTAGTAGGAAGTAGGATAATTCTATTATTATTATAACTTTGCCTTTCTGATTACAGGATATGTAGAGCTGCAGAGATTGCAATCCCCTTTAAAGATCATGAGGAAGAACTAAAACAAGCTAAGGTGTCGGATATGGGCAAATACAAGCTCTCAGAAACTGATTTCAAGGATTTGCATAGTCAACAATAAACAGCCAACACACACCACACTAGCATGTGGTAGAAACATTATACCGACTTCTGCTTCTTCTGCTCTGCTTGACTTGCTGTCACAAAATAACTTACCACTATATAGGACAAAATCTACAGCGGCAAGACCTTCGTCTCATAGTGGGCCTTATCACGGGACACTGCAATTTAAACTATCATCTTCATAGAATAGGGGCCACGGACAGTCCTCTATATAGAGGATGTATGCAGGAAAACGAGACTGTGGAGCATGTCATGTTCCGATGCACAGTCCTAGAAGACATAAGGGTCACGGTTGGCTTGCACGACCGTGGTATGGATGCAGCAACTGCCACAACAATTACTACCACCCTCATCGTCAACATCATCACTGCCTGTCGCTCTTCCTCGCACAGCTACACACACACATTTACCATTATCCATCATGTCATCTGCTTCGACATCAACACCATCACCATCTACTTCACTAGGAGCGCTATGCCAGCGACCCCGGGCCTACCTTCGTTTCATAAAAGAGCTGGGTTGGCTTGGTTAGTCGCTGTCAGGGGGGAATGCACAATACACCCCAAGCGGGACGTCAGTGCAGGACACATCGCCCCCACCTCAAATTAGAATTAGAATTAGAATAGGACAAAATCTGCCACCATAACCTTACATTGTTACAGCAGCCCTTAAAGTTCACCATCTTTGACCACATCATCGCTTACCACTGGGCGAGACAGTGGTCAAACACTAGGTAAAAAAAACACTACACATTGCCCATGGTTTGATTGCATGGTGAAAAAATAGCAGAAATACAACTTGCATTTTTTTTTTAATCTTTATCTTGCCAAATGCATGCAATGCTTTATATTAAAAAAAAAAACATTATTTATAATTTATATATTTCTGGTTTTTAACAAAACTTGTAAGCTTTGACTCAAAAGATATTTCTTACGTGTAATTCTACTGCATATTTAAAAATTACTTACAGTTTTTAACTAACTTCAAAAGGAAAGTTAAAGGAGAGGCAAGTAGGATCTCAATTTGTTTGTATTTTTTATTTTGGAAAATTAGTATTTGGAATTTTTTCATTTTTAACAAGGTGTTAAGTTTAGTCTCATTGTACAATTCACCGAGATCGGATGAGCATCTCCCGAGATATTGTACAATTCACCGAGATCGGATGAGCATCTCCCAAGATATTAAGATAAACACCTTACTCACTGAAATTGACTAGCAGGGCATGTGAACTAAGCTTTTTAACACTTTGACTGCGGCAGTTTTACGCATATTTTTTTATTTTTTAAATTATTTTTTGTAATTTTTTTTCATAGCTGTGGCATCAAATCAAACTAAAATCCAACAGAAGAAGGTCACACGCACCCCTTGTGAAAAAATTAATTAAAAAAATATGTATTATATATTTTTTTTATTCCTGTGACCAGGTGGAGCGACGACATACGCAAAGCGGTGGGCAGTGACTGGAAGAGAAGAGCCGAAGATCGGGCTCAGTGGTGCATCTTGGGAGAGGCCTTTGTCCATGAGCAGTGGACTGATACAGGCTGATGATGATGACGATGATGATGATGACTTCCGATACCAAAAATCATAAAACGCAAGGTGAGTGTTTTCAGCAGCGAACGAGTTTAGTTTTCAACCGACTTCAAAAAAGAAGGAGGTTCACAGCAGACAAACTTGCCAAGGAAGGCACGAAACAGCAGGTAAGCGACGACGTTATGGGTCTATGCAGACCATCATTGATGGAAGTCAGAGACCTACTACGCCGTCACACAGAAACCGAACAACAAACGTTGTGGAACAACATGACGAGTTGCAAACACACAAAAGCCGCTCTGCCAACATTAGACAGGAAAATTACCAACAAATTGCTACAATTGCAAAGACCGGACCTTCGCCTAATAGTAGGCCTCATCACGGGACACTGTAATCTTAACTATCATCTTTATAAAATTGGAGCCACAGACAGTCCTCTTTGTCGAGGATGCATGTCAGAAGATGAAACCGTGGAACATGTGATAATACATTGTCCCATCTTAAACAAAATAAGAACCACAGCTGGGTTGCATGAGCGTGACCCGGATGCAGAGTACCAGTCGCAGCAGCAACAACATTTACAATCATCATCATCATCACCATCTGCTTTAGCACTATCACTACATTCAAGTTCACAAACAAGCAGGCATACACACATACATTTGACAGCATCATCTTTACTATCCGATACATCATCACCATCACCATTGGAAGCGTTATGCCAGCAACCTAAAGCCGTGCTCCGCTTCGTCAAGGAGCTGGGATGGCAAGGGATGGGATGGGATGGCTGGGTGAATGCTGGCAGGGGGAAATGCACAATACACCCCAAGCGGGACGTCAGTGCAGGTCTTATCGCCCCCATTACCAATTAGAATTAGAAGGAGGTTTTCCATTACTCAACAACATTTTTTCTAATCAGTAGGGTATATTTCCGAGATGGTCCCATTGTAATTTCATCGAGATCTGATAAGTATCTTCAGTGATATTATGACAAACGTCTCAAACTTGCTAATGAAATTGACTCGCAGGGCATGGAAGTTGGTTGTTTTATTTTTTAAACTATATTAATTATTTTTTAAGAATTAAATTATATTTCAGAGAGTTGCTGAGTTTAGTAGAAGCGCTGGGTCATTATAATCAAACATATGTAATAATATATTATTGAAACAATTAATTAGCTGCGTGAGTAATTCAAGTCTCTTAACAACAACAAATGACTAACAACAAAGTCATGCTTAGTCAAAAGCTAATCCATAGGGGTATTCATCATGAACTTAGTTTTGCAAAGCTATTTTATTTACGATATGTCATGCTTTGTCTAATACAGGAGCAGTTAAAATTACTTACCAGAACTAAACATCCGTCCCAGCATTGTATTAGGATGGGCAGTGAACTGAGCAGGATCGACGACAAATCGAGTATTATCGACAACCAACGTCATCCTGTCTTCACCTAATTGATTCTGAACTTTTATATTCCGAGGCTGCTCTTGTGATGTCGAAGGTGTAGAACTTGAAACCTTATTCATGCTTGAATTTCGAATGTGCTGGCCAGTACGTTTGGATAAACGCCTTCGTCTTTCCTCTTCCTTTCTGTATTCTTCAGTATCGCTGCTACTATCTGGATAGAAGAATGATCTTCTTTCGTTCATGGCCTGTGGGCCGTGTGCTTGAGAGTCTGACATGTGAGCGCGCTCGTCCCGAGCCCTCACATCACGGTCCACGCTGCTGTGTCTCCTACGAAGACGCCTTGAGGTGTTCGTCGTGGAATTTTCTATTTTACAAAGTTGGAATACAAAGACGTCCCTCTGTTTGCTTGCGTTTTGACACTATTTTTTTTTAAGTCACTGGTCGGTCACAGTCGTCGTTACTTGTCATGACGTTGACATTAACTTGAAAGATGATGGATGTCGCCAATACAAAAAACATTAAAAGAATGGTAGGAAAATATGCACTTAATCAAAATATTTATCAACAGCATTTTTCAAGGTGACATAAAATTTTGAGAAGGCGTGAGGGGTATCACCTCAATGACGCAGAATCAGAATAATTTATTGAATAATTAATAAATGTAATAATTATACATTTAAATTATTTATTAAATACGTGACACAATTTCTTCTAAAGATATACTTTTATAAAACCCTATTGTAGTTATAGCCAACATGAAGAAATTGAAAAAATGTTCTTCAGTTCAGCAGAGTAATTATAGATGACGCTAAAATTAAAATACCTAAACGAAATAATTCTAATACTATAAGAATCTTTGTCCTGACATACTGACTGACTGACTAACTGATAGACAACGCACAGCCTAAACCGCTGGTCGTAGAGACTTGAAATTTGGAGGGTATATTTGTCTTAGTACGTAAGGGTGTATGTACTAAAAACGGATTTTCCAAAATTCACCCCTTTAGGGGATGAAATGCGGGTTCAAAGTTTGTATGGAGAAATAAGATGAGATAGTCTGTTTTATTCGAAACTTAAAAAGGTACTTCTGTAAATAAATAAGTAAGTACGTGTTGCAGAATTTTTCGAGATGAGGTAGGTAACAAAATCTGAAAATTTGGGTTTTTCGGGTGTTATAAATATGAATCCCGATTTGCCTTAGTCACGCAATAACATGAAAACAGGTGAACTGATTTGGCTAATTCTTATTTGATGATTTTTCAGCCGACTTCCAAAAAAGAAGGAGGTTCTCAATTCGTCTGTACGTTTTTTAAATTTATTTTAATGTGTTTGTACGTCAATTGTGAACCGATTTGAATGATAACAAAAATAATTGTAATCGGTAGGGTACGTTTCCGAGGTGGTCCCATTGTAATTTTATTGAGATCTGATAAGTATCTCCAGAGATATGACGATAAACGTCTCAAACTTGCTACGGAAATTGACTCGCGGGGCATTGAAGTCGGTAATTGTTTTAGTTTTTAAACTATCTTAATAATATGATAGAAAGGTTTTTACAAAAGAAAAGTTTTAAGTAAATAAAAGGAGTATTTAACGCGGCCGAAGCCGCGGGGCACTTCTAGTAATAAATAAATATTTTCTTTATTGGCTCATAATTATAAAAACTTTATCTAATACACGCGTGCCAGCCAATATGGTAGACGGGTTGGGATAGTTGAGCTCTGTGTGTGGATTGGACGAAAGTAGGTAAGTTGTCCAGCGCCTCGTTTCACAGCCGTCTTCCTGTATTTTTAACAGACTTCAAAAAAAGGAGGAGGTTTCTCAATTCGACCGTATATATATATATATATATATATATATATATATTATGTTTGTTCGCGGATAACTTCGTCGTTTATGAACCGGTTTTGATTATTATTTTTTTGTTGGAAAGAAGATATCCCAAGTGTGGTACCATGGTAATTTTATTGAGGTCTGATAAGTATCTCCAGAGATATGGAGATAAACGCCTCAAAATTGGTACTGAAAATTAATAGCGCGGCATTGAAGTCGGTTATTTCTTAGTTTTTTTAACGATCTTATTAATATTTTCTAAGTCTGACAGAAAACGCTTGACCCCTACCTCACCTGATGATAAGATACATATCCTTGTTCACTCGTTGGCTTGAGCCACGTCATAGAAAAGATAATAATACTACGTTTAGAACGGACACTCTGTTCCCCCCCCACCAATCCGGGCTACCTCACCTCGCCAACGATTCTGGAGCTGTCGAGGAGCTAGTGTGAGCAAGGACTACGCGCACGACTACAGAACAATACTACCTCACAGGGATAAGAACATCAACTTCATACATGTATGAATATAAAACACAGAAATATTAATAATAAGTATTATGGAATATTTCTGTGGGACCAAAGGAGGTTCAAATTTCTAAAATAATATATATACTAAATTCTATATAATATATATACTAATACACTTATATTGGTATACCTAAGTATATATTCGTATTTTAGAATTCATTTTCATAAATGAAACAACGATATACTCGTGCGTAAATAAACCTTAGTTTTTAAATATTTAATAAAAACGTCTTAATTATTTATTTATCTTTGTCACTTTTTCAAATCAAGCAACTTAAGTATATGAAATGTCCCTGCCTAACTCTACACTATTCAAATAACGTAATCAAATATTTAGAAGATTTTAGTTTGAAAAATCTTTCGCAACTGTTTCACTCGCACGCGTATCGGTCTTCGTTCGCAGCGAGACATAAGGTCGTTATGACGTATCGCGTTGAGTAAATGAGAATAATTGTATTATCTTATATATTTTTGAAACTATAGCGAAGTATTGGCTAGCAAGTCTAAACCGACTTCAAAATGAAGTAGGTTCTTACGGTGACATCCTTAGACTTCACGCACACAATTGCGCCTGTAGAAAAACGACATGTGTGTAGTGTCTGTGTAATAGGTCGTTGAAACGCGAGTTTTGTTTGGAGATTTAGTACGTGTCCGGGGTGTGGCCACGTGTAAAAGAAAAATCTGCAGGACGATGTTCTAAGGAGATTGCTGAGAACGTCTTGCTACATTTTTTATAGAACGTAACACGCTTGGGCATTTGGCATGAGAACTTAAATACACAGGTCTAATCTATACTTCTATACTAATATTATAAAGAGAGAACATTTGTATTTTTGTATGTTTGTAATAACATTTAAAAAATTCTTTCACTAATACATAGAATGGACTTTCGGAATAAAAATAGGCTATATATTATCCCGTTTAAATCAAAGGTACATTCGTGGAGACCTAATTTGCAACCTAAGTCGGCAAATAAACGGTCGAAAAAACACGTTTCTTACGAACGCTGCTTAATTGAAAATAGATAGAAGAATATTTTCTATGCAAGAGTTGTACAACTTAATAAGACCTACAAAAAAGTCCGCGACAGCATATGTCTATCTCTTAAGGTTGACTCACAGTAACCATTTTAATCTTAAAATTTTTGTTAAAAAATATGACATAACTTCCAAGGCTATTTTCAAGTATACAGTATTAATCCTTATCCAAATAATTACGTTAATTAGCTTGGCCACATATTATAGATTAAAATTGTCGTTTACAGTATATAATTCAAATGAAAACTCTAGAAGATATCACGAATTTCATTAGCTTAGCTATGCTATAGATCCCCACCGATCACAATCAATTTGAAGTCAATATAGTATAATAATATGATCTATTGTATAAAATAATATTCATCTATATATATATATATATATATATTTATTATTATTATTTTTTTTTTTTGATTACTCGCAATGTGGGTTGCACATTACTAGTATTCTTGTTAACCCCTCCAACTAAGCTAAATATGCTTGTGTCTGGAGTGGGTTCACGTCAATAGTGCAATGGGTGGGGTGGGGATCGAACCCACGACCTCTCGATCGCCAGTCCGACACCTTATCCATTGGGCTATTGCCGCCTTAAATATAATATATAATATAATATAATATTTTAAACCACCCCGACTGATCTAAGTATAATAGCTTTTTCCAATGACTCTAAACACAGACATTTAAAACCTGAGCTGTAAGTTGGTGAGGATTTGAGTATTCTGTAGAGTCCAGGAGGCTTCCATGTTCTTAAAAATAGTTGAAGAAGAAGATTTTCGAATTGATCAGACCTATGAAAGTTGATTTCATAGCGCAATTAACTAGAAAAAAGCTCATAATTTTTTAACGATTGAACGAATTTTCATGAATCAAAGCTAAGAAAACTCTCGATGAAGACATCTATCAAACAAAAAAAAACTATCAATAATAAAAACAAAATCGGTTCATCCGGTTAGGTGCTAAGATGCTACAGACAGACACACAGATACACACGTTAAACGTATATTACCCCTACATTTTGCGTTGGGGATCGCCGTAAGGTTACGGCGGCAGATGTACTCCTTGGTGGTAAGCTACTTTTTGGTATATTTAATGATTCCACTACCACTGTACGAAAACTCATGATTCATGAATGCACATAAAACTTTCATTGGTAGGTTTATAGCTAGGATTAGAACCAACGACCGTCGGGTCAGAATCAGGGTAACTATCCTTTACGCCAAAGGGCCGTCCAATATCAATACGTAAGTATTATAAAACAAAGTTCATCACTGCGTCTGTCTGTCTGTTCGCAATAATCTCAATAGCTACTGAACGGATTATCATGCGGTTTTCACCAACAGCCAGAGTGTTTATGAGGAAGGTTTAGGTGCATAATTCGTTAAGGTTTTGTGTAAATTGGATGAAATATGACGATGGTTGTCAAATATGTTCATATTTTATATTCGATGCAACAAACTGATGCAAATTTTGTAGGCATATATGTTCTACCCGTGCGAAGCCGGGGCGGGCTGCTAGTAATATTATAAATTCGAACACAGTTCGTTACAAAAGATTTATTTATTTTTGACAATCTTGTTCTCTGTATTACAAGTTTGGATTTGTTTCTTGTATTATAATTATGATTGTCACAGCTTACATTTAATTTATATAAATGCTTACGCGTATACAAGATAACTATAAAAATATAGAGACAAGACATAGTAAGAATGCCAGCAGTTGTGCTCCCTCAATGAGTATCTACTTCCTAACCCATATATGGCTCTCACTGTTTACATGTACCTCGATGGTGTTATTCCAAAGCTAGGCTATCTACATACCAAATTTCGGCTCATTTGGTTGAGTAGTTTTAGCGTGAAGTAGTAACAAAGATTCTTACAAAACTCACAAGCTATCGCCTTTTTAAATAGTATTTGAAATAAGATCGTTTACAAACTAAATAAACTGGCCAAGTGTAAGTCGGACTCGCACTCGTAGGGTTCCGTACCACACTACAGTATTTTATAAGATCGAGCCAAAAATACCACTATCATTTTTCGCTAGCAAAAAATAATAATTAATAAACATTTTATTTCTTATAACGCCATCTAACGTCTAACAAAGGTGTTAGGGGTCGACATTTTAATATAGCGCCATCTATGGGACGTTTACCTAACTAAGCGTTCATAGATGGCGTGAAATGCCGAAAAAAACACGTTTCTTGTATGGGGACCCTCTATTATTTTTAGCTTTATTCTGTTTTTAACCGACTTCACAAAAAAGGAGGAGGTTCTCAATTCGTCTGTATGTTTTTTTTTTGTGTATGTTACGCGATTTCTCCATCAATTGTGAACGGATTCAAATGATTCTTTTTTTAATAGGTAGGATACGTTTCCGTGGTGGTCCCATTTTAATTTTATCGAGATCTGATTAGTATCACCAGAGATATGGAGATAAATACCTCAAACATAGGAGAATGTACTAGTTTTAGTAGAAGAGTCCCAAGAAGATTATACACAATGGAGGATGCTATTGCATATAAGATATTCTTACGGTAACTGTGAGCGAGATAGAAATAAAGGTGGGGATAATTTTTTTAATATCTTATAGGCAAGCGTTTGACCACTATCTCACCTGTTGCTAAGTGATGATGCGGTCGAAGATAGAGAAGTGGACTAGAATGGGAACTGGCTCTCAAGGATAGCTGCCGGAACACATTAGATGTTTGGCGACAGATTTTCTGACTTGAGGGTGGTAGCTGGCCAGGCGGACACTAGATATGTTCTACCACCATGCGGGGGTTATTGGTTTCTTAACGATGTTTTCCTTCACCGGAGGGCCACTGTGAGAAGCGCGAACATATATTTTTCGATAGAAAAATTCATTGGTGCACGGCGGTTTTAACTCGGTACCACGGCATCAAAGCCGACCGTTCTCCCAATTACGCCACCGGGCCCTCAATAAATAATTATAATAAATAATTATATATAAATATAAATATAAATAATTTGTCTTCACAGGAATGTTCTACCGGGCAAAGTCTTGTTAGGGTGCAAACTTTTTTAAACATACATACATACATGCATACATAATTACATAACTCAGAATTATGAACGTACTTTGTACCAATCAGCACAGCAAAAAAAAGTTATAAGCATAAAACCACATATTATATAATAGTTACTACGTAAATAATACTTTCCGTTGTTAGGTTGGCTACACAGTGCTTTCATAATTCGGGTATCCACAATATAGGGAAGTGCCTCTTATAACGTAGTAGAGTGATTCAGTACTATGTTGGCCATATGGCGGCAATTAATGTTAATAATCGCAAATAATACTTTTTAATATTCATTTTGGAATACAACTAGTCCGTGTTATAAAAGTATTTGGAATTATTGTAATAAAATAGACAATTAATTATCGTGTGTGTCAGATGCTTTAATTGTACAGGGCCATTTTGGACATTGTCCTTTGATACCTTGATGACATCATTATTACTAGTGAATATTTTCACTTTAGCGCGGCATTTAAAGTCAATTTTTTTAGGGTTCCGAACCCAAAGGCTACCAAATGAACACTTTCTGAGACTTTGTTGTCTGTTCGTCCGTCCGTCCGTCCGTCCGTCCGTGTGTCTATATGTGAGCACTTTACAGATCTGTATCTTCTTAACCGTTATAGGTACATACTTGAAATTTTCAATAAGTATATATCCGTCAGTGTATAACGGCCCAGACACGAAATTTAATAGATGCATGTAATTTCATTAAAACTTTTTTTGCACTAAAATGGGTAAAAGAAGTTATTTTTCAAAAAAAAAAAAAAAAACGACTTCATAACCACAAAAAGGCACTCAAAAGCGAAAAATAAATTACTTTAAATTATTATAAGCGTAACCCACTTCTCTATTTGAAGTCAGTGCCAGCCAAGTCTATTGGATATTAGATAGATACCATGTATGTAGTAGTAGTAAGTAGGTACATGTAGGTAGATACATGTAGGTATTATCTATCTACTACTTATTAGACTTGGCTGGCACCGACTTCAAATAGAGAAGTGGGTAACGCTTATAATAATTTAAAGTAATTTATTTTTCGCTTTTGAGTGCCTTTTTGTGGTTATGAAGACGGTTTTATTTTTTTTGAAAAATAACTTATTAGTATTTGTTGTTCTATAGCAACAGAAATACACCATCTGTGAAAATTTCAACTGTCTAACTGTCACGGTTCATGAGATACAGCCTGGTGACAGACGGACAGACAGACAGACAGACAGACAGTCAGACGGACAGCGGAGTATTAGTAATAGGGTCCCGTTTTGGGTACGGAACCCTAAACAGAACCGACTTCAAATGCCGCGCTATTCATTTTCAGTACCAATTTTGAGGTGTTTATCTCCATATCTCTGGAGATACTTATCAGACCTCGATAAAATTACCATGGTACTACACTTGAAATATCTCCTTTCCAACAAAAAAAGATCAATCAAAATCGGTTCATAAACAACGAAGTTATCCGCGAACAATCATTAAAAATAATATATATATACGGTCGAATTGAGAAACCTCCTCCTTTTTTTGAAGTTGGTTAAAAAAAGCTTACTAGCAATGTGGTTTGCACATTACTAGTATACAAATTAACCCCTCCAACTAAGCTAAATATGTAAATATGCTTGTATCTGGAGTGAGTTCACGTCAATAGAGCAATGGGTGGGGATCGAACTCACGAACTCTCGATCGCCAGGCCGACACCTTATCCATTGGGCTATTGGCTCTTTGCCGTAGGAATAAACTGTACATAATTATAATAGTAGATAATTACCAATATACAGAAGTAGAATTTTCTCTAAACTAGATGGCGGTACGCTACGTTTTGGTTGTAGATAAGTCCGACAGAATATAAAAAATATATCTATATATATACTAATATTATAAAGAGAGAACATTTGTATTTTTGTATTTTTGTATTTTTGTATGTTTGTAATGATTTGGCTCAAAAACTACTGAACCGATTTAAAAAATTCTTTCACTAATACATAGAATGGACTTTCGGAATGAAAATAGGCTATATATTATCCCGTTTAAATCAAAGGTACATTCGTGGAGACCTAATTTGCAACCTAAGTCGGCAAAAAAACGGTCGAAAAAACACGTTTCTTACGAACGCTGCTTAATTGAAAATAGATAGAAGAATATTTTCTATGCAAGAGTTGTACAACTTAATAAGACCTACAAAAAAGTCCGCAACAGCATATGTCTATCTCTTACGGTTGACTCAAAGTAACCATTTTAATCTTAAATTTTTTGTTAAAAAATATGACATAACTTCCAAGGCTATTTTCAAGTATATAGTATTAATCCTTATCCAAATAATTACGTTAATTAGCTTGGCCACATATTATAGATTAAAATTGTGCTTTACAGTATATAATTCAAATGAAAACTCTAGAAGATATCACGAATTTCAGAAACACGCATCGCAAAATTAATAAAATATTTGCAGTGAAACCACAGATTAGGTCATAGTTACTACGAAAATATTATTATAAGCTTAGCTATGCTGTAGATCCTCACCGATCACAATCAATTTGAAGTCAATATAGTATAATAATATGATCTATTGTATAAAATAATATTCATCTATATATATAATAATATAGTAATTTAAGCCACCCCGACTGATCTATGTATAATCTTTTCATTAAAATCATTCCAATGACTCTAAACACGACATTTAAAATCTGAGCTGTAAGTTGGTGAGGATTTGAGTATTCTGTAGAGTCCAGGAGATGTCCCAGCATCAGGTCAATGCTTCCATGTTCTTACAATATCGTTGAAGAAGAAGATTTTCGAATTGATCAGATCTATGAAAGTTGATTTCATAGCGAAATAAACTAGGAAAAAGCTCATAGTTTTATAACGATTGAACGAATTTTCATGAATCAAAGCTAAGAAAACTCTCGATGAAGACATCTATCAAACAAAAAAATACTATCAATAATAAAAACAAAATCGGTTCATCCGGTTAGGTGCTAAGATGCTACAGACAGACATACAGATACACACGTTAAACGTATATTACCCCTACATTTTGCGTCGGGGAACGGTGAAGGTTACGGCAGCAGATGTCCTCCTTGATGGTAAGCTACTTTTTGGTAGATTTAGTGATCCCACAACCACTGTACGAAAACTCATGATTCATGAATGCACATAAAACTTTCATTGGTAGGTATATAGCTAGGATTAGAACCAACGACCGTCGGGTCAGAATCAGGGTAACTATCCTTTACGCCAAAGGGCCGTCCAATATCAATACGTAAGTATTATAAAACAAAGTTCATCACTGCGTCTGTCTGTCTGTTCGCAATAATCTCAATAGCTACTGAACGGATTATCATGCGGTTTTCACCAATAGCCAGAGTGTTTATGAGGAAGGTTTAGGTCCATAATTCGTTAAGGTTTTGTGTAAATTGGATGAAATATGACGATGATTGTTAAATATGTTCATATTTTATATTCGATGCAACAAACTGATGCAAATTTTGTAGGCATAATGTTCTACCCGTGCGAAGCCGGGGCGGGCTGCTAGTCATTAACATAGTTTAAAGGGAGTTTTGGCGGGAACGTGGAAAAGTATGTGTTTTTTGAATTTTTTCCTAAAACTTGTGTTCTTCCGCGAGTTAATCTATACTAATATTATAAAGAGAGAACATTTGTATTTTTGTATGTTTGTAATGATTTGGCTCAAAAACTACAGGACCGATTTAAAAAATTCTTTCACTAATACATAGAATGGACTTTCGAAATGAAAATAGGCTATATATTATCCCGTTTAAATCAAAGGTACATTCGTGGAGACCTAATTTGCAACATAAGTCGACAAAAAAACGGTCGAAAAAACACGTTTCTTACGAACGCTGCTTAATTGAAAGATATGGAAGAATAGTTTCTATGAAAGAGTTGTACAATAAATAAGACCTACAAAAAAGTCCGTGACAGCATATGTCTATCTCTTAAGGTTGACTCACAGTAACCATTTTAATCTTTAATTTGTTGTTAAAAATATTACATAACCTCCAGGGCTATTTTCAAGTATATAGTATTAATCCTTATCCAAATAATTAATTGGCTTGGCCACATATTTTAGATTAAAATTGTCGTTTACAGTATATAAATCAAATGAAAACTCTAGAAGATATCACGGATTTCACATACACGCATCGCAAAATTAATAAAATATTTGCAGTGAAACCACAGAATAGGTCATAGTTACTACAAACATTATTATAGCTTAGCTTTTCTGTAGATCCCCACCGATCACAATCAATTTGAAGTCAATATAGTATAATAATATGATAATATATGTATAGTATGATAATATCTATTGTATAAAATAATAATGATCTATATATATATATAATATAATATTTTAAACCAACCCGACTGATCTATGTATAATCTTTTCATTAAAAGCATTCCAATAACTCTAAACACGACATTTAAAATCTGAGCTGTAAGTTGGTGAGGATTTGAGTATTCTGTAGAGTCCAGGAGATGTCCCAGTATAAGGTCAATGCTTCCATGTTCTTACAATATCATTGAAGAAGAAGATTTTCGAATTGATTAGAGCTATAGAAGTTGATTAAAGCTCACAGTTTTATAACGATTGAACGAATTTTCACGAATCAAAGCTAAGAACACTCTGGATGAATTGTAAACTTTAAACTTTCGCGATTTGAACACATAGTTATAAATGAAATATCTAACTGGAATATTTAACTGTAATATCATGTTTCAGGTGGCTGGGAGTGGAGCTCGTGGTGCGTGCGGGTGCAGTGGATGGCAGAGCATCGCAGGTCGTTGTCCCTGGTGAACGCGCCGACTTGCTGCGTCGCTGCCTTCACTCGACGACGCTGCGACTGCCGGCTCCGTCGCTCCCAACTCGTTTCAGTTTAATATTTCAGTTAGATACTTATGTTGAATGTTTTAGCTAAATATTTCAGTTGAGTGTTTTAGTTAGATATTACAGTTAAATATTCCAGTTAGATATTTTATTTATAACTATGTGTTCAAATCGCGAAAGTTTAAAGTTATTGCAAATTGCTAACCGTTACGGGCCGGAGGTTGCAAATAGAATTTGTCACCTAGAATTTCTTCGGAAGAAACGAGCGCGTTTAAATACATCGCTGATATTTTTAATGAAATGTCGTGATTTGGGCTATATACCTACGTGTGTGCGTATCAAACCACGTAGTGATATTGCGCACTCCAGAGAAATTCTGCGAAACGCGAGTGTCCGTTTACTTAAACAACTAATACGGAATTGTCATTACAATTTGGACAGAGTAAATAGTGATCTATATGATGTGCATTCGGAGTGTAGTGCTGTGTTATCATCTAGTGATTTGGATTTGTGTGATCGGGTTACCTACCAACAAGCGGATCGCACATACGATCTTTGTACCGCGGGACATAACAAAAAGTTGGAGAAATTGCGGTTACACCACGAGCGTGAGCTCACAGACAAAACAAACAAATACTCATCTCACATACAGAAAGACACAGTAGTGAACATTTCGAGTTTTGCGTTGGATGACGCGACACAGAGTGTACTAGCGCAGGGCATGAATTTCGCATTGACACCTAAACGGATTCCCTATGAAAAAGTCATCAGCAGCTTGGAAGAAACAATATTGAGAAACAAGTTGCCGCCTAATGCAGCAGAATCACTTAGGCAGGATGTTTCTGTAATATTAAGAAAGAGCACATTACCTAAGAGTAATGTTACCGCGGAAGAACGTTCCGCTCTTCAGCACGTACGCAGGAATAAGGACATTCTTGTGTTGAAAGCTGGCAAAGGAAACGCTACAGTGGTAATGAATTCGTCTGATTACTACAATAAGTTACGGGATTTGTTAGAAGATAGGCGTATATATAAACCTGTGTCATATGATCCTACAGCTAGGGTAACTCGTCGCATCCGTGCCGTCATTAGGGATAACGAAGTTCTTTTCACAGAATACGTGTACGACAGATTATATAGACCTAAGATCGTTACACCACCTAAACTGTACGGCCTACCCAAAATACACAATACAAACGTGCCCCTGCGTCCCATCGTGAGTCAGATTGACTCCCCGACCTACTATCTGGCAAAGCATGTTGCGTCGGTGTTACAACCAGTAGTGGGTAAAACTCCGTCTTTTGTAAAAGACTCTCGCCATTTTGTTCAAATCCTCGGTGAACTTAAACTGGAACCAGACGACATCATGGTGAGCTTCGATGTAGAATCACTTTTCACCAACGTTCCAGTGAAGGAGTGCATCGAGGTGATAAGGACAAGGTACAGTGATGACCTTCCAGAAAACTTTTTTGTGCTGTTGAGGAACTGTTTGGAAGGAAACTATTTCCTATACAGTGGGCAGCACTACCTCCAGATAGACGGTGTTGCCATGGGAAGTCCAGTGGCACCTGTCCTTGCCAACATCTGGATGGAATTTATCGAAGAAGCCATAGACCTACAGTCGTCATTAGTAAAGGTGTGGAAGCGGTACGTTGATGACGTCTTCTGCATCATGACGGGTGATGAGCAGGCAGTAGCCACTCTGGCAAAGAAGCTGAATTCGATTCATACCAACATAAAGTTTACCTATGAGCTAGAAACGAACAAAACACTGCCTTTCCTTGATGTCAAAGTTATGGTGAGACCTGGGGCCTTATTCAGTATGACCAATGAGATAACGCGTTCCTTAACGCGCCACGTTACGTTATTTAAAAATTGTATTCTGTATGCCACACGATAGGTAAAATATACAAAACGCGCGCGTTACACGTCCTCATATGTCACAATATTTTGACAGCTCAAAACGCGCTCATAACCTTACCCTACCGCGTTTTAATTGGCATAGAGAATACCTTAACGCGGAGATAACATAACACGGCACGGTAAGAGTTTAAAATGGTCATACTGAATTAGGCCCCAGATGGTTCATTATCACATTCTGTCTATAGGAAGGCGACCCATACTGATAGGTATCTGAATGCCTCGTCGCACCATCACCCCCGTCACCTGGGATCTGTAGCCAGGTCATTAATGGATAGAGCTCGTGACCTCTGTGACCCTGAACACCTAGAGGAAGAAATCGCACATGTTCAGGAGGTTCTGATAAAAAACGGCTACAAGGCGGGAAGAGGTCATTCTAGACGCAGATATAAGGAGAGGACCACTGACGTTGAACGGCAGGCAGCGTTCATGCCATACGTGAAGGGAGTGACGGACAAAATCGGTACTGTACTACGTAAAGACAGTATTCACTCCCCTAACAAAGATATCAACGTTCGCCGAAGGATGTGATTCCTTTTCAGATACCTGGTGTGTACAAAATTGATTGCAGCTGCGGTAAATCGTACATCGGACAGACCAAGCGTACTATTGCAGAAAGGGTCAAAGAACACATCGCAGCTGTGAAAAACTGCCAGGTCAATAAATCTGCTATCGCCGAGCACTTACTGGAATCCGGACCTAATCACTGGATCGAACTTCATGACCCTAAGATCCTCTCGACCGACCGCTACTATTACTCCCGTATTGTGCGTGAAGCGGTAGAAATAAAGAAGCATCCCAATTTCAACCGGGAGGATGGATTTAGGTTGGCCGCAACATGGAACCCTGTGATTAGCAAGTTTTCGAATCAAAGATCAAAGCAGCAAAAATCTGCCGATATTGTCAGTGTTGTGTGTCGCAATGGCCACTCTGATAAAAATTAAAAATTAAATTAATTGAGGGTAGTTTCCAACGATCTCTCCTATAAATAGCGGTGCGGACAATCACAACAATCAACATTCAGTCGTCTCGTGACCACGATCAATGCAACTTGGTCGAAACGTCGAGTAGATAAGATTTATGTTATAGGCGCGATAAGTCCCGTATTTAAATATTTATAACTGGATATTTCGGTTTAATATTTCGGTTAAATATTCAGTTGGATATTTTAGTTAAAACATTTCAGTTAAACATTTCGGTTAAACATTTCAGTTAAACATTTAAGTTAAACATTTCAGTTAAATATTCGGTTAAAGTATTTTGGTTAAATATTTCAGTTAAATATTCGGTTAAGTATTTTAGTTAAATTTTTCGGTTGGATATTTCAGTTGGATATTTCGGTTAGATATTTCGGTTAAATGTTTCAGTTAGATATTTCAGTTAAATATTTCGGTTAAATATTTCGGTTAAATATTTCAGTTAAATATTTCGGTTAAATATTTCGGTTGAATATTTCAGTAAAAAAGTTTCAGTTAAAAAAATTCGGTTAAATATTTCAGTTAAATATTTCAGTTGAAAGTTTCAGTTAGAAATTTCAGTTGAAAGTTTCAGTTAGAAATTTCAGTTGAACATTTCAGTGAAATGTTCGGTTAAGTGTTTCAGGTGGCTGGGAGTGGAGCTCGTGGTGCGTGCGGGTGCAGTGGGTGGCAGAGCATCGCAGGTCGTTGTCCCTGGTGCACGCGCCGACCTGCTGCGTCGCTGCCTTCACTCGACGACGCTGTGACTGCCGGCTCCGTCGCTCCCAACTCAACAACACATCCATAGCGGACTCCCAACTATTTCATGTTTCAGGTGGCTGGGAGTGGAGCTCGTGGTGCGTGCGGGTGCAATGGATGGCAGAGCATCGCAGGTCGTTGTCCCTGGTGCACGCGCCGACTTGCTGCGTCGCTGCCTTCACTCGACGACGCTGCGACTGCCGGCTCCGTCGCTCCCAACTCGTTTCAGTTTAATATTTCAATTAGATACTTATGTTGAATGTTTTAGTTAAATATTTCAGTTTAGTGTTTCAGTTAGATATTACAGTTAAATATTCCAGTTAGATATTTTATTTATAACTACTCTGGATGAAGTCATCTATATAAAAAAAAACTATCAATAATAAAATGTAAAAATATAAATGTAGTCCAAAAAGATCTGAACCAGCTTCAGGTGTCCGATTGGCAAGAGGTCGCGCAATCCAGGGAGAAATGGCGTCTCTTAATGTCGGAGGCCAAGACCCACTTTGGTGTCAGCGCGCCAGTGCAGTAAGTAATAATAAAATCAAAATCGGTTCATCCGGTTGGATGCTAAGATGCTACAGACAGACACACAGATACACACGTTAAACGTATAATACCCCTACTTTAAATCAAAATCGGTTCATCCGGTTGGGTGCTAAGATGCTACAGACAGACACACAGACACACACGTTAAACTTATAATACCCCTACTTTTTGCGTCGAGGAACGCCGTAAGGTTACGGCGGCAGATGTTCTCCTTGGTGGTAAGCTACTATTCAACCGACTTCCAAAAAGAAGGAAGTTCTCAATTAATCTGTATGTTTCTTTTTTCTTTCTTTTTTTGTGTGTGTATGTTACGCGATTACTCCGCCAATTGTGAACCGATTCAAATGATTATTTTTGTAATCGGTAGGGTACGTTTTCGAGGTGGTCCCATTGTAATTTCATTGAGATGTGATAAGTATCTTCAGAGATATGACGATAAACGTCTCAAACTTGCTACTGAAATTGACTCGCGGGACATTGAAGTCAGTTGTTTTAGTTTTTAAACTATCTTAATTATTGATAGATTTAATGATCCCACGAAAACCCATGATTTAAGAATGCACATTAAACTTTCATTGGTAGGTATATAGCTAGGATTAGAACGAACGACCCTCGGATCAGAATCAGGGTAACTATCCTTCACGCCAAAAGGACGTCCAATATTACTACGTAAGTATTATAAAACAATGTCCATCACTGCGTCTGTCTGTTCGCAATAATCTCAATAGCTTCTGAACGGATTATCATGCGGTTTTCACCAATAGCCAGAGTGTTTATAAGGAAGGTTTAGGTCTTAGGTGCATAATTCGTTAAGGTTTTGTGTAAATAAAATAAAATATGTTAATATTTTATATTCGATGCAACAAACTGATGCAAATTTTGTAGGCATATATGTTCTACCCGTGCGAAGCCGGGGCGGGCTGCTAGTCAATATATAATTTAGTAGGTATCCTTTTACTTCCATTAAATTGCAAGCACCTAAATGGTAATCTTGATCACAAATCTTGACCTGATGCTGGAACATTTCCTTGAAATTGCAGGATATCCAACATTCCATCAACTTGCAGTAGAGGTGTCATGTTTGGTCTAATTCGAATGATCTCAATGAACACGTCACAGATAGATTGGTAACCTTTACCCAAAGACATTATTTGTTGTAATGTCTTTGCCTTGACCAGATGCTAAGGCATCTCCTAGAATCTACAGGGTACCCAACTCATCACCAACTATAACAGAGATTTGAATTATTTTAACCGACTTCACAAAAAAAGGAGGAGGTTCTCAGAACTCCGTCAAATCTAAGCCGATTTGAAAAATTCTTTTTTTCGACCCCCCCCCAATACTGACCAAACAATATTGATTTTCACTCTTTGTTACTCCCATTTCACCCTCTTAGGGGTGGATTTAAAAAAAACTGAAACACGTATTTACTTATTTTTTTACTTGAGCACTTGTATGAGGTTTCGAATAGAAAATACTATATAATCTTGTTTCTCCATACGAACTTTGAACCCCGTTTCATCCCCTTCAGGGGTGAATTTTGAAAAATCCTTTTTCAGAGGTAACTAACGTTGTAATAACTATCTGCCTGCCAAATTTCAGCGCAATCCGAAAAAATATTGAATTTCACACTTTGTTACCCCATTTCACCCTCTTAGGGGTGAAATTTCAAAAAAACCTTAACACGTATTTACTTATTTTTATACTGAAGAATTTGTGTGAAGTTTCGGATAGAAAAGACTATCTAATCTTCTTTCTCCATACAAACTTTGAACCCCCATTTCATCCCCTTAAGGGGTGAATTTTGAAAAATCCTTTCTTAGTACATCCTTGCGTATTAAGACTAATATACCCTCCAAATTTCAAGTCTCTACGACCAGCGGTTTAGGCTGTGCGTTGTCTGTCAGTGAGTCAGTCAGTATGTCAGGACAAATATTCTTATAGTATTAGACTAGAAGTGTCCCGCGGCTTCGCCCGCGTTAAAAACTTCTTTTATTTACTTAAAACTTTTCTTTTGTAAAAACGATTCTATCAATAAAGACATTAAAAAAAGAATTAGCCAAATCGGTTCACCCGTTTTCATGTTATCGCGTGACTAAGGCAATTCGGGATTCATATTTATAAAACCCGAAAAATCCAAAGTTTCAGACTTTGTTGCCTACCCCATTTCAAAAAATCCTACAACACGTACTTTATCTCATCTTGTTTCGCCATACAAACTATGATTCCCCGTTCCGTATCCGGGAGGAATTTTTAGAAAATCTTTTCTGAGCGGATACCTACGTCATAATCATCATCATCATCATCATTATCAGCCGGTATCAGTCCACTGCTGGACGTAGGCCTCCCCCAAGACACGCCACTGAGCCCGGTCTTCGGCTCTTTGTTTCCAGTCACTGCCCACCGCTTTGCGAATGTCGTCGCTCCACCTAGTCACAGGGCGTCCTACTCTACGTTTGCCGATTCGCGGTCTCCACTCTAGAACCAGTCTGCCCCAACGGTTATCGGTCCTACGGCAGTTATGACCAGCCCACTGCCACTTCAGTTTGCTAATCCGCTGAGCTATGTCGATCACTTTAGTTCTCTGGCGAATTACTTCGTTCCGGATTCGATCCCGCAGAGAAACACCGAGCATAGCTCTCTCCATAGCTCGCTGAGCGACTTTAAACTGGTGGACTAGTCGAACCGTGAGTGTCCACGTCTCGGCTCCGTATGTCATGACAGGTAGGACGCACTGATTAAAGACTTTTGTCTTTAGGCACTGTGGTATAGGCGACGAGAAGACTCGACGGAGTTTCCCAAATGCTGCCCAGCCCAGCTGAATTCTTCTCTGGATTTCCTTCTTGAAGTTGTGTTTGCCTAGTTGGAGCGTTTGCCCAAGGTAAACATACTGCGTGACAACTTCGAGTGGGATTCCATCTACGGCAATCGGTTCCGGAACAACGTGCTCGTTGTACATGACTTTGGTTTTATCCAAATTCATCCGGAGACCGATGCGACGAGAAGAATCAGCTAGGTCATTCAACATCCTTTGTAGGTCCTGCAGCGTCTCTGCCATAATGACGATGTCATCTGCGAATCGTAAGTGATGGATGTACTTGCCGTTAATGTTGATGCCACAATATTTCCAGTCCAGCGTCTTAAACATATCGAGGGTGCAGTGTTAAAACCCGATAAATGCCCGAGGGTGCAGTGTTAAAACCCGATAAATGAAAAAAAAAACGAAAACCCGCTTTAAAAGTTTTAAAGCCCACTATAATCACAATTGTTTGCTCTTCTTAGTGATGTTTCCAGATAAACAGATTTTAATGTTTGACATACAGAAATACAAACCAAATAACCCAATAAGTGCAAATTAAATAAAATTATTTTAGTTGAAAGAACTAATGGTAAGTTTTCTTTTTTTAACACTGCACCCTCGGGCATTTATCGGGTTTTAACACATGGTACATTTTTTTTATTTTTATTTATCGGGTTTTAACACTGCACCCTCGGGCATTTGTCGGGTTTTAACACTGCACCCTCGATATCCTCTAAGGCATTAGTGAACAGTTTCGGGGATATGACGTCCCCCTATCTCACTCCTCGACGCAGGTGAATATGTTTAGTACGCTGGTTCTGTACTTGTACTGACATCGTTGCGGCATTATATAGACATTTCATCACTTAGATATATCGCCAGTCGACTTGGCAACGCTGCAGGGACTCAAGAACCGACCAGGTTTCGATTGAGTCGAAGGCCTTCTCATAGTCCACAAATGCTAAGCACAGGGGCCGATTGTACTCTTCGGTCTTCTGTACAATCTGCCGCACCGTGTGGATGTGGTCTATGGTGCCGTAACCGCTTCGAAACCCGGCCTGTTCCGGAGGTTGAAACTCGTCGAGTCTTCGCGCAAGACGGTTCGTGATGACCCTTGAAATCAGCTTGTAGACATGGCTCAGAAGCGAAATAGGGCGGTAGTTTTTCAATAGGGTTTTATCTCCTTTTTTGAAAAACAAAACCACCATGCCTCTGTTCCATGCTTGTGGAGTTCTACCAGTGAAGAGAACAGAATTGAAGAGCTGTTGCAGCTGGCTTACAGCTGGAACTCCTCCAGCTTTACGTCATAATAACTATCTGCATTCTAAATTTCAGCGCAAACCGAAACAATATTGATTTTTAGACTTTGTTACCCCAGTTTATCCTGTTAGGGTGGCATTTTGAAAAAGTCTGAAACTCGTATTTACTTATTTATTTACAGAAGTACTTGTGTGAAATGTCGAATAAAATGACTATCCAAACTTTGAACCCCCGCTTCATCCCCATGAAGAGTGAATTTTGAAAAATTATTTTTTAACCTATGTCAAAATAACTATCTGCATGCCAAATTTCAGCGCAATCCAAAACAATATTGATTTCAGACTTTGTTACCCCTCTTCACCCTTTTAGGGGTGGAATTTCGAAAGAGCATGAAACACATATTTACTTACTTAAGTACTTGTATTAAGTTTCAAATATAAAAGACTATCTAATCTTGTTTCTCCATACAAACTTTGAACCCCCGTTTCATACCCTTCAGGGGTGAATTTTGGAAAATACTTTCTCGGAGGGAACTAACTTCGTAATAACTATCTGCATGCCAAATTTCTGCGCAATCAGAAACAATATTGATTTTCACACTTTGTTACCCCATTTCACCCTCTTAGGGGTGTAATTTAAAAAAAACCTGAAACACGTAGTTACTTATTTTTTTACTGGAGCACTTGTATGAAGTTTCGAATAGAAAATACTATTTAATCTTGTTTCTCCATACAAACTTTGAACCCCCGTTTCATCCCCTTAAGGGGTGAATTTTGGAAAATCCTTTCTCAGAGGGCACTAACGTTGTAATAACTATCTGCATGCCAAATTTCAGCGCAATCCAAAAAATATTGATTTTCACACTTTGTTACCCCATTTCACCCTTTTAGGGGTGGAATTTCAAAAAAACCTGAAACACCTATTTATTTATTTTTGTACTGAAGCACTTGTGTGAAGTTTCGGATAGAAAAGACTATCTAATCTTGTTCCTCCATACAAACTTTGAACCCCCATTTCACCCTCTTAGGGGATGAATTTTGGAAAATCCTTTCTTAGTACACCCTTACGTACTAAGACAAATATACCCATCAAATTTCAAGTCTCTACGACCAGCGTTTTAGGCTGTGCGTTGTCTGTCAGTCAGTCAGTCAGTCAGTCACTATGTCAGGACAAAGATTCTTATAGTATTAGATGATGATGATCATGAAAGGAAAGAAAAAACCGGTGAAGTGCGAGTTAACTCGCGCACCGAGGCTTCACTAACTACTCAAAACAAACCTAATTGTGCAGTTTGATCCCTAGGCCGATGCCTAGACCACATTATTCTGTGCCTACACAAGGTTATTGACACAACCTAAAATAATAAGGTTGTAATAGTAAATTCGCTTAATTTTATTTGTTATTAAACTACATAGTTGCGGTATTCAGATTTATTCCTATATAAGTGTGTGGGGAACGCTAAGCCCAGCGGTGGAGCAGTGGACTGTATTTCTTCGAATGAGGACTCCGGATTCCCACACTTATACTGTGAAGCTTTGGAGCTGGGATTTAAACACGTCTTCAAGCCTTGAAACGCTAATTTATTCTTTCTTCACAATCTTCTTATAGCTACTGAGCTATTCACTAGGCACTATCACTATTTACTATTCTTCCTAGTTTTCCTTTCTTCTTTCTTCTAGAGCCGCCGTTGGTAAACTGAACAATTTGGCACGGTAGCGATGCTCTATTTATACTGTTGTTGGTACTTGCAAAAGAGCGAGAGGTCGATAGTCTGGGAGCGCCCGCACTCTGTCTCGCGGGGCGTGTCCTTGTGTGGGCGCACGCACGAGATGCCGACTTTTCGGAGATATACTCTCCCGAGATGCTGTTTAGTCGAGCGCTAACCATCAGAGAGTGCGGAGCTCTTCCAGACCTATGCTATTTGCAAGTACCAACCCTATTCCTAAACCTAACCTGGTCTAGGTTGACTATCTGTTACATCTGTCTATTAAAGCCGAACATGCTTTATTTTTATCTATTACCTATCTACTTAGGTTGTACGAATGACCTGTCTGTAGTCCTATAAGACCTATTATACTGTTACAAACCTTATACGAGTTATATTCCTATGTTCTAATAAGAATCTAACAAAATCTATCTATAATAAGGCTGTTTACGAATGCGATACAAATACAAGTTACTATCTATCTATCTATACGAATATGAACGTTATACATTACAAAGTGCCCTACCTATCCTAGAGTACTACAGTAAGCTAAAACTTATCTTTATTATATAACTTATAACTATATATCTATCTCTATATGCTGTCGGAGTACGAAGCTGTCCGGAACATCCTCCCGCCGTGCTGCCTGCAGCAGAAGAACCCGGTGTAGGACAGTCGTCGTCGAATTGCAGGATGCTCAGCTCCCGCCGGTGTTGTAGCTCGGTGAGGTGGTGATTCCGTTCTTCACCGGTGTCTGTAGAGTCGATCGCTGTCGGTTCGGTGATGAGCGCGTCTGACTGTCGATTGTCGACATCAAGCTGCTCGTTGCGATCTTCAGTGGTGTGGTGCGAGTCCGTTTTCGGTGGTCCGATGACCTCACGCAGCTCGCTGTAGAGCTCGTCCGAATCCGGTGTTCTGTAGCTTTCACGCTGCTCGCTGATGTTCACGATGATGATGGTGAGCGCGTCCGTTGCCGGTGGCCCGATGGCCTCACGCCGCTCGCTGTTGCTGTAGGTGGTGAGCGCGTCCGTTGCCGGTGGTCCGATGACCTCACGCCGCTCGCTGATGATGTCGATGTTGAGCGCGTCCGTTGCCGGTGGTCCGATGACCTCACGCCGCTCGTTGATGATGACGATGGTGAGCGCGTCCGTTGCCGGTGGTCCGATGACCTCACGCCGCTCGCTGTTACTATCGCTGTTGAGCGTTCACAAATTGCAAACGCATTCAACAATTTCTTTGCGGCGGTAGGCAGAGTAAACGGTGCGTCTCCGACCGGTAGGCCCGTCATTCATCGCACGGAAAATACTATGTTTTTACGTCCCGCCGATCCACGCGAGATATATACAATACTTACTCACTTAAAAAGTAAATTTAGTTACGGGATCGATGAAATGCCCCCAATATTAATGAAAAAATGTGCGACAGAGCTAACACTGCCTTACTACGTACTAATTAACCAATCATTGAATGAAGGCACATTCCCTGAATCTCTTAAGATAGCAGTAATTAGACCAATACACAAAAAAGGTTTAAAAAATGACATAAACAATTACCGGCCCATTGCGCTTCTGCCTACTTCCTCCAAAATTTTTGAGAAAGTAATGCAGAAGCGCCTTGAATCTTTTTGTGAAAAATTCAACATTTTTGATGATTCTCAGCACGGCTTTAGAAAAAATCGTTCCACGACACTGGCTATATACAAATACATAAATAATATACTAGACACTATAAATGAACGAAAATACGCAATCGGAATTTTACTTGACATGTCAAAAGCTTATGACAAAGTGCAATTTAATATACTACTGGACAAATTATACGGGATTGGAGTGCGCGGACTAGCACATAAGTGGCTGACATCATACCTGGTAAATAGACAACAATATGTAGAATTGGAACATTTTGACCACAAAAAGGGAATAATAAACGCAATACGATCGGCACCTATTGCGATTAATCATTCCATTCCACAAGGAAGCGTCCTAGGATGTATTCTTTTCCTTATTTACATAAATGACCTCCCGAAAACAATTGACGAACCCTGTGTTTTATTCGCGGATGATATTTCCATCTTGACATCGTGCAAAAATAATCTTAACTTATATGAAAATCTAACTGACATTTTTAATAAAGTAACAAATTGGATGAATGAACAAAATCTAGACGTGAATTTTTCAAAAACAAAAATTATGCAATATAGACCACATCAAAGAAATCCTATTGACATATCTTTTAGTTATAAAAATAAACATATCGAAATAGTCGACTCATTTACACTGCTAGGCATTGATATTGACACAAGTATCACTTGGAAATATCACATAAAAAAAATAAAATCAAGATTATGTAGCTTTACATATGCATTACGTGAACTAAAGCAAGCAACAGACTTAAAAACAGCCCTAACAGCATATTACGCATATATGTATTCTTGGCTGACGTACGGCATAATATTATGGGGAAATAGTGTTGACGCGCAGGAACTCTTTATATATCAAAAAAAATGCATACGAATACTCGTTAACATACAAATTCCCGAAAGTTGCAAGCCTCAATTTAAAGAATATAAAATATTAACACTCACATCTGTATATATACTGGAAATATGTAAATTCGTTCGTAACTACACACATTTATTCAAAAGAATAAGTTATTTTTCAAAAAAAATAAAACCGACTTCATAACCACAAAAAGGCACTCAAAAGCGAAAAATAATTTACTTAAAATTATTATAAGCGTTACCCACGTCTCTATTTGAAGTCGGTGCCAGCCAAGTCTAATAGGTAGTAGATAGATAATACCTACGAGTACATGTATCTACCTACTTACTAACCTACATGTACCTACTTACTACTACTACATACATAGCATCTATCTAATATCCAATAGACTTGGCTGGCACCGACTTCAAATAGAGACGTGGGTAACGCTTATAATAATTTTAAGTAAATTATTTTTCGCTTTTGAGTGCCTTTTTGTGGTTATGAAGTCGGTTTTATTTTTTTTGAAAAATAACTTATTTTACCCTTTTTAGTGCAAAAAAAGTTTTAATGAAATTACATGCATCTATTAAATTTCGTGTCTGGGCCGTTATACACTGACGGATATATACTTTTTGAAAATTTCAAGTGTACCTATAACGGTTAAGAAGATACAGATCTGTAAAGTGCGCACATATAGACACACGGACGGACGGACGGACGGACGGACGAACAGACAACAAAGTCTCAGAAAGTGTTCATTTGGTAGCCTTTAGGTTCGGAACCTTAAAAAAATTGACTTTAAATGCCGCGCTAAAGTGAAAATATTCACTAGTAATAATGATGTCATCAAGGTCTCATAGGACAATGTCCAAAATGGCCCTGTGCAATAAAAGCATCTGACACACGATAATTAATTGTCTATTTTATTACAATAATTCCAAATACTTTTATAACACGGACTAGTTGTATTCCAAAATGAATATAAAAAAGTATTATTTGCGATTATTAACATTAATTGCCGCCATATGGCCAACAGGGTACTGAATCACTCTACTACGTTATAAGAGGCACTTCCCTATATTGTGGATACCCGAATTATGTAAGCACTGTGTAGCCAACCTAACAACGGAAAGTATTATTTACGTAGTAACTATTATATAATATGTGGTTTTATGCTTATAATTTTTTTTTGCTGTGTTGATTGGTACAAAGTACGTTCATGATTCTGAGTTATTTAATTATGTATGCAGTGTCGCGGGACTGAAATGGCCGCCATCTTCGCCAAATGTCATGTCATGTCAAAAAATATTAGGTATGTTTAAAAAAGTTTGCACTCTAACAAGACTTTGCCCGGTAGAACATTCCTGTGAAGACAAATTATTTATATTTATACATAATTATTTATTATAATTATTAATATATAATTATTTATTGAGGGCCCGGTGGCGTAGTTGGGAGAACAGTCGGCTTTGATGCCGTGGTACCGAGTTCAAACCGCCGTGCACCAATGAATTTTTCTATCGAAAAATATATGTGCGCTTCTCACAGTGGCCCTCCGGTGAAGGAAAACATCGTTAAGAAACCAATAACCCCCGCATGGTGGTAGAACATATCTAGTGTCCGCCTGGCCAGCTACCACCCTCAAGTCAGAAAATCTGTCGCCAAACATCTAATGTGTTCCGGCAGCTATCCTTGAGAGCCAGTTCCCATTCTAGTCCACTTCTCTATCTTCGACCGCATCATCACTTAGCAACAGGTGAGATAGTGGTCAAACGCTTGCCTATAAGATATTACAAAAAAAATTTCCCCACCTTTATTTCTATCTCGCTCACAGTTACCGTAAGAATATCTTATATGCAATAGCAACCTCCATTGTGTATAATCTTCTTGGGACTCTTCTACTAAAACTAGTACAATCTCCTATGTTTGGGGTATTTATCTCCATATCTCTGGTGATACTAATCAGATCTCGATAAAATTAAAATGGGACCACCTCGGAAACGTATCCTACCAATTAAAAAAAGAATCATTTGAATCCGTTCACAATTGATGGAGAAATCGCGTAACATACACACAAAAAAAAAAAAAAAAAACATACAGACGAATTGAGAACCTCCTCCTTTTTTGTGAAGTCGGTTAAAAATAGACGGTCCTAGAGGAGACAAAACTCGATACAAATATAACCTGATTCATCCCGGGTCAAAAATGAAAATACATAGTTCAGGCACTTACGTAATGGCCGTGAAGATATATAATAAGCTACCGGAATGTCTTAAAAGTGAAGAAAATGATAATATTTTTGTTACTCATCTAAAACAATTACTAATCGAAAAGGCATACTACAACCTAGACGAGTTCTTAAAAGACAAATTAACAGTTAACCAAATAGCAAAGTAAAATAAAGATTAAACAAAAAACAAATAGGCGGTAAAAATAAATAAATTAAACAACAAATAAATAACAGTATCACTCATAATATATTATATATCTCATCTTATATATCTATCTTATATATCTCATAATATATTAATATATTATATATATTATTTAAATGGAAGTATGTAAATTTATTTTATAAATATTAAGAAATCGGTCCGCTGGCTAAGTCCTGTTTTGCGATACCCTATCAGGGTCATATGTTGCCTTTTATACCTGACACCTGTATAATGCGATGTACATATGAAGCAATAAATGATTGAGTATTGAGTATTGAGCGCGTCCGTTGCCGGTGGTCCGATGACCTCACGCCGCTCGCTGATGATGACGATGTTGAGCGCGTCCGTTGCCGTTGGTCCGATGACCTCACGCCGCTCACTACTCGGTGTTCTACGCCGAGTTGATCGTTTCTTCTGTTGCTGCATCCTTTTCTTTTTTGTCATAATGCAGCATGCGATGATGGTGTACCTCGCAGCCGTCGACACCACACACCTTAGTACGGCAGGTATGATCTCGCTTCCGGTAGCGTAGACACCTGAAACATAGCCGCTGTTTCTTCGCTATGTCCCAGCGCTCGTGTTGATCTGCTGTTTCGAATCTGTTGCAGTCTTCGGTGAAATGTCCCGGTTGTTCACACACGGGACAACGAGCTGTTGACTGCTGCGACTTCTGTTGTGGCTGCTGCTGTTGCGGTTGTTCGACGACGTTGTGTACTCGCTGCGTCCTCCTCTGAGGCCCCGATGCTGGCGAGGATACATCCGGATCCGGCTTCGCGAACTGTCCGCAAAGCTCGGCTTGTCGTCTCAGGAACGCTTCCATTTTCATCAGGTCAGGCATGTCTGTTGGTTGGCTCGGCAGGAACTGGTAGTAGCTCTGTCGCAGGGTCGACGGCAGCTTCTCCAGTATGTTCTCCACTACCTCCGGGTTGTATAGGTAGTATCCGCAGTTGAGGGCTCGCAGCATCGCGACGGCGTTCGTCACCTTGGTCGAAAACACGCACACGTCGGACGGTGACTCGGTGAGGCGCGGCAGGGACCGAAGAGCTTGAACTTCTGTCTTCGCTAGTGTCTCGGGTCGACCGAAGCGTGTTGCGAGGGTGTTCATCACTTGATCCGGATCTGAGTTGGTGATGAGTAGACTGTTGACTGCTTCTCGAGCTTTTCCCCGGAGGCTCCGTCGCAGGCGGTTGATGTTCTCGGTCGGTGATAACATCTGTGCAGACTCCAAGTACGCTGCGCGGAACGGTAGCCAGTCGAAGTGTGACCCGTCGAACGTCGGTAGCTCGGCGAATCTCGGGCGCTGTCCTGCTGCTATGACAGCTTGGGTGATGGCGGTGCTCAGTTGTGCAATCTCGGACTGCACGGGGGCTCCCGCCGGTGCAGACGGTGCAGGCGGCGGCGGCGGCGGCGGAAGCGGCTGTTGTAGACCCGCCATCGACGGTTGATGCACGAAGGTAGGCTTGTCGCGTAGCTCGTAGCACTGTTGTAGCTCCTGGCTACGCCGTACCGGATGTAGCTCGTAGCCCTGATGTAGCTCCTGGCTACGCCGTAGCTGCTGTTGCTCGTAGCTCTGTTGTAGATGCTGGCTACGCCGTAGCTGTTGTTGCTCGTAGCTCTGTTGTAGATCCTGGCTACGCCGTAGCTCGAAGTCACGTTGCTGATGCACGCTTCTTTCTTGAAACTCGAGTCCCACTGGTAGCAGGGCGCGTGGAGAATCACGTGGCACAGGCGGTGGCAGCGGCGGCTGTGACACGGAGAGCGGCGGTCCACGCGGCTCCGGTGGGCACGACGGTTGGTAGCTCTGCTCGGCGCGGAGCTCGAAACTCGCTGGCGGCGACACACGTGGGTGATCACGTGACACGGCGGCGGTCGGCGGCGGTGGCACGGAGGGTAGCGGCTCACGTGGCGTCTCAGCTGGGGGGAGGGTCTCATTGGCCATAGCCAACAAGACCGGCGGCGGTGCGGCCTGGTTGTCCAACCAGGCATCGATGCGTTGCTGTGTCTCAGGCTCGGTGTACACCGAACCGTCGTCGATGTCTTCCTCGGTGTCAGAGTCACGCTCGAGCGCGGCCAGGCGGGCCGCAGCGAACTCGATGCGCAGCTGTAGCAGCTCCAACTTCGCCTTGGAGATGCGCTGTGAGCGACGAGATTCCGCACGATGGCTGCGTGCGCGCTGCTCGACGGGCTCGGCGACCCGTGGCGGCCTCTCTCGAAGCTCGTACTGTTGCCCGATGTGTGGTTCAGCTCCCAACGGCGGTACCCGCGGCGTCACGGCGGCGGCGATGTGATGCGCGGCGGCGTGCGGCGCGGGGGGGTGCGCGGCGGCGTGCGGCGCGGGGGGGTGCGTGGCGGCGTGCGGCGCGGGGGGGTGCGCGGCGGCGTGCGGCGCGGCGATCGATGCGGAGGTAGGTACCGGTGGCGCCATCACGGCGGCGGGGGGCGGCGCGGTCGCGGTGTGATGCTCTGGAACGGCGTGTGGCACCGTCGCGGCGGGCGCGGAGCTGTAGGATGCCCGTCGCATTGGTGAGACCACAGCCGCTGACGCGTAGCCGCTGGTCGAAGGTTGCTCCTCCGTGATGACTGTTGCCCCGGTGCGCGAAGTACCCGATGTTGACGCCGTTGTACCCGTTGTCGTGGTCTCGGCGGATGACTCTTGCTCGGAGGCCGGCGCTCGTCCTCTTCCTGTGGAGCGGGTGACCGGCATGGTAGCGGATATCGAATCGAAGAGTCAACGAAGTCTTGAAAAAGACTGTTTGCGGCGTTTGTTATCGGAGTCGACGAGAAGTAGTCTTAAAAAAGACTGTTTTCGGCGTTTAAATTAACGTTGAGTCTTGAAGAAGACTGTTAAGGTCCCAATTATCCGGCCACGAAGGTCCAAAAATGTGGGGAACCCTAAGCCCAGCGGTGGAGCAGTGGACTGTATTTCTTCGAATGAGGACTCCGGATTCCCACACTTATACTGTGAAGCTTTGGAGCTGGGATTTAAACACGTCTTCAAGCCTTGAAACGCTAATTTATTCTTTCTTCATAATCTTCTTATAGCTACTGAGCTATTCACTAGGCACTATCACTATTTACTATTCTTCCTAGTTTTCCTTTCTTCTTTCTTCTAGAGCCGCCGTTGGTAAACTGAACAATTTGGCATCGTTGCTTCTTCATGCACCACTGGTGCAGGTAGAGGGGTTCAGGGCTATGCCCTTTTCCCCTGGCTTTTATCTCCACCTGTTACTACAGGTGTGGCTTTTGTGTTTGGGCTTCTCGGGTGGGGGTGCCGCAAGCAGCCACTATGCGCCGGGGCGATCAAGCCCTGCCAGGTTAATCCCCGTTCGGGGAAGCCCAGCGAACCGATCAGCTCGCACGGCAGCGGCCGCCTGCGGTCCCACCCTGTCTTCCTGTGCTTCTTCTTCTTCCTCTTCTATAGTAGTGGTAGTCGTTGTTTTTATCCGTTCTACATTGGCTGTCTTTGGTATAATTTCCCTCTGTGACGGCTTCAGTCTTCTTTTTCCCGGTCTGTCTGGGGGGCGCGCGTGGAGTGGTGCGATGCCGCGGATGTGGTCGAATGCTGACTTGTCCGCGGCTTCGAACATCCTTTTGGCGAGATGTCCAATGAAGGCGTCCAGGCCTTCCACCTTCAGATCCCTTCGGATGACTTCATTTCTCACGTACCTGGGAGCTCTCACTATGCTTCTCAGCGCTAGGTTTTCTTGAGCCTGAATCCTCTTCTTTCCGGTGGCTGCGACATAGATGTACCACGCCGGCGAAGCGTACGTCAGCCTGGATCTTATGTACGTCTTGTAGATATAATAAGCTTCGTCCGGAGTGGCAATCTGGAGGTCAGAAGAGGATTCAGTCTAGCTCTTGCGTTTTTCACCTTCCCGATGACCTCTTCACTGTGCTTCTGGAAGGTGAGGTTGCGATCTATTGTGACTCCCAGGTACTTTATGTGAGGCTGCCATTTGATCTCTTGTCCGGCTAGTTTTATTTTGGGGGCGTTTGGTCTCTCCATTCCAGTCATTAGCGCTTGTGTCTTGGAGACGTTCATCTTCATCCTCCATTTCTCCAGCCAATCTGGTAAGGCGTCTAAGGCTTGCTGGAGGTAGCGGACGGCTTGTGCTGGGTTCATGGATGCCGCAAAGTACGCTGCATCGTCCGCATATAAAGCGAGCTTAGCTCGCCCAACGACAGGGATGTCGTCGGTGTACCGAGCATAAGCTATTGGGGAGATACAGCTTCCCTGCGGGACCCCCGCTTTTATCGGCTTCAGGCTTGACGTTGAGTCTTCAACTGCGACCTGGAACGATCTTCCTTTAAGATAGGACGCCAGGACCAGGACGATTTGTCGGGGGGCGGTAGTCGTTGACAGCTTGTATAGCAGCCCCTCATGCCATACCCTGTCAAACGCTTTTTCCATGTCTAAGAATGCTGCTGCTATGACTTCCTTTTTGTTCGAGGAGGTGGCCATCTCATACACGATTCTCGTGACTTGGAGGGTGGTGGAATGTTCTGCTCTGAACCCGAATTGCTCAGGCCTTGGAGTCAGGTGTGGCGTCAATTTCTGTAGGATGAGCCTTTCGAACAGCTTGCTCATCGTGTTCAGTAGCGTGATTGGCCTATAGCTGTCTGGCTTCTTCGGGTCTTTGCCTGGTTTTGGAATCATTACCACCCTTCCTGTCTTCCATGTAGTCGGGAAGCAGCCGGTGTGTATTATCCCATTGAAGGTTCTGGTCATAGCAGCAACTGTCTTGTTGGGTATGAATTTCAGGGCTTCATTGCTTATTTGGTCTGGTCCTGGTGCCTTCCTGTTAGGTAGCTTCTGGATCGCTCTTTTAATTTGGCCTTGTGAGAAGAAGATTTCTTCTTCGTCGCTCTCTGGTTGAGCTTGTAGGTACTCCGCTACTTTGGCCTCTATTTCTGCCGTGTGCGCTGGTTGTCTGGATGCATTGGGCTGGAACTGTTTTTCTAGGTTTGAGGCAAAGATCTCCGCCCTTTCTTGTGCCTCAAATTTCAGTAGTCCATCCTCTCCGATGAGCGGTCTTACGGGTTCAGGTGTGGACGACATTCTCTTACAGAGGTAGTGGACAGAGGGGATGTGTTCACTTATCGAAGATATGTGTTCTTCCCATTCTTTAGCCGCTTGGTTGTTTAGCGCCGCCTTGACTTTCTCCACCAGAAGGTTTAGTTCGCTCTTTATGCGGGGGCAGCGAGTTCTTTGCAACTCTTTTCTTCGCTCCCTCTTTTCGCTGATTAGTCTCCTTATCCAGGCTGGTGTCGGGTCTAACCTTTCACCAGGCCTGGAGGTCTGCGATGCTGTGTTGAGGGAGGTCTGTATGGCCGAGGTTAAGTCTTTCACTGCCCGTTCGACATCTTCCTCATTTTTTATTGGGATGCTGGTAGTTCTTTCTTCGGCTTCTTTCTGGAATATATCCCATTTGATCCGTTTCTTTTTGGTGGGTGGCGTTACTTTATAAGATCCTTCTCTTATGGTGAGAAGGACTGGTCGGTGATCAGATGGCAGGTCAGGGAGTACTGATTGTGTGAGCGGGGTCCTGAGGCCTTTGTATACTACCAGGTCTATGGTCTCCGCCGAGTGGTCCGTATAGTGCGTAGGTTCATCGGGGCCTGCTACCTCGTAGTGGTGATCCACAGAGTCCTTGTAGAGTGCATTTCCGTCTTGGTTGCTCTGCATCGAGTTCCAGTATGCGTGTTTCGCGTTGAAATCGCCGGCGATGATAGTCGGTGTCTTCGGGTCCAGTAGCTTTCTGATTTCCGCCGGATCTAGCTTTAAAGATGGCGGTTTGTAGATTGCGTACAGCTTTCTATTCTCACCGGCGATGTTTACTAGGACTCCCAAGGCCTGGAAGGACTGGAACTCGACGGTCGGGATCAGTTGGTGTACAATTTTTCTGTGGACCAGCACTAATAGGCCTCTATACGCTCTGCCCTCAGAGGTTTTCTCGTCTTTTCTGTAGACCTGGTAGTTTGGTATCTTGAAATTTTCTTTTTCCCTCAAATGAGTCTCGCTGACCAGCATTATGTCAACTTTTTGCTCGCGGAGGAAGGTGGTCAGCAGTTTTGCCTTTCCCGCGAGCGTGCTGGCATTCCAGTGGACAATTCTAGTACTGCTGTTGTCCATTTTTATTCAAGATCCTCATTAAGCCCATTAGGGTAGCGGTTTCTGCGTCCGTCCCGGCTTGGACCGCCTCCAGGATCTCCTTTAGGACGCCTATAGTTTGCCCGAGCGAATCTTTCAACCGAAATATTTGAACTGAACAATTTGGCACGGTAGCGATGCTCTATTTATACTGTTGTTGGTACTTGCAAAAGAGCGAGAGGTCGATAGTCTAGGAGCGCCCGCACTCTGTCTCGCGGGGCGTGTCCTTGTGTGGGCGCACGCACGAGATGCCGACTTTTCGGAGATATACTCTCCCGAGATGCTGTTTAGTCGAGCGCTAACCATCAGAGAGTGCGGAGCTCTTCCAGACCTATGCTATTTGCAAGTACCAACCCTATTCCTAAACCTAACCTGGTCTAGGTTGACTATCTGTTACATCTGTCTATTAAAGCCGAACATGCTTTATTTTTATCTATTACCTATCTACTTAGGTTGTACGAATGACCTGTCTGTAGTCCTATAAGACCTATTATACTGTTACAAACCTTATACGAGTTATATTCCTATGTTCTAATAAGAATCTAACAAAATCTATCTATAATAAGGCTGTTTACGAATGCGATACAAATACAAGTTACTATCTATCTATCTATACGAATATGAACGTTATACATTACAAATTTCCCTACCTATCCTAGAGTACTACAGTAAGCTAAAACTTATCTTTATTATATAACTTATAACTATATATCTATCTCTATATGCTGTCAGAGTACGAAGCTGTCCGGAACAAAGTGCTTCAAGACCTTGCTTCTTGCCAAGTTTCATGATTCTAGGTCAACGGAAAGTACCCTAAAGGTTTTGATTCCCTTATGATATCGCAAAATATGCGAAATATGCGACATAAACGGTCATATCTTTTGATCGCGTTGACTTACAGGTTTTATTTATTTACAGCTGAAAGATACCGTAAACTCGAGTAACTAGGCAACTCCGTCTTTGTCACTTTAAAGGATTTATTCTAAGGATTTTGTATTTGGTACAAAATTATCCAACACCCAAGTTCAACAACTCTTACTGCTAAACTAATAAAGTTATCTTAAACGCTATAATTTTCCTTTTGAGTTCATGAAATGCGCTATTATCACGATTTTTTCCAGATTTTCCAGCCAGCTGTTTAGCTTTTAGAGGGGGGGGGGGGACGAGAAAAAAAAATATTACGATTGCGGCGTGTGAAGTCGGTTTTAGTCGTAATTATTTTAATTTTGTATCAATATATATATATATTTGATATAAAATCGAAAAGCGGTTCATAGAATACATCTACCTACCAAGTTTCAACTGTGTATTCTTAGGAATTTCGTAACTATTATACTAACTATTCCCAAATTATTAGTAGTTTCGGAAAAAAGTGGCTGTGACATACGGACGGACAGATAGACAGACATGACAAATCTACAAGAGTTCCGTTTTTTGCCATTCGGCTACGGAACTCTAATAAAGTGTCATAATAATAATATTTTGTTCCTTGAAACATAGCTAACTAAGATTTAATTTAATTGATAATTGATATTCAAATGTTTTATTTATTTACTTTCACAATAGAAGCTATTGGTGTTATTTTGGTGGTTATTATTGGTGTTCGGTTCGGAACCCTCCGTGTGCGGGACAAAAGTCTGACTCGCACTTGGCCTGTTTTATTTACGATAATCTATGAATCGTTCATAGATGGCGCTATCGTGTTAACCATAAGCTCGGAATCTGAATCTGAATCTCGGAAACGGCTCCAACGATTAAATAAAATTAAGTATAAAGGGGATTTCGGGGGCGATAAATCGATCTAGCTAGGATTAATTTTCAGAAAATGTTGTTTTATTCGTGTTTTCAATAATCAACTTTATCGATAATCAACTATAATATAACTATAAAATATGACTCTATCCGACATCTATAGGCGAGTAGTAGTAGCTTTAGTGTTTTTGTGTCGTTAAAGCAGTTAGTTGCTCTAAATAAAAAAAAAAAAGTATTATTATTCGCCGATAGATGTCGGGGAAGAGTCACATTTTTCTGTTTAAGTAGCAATAATAGTGGCAAAAAATACCGAGCAAAGCTCGGTCAACCAGATTTTTCAATAATATTAATTGCTAACACCTTTGTGTTAACGTTCACTTTGTTGCTGTTAGAAGTTCGTTAGATATCCGTTAGATGGCGTTCGGGACCCTCCAGGTGCGGGACTGACTCGCACCTGGCCAGTTTTTTTTAACTAAGACGTACCTTTTTTAAAATAAATATTACATTATTATAGGCAAATATTAAAGGTACGATTTTTTTTGTTATTGTGCCAAAATTGTATCATGGTAAAAAGTTATATATAAAAATATTTTTTTTTAATTTTTCTATGATGCTATGATGTTATAAAGCTCTCAATTTTTTTATATAATAGCTATTATTAGACCTAAAGATATATAAAAAAATTGGATTAATTGCTGTAATCTGTCTTGAAAAATTTTTTTTTTCTGTTTTTTACATTTTCTGCTTTAAAAAAAAAAACAATTGAGTTACAGATCTCAAACTTTCAGAAAATAAATATTTTATTAGAACCTACATGTCGCATAAATATCAATAAGATTTCTTTCGGGGGCAGATTTTATTAGCTTATAACTTATAGTAATCTAGGGCCTTTGTAAAAGTTTGAATGAGAAGGTAAACTTTATTTTTAGGGATCCGTACATCAAAAGGTAAAAAAGGTACCCTTATAAGATCACTTTCTTGTCCGTCTGTCTGTCTGTTCGTGTGTCACCACCGATTTTCTCAGGAGCGGGTGGACCTAGAAGTTGAAATTTATACCAGATACTGAGATCTATAATCCCTGTTAGGTGTGTAAAAATCAAGGTCCAACGTGAGTGACCACGATAAAAAGATATGGGCAAATTTAGATTTTCGCGAAAACTTGTAAGTACTAAAATGTACCTTCATTTTCAACTTTTTTATTTTTGGATTTTTTCCTTTACTTGCACTATAAAACCTTACTTTTAACCAAAATTGACAATTCTAGGTCAACCGGAAGTGCCCTATAGGTTTTGGGTCGAAAACCTATAGGGTAGACATAGAATCATGAAATTTGGCAAGAAGCCAGTTCTCATAGCACAAATAAAGGAAAAATTCAAAAAAAATAAAAAAGAGTTGAAAATCAAAGGGTGTCCCCATACATACATAGTTCACTCCAATCAAGATTGGCCTCTGAGTTATATGAGCGCTCATACAATTTAGAGGTCCAGCTTAATTGGTACCAACCAACGTTGGTACGGAAGTTTCGGTGGGCGAGTCCAACTCGACTTGGCCGGTTTTATTATGCCTTATTTTATGCCATAATTCAATAATATGATGGCAAATTTTATGCATTTGTTGGAGTGGTTGGTGTTTTGGCAAAATTTTTGCCAGTGTGGGGCAGATTCGCTATTTAATATAAAAAAACCGGCTTTAAATTATTACCAGGCAGAAAATCTACGCGAGCCCTCACAAAGCTCGGCTTTTAGCTAGTTTATATACATACCCCACAATGAACGGACATGACGGACATGACGAAACTATAAGGGTTCCTTGTCAGGACTACGGAACCCTAATAAAAACCGGCCAAATCGAGTTGAACTCGCCCACCGAGGCTTCCGTACAAACGTTGGTATGTACCAGTTAAGCTAGACCTCTAAATTGTATCAGCGCTCATATAATTTAGAGGTCTACCTTAATTGGCGTATACTATGTATGTATGGGGACACCCTTTAATTTTCAACTTTTGTTATGTTTTTTTTTCCTTAATTTGTGCTGTAAGACCTTGCTTCTTGCCAAATTTCATGATTCCAGATCAACGGGAAGTACCCTATAGGTTTTCGACCCAAAACCTATAGGGTACTTCCGGAAGACCTAGAATTGTCAATTTTGGTCAAAAGCAAGATCTTACAGTACACGTAAAGGAAAAATACCGAAAAATAAATAAGTTGTTTTTCAAAAAAAATAAAACCGACTTCATAACCACAAACAGGCACTCAAAAGCGAAAAATAAATTACTTAAAATTATTATAAGCGGTACCCACTTATCTATTTGAAGTCGGTGCCAGCCAAGTCTAATAGGTAGTAGATAGATAAATCCCTACATGTATCTACCTACTTACTAACCTACATGTACCTACTTACTACTACTACATGCATAGTATATAGATAGTAGATAGCTACTATCCAATAGACTAAGCTGGCACCGACTTCAAATAGATAAGTGGGTAGCGCTTATAATAATTTTAAGTAATTTATTTTTCGCTTTTGAGGGCCTGTTTGTGGTTATGAAGTCGGTTTTATTTTTTTTGAAAAATAACTTATTTTACCCTTTTTAGTGCAAAACAAGTTTTAATTAAATTACATACATCTATTAAATTTCGTGTTTGGGCCGTTATAGACTGACGGATATATACTTATTGAAAATTTCAAGTATGTACCTATAACGGTTAAGAAGATACAGATCTGTAAAGTGCGCACATATAGACACACGGACGGACTGACGGACGGACGGACGAACAGACAACAAAGTCTCAGAAAGTGTTCATTTGGTAGCCTTTGGGTTCGGAACCCTAAAAAAATTGACTTTAAATGCCGCGCTAAAGTGAAAATATTCACTAGTAATAATGATGTCATCAAGGTATCAAAGGACAATGTTCAAAATGGCCCTGTGCAATTAAAGCATCTGACACACACGATAATTAATTGTCTATTTTATTACAATAATTAAAAATACTTTTATAACACGGACTAGTTGTATTCCAAAATGAATATAAAAAAGTATTATTTGCGATTATTAACATTAATTGCCGCCATATGGCCAACAGAGTACTGAATCACTCTACTACGTTATAAGAGGCACTTCCCTATATTGTTGAAACCCGAATTATGAAAGCACTGTGTAGCCAACCTAACAACGGAAAGTATTATTTACGCAGTAACTATTATATAATCTGTGGTATTATGCTTATAAATGATGTTTTTGCAGTGTTGGTTGGTACAAAGTACGTTCATAATTCTGAGTTATTTAATAATGTATTCAGTGTCGCGGGACTGAAATGGCCGCCATCTTCGCCAAACGTCATGTCATGTCAAAAAATCTTCGGTATGTTTAAAAAAGTTTGCACCCTAACGAGACTTTGCCCGGTAGAACATTCCTGCGAAGACAAATTATTTATATTTATATATAATTATTTATTATAATTATTAACATATAATTATTTATTAAGGGCCCGGTGGCGTAATAGGGAGAACAGTCGGCTTTGATGCCGTGGTACCGAGTTCAAACCGCCGTGCACCAATGAATTTTTCTGTCGAAAAATATAGGTGCGCTTCTCACAGTTGCCCTCCGGTGAAGGAAAACATCGTTATGAAACCAACAACCCCCGCATGGTGGTAGGACATATCTAGTGTCCGCCTGGCCAGCTACCACCCTCAAGTTAGAAAATCTGTCGCCAAACATCTAATGTGTTCAAGCAGTTATCCTTGAGAGCCAGTTCCCATTCTAGTCCAGATCACTTAGCAACAGGTGAGATAGTGGTCAAACGCTAGCCTATAAGATATAAAAAAAATTAAAAAATATTAATTATCCCCACCTTTATTTCTATCTCGCTCACAGTTACCGTAAGAATATCTGTCAAAAACCAAAATCAACAAGAAGAAAGATGTAAAAACATTATTCAAGGTCATATTTTTTAGTCTTCAAAAATGTATGTAATAGCAACCTCCATTGTGTATAATCTTCTTGGGACTCTTCTACTAAAACCAGTACATTCTCCTATGTTTGAGGTATTTATCTCCATATCTCTGGAGATACTTATCAGATCTCGATAAAATTAAAATGGGACTACCTCGGAAACGTATCCTACCTATTAAAAAAAGAATCATTTGAATCCGTTCACAATTGACGGAGAAATCGCGTAACATACACACAAAAAAAAAAACATACAGACGAATTGAGAACCTCCTCCTAAGGTACATTACATAAGTACCAATACTTACAAGTTTTCGCGAAAATCTAAATTTGCCCATATCTTTTTATTGTGTTGACTCAAGACCTTGGTTTTTATAAACCCAATAGGGACTATAGACTTCAGTATCAGGTATGAATTTCAACTTGCTAGGTCCACCCGTTCCTGAGAAAATCAGTGGTGACACACGGACAGACGGCCAGACAGACAGACAGACAGATGGATAGACAGACAGACAGACGGAAAAGAAAGTAATCTTATAAGGGTTCCTTTTTTACCTTTTGAGGTACGGAACCCTAAAAAACACGTAAGGTAAAACATTCTTAGTTGTCGGTAAGTCTGTAATTACCTAGGTAGGTGTTACCACAAAAATCTCTAGTTATCACAATGTAAAATCTCGTTCTGAACACACAGACTGTCAGTTTGCTTAGGTTATCAATATACTGATAGAGTAACTAGGGCGAGAAGCTGAAATGTGTTAGCATTCACTATTTGTTCGGTAAATTATGTGGCAATTTAAATGATGAGGTTGGTTAACTTTTAAGATTCCGTGCCCAAAGGGTAAAACGGGACCCTATTACTAAGACTCCGCGGTCCGTCTGTCTGTCTGTCCGTCTGTCTGTCTGTCCGTCTGTCACCAGGTCTCATGAACCGTTGTTATAGTTAGACAGTTGAAATTTGTACAGATGATGTATTTCTGTGGCCGCTAACAACAAATACTAAAAACAGAATAAAGTTAAAAAAAATAAAAGGGTCCCCATACGAGAAACGTGTTTTTTCAGGCGTTTTATGCTCGATTTTACAAACCGTAATAGATAGATACTTATTTGCTCATAGTTTGTAGATATTAAAGTATGTAGTTGTTGTAACATTGAATAATAATAATAAGGATAGTTTAAAAACTAAAACTTCCGACTTCCACGCTCCGCGAGTAAATTTCAGTAGCAAGTTTGAGACGTTTATCATCATATCTCTGGAGATACTTATCAGATCTCGATGAAATTACAATGGGACCACCCCGGAAATGTTAGTTAATTCGATTAAAAAAAGAATAATTCGAATCGGTTCACAATTGACGGAGTAATCGCGTAACATACACACAAAAAAAAGAAAAAAAAAACATACAGACGAATTGAGAACCTCATTCTTTTTGGGAGACGGATGAAAAGCTCAGCACACGCTTTACAATGTTACTTCTGTTTTATCTGTGACACCTCACAATGTATGAAACATGTATGGAAAGGCAGGGAAGTTAAATGTGGAGTTCAAAAGAGGTCACAAATGGTCACTCGGAGCTTTGTTTAGTTTGAAGGCTTTTTTTCCCGACTGCGCCAGACGGAGGTTTATTTTTTGAATGTATGTAGGTAGAGAGTAGGTAAGAGCCAGTTCCCATTCTGGCTGGCAAGCGAGCTACCATCCTCGACCGCATCATCACTTACAAATGAGTCAGATAGTGGTCTAACGCTAGCCTAAATGATATAAAAAAGTATAGATATTTCTTTGGCAGGCTTTGTAGCCTAAACAGCTAGGTTTTAGTCATTTTCAGAAGCAAGTTTGAGGAGTGTATCTCCATACTAATAAGAGTCTATCATCATGCTAATTTTACAATAGGACAAAACTAGAAATATACACTCTCAAATAAAAATAATTTTCCAGATCGGTTAATAAAAGTCAAATTGAAAACGTCCCTTTTTAAAGTCAGTAATTTTTTTTTATTGACTTACTCTATAAGTCTACTTACTTTACTTTACTTACTTACTCTATAAGTTGCTTTTTAACCGACTTCACAAAAAAGGAGGAGGTTATCAATTCGTCGGTTTTTTTTTTCACCGATTATTCGAAGATGCCTGAACCGATTCGGAAAATTCTTTTTTTTGTTTAAAAAAAAGGGTACCCTCCCAGGTGGTCCCATTTAAATTTTAACGAAATCGGCCGAGTTCGAATCGGTTTTTAATATATCAACATTTGTATTACGACGCATTTACTTATCTTCACGACTTACTACTAACTACTGGCACAGATTATGTAATAGTTTCTACGTCTACTGGCTACTTTGACTAGCGCGACATTTGAAGTCGGTTCTTTTAGTTTTTTAAACGATCTTAAATTATTTACTCTATAAGTCACGTCACGGCCAATATTATTTATTACTTGTACCATTATTTATTCTGTGTCACAGCTGAGATTTTATCTACGTGTCCGTTTATTTACTGCAATAAGTTACATAAATTAGTACCTGCTTAGTTTTACGCAAGTTACTTATTGTAGCTTTGTTGAAATGCAAATAGGTGTAACTGAAGACCTAACTAAGAGCGGGGCAGGTTTTCCTCATCTAACCAGCTGGTTAAACCAGTTGTTTAAAAAAGCGCAGTGTGAAGTAATATCACAATAATTAGGGTAGTTTAAAAACTAAAGCAACCGAATTTCATGCCGCGCGAATTAGTTTCAGTCGCAAGTTTGAGACGTTTATCGATATATCTCTGGAGATACTTATCAGATTTCGATGAAATTACAATGGTACAAAACCTTTGGGATATCCAACAAAAAATTAATCATCAAAATCGGTTCATAAACGACGAAGTTATCCGCGACCACATAAAATCTAATACTATAAGAATCTTTGTCCTGACATACTGACTGACTTACTGACAGACAACACACAGCCTAAACCGCTGGTCGCAGAGACTTGAAACTTGTTTCAGGATTTTTGAAATTCCATCCCTAAGAGGGTGAAATAGGGTACCAAAGTGTGAAAATCAATATTGTTTCAGATTGCGCTGAAATTTGGCATGCAGATAGTTATTACAACGTTAGTTACATCTAAGAAAGGATTTTCTAAAATTCACTCCTGATGGGTATGAAACGGGGGTTCAAAGTTTGTATGTAGAAACAAGATTAGATAGTCTTTTACTCGTATATTCGAAACTTAACACAAGTACTTAAGTAAGTAAATACGTGTTTCAGGCTCTTTCGAAATTCCACCCCTCAAGGGGTGAAGTGGGGTAACAAAGTCAGAAATCAATATTGTTTCAGATTGCGCTGAAATTTGGCATGCAGATAGTTATTTTGACTTAGGTATCCGCTAAGAAAGAATTTTTCAAGATTCACTCTTCAAAGGGTTTGAACCGGGGGTTCAAAGTTTGGATAGTCATTTTATTCGACATTTTACAAAGTACTTCTGTAAATAAATAAGTAAATACGAGTTTCAGACAGCAATGGCAAAAAACGGAACCCTTATAGATTCGTCATGTCTGTCTGTCTGTCTGTCTGTCCGTCCGTATGTCACAACTATTTTATTCCGAAACTGTTAGGACTACAGAATTGAAACTTAGTAGGTAGATGTATTCTGTGAACCGCTTTTCGATTTTTATACAAAAGTGAAAAAATAAAAGTTTAAGGGGGGGCATCCCATACATGGAACTGAAACAAAAAAAAATTTTTTTCTTCAAACCTATACATGTGGGGTGTCTATGGATAGGTCTTCAAAAATGACATTGAAGTTTCTAAAATCATTTTTTCTCAAAGGCAATCATTTGAAAGATAGGCGCGTCTAAAGTGGTAAAATGTGTGTCCCCCCCCTCTAACTTTTAAAGTATGGGAGTAAAAAATCTAAAAAAAATATATGCTGTAGATCTCAATAAAAACTAACAACGAAAATTGGTTTGAACGAGATACAGCCAGCAGTTTTTGAGATATGGCGACCGCAAAGATAACTTTGTTTTTCATACAAACACTATGAAAAACAAAGTTAATTTTGAAGTTGCGAAAAATCATATTTATGGAATACTTAACTGTGTTACGGAACCCTACGAGTGCGAGTCCGACTTGCAATTGGCCAGTTTATTATACACCCAATAGGGACTGTAGACTTCAGTGTCTGCTATAAATTTCAACTTGCTAAGTCAACCCGTTCCTGAGAAAATCGGTGGACACACGGCCAGACAGACAGATGGACAAGAAAGTGATCTTATAAGGGTTCCTTTTTTTACCTTTTGGGGTACGGAACCCTAAAAAGAGTATCTAATCTTGTTTCGCCATACTTTGAACCCCCGTTTCATCCCCTTAGGGAATTAATTTTGGAAAATCCTTAGTGGATACCTCCGTCTTAATAACTATCTGAATGCCAAATTTCATCGCAAATCGTTCAGTGGTTTGATCTGTGTGTTGATAGATCAGTCAGTCAGTCAGTCAGTAAGTCAGTAACGTTTACCTTTAATGTTTATCAGTTAGACACTTATATAGTTTACTATTTAATAATAACTTAATAAAACTTACATATTAACTATGACTAAAAATAAAAACTACAAATAGAAAATGGAATTCAGGTCGCTTTCTGCTGGTAGAGTACCCAAAAAGCTGGCGACATTACCTCTTTGAATTGCCCGAGGTAAGCGCCAGCTCTTTGGTCGTGGGAGACATCGATTAGGCGCCTGTTGAGCTATTCTGTAAGCTATCTCGACAGCGGAATCCGCAGTGAGATTCGAATTTCGTACTACGAAGTTCAACCGTATGACGAACGTGATACGATTGAATTTCGCAGTAAGAAATTCGAATCTCAATGCGGATTCCGCTGTCGAGATAGCTTACAGAATAGCCTAGCTGGACAGCTCCTTAACAAAACCTCGTGCTTGTTGACCCCACGGGCCCATGTTTTGACCCCAAAAGGAAGAAAAGCATAGTTGTCGCTGATGATTATATATTTCCTGCGTTTGAGAGCCTCTGCTGCGTCTGCAGCTGCTCTTGCCGCCTGTGAGGTTATACAGGTGGGAATCTGCCAACGTATCGACACACGTCGCATCCCACACTAGCGCTTTCCTACGACACCAAGGAACCAACGTCATGCCATCAGGCCTCTTACCATCGTCACGTGTGATACCATTCGGCTCTAAAATAACCGGCACGACGGTGGTGTCCCAGGCTATTCACCTCGTCACCGCAGCGACAGAGGCAGATATGCGGTTCTGTTATGGGGATGCCCAGACGCAGTCCCACCGCTATACAAAAACTGTATATAGTTAATATGAATATAGTCACAGAAATATTAATAATAATTCTGTGAATATAGTATATTCTTCGCGGCCCTGCATGTAATTGTTCGTTAAATGTGTTTTTAAATCATGAGTATTAATGATGCCGTAAAAAGATAAAAATTCACTGGCGTAATAGTAGCCCGGCCACACGTCAAACGTCACCGGGCATTTATGCAATTACATCGGACATCTTCAACCTGAAGGTGACGCCATTTAAATGGCATATTTAAGCGCTTAATGAAATTTGTCTAACTTTTTTGAAATATTCTATGAGAAGAAACGTCCACTGAAGCAGTTGAACGTCACCGGGTGTTTAAATATGTCGGCCATCTTCACCCTAAATTCAGTTTACTTAACCGGAGGTTAAACGTCCGATGGAAGAACAGCCTCGAGCTTTCTTAAACGACAATGAAACTGAAAGTACTTCCTTGTATGAAGCCTGAACTTTATTTTACTCGTATGTGACAATCGTATATTTTTACCGAATTCACATTAGGAGAATAGAATATAATACATAGAATTGTTTATTGTGTCAAACTGAATACCTACATAGTTTAGATCTTAAGTAAAAATATAAACATAAGTTAAAAGATTGTTCCAACAGTTTGTCAATTTCGGACATGTAATAAAGTTAACCCGCAGTTGTATTACAGTTATTAAGTTAAAAGGAGTTTCTATGTCGTGTTTATTTTTCCGCCGACTAGCCAAGGAGGGTTATTTTTTTCGCGCGTATCTTGAATGTACCTAAGTAGGTATGTATTGTACATTTCTGAATTTCCAAGTATCTTCCAAACAGCTGGATGTATTTAGACCTTACAAATAATAATAACTACCTACCTTATTATTAATATTTCTGTGATTTATACAGTTAGGCCCGCCACGCCATATAAGCACAGATTATTATTATTATTATTATTTTTTTATACTTTATAGGCTAGCGTTTGACCACTATCTCACCTGTTGGTAAGGTATATAGGTGTTGATGATGCGGTCGAAGATGGTAAGCACGCTAGGCCTAGAATGGGAACTGGCTCTCAAGGATGGCTGCCGGAACACATTAGATGTTTTGGTGACAGATTTTCTAACTTGAGGGTGGTAGCTGTCCAGGCGGACACTAGATAGTGTCCTACCACCATGCGGGGGTTGTTGGTTTCTTAACGATGTTTTCCTTCACCGGAGGGCCACTGTGAAAAGCGCACATAAATTTATCGATAGTAAAATCCATTGGTGCACGGCGGTTTGAACTCGGTACCACGGCATCAAAGCCGACCCCCGTTCTCCCGATTACGCCACCGGGCCCTCAAATATTTACTCGTATATAACAGTTACTAACCGTTTTTAAATCTATAAGTTTAAAATGAACGTGAGTTTTTATAATATAACAGTTACTACGTAAATATAAGTACAAACGGAATTCCGTTTTGAAATTTCGAACGCAGTTTTATCCAAATCTCTCTCTCTCTGTATCTGTAGTTATGTTACGCATTGTAGCACCGGCAACTTCTTTTAAAAATTCTGTCCATACAAAGGTTCTCTGGCAGAGATCGTTTAAAGCGATAAGACCGCCCATTGTATTACCTATAAGTAGCTTAATTTTAGTCTGTTATTCTTGTAATGGTGTGCAATAACGATTTTTCTATTCTATTCTATTCTATTCTATTCTATGGACTTTTTTACACGTAACGGTAGTTCATTATTTTGGGGAGTTCATTTCGTACAAACAACGCGACAATTGTTTATTTTTAACCGACTTCACAAAAAAGGAGGAGGTTCTCAGTTTGACAGTTTTTTTTTTGCTTTTTTATGTTTGTTACCTCAGAACTCCGTCAAATCTTAACCGATTTGAAAAAATATTTTTTTGTTTGAGAGTTTATGCCTCCCGTTTGGTTTCATTCAAATTTTATCGAGGTCTAATTATAATTTCCGGAGATATGGAGATAAACAATATAAACAAATTTGATACCTCGATGACATGATTATGGCTAGTAGATATTTTCACTATCGCGGCATGTGAAGTCGGTTTTTTCGTTTTGTACGATCGTAAATTATTATTTATAAGAAGATGGGCTCAATCAAGTCTGTTGAAAAAATCTATTATAATTTTCGTCATCAGAATTTTAAACTACTGGCCTTGTTTTGGTTTTACGCAGTCGGGTTATATATTTTTTAATATATTTTTTATAAACTAAATTTCTTTGAACTTTATATTTTTGTAAATTGTTAAACACAATCCAAAATGTCATTGTACCGATAGGACTTGAACCCACACCCCCTGGATAACATGTCCAGGTGCTTTTTCCAATTAAGCCACGGAGCTATTAATTATTCTGTGCCACGGTTCGATCTATCGATACGAAGAAATTAGTTGATTGTATTTTTTTAACCTAATTATGCATTAGTGTTATTTTTTTTATGTTACCTAGTATGTTTGTGTGCTTTAATTATTATCTTTTCTTCGGCTATACTATTATATTAATTATGCGGTGTGGGTCAAATTTTGAAAGCTAAATTAGAAACACTTGATGTGACCTTAGATTAGACTCAAATTTGGTATTCTTGCAATCTTTGGTGGCAACAGTCAATGCAATAATCTGGTAAGTGACGCGCTGACCTGACAATACGACGGACCGTATTGACTGGAACTCCTTCATGATGGAAAATGTAATAGGACAATTGAGCTTGTATGTTAACAAGTACTTTTCATTACACATGATAACGTCTACCCAAAAGCTTGTGCAGTTGTGCTCAAAAAGTTTTCAACTTTTAATTTAACTTAAAGTTTCTAGCAATAAACTTAGTTCAACCTAACTAGGCTTAGAAAAACCCATAGTTCCTAGTCCCATTCTGATCTCGTGCAAAATTTCAGCACAAGCGGTCGAGTGGTTTATAAAAAGTAAACATATTATGTACGTAATGTCTTTCGCAGTTTCGCATTTAAAATATTATCATCGGTGAATATAGGTACCTACAAAACTCTATGTGGTATGGCGCCAAGTCTTCCAATTACTGGCTAGCAACAAAATAATGAGGTATTATCTCTCGCCCCGCTCTCGTCTTTAGAGCCTACATTTTCTACGCTCATGATAAGAAACACTCGAGTTCTAACCACCTGTGTGACGTAACGTACAGCACCTGTATAAAACTCTCGACTTCTTACAAGCGACGCCATTTTCTTTTCGGCGCCATCGCAATCGTTCGTTCAACTACCGTTTTATCGTAATTATCACAAAAATAGTGCAATAGGCTAATTTTAATACCTTCAAAATTAAGTTTTGAATTAATTAACATAGTTTCATCAATTAGTTCTGATAAATACTGCCTCTTAAAATAGTTTCATTAATTAAAAGTGTTTCAACAGTGCTCACGTTACTCTTACTAATATAATTTAGTAATTATTTTCTCGGTTAAATATTTGTTTGATTCTTAAATAATATTAGCACAATTTTATCAGTAATTAGGAGATTATTTTCTAGTCTGTGATTGGTCACGTTGAGAATCAGGGCATGTAAAGAAATTAATTTGATTAGCACGATAAACATGTGATCCAACATGGCCGACTACAGGCGGAAAACTATCTGGAACTTTTCAGGTAAGAATTTTCCATATGTATAATTTAAAAAATATCTTGCATTTCATTAAGGGCATAATACCGTTAATATAAAATAGTTTATGTTTACGTTATCTATTTATTGTCAAAATTGTCCATGATATTAAACATACCTTAATAGATTTTAAATGCTTTCACTTTCTTTAACGGGTTTACCAAGCCACTATGAAATCTCTATAGTACAAAAATAGCATTTAGTCAATAATTTAGCAGTTATTGTGTTAATTTTCAGAACGCACGGTTGATTGATCCTAGCTAAATAGGTTAAAGTTTCACACTTACTTACCTATTGGTACGAAATTATCTTATCGCATTTAATGGCGTTTAAAATAGTATCGCATTAACTGCCATAAAGTAATTCGAATGGAGAATATATTTACTCTGACGAGTCCTCAATTTTTCTATCAAACTAGCTGTGCCCGACGGTTTCACTTGTGTTGTAATAAAAACTTATAAATCGACGTCACATGCCGTGAGAGTCAATTAAGCAAGTTTGAGGTATTTATCTCCATATCTCAGGAGATTAGTTCGTGATAAAATTTACTTAATGACCACACTAACTCAAAAATAACTAAAATCAGTCCATATCAGTGACAAGCGTGAGGTGCTTATCACCATATCTCTGGAGATACTCATCAGATCTTATCGGTTCATTAAAGTAATGCGGCCACCTTGGAACATACATACAAAAATAAATACGATCGAACTTAGTAGAACATAACATAGGTGTGTCAGTTTCATGCCTGTTCCACAATCACGCAAAAATAACTGAACAGATTTGGATAAAATTTGGCACACAGATACATAGAATAGGTACCTTTTTAAACAGACTTCCTAAAAGAAGGTTCTCAATTAGTTTGCGTGGTTTTTTGTATCTTACTACGCGATTATTCCACCAATGTACTTATGCCAAATTTCATCTAAATCCGTTCAGCCGCTTTTACGTGTAGGAGTAACAAAACATTCATCTAATCATCCATACTCATAACTTAATACATTAGCATCTAGAGGGCGCTGTACCTTTTTGCACTGTTCTCTTTGTAAATGTTGCCTCGGTGTATGAGAACCTGCATCGCGCAAACGACATTTTCCGCTATGTTATTAAAAGATACACTTGATTCGTCATTATAGATATCTTTAAATTTTAACTCTATGCAGAAACATTTTCTAATGTATGAAGTACGATTAGTAAGAAATAGGCACAGATATATAAATATTATTATTAATATTTCTGTGGAAATAGGATTAATACTTTTAAACGCCCTCTAGATTTGAGTGGATAATTAATTGATACCGCTGTACAATTTTGCGTGTTAGATTTTGGAGAAATGTGTCGAACATCATTTAAAATGTGTCAATAACTCGTATCTACCTTCCAACAAAATAAACTCACTATTTCATTAATTTATTACATTTTGAATAAAAGTCCATCTATGAGATGAGCCTTGCACTACACGTTACGACTTTTCTATCTGCTAAAGGTACGGACACACCGCGCGATCTCAGTACTTTTCAATTGTTTTCTGATCGCGTTTGGTGTGAACCAGTCGGTACAAATACTACTGCGCTATCTGATCGCCGCCTAGAACGCGCACGCAGGACGCTGAGGTGTGTCCGTACCTTAAAGCGTGATATAGTTTTAAGCTTGCAGCTTAAAATTCCATCTGAGAACACGTGAAAGAGATAATTAGAGCACACAAACTAAATATTAGCATTCAACAAACGTCGGTTATAATACAAACATGGGCGTAGTATCTGAGATTAGAGCGCAGTAAACTCTACTGATAACATATCAGAAATAGGACGAGGAGAAAATGCTAGCAGTAAGTACCTATGCTATTGTAACAGGTGACTTTATGGATACCTTGTCCCTACAAGCTTTTATTTAATCTGCAGCATTCGCATTTGAGTTCTCCGGAAAAATTTGCAAACCATTTTCGAAACACATTTCGTTAAGTAGTAGGAGCATATTATATCGATGTTCCACCTGCCTTGCTTTTAAAAGTAGTTTACCAACATCAAAGAAAAAATCTGCCGCTATTCTGTGTGTGTCTTAGCCGTACACCGTAAGATAACTTACGGTGTTTCGGCACCACACACACGTACAGCCTTTGATAGTCAGAGTATTCTAGTCTAGCATGTTCACCATCTTCTACCACATCATCGCTTACCACCAGGCGAGATCGTAGTAAAACGTTAGCCTATAAGATATCAAAAGAGTAACTGAGTGCCTAGTGCCAGTTTCTTTAAATCAGTTGTATTCCTGTAAACGCAGATTTGTATGGAATTAAAAAAGCGTCATCTAGTATGCATAATAGGTAACATTATAATTGCCATAAATATCTAAGTTTGCTCGTGCCTGATCGATAAAGTAATTAAATCTAAAGATACGAGTATCTAGGTATCAAATTTCCAAATGTCAGCTCATTCAGAGAATTGAGCTGAAGTTTGGCATACTTGTGTAAATCAGAGTTCAAATGCCGCGTTAGTCATTTTCAGTAGTATTATTGAGGTTTGTATCTCCATATCTCTGGAGATAATCGTCAGATCTGGATGAATTTTCAATTGGTCCACCTCAGGAGTAAATCTCTCTTTCGAAAATAAATGGACTTTTGTAAATCGGTCCTCAATTGGCAGATAAATCATGTGAACAAGGTGAACATACGATTTTCGAGTCTAAGTTTGTTCGTTATGTATGGCATGCATATGCATATATATGTATGGCATATGACTTCAAAAGATATTAGTCCTACTAACTAAGTAGGCGGTACCTACCAAAGAAGTAAGTACAACCTACGATGTTAACTGTAATCTGTAGTACATTTTACGGAGAATAATTAGAAAGTTTAAACACTAAAATAATTAAGATAGTTTAAAAACTAAAACAACCGACTTCCATGCCCCGCGAGTTAGTTTCAGTAGCAAATTTGAGACGTTTATCGTTCTGGACATACTTAACATATCTGGATGAAATTACAATGGGACACCTCGGAAATGTACCCACCGATTAAAAAAATAACCATTCGAATCAGTTCACAATTGACGGAGTAATAGCGTAACATACATACAAAAAACAGACTAATTGAGAACCTCCTCCTTTTTGGAAGTTGGTTGAAAATACGAACCTCAATGGGCGAGAGCGGTCAATAATAGGAACAAGTAATATTTTAAAAAACCTTTTTAAACACATGCTTTTACATAATATAGGACCAGAGTAAGTCAAGACAAATTCAACGAGCCCAAACACGACGGGTATAATATGTGTAGTTTAGGAGTTCCTTTGGCCACCTTCCAGCTCCATCATCAGATCAGCACCATGTCATCATAATATTGCATTGTCACGCAAACGCGTAATAAAAAAAAAATGTGTAAACACACATGTATGCAAAATTTCAGCTCAATCGGTAACCGGGAAGTGAATCAAATTTAGTTTGCAAGATTTGATGACAAACATCGGGACAGGTGAAACTAAATAAAAGCTTGTAATAAATGCCAGAAACGATTCTATTCAATAACTAGAGTTTAAACTTAGTAATATTTACCGAGGTTATGTACAAAATCTATTACCGTAACCATGTTAACTTATTGTTACAAAATAACATATTGTTAACGTATGAAGGACTCGACATACTTGTCTTACATAAAATACTGAACATTGGTCACGACTATGTCACGACTGACTACGTTTTGATGGTCGAGATTGCATAATTTTAATTGTTTTTTTTTTCTAATTACCACAGAACAATTAGGATAGTTTATAAGGTCATTTAAAAAACTGAAGCAACCGACTTCAAATGCCGCGCTATTAATTTTCAGTATGAGGTGTTTATCCCCATATCTCTGGAGATTCTTATCAGATCTTGATTTTAATGGCACTACCTCGAAGATGAATCTTATCCATGACAAAAATAATAATTCAAATCGGTTCACATATGCGGAGCAATCGCGTAACAAACATGCAAACGAATATAGATGCCACGGACAGAAAAACATCACAGATCACACGTCAAACTTATAACGTCCTTCTTTTTATATAGTTTAAAAACTAAATAATCTAACCTTAATTTCTAAAACCACATATTATCTATTCTTAATAATATCGTTTAAAAACTAAAAATTAACCGACTTCAATGCCGCGCTATTCATTTTCAGTACCAATTTTGAGGTGTTTATCTCAATATCTCTGGAGATACTTATCAGACCTCGATAAAATTACCATGGTACCACACTTAGGATATCTCCTTTCCAACAAAAAAAGAATAATCAACATCGGTTCATAAACGACGAAGTTATCCGCGAACAAACATAAAATATATATGTATATATATACGGGCGAATTGAGAAACCTCCTCCTTTTTTGAAGTCGGTTAAAAAGAACCGACTTCAATGCCGCGCTATTCATTTTCAGTACCAATTTTGAGATGTTTATCTCAATATCTCTGGAGATACTTATCAGACCTCAATAAAATTACCATGGTACCACACTTGGGATATCTCCTTTCGAACAAAAAAAGAATAATCAAAATCGGTTCATAAACGACGAAGTTATCGGCGAACAAACATAATATATATATATATATATATATATATATATATATATATATATACGGGCGAATTGAGAAACCTCCTCCTTTTTTTGAAGTCGGTTAAAAATATTGGCTAACTGCGTGTCTGTCTAGCTGAAAAAAAAACACTTAAAAGATGACAATAAGCTCAGAATTAAATAAAGAATCGTATAGAAAAGAAACAGATTTTATACGAACCGAATTCTCAGACAACCAAAAGAATGTTTGGTACAGTCTGCTCCTTATTTGATCAGCTGATTAAGAAGTGTTCAAACGAAACACATCTTAAAATACAAGGCTGTTAAAGTTCATTATTGTAGCTGCATTGTGTTTGTTTGATTTGGAGTTGTTATATCCAGGCAGGATATGATGGTATGGTATAAGATTATTCATGCATTCGTCATTTTTATGTCTGATAGGAAATCATTGACCTCAACAAGTTGCAGGTTGTTTTCTTACACAAATTAGGTAAAAGAGTAGTCATTTCTTTATTTACTAACCTGCTTATGAAATGTGGATGTTGCCTATACTTGAACCTTTCACCTTTCACACTCTATGTACCAATGTAATAATCAATCTGTAAAGGTACGGACACATCGCAGCGTCCTGCGTGCGCGATCAAGGCGGCGAACAGATAGCGCAGTAGTATTTGTCCCGATTCATTCACACCAACCGCGATCAGAAAACAATTGAAATGTACTGAGATGGCGCCTACAGATCGCAGGACGCCGCGATGTGGCCGTACCTAAATTGTAAAATCGATTTTAGAATCTAATGAGCTTGTTGGTACATCTTTCTCGTATCATCTTTTTTGTTTGAAACTTTGGAACAAAAACTAAAAATTAAGAAGGCACTAGCGACAGCATTGTTAGAAACTATAGACCATGTAGTATGTACATCCTTTTAACACAGCGTACATCATACCATACAGATCAAGTAAATATGCCTTTCATAATTCAAAACTTAAAACTACATTTTATATGTACCTACACGTTAGCATAACCTAAAATTGCCCTTTGCTGTTGAAAAGCACTTAAATCTAATATCTTAGATAGGGCTCCTTATCGACTTGATAAAGATTTATCGATAAAACGTCGCAAAGTAAAAAATAGTAACACGCTTTTAACATGTACTCATTCAATTACCTATTCACATTATATAGCGTCATGATACCGATACATCTTTTTCTCTTCGAATAAGATCTGGCAATAATTAAGATAGTTTAAAAACTAAAACAACCGACTTCAATGCCCCGCGAGTCAATTTCAGTAGCAAGTTTGAGACGTTTATCGTCATATCTCTGGAGATACTTATCAGATCTCGATGAAATTACAATTGGACCACCTCGGAAATGTACCATACCGATTAAAAAAAGAATCATTTAAATCGATTCACAATTGACGGAGTAATCGCGTAAAATACATACAAAAAAAAATTACATACAGACGAATTGAGAACCTCCTCCTTTCTGGAAGTCGGTTGAAAATACATTTACATGGGTATTGTCAAAATAAATATATTATACTAGCGACTCGCCCCGGCTTCGCACGGGTAGAGCATATATGAATAGGTACATTTTTGGATGAACTTGTTGCGTCGAGAAATTTATGAATCAACATCTTCAACAATCACTGTCATATTTACCTTAACAAATTATGTAACTAAACCTTCCTCATAAATCACTCTGTCTATTAGTGAACAACGCATGATGATCCGTTGAGTAGTTTTTGAGTTTATCGCGAACAGACAGACAGACGCAGCGGGGGACTTTGTTTTTAACCGACTTTACAGAAAAGGAGGAGGAGATTCTCAGTTGAGAACCTCCTCCTTTTTAAATAAAAAAAAATCTTATATATCACACATCACGAGCTGTTTATAATATATCAACATTTGTATTACGACGCATTTACTTATCTCGACGACTTACTTGGGAGGCACTTTACTTACTGGCGCAGATTATGTAATAGTTACTACGTCTACTGGCTACTTTGAATAGCGCGACGTTTGAAGTCGGTTCTTTTAGTTTTTTAAACGATCTTAAATAATTATTGTATAGTATGTAGTGACCTACCTTATTATTTATATTTATCTGGTAGTAACACAGAATGGAAAATTTTTAACACTACGCTAAATACAGTAAGTACCTGCATGTTTAAGCTATCGTTGTAATTTTATTGCCTTAAGCTATTACTTGTATTAGAAGATAAATTGTATGTCTTTTTATCTGATGGCAATTACCGAAGTGGTTTTAAGGGTCACGCCATTAGCTATGTGATTGTCTACAAGAGAAAGACAGTAGTGAAACTATCTGAAGTACCTAACTGTTAAAAGAAACGATTTCAAATGCCGCGCTAGTCACGTAGTAAATTGGACCAAGTTTAATGCTTATATCTATTCCCTAAAGATACTAAACACATCTCGATGAAATTTAAATGGGACCATATCTGGGAAGTATTATACCCTTTCAAACAGAAAAATATGTTTTCCAATCGGCCCAGGCGTCTTTGAGTAATATATATTTTTTTTTATTTCAAAATTCGAAATGTTTTTATTGCACAAAGGTAACACATTAATAATAAAGTCGCTAGATACCAAACTAGACGAATGACCGCCCGTATCTTGGGATCTAGTTCCTATATCTAATCGCTGAACATACATGAAAACGGTCAGCAGCGTCACCGGTGCGAGAAGCTACGTCCTGCGATCGTCAACCCGCCTGCACAGTGCAGCGATTAGGACATATCACTCCCAATGATGGAAAGTCACAAGAAGAGCCGAAGATCGGGCTCAGTGGCGCATCTTGGGAGAGGCCTACGTCCAGCAGTGGACTGATACCGGCTGATGATGATACATTTAAAAAAAGATTCCGACGAACTGAGAACCTCCTCTTTTTAACCGACTTCAAAAAAAGGAGGAGGTTTCTCAATTCGACCGTATATATGTTTTTTTTTCTTTATGTTTGTTCGCGGATAACTTCGTCGTTTATGAACCGAACCGATTTTGATTATTATTTTTTTGTTCGAAAGGAGATATCCCAAGTGTGGTACCATGGTAATTTTATCGAGGTCTGATGAGTATCACTAGAGATATGGAGATAAACACCTCAAAATTGGTACTGAAAATTAATAACGCGGCATTGCAGTCGGTTGTTTTTGTTTTTTTAAACGATCTTATTATTTTAAGTCTGTTAAATACAACCGACACTTAGGGCCAGTTTCACTGGTTCCTGATAATGCGTTAGATAGTTATCTGACACATGACGCCATATAAAAGCTCAAAAATCTGTCAGATTTCTTCATATTAGCGCTATCAGGAACCGGTGAAACTGGCTCTTAATATCCTTCATTACACGTACTGCAAAGAAGTGGAATTCTCTCAATTCTCTGCCAGAGTTTGTATTTCCTGATAAATACAATGCTTTTTTGAAATCGTGAGGAACTTTCTAGGCAAAGGTGCTACAATGCCTATCACATGTTCACATAATATCACGTGAGGTCAAACACTTGACTATAAGATATTAGAAAAGCTTTTAATAGATGCTAAAAGATTTTTGAACTCGTTCAGGGGTGAACATCAGAAAAGAACATTTTTCTTAGTGTAAGAAACCATTTTTTTAAATGATATAAGGTAACAGGACAAGCACGACGCTCGCCTGATGGTAAGCGATGAAGCAAATTTCAGGATAGCCAAAATTTTTCATGTCACTGCACTGCGCCCGCAAGTGTTACCACAGAACAGATAATAATAATATAACAGAAAAAAACTTTGGACTACATAGATTAAGACATATATATAAACATATACATATACATAGAAAAGATAATAATATGACTACAGTTAAGGATATTTGCAATATTAACAGTGGTAAATCCGACTCCTTGTACTACGGTGCTACCTCGAGAGATACAGATGTTAAGTCTCATATGCCCCGTAAATTTACTGGTCACTTTGCGATTCAAACCAAAACACATTCCTATTTCACGACTGAATTAATTAGCAAAGTGGTGGTACCGCCACAGGCGGACTAGCAGACGTCCTACTACTGAATAAACCGTTATGAGTTTTAACCACTATAATAATATCGTTTAAAAACTAAAAAACAACCGACTTCAATGCCGCGCTATTCATTTTCAGTACCAATTTTGAGATGTTTATCTCAATATCTCTGGAGATACTTATCATACCTCGATAAAATTACCATGGTACCACACTTGGGATATCTCCTTTCGAACAAAAAAAGAATAATCGAAATCGGTTCATAAACGACGAAGTTATCCGCGAACAAACATAAAAAAAAAAAAAAAAAATAAAAAAATATATATATATATATATATACGGTCGAATTGAGAAACCTCCTCCTTTTTTTGAAGTCGGTTAAAAACAATGAAAGTCTTCTCATCTCTCTTTGACAATGTTGTATGTACCGCTTGAAAACGGCAATTGTATACTGATGTGCGAATGGATGATATGACCTATCTTTAAAATAGTCTCAAATATTACTTCATCTCGACTGTGACATTTGAGAAAGAATTTACGTTATGTCTCTATATCTATCTCTCTATAACTCTATCTATAAGACGCGCAACACAAAACTACATAAGGTCTTGATTCTCATATATCGTTTGTACAATAGAAGTTTAAATACATATGTTCTTGATTCACATATATCGTTTGCACAATAGAACATTAAATACAAATGCTCCCGATCCATCATAGCTGTGTCTCAGAAACTAGTCTCTTCCCATATAAATCTTTTACTGAACCAATCTCGACCCATCTTTCCAAATTACCGTACCCAAAAACAAACCTGAACTCTTCAAGGCAGTGTTCCAAAAACGTCTAAAAACTCCAAAATAAAATATTTCAACATTCCTAAACGACGAAAAACCGTCAAGCTCGTCTCTCAATAGATTACGGACAGTAGTAGTTGGGGCATTGTTCTCATTGATACGCAAATGTCTGCCGGTCCTCGGGCTGTACTCATTTACATGAGTTTAGCCTTTTGTTTTAGCATGTTCAGGCACGGAATATGTAAGTTAGTCTAAGTTGTGTGACTGACCTATTTGAGGAGAAATCTATTTGTAGAGCTTCTAATTGTAGTCTGTCTAACAGTGAAATTAAGCGTTTGTTAGCATCGTATTTGCTTTTTAATGGACTTCAAAATAGGAAGATGCAATAATGTAGACTACTTCGAAGATATTTTGACGGCCTGTTGGCCTAAGGGATAGATTGGCTTGACATTTTTTTTTTTTTTTTTTTTTACTTTATAGGCTAACGTTTGACCACTATCTAACCTGTTAGTAAGTGATGATGCGATCGAAGATGGTAAGCACGCAAGGCCTAGAATGGGAACTGGCTCTCAAGGATAGCTGCCGGAACACATTAGATGTTTTGGTGACAGATTTTCTAACTTGAGGGTGGTAGCTGGCCAGGCGAACACTAGATAGTGTCCTACCACCATGCGGGGGTGGGTTGTTGGTTTCTTAACGATGTTTTCCTTCACCGGAGGGCCACTGTGAGAAGCGCACATAAATTTTTCGATAGAAAAATCCATTGGTGCACGGCGGTTTGAACTCGGTACCACGGCATCAAAGCCGACCGTTCTCCCGATTACGCCACCGGGCCCTCAAGACTTGTAAGTAAGAGGACGCTGGTTCAAATCCTAGCACGGATATTCGTCCACAAGTGGTAGGAGTATTATATGTTGATGTTCCACTTGATTTGCTACCAAAAAGTAGCTAGCATTCCACCATCAAAGGAGAAAATCTGCTGCCATAACCTTACGGTGTTCCAGCAGCACAACTCTTGAGAGTCCGACTATTCTAGGACTAGCGTTTTCACCATGTTCGACCACATAATCGCTTAACACCAGGCGAGATAGAGGTCAAACGCAAGGCTATCAGATATATAATTTAAAAAAAAATCGATGCAGTAACATTGGTTTTAACTGTATGTAAAGTCATAACTTCGTTTTATATAAATCCATAAAATCCACTTAGTATCCACGTATCTCAATATTACTTTCTCCATTTCTTAAATAGATTTGTTAGATGAAACAACGGCTAATTTTAACAAGCAATTGATAGTACCATACCCAATTTGCAATATTCACAGACTAAAAACTAATCATAGTGTAGGAAGAGTAACGGTCCCAGAACGTTACCTTGAGCAACATCCGACAATCAAATTAGTCCCTGTTCGTGAGTGCTCACTTCTCAGACGTTTAGATACTAGACGATAATTGAAATATGCCGAGAGCTAACTTGGAAACTGGAATGCCAAGATTTATTGAAAAATGTCTCAGATGAGCGTGGTTACAGTGTCAAAAGCGTGACTGTTATCGTAGATATTTTTAACACATTTTTGTGGCGTAATTATATTATATTTGCATTTGTGTTGAAGGTTGTTTCTATTTCTTACCTAGTTCATACCATCTTATTGCACTCGGGTAAAATCTAGTTTGCTGAGCATGTTTAAAATACTTTAATAAAAGGAGAAGATATATAGTGTATTCATTTTTAAAATTACTTATTGTTCCAAAAAAGAGGAGGTTATTTAGTTTGTATACAAAAAACGCGATTTCTCCGTTAATTGTGAAGCGATTTCAATGATTGTTTTTTTCATTAACACGGATAGGATATGTTTATCAGATGATTCTGTACTAAATTTCATCAAGATCTGATAAGTGTATTTTTCTAGAAATATAGAGATAAATTAAATAGATTCATTACATATTACACATCGATTCATTACATATCGATGGATCGAACCGTGGCTTAATTGGCAGAGCACCTGGACGTGTAATCCGGGGGGTGCGGGTTCGAGTCCCGTCGGTTCGATGAAATTTTGGATTGTGTTTAACAATTTACAAAAATATAAAATGTGTGACACTTCAAACAAACATAATATTTGATTTACGCAGTGCAACATCTCTCGTCGGATTTGAAAACTGTAATGATTTCTTCCGAATGATTAACTTACGTAATAAGTAGTCATAGATGGCGCCTCCAATGCATAATTGGGTTAACAAATACAATCCACTAATTTCGTCGTATCGATGGATCGAACCGTGGCTTAATTGGCAGAGCACCTGGACGTGTAATCCGGGGGGTGCGGATTCGAGTCCCGTCGGTTCGATGAAATTTTGGATTGTGTTTAACAATTTACAAAAATATAAAGTGTGTGACACTTCAAACAAACATAATATTTGATTTACGCAGTGCAACATCTCTCGTCGGATTTGAAAACTGTAATGATTTCTTCCGAATGATTAACTTACGTAATAAGTAGTCATAGATGGCGCCTCCAATGTATAATTGGGTTAACAAATACAATCCACTAATTTCGTCGTATCGATGGATCGAACCGTGGCTTAATTGGCAGAGCACCTGGACGTGTAATCCGGGGGGTGCGGGTTCGAGTCCGTCGGTTCGATGAAATTTTGGATTGTGTTTAACAATTTACAAAAATATAAAGTGTGTGACACTTCAAAGAAACATAATATTAGATTCATTACAATTTTATATCCAGCTCCTTTTTTTTCAGCCTCTCTCAATAGTTTCATAATTTTGCATGTGCCCAACAGGGTCCATAATGATCTCATGTACCTAGATATCTAGATATAAGAACTTTAATAACTTTATGTACAACAATTATGGCAGCATTAAAGTATTGAGTATTGAAAAATACCCTAATGTGTAAAGTGAACCGATTTTAATTATTATCTCATTTTGGATTAGGGCATATATTTCAGATGGTGATTTTATAAATATCAATAGATATATTAAAATGTATAAGAAAATATTTATATTTACCATATACATAATATTATCAAGTATTTTCAGAGGTACAAATATAAAAACCTCAGCTTACTTATTAGTCATTAGCAAGCTGATAATTTTATTGCAAATGATAGTTTTTGAACGATATTTACGTGATTTACGTGAATAACGCTTATACCACAATAAGTTAACCATGTAGGTATCTTTGCCCATTGAAGCACTCAGAATTATCTTTTTAGAAATCAATAAGATACCAGTTACGACTTTATTATATCAAAATAAGAGCGTTTAAAAAACTAAAAATAACCGACTTTAATGCCACGCTATTAATTTTCAGTACCAATTTTGAGGTGTGTATCTCCATATCTCTGGAGATACTTATCAGACCTCGATAAAACCATGTACCATGGTACCACACTTGGGATATCTCCTTTCCAACAAAAAAATAATAATCAAAATCGGTTCAAAAACAACGAAGTTATCCGCGAACAAACATAAATATATATATGTACTACGCAACGGATTATAATGCGGTTTTCATCAATAGATAGAGTGATTCAAGAGCAAGGTTTAGCTGTTAGGCGCAGCTAGTAATTTATAAATGCTTGTCCCTAAAATAACATAATTAAGATAGTTTAAAAACTTAAACAACCGACTTCCATGCCCCGCGAGTCAGTTTCAGTAGCAAAAAATATATTCTGTAGATCTCAATAAAAAATTTCAACGAAAATTAGTTTGAACGAGATATAGTGAGCAGTTTTTGAGGTATAGCGACCGCCAATATAACTTTGTTTTTCATACAAACACTATGAAAAACAAAGTTAATTTTTTGGTGGCGAAAAATCATAGTTAAAATCATAAAAATCATCATAAAATACTCTACTGTTTTACGGAACCCCACCGGTGTTAGTCCGACTTGCACTTGGCCAGTTTTATTGAATATCTACTGAATTTTCAACAACACGTCACAAATTCTACTTAATGTAATAAACGCAAAAGATAGTTTGTAAGATTGTATGGATGTATGCACCGACTACTAAACCAACTTGGTTTACTAGTCGGTGAATGTATGGATGTATGTTTCTTACTCGTTCACGAAAAAACTACTGCACCGATTGAGCTGAAATTATAATAAGTATGTAGATAGCCTAGACCCTGGAATAACATATAGGATATACTTTGCCCCGATATTCACACGGGAACGATGGCTACGCAGGTAAAATCACGGGGCACAGCTAGTCCTTCAATAAAGTTACTACATACAGTTTAACTTACTTGAACCAATATTACAATTGAAGATGATTAAAGATATAATAAATATTGTTTCCGAAACGAGTCACAATATTATGTGAAACATATGTATTAAATACTTTAAGTTACAATCAATGACGTTTCACTATAGACTGGACTGCACTAGGCGCAAAAACCGGACCGAAAGAGACCGACACTTGCACGGTGTTTGTCCCTTTCTTTTGTGGGGAACGCTAAAGAAATGTACATAAATATATTATACATATAATATAGAACATATTTTGCACTGGCAGGTTGTTAGAAAAGGACACACACTTCATTCTACTATCCTCTCGCTCGGCTCGTATTGTTGTATCATAGCAATTAAAACTTTATGTTCAGGGAATACGGATTAAATTGAATTTGCCAAAAATATGCCGTACACAGTCGTGTTTATAGTAAAACTTCATTGGTTACAATATCAAGAATTACTTTAACAAGATCCTTGATGCTTATAGCTTCGCCCAGGTTAGTTAATTTGTTATAAATATTATATTTTACTGTTAGCAGTTTATATGAATTATTTGCTATTGTTCTTGCATTGGCATTGTCTTATTGAAGCGGTGTTATTAGAAGGTTTATTCTAAATTTTGAGGTTAATTCTTATTACAAGGCATTTAAGTTGCTTATCGCGTAATTGTGGTATTCGAAGCAATGACTTTGTCTTGTCTTTAAGATAGGTATAATACGTTTGTAATTTGTAGTTATTAGGGGACGGGGAAAAGATAATATTGAGAACTCTTTAAGATTTTTCAACCGACTTCCAAAAAGAAGGAGGTTATCAATTCGTCTGTATGTTTTTTTTTTCTTTTTTTTTGTGTGTATGTTACGCTATTTCTCCGTCAATTGTGAACCGATTTGAATGATTGTTTTTATAATCGGTAGGGTACGTATCCGGAATGGTCCCATTTTAATTTCTTTGAGATCTGATAAGTATCTCCAGAGATATGACGATAAACGTCTCAGACTTGCTACTGAAATTGAATCGCGGGGCATAGAAGTCGGTTGTTTTAGTTTTTAAACTATCTTAATCATTTATATTAGGTAAACTTGTGTAAAAAAGCAAAATTGTGTCTGCTAAGACACAAATATATATTTTTACCGACTTTAAAAAAGGCGGAAGTTCTCAATTCGACTGTTTTTATTTTATGTTTGATACCTCAGAACTCCGTTATTTATTTACCGATTTGGAAAATATTTTTTGTTTGAGTGGGCAAATTTTCCATTTAGTCCTATTCTATAATTCATCGAGATTTAATGAGTATCTCCAGAGATATGGAGATAAAAACTTGGTACTGACAATGACTATCGCGGTATTTGAAGCACAAAACAGGGAAATAACTCCATCGGAATTTATTTTTGTGAACGTTCTTAAAATATCATGTCACAAAAATGTGCAATATAATTTAAGATCGTTTAAGAAAGAAACTAAATGAGCCGAGTTTAAATGTCACGCTAGCCATTTTCAGTACCAAGTTTGAGGCGTTTATTTCTATCTCGATACTGAACATATCTCGATGAAATATAAATGGGACTACGTGGGATATATACCATTTCAAACGAGGGCCCGGTGGCGTATTCGGGAGAACGGTCGGCTTAGATGCCGTGGTACCGAGTTCAAACCGCCGTACACCATTGAATTTCTCTATCGATAGAAATGTATGTGCGCTTCTGACAGTTGAATGAATGAAAGAATGTTTTCCTTCACCGGAGGGCTCCGGTGAAGGAAAACATTGTTAAGAAACCAACAACCCCCCCGAATGGTGGTAGGACACTATTAGTGTCCGCCTGGCTAGCTACCACCCTCAAGTTAGAAAATCTGTCACCAAACATCTAATGTGTTCCGGCAGCTATCCTTGAGAGCCAGTTTCCATTCGGCCTAGCGTGCTTACCATCTTCGACCGCGTCAACACTTACCAACAGGTGAGATAGTGGTCAAACGCTAGCCTATAAAGTATAAAATAAAAAACGAATACAGGATTTTCCAAATCGGTCTATGCATCTTTGAGTAATCGGGGAACATACATAAAAATAAAAGATACCGAAGAATTGAGAACCTTCTCCTTATTTTGAAGTCGGTTAACAAACAGCTAGACCTCGGACAGTAGCAAAGCCCCGTTACTGTCGGCATTTCAAACTACAATTTGTAACAGCCTTAGCAGTGGCTTCTCAAACAAGCCTGTACTAATATGGCGTGAAGCACCAATTTACAAGTTGACAACTTAAAGGTATACTCTTGTTGACATTGTTTCGTCAACCAAAAACATTACAATCTAACTGGAGCTTGCAAGGTAATAAATACATTGCTGTGAAGATAAATTAATTCACCCTGGTTTTATTATACAGACGAATTGAGAATCTCTTCTTTTTTGGAAGTCGGTAGAATTATTATAATATGGACCAGTTTCACAAGTACTTATACTCAGGCGTATACAAATAGCTTGAATTTCACTATTTAACTCTTTTTAAATGTAAAAATTGGCTGAAGTACTGAAACACACAAGTACGTGTATGGTCGGCAACCCTACTTTAATAATTTTTTAATAGTATGACGACAACGATTTGATGACAGGTTCATTACTTTTGTGCACAGACTCTTAACTTAACTTAACTCGATCGCGTACGCCGGCCCCCATGAGAACGACCTTGAACGGAGTTTGTCCCTTTCTTTTGTATGGACAACTTATATATATACCATACGTATACCATACATATAGTATAGAACATGTATGGGACTATCAGGTTGTTAGACAAGGACACACCCTGTAGGACTAGCTGGCAAGGGGACTATTTTGTCTTTCCACCTATCCGTCTTTTGTTTGGTGCAGAAGGCAAATTATAAGTAAAGTTTTTCGACAATTATAAACGCCCGCTGACTTTTAATCAATTCTTTTTTTTAAACTTTTTAATACGAAACATAATCAAAACTCGGGGTTAAACTTCACCAAGAGTTTAAATTGTTGTGTTGATCTCCTGGCAGTGGCGAAAAACAGGGAAATAATTTTGTCTTTCCCTCGGGGATAAGGCCACGCTAGCCCTGCTGGTGTCTCTCGATTGGGCCGTTTTGTTCTACAAAGCAATAACAACCTTATAGTTAAAGCATACGGATTAAATTGAATTTGTCAAAACATCTGCAGTGCACCATCCTTATTATTACGTCTATGCTTTTGTCAAATCTTGACCGATCAAATCTTATTTCTTTGTTTGAGAGATTATGTCTCCCATTTGGTCCCATTTAAATTAATTCGACGTATGACAATTATCTCCGGAGATATGGAGATAAACAATATAAGCAAATTTGTATACTTAGATGAAATGATTATAAAACTAGCCAGTACGTTGAGTATCGCGGCATGTGAAGTCTATAGAAGTATGTATGTTACGCGATTACTCCGTCAATTGTGAATTGATTCGAATGATTTTTTTTATCGATAGGTTACATTTTCATGGTGGTCCCATTGTAATTTCATAGAGATCTGATAAGTATCTCCAGAGATATGACGATAAACGTCTCAAACTTGCTGCTGAAACTGATTCGCGGCTAGTATCTCTGCTGTGCTCGCAGGGCATGGAAGTAATATTATAGTTTTCAATTATAGTTTTTAAACTATCTTAATCTCTTAAATAAAATGTTTGTCTGTATATCCTTTATGGAATCGTAAGCTATGCATTTGATCATGTGATGATCTTTAGCAATGTTGTTGTGCATGAGCCAAAGAAGGTTTCTGAGTTGGTACGACCAATTTTCGACAGATGGCGCCACACATAGATAAAGCTTTTCCGGGCAGGACGACGTCTGCCAGCACAGCTAGTTATTATATAAAAAGCATACTAGCAATGTGGATTGCACATTTCTAGTTGTCTTGTTATCCCCTCCAACTATAAGCTAAGCTGCTTGTGTTTGGAGTGGGTTCACGTCAATAGTGCAATAAGTGGGGATCGAACTCACGATCTCTCGATTGCCAGGCCGACGCCTTAGCCATTAGGCGGTTGAGCTATTGCCGCTATACATAATATTAGCCGCTAAGTATATTCTTCTATCTCTACTTACAATGTTGACTTACAAAGTCACCTTATAGTGTTTCGTAAATTGAATTGGTAGTTGTGGTTTGGAGGAGCTACATAATAATTACATTGAAAGACCCAAGCTATGTAGTTCTATTAAGTATTCTGTGCCTAGGCCTGCCTTTATATTGACCTAGGTCACACAATGGAAATAAATTGCGTATGCTTATTACTACACTTTGCATAGCAAAGGACTGTTATAGTTTACTCAAGCTTCCTATAGGTTTTGAATTTTGATTTCCTTGCGAAATCGCAACATATGCGAAGAAATTACAAACAGACGAATTGAGAACCTCAGACTCAGTCAAGTAGAGACTTTTTTTTATTCCGACAACTACCAATATAGTAATACCAGGCCTCCCTCACTCGCCCATAGCTACTGCGATTTATACCTAAACTTTCGTCACCTGCGCCGGTACTATCTGTCAGTCGGTTGTCACTGCTCACGCGCGCGCAACGTATATTATTATTCAAATGACGGGATAACTGCGCATTCGTATTCTATATTAGAAACGATTTAAGTTTTTCATAGTCATTTTGCGGGTTTGACAAAAAACAAGCACAATATGTTTCATTTTTTTGAATTTTTTTGAAAATGAAACATATTGTTTCATTTTTTTATGCTACCGATACTAAAATGACAAAACGGCGTCAAATTCACTTTCTCGATTTCAAATTCGACTCTTAGTTAGGAATTTTGATGTTATTTTGTGAGGTAAATAAAAAGAATTCGCAATTTTTTTTTTATTTCATTGAGTCAACCCTTTACTGTACAAGGCGCGCGATGTACCGACGCACGCAGAACGAAGTAATAACAACGCTAGGTCAAGCGCCTTAGACTCATTTTTGCTTGTATTGTCTGAAATAAACGTTGGTATTGTGTTTATGTAGGGGAGTGAAGTATCTGTTACGTAGTAACTATTATATAATCTGTGGTATTACTAGATCCCTGTGAAAATGTTCAGCTAAAAAAGTCGAGCCGTTTGACCATGAAGAAGTCTTAACAAACAAATATACGAACTGACTTTGGCGTTTACGAGTATAATATTGGTGTATTTACACAGAATAATAGTACTTCGTTTTTGTATATTTCAGGACCAGTATCGTGCTTACATAGCAATAAAAGAAAAATTAAAGAAGTAGTATCAGAACAACATGAAGGTATAAAGAAATCAGCAGGAGCGTCAAGAAGAAGTAAGAAGAAAGATTAATCAAATTGGCATAGTGTTGCCCTAATCTGTTAATGAAGAGAGCTATCCGTCGACAGTATTGCCAGTAAACACTGTCATGGAGTTGCTCTCTTTATGAACGGATGCTGGCTCTACAAGTCTACTCTACGAGGAAGAGAGAAGAAAGAAGAACAACAATAAATTGTAACTACAGAAGATTAGCTGTGTCCCGCGGCTTCGCCCGCGCTATTATGTATTATATGACCTATTCCACCCTTTTGGCCATCTTTATTCAAAATTCAGCAAAATCTGTTCAGCCGTTTGATCATCATCAGCTCTTTTTACCGACACCGTTGAGATGTTTTTTTTTAGTATTTATTATGGGATTACTGAGCCAATTGTGAGCCGATTTGCATGATTATTTTGTTTCATAGGTAGGGTGATGACTACAGAGATTCATTGAGATCTGATGAGTATCTCCAGAGATATAAAGATAAATATCTCAAACTTGCTACTGAAACTAACTCGCTTGGCATGTGAAGTTGGTACTTTAGATTTTAAACTGTATTAATTAGATCTAGAGCTGATTTTGTTCTATACAGTGTGTAACAAGACTATCAGTAAAGCCGAAAGGAGATTAAATGGGGCCTTATAACGAGTCCATTTACAATATTTAAGAACCGTAGTTACGCTGTATAACATACCCATATTATTATTTTCACTGATGTGCTACCCTATTTCAGTAAAATTAAAGAGTATAAACTACGCAGAATAGACAAAAATTTTAAAAGATCTAACCTAACTAAACAACCTAAACGAACACTTGCTTTTTCATAATAAACGTCAAATATACTGAAACGGCTCAAAGTTTGCTCCGCCTTGCTCAATACACAACCTTGCTCGTCAGGATATGGCTTGTGGCATTTTGCACCATCGACGGTGTTATTGCTACGAAAACAGATCCAACACGCTGTCCCATCTCGGCTATCGTTGGGCAATCGGAGAAATACACTCTGTCATCACATAACCTCACAAAAAGAAGTCCAAGGGTGTGAGGTCTGGAGAACGAGCAGGCCATAGCACCGGTCTCCTAATAATAATCCTTGTATTGAGGTAGCAAACATTTGTGAATGAAAAACATAAAAACTCTTAAAGTAGACACTTAATAGGTAAAATAGGTACGTAGGCCTCTCTGTTTAATAATCTGGTTCCCTGACATGACAGCTAACTAGGGTTGACAATATTTTTATTTTTGATAATTAAATATTATTTTTACGGGGTATTTTGTAAATATTTGAAAATTTAATTTTATCTGCATTGTAAACTAGTGTAGTGAACAAACGTACTTTTTGACACTGGCACTTATTTACTTAATTTAAGATTGTTAAAATGTAAATTACGAACTTTATCTTTTGTGTTGTAAGATATATGCTGTTCTTTACTAGAGAGCAAGTGTCATAGTGGCCACTTAAGGTACAGACACACCGCAGCGTCCTGCGTGCGCGATCTAGGCGGCGATCAGATAGCGCAGTAGTATTTGTACCAACTGGTTCACACCAAATGCGATCAGAAAACAATTTAAAAGTACTGAGATCGCGCCCGCAGATCGCAGGACGCCGCGGTGTGGCCGTACCTTTACTTCTGCCACAGAACAGATAATAATACTGACTTCTGCTGTACTTTTTCTCTAACTTCGTGTCTAAATACTAAGTGATAGATAGACCCGCGACTTTGTTCACGTACGCCAAGAATTTCATCCCTGTAAACTCTGTCGATCAACCTTTGTGTTACCTGAATTATTTAAGTTACTCGTATGTGTAAAAATGGTGATTTTATTTTCACAAAAAGTAGCCTATGTTTAGCGTCATGCTATACAGTATCTCCTTGTTAAATTTCAGTAAGATCGGATCGTCCGTTTATGCGTGTTTAGGTAACAAACAGACCAGTGACAGAGTTACGTTTTTGTAATATTAGTCTGATATTATGTTTCTTTGAAGTGTTTCACACTTTATATTTTTGTAAATTGTTTAACACAATCCAAAATTTCATCGTACCGACGGGACTTGAACCCGCAACCTCCGGAATAACATGTTCCGGTGCTTTGCCAATTAAGCCACGGTGCGAAGTATCGTTACGACGAAATTAGTGGATTGCATTTGTTAACCCAATTATGCATTGGTGGCGCCATCTATGACTACTTATTACGTAAGTTAATCATTCGGAAGAAATCATTACAGTTTTCAAATCCGACGAGAGATGTTGCACTGCGTAAATCAAATATTATGTTTCTTTGAAGTGTTTCACACTTTATATTTTTGTAAATTGTTTAACACAATCCAAAATTTCATCGTACCGACGGGACTTGAACCCGCAACCTCCGGAATAACATGTTCCGGTGCTTTGCCAATTAAGCCACGGTGCGAAGTATCGTTACGACGAAATTAGTGGATTGCATTTGTTAACCCAATTATGCATTGGTGGCGCCATCTATGACTACTTATTACGTAAGTTAATCATTCGGAAGTCCCGTCGGTACGATGAAATTTTGGATTGTGTTAAACAATATTAGTCTGGGTGTGATTTACCTTGAAATAAACATATCCATCCAAAACCACTTAATTATTTTACCTACCCATCATTTCTTATCATTAAAAATGCTTTATCAGTGTTATCAGAAAATCCTCAATTACCCCATCATAAGACTGTGCAAACTGTCGCAACCTCATCTTAAACAATCTAGAATTATGTCGCAAGCAAATATGTGTCGGTGACATTTTCCACCTTATCACTGATAAGGTGATGACTGATAACACTGATAAGAGAATCTGGTACTTGGAAAGTTAGTGTAGGTACTTGTGTTAGGTTATTATAGTTCGAGCTACTATCAAGAATCAAGAATCAAAGCATTTATTCAGTATGTAGGCAGTATTAATATACGCACATATACACGTCAAAATCATAAACCATAAAATAAATCATAATCAATTATAAAGTAAACATAGCAAAAGCAGAATTTAACGCTTTGAATTAAAAAAAAAAACAAGTAATATACCATTCAGCTCACAGCTGTCATCCAATCGTTGACGTCAGACTATAAAAAAAATATTAAAGTACGGTTGCCAACCATACGCGTAACTGTGTGTTTCGGTACTTCAGACAATTTTTAGGGTTCCGAACCCAAAGGGTACCAACGGAACCCTATTACTGAGACTCCGCTGTCCGTCTGTCTGTCTGTTTGTCTGTCTGTCTGTCCGTCTGTCACCAGTCTGTATCTCATGAACTGTGATAGTTAGACGGTTGAAATTTTCACAGATGATGTATTTCTGTTGCCACTATAACAACAAATACTAAGAACAGAACAAAGTTAAAAATTAAAGGGTTTAAAACAAAAAACCGTGTTTTTTACGATAGCGTCATCTAGCTAGCATCATAAATGGCGCTATCGTGTTTACCTTAATCTCGGAATCTGAATCTGAATCTCGGAAACGGCTCCAACGATTAAATATAATTTAGTATTTCGGGGGCGAAAAATCAAAATAATCTAGCTAGGATTCATTTTCAGAAAATGTTGTTTTACTCGTGTTTTCAGTAATCAACTTCATCGATAATCAACTTAAAATATGACTCTTCCCGACATCTATTGGCGAGTAGAAGTAGCTTTAGTGTTTTATTGTGTCGTTCAAGCAGTTAGTTGCTCTCAATAAAAAAAAATAGTATTTTTATTCGTCAATAGATGTCGGGAAGAGTCATATTTTTCTGTCTAAGTGGCAAAAAATACCGAGCAAAGCTCAGTCAACCAGATATTTAATAATATTAACTACTAACAACTTTGTGTTAAAGTTTACTTAGTTGGTGTTAGAAGTTCGTCAGATAATCTCTAGATGGCGTTCGGAACCCTCCGTGTGCGGGACAAAAGTCTGACTCGCACTTGGCCAGTTTTATTTTATAAAAAAAAGTGAAATAGTTAAACACACCTTGAAGAAACGCATACCGATCACAGCACCTACATATTACTATGTCACAGCACAATACTATTTCCGATAGACGTAGTACCTATACCACATGAGTAAAGAAGGTACAGAGACAAAGCTTCATACAACTGCGCTGTGATGATGACGTAGACGCGCGTGTGTGCCTGAGCACCAGCGGCCTGTGTGCCGCCTGTCACGTACGGAGTGAAACCGGCTCGGCTGGTGCTTTAATTTAGGGCTGTCGCTCGCGACGCGTCACTTTATATATTTTTTTTTCATCCCATCTATTCGAAAAGTGATGGTTGGCTCCTCGATAAGTGCGCGCAAAGTAGGTCATTTCCGCCCGAGGGTAGGAAAGTGATTTTTTATTTTTTGGCTTATGAATGTTCTTTTATAGTGCCCTGTCTAAGGAGGTTCAATGAAATTCCTTGACATTTCATAACATTACATGACATTTCGTGACATTTCATGAAATTTCGTGACATATCATGTCACGAACATCATCACATTTTGTCACATTTCATGACATTTCGTGGCATTTCGTGACATTTTGTGACATTTCAAGACATAAAATTATATTTTATGAAATTTCGTGACATTTCATGACACTTAGTTACTTTTCACGACATTTTGTGACATGTCATGACATTTCGTGACATTTATGACATTTTATGACATATCATGACATTTTATGATATTTCGTGACATTTCATGACATTTCGTGACATTTCGTGACATTTCATGACATTTATGACATTTTGTGACATCTCATACATCGTTGTCGACAATGATGAAGCTTGAAAAATAAAAAAGCAGGTCATGTTTACTTGAAGGAGGATTTTATTACGATGAACATTTTACTTGTTTTTTTTTTGTACCTACAAGAATAGGTAAACATTTTGTCCGTTCCTTAGAAGGTTTGTCTCTGTTCCTTCTTTACTCATGTGCCTATACTATAGAACTATGGCTATGATCAAATAAGTAAATTATTGAATTTAAAAAAAAAATATGATCGTACAAAACGAAAAAACCGACTTCACATGCCGCAATATTCAAAGTACTCAAACCAAAATCAAAATAAAAAAAAATCACTGTACTGGCTAGATAATCATGTCATCAGAGTATACAAATGTGCTTATATTGTTTATCTCCATAGATAAACACCATATCTCCAGAGATAATAGTAAGATCTCGATAAAATTTGAATGAGACCAAACGGGATGCATAATCTCTCAAACAAGAAAATATTTTTTCTAATAACTAGTTTAGGATTTGACGGAGTTCTGAGGTAACAAACATTAAAAAAAAAATAACTAGCTAAAAGCCGAGCTTTGTGAGGGCTCGCGTAGTTTTTCTGCCTGGTAATTATTTTAAAGGCAGTTTTTTTAATATTAAATGGCGAATCTGGCCTACACTGGCAAAAATCTGCCAAAGCACCAACAGCTCCAACCTAGGCTCCAACAAATGCATAAAATTTGCCATCATAAATTATTCAATTATGGCAAAAATAAGGTTTTATTTACCATCTCATTAAAACTTTTACAAATTTCCAACCAAATACATGCATAATATAAAAGTTATACATACTTTAAATAGAAACAGAAAATTGTCAAAATTCTATGTATATTTCAAAATTCATAGAGCTCCTTGAAATCTGCCACTTTTTCGAATCGTCAGCTTAAGAGTTAACATTTAGGTCCCACATCTGCCTAAGTGGCAGAAATCTGCCACAAATGGTTACACTGATACCAGACGTCATTTGGATGCCAGATGTAAATTCTTTAGATTTCCAACAGATGTCATTAGTAACCAAATATTATGTTCGCAGCGAAGTTAATTCTTTGATCTTCTAACGGATGGCGTTAGTAGTACAATAATATTCTATCCTAGAAACAAAATTGTTAAACTTTATTTTTTTTTCAATGGTCATAAAATTATATTTTTTTTACTGATAGCACATCTACATGTGAATTTAAATTACTATGTCAATAGGCGTGACAGTTTTCAGTAAAGTGTACCACAAAAGTGCTCAGGTTGTGGGATAGTGTTAGGGCTCGCTTCGCTCGCCCTGATGAAAAATACAGTCTCCTTTCAAATGAGAACCTCCTTCTTTATTTGTGAAGTTGGTTAAGAAAGGAGGAGGTTCTCAATTTGACTGTTTTTAGGGTTCCGTACCCAAAGGGTAAAACGGGACCCTATTACTAAGACTCCGCTGTCCGTCTGTCTGTCTGTCTGTCTGTCCGTCTGTCACCACGCTATAGCTCATTAACCGTGATAGTTAGACGGTTGAAATTTTCACAGATGGTGTATTTCTGTTGCCGCTAGAACAACAAATACTAAAAACAAAATAAAGTTAAATATTAAAGGAGGTCCCCATACAAAAAACGTGTTTTTAAACGCCATCTATCTAATTAGTTTCGGCAAAATGACATAGATGGCGCTAGTAAACGAGCCCCCGTCTTTCTAGATCGCGACCAAACCAAATATTCTTGGTAATATCAATTAATCAAATATATGAGGTTGAAACTCTGTTATGTTTCGTATTGTACGGAACCCTTCCTAAGTGTGCGATAAGAGACGCGATGCTGACTCGCACTTGGCCAGTTTTTTTTATGTTTGTTTCCTCAGAACTCCGTCAAATCTTTTTTTGTTTGAGAGATTATGCCTCCCGTTTGGTCCCATTCAAATTTTATCGAGATCGTACAATAAAATTATCTCCGGAGATATGGAGATATACAATATACTTAAGCAAATTTGTAAGTATACATTTTTGATGACATGATTATAACTAGCCAGTACTTTGACTATCATGGCATGTGAAGTCGGTTTTTTCATTTTGTATGATCATAAATTATTATATCACCATTCATTAATATGTGATTTTGTAAAAGGTGGACAGACGGACGGACAGCGAAGTCTCAGTGGGTTTCGTTGGTTTCCTTTGCGTACGGTACCCTAAAAATATAAAGTGTACCTAGTTACGTAGTATTATTATCTTTTCTGTGGTGTAGTAACACTTATAGAAACAAAATATTTCTCATCGGATTGCTATCTGAACAAACTCAAAATCAAAATCATATAAAAATGTAATGATTTCATCTGAGTAATTTACTTCTAAACAGTAATTAAAGATGGCGCCACCTGTGCACAATTGTATAAAATGCAATCTACTAGTTTCGTCGTATTGATAGGTAGTAGGCACTGAAATAAGAATATTCATATTTCTGTGGGAGTAGGGACGTAGAGATCTTCTACGATAACATGACCGTCCCTCCAAAATTCAAAAACGTTTGAAAGTATTTGTGAAAGTATTTACAATGCACCACCACGCATGTGTGCGTACTGGTACTTCCGGTTTCGCGACATTGCATACATAATTAAATAACTCCTAATTATGAACGTACTTTTAATACGTGCCTGCTGAAAAAAGATCACCGCTCTGCTGCACTTGAATCCACAATCAATTCCTATAATTTGCATATTTTACCCTTGAAAGCTACTCATACTTCTCCTAACTGCACTCCTTCTCTTCTTGACCTTATCTTTGTTTCATCTTTATAACATGTCGCAAAACATGGCCAATTTCCTGCCGATTCGTTTTCCTGTCATGACCTTATCTTCTTGTCTTATAAGTTACGTCCTCCCAAAACTAAACCTAAAATCCTTCAGTTGCGCAGCTTTAGTACTATGGATGTTGAGAAACTCCACAAGGACGCCCGTGGTATTGATTGGTCACTAGTACTGTCAGCAGACAACATCGACGATAAAGTCAATCAGTTTAATGCACTCATATTACAACTTTATGATACACATGCTCCCTTGCGGGCAGTTAAAATCAAACACCATCCAGCGCCATGGTTAACGAATGAAATTAAAAAGCTTATTCAAGCAAAAGCCGTCGCTAAATCTAGGTTAAAATGTAATAAGAATGATTTAAATAAGCAAAAGTATGTCTTGGCTCGGAATCGCTGCAATATAGCGTGTAGAGATGCACAACGCCATCATATCCATAAATCAGTTCAAAATGAAGATCCTGCCAAAGTGTGGAAATTTCTTCGTTCTCTAGGAGTTGGAAAACAACGTCAAAATTCCATGCCTCTTAACTTAAATTTAAACTCACTTAACCAACACTTCTCGTCGTCTTCCACAATGGATGCGAATGACAAAATTGCAACTCTTAACTATCTTTCCTCTCTTCCAACTCCTAACTACCTACCTTTTGTCTTAAGTGAATTTACAGCATGTGATGTTAGGATCCTATCCATCTGTTCCAATGCCATCGGTGGTGACGGCATCAGCCGTAACATGCTTGTTCCGATACTGAATGAAATCTTACCAATTCTGTGCCACATTCTGAACAGCTCTGTTTCAGAGGGTGCCGTACCTTCCTGTTGGAAGGAAGCCCACATTATTCCTTTGCCAAAAAAATCCAATCCAAAATCCTTATCTGAATACCGACCGATTTCCATACTTCCCCTTCTTTCCAAAGTCCTCGAGCGCTTGGTCCACACCCAACTCAGCTGCTTCCTTAACCGAAATAATCTCCTCAATCCCTACCAGTCTGGTTTTCGTCCTGGCCATAGCACTGTATCTGCACTTATCAAAGTCACAGATGATATTAGGCTAGGTATGGAAAACAGACTGCTTACTGTCCTTACATTGCTTGATTTCAGCAATGCATGTAATACAGTAGATTTTGAAATCCTCCTTGCCTTACTCCGCTCTCTTAACATATCTCCATCGGTGATTTACTGGTTTCACAGTTATCTGTATGGGCGCCGGCAGCGTGTCCGCATTGAAGATGTATTTTCTTCTTGGAGTGACACGAGTGCTGGTGTACCACAGGGTGGCGTGCTTTCTCCTCTTCTTTTCGCTATTTTCATAAATTCTATATCTTTTTTCCTTTCTTCCTCTTATCACCTATATGCAGACGATCTCCAAATCTACACGCAATCCTCACTTGAAAATTTAAATGACGCTATCAAAACTACCAATGATGACCTCTGCCGTATATCTAACTGGAGTAGATCTTATGGACTTACTGTTAATCCGACTAAGACACAGGCCATAATTGTAGTCAGCTCTAGATTAGTATCTAAAATTGACTTCTCAAGTGTACAGGATATTACTTTTAACAACGTCATTGTACCACTCAGCAAACAGGTGAAAAATCTGGGAGTGATTATGGACAGCAATCTCACATGGGACCCGCAGTTGCAATCCGTGAGCTGTAAACTTTTTGCATCAGCTGCCTCGCTTAGGAGGTTGCGAAACTTTCTACCCACAGCTACTAAAGCTGCGCTAGCTCAATCACTTTTACTTCCTATCCTTGACTATGCCGACGCCAGTTACCTTGATCTCAGGGAGGATCAGCTAAATAAGCTTGAGCGACTACAAAACTTCTGCATTCGATTTATTTTCGGTCTTCGAAAATTTGATCATGTCTCAGAATTTCGCGCAAAGCTCAAGTGGCTTCCCATTCGTCTTCGCCGGAATACTCATATTCTTTCGTTTCTCTATGGAATTTTGTTCAACCCCTCGACTCCTCCTTATCTAAAAGCTCGATTCCATTTTCTTTCTTCCTCTAACTCCCTTTCCCTAAGGTCATCAGAGAACATGCTCCTCGACACCCCGGCTCATAGTACGAATTTTTATGACTCATCATTCACTGTCCAAGCCGTGCGCCTGTGGAATGAACTACCTATTGTTATAAGACGTGCACAATCCATAGATAGTTTCAAAGAACAAGTTCGCAAATTGTATCTCTCTTCTATCAGATAACTTTTCCTATCATTTCGCAACAAATATATTATGTATGTATATAAGTATATTGATTATGTATATGTAAGTTTATGATGTGCATATGTATTCGTATATAGTATTATTATATGTAACGTTTTTATGTAGTCTATAAATATAATCATTCTAAGTAAAATGTTTAAAATACACACCACCGTCCTTGTTCTATCTATAATGTTATGTCCATCCAAAGGTTGTCTGGAAGAAATCGCTTTTAGCGATAAGACCGCCCATTGTACCTAGTATTAGTTAGTTAAGTCCTATTCAGTATGTATTTTCTAAATTGGTGTCAATAAAGAGTATTTGTATTGTATTGTATTGTATTGTATTGTACTTTGTACCAACCAACACTGCAAAAAAAAGTTTCTATAAAATTTATAAGCAACACTTTCCGTTGGCTACAAAGTACGTTCATAATTCGGGTATCAACAATGTAGAGAAGTGCCTACTCTTATAACCACGGACGTACCACCCAGTAACGTAGTACAATATAATTACAACTACATACAAACTCTTTCGTAAGGATGTGACTACACACATTAAAACAGTAATTTGGAGGGGCGGGCCATGTTATCGTAGAAGATCTCTACATACGTAGACGTGCTGTAGCTGAAAATCCCCGGAAGGCGAGGGTTCGAGTCCGGTCGGTAGGGTGATTTTGGATTTGAAGTATTATAACATGCACATCGTCGCTTGACATTATGGTTAGACGCGGTTTCTGGTTCTTTCTGTATCTGAGGGTTCGGCCATGGCGTGAATCACCCACCGGACAAAAATATGTCACCATTCGCCGAGTATCGGAATACAATGTTTTTAGAGTTACCTAGTTTAGTAAATATGAAGTCAAAACTACCTAATACCTATAATATAAGATCGTTTCAAAAACTATTCCGAAGAATTGAGAACCTCCTCTTTTTTTTGTGAAGTCGGCATGTTTTTGTTTACTAAAGATTTTACTTACTTTTATTACTCCGATTGTGAACAGATTCTAATGTTATTTTTAAATCGGTACCTTTCCGAGGTGGTCCCATTGTAATTTCATCGAGATCTAATAAGTATCTCCAGAGATATAACGATAAACGTCTCAAACTTGCTACTGAAATTGACTCGCGCGGATGTCGGTTGTTTTAGTTTTTATACTATCTTAATAGCCTAGGTATATCAAGATTGTCGACAGGCCTTCATTTGGCTAGCTACGATACCGCATAGTATATTTGACTGAACTATACTATTTACCTGGAAGAAATAGGTACGTTATGCGGTGTGGAAAATGCTTATCAAATAAGTTATCCTTATCACGCTTGCACGTTCTTCTAGCTTCTTGTATGGAAGCCAGGAAAGAGGTACGTAAGTACATTGATATCGATGTAGTGAGGTAAAGTTCTTCAGAATTAAATGAGGATCAGCGCTACTAAAGATTATAATGTATTACTAGCTGAACCCCGCGGTTCTGCCCACATTTAATCCTGGTTTTAGACTTTGGGACCTCCGGGAAATTTCCCGGGATAATCCCAGTTACTTTTACGTGTGCCAACCCTATCAACTGCTACTTAGATACTGAGACAGGAACACGTGAGTAATAGTGTTCTGTGGACAGGAATGGGATGGCACTTGCAGTTTCGGCGTTTTACGACTGGTTCGTAAAAGCCGATGAAGAACAGAGAGGGGTCCTCTTCTAGATTTATAATGAAAATATACTTTAGCTTATACTTTAGCTTTTATATCGACGGTCACGGGCAGATATTAGTCCGAACGGACCGTGAAATGCTCTGGGCTTCACTATTCAAGCAAACTCAGTTTCATATAATTTGTTGTATTCGAGAAAATATTGGAACTGAAGTTATATTGTTACTGCATGGCCTTGATGCTGTACAATCAAGGCTCATGCTTTAGTAAATAGTTATTACTTAAATTCAATCAGTATTATTACAATCCAATTTTACCAACTAGGGCAAAGGAAAAAAATATTAACTACTGAAAAATAATGTCAGAATCCTTGACAACCAATTCTACCATCGACATATGTAAACATTCAAAAATGTCGGATGAGAAAATTAAACTGTCAACAAAGAGTTCGAACATCATAAAATAAGGCGAGGTCGCTACATCACCCCCCCACGTAGATGAACATCCCCACCAGAAAGGGGGGCCGCCCGTAAACGGAAAGATGAACAAATTGTCCCATAGTCATTCAGAATCAAACAAATCTGAAATGACCATAGAGGAAGTTGAAATTCGGGACGTCAGGTCAACCAAATTATACAAAATAACAATTTACATTAACTAAAACTCAAATTATCTCGGGACTAAGGATTCACAGATCCAAAACATCCCTAAATTTGACTCGACGTCCAGAACGCGTCGAAACGACAGGATCCAAGGCTGGTGGAGGAGACTCCTTCGAGGCAGGCAATGGAATTAAATTTCCGACCGGAGGAACAGGCACCGTGAGAGGTACGTCCAATGGGTTGCTGCCTGGTTGCACTGAGGTCGATTCATGATCATCCTCAGCCTCGAGATGTGCTGGTTTAACTCTGTCCACGCTTACCTCCTGCCTTTTTCCCCCCACATCAATCGTGACGGTTTTTGCCCCTCTATTGAGGACCTTATATGGTCCAGTATAGGGTGGCTGAAGAGAACGTCGAACCGTATCGTCACGTTAAAACACGTGCGTAGTGGTCGACATTTCTTTAAAAGCAAAAACTGAAGGAGACGAATGCCGAGACGCAGGAATTGGTCGAAGATCTGCCACAACCTTACGTAGCTGTGCCAAAAAATCATGCGCACTACTATCACTGGTTGGCAAGGATGGTACCACGAAATCCCCTGGAAGTCTCAAAGGCCTCCATATAATAACTCGGCAGCAGAACATTTCAAGTCTTCCTTGAGTGCTGTTCTAATACCTAGCAGAACCAGCGGTAAGGCTTTACTCCATGTCTCTGCATGGCACATTAAAGCAGCCTTAAGCTGTCTGTGTAAACGTTCTACCATCCCATTAGCTTGCGGATGATAACTGGTTGTCCTAATTCGCTTAGTTGCGCAAAACTGTAACAACTCATTAAACAAGGTAGACTCAAACTGTCTGCCTTGGTCAGTAGTGACAACGAGTGGTACACCAAATCGCGAAATCCACCCGTTGACAAAAGGTATTTGCTACCTCTTCAGCAGTGATACATGCCATCGGCCATGCCTCTGTCCACCTCATAAATCTATCGATTGCGGTGAGGCAGTACGTAAAACCGTTTGAATGCGGCATCGGTCCGATTATGTCTAAATGTACCTGCTGAAAACGAGAACTTGTGCTGACAAAATTGCCTAACGGAGATGAAGCATGCCTGGTAATTTAGCTACTGGCTGGCATGAGACACAACAACGTGCCAAAGACATACAATCTTTCCAAAGTAACGGCCAGATGTAACGATCTGCGATCAGGCGTGCGCTTGTGCGCGCGCTAGGGTGGCCGAGACTGTGCAATCTGAGAAATACAGGCCGTCGAAAGGATGCGGGTAAATACAGTCTCGGTTTCCCCGTTGATACATCGCATGTTACAGAAATATCCGTTCCTGGAATAGGAACAGATTCTAATTTCAAAGAAGAATCTGCTCGCAACGTAACAAGTTTCTCGTCCACCTTCTGAGCTTCAGCCAGAGCAGCGTAGTCGTCTGTGAGAGAAATTGCCTCTATGCGCGACATCGCATCTGCCACTACATTGTCGTCGCCTTTAACGTACACGAAATCAGTGGTAAATTGGCTAATGAAAATCCAACTGGTTTAATTGAACCGGTGGTAACTTTTCTCTTCGCTGTTTAAACGCGAAAATTAGAGGTTTGTGATCCGTAAATATGGTCACATGTTGCGCTTCCAAGAAATGTCTGAAATGCTGAACACTCTCGTAAACAGCTAGAGGTTCCCTATAATAAGCGGGCCACTCCTTCTGCTTTTCTGTTAATTTTTACTGAAAAAGGCTAAGGGATGCCAACTCTCATTCTCGCTCTTAAGTTGTTGTAAACACGAGCCTACATGAGTACCTGACGCGTCGGTAAATAAACCTAACTGCGCGTTACTATCAGGGTGTGACAACAAGGTAACTGTTGTGACGCTATCCCTACAAGCTATGTAGTCTTTTTCTAAGGCATCCGTCCAAGGGAATGGTTGTGTACCTTTCCCTTGAGTGGATGAAATCGCATCAACCAGAGGTGCCTGATATTTTGCTGCACCGGGTAAAAATCTGCGGTAGAAATTTAACATTCCTAAAAAACGTCGCATTCCCTGCACAGTTTTAGGAGGCGGGAACTCTGCGAGCGCTTGTATTCGCTCGTTAGGCGGCTTTGTGCCTTCTGCATTAATCTGATAACCTAAAAAAGTAATCTCAGATGTACCAAAAACGCACTTTGCCGGGTTAATAACAACACCGAACTGTCGTAACCTACCGAACAGTATTTTGAGGTGTTCCGCATGACTCGGCTTATCCACGGAATGTACCAGGATGTCATCAACGTATGCGTAACAGAAATCGAGGCCTCGCGCGACGCGACTTCATCGATAAATCGTTGAAAAGTCTGACCTGCATTTCGTAAACCGAATGTCATATAGGGAAATTCGAATAACCCGAACGGTGTTATAATCGCAGTTTTGCAAATATCCCCTTTAAACACGGGAATTTGATTGTAAGCTTTAACCAAATCTACGGCCGTAAATACCGTTGACTTAGCTAAGTTGCTAGCAAAATCACCGATATGCCTAACCGGATATCTATCCGGGATAGTTCGCGCGTTTAATATCCGGTAATCGCCACACGGACGCCAGGTTGAATCCTTTTTAGAAACAAGGTGCAAAGGTGATGACCAAGGGCTATCCGAAGGCCTAGCTGTACCAGCTCGAACCATTGCGTCGAACTCTTGCTGCGCCACACGAAGTTTATCGGGGGCCAGCCGTCGTGGTCTGCACGAAATGGGTGGTCCCTCTGTTGTTTCAATGTGGTGCCTAGTCGAATGCCTGACTACCCTATCAATACGGTGGGCGCGTAATATCGGGAAAATCTGAAAGCAGATCCGTATAACTGTTACTCGGGAGTACGATGGCCCTAACACTGGACTGTGCAACGTTTGCTGCAGTTGCTACAACGCTCAGTTTAGTAACCCCATCGATTATCCGTTATCGACGGCAGTCGGGTAACAAATTATAGTGGCTCAAAAAGTCTGAGCCAATAATTGGAGTGCTAACATCTGCGATTACAAAGTTCCAAGTGAACTCTCTTCTAAAACCGAGGTCTAAATGAAGAGTAGTTGTGCCGTAGGTTTTAATAGATGACTGGTTTGCGGCAAACAACTCGTACCCGCTTTCCCCTAAACGACTCTTTACTAAGCGTCGCGGGAAACAGCAGATATCCGAACCTGTATCTACTAAAAAAAATATTTTAGTTGCACGATCACTAATGAACAACATACGACTTTTAAATCCGCGGTCGCTCATAGTTGCTACTGACCGCGGTATGCATTGCCCAGATTGTGCTGCCTTCCAATTGCAGGGCCGAACGCACTTCGAAGCCCTACCGGCAAAACGATTATGGCACCAGCACAAATTCTGATTTTTAACACGCGACCTATTATTATTATTATTACGACTTCGGCCGCGATTTTGTTTGTTACAGGAATGATTCTTATTAAGCGACCGGACATCTTGAGAACTACTATCCATGGTCGATGCAACCATCCCTGCCAGCGTGAAAAGCTGGCTTCTAACTTTGTCCAACTCCGAAATCTTGGAAGGTTTGGACGGTTCGGCTGTACGCACACTGCAAGACTGCGACGGATTTTTTTCCAAATTTTCTTTAATTCTTGCAATGGCTGCGCCTCTAAAACAATTTGGATTTGCAGAGGAAGTTGTCTAAGCCAAATCGATTTGAGAACCTCCTCCGGAAAATTTTTATTCGCGAGCTTCCTCAAATGTCGTAAAAAAGAGGACGGCTTCCTGTCACCGATTGTCTCGCCACCTAATAATTGTCTGATGTTTTCCTCATACGATTGGGAGAAACTCGAGACAATCGCTTGTTTTAACTTGGTGTACGGGGAAACGGCAGGGGGTTGAATAATCATCTAATGTGTTCCGGCAGCTATCCTTGAGAGCCAGTTCCCATTCTAGGCCTAGCGTGCTTACCATCTTCGACCGCATCATCACTTAGCAACAGGTGAAATAGTGGTCAAACGCTAGCCTATAACGTATAAAAAAAAAAAAAAAATCAATGCTTCGACCTCCCTGGCACAACTAATATCTAAGTTTGCCACGGCATAAAAAAAATTTGTCACTTCCTGAGTGATTTTATTAATACCAAATTGCGCCTCAAGACTGGAAAACCACAGGGCAGGTCTGTCCTTACAAAAAACAGGTGAACGAATACTCACCCGGCCGACGCATACTTGCCCATCCTGACTATCATTCGATGCCTCGAAGAACGCCTCCCTTTCTGCAGTCGGTCCCGACGGACGAGCCTCTTGTCCCGTCATCGTCGACGCCTTGCAATCCAACTGCACGTCCGGGAAGTAAAAAGCTTCCAGAAGGTACCAATCTGAAAATATTCAAAGCACAGAAAACAATTGCACAATGACAACAGGAAAAAAAAACAAAGGAAATTAATTTTTATTCCTTTCTAGGTTCTACAAGGCTATTCTGGGCTAGAATGATCGTGATGCGGCGATTTATACCAATATCGCCACTTAAAAAGAATGCGCCGGCAGCGTCCGCTTAAAAAACAGGGACCTCGGAATGTCGTTTGCGACAATCCGGGACAGGAACTGACAAATTGTTAGTAATTTGGGTAGCTTGACACTTTCACAAAATAAAAGAGGTAAGACGACGGAATCTTCTAGGCTCCTGTCGTCTAGTTGCAGCTCTGCACTGTTCAGCACTCCGTCGCTGGTCACCAATTTGGGACCGCCGGGAAATTTCCCGGGATAATCTCAGTTACTTTTACGTGTGCCAACCCTATCAACTGCTACTTAGATACTGAGACAGGAACACGTGAGTAATAGTGTTCTGTGGACAGGAATGGGATGGCACTTGCAGTTTCGGCGTTTTACGACTGGTTCGTAAAAGCCGATGAAGAACAGAGAGGGGTCCTCTTCTAGATTTATAATGAAAATATACTTTAGCTTATACTTTAGCTTTTATATCGACGGTAACGGGCAGATATTAGTCCGAACGGACCGTGAAATGCTCTGGGCTTCACTATTCAAGCAAACTCAGTTTCATATAATTTGTTGTATTCGAGAAAATATTGGAACTGAAGTTATATTGTTACTGCATGGCCTTGATGCTGTACAATCAAGGCTCATGCTTTAGTAAATAGTTATTACTTAAATTCAATCAGTATTATTACAATCCAATTTTACCAACTAGGGCAAAAGAAAAAAATATTAACTACTGAAAAATAATGTCAGAATCCTTGACAACCAATTCTACCATCGACATATGAAAACATTTTTGGTGTCTGTGACACAGTTTCTTAGAAACTTCTACGGACACTAACAAACCTTTAGTTATAAAATATGTCCTATTTTGTACTTAGTTCTGTATATTTAGGATACAATGTCACTTTTGTTAAAAGTCAATAAACATTTATTTATTTATTTATTCAAAAATGTCGGATGAGAAAATTAAACTGTCAACAAAGAGTTCGAACATCATAAAATAAGGCGAGGTCGCCACAAGACCTTTCTCTTGAATCATTCTCAGTATCTATTGATAACATTACATTAAAATCCGTTGTATAGTTCAAAAGATCTAAACGTACAGAAGGAGGGACCGACGGCGGGAAGCGAGTTGTTATACTTGTACTATTCATTATTCTGTGGGTGTTAGAAGGTATTCATTTTCAGCGAAAAAGACAGAACGTTCCCAGTCTAGGCCTAGGCGTGGTGACTGGTGACATCCTCGACCGTATTGTAACCTATCTACAAGTGAGAATCTGATATATATTTAAAAAATATAAGAGACATAAGTACCAAAAATTACGTAGGTAATATTTTAATCTACAGAAAGAGAACAGGTATATACTTATAGCGCCATCTAGCGGCGAAATTACGAACTTACACGGCTTAGATTACAGACAGCTTAGGTAGGAAGCTAGAGCTTGAACAGTTAGGGCTTGTAGAGTTAGAAGCTTGGCTTAAATGAGATCATAACTTTTTGACAGTGCGAGCCGCATTGTCTCATCATAATTAGCAACATTTTACATGAAAATGTTTTTGGTGGGATCTCCTCAACTGTAACTAAACTGTAAAAAAAAAAATTGAAATTTTCACAAAGTATGTATTTGTATGTCCGCTGTATTTTTCAAATTCCTCGCACCCTGCGTTTCATCAGGTGATAGACTTTTTTAATATGTACCTACCTAGTGAACAATCGCAAGTGGTAGGCAGGGCCGGATTTAGAGATCCAGGGCCCCTAGGCACTTTAAATTAGAGGGCCCTCCCCCCTACATCCCGTAGCTGTTGGAAATTTGTTTTATTGATTACATACAATACTACAATTGTATGGAAGGAGAAAAGGGAGGCCTTTGCCTTGCCCTGCAGCGAATCAAAATAATTGATCAAAAAAATCCGTCATCAAATCCGAAAATCCGGTAAATGGGTGGGCAGGGCCCCTTGAAGGCTGGGCCCCTAGGCCAGTGCCTTGTAGACCTAGGTGGAAATACGAAAATAATGGTGGTAGGACTTCAACTTAGGTGAATTTTATTGATGTTGCGCCTGACTTCCTATCAAAGTGTAGCTTACCACCATGCCGCCATAGCCTCACGGTGTTCCGGCAGCACACAGCCCTTGAGATTCAGACCATTCTAGACCTAACGTGTTCACCATCTTCGACTTATGGATTATGCTATAATATAAACAGACTTGTCGAACATGCGGCCCTCTAGGCATTTGGCTGCAGCCCGATACAATTTTAAGAACAGCCTCTTGATGCGCCCCGCGTTTGTCGTAAAAATATTTCAAAAACGCGCGCTATAAGCTGGGAACGATCGCCGCGCGTCGCAAGACGCGGCCGCCGGTTCAGAACTACCGCAGGACGGACAGCAGCCGCCTCTCGGTTAACGGTGGTGAGCATTCTGCGATCCCCAACCCACCTGGCAAGTGTGGGGATTATAGCAAGCCCCTATTTTGAAGGGGGAGACCTTCGTCCAGCAGTAAGTGGACGTATTGTGGTTGATGATGATTACCGCTCTATCTATGAAATGATTTTTTTCTTTATGGTTGGGGTTTTTGGCCCACTGACTCTACAATCCTTACGCATTTGGCCCACTTATGAGTTTGACATACATGACTGTGCTATTAGTAGGGAATGCAATCTCGCAAGACTGAGGCTCAGGCGAGATCTCGCGAGTTTATGAATAATAATCTCGCAATATCTCGAAACAATCGCAGCTCCGTATCAGTTCGAATACGACGTTTTATGTTCAATTCCAATACCTATCGTTAAACTCGCGAGATCTCGCATATTTTTCGGCCGAGATCAATCTCGCTGAAAAACGCCGAGATCTCGCGAAAACGAGATTGCATTCCCTAGCTATAAGGTACTTTTAACGCGGGCGAAGCTGCGGGGCACAGCAGGTAATCTTAAACCTTTGTTTACAGCTACCTTTTCAAAGAAACACCGACGTCACTATGAATATTTATCTATATCAGATAAAATAATTACTTAAAGATAATGAACCAATCAGTGCACTATCAGAGTCCTACAAAATGGTCGGCGTATTTGTGTTTTCATTGTTTTTGTGTATATTTGGAGTGGAAAGCGAAGTTTTATGTGAAGAAGGATTTTGCGCGGTGGGTACTTGGCAATTGCAGATGATTTAAATGAACGTATCTTTCAAATGGCTAGGTACCTATTTATTATAGCTAGTAGTATAGCTAGTAGTAGTAGTAGCTAGTATTAGTATGTATTAGCATTTTTAACGGACTTCACAAAAAAGGGGGAAGGCCCTTTTTAGGGTTCCGTAGCCGAATGGCAAAAAACGGAACCCTTATAAATTCGTCATGTCTGTCTGTCTGTCTGTCCGTCCGTATGTCACAGCCATTTTATTCCGAAACTGTTAAGACTACAGAATTGAAACTTGGTAGGTAGATGTATTCTGTGAACCGCTTTCCGATTTTTATACAAAAATAAAATATATAAAAGTTAAAAGGGGGACATCCCATACATGGAACTGAAACAAAAAAAAAATATTTTTCTTCAAACCTATACTTGTGGGGTGTCTATGGATAGGTCTTCAAAAATGACATTGAGGTTTCTAAAATCATTTTTTCTTAAAGAATTTCTTAAACAATCATTTGAAAGATAGGCGCGTCTAAAGTGGTAAAATGTGTGTCCATTCTGCGATCCCCCCCTCATTTAAAAAATATATATGCTGTAGATCTCAATAAAAACTAACAACGAAAATTGGTTTGAACGAGATACAGTCAGCAGTTCTAGAGATATGGCGACCGCAAAGATAACTTTGTTTTTCATACAAACACTATGAAAAACAAAGTTAATTTTGTAGTTGCGAAAACTCATAGTTATGGAATACTTAACTGTGTTACGGAACCCTACGAGAGAGAGTCCGACTTGAAGTGTCCGCTAAAAATTCTAATCTTAATCTACGTGCACGGCAGATGTTTTTACAGTTCCGTAGCCAAATAGCACGGTAATATAATAATATCATTTAAAAAACTAAAAAGTAACCGACCTCAATCATTCAACCGCGTTATTAGCTTTCAGTACCAATGTTGAGATGTTTATCTCTATATCTCTGGAGATACTAATCAAACCTCTATAAAATTAACATGGTACCACACTTGAGATATTTACTTTCCAACAAAAAAGAATAATCAAAATCGGTTCATAAACGACGAAGTTATCCGCATAAATAAAAATGATATATATATATATATATATATATATATATGTACGGTCGAATTGAGAAACCTCCTCCTTTTTTTGAAGTCGGTTAATAAAAATATTACCGTGCAAATAGCAAAAGAATGGTACCGTTACTGATTTGTCATGTCTGTCTGTCTGTATGTCCGTCCGATGCGTAGAAAGCTCGTGAACGCGTTAGAAGTGATAGACTTCTAATTTGTCAACATCGCTAATTATTATTTTGTATAACTCCACCTTTTAAACTTTATCGAATACGCCGTTCTACAATAGAGGGCGTTTATAAATATAAAACATAACATGACGCTTACGTCACTTCCGTTGCATTCAGACCGTGACGCTACGTGACTTCCGTGAAAACCATTTTAGGTTTATTCCTGTTTGTCCCCTTAATCTGTCTTGTCCCTAAAGTGGACAAACAGAAAAAAGTTCACGCTGTCCCCTTACGCGTAACAAGGGGACGGCGTGAACTTTTTTTCCTGATTGTCCACTTAAGAGGACAGATTAAGGGGACAAACAGGAATAAACCAAATTTTACCCTAGGACGCCTAAAGAAGTTTCACTTATAGTGACATTGCAATAATATGGTACCGTCGAGCTGACCTGACGATGGAGCCGGGCTAAAATAATTTATGTTCGTACAAAACGAAAAAACCGACTTCCGTAAGCATAAGCCATAATCATGTCATCAAGGTATCAAATTTGTTTATATTGTTTATCTCCATATCTCCAGAGGTGATTATCAGATCTTGATAAAAATGTGAATGGGACTAAACAGAAGCATAATCTCTCAAACGAAAAAGAATTTTTCAAATCGGTTAAGATTTGACGGAGTTCTGAGATAAGAAACAAAAATTTTAAAAATAAAAATATTCGAATTGGTAACCTCCTCCTTTTTAGGGTTCCGAACCCAAAGGGTACCAACGGAACCCTATTACTGAGACTCCGCTGTCCGTCTGTCTGTCTGTCTGTCTGTCTGTCTGTCTGTCCGTCTGTCACCAGGCTGTCTGGCATCTCATGAACCGTGATAGTTAGACGGTTGAAATTTTCACAGATGGTGTATTTCTGTTGCCGCTATAGCAACAAATACTAAGAACAGAACAAAGTTAAAAATTAAAGAGTTTAAAACAAAAAACGTGTTTTTTACGATACGATACGATACGAAATTAATTCACCTCGACGCAGCTAGATGGCAGCACAGGAAAAATTAGCACGCGCAAGCGTTTCATTTGTTAAATTTGTGGGCCTCGGTCGATTTGTTTACTTAGTTGAGGTTTACTTGAATACATGTAGTGTACAGTTTTGAATAATAAATCTTCAATTTTAGTACTTAAAAGTGCTTCAACTAGCTAGAATCAGTAGAAAGTTAGTGGTATGAACACTCGGTCTTCCAGATATTTAATTACCTTTGTGTTAATATAATAATATTTAGGCTTGTGCCTGGTCGGTCATTAAAAAGATCGCTCCGAACTAGTACATTGTTTCAGCTGTACTAGTACGGACTTCTAGTACAATTAGTACAGTAGGTCATAATTACTCAATTAAAAATAGTCCCTATGATTGTTATCATAATATTCAAAATAGCTGTTGAAAATAGCATAGAGTGCATCTCACTCGTTGGTTCAGTAGTTACGCTAACCCATTCGTTCATCGTCCTTTTCATTCCGTGAGCATGAGCATGAATCACAGACAATAATCGCGAACGAAGTACTAAATGTACTATGTACTAGTAGACTTACGGAATAGTTCATTCTAGTTCAGTGTCAAGAATTCATTCATATTAGTACTTAGTACATGAACTACACAAGGCTAATAATATTCACTTAGTCGTTGTTAGAAGTTCGTGGCGTTCGGACTTCGGAAATTCGGAACCCTCCGTGTGCGGGACAAAAGTCTGGCTTGCACTTGGCCAGTTTTATTTTGTGAAGTCGGTTAAAAAGATTGTGTTAAAACAATATAGATGGTGCGATGTGCGATCTAAGATGTGATGACACCACAGATGACACTATAAGATCACAAGCATCATCTGAATATTCCAGGATTTCATGAGGGATCCAGGTTGCACGTCTGCAGCTGATGAATGCCGCATCAACAATGCCACACATAGTGGCATGTGGCTGCCATCGCCCACTCTTTGCAACTGCTGTGAATTCTGCCTACCATTCTACGGTAAGAAACTAAAACAACAACTGGTAAAAGTAACCATATGTTGCCCAATAAATATACATTATTAAGTTATGTGGAAGGAGCATGTTATATTGATGTTCCGCCAGACGCGGCGGGGGACTTTGTTATATTTATTTATTTATGATTCATTATTTTAATAATATGTAGTGATAATCAGGGCGAGCGAAGCGAGCCCTAACACTATCCCACAACCTGAGCACTTTTGTGGTACACATTACTGAAAAACTAATACGCCTATTGATTTGTACTTTAACATAGTAATTTAAATTCACATGTAGATGTGTAATCAGTAAAAAAAGTATAATTTTATTAACATAAAAAAATATATATATATTACCATAAAAAAATAAAGATTAACAATTTCTAGGATAGAATATTATTGTACTACTAACGTCATCCGTTAGAAGATCAAAGAATTAACTTCGCTGCGAACATAATGTTCGGTTACTAACGCCATCTGTTGGAAATCTAAAGAATTTACATCTGTCATCCAAATTACATTAGTGTGACCATTTGTGGCAGATTTCTGCCATTTAGGCAGATTTGGGACCTAAATTTTAACTCTGGCAGATTAAGCTGACGATTCCAAAAAGTGGCAAATTTCAAGGATCTTTATGAATTTTGAAATAGAAATAGAATTTTGACAATATTCTGTTTCTATTTAATGTATAACATTTTTGTTATGCATTTATTTGGTTGGAAATTTGTAAATGAAATGATTTGAATGAGAAGGTAAATAAACTTTTATGCCTTATTTTATGCCATAATTCAATAATATGATGGCAAATTTTATGCATTTGTTTGAGTGGTTGGTGGTTTGGCAGGTTTTTTTTTTTGTCAGTGTCGGGCAGATTCGCCATTTAATATAAAAAAAACAGCTTTAAAAATTACTACCAGTCAGAAAAACTGCGCGAGCCCTCACAAAACTCGGCTTTTAGCTAGTTAATAGTAAAATTTGTATAATGTTTCAGGACAAGATCAGTATTGCAGCACAGGCGGGCCTGGCACCGGATTCACAGTGGGCAGATGTGGCGACGGCCTTACATGCATCCATGTTAATAGCACGATTGGACATAGCTATTGTGACAGAAGTTAGTACCTATCTTGATTATTATGAAAGTAAAACTTTTATTACATCGCCTGATTTTTTTTGTCAATCTATCGCATGTTGCATTACAAGGCGCTCGCTAAATACCCTAGTAAATCTAATTATTTTCCCAATATTTTCATTTAAATCAACTATAGATGGATGGATGGATGGACGGATGGTTGGTTGGTTGACTTGGTTTTTGGTAAAACTTGTATTTATTTGTATTATTACATCGCCTCAATTTGTTTTGAATTTTGTCTCTCTATCGCATGAAGCACATCAATCTAGCTTTAGTGTTGCCAGACGTTCCCGACTTTACCACAGAGTAAATAATAGTACTATTCGACTAAAGATAAGTACACTTTTCCAGTGAACTCCACCTGCCATACTAAACAAGATGAATACGACGAGAGACACGAGGCTGGACAATCGTTTTCCATGGAGATGCGACCACATTGCGACGGAAAGGGTAAATTTGCTGCCTACGACTGCGTGCCTGCTCATACGTATGTACCTATACTACTGCTCTCGCTACCACGCTACACTTCGCGCGGCAGTTTCTGTGTGGCGTCTTAGTAATTCTCACACCAAGAGTACACCACGATTTTAACGCGCCCTCCCCCTCTCTCTGACTGGAAAAGCCTTAAGCAATTAGGCTGCTCATTCTTAAATTATTACTATAACTTATATATATAACTTTTACCTATTACCAAAGCTACTATTAATTTATAATGTTAGTGGTTGGACTTCTCCTATGGCCGGTTTCTAACTTTCTAAGTACATTTATTGAGAGTACAGTATCTATTCAATAACGGTACAATTGGGTAGATAAACTCTTAATAAACCGACCTCAGACAGAAACCGACCTCTAGTCCGCCTGAAACGGTAGACAAATGCAAATCTTGCAAACCTTTTTCTCTTCTTGTGAGCTCTTGACAAGCAAATCTATACTAATATTATAAAGAGAGAACATTTGTATTTTTGTATGTTTGTAATGATTTGGCTCAAAAACTACTGAACCGATTTAAAAAATTCTTTCACTAATACATAGAATGGACTTTCGGAATGAAAGTAGGCTATATATTATCCCGTTTAAATCAAAGGTACATTCGTGGAGACCTAATTAGCAACCTAAGTCGACAAAAAAACGGTCGAAAAAACACGTTTCTTACGAACGCTGCTTAATTGAAAATAGATAGAAGAATAATTTCTGTGCAAGAGTTGTACAACTTAATAAGACCTACAAAAAAGTCCGCGACAGCATATGTCTATCTCTTAAGGTTGACTCACAGTAACCATTATAATCTTAAAATGTTTGTTAAAACATATTGTATAAATTCCAAGGCTATTTTCAAGTATATAGTATTAATCCTTATCCAAATAATTACGTTAATTAGCTTGGCCACATATTATAGATTAAAATTGTCCTTTACAGTATATAATTCAAATGAAAACTCTAGAAGATATCACGAATTTCAGAAACACGCATCGCAAAATTAATAAAATATTTGCAGTGAAACCACAGATTAGGTCATAGTTACTACGAAAATATTATTATAAGCTTAGCTATGCTGTAGATCCTCACCGATCACAATCAATTTGAATCAATATAGTATAATAATATGATCTATTGTATAAAATAATATTCATCTATATATATATAATAATATAGTAATTTAAGCCACCCCGACTGATCTATATATAATCTTTTCATTAAAATCATTCCAATGACTCTAAACACGACATTTAAAATCTGAGCTGTAAGTTGGTGAGGATTTGAGTATTCTGTAGAGTCCAGGAGATGTCCCAGCATCAGGTCAATGCTTCCATGTTCTTTTACAATATCGTTGAAGAAGAAGATTTTCGAATTGATCAGATCTATGAAAGTTGATTTCATAGCGAAATTAACTAGAAAAAAGCTCATAGTTTTATAACGATTGAACGAATTTTCATGAATCAAAGCTAAGAAAACTCTCGATGAAGACATCTATCAAACAAAAAAAAACTATCAATAATAAAAACAAAATCGGTTCATCCGGTTAGGTGCTAAGATGCTACAGACAGACACACAGATACACACGTTAAATGTATATTACCCCTATATTTTGCGTCAGGGAACGGTGTAAGGTTACGGCGGCAGATGTCCTCCTTGATGGAAAGCTACTTTTTGGTAGATTTAATGATCCCACAACCACTGTACGAAAACTCATGATTCATGAATGCACATAAAACTTTCATTGGTAGGTATATAGCTAGGATTAGAACCAACGACCGTCGGGTCAGAATCAGGGTAACTATCCTTTACGCCAAAGGGCCGTCCAATATCACTACGTAAGTATTATAAAACAAAGTTCATCACTGCGTCTGTCTGTCTGTTCGCAATAATCTCAATAGCTACTGAACGGATTATCATGCGGTTTTCACCAATAGCCAGAGTGTTTATGAGGAAGGTTTAGGTCCATAATTCGTTAAGGTTTTGTGTAAATTGGATGAAATATGACGATGATTGTTAAATATGTTCATATTTTATATTCGATGCAACAAACTGATGCAAATTTTGTAGGCATATATGTTCTACCCGTGCGAAGCCGGGGCGGGCTGCTAGTTTGTGATAAAAGTATAAAAGTTTTCTAATTAGAAGAAATATTTGATTTAAGCAGAGTGACATCTTTCGTCAGATCTAAAATCTGTAATGATTTCATCCTATGTGATTAATTTAAACATAGTTATCACAGATGGCGCCACCAATGCATAACTGCATAAAAATGCACTCCGTTGGTTTCATCGTATTGACAGAATCGTACTGTAGCTGAGATGGTTACAGCGCCTGGGGCATATTTCCCAGGAGACGCAGGTTCGAATCCCGTCGGTACGATGACATTTTGGATTGTGTAACAATGTACAAAAATATAAAGTGTGTAAAACTTAAAGAAACATAATAATATATTTTTATTTGTTTCCAGATGTTTCTGTCAATCTGAAGAAGGCGAGAGAATCTTTGGTGAGGTCCTGAATCTAGGAACCGTGTCGATGCAAAACATGCATTGTGGTAAGTTGTCATTTGGAACGACTCTGAAGCGCCATATCCACGAGTGAGAGTAACGCCACGACTTTTATTTTTTTAATTTGTTGTGATATATCCATAGACGTAATATAAAAGAATGTTGCACTGCAGATGTTTTGACCAATTCAATTTAATCCGTATATTTTAACAATAAGGTTGTAATTACTTTGTAGAACAAAACGGCCCAATTGAGAGACACCAGGGTGGGAGTGTGTCCTTGTCTAACAACCTGCTAGTCCTATATATGTTCTATACTATATGTATGGTATATATAAGTTGTACATACATAAATTATTTTTCAAAAAAAATAACCACAAACAGGCACTCAAAAGGGAAAAATAAATTACCTAATATAATAATTATGAGCGCTACCCACTTATCTATTTGAAGTCGGTGCCAGCCAAGTCTATTGGATCATCATCATCATCAGCCTGTATCAGTCCACTGCGTCTACTGGATAGTAGATAGATACTATGTATGTAGTAGTAGCAGTAGTAAGTAGGTAGATACATGTAGGTAGCATCTATCTACTACCTATTAGACTTGGCTGGCACCGACTTCAAATAGATAAGTGGGTAGCGCTTATAATTATTATATTAGGTAATTTATTTTTCGCTTTTGAGTGTTTGTGGTTATGAAGACGGTTTTATTTTTTTTGAAAAATAATTTATTTTATCCTTTTTAGTGCAAAACAAGTTTTAATTAAATTACATGCATCTATAAAATTTCATGTCCGGGCCGTTATACACTGACAGATATATAATTTGTGAAAATTTCAAGTATGTACCTATTATGGTTAAGAAGATACAGATCTGTAAAGTGCGCACATATAGACACACGGACGGACGGACGGACGCACGGACAACAAAGTCTCAAAAGTGTTCATTTGGTACCTTTCGGGTTCGGAACCCTAAAAAATTTACTTTAAATGCCGCGCTAGTGAAAATATTCACTAGTAATAATGATGTCATCAAGGTATCAAAGGACAATGTCCAAAATGGCCCTGTGCAATAAAAGCATCTGATACACACGATAATTAATTGTCTATTTTATTACAATAATTCCAAATACTTTTATAACACGGACTAGATGTAGGTTTTATATGATTATAGGATGTAGGATATACCAAAATGAATATTAATAAATAATAGTTTAAAAAAACTAAAAAAGTACGCTTTTATCGAAAATCCAACTAAAACATAGAAAATAAATTTTAATAAATTTGAATTAAAAATAGTGTAAGAAAAAATGATTTTATTGTAAAAAAAAGCGTGGGGTGCATGGTATCAATAGTTCCAAATATTTTATGAACAGATATGACTAGAAGGGTTATTTTGATAATATCGTGAAAAGCACCCCACGCTTTTTTTACAATAAAATCATATTTTCTTACACTATTTTGAATTCGAAATTATTAAAATTTATTTTCTATTTTTTAGTTGGATTTTCTATAAAAGCGTATTTTTTTAGTTTTTTTAAACTATTATTTATTTTTCATTTTTTAGTCGATTTTTTTTTTAATTATTTTTTTTAAATTTATTTCTTGTCATCGGTCCCTTAATAAGTATGCCAAATTTCGAGTTAATCCGACGTTTTGAAGGGGGTTAAAATCATGTTCAAAGATTCCGTTACATACTAACATACATACGTCTGAAGCTAATAAAAGCGTATTAAAAAGTATTATTGCGATTATTAACATTAATTGCCGCCATATGGACGACAGATACTACTGAATCACTCTATTACGTTATAAGAGTTGGCACTTCCCTACATTGTTGATACCTACCCGAATTATGAAAGCACTGTGTAGCCAACCTAACAACGGAATGTAAGTAAGTAAGTACTCAGTAACTATTACATAATCTGTGGTATTATGCTTATAATTTTTTTTGCAGTGTTGGTTGGTACAAAGTACGTTCATAATTCTGAGTTATTTAATGATGTATGCAGTGTCGCGGGACTGATATGACCGCCATCTTCACCAAACGTCATGTCATGTAAAAAAATATTAACTAACTTTGCACCCTAACAAGACTTTGCCCGGTAGAACATTCCTGTGAGGAAAAATTAATTCTCCCCACCTTTGTTTCTATCTCGCTCAGAGTTACCGTAAGAATATCTGGCAAAAACCAAAATCAACGTGAAGAAAGATGTAAAAACATTATTCAAAGTCATATTTTTAGGGTTCCGTACCTCAAAAGGTAAAAAAAAGAAAACCTTATAAGATCACTTTCTTGTCCGTCTGTCTGTCTGTTTGTCCGTCTGTCTGTCCGTCTGTCCGTGTGTCACCACCGATTTTCTCAGGACTTTCGGGTGGACTTAGCAAGTTGAAATTTATACTAGATACAGAAGTCTATAGTTCCTATTAAGTGTATAAAAATCAAGATCCTGAGTCAACACCAAAAAAAGATATGGGCAAATTTAGATTTTCGCGAAAACTTGTTAATACCAAAATTTACCTTAATTTTCAACTTTTTTTATTTTACGGAATTTTTCCTTTACTTGTGCTGTAAGACCTTGCTTTTGACCAAAATTTACAATTCTAGGTCAACCGGAAGTACCCTATAGGTTTTGGGTCGAAAACCTATAAGGTACTTCCCGTTGACTAGAAGAAGAGGTCTAGCCTAATTGGCACCAACCAACGTTGGTACGGAAGCCTCGGTGGGGAGTCCAACTCAACTTTGCCGGTCTTTATTTAGTCTTCAAAAGTATATGCAATAGCAACCTCCATGGTGTATAATCTTCTTGGGACTCTTCTTCTAAAACCAGTACATTCTCCTATGTTTGAGGTATTTATCTATATATCATCGGGACGTTGCACAAAGCTCTTCACAGTGATACTCTCGTTCATGTAGACGGTGCCTTATATTGCCACTTTCCAATCTGTGCACTGTTAGCAAAATCTGCACAAAAACTGAATCAATCTACCTTGACTTTCCAGGCTGTTCCCGTCTTCACGCCAAGATATCCAAGAACATATCCCCTGGAGTGGATCTCCCTGTGATCGGTCCACGATGTACCTCTGATGGTAACTTCAACCCAGTACAGTGCCTCCAGAGGACCTGCTACTGCGTGGACAAAATCACCGGAGAAATTATAGAGGGAGAGAGAAGGATGGTGGATTTAGATGAATATCCTATTTCTGAATTGGCTTGCTGTGAGTGTTTGTTTCTTGGTATTTCCATAAACAGGTTTTATATTATATAGCTGGTGCAGAGACCGCGGAAGTGGAGGGTAGACGGGGCCAAATGCTCCTCTTAAACTCAATTGAGAGTGTTCACCATCTTCAAATACATCATCGCTTACCACCAGGCGAGAAAGTGGCTCCAAACACTAGGCTCAGATATTTTAAAAAATCTGGGTACAACTTTCCAATTTCGTTCTTCCAGACGATGCATCCCTGGACCTCTTTCCCCAATACAACATCGGCAGTCCCCCCTTCAACTATACAACTCCTTGCATAGAATACATGCACGAACGTATAGATTTCATCAAGGAGAGTCAAGAAGCTGGGTTCAACGTGCAGCACTCTTCCAGTATACCTACTTGTATGCCGGATGGTACTTACGGGAGAATCGCCAAGAAGACTACGGGAGAGTGAGTGCGATTATAATTTATCCTACTTAGAAATATTAACTCTGACTGACTCACTAGAAACGAGTCTAGATGCAAAAACATGTTGTGTGTAGCTCGTAGCTCTCTCGTAGCTCCTGGCTACGCCGTAGCTCGTAGCTCCTGGCTACGCCGTAGCTCGTAGCTCTCTCGTAGCTCCTGACTACGCCGTAGGTCTTGGCTACGCCGTAGCTCGTAGCACCTGGCTACGCTGTCGCTCGTAGCTCCTGACTACGCCGTAGCTCGTAGCGCCTGGCTACGCCGTAGCTCGTAGCACTCTCGTAGCTGCTGGCTACGCCGTAGTTCGTAGCTCCTGACTACGCCGTAGCTCCTGGCTACGCCGTAGCTCCTGGCTACGCCGTAGCTCGTAGCTCCTGACTACGTCGTAGCTCGTACCTTATTATCTCGTAGCTCCTGGCTACGCCGTAGCTAGTAGCAATCTCGTAGCTGCTGGCTACGCCGTAGCTCCTGGCTATGCCGTAGCTCGTACCTTATTATCTCGTAGCTCCTGGCTTCGCCGTAGCTCGTAGCACGCTCGTAGCTCCTGGCTACGCCGTTGCTCGTAGCTCCTAGCTACGCCGTAGCTCGTAGCTGCTGGCTACGCCGTAGCTCTCCCGTAGCTCCTGTCTACGCCGTAGCTCGTAGTTCCTGGCTACGCCGTAGCTCGTAGCTGCTGGCTACGCCGTAGCTCCTGGCTTCGCCGTAGCTCGTAGCACGCTCGTAGCTCCTGGCTACGCCGTAGCTCGTAGCACGCTCGTAGCTCCTGGCTACGCCGTAGCTCGTAGCTGCTGGCTACGCCGTAGCTCTCCCGTAGCTCCTGTCTACGCCGTAGCTCGTAGCACTCTCGTAGCTGCTGGCTACGCCGTAGCTGCTGGCTACGCCGTAGCTCGTACCTTATTATCTCGTAGCTCCTGGCTACGCCGTAGCTCGTAGCACGCTCGTAGCTCCTGGCTACGCCGTAGCTCGTAGCACTCTCGTCGCTGCTGGCTACGCCGTAGCTGCTGGCTACGCCGTAGCTCCTGGCTACGCCGTAGCTCCTGGCTACGCCGTAGCTCCTGGCTACGCCGTAGCTCGTACCTTATTATCTCGTAGCTCCTGGCTACGCCGTAGCTCTCCCGTAGCTCGTAGCTCCTGGCTACGCCGTAGCTCGTAGCTGCTGCCTACGCCGTAGCTCGTAGCACTCTCGAAGCTTATTATCTCGTAGCTGCTGGCTACGCCGTAGCTCGTAGCTCATGACTACGCCGTAGCTCCTGGCTACGCCGTAGCTCGTAGCTCTCCCGTAGCTCCTGGCTACGCCGTAGCTCTCCCGTAGCTCCTGGCTACGCCGTAGCTCGTAGCACGCTCGTAGCTTATTATCTCGTAGCTGCTGGCTACGCAATAGCTCGTAGCTTTCTCGTAGCTCCTGGCTACGCCGTAGCTCGTTGCACTCTCGTAGCTTATTATCTCGTAGCTCCTGGCTACGCCGTAGCTCGTAGCTCTCTCGTAGCTCCTAGATTTCTTTCTTCTAGAGCCGCCGTTGGTGAACTGAACAACTTGGCACGGTAGCGACGCTCTATATACTGTTGTTGGTACTTGCAAAAGAGCGAGAGGTCGATAGTCTGGGAGCGCCCGCACTCTGTCTCACGCACGCACGAGATGCCGACTTTTCAGAGATATACTCTCCCGAGATGCTGTTTAGTCGAGCGCTAACCATCAGAGAGTGTGGAGCTCTCCCAGACCTATGCTATTTGCAAGTACCAACCCTATTCCTAAACCTAACCCTGGTCTAGGTTGACTATCTGTTACATCTGTCTATTAAAGCCGGACATGCTTTAATTCTATCTATTACCTATCTACCTAGGTTGTACGAATGACCCGTCTGTAGTCCTATAAGACCTATTATACTGTTACAAACCTGATACGAGTTATATTCCTATGTTCTTACAAGAATCTATCTATAATAAGGCTGTTTACGAATGCGATACAAATACAAGTTACTAACTAATACTATAAGAATCTTTGTCCTGACATACTGACTGACTGACTCACTGACAGACAACGCACAGCCTAAACCGCTGGTCGTAGAGACTTTAAATTTGGAGGGTATATTTGTCTTAGTACGTAGGGGTGTACTAAGACAGGATTTTCCAAAATTCACCCCTTAAGGGGATATGAAATGGGGGTTCAAAGTTTGTATGGAGAAACAAGATTAGATAGTCTTTTCTATCCAAAACTTCACACAAGTGCAAAATTATAGTAATTTTAGTAACAAAATAAGTAAATACGCGTTTCTGGTTTTTCTTAAATATGCGTGGCCCTCTTTTGCGCGGGGCCCGTAGCAATTGCTACTCTTGCTACGTGATTAATCCAGCACTGAGATAAAGGCATTTTGATTTCAGGAGTATCTGTGTAGATGAGCGTGGTCAGCAGATAGAAGATTACGAGGCTGAGCCGAATACTGAGGCAGCTCAGAATATGGACTGCAGTAAGTTACCTAAATACCTACTTATTGTATTACTACTTACATAACGATATTTATCGACATAGCTCAGAAGATTAGCAAGCTGAAATGGCAGTGGGCTGGAACCGATAACCGTTGGGGTATACGAGTTCTAGAATGGAGAATACGGCTCGGTAAACGTAGTGTAGGACGCCCTCCAGCTAGGTGGAGCGATGATATGCGCAAGCTGGCTGGCGGCGGTTGGAAACAAATAGCTGAAGATCGAGCTCAGTGGCGTGCCATGGGAGAGGCCTATGTCCAGCAGTGGAAGGAAATTGGCTGATAATGATTATGAAGAATGATATTTTAACTGACTTCAAAAAAAGGAGGAGATTCTCAAATCATCGAAATATTTTATTTTTTATTTATTTTCCCCGATTATTCAAAGATACCTGGACCGATTTTAAAAATTCTTGGTGTGTTTGGGGAAGGGTTGTTACTTCTCAGGTGGTCTCATTTTATTTCATCGGGAGCTGAGGAGTATCTCCAGGGATATGGAGATAAACACCTCAAACTTGGTACTTTTAATTTTAATAATAAATTTTAATTAATAAATGTTAACTTTTAAAACTCTTTCTTAACTCTTCTTTAATAACTCGTTAAATTAATAGTATTAAATAGCAATAATGGCGAGATAAAAATAAGGCTATGTAAAATTAAATCATTTCATTTTACATCCTTAATTTTCACACCATGCATAATACGCATTTTCATGTTATTATGTTTAATCTACAATTTCGTCAATGTATTTTGAAGCCATTTTTAGGGTTTCGTAGTCCTGACAAGGAACCCTTATAGTTTCGTCATGTCCGTCTGTCTGTCTGTCTGTCCGAGGTTTTGCTAAGAGATTTTTTATTACTAGATTAGTACTAGAAAGCTGTAAATTTGTAGGGGTGTGTATATTAATTACGCCGACAATGTGGCAAAATAAAATTTTGGAAAATATATTTTTTTAGGGTATCTTCACTGAAGTGGGGATGATTTTTTTTTTCACCGTCTACTCCATTGTGTGGGTTATCGTTGAATAGCTTTTTTAAAGTGACTTAGGGGTTGCTAATACCATTTTTCAATTTAATGCTCTATTTACGAAATATGAAACATTAAGTGCAAATTTTTGTTCTTGAAAATTCTGGAAAAAGTCATGATGATAGTGCATTTCATGAACTTCAAAGGAAAATTATAGCGGTTAAGATAATTTTATTAGTATAGCAGTGATAGTCGTTGAACTTGGGTGTTAGATAATTTTAAAAATAATTATGTTAAACATTATACTACTACGGAACCCTACTGAGCGTGGCCCGACACGCACTTGGCTGGTTTTTGTTTGCTGACAACACTGTTTATCTGCTACAAAAAAATTATATTGTATATTGAATATATTGATAAAATAAATATTGAATTAACAAAAATGATTAATTACTATATTTGAACTAGAAAGCTAAGATAGAATATAAATTTAACATTGAAAAGCCAACAATCGCGAACAGAATTATCTAGCGCGCATTTTATAATTTATTTTGCCTGACTTCTATATATTACAATATTATAAGTAAAAAAAATCTACGTATACCGTGTGCTAAAAATAGCAACATTACCCTGCATAACTATTTGACTGATTCCAGAATGCGCCCAAACGTCGCTAGTAATGGCCTCTTCAGTCGAAAAGCCAGTCTGCTGCAAGAACGGCAACTTTCGGAAAATTCAATGTCGCCGAGGACTTTGCCGCTGCGTCGATTCTGACGGCAGACAGACTGAAGCAGAGAATGCTGATGTTTTTAGGCTAAGCTGCTACACGTCGAATTGGAGGACCTGCTAAAATAAATTTATGTATAAATATATTAAATAAATCATATAAATAGATACTGTTTTTTACCTTTAATACGGGGTAAACACCAAGCCGAACAATCGAGAACGAACGCTGACTAAGAATGAACAAACGAGGGATAAGGACCTATACGCCTGTATAGATGCGTCTTCTTCCATCTGCCATTCGTTCGCTTTAGTTCTCTTGGTGTGGACCCTGCATAACCTACTCCCTGTACATGTCTCATTATATCAGATTTCGGATAAGTATATTTCTAATACAACTTCCGAATTACTAAGCCCTATGTCACGGGCGTCTTTACAAACATACATTGTCACGGGCACAATTACACCCAAACTCGGTACATTTTGTGGATCACACAAATAATTGTCCCGTGTGGGAATCGAACTCTAGAGTCCAGTTTCTGAGACAAGCTGAATTGCCACTAGACCAACTAGTCAGTCAATTAACACTTAAAATCCTTAGGCATAAATTAATGTGTTTAAAAAGTAATGGTAATAGGTACTCATAATTTTAAACATTTGTATGCATAAAATATATTTTCGATAACCAAATTTTGGCGTTGTGGTGCGCAAGTGTAAAACCATGAGCTGTTTTAATTACAAACAATATAGTTCGACTGAACTCACTAAATGCCTCATAATCAATTATGATATAATAATTTATGAAACCTATTGAACCTATTAAGTAATTTATTGAATTTCACCTTAAATACTATGAGTAAATCTGCCGATATGCGGAAGTGTGATGACATATTTAATTATTTGAGTTTTATGATGATTTTCATGTACGCCATCTACTGGTGACTAAGGTATCTCGGTGATTTTTCTAAGAAAACGGTTCTGTCGGTATGTATGGTAGAATATTTATAAAGAATACTAGCAACATTGAGTTATATAACAGAATATATCCTGTGGGCAAAGCCACTGTCATCTGTCAAATTATTGTCAACTGAATGTAATCTCGTTTTTCTGTAGATGAAAAATTAAATAGACAAGACATTAGCGAATGGAAATGAAATAGTTATAGAGATATAGCTCGACTACAATGATGAACACGTGATATAAAATATGCCATCTATAAGATGAAATGAACAACGTAATTTAATCGGGTCATACACGACAGCGGGTGAAAGCCAATGGGCTCACTAGAACTGGGAGCCAGAACTGGCTCCAAACAATAAAATCGCTTATACAGAGAATAGGGATTGCAATCCCACAGCTCATTCAATCCCGCGGGATTGATATGCGGGATTACTCTAATCCCGCGTGGATCCCGCGGGATCTCGCATCTTTGAAATTATGGTATAAAAACATTATTAACAAAAAAACACACTTTAAGTCATACATCATGTTTCACGCAACATTATGACATTATATTGCTATAGATTTAATTTAATTTATTGCATTTTTACACCATTAAAATTGATTACTATCATCGATAACCATATCCATAGTCATTATATGAACATAAAGCACTTTAAGTCATAATGTTTCAGGGTGAGGACATAAAGAGCCAGGTAGAGCGCCGACAAACCGGTACCGAACCGTATAGGTAAAATATTACAATGTTATCGTATGCGCTCGCACATAAAGGAACAAGTTGCAGAAAATGATAAAAAAATGGAATATTTTACCAGTACGTATCGATACCGGTTGTCTGCACCGGGAACCTGCCTCTTTATATCTCCAGTTCTCCGCCCTCACGTAACATTATGACATCATATTGAATTTACGGCACAATCTGCTTTTAAAATAGCACAGAAAGAAGAAAAAAGACGTGCGCAGCGCAGTGGTATTTATGAACAACTGACAGGAGTCAGGAGTCAGGACAGCCCACCAAAGGCGCCAAACGTCCGCTAGTCATCGCCGCGGCGCACTGTGCGGAACGGCAACGTCACGCTCGTGCTATTTGCGATTTACGCGAAAGTTTTAGAGGCATTTTTTTAATTTGCGGGATCCGAGGATCCGCGCTTTGAAGGTGCGGGATCCAGAAGGTTAATAAAAGCTGCGAGATCCCGCGGTATTGCGGAATCCCGTTTTGCAGGATTGCAATCCCTAGCAGAGAAGGATAAAAAAATCTTGTGCAACTCACTCTCTCATACAAGTGATTGCATATATTTTTCCTTCTCATATTTCTATTGTTGTATTAATATGCCAGGTCTATTTTAATAATATGCCTACGCGTTTTTCACTTTCTTGAACTGTCAGACTGAAGTGCAGAATTGTCATTTGTCAGAATTTCGCTGTCGTCAGAGGAGATTGTTTTCTTTCTTGTGCATTTAATTTATAAATTCACAGTACTTGCAAATTAGATTGACTCGAATACAATGCGAAACTTTAAAACGAAGTGACTCAACAAAACTGTTCCTGCGACAAACTAATATTATTCTAATAACAGCGGCGTTTTAGGTTATTGCATCCCCGTATATCGTCATCAAGTTTTGCCTATCCGAAGCTAAACTTATTTTTAGACATTAAATAGATATCGGCGGGGCAGTTTTAAGTTTTGAAAGTGTAGTGGATTATTTTCGCATCGCTCAAGTGGTCAACGAGAGAAGATGGGTATGATTATATCGAGATTTCGGGTGAGTGCATTCTATGATTTGATTGATGAAAGCAGGCTGTTGTGTCGCGGCCAAGATATAAATAAGATTGTTACTGCGATACTTTTGGCGGCAATTCAATCTTTAGGCCATGACCTGGCTCAATAAACTATTGTAGTAGTATGTTAGAAATGCCTATTGAATTTTTGTGATCTACCTCCCACACTGTTTTTAAGTTTTAAGTCTTCCATATTGACAATGATATCATCCATGCAGGATTCTTCACTTGTGAGTAACATATGTGTTGATTAAGCTATTGTATTGTCTGATTGTATAGTCATAAAATAGTTGCTTCATTATAAACTCATATAGCATATCAATTCACAACAGTTAAAAAGATACTAATACTATCTATTTTTCAATTTGAATGTTGAATTGCCTGTATAGAATTTTCAATGCAAGTTCAAGATTTGAGTGCTGAATATTAAACTGAAGCTCTAAGTTGATAAATAATACAAGTTGATAGAGTGCATATCCTACTTCCTTCTGATATTATAATATCGTTTAAAAACTAAAAAAGAACCGACTTCAATGCTGCGCTAATCATTTTCAGTACCAATTTTGAGATGATTATCTCAATATCTCTGGAGATACTTATCAGACCTCGATAAAATTACCATGGTACCACACTTGGGATATCTCCTTTCGAACAAAAAATGAATAATCAAAATCGGTTCATATACTACGAAGTTATCTGCGAACAAACATTAAAAAAATATGGTCGGATTGAGAAACGTCCTCCTTTTTTTGAAGTCGGTTAATAAAGGCGAAAGTTTGTGTGTATATTTGTTACTTCTTCACGGTAAAACTTCTCAACTGTTTGAGGGTCCTAACCTAGGGTACTTTTAATCCAGATATTTCCACGAGAACAATGTCTATGCGGATAAAACTGTGGTGTACAGCTAGTTTTTTAAAAGCCTGGACATTATTAACTACCTTAGTCAGGCCTCCCTTACTCGCTCATAGCTACTGCGATTTATACCTAAACTTTCGTCACCTGCGCCGGTACTATCTGCCAGTTGGTTGTCACTGCTCACTCACGCGCAACATATATTATTATTCAAATGACGGGATAACTGCGCATTCGTATTCTATATTAGAAACGATTTAAGTTTTTCAGTCATTTTGCGGGGTTGACAAGAAACAAACACAATATGTTTCATTTTTTATTCTACCGATACTAAAATGACAAGACGGCGTAAAATACACTTTTCTGACATAAAATTCGACTCTTAGTTAGGTTAACTTTGATGTAATTTCGTGAGGTAAATAAAAATATTTTTATAACTACCTAACTATAAACAAACAAATAAACCTAATCAAAATCAACAATAACTAAAATGTAGTCTACCAAACCACTACCAGTAGGTAAAGTTCCCAAAATGCTGGCTGTATTCCCCCGTTGAATGGCGATGCTTAGACTCTGAGCTAAATACGTGCCAGCATTTTGGTCCCTTAAATTATATGCTTATTAGCTAAACAGCATACAATTTAAAAGTTAAAAGAGGTTGTGTTAAAATTTTAAAATCTAAACTATCATGAATATCATAAAGAGGAAAAATTTGATGTTTTTGGTTATTTGTTTGTTCGGATTTAACTCAAAAGCTACTGGACAGATTTCAATTAATAGAAAGCTCAATTATCAGCGAGTAACATAGGCTATATTTTATCCCTATATTCTCACGGGAACTGCAACTACTAGGTGTAACTGGGAGGCTGCTGTTATTGTATTTATATTTTACCTACCATTCTTCTGTCTAACCAAACAAAAACCCCAAATAACAGGTTGTCATAAGACCGCCCATTGTACCTATTTTTAACTGACTTCTAAAAAGAAGGAGGTTTTTACGTTTGTATTTCTTTATGTTTGTTACCTCAGAACTCCGTCATTTATTAACAGATTCTCTTTAGTCTTATTACACAATCTATTGAGATCTGATGAGTATCTTCAGAGATATAAACATAAACACATCAACTAGAACTGAAAATAACATGCGCGTTATGTTAAGTTTATTATCCGCTACGCCGCATGCGCCTAATTTCGTCAATATGGCGCAGCCGGCGCGGCCTTTCCGCGCATGCAGTTTTTGGGCGCAAAATTACCATAGAATACAAAACTTTAGCCCCAGACTAACGGTTTTTGATGTTATATGCCACCCGTGCCATTTTACCTGTATTCGGAGCAGCACAGCTATATAAAAGTCTATGGTATGGTCCGTAATTATTCCCGCCCGAATATAATTTTTTTTTTTTTTTAACACTTTGACTGCGGCAATTTTTCGCATTTTTTTTCATTTTTAAAATATTTTTTTTTTTTTTCGTAGGTGTGGCATCAATTAAAAACTAAAATCCAACAGCAGAAGGTCACACGCACCCCTTGTGAAAAAATTAATTTAAAATAAACATGTATTATTATTTTTTTTTAATTTTACTTCCGATACCAAAAATCGAAAAAACGCACGGTGTGTGTTTTCAGCAGCGAACGTGTTAATAAGAAGGTAGCAAACAAGCAATTTAATGCTTTATTGGTTTATGTCCTAGGTTAAAGTCCTATTTTAAGTTATTTCAGTTATATAAATAAAGAGCATTTGAATTGAATGCAGCAGGTTAAATGTTGCAATAGTTTCATACTGTGGTGTACTTACAAACAGGAAATTCTGACCACATTCATTTATATGTTAGATTATAGTCCCTACTTATATAAAAAGTTATTAATAGTTTTATATAAACTAGTAGTTGCCCAGTTGTTACACATATTATATGTACAAACTTTAGCTTTCTTCTCCTCTTCTTCCTGTAAATTTTACTTATTCCATATCCCACATTTGCACTATTAAATTCTTATAAAGCAATCTGAAGACGTTTTTAGATATTATGTACTTATTATGTTCTAGCAATATTAACACCATTATACCGCCATATGTATATTTCAGATATTCCTTTAAAAACCAAGGTTGTCTGGAAGAGATAAGCTTTAAGTGATAAGAACGCCTATTGGTACACTGTTTGTTAGTAACTAATTTTTTTCATGTTTAACTTTTAAGGTGTTCAATAAAGTGTTTATCTATCTATCTGTTTATCTATCTGAAGATTATGTTTCCCATCCAGACTAATATTATATAAAATGTTTGTATCTCTGTCACACTGTCTCTTTGTTACCTAAACACGCCTAAAAGGACGATCCAATCTTACTGAAATGAACAAGGAGATAGGTTCTTTATAGCATGAAGATGAACATCTAGGCTACTTCTTGTCAACTTCTTTTTCAAGTCAAGTGGTCAAGGCTGACTCAAATCAAATCAAATGTTCTTACTACTTATTGTGCTCTTCGTATTAAGATTTGATCAGACATGTGAAAGTTGCTGTCATAGACTCATTAACTAGATAATTAAATAGTTTAAAAACTAAATAATTAAGATAGTTTAAAAACTAAATAATTAAGATAGTTTAAAAACTAAATAATTTATCATTGTACAAAACGAAAAACCCGAGTTCAAATGCTGCGATTGTCAAAGTAAGTCATGTCATCAAAGTATACTTCATTATCATTATCATCATCATCATCAGCCTGTGTCAGTCCACTGCTGGACGTAGGCCTCTCCCAAGACATGCCACTGAGCCCAATCTTCAGCTCATTGGGAGGGGTATGCCCTAATCCCCACGCTGGGCAGGCGGGTTGGCGATCGCAGGACGTAGCTACTCGCACTGGTGATGCTGCTGCCCGTCACCGGCCTGTAGTATTTAGCTACGCCATAATTTGAAATGGTTATACCGCCTTTTGTCGGTCGCCAGAGCCTCGTTAGTTGGTCAGCAGGATGCACCACGGGCAGGTGAGGTTGGCTGGGAGCAGTGATGTGGTATTTGTGCTCCCTTACATCCCAAAGTATACAAATTTGCTTATATTGTTTATCTCCATATCTCCAGAGATAATTGTCAGAACTCTTTGAATGGGACCAACGGGAGGCATAATTTCTCAGATTTTTATTAAACAGACAAAAAAATAATTTTTGATATCGGTTAAGTTTTGACAGAGTTATGAGGTAACAAACATAAAAAAATATATAGTCAAATTGAGAACTTCCTCCTTTTTTGTGAAGTCGGTCAAACAACCGACTTCCATGCCCGCGAGTCAGTAGCAAGTTTGAGACGTTTATCGTCATATCTCTGAAGAAACTCATTAGATCTCGATGAAATAACAATGGGACCACCTCGGAAATGTACCCTACCGATTACAAAAAGAATCATTCGAATCGATTCACAATTGACGGAGTAATCGCGCAACATACACACACAAAAAAAGAAGTTAAACTATGTATATTAATTATTCGGAAGTCAGTTAAAATATAGGAGCTATAAATAAACTTACGAAATAACGTAATCCAATATAATAGTACAGATCACCTGTTGACCACTCCACAATGCATTGTTACCATCCACTCATCCGTGACTTCCATGAATAAATTCATCAGGTTGTTTACACCTGCCTATTATATTTTATGTATACATATATTGTTGCCATGTTCCGCGTCTTCGCAGGATATATAATTATCACTTACGAGTATATAGATAAATTTACATTGTTTACAAAACAAAAAAACTACTTTAAATGCTGCGCTAGTCTTTTAACCGACTTCAGAAAATAGGAGGAGGTTCTCAATTCGTCGGAATCTTTTTTTTGTCATGTATCATCATCATCACAATCAGCCGGTATCAGTCCACTACTGGACATATGCCTCTTCCAAGTCACGCCACTAAGCCCGATCTTCGGCTTTATGTTTCCAGTGACTGCCCACAGCTTTGCGAATGTCATCGCTCCACCTGGTCATAGGGCGCGTCCTATGCTACGTTTGCCGATTCGCGATTTCCACTCTTGAACCAGTCTTTACCCCAACGGTTATCGGTCCTACGGCAGATATGACCAGCCCACTGCCACTTCAGTTTGCTAATCCGTTTTGTTATGACGTCGATGCCGTTGAGCTATTTCGATCTCTTTAGTTCTCTGGTGAATTACTTCGTTTCGGATTCGATCCCGCAGAGAAACACCGAGCATAGCTCTTTCCATAGCTCGCTGAGCAACTTTAAATTAGTGGACGAGTCGAACCGTGAGTGTCCACGTCTCGGCTCCGTATGCCATCACAGGTAGGACGCACTGATTAAAGACTTTTGTCTTTAGGCACTGTGGTATATGCGACGAGAAGACTCGACGGAGTTTCCCAAATGCTGCCCAGCCCAGCTGAATTCTTCTCTGGATTTCCTTCTCGAAGTTTGCCTAGTCGGAGCGTCTGCCCTAGGTTAACATATTGCGCAACAGGTTGTTATGTATGTTCACCGATTACTCGAAGATGCCTAAACCGATTTTTTTTTTAATGCTGTATAGGCAAGCTTTTGACCACTATCTCACCTGATGTTAAGTGAGGATGCGGTCGACGATGTAGCACGCTTACCTAGTAGATACCTGTTCACTCGCGATTTGAAGACCCCCGGGTTGTAGCTATCGGGAAACACAGACACCGGCAAGGAGTTCAATTCTTTGGCGGATCGAATTATTATTATTCGATTTGGAAAATTCTTTTTTGTTTCAAAGGGTATCCTTCCCAGGTGGTCCCATTTACATTTTAACGACATCGGTCGAGCGATTTTTAATATATTAACATTTGTATTACGATGCATTTGTACACTTCGATGACATGATACTGGCTGCTGGCTACTTTGACTAGCGCGACGTTTGAAGTCGGTTCTTTTAGTTTTTTAAACGATCTTAAATTATTTAATACCAAGTTTGAGGTAATAATACCATATCTCTGGAGATTACGTCATCAACTAGAAAAAAACTCATAGTCTTTAAACGGCTGAACGGATTTTCATGAATCAAAGCTACACTCGATTGAGACACCTATTAAATAAAAAAAACTAAATCATAATCGGTTCATTCGTTTGAGCGCTACGAATACGATGTCATAGACAGACACACACATAAACACACACACACGTCAAACTTATAACACCTCTTCTTTTTGCGTCGGGAGTTAAAATGTCAACCTTCGGGCCAAGTTATGGGCCTAGAAAGAAAGTACAGTTTTCAGAGCAAATGCATTGAAAAAATATTTCTTTACCCGAAACTTTCATTACATTCACTTTCAGTCACTCATTGCCATTGCAATTTGATCTCTGTGGCCTTGCAACAAAGTCTTTTGATAATTTAGTCACAGTCTACTTACTGACAAGAGTTGGCTAAAAACTTTGATTCAGACTATCTTTGTTGTGCAAGGGTCAATGACCTTGCTTTGTATGCTGACTTCCTGCGACTTTGATCGCGAATTCATTGAATGTTAATAATACAGGATAGCTATGTATCTATGTATAAATGGTTTAAAATAATTCAAAGGAAATAACAATTTGTACAGGAGGAAGGAGCATATTATATCAATGTTCATTCTGACTTGCTACCAAAAAGAAGCTTATCACCATCGAGGAGAAAACCTGTTGCGATTACCTTACGTTCCGGCAGCACACTGACCTTGAGAGTCAGAGTATTCTAGACTTAGCGTGTCTGTCGATCGATATCGTCGACCACATCATCGCTTACCACCAGGCGAGATAGTGGTCAAACGATGGCCTATGCGATATGTAAAAAAAAATCGTTAATACATACATAGACTGCTAAGAACATAACCCTTTTTTTTTCGCAGTCTGGTAAAAGTATATTGAGCATTTCGATTAAATACATACATACAATCAATCACGCCTTTTTCCCGTCGGGGTAGGCAGAGACTACTTCTTTCCACATGCTACGATCCTGACATTCCTCTTTCGCTTCTTCCACTTTCATGAGGCATTATGAAGGCATTCATACATGCTCGCCGTTTATAGGTACCTACTTGACTTTGGTTTTAATGCTTTCGTAGTAGCCATGACTGCCGTTTTGCAAGATTGTACACGATACAGTCTTAAACGTCTCCGAACTGGTATTCAATCTATTGATCTGGCATTTCGATTACAATAGTTAAATCTGTCTATAGGGTATAATAGATAAGTTTCGACACAATGAGATATTCTATCTGAGATATTTGATATCTGTACGTCGCAATGCATTGCGGGATGATATTACTGATATAGATATATTTCTTCCTAGTTCTAAAAGTATCGAATATTTTTTTAACCGACCAAAAAGGAAAAGGTTCTTAATTCGTCTGTTTTTTTGTGTATGTGTGTTACCCGATTACTCCGCCAATTGTGAGCCGATTTTTAACCGACTTCCAAAAAAGGAGGTTTCATAATTCGACCGTATATAAATTTTTTTTATGTTTGTTCGCGGATAACTTCGTCGTTTATGAATCAATTTTGATGATTCTTTTCTTTGTTGAAAAGGAGATATTGCAAAGGTGGTACCATAGTAATTTCATCGAGATCTGATAGGTATCTCCAGAGATATGGAGATAAACACCTCAAACTTGGAACTGAAAATCAATAGCGCGGCATTTGGAGTCGATTATTTTAGTTTTTTAAATGATCTTATAATGATTATTTTTGATAATGGTGGGTTGAAGGGTTATCTGTAGGTACAACTTTCAAAATGCCACTTAGCTAGTTTATTTAAACGGCAAAATCGTTTCCTAACAAATGTCTCTCTCTTTCCAGCGCAAGAAAACGACGACGGAAATATTGGAACGACTCGAAACAAAGATCAAAAGGATCGAACAAGATGGACAGAACAAGGAACAGACATACAGGCGTATTATCGGATACATAATGGTGTATTCTGTTGGGCTATACATACTGTTTTGCATTTTGTACTACTTTTTATATGTGGGCAAGTCTGATAGCTGGGTGAGGTCGGCTGTGTACGCCTCGCCTATACTGGTCTTACCAATTATGTGAGTATTACTTGTTTGTTTTCGTTTTTTGAAGGGCCTGTGGCGTATTTTTAACAGACTTCAATGCCGCGCGAGTCAGTTTCAGTTGCAAATTTGAGACGTTTGTCGACATATATCTCTAGAGATACTTATCGGATCTCAATGAAATTACTATGGTACCACCCTTGGGATATCTACTTTCCAACAAAAAAAAAACGTTAAAAACATGGAGCCACATAGGAAGTATAATATCATTTCAAACAAAAGATTTTTCCAAATCAGTCCAGGCGTCTTTCAGTATAATCGAGAAACATACATAAAAATCAGATTCCGAAACCTCTTCCTTTTTTGAAGTCGGTTAAAAAGGAAGAGGTTCTTCAGAATTCGCCTATATTAGGGTTCCGTAGTCCTGACAAGGAACCCTTATAGTTTCGTCATGTCCGTCTGTCTGTCTGTCTGTCCGAGGTTGCTAAGAGACCGTTAATGCTAGAAAGCTGTAATTTTGTGGGGTTATGTATATAAATTACGCCGACAAAGTGCTGAAATAAAATTGTGAAAAATATTTTTTTTAGCGTAGCTTCCCTATATGAGAAGTGGGGATGAATTTTTTTTTCATCGTCTACACCATCGTGTGGGGTATTGTTAAATAGGTCTTTTAAAATGACTTCAGGGTTGCTAATACCATTTCTCGATTAAATGCTCCTTTTACGAAATATTAAACTTTAAAGTGCAAATGTTTGTTCCAGTAGGGCGTCCCCCCCCCTCTAAAAGCTAAACTGCTGGCTTGAACAATCTGGAAAAATTCGTGATAATGGCGCATTGAACTTTAAAGGAAAATTATAGCGGTTAAGATAACTTTATTAGTTTAGCAGTAATAGTCGTTGAATTTGGGCTTTGGATAATTTTGTTCTAAATACAAAATCCTTACAATAAATCCTTTAAAGTGACAAAGACGGAGTACCTAGTTGCTTGTTTATAACGGGTAAAGACTTGCATTGAATAACAGGCTACTACGGAACCCTACACTGCGCGTGGCTGGACACGCACTTGGCCGGTTATTTTTTTTTGTTTCAGTCAGATCGGATCGTCCGTTAGGCGTGATTAGGTAACATAACAAACAGAGAGTGACAGAGTTACAAACGTTCTTATTATATTTGTCTGGATATTTTGGTTATTTATGTGCAAAATTACAGTCAAATCGAGCTGTTTAACTGTGAATATCTGTTACAAAGAAACTGACTTTCGCATTTACAATAGTGCCGTTGATAGTGTTACTGTTGAGCAATAGAAAAGGAAATTTCACTATTTGACTTGGCATTAGTCAAGTTAAGATCTAGTTTATAGCAAGTTTCTATCATAAATACATACTTATCGGTTATTTATCGATAAACCTGAACTGAAATCTAGCTCGTAAACTAATGAGATAAATCAGTTTTTAACGGACTACGGACTTTTATCGTAATCTGATTTTTATGTAAAGAAAGAAAGAAAGAAAGAAAAATCATTTATTTGACATAACACATTAAAATACTTACTAAAACAATGAAACAAAAAAAAACAAGAAACAATGTGAGGTGTCAAAAAGGCTTGTCTCAGCACATTATGTCTAGATTTACACCTGGACGCTGATTTTCAGACAAGCCTGCGGGTGATGAAAAAAATGCGAAAATATTTGTAAATAAAATAATAAAAATAAATAATAAATTGATACATAGATAAAATAGGTACACTTAGATAGATATTAAATATAAATATATTTAATAAATGTACCTATGTTTCTCGATTTCTTAAAGACGCCTGAACCAATTTAGAAAATTCTTTTGTTTGAAAGGATGCTTCCCAGGTGGTTCCATTTAAATTTCATCGAGATCAGATGAGTAAATCTCCAGAGATGGATATAAACACCTCAATCATATACTCCTTTTCTTGAAGTCTGTTAATAATAAATATAAATAAAATATCTATAATAAATAAATATAATAAAATACGGAGTAATAGCGAAACAAACATTACGTACAGACGAATTGAGAACAAACTTCTTTTTGGAAGTCGATTTAAAATCAGCTATTATAAGCATTATACTATAATATTATAATAGCTTTATTATAATGAATGATACGAATTCATTTCATACTATACATACATACAATCACGCCTTTTTTCCGTTGTGGTAGGCAGATACTACTTCGTTCCACATGCTACGATCCTGACATACTTCTTTCGCTTCTTTCACTTTCATGAGCGCCTTCATACATGCTCGACAGGTATAGGTTCTTTTGACTTGGCCTTTCTTTGAACCGTCTCCGATCTGGACTGATACGTTCGCCTAGGTCTCATAAATCTGTTTCGTCAATCTTTCTTAATCCATCCTCTCTAGATGTCCATCCTTTTCTCATAGTTATAATAAATATTAAAATACGGGACTTATCGCGCTTAACAGTAATTTTATTTACCTCGACGTTTCGACCAAGTTGCATTGATCGTGGTCACGAGAAGACTTATTGTATTTCAGTGTTATATTCATCCGAGCTTCCATATCTCGATACTACAACTGGACGATAGAGAACAATCGAATCAAGCTCAGTAAGATGCGAGACGAGAAGAAGAAATTATTGGAGGAGGTCATGAACAACGAAACTTATAAGGTAAGCCTGACGCTAATAATCCTTAATTAAAACCCAATCAATTAATTAGATATTACACTCATTTTTGAAAAGTGTCTCAATTAGATTCTAAAGTGCTAATTAACCACAAAAAAATTCACAACAAATTATTCAATTGTTAAGTGCCATAAAAATGCATTTATATTGTGCGTTCTTAAATTTCGCGCGTAATTTAACGAAAACGCTGGTTGCAGTGGACGCCATATTGCTCTGTGGTCATGACGTCAGTTGGCCGTGTAAACAAATGCAGTGATATGATAGTTGACATTTGACACTCCTAACTTTACATAGCCGTATGACGTAATAACATGGCGACTACTATTCAATGGTGTTATGAAACAGATTAAAAAAGCTGAAACATATGAATTTTAAAATTTCGTTTGCTATTTTATGAACTAAAAGTTACGTTTTCAGACTGCTTTTTGCCGAAGCTATCTCAATAATGTATATTTTTTTAATTTTTCATATAGAGTAAAATACCCTATTCTTGTGATGGAAATAGTTTTGAATGCCAAGTTCTAAAGTTACCATACCACAGTTCTTCTCCATATGATGTAGGAACATTATATCAACAACATTTTTTCCGAAGCTAACGGAGACTTTCGCATTGCTATAGTTAAAGACATTAAGACCAACCGCGTTATTAGAACCATGTAGTTATATGGATCCCCGAGACCTAGCGTGATGTTAATAAAGATATAACTGCATCAAAACTTTTTCCAGGTCGCCAAAGAAATCCTAGACAAGTACGGAAGCCCTGAAGAGCAGTCGAAGGCGCTGAAACCGTTTGTGCCGACCACGAATGTGCCTGGTAAAGAACCTGGTAGCAACCCTATATCGCCGGTCCGAGGTAGATCCTTGTACATATACCTACTGTCTAGATACGTATATATAGTTACTGTCTCACTACCCATCCCATCTCATTGCTGTCGATATACTATAAATACCTATATTCAGCTTTTATCATATGAATTTGTAAAATTATTTAAAAAATTACAATAACAACATTAAGAATAACCAATCCCAGAGTAACAACTTTTAGAATGTCCAATCCCAGAATGACAACAATCAGAATGACCTATCCCAGTGTTGCAACTTTGCCCTGATGATGTCTTTTCGGACAACTTATCCCAAGTGTAACAATTTTCAAGGTGACTTATGTTGACATCTTTTAAACAAAATCGAAGGTAGCCACGAATGTGCCTGGTTAAGAGCCTGGTATCAACCCTACATCGCCGGTCCGAGGTAATTTTTTTTACATATACCTTCTGTCTAGATACCTATATAGTTACTGTCTTACTATAACTACCCATCCCATCTCATTGCCATCGAAGTATACCATAAATATATTCAGCTATTATCATATGAATTTAAGAAATTATTTAAAAAAATACAATGACAACATTAAAAATAATCCATCCCAGAGTGACAACTTTTAGAATGTTCAATCCCAGAATGATAGCAATCATAATGACCTATCCCAGTGTTGCAACTTTTTCGATGACGTATCCTTAGTGTGATGTCTTTTCGGACAACTTATCCCAAGTGTGACAATTTTCAAGGTCGACAACAATGCGGGTGCACGTAATAGTACGGTTGGCAACCCTACATTAATCAGGGAAATTAAACATGTGTTTTAAGTGTGACGTTCGACATCTAGATGAAAGCTGAATGGCTCAATACCTTTGTTTTTTTTTTGTAAATTCAAAGCAATAAGTTATGTAATTTAATAAATTATACATTGTTATATGGAATGTAGAGACTTTAACAGTCGGGACACATTAATGGCTTAACGAATGGGGATTAATATGTCCCGACTGTTAAAGTCTCTATATTCCATATAACAATGTATAATTTATTTTATGAGTGTATCTACCGAGAAAGAATTTAAATGGTAAAGTTTTTTGATATCCCTAAACAGAAGTCTAAACTACTAGACTTACTTGTTTTTTTCTTTTCAGTTAGTTTTTTAACACTTCACTTTTTGCGCAGTCGGGTTTTTTGATTTTTTAATTTAATGTTTTATTTTACACTTTTTAGTTAAGTAAAGGACGGCAAATTCCGTAATCTTCTCATTTCATTTAGAGAGTTGATGTCATGTGGATTATTGAGTAGTTTCCGGGGATCTAAACTACTTATTACTAGTCCATCTAAAGATCTAACCCGGCTCAATGCTACATAGGCTTGACCTTTCGCAAATATGCGTGAACTTTAGTCGACCACAGCTTTGTCCAAGGTAGTCCTTGTAATTTATGGACATTTACACCCCAACATAATATCAACGGTAACATTTTCCCTTTTTAAGCTTACTTACTTTACAGTTGTACTATTAAACGACTATACCAAAAGGAAGAGGTTGTTTGTTACCTCAGAACTCCATCAATTCTTAACCGATTTGGAAAATATTTTTTTTGTTCGAGTTAATATGATTTTCGTTTGGTCTCATTGTAATTTTATTGAGATCTGATAAGTAACTTCAGAGATAAGCACCGCAAACTTGTTAATGAACGTGACTAGCGCGGCATGTAAAATCGTTTTTTTTTTTTCGATTTGTACGGTCATAAATTATTTGTTATAAATATATTTTGAATCTCCCTTTTAAGACCTTTAATTCGATATCCCACTCGATAGGTTTTGAAAAAAAAAATTTTTTTGAACCCCAAATTTTGGCGTCTACAATCCGCCATTTTGAATTTTTCCATTTTTTATGTTTTCGTTGACACTCGCGCTAGCATGGCGAATCTATTGACATGCCAATTATCAAAATCGGCCCACGCGTTTGGTCTCTAGTGTGCCACAAAGGAACAAACATACATACATACATATATAGACTGATAAACACATTACCTCTCCTTTGCGTCGCGCAGTCGGGTAAAAAACATAGAAGTCGGTTGAAAATGGCATAATTCTTTGGTAAGTTCTAAAGTAGCGCTTCGTTTTACAATACCTCCGGCCTTAAGTGTGTTCTTATGGCTAGTTTACACAGTGCGAGCTACCGTACGAGTCAGCCTGCCGAGTAACTGCACTGCAGTAACTCGCACTGTTTGGACGGAACTTACTAGTAATGTATGTGCGAGTTGGACAGTAGCTCGCATGCGAGTTACTTCAACATTTTTGTTTTCACACGCCTGTTCGCTCGGCAGCAACTCGCACATGACAGCAGCTCGGTCATCACTCGCATCGTTTGGAAACGTTGGACAGTAGCTCACCAGGGACAGTTGTGAGCGGAACGTTCACTCGACATCGCGACAACTTGCAAGACTGGGCAGCAACAACTATGTGTCGTGTAGACAGCAAAGTCGAGCCGAGCTGCGGGCGTACAAGTAGACAAGCCGAGTAGCTGTCTACTGGCTAGGCAGCAGCTCGCACTGTGTAAACTAGTCATTAGTACAAGTATATATAATTCCAGCGACGCCCGGTCAGCTAAGACAACGACAACTGGCTCTCACCTCCACTCCTATCAAGAACAACAGTGTAGTAAACTCGACAGCTATTTTCAACGGGGCCCGACTTATGGTGAGTATTTTTTTTAACCACCGACACAAAAAAGCTAGGCTAACTCCGAAATGATATATCCAAAAGTTCGGGCCTTACCGAAACACGACCGCATTTGCCGCTGTTGACCTACTACGAACAGAGTTCGGACATTTATGACATAAAATGACGATAAAACTCTTTTCAAACTATCGGTCGGGCTTTTTTCGTTTAAAGTAAGGTTTACAACAAATGTCAAATGAATTTCGGTCGGACCGAATGATAGGTAAGCTAAACCACCTGAACGAACCGAATGTGAGTCGTAGTAAGAGAAGCCCCATAATTTTAGCCGATGCTTTGAAGTGGTAGCACTTCGAAGTAGGCCTCCAGCCTCCTGATTCTCAATCATTCGAAAACGCAATCGGAGTCGGAAAGTGCGTTATTTTCGACTGCGATCGTAAAATGGCGATTCTCAATATTCCGATCGAAAACTTTTGACATTTCTATTTAGATGCAACATGTTTAACGTGTGTATCTGTGTATATGTGTGTGGCACCGTAGCGCCCAAACGGATTTTTATTTAGTTTTTATTTATGTTGATGGGTGTCTTAATCGAGAGTGTTTTTAGCTTTGATTCGTGAAAAGCTTTTCAACCGTTTAAAAACTGAGATTTTTACTAATTGACAACAATATTAAATCTACTTTCGTAGGTCTAATCAATTTTGAAATTCGGTATCCTCTTCAACGATATTGTAAGAAAATGGTAGCATTGATCTGATGTTGGGACATCTGGTATCTACAGAATGGTAGCATTGATCTGATGTTGGGACATCTGGTATCTACAGAATGGTAGCATTGATCTGATGTTGGGACATCTGGTATCTACAGAATGGTAGCATTGATCTGATGTTGGGACATCTGGTATCTACAGAATGGTAGCATTGATCTGATGTTGGGACATCTGGTATCTACAGAATGGTAGCATTGATCTGATGTTAGGACATCTGGTATCTACAGAATGGTAGCATTGATCTGATGTTGGGACATCTGGTATCTACAGAATGGTAGCATTGATCTGATGTTGGGACATCTGGTATCTACAGAATGGTAGCATTGATCTGATGTTGGGACATCTGGTATCTACAGAATGGTAGCATTGATCTGATGTTAGGACATCTGGTATCTACAGAATACTCAACTCCTCGTCAACTTTATGTACGCTTTTCATAGTGGCCCTCCGGTGAAGGAAAAACATCGTTAAGAAACCCCCGCATGGTAGTAGGACACTATCTAATGTCCGTCTGGCCAGCTATTACTCTCAAGTTAGAAAATCTGTCGCCAAACATCTAATGTGTTCCGGCAGCTGTCCCCATTCTAGGCCCAGCGTGCTAGCTACCATCCTCAACCGCATCATCACTTACCAACTGGTGAGATAGTAGTCAAACGCTTGCGTATATGCAATTTAAAAAAGCTTACAGCAAAAATGTCGAGTTTGGGCTCATTGGAATGGTCTCAATAAAAAGATTATACGTAGGTACAGTCGGGGGTGGTTTTAAATGTTGAATTTAAGTATTAACTTTTACTAGCTGTGCTACACAGTTTTATCCATGTAGAATTTCAGCTTAATCGGTTGAGCAGCTTTAGCCTGAAGATGCAACTAACATACACACAAACTTTCTTTTTTATAAATATTAGTAGGATTAGTAAGATAATATCATCTGTAACGGACGGCTAAATAAATTATTTTTCTTTTTTTAAACTGAAAGCAGAGATTTTGTGTTTGGGCTCATTGGAATGACCTTAGTAAACAAATTATAGTATTTATAAGTAGAAGTTGTTCAAGATGGAGAATATTAGAGAACAAAAGATAAATAAATAGTTCTTGAAATTACGTGATTTAATGAGTTATTTTCATGCGGATTCGACACATTAAATAAAAATATGCAACAGAGCCTTTGAAACACAAAATAAATGTGACATATTGGTTTAGATGCAAACGAACGTTTTGCTGCGTAGTTGAGAAGTGGCTTGTCAATGTTGTCGTGGCGTCTGTCCTCTCGCGCTGTTCGTGACGTGATGTGTAGCTTCTGTGATAGGTCCCACCCCTGTAATAAAAAAATTTTGTGTTTATAAAAAAATATATGTTACTGGTTGTAACATGAAGGTTATAGAGTATAAAAAGCTAAAAATTAATGTTAGGTAGACAGTATTTATGAATATCGAGCGCCCTTGTTCTACCAAGATCTAAAACTTACCAGGATAAATCAGCGGTGTCATTGAGACTTTTAATCTCGGACCGGGGGACTGGCAAATGATAACACAGTTTTGGGATTGTATGACAAATTTTAATACTTCGAAACGTCCCTTACCTCCAGAATGAGATACACATTATTTAGTTAAAGCCGGAATACTATGTCTAAACATTTGACTATAAATACCATTCGGTTTTCGTTACTTTTTAGGTTAATTTATTTTACATGTTACTACTGAAATTTGGTTATTGTCTTTCTTGCATCTAGCGAATATGAAATTAAAGTTTTAAGGGTAATAAAAAGAGTTATAATGAAATTTGCTTAGCTGCAGCGTCCGGGGGCGTCTGAGCACACCGTACAAAATAGACGACGACATCTAGCGTCGCTCAAACAGCTCAAAACTACGACGACATCCAAACGTTGTGCGTCGAACAAACATCTCAAAATAACGACGTCTTCCAGCGTCGAACAAACAGTTGGCGACACCCATAGTCGCCCAAACAGCTGACGACAGTCGGTCAAACAGCGCCAAAGGCTGTAACCAAAAATCCGATTGTAATTTGTCGCCATGAAGGATGACGCGAAACATTTTAGGTTATCAAAAATTGACTCACCGCAAAATCACGACGTAATCATATGGCACTACGCCATAAGCACGCCGAGTATCATCGTAACGGCGATTTGGAATACGGATTCACTTAATAGAATCCGATTTATAAAATTTTCTAAAAATGACCCCTTTGTATGCCTAGGGGCAAGATAAAGTGACGTCTCCGATCGAGAATTGACAGATGTCAAAGTCATTTTTTTTTTTGAAAGATTGTCTATAGGATATTGAATGATCCACAGACCAAGTAATAACTCGATTATTTAAAATCGACTAAAAATGGCTAAATACGAAAATGTTCTAAATTATTTAAAACCAAAAGGTAATTTTGTCAGTCTTAGAAGCTGAAATGTGCTTCCAAACGAAAAATATGTAACGAGTCGAAATACCTCGTTACAGTACATACCTTCCCAAAAAAATAAAAGAATGAAACTTCTTTTATTTTTGAGAAGAACTCCCAAAAAATTCCTAACAAAAACTTATTCAAAAAAAATTAATAAACAGAAAATATTCCGCCACCAAAATATGAAATTTATTCAAACTAAAAGAAGACACTAATAAAGCATAATATTAAATCAGTTAAGCTTCTAGCCACTGACTAAGTTGCTCTAGAAAAACAAGTTATAAAAACTTTCTAACTAAGTGAAAAACAATGTAAAGGTTTACCAAAACTAATCCATCAATATGACTCAATCCTAAAATCCATCACAAATTAATTATATTCAAGAGTGGATAAGCACCATAGCCTCCATCTACCTATCTGTATTACAAACCAAATAAATATTTCTGAAATATTTAACAAAAGTGTAGATAAGCACCATCGCCTCTATCTTTTATAATCTCAGAACGATTCTAACTAAATTAAAAGGTAATAACAAAGGTTATCCATATTGTAGTACGGTTAAGCATTAGCTGCCGACTTTAGATAATTATTCACTGCAAACGATTCAGTGAACAAGTTTTCAATGAAAAAGTTGAACAACAAGTTCAAATTATTCTCATAAAAATAGAGAACCAAAAATAATAAGTAGTGACCGGCTCAACTCTACCGACTTTACGAACACTAACAAATTAATAAAAGGGTTTGTCAAAAAGACCAAAAATTGTATATTGTGACCGGCTCAACACCACCGACATTCCGTGCACAAAAACAAGTTAACAAAAGTTTGTTGGGAAAACAACAAAGTTGTATTGTGACCGGCTCAACACCACCGACTTTCCGTTCACAATATCTAAAATTTCCAACGCTTGAACCAAAAATGTCAAAGCGAGGAAAAAATGAAGAGTAAAAAATTACCCAAAAAGGTTAACTGAGACAAAAGCTCAAAAGAGTCAAATCCGAGAGGCAAATCCGGGTAAAAATTATATAGAGCTCTAAGTGTCAAATCCGAGGCTTAGGTCTACAACAAAACACAAACTAAATAATCTAAATAATATATAACATGCTTCACAAAGACTGAAACACATCTATATTAAAAATGTATTTACACTATGTGCAGGCTATTTGAAAAGTGGAAAGCTTTTCATAGCAATCTAAAACAATATTTATACTAGAAAAGTGGATAACTTCTCAAAGTATCTAAAAGAAAGTTGAGTACTTGAAAAGTGAAAAGCTTTTCAAAGTAACCAAAATAATAAAATATACAAAAATATACATAAGATCTTTTGATGCCAAGAAAATTTCTAAAAGAAAATATAATCGTTAGATGTAGTTTCTAAAGTTGGGTAAAAGTTTAAAAGTAGGATAAAAGTACTAAAATAAAATAAAATTACCAAAAATAGACCTAAGTTAGGTTTAGTATATTTAAAGTTGCATTTCAATAAAGTGTTGGTTTTCCTTGCAGGCAATCATCTTTCACGTTGAGCATCCTCTTCCATACATCAAATCTCATTCTTCCACAAACAATGCTCCACCCAAACAGAGTATCAAAACAAATCTAAATAAAGTGTTAAATCCAAAAATGAAAATTTTAATATTTAATTATATCTTTAACATGATAACGTCCAGTACTTGTTTTATTAAATTCCTTTAGTACATAAACGTTAGGAGAAATTCTCTCTACAATTTCACATTTAATAAACTTAGGTGCTAATTTAGCCGAAAAATATGCAGGTGCATTTGACTGTACAAAACTTCTACGCCAAACTACATCACCGACATCAAAAGAAATGACTTTTCTTCCCCTATTATAATAAAGGGCTTTACGCTTATAAGCTTTCAAAAGATAAGCTTGAACTTTAACAAAAACTTCACTAAGTGAATTTAAAGAGTGAGCATAAGTATCTCTAGTACCAAGCTCAAGTTGATCTAAGTTATCAAAAGAGTTACTAAAACGGTGTAAAGATGCATCAAAAATAAGTTCTCTACCGAACATCAAAAAGTTAGGAGTGTACTCTGTAGCAAGATTTACACTACTATTTAAAGCTAATTGGACATGAGGCAAAAACCTTGACCAAGTTCGATGATCATTTTTAACAAAACAAGAAATACATGTTTCTATTGTCTTATTATATCTTTCTACTGGATTATTCTGTGGAGTGTATAGTGCATTATAAAATATTTTAGTGATGTTGAAATTTTTTAAGAAATCTACAAAATATTTAGATATAAATTGGGGTCCGTTGTCGGCCACTAAAATTTTAGGTACACCAAATTTAAGAAATATTTCTTTTTCAAAGATTTTACAAATTACTTTAGAAGTAGCATTTATCATTGGAAATATCCAACAATATTTAGTAAAAACATCTACAATTGAAAGAATGAATCTATGTCCAGAATAAGATTTAGGTAAAATCCCAATAATATCAACGGATAACATTACCATGGGTTGATCAACTTTCTTAGGGTTAACCATCTTACCAGCAGGAGCAGAAGTTGAATGTTTATAAGCTTTACAAATGTCGCAAGAAGAAATATATTTTTGAACGTCTCCGAACATTCCTTTCCAATAATAATGTTGTTTTATTTTATTAAGAGTTTTATGTATTCCAAAGTGTCCAGAATTAATATCATCATGATTAGAACGAATAGTATCTAAAACATGTTCTTTAGGTATTACAATTTTCCAATTTAAACGACTATTAGGGTCAAATTTATTTTTACAGTAACGATACAAGGTATTATCTTCTACTCGAAGGTTTTTCATTCTAGAAGGGTATTTTTGACAATTTATAAAGACTTTTCTATACCAAGGGTCTTCTATATCTTCATCTGGTGAGACAATATTTATAGCGGAAACTAATATTGAAGTTATATTGATTCTAGATAAAGCGTCAGGAACTTGATGTAAAGATCCTTTTTTATGAACAATATCAAAAGTAAATTGAGAAATACGTGCAGCCCATCGAGCTAAGCGTCCACTAGGGTTATTAAGTTTTAAAAGCCACTTAAGACTAGCATGATCTGTCACGACTGTGAATTTCATTCCTTCGACATAAGGTCTAAAATGTTCAATTGAATCTAAAACTGCCAAAAGTTCACGTTCAGTGGTACTATAATTTCTTTCACATTTATTTAAAGATCTTGAATAATAAGCAATTGGATGTTGTTCATTATTTTCGTCTTCTTGACTCAGAACACTACCAATTCCTACAGAACTAGCATCGCAATGTAAAAAGAAAGGTTTTTCAAAATCAGGACACTGTAAAACAGGTGTAGTTATTAAGGCATTTTTTAAATTAATGAAGGCTTCTTCAGCTTCTTCATTCCAAACAAAAGTATGTTTTATCTTTTTACTTCCGGAAGTTAATTTAGTTAAAGGGGAGGCAATATCAGCGAATTTACAAATGAAACGTCGATAATATGAACATAATCCTAAAAAGCTTCTAAGTTGTTTTACGGACTCTGGTCGTGGAAAGTTTTCTATAATTTCTAATTTAGACGGATCAGTATGTAGGCCTTGACTGTCTACAATATAACCAAGATAACGGAGTCTTTCTTTGCAAAATTCACATTTTTTAAGATTTACTGTTAAGCCTGAGTTTTTAAGTATTTCATGGACTTTTTTAAGATACTCTATATGAATTTGAAAATTATCATTTACTTAAATCAAATCATCTAAATATTTAAACAGGACATTGTCAAATTCAGGTCCAAAGAGTTTATCAACCAAGCGTTGTAACTCTGCCGGTGCGTTGGTGATTCCAAAAGGCATCCGAACAAAATGGTACAAGTTTTTTCCAGGAACTACAAAAGCAGTCTTTTCACGAGAGGACTCTTCAAGTTTAATTTGCAGAAATGCTTTAGAAAGATCTATGGTAGATATGAATTTAGCCCCACGAAGGCTGTCTAATATCCTAGAAGGGTACGGCAAAGGATAAGAATCTTTAACAGTTATTGAATTTAATCGTCTCGAATCTAAACATAATCTGGTTCCACCATCTTTTTTATCGACGGCTAATACAGGGGAACACCAAGGAGATTTTGAAGGTTCTATAATTCCTTCCTTTAATAAAACTTCCACTTCATCATAAAGTTCTTTTTGTTTAGCAGGACTCAACGGCCAATATCTACTTTTAAAAGGTTCGCCAGTAACGTTAATTTTATGTTCCACAAGGGTGGTAAGGCCTAAACCTTTTTTCTCATAAGAAATATCTTCAAACAAAGCAATGGTTTCATCTAATTGTTGTTTCTCAGAAGGAGTTAAATGAACTGTAGAAGTAACAGCGTTCACTTGAATTTTATTATTGTGAACATATTCAATATTTTCCCACAAGTCTTTAGCTAAGTTAAATTTCAACCAAAAATCAAATCCCAATATAATAGGTGGATCAAAAGAGGGTATTATTAAAAATTCTACAAGTTTACAAACATTGTCAACGGTAACCGGTAATTGCATAGAACCGATAACTTTTCTTGATGAACCGTCAGCAGTACAAGCGGAGGCATCAATAGGTTTAATTTGAAATCCTAGTTTAGAAAAATGCAAGTGTTGGTTATTACCTAAAACACAGCTATTTGAACCACTATCTAGCAATCCAGAAAAAGTTTCATTATAAATGGTAAATTTTAAAAATGGTCTAGTATCATTTTGTTTAGTAAAAAGTATAGGATCTGCTTTATGAACAGAAAAAAATGTTTTTAAATAGTCAAGCCATTCTGAAAATTCTCTCTTACACGTATCATCATCAGGTTTATAATTGGATATCGGAGCACCATAAGTTTTTTTAAAAACTTGTGTCCGATGCCTTACAAGTTTTTTGAATTATTATTATTTTTAATATTGTCAGAATGACAAGTATCACAGTTCTTTGTCAAAACGCCTCGTTTATGACATTTAAAGCACACAGGTCCAAGAATCTCTGTACACTCTTTATAAGTGTGGTCAGTCGACTTACACTTCAAACAAGAAAGTTTGGTTTCAACCGCATGAAAGTTTTGTTTAATTTCCTTTACAGGTTTTCGGTTAACTAAAATCTCTAATTCCTTACTAATTCGGATAAACTGTTCAATAGTGTCTATTGATTTTCCAAATAAAAACGGTGTGTAAATAGGTAACATGTTGTGTTTAATTATAGTTATCAAAACATTCTCAAAAGTTGGATTAGCTACTCTGCTAGACATATCTAAAATCTCAGTAATGAAATCAGGAAGTGACTCATTACTCCGTTGTTTGCGAGTTCTCATTTCATACTCCAAATGATAATCAAATTCAGGTTTGTCGAATCTGTTCAACAATTCAGTTTTAAGTGTTGTCCACGAAGAAACCCTAATTCGAATACTACGGAACCATTTCGTTGCTGTTCCAGTGAGCAGATCAGAAAAAGAACCGACTAAAAAGTTTTCATCAAAGTTTTTATACAAAAAATACTCCTCAACCGAAGTGATAAAGTCTCTAACACAAGTTTTCCCATCAAAAGATATCTTACTACGCTTCAAATCAGGAAGTTTATTTGTTGAAGGCAAATGCTTTTTCAATTGTTCATTGAGTTGAACATTCATCGAGTTAAACGAAGGTAAAGGTGTAAAATTATGCAAGCTACTATGACCAAGGTTAGGTAAGAAAGGGTCAACAGCCTCTGTTGCATTCTGCATAACTAAATTATCCAACGCCGGATTAGAAATAACATCCCTAGAAGTACCAGGTAAATTCTCTTCCAACAAGGGTGGAAATTGAACCTGTTTGTCAGTCATGATGAATAATCAAAAATATTAAAGAAACAAAGACAAACAACCAACTAAAAATTCAAAGAATAGTTAAAACTCATCAAAGTTTATAAGATTTTTTGTTAAAAACCGGTTTTAGTTATTATGTTTTAAAGTTTATGTTAATATTTAATAATGTTCAAAAGTATTTAAAGAAATTTGAATGTACAAAGAAACATTCAAATTGTAAAGTATGTAAGATGCAAAAAAGATTCACAATTTATCTCAATTTTCAAGATTATTAACAACGGCTAAGGTTATATCTATTTGTGAAAAGTAAAAGCAATAAACTGGTTAATAATTATGTTAATAAGCTAGTATTTTCTAATATGAATGTAGTTTAATGCTTCTCAACAGTAAACAAACGTTATAACTTTATATAAGACAAAGTTATATCAATTCAAACAAAAACTTAGCACTTTCAATGTGGTCAAGGTCAGTTCCTTACAAAATGTAAACAACACATATCTCAAATGTTATTATATAGTAAGTACACACTTAGATTAGTCTATCCAGTATATAAGACATATAAAGAACATTGTATGTTAATTAGTTTTGTTAAAATACAAAAAAAAAGTTGTAAACAAAGTTACAATTCTGTTTTCAAAGTACAAAAACTGTAAAAATGCTAAAAAAATAACAAAAAATTGCACTAAATTGTGACAAGAAAAACAAAAATAAGATGCAAGAAAGATTATATATGTGGAGGTAAATCCGGTCCCTGTTCTCGCGCTAATTGTAATAAAAAAATTTTGTTAATAAAAATATATATGTTACTGGTTGTAACATGAAGGTTATAGAGTATAAAAAGCTAAAAATTAATGTTAGGTAGACAGTATTTATGAATATCGAGCGCCCTTGTTCTACCAAGATCTAAAACTTACCAGGATAAATCAGCGGTGTCATTGAGACTTTTAATCTCGGACCGGGGGACTGGCAAATGATAACACGGTTTTGGGATTGTATGACAAATTTTAATACTTCGAAACGTCCCTTACCTCCAGAATGAGATACACATTATTTAGTTAAAGCCGGAATACTATGTCTAAACATTTGACTATAAATACCATTCGGTTTTCGTTACTTTTTAGGTTAATTTATTTTACATGTTACTACTGAAATTTGGTTATTGTCTTTCTTGCATCTTGCGAATATGAAATTAAAGTTTTAAGGGTAATAAAAAGAGTTATAATGAAATTTGCTTAGCTGCAGCGTCCGGGGGCGTCTGAGCACACCGTTCAAAATAGACGACGACATCTAGCGTCGCTCAAACAGCTCAAAACTACGACGACATCCAAACGTTGTGCGTCGAACAAACATCTCAAAATAACGACATCTTCCAGCGTCGAACAAACAGTTGGCGACACCCATAGTCGCCCAAACAGCTGACGACAGTCGGTCAAACAGCGCCAAAGGCTGTAACCAAAAATCCGATTGTAATTTGTCGCCATGAAGGATGACGCGAAACATTTTAGGTTATCAAAAATTGACTCACCGCAAAATCACGACGTAATCATATGGCACTACGCCATAAGCACGCCGAGTATCATCGTAACGGCGATTTGGAATACGGATTCACTTAATAGAATCCGATTTATAAAATTTTCTAAAAATGACCCCTTTGTATGCCTAGGGGCAAGATAAAGTGACGTCTCCGATCGAGAATTGACAGATGTCAAAGTCATTTTTTTTTTTTTGAAAGATTGTCTATAGGATATTGAATGATCCACAGACCAAGTAATAACTCGATTATTTAAAATCGACTAAAAATGGCTAAATACGAAAATGTTCTAAATTATTTAAAACCAAAAGGTAATTTTGTCAGTCTTAGAAGCTGAAATGTGCTTCCAAACGAAAAATATGTAACGAGTCGAAATACCTCGTTACACCCCACCTATGTCACATCATTGCGGTGGTATTCTATTGGGTGCAATTGTGTACGAGGAATGCTCAATTCAAAATCTTCTCTCTGGTCTCAGGTTGAAGAAGCGTTCAGAAATGGTTCGGCGTAAACAATCGTTTTTGTAACGTGTTATTATGTTTGTTTGTTGACAGAGTGATCACCTCCCGCGTCCGATACCGAACATGAACAGATCAGCCTTAGAGAAAGTAGTGGACTATATATTGAAGGATGGACCAAACAACCGCATGGCACTCATATGTACCGATTGCTACTCTCATAACGGTCAGTATTCGTCAAAGACAAACACAAGACAAGACTTTTGTTATCTTGAAGTGAAACTTTTTTAGGCGCACTGGAGTAAAGTTTAGCGGAAGTGACGTAGCGTCACGGTCCGACGGCAGCGGAAGTGACTTAAGCGTCACGTTATATATTTATAAACGCCCTCTATTGTAGAACGGCGTAACTACAAAGACGCCGTTAAAGTTCAACAGATGGAGTTGACAAAATTAGTTAAATTATTTCATTTAAATATTGACGAAATCGGTCGAGCGGTTTTAACAAAGCAACAAAAATCGTCGATGAATTTGTATATCTCGATGATATGATACTAGAATAAAACTGGCCAAGTGCGAGTCAGACTTTTGTCCCGCACACGGAGGGTCCCGAACGCCATCTAGCTAATATCTAATAAACTCCTAACACCAACTAAGTGAACGTTAACACAAAGGTTAAGTAAAAAGGTTAGTAACTTATATTATTAATAAGGTAAACAATCGTTCATAGATGGCGCTATAGTAAAAAACACATTTTTTCTATGGGGACCCCCTTTATTATTTAACATTGTTCTGTTCTTAGTATTTGTTATTAGCGGCAACAGAAATACATAATCTGTGCAAAATTTCAACAGTTTAGACGGTGATACACGAACCGTGATAGCTTACTATCACGGTTCGTGTATCACCGAGATACAGCTTGGCGACAGACGGACAGACAGACAGACAGGCAGCGGAATCTCAGTAATAAGGTTCCGTTGGGACCCTTTGGTTTCGGAACCCTAAAAACAAAAAGAGCCGAAGATCGGGCTCAGTGGCGTATCTTGGGAGAGGCGTATGTGCAGCAGTGGACTGATACCGGCTGATAATGATGATCTATGATAAATATCTCCAGAGATATGGAGATAAACACCTCAAACTTGGTACTGTAAATGACTAGCGCGGCATTTGAAGTCGGGGTTTTTTCCCCATTTATGTCCCCAGGAATGGCGATGATAGAAGAATTTGACTACGTGTCATACAATTGCGCGTACTGCGGCAAACTAAACGCGGCCCGCAAGCAGCGACCGGCAGCGCCCGCGCTGCGGCCGATCTCGCCGCGCGCATTGACTGATGCACGCTACGGTCAGTGGTACTGCCTAGAGGAGATCTACTCAACTTAGGGGTCATCAATTCAATTCAATTTATTAAAGAAACAATATTAGCGCTGTGTGTGAAAACAAGTGATTTATTGAAAAGTACATAAAACCCGACTGGGTGAAAAAAAGATTTATTAGCATTTCCTATTCCAAACTCCAATATATATATATATATATTATATATATATATATGATTACGAATATATATATAAATATACACCGTTAAAAATTCTTTATTTTGATACCACACTCGATTTATTTTAAAACATATTTTTTTTAGATTACTTTTTGGGGCAAAAAATCCATTTTTTATTTTTTTTATTTTGATGTACCCAGTGTCACTCTCACGACTAAGGCGAATAGGCTACTTACATACATACACTCGAAAAACATAACACTCCTTCTTTTGCAGTCGGGTAAATAGTTAAGGAAATAATTTAAATTCAAGCAAATCGTCAACCGAATAAAAGCACTCTTCTAATAACATTTTCTAAATAAAGACTGGTATTTTCCATAATCACATATTCATAAGGTAGGGTCACACTAATTTCGTGATTTTTGTGTGCCTGATGCGTCTGTGAACAAGGCAAGTTGTGCTTGGTGATTTTACTCTTCTTATAGGCTTATTCTTCATGGGCTATCTTCCAGGCTATTCTGTAAGCTAGTTTACGCATCTCGCAAGCGGAATCTGCGGTGAGTCGTACTACGAAATTCAAATCGTAAAGCGATTGCAATACAGTTGAATTTCGTAACACGAAATTCAAATCTCACTGCGAAGTTCGCTTCCGAGATTAGCTTACAGAATAGCACAGATATCATATATACAATAGATAACGCCTAGTATCACGATATGTATCGAAACCGAGCGTGCCAACTTTTTAACACCTACTGTGACGTCACAGCCGAAATCTAGTGATGGGAAATCCAAACCGATTCAAAGACTCCGATGCCGCCGATGCCCCTCCGTCTCGCTACGATTCAAACGATTCAACTGGAACCGCCGCCGTGATCGTTTCGCTCATACTCATACATTTTTATATATCTGTGATCCCGCTTGCTGACTCCGCGCTTGCCCCCGCCGTCCACGCCAGCAATCACCAGTACAGTATAATAATATAATATTTGTGATTAGCAATTTTTACTTTAATCATTGTGATGTTTCGTTTTTATTTTATTTTAATTAATTATTGTGACCCATTTAATTATTTTTATTGTATAGAGTACTTAATACAATGAATGACTTGTAATGTGAATTATGAATAAAGAACTAATCATCTACACACATACATATATACACATATATACCAGTATCCATATTACATATTACTTACACTATATAAAAATATATTAAATTGATTAATGATATTTCTTTGAAAAACAAGGGATTATTAGTACAGACATACATGTTAAGAAATAATCGTGATTTTTTGGTTATCAAAACGTTTGATTTTTTTTTTATTAATGAAGTTTGTCTTTGAATATGTATATTTCATTGAATTTTAAAATTCTATAATTATTCTTAAAAAAAAATGCTTCTTATACTTTGCTTACAGGTACCTACTTATAAAGATGTAATTTGCATATGAGATGTAACTTATGAATAATCATATTTTACGTGCTGTGGGCTATCGAAACAAAAACATCGCGAAATAAAACCAGATAAAACATTTTAGAACCCAAAAGAAGAGTAAAATTAGAACACTTATTTATTTATGACCTTGTTTTTATTAACAACTAGTAAATTATCTTTTTTATAATGGTTTATATCATTCGTCTGTCCGATATCAAGTAAAATCGATTATTGATATATGTTGTAGAACGAACAACACTAGGCGCGAAATTTGACAGACGAATGATAAAATTGCCTGTACTACGAAGTCGAAGCGATCGCGAGAGTATCGCTAGTTCCCATATTCATCGTCTCTTAACACACAACGTCAGATCAAACGCTCAAAGCAAACGCAGCAATGTAATGTAAATAGTTTTACTTAACGTTAATCTATAGTTAAGTAGATATATTCTTGGGATCATAGCTTGAAATATTTAAAAATTAGCTTTAAATTGAATTTACGCATAATATAATTTTAAAATAATTTATCTGTGATAGGAAATATGACCTTGCCTTTGGGGGCTCGACATTTTTGGGCTTTTGCAGTTAATTGTCACGCAACGAGGCATTTTTGTAGTTTTCGCGGCCGTCCGGCTGCAACTACAGACGCGCGCGGACTGTACGTAGCGGCGGCGGATATCTGTGCAGAAAGCCCTACAGGGTGAGACAAAATGGTAGCTGCTGACAAGCTTTGCTTGCAAGTTTCGAAGCCCTTCTCCAGCTCCGACGGTTTACTCTACTACTTAAGGTTACCTCTCAGAACTCCGTCAAATCAAAAAAATATTTTTTTGTTTGAGAGATTATGCTTCCCGCTTGGTCCTATTAAAATTTTATCGAGATCTGATAATCATCTCCGGAGGTACGGAGATAAACAATATAAACAAATTTGTATACTTTGATGACATGATTATGGCAACTAGCTACTTTCACTATCGCGGCATGTGAAGTCGATTTTTACGTTTTGTACGATCATAAATTATTAAGTAATTCAACGATCTTAAAATGATGCTTATTTCAGGTGGTGGCGACGACTCTTCTGTCGCAAGTTCTGCCAGCGACAGTGAAGAGGACAAGAAAATGTTGAACAATGTATCTAATCGTAGACGTGAGTTTCTTTTAAATATCTTATAGGCTATCGTTTGACCATTACCTTGCCTGGTGGTAAGCGATGATTTGGTGGAAGATGGTGAACACGCTAGGCCTAGAGTTCTCTGACTATCGATTCTCTGACTATAGAGTTCTCGGACTGTGTGCTGCCGGCACGAAAAAACCCTGGCGGTACGTATGATGAATGTGGAAGCAAATCGCTTCGTTCGGATTGATGAGTTGTCCACCATGTAGAGTCTGTGCAAAAAGAGAACCGTCGTAGAAATTGAGGGCGCGCGTGTCGAAGGTTCTAATTTACTGTTTTTGTTGCGTTGACAACATTGCTCTGTCATTGGCACGTCATAATCATAATCATAATCTCAAAAATATTTATTGCTGAATTGTAGTCGGTACAGATGGTGAAATGTTTTGAAAATTGTTTCATACAATCTAACATGAAAATGGTGTGCAATGGTTTGCCTGGAGAGGCTACAGACATTTATTAAGCATAATTATGGGCGGCGGAAACTTTGACACCATATACAATTATGTCAATATTATTGTATTACATACAATTAGTTCATTTGTATTTGATTCAATAGAAAAATGTATACAGAGCAAAAATAGTATAGGTAATATAATAGAAATTCATAAACGTAATGTAAATTAATCAAAATGCCGATTAAGCAAAATGTGTGATAATAAAATATTAAATAAGGTGAATCACCTTATTTAATATTGTCAATTGTAAGCAATGTCAATAATATTCAATCAAAGTTATCATTTAAAAAATCGTCAATAGCATAGTAATAGTAACATTTGGTCGTCAACATTCTCTTGAATTTATTCATGGTGAGGTCCTTCATACGATTTGGTATTTTATTAAATATTTTGGGAGCCATACATACAGACTTTTGTGCATTAAGGCTGTTTTGGCTCTGTGAATGCACAATCTGTTGTTGCAGCGCCTATTTCGTTGTACAACATCTGACATCCGTTGAAATAATTGAGGGTTGTTTCGCACAAAAATGGCTACCTCAAAGATGTAGAGGGATGGGAGTCTCACGATGTGGTCACGACTAAAAATGTTTGATACCTTCGTTGGTACAATCGCGTACAGTTGTGCGTATCCAGTTTCAAAACATTTTCGGTTGCAAGTGTCGATTATTTTTCTAACCAATCAGAAGAGCCAAAATAAAAATAAAAAATCTTACCAATCAGAGGAGCCAAAATCAAAAACAAAACATAATTTTTGGCTTTGTCCCCTCTTGTCATTGGTCAACAATGTCAACATAGACAGAAGCGAGATGCCAATTCAATAAGAGTGTACAGGAAATTATTCCTTAAGGTGGATACGCACAAATGAAGGCGATATCGCCTTCAAGCCAAAAATTATGTTTTGTTTTTGGTTTTGGCTCTTCTGATTGGTCAGACATTTTTTTTTTGTTTTGGCTCTTCTGATTGGTTAGAAAAATAATCGACACTTGCAACCGAAAATGTTTTGAAACTGGATACGCACAACTGTACGCGATGGTACCTACTCTTATCATTGTCGTGTGCTACTAGGTAGGTATGTACCTTCCTTCCTTACCTTTGAATGTTAGTTCATCGTAACACCACGACGGTTCTCTTATTGCACAGCCTAGCGCTGGCGCGTATCAATACGTCTGATTTTATATCCAACTCCTCACAAACTTACAGCTCAGTCAGGGAGTTTTTAACATTTTAATTTAAGTGTTGGTATGTAGTGTAGATAGGCTGGTCACATCTGTCGTAGAACTGACAACCCTTGGGGTAGATGTGTTCTAGAGTGGAGACCACGGCTCTGTAAACGTAGTGTAGGACCCCCTCCAGCTAGGTGGAGCGATTATATACGCAAGCTAGGTGGCAGCGGTTGGAAACATAGAGCTGAAGATCGAGCTCAGTGGCGTGCCATAGGAGAGGCCTATGTCCAACAGTGGACAGAGATAGGCTGATAATAATGTAGTAGATATCTAATATGATTTTTATTTAGTTTCAGGTCCCGAAGACGCGGATCGGCCTCCGTCGGCAATCGACGAAGCGCCGAAATCCGACATGGAAAAAAAAGAAGACTGAATTTACATTACACGTCAATTTTATAAACAAACAAACACATTGTGAGGTAATATTCACCTTTATGTGACTCTTTGAGGTGAAGTGTGCCCAAGAAGCGGGGTGTCAAGTTATTAAATGGGGTGTCTTAATACATCGAATGACCAAAGTCAGTTACCTAACTGCCGTCTTCTTCTTCCAGCTTACACCTATGATTACTATACTTATGATTATGATACTGATTAATGGACGATTCCTATCCTACTTTAAGAGTTGTGCAATATTTTTATTTATTTATCGGGATACATTTAAATATTGACACCCCAAACTTTTTGAGAAGCACAAACCTGTATATTGGCAAAAAGTTAAGTCTCCCCAAAATTGGAGTATTTCGGCATTTCAGAAGTAAGAAAATACGTTAATGAAATGCCAAACTAAGATGCTTATAAAATGCTTGAATTTTATTGTCTTTTCTTTGTGCATGAAAATTTATAAGTGGCAAGTTAAGTTAAAGCCCGATTGTACGCAAATTTAACCTCAAATTAGCTGACAATCTTGTCAACTTGCTGTATTCAAAAACGAAATTACTTATTTTACAGTAATGACTTCTGTACAATGGCGGCGTTTTTGACGCTTGCAATCCAACGTTTAACACGCCACTGTACTTTTTACAAGATGTTAATATCGCTTACCATCAGACGAGAGCTCTGCTTGTCCTGGCGTAGTGTTCTAAAGAAGAGCAGCATTTTAGTTTGATTTCTAAACGTATATTCAATAAAAGACGGTTAAATTATTATAGATTTATACATCGTGCTTTAGAAAAAGACTATCAGGTGTAGTCGGCTACCTTCGGTTTTGTAGAGCGTTTTCGCTCTCACATAGACATGTTTTCATGCCGGGGCTACACTAATAGGGCTTATAGGATAGGCTAATTGTTATTGATTATTGTATTAATGAAAATTTTAAACCAACTCATAAGTCGATAAAATCGACGGCTTCAAGCGTAAGGCGTCATATTATCAAAATATGCTATACAGGATGTATTTTGGTTATGGGACCGTGAGAGAGAGAAGAGAGTGAGAGAGAGAAGAAGTACCTTTTCCGTTGTAGCTACAGTGAAATAAACGCAAATTTTCTAGTACACTTAGTACAGTATTACCTCAGTTATTCTGAAAATGTTTTTTTTTTAAACCGGAACCAGATCGATTGACATCAAAAAAGTTTCGTGTAAATGGCCCATTTTCTTGCTGACTGTATTTTACATCATCTTTGAAGTGATATTTCTTTACACTGGCACTGAGGTACAATTTAACGGAAGCGCCGTAGCGTCACGGTCCGAATCAACGGAAGTGACGTAAGCGTCATGTTATATTTTATCTCTGCTCTGCTCTTACGTCCTATTTTATAAACCATCCTGTATGTATAAGATGTGAATCGATCTCTATACGGCAATATTATCGCGGCGTTTGTTTCGTGCAACAGAGACGGCGCTCTACAAAGCCGAAAGTAGCCGAACATTCCCGATCGTCCTTTTCTAAAGCTTGATATATAATTTATACGATCAACTACTGTAATAATCGGTTGTTTTAAAGTAAGACATTTAGAAAATGCTATGGCATATTTAGTTTTTACGCTAAAGTGCCTTGTATATATTATATCGGATCAGACTAATCGATGCAATAATGTCTTAAGTTATATCGATTGATTTTGTAATCGATTATGTTGGTAACAACCTAATACTGAGACATGGGCTCAATTTTTTTTAATCATATTTAGGTCAATGTTTAACGCAGTGTTTTTCAACGTGTGGGTCGCGACTCGCGACACCCCAGGGGATCGGGGGCCTCGATAAGAGGGTAGCAGGGGGAAGATAAAAAAAAATTTGAAAATATACTTTTATTACGAAAATATTAATTAGACAGCATGTGTAGGTGTTGTAATTAAAAGAGAGTGAGAGCTCATATTATATTTGTTTCTGAAGAAAAATATGTAATTTGTTTTCTGTGGGCATGCGAGCGAAGCCGCGGGCAGAAGCTAGTAATATAATAAAATACAGATTATAAACAGTGCAGTTAGAGAGCCGCAATTTTTTTTTTCATACTAAGGGGTTTGCGTCTTAAAAAGTTGATAAACACTGGTTTAACGTTAATAACTGTTTAATCTGGTTAAAGTAATATGTTTAATTTTTATTTGCACCGTAGGATGCCTTTGAATTGGCAGAATGCTCTCTATTATAGTAATCGTCAATGAAACCGGTTTTTTATCTGTAGTTAACGATCACTAAAGTTTAAAAATGACATTAAGCACCTTTTTGACGTTCAAGTTGTGGTGAGTACTTTAGTAGTAGTTTTTACGTAGTTGACCAAAGTAAAGTTATTACTTATATATATTTTTAGTTTTATAGAAAAAAATCGCTCATTTATGATTCTACTGACTAAACTAAATAGTAGGCGCTATAAATATTCGTCGCTTTGTTCTAAAAATTATAATTTTGCGGTGTCTTTTCTAATCAGTTCCTGACTGAAATCATGTCAATTTCGAGCGGGTGCGAACAGACTATATAACGTAACATGTTATAAAATTGTTATTTAACAGGTTTCAGATAATTTGGACACGGAATAATATAAAACATCATATTATAACATGTTATTTTAGCGTGTTTTATAACATTCCGTGTCCACATTATCTGAAACATCTCAAATAACAATTTTATAACATGTATTTATTCGATTGAAAAAATTGGTTGTTACCATAATAATCGATTAAATTAATTTGTAAAACAAGTTTTAGCTGTAACCACATGTAGTATTAATACATGATTGAATCTTCCTTTTGATATTTTATTATTAGATTTATATGGCTAGATACTTACTAAGTGAAGTAAGTTAACGTTCTAGTTACACAAAACGACTAACTGTCCCACGACTTTATCATTTCAATGAAAGTCGTCCCAACGGTTTTAACCTAGAATAATATTGTAGTTATTTTTGAGTTCGACTTATCTAGCGATTTTATATCTTACAACTAAAGGTGCGTACACACTATGTAACATGTTATACAACATTATTAAATAACATTGTTTCAGATAAGGTGGACACGGAATGTTATAAAACATGTTAAAATAACATGTTATTATTATTAACAACAATGTTATAGTAGTCACGTATACTCACTAGCTCTGAAGAATGGTTTTATAAAATTGTTATAAAACATTGTTATATGTTGAAAAACAAAGTTACATAATGTGGACGCGTTATATAACATGTTACATAGTCCGTACGCACCTTAAAAGTCGTGCGACATTTTGTTGTAACTACATCTCTCGTCTCTAGAACTAGGTACGCAGTTAACGTTCAAATTGTATGAGCTTGATCACTTTAACATGTAATTGTGTTGGAAAATTTGTCAATTAATACAAAAGAGTGTGACAACTACAATGCCATCGGTAGCTGCAGTCATTGGCGCTGATGGCGCGCGCGCCACTTTACTATGAATTACGAAATTAATCTTAAAATGATCCTTATTACTATAGAGCTAAAGTAATATGAGCTTAAGTTTCTGTTATTAGCGCTACATAACGTTCGGAAGTAATCGGCAGAAATCGGCGAGTCGGCTGTTGGAGTATTTTATTCTCTTTCTCGACTCGAATACGAAAATTTCAAGCGACGAAGCAGATGAAGTAGTTGGACTACTGAAGTATACATTAGGCAAGTGAAGTACAGAGTGAATGACAAGAAACAACTGAAGTACTTCAATTGAGTCAGTCGTTCACGAACTACACACGCCTACTTTATTTCCCCCAAATTGTTCACAAACGCTCTAGAGGATATGTTCAAGAAGCTGAACCGGAAAGGACGACGCATAAATATCAACGTCGAAAACGTCTCACACCTGAGATTTGCGGACGATATCGAATAGCCGAAACAAACATACAAAACAAAAAAAAACACACAGACGAATTGAGAACCTACTGCTTTTCAACCGACATCCAAGGAGGAGGTTCTCAATTCGTCGATGTTTTTTTTAAATGCATATTATCCCGTCTATTGTGAACCGATTCGAATGATTCTTTTTTTAATCGGTAGGGTACATTTCCAAGGTAGTTCCATTGTAATTTCATCGAGATCTGATTAGTATCTCCAGAGATATGACGATAAACGTCTCAAACTTGCTACTGAAACTGACTCGCGTGGCATGGAAGTCGGTTGTTTTCGTTTTTAACCGACTTCAAAAAAGAAGGGAGGTTTCTCAATTTGACCATATATATATATATATATATATATATATATATATATAAAATTACCATGGTACATACATATATATATATATATATATATATATATATATATATATATGTATGTACCATGGTAATTTTATGGTACATACATATATATATATATATATATATATATATGTATGTACCATGGTAATTTTATCGAGGTCTGATAAGTATCTCCAGAGATATGGAGATAGACACCTCAAAATTGGTAATGAAAATTAATAGCACGGCATTGAAATCGGTTATTTTTAGTTTCTTAAACGATCTTATTAAACTATCTTAATTATTGTAGTCTGTTGAATGAAATAGCTTTTTTCAAGCTGTCAAATTCGCACGCAGCGCGACAATGTTGCAGTGCGCGCAGTTGTTGACAATGTATCTCCTCTCCTCTTTACTGGAGTCCGGACCTTATCACCTACTTATAAAACTCGAACTAATTTATTTTAATTACCTACATCTTCCAATAAGGTAATACGAATATAGATTTGGGTTAGAGATATCCTGATCATTCTTATTTAATTTTACCTATTAAATTATTAATTTTGAAATTCACATTTCTTCGCAATAATTATGCCTTAATTTAAAAACTTGCAATTCGTTTTCTTGTATTTACAAGCAAAACATAATCTGCATGCTTTTCTAGTCAAAGTAAATCCCATTTCATTATTTAATTTTGCATTTAAAATACATTATTTTATTCCAAAAATCATGTTATTTTAATTGTTTCTCTATACTAACTCCCTGACATTCCTTTTGTATTAAAGTCGTTAAGATTTGTCGCACGTCTTTTTCCAGACTTGCGTTTTTTTTAAAGCTAAAATCCTTTCGATTTTCTTGTATTTTAAGCTTTGGAATAATTGTTTAAAAACTTAAAAAAATTAAAAACTTGTGATTTTTTTGTTAGCTTGTCGCAAATATGTATAGCAATGTCGCAAGTCTTTAGAATAAAGTCGTGCGATTTATTGTCGCCGCGACTTTAGTTTGCCTAAAAGATTCTAGCATTATCACATGCTTATTATAAAACGTTATAATGCTTGTGTCTAACCCAAATAAATTAGCTTAAAATAATTTATTAACTAATATTAATTTACGAACAATTATAAATATAATTTAGTTCTATAAATGTTGATTTTTTTTCTTTCAAATCTATATATATTCATAGATAATGTTTGCGATGTTGAATTTTGGTGTGTTTATTTTAATTTCTAAATTGTGATTATTTTTCAACGAGTCTACGATAATAAGTTAATACGCAAGATAACAATTTTATTTTGTCTATGGCACTTAGTAAAGCACAAAACAGAGAACGAGGTATGGTAACCAGGCCATATTGTAGCACCTAGCACTCACAGTTATTGCTACCTATGTTTTTTTATTATTATGTTAAAAAAAAAAAAAAGTTATTTTATTTTTTATGCACGTTTCCAAGTATTACAATATAATGCAGGAATTAATTCTACGTATATAGTAATACTGGGAACTGCAAAGATAAATTATTTTAAACGCGAAAGTTTTAATTGTATGAATGGTATGTATGGGTGTGTTACTCTTTCACGCTAAAACTACTGAACCGATTGACCTGAAATTTGGTATGTAGATAGCCTAGATCCTGGATTAACACCTAAGGTATTTTTTATCCCGATATTCCCACGGGAACGATGTTTACGCGGGTAAATGCGCGGGGCACAGCTAGTAACTTAGTGTTGATATTATACTCAGGTGCTTTAATAACGGGCAGAGTGCTGATAGTAGCAGGTGCAACCGAGGGACCCCGCACCGCGGAAAAAATTGGTTGTCTGTAAAGTCGGTTTACGGGCGATAATTTTACGTGATAACGTCATACGATCGTGCCTCTATCGCTTGTTCCGCGCTCTCGCTTGCACGCGGAACGTGACGCTTTTTCGTGCAGCCGGCGTTCAACGATTTATATGACGTTTTACGTCATCGGTCAAAAAGTCGTTCGTATATTTTGTACGCAATAATTTAATTCGCAATACCAATAAAATCTAAGTGTGCGCTTAGCCTAACTTTTACGTTTTAATACCAAGTTAGCGAGTGTTGGTAGACAAAATAGAATTGTTATTGTTGTTAGTAAGAATTCTCATATTTGTAAATAGTGGATACGAAGTGTATAGTGTTATTGAATTTATTTATTGCTTGTATCATTAATTAGCTATTTTATATGGAAACTTAATATACAAGTACCTACTCGGTTAAAATGGAGTTTTATTTTATATCCCACCTTCTGAAGTACCTTTAGCTTGAAAAGTGCCTTTTTAGGATTCCGTACCCGAAGGGTACCAACGGAATCCTAATCGGACTAAGACCGCTGTCCGTCTGTCCGTCCGTCTGTCAGAGCCCTGTAGGTAGATAGTTTAGATAATTGTTTAGGAAAATGTATTACTATGGCCGCTATAACAACAAATAATAAAACTATATTTAAAATATAAATTTAAAAAGATAATACTATACAAGAACCTTGTTTTTTTCGTCGTATTTTTTATCTTATAACTGTGATGTGTGTACATATTGTTACTCATCATTAACAGCCAGTACTCGAACACTGCTGGAGATGGCCTCACCTACGGCACGCCGCTGAGCCCGATTTTCAGCTCTTTGTTTCCAACCGCTGCCAGCCAGCTTGCGTATATCATCGCTCCATCTAGCTGGAGGGCGCCCTACGCTTCGATTACTGAGCCGTGATAGCCGTATTGTAACCTATTATTATAGCCACTGTAACAACACATCATATAATTTAAGAGTGTTTATAAAACTAAAAGAACTGAATTCAAATGCCGCGGTGGTCATTTTCAGTACCACGTTTGAGGTGTTTATCTTCATATCTCTAGATATACTGAAAATATCTCGATGACATTTAAATGGGAACACTTGGGAAGTATACTCTTTCAAACAAAAAAAATTATTTTCCATATCATCAAAATCGGTTTATAAATAATGAAGTTATCAGCGAATAAACATTAAAAAAAAACATATACGGTTGAGTTCAGAAACCTCCTTTGACGAATTTTACTCCGACGCGTAGCTGGATGATTAATTTTAATTTTCCCTCCGCGCTCCGATGATTTGAGAACCACCTGTTTTTTAAGTCACAAGTCAAGTTCTTTTACGAACATCGTGTCGGAAATCGGTGAAGTGATTAGCAACATGTCTTCATTCGGTGGGTGGTTCAGGTGGTTGAAGACTCGTTCACCAGCCTACCATCACTGGCTGTGTCTTTTAGGCTTTGAGTATTCAGCCAATACTCAAAGCTTTTAGGTAATTTGAAATGGGTATCTATTTTAGCGAAGTTTTTAACCGACTTCACAAATATGGAGGAGGTTCTAAATAAGCATGTTTCTTTTTTTATGTTACTTGCCTCAGAACTCTGTCATAATTTTTTTATTTGTTAGATTGAGTTTGCTTCCCGTTTGGCCCTATCCCATTGTAATTTTATCGAGATCTGGAGATAAGTATCTCAAACTTAGTACCGAAAATATAATGTAATGTCGGTTAACGGTTGGTGATCTGACAAGAGAGAGGGGACCTATGGCACTTGCCCAAAGTGCCCATTGCTATGACGACGATGGCCCAGTGGAAAAGAGGGCCCTATTGAGATACTTTAGTTTTGAAAAGATACTTCAATGCATACAAGACCTAAAATGACGTTACGCTATAATATCACATGAATAAAGAAAAGATAATATTGGCTGCACTGTACCTATCCTGCATCTTGTACTAAATACTAAAATAAAATGGCTAAATAAAAAAAAGTGTGGAGCTTAAAAAAATAGACATTTGACATTACTTGACAGTGACAACTTTGACTTACAATTCAAGACGAACTCTGTAGGGATGCTCAATAATTGTGTTGTATCGATATGACCGTATCGGTTGCATGCCTAGACGAGTATATTAAAATAGACTTGTCCTTAAAATAATAATAATATGAGAAGAATAAAACTATACAATTACTAAGAGAGCGAGATGAACAACAAATTTTTATCCTTGTCTGCGTATGCGATTTTACAAACTGGCTCCAGCACTGGCACCAAGTTCTAGTGCACCCATTGGCTTTCACCCGCTATCATGTATGGCCCAACCCAATTACGTTGTTCATTTTATCTTAAAGCTGGCATATGTATCACGTGTTCATCATTTTAGTCAGGTTATATCTCTATAGCTATTTAATTCGCATACGGTAATGTTCACTCTATATTGTATATGTTCACCTTCTCTATGGGTACATGACATTATCGCATCCCTCTGTATCGATGTATCGTATTGCACACATTCCATTCATGTAATAATTACATACATACATATAATCACGCCTTTTCCGTTGGGGTAGGCAGAGAATACATAGTTATAAATAAAATATCTAACTGAAATATTTAACTGTAATATTTAACCGAAACACTCAACTGAAATATTCAACTAAAACATTCAACATAAATATCTTACTGAAATATTAAACTAAAACGAGTTGGGAGCGACGGAGTTGGCAGTCGCAGCGTCGTCGAGTGAAGGCAGCGACGCAGTAAGTCGGCGCGTGCACCAGGGACAACTACCTGCGATGCTCTGCCACCCACTGCACCCGCACGCACCACGAGCTCCACTCCCAGCCACCTAAAACATGAAATAGTTGGTAGTCCGCTATGGATGTGTTGTTGAGTTGGGAGCGACGGAGCCGGCAGTCGCAGCGTCGTCGAGCGAAGGCAGCGACGCAGCAAGTCGGCGCGTGCACCAGGGACAACGACCTGCGATGCTCTGCCACCCACTGCACCCGCACGCACCACGAGCTCCACTCCCAGCCACCTGAAACACTTAACCGAACATTTAACCGAAATGTTTAACTGAAATGTTCAACTGAATTTTTTTTTTTTAAACTGAAACTTTCAACTGATCTGAAACTTTTTAATTGAAACTTTTTAACTGAAATATTTAACCGAAACATTTAACTGAAATATTTAACCGAAATATTTGACCGAAATATTTAACTGAAATATTTAACAGAAATATTTAACTGAAATATTTAACCGAAACATTTAACTAAAATTCAGTTAGATATTTTATTTATAACTATGTGTTCAAATCGCGAAAGTTTAAAGTTTACAACAGGCAGAGAATACGTTTTTCCACAAGCTACGATCCTGATACACCTCTTTCGCTTTTTCACATTCGTGGGTGCCTTCATACATGCTCGCCGGTTATATCCTTACTTAATATTATAAACGCGAAAGTTAGTATGTATGGATGGATGTTTGTTACTCTTTCACGAAAACACTACTGAACCGATTGTGCTAAAATTTGGAAGATAGCCTAGATCCTGGATGGAATAACACATAGGGTATTTTTATCCCGATATTCCCATGGGAACGATGTCTACGCTGGGAACACCGCAGGGCACAGCTAGTAATGTAATAGTTATAACGAGTTTATGTCAATTCTCAACGCAAATGGATAGTTTTTTTAATGGTCTTATGATAAAGTTACATGTTTAAAAAAATAAAATTACATACCGGGTGACCCAGTGAAAATGGATAATCCTGAAATACCGCATTGGGAAGTATTAAATATTAAATTTAATAAAATAAATTCCCAGGTATGGATTATATCAATGAATATACAGTAAATCATAAGAGTAGCTGTCTATATCGTGATATTGACAACATTATAATTGAATAATATGACCATTTTGACGTGAATACGTCTTTTAAATTGCTTCCATGTATCCATGGAGGCAATAAAAAAAACTAATGATAACAAAATCGGAGGATACAGTTTGGTGTTGCAGCTTCAAATCTTAATAGATTATCACTATCCAAAACTCAATTGCACCAATGGATAGCTAAAGAAATGAAGAATGTATTGCGCTATGTAAGAACTGTGATACATCGAGCGAATTGTAGCACTTTCCCCTCCACCCGGAGGGGAAAGTGCCACAATTCAAATTTTGAGGTCATTTTGCCGCGATCGAGATTTATATTTAGTATAACTTTTGACTCGGAGGAGTTAGTTACGACGTTCGTTTATGTTTAAATCGTTAGCTCTCAATAAAATCTATCGATTATAGATAAGATATTAGTGTATTATTGTGACTGTGACTATAATTTGTTGTTAAAATATATCAAAAATATATAATGTCGAGCTATACGCTTCAAAAAACCAACTTGAAAGACAAAGATCATATACGGTTAGAAAGAGCTTTTTAATAGCAATCGAATGGTACCATTAAAACAACATATAATTGAGTCAAGCCGTGCCGGGAACGTAAAAACATTAATGTGGCCGAGCGGATCAACGACGGTGCCAGTACAACTGCCACCTATTACGAGACGTATTCACGTGCAACACACAGCCGTATTCATGACACATCCACACCCCATTTTTTGGTACATTGTTCAATTTTACACAAACGTAGTTTGTTTGGTATGGAACGTCAATTTGATATTTTAAAGAACTATAATATGTCCAAGCTAATCGTAAGGCCAACATATCTTATTAAACACCGATGTATCGTATACTGATGTATCGAGTTTTCGATGTATCGCATTGCACCGTGTAATGACATCGTATAAGGTAAAGACTAAATACAGACATCCCTAGACGGCTGTCACTGTCAAATGTCAAACAGAATCGGGCCGTTGTTGTCACAGAGTACTTTTATATACTGGAAAGTTGTTGTTCTGTTCGTTGATGATTGCTATTTGCTTTAATCAATGAGATTGAATTGCAAATTACCAAGGTGATATCTATTAATACTTCAGGTTCTTATCAGCGCTCGTTATTAGAGTGAATATGAGAACTTACTTCTATATTATAGCCACGCCTCTACTGATAATTTCACACAGTTTTAGATAGCTCTAAAAGTCTTACGTATTCCGTGTTATTGTCGTGATTTGTACATAATTAATGCGTGATAAATAATTAACAAGTATATTAACTTATTGCTGCATAAGCTTAGCAGCTGACAAGACGTGTAGTTGTGTCTCTTTATGAAAACTATTAGTTAAAAAGTGATAAGTTGATAACCTAAATTTTTGTGAACTTGAAAACATACGAACGATGTCTGTGCTTAATAATTTCTCCGTGTCTATTGGGAGAGGGCTCCGACGTAAGTAGAAACATTTCTTGACTTATTTTAATTTTAATCTTGTGAGTTCTATTTTACTTGTTGATAATGCAGGACACTGCTGAAAACTTTTATCGAATCTTTCTTGAATGCCTAGCTAGGCTACGTCTTTACGCTACACTATCGGCGATCTCTCACGCTGGCTTGAGCAAGAATTTTATTAGTAAGCCAGAATTTCTCGTTTGATTACTGAATCCATTTCAATCAGATTTTTAAAACAATATCATAATGCCTACATTTATGTATTAGTTGAAATAGTTCATAAAGATAGTGTTTATGTTGTAAATTATAATAATTATTTTAAACTGCTTTACACTAACTGGTTAAGATATCAACATGTTTTGTTGTATAATATAATGTATTATTAGAATATATTTTCAACCGATTTCCAAAAAGGAGGCGATTCTCAATTTGTCTGTATGTTTTTTTTTTTTTTGCATGTTACGTGATTACTCCGTCAATTGTAAACCGATTTGAATGATTCTTTTTAGGGTTCCGTAGCCGAATGGCAAAAAACGGAACCCTTATAGATTCGTCATGTCTGTCTGTCTGTCTGTCTGTCTGTCCGTCCGTATGTCACAGCCATTTTATTCCGAAACTGTTAGGACTACAGAATTGAATTGGTAGGTAGATGTATTCTGTGAACCACTTTCCGATTTTTATACAAAAGTAAAAAAAATAATAGTTTAAGGGAATCATCCCATACATGGAACTGAAACAAAAAAAAATTGTTTTCTTTAAATCTATACGTCTATGGATAGGTCTTCAAAAATGACATTGAGGTTCCTAAAATCATTTTTTCTCAAAGACAATCATTTGAAAGATAGGCGCGTCTAAAGTGGTAAAATGTGTGTCCCCCTGTAACTTTTAAAGTATGGGAGTGAAAAATCTAAAAAAAATATATGCTGTAGATCTCAATAAAAACTAACAACGAAAATTGATTTGAACGAGATACAGCCAGCAGTTTTTGAGATATGGCGACCGCAAAGATATCTTTGTTTTTCATACAAACACTATGAAAAACAAAGTTAATTTTGTAGTTGCGAAAAATCATAGTTATGGTATAGTTATATATATAATACTTAACTGTGTTACGGAACCCTACAAGTGCGAGTCTGAGTTGCACTTGGCCAGTTTATTTTAATTGGTTGAGTAAATTTCCAACCATACATTTCCGTACATTCCTCACTGTAATTTCATTGTGATCTGATAAGTATCTCCAGCAATATGATGATCGTCTCAAACTTGCTACTGAAACTGACTCGCAGGGCATGGAAGTCAGTTGTTTTAGTTTTTAAATTATCCTAATTATTTTTATGTTATAAGTTATTATTTATGTCTGCTAAGCACTAGTATTTGTTCTATTATTTACCACTACAAGTGCACCTAGTTATTTTTATTGACATAGGTACCTAGTTATTTGTTCACTGTGGCCTCACTTGCATTCTTTTCTTTCTTTGTAAATTTATACCTACTCTGTTCTTTATTTGTTTATACATAAACACCTCCACAATGGCGTACTGTAAGTGTATTGTAATATGCGCATAAAACAAGAGCAATATTTATATTTGTCATAGGGAGTTAAGAAGTTACGATCAGATCAAAATCATAACCTTTAAGTAGTCAGCTAAAAATATAAAATAATACCATATCACTACCTTACCTCATTTGTAAATAACTTGTATAAAACCTGCTTGAAAGGTGTCATACCTATACTTTTATGCTTGCATGGAATCTTGCATGGAATTGAACTTTTCTTTTTATGGAAACAGGTTTAAATACCACAGATTTTATTTTAAAGAGGTTTTAGTCAGCTCTATTAATTTAATATGTTTCAAGATGCAAAATCTTTTGTTAATTTTTTCTTAAAAGAGTTTATTGTCGTACTAAACGAAAAAACCAACTTCACAAGCTGCAATAGTCAAAGTACTGGCTAGTTATAATCATGTCATCTAAGGGCCGGTTTTTTGATCCGTAGTCAAAATCGACATAACTATTTGTTACGTTGACTATAGTTAACGTACTAACCAATGGTTAAACCAGTTTTACGTTTTTCAATAGCATTTTAACTTTAGTTAACGTTGACTATAGTTAATAATGTTACCCTTGCAAAGGTAACTTGTTTACCCTTAAATCAGCCATTAATATGAACGGGAGTTTTTTTTTACATGGCAAGACAGCGTAATATATGTCAAATTTAACAAAATCAAAACGTCAATGTCGGTGTCATGTCAGTGTCACATGTCATGTGCAAAGTTGATGACATTTTGTTCGTAGTTCGTTTAATTTGATTTCGTTTCGTGGTATTTACTATTTACTTCATAACTTTATCCACCTTTGAATAAATAAAATAATTACAAAACAATGGACAAATCCGGTACCAGTAAAATACCTAACAGTAAAGGACCTAGCAAGTAAGTACCTGTTATCAATTTTGTAGTTTCCTAAATCATGTTTTATTGCATGGCATTATTTTAAAGATATGTTTTATTTTCAGAGATCGTTCCTCCAATTTCTCCAAGGAAGAGACTACGAAACTGACATTACTACTGCAAGACTATCCACTAATCACTAGTAAAAAAACTGATCATGCCAGCAATCTCCAAAAGGAAATGGCTTGGCGATCACTTGCCGAAAAATTTAATGAAGATACAATTATTCATAGAACAGTGAAACAGCTACAACAAAAATTTAACAATATTAAAAAAACAGCCAGAATGGTAAATTCATAGAACTTAGCATGAAATTACTGGCTAACAAAATTAAAAAAAAAAAACACGAAATATCTTCATCTTTCATTTTAGGAAATGAGTGCTGAAAGAAATGCAAGGCGACTAACTGGAGGAGGGCCACCACCTCCACCACCGTCAGATGCCACAGAGTGGCTCAATTCAATAATGGGGTAGTCAATATCAGGCCTTCCTGCCATATTCGACAGTGATGCCTCAGGTAAAACCTTATTTAATTGATGCAACATAATATTAAGTGCAGCTTTAGACTTATATCAGTTCAAAAAATTATTTAGTTAAAATGTTCATATGATATGAAACTCCGGATTCAAATGATTATTTTTAATATTTTATGATAGAATAGAAAATGGTTTATATCTAAACACGTCAGTTATAAAGATTTATATAATTTTCAGTAAATACTGCAAACTCACAAATTTCTATAGAGATGATTGTGATAGATACTACTATGGACATAGAATCTCTCCCACACAGTAAGTATTTAAGAAATATCATATTGCACATATTTTTATTGGGTTACAAACTGCATGATTACCAAATTTGCTATGTTAATCATTGTAATAGTGATGATTGGCTATCATAGCAGCTAGCTGCATCGGTTTTACAGCCAAAGCCAAGTGTTACTTCACACTATAATCTTCTCACTGTTATAAATTTCATGAATCCTCACTTCGGATAACTATCTATAACAACTTTTGGACTTATGTATAATATTAATAGGATTGTTTTGAAATTCTGAATACAATGATACATTTAAATATTACTATACTTTTCAAGGGACTTCCAAAAAGAAGGAGGTTCTCAATTTGTCTGTATGTATGTAACGCGATTACTCCGTCAATTGTGAAACGGTTCAAATTATTCTTCTTTAATAGGTAGAGTACATTTCAGATTATTACTATTATTATTATAGTTGAGATGTTTATTGTCATATCTCTGGAGATACTTATTAGATCTCGATTAAATCAATGGGACCACCATTGATTTAATCGCTACTCAACTTGCTACTGAAATTGCCTCACGGGGCATGAAGTCGGTTGTTTTATTTTTTAAATTATCTTAATTATTTGTATCAATACACACTCTATGGTTTGATTTTAGATGATACACAGACCTGTTTGGCTGTTGAAAATGAGACAAACAAGCGCAAAGTGCCGGATATGTCGGAGATACATAAAGAAGCAGGTCAGTTAACAGATATTAACAATTATAGTTATTTAAGATTGAAATTATACTTCACTAGCTGTGTCCTGTGGTTTCACCCACAATTTTTTGGAGATAAGTCGGATTGTAATTTTTTTATTTGTTGGATTAGGTATAATCTAACTTATTTATTTATTTATTAACAAAATCCACAGCCCTTAATTAACATAGTTTCATAATGACATTGTGAAGCTTAAGGCCAATAACAGATTTATTTTTTATTAAAAATAATGAACAGTGCAAGTTTCATCATAATCAGTTTAGTAGAGATAGAGATAGAGACTGGACTGATTTTTATAATTATTTTTGTTTAAAAAGTTGGGTGTCCTAGATGCTTCCATATTTTTTTTATTGAAATTGGTTTATGGTTTAGTAGTGTGTTTTAAATAAAAATAACTTTTATCTGTTGGTTTAGATCGCTAATACATTACAATTTAATTTCCTTTCTAGAAGAAGTCGAACAAGGGAGCATTTTTGACACCTCAACTCCACGAGCTATGCTTAGGAAACCAGTTTCAAAGCAACTATGTAAGTATATCTCAATAAATGGCCGCAGCACCACCATATCCCTACTGATCTATCACTGGTAGGGAAGAATGGATTTTGTTTTTAAATAGATCAGTAGAGATATTAATATGTGGAACAGCCGTTAGGTGATTATATAAATTATTTACCTTTTTTTTAACATTTACTGTATTTATTGATTTCAGTAACACCTGTTAGTAGAAAAAAGAAGGCATTTACACCTGTTGAGACGAGAAAAAAAATTATATCTCATATTGACAAAAAAATTGAACTTTTATCGCACAAGGAGGAACGAGAAATAAATATTTCTCAATATGCCTTGGAAGAGCATAATCAAACATTGCTTTTGCAAAAAACGTTCAATGATAAAACACTGGAGTTATTGCAAATCAAGCATGAAATATTTTTGCAACAACAGAAAGAATTGCATGATTTAGAAGTTGATTTTAAGAAAAAAATGCATGCATAACTTTTAGAAAAAACTAGGTTAGAAATAGAAAAAATAAAAAAATAATTAAAGTTGTTGTTTTTATTTACATTTCTTATATTTAAATTACTGCATATAAAGTGTAGGTCATAGCATAGTTCTATAACTGTTTTCAGACATGTTTTGTTAGTCTACGTTTGCCAGAGACTCAAAGTAGCTGTTTATCAGCTGTTGCCGATATGCCCGATCACTTGCACTTTCCGTCACATATTGTAATGTACTTTGTGGTAATTCAGAATTTTGTACATTATGATTGGTGAATAGAGTATCTGCTAATGCTGTGTCATTTTTTTCGATGCAAATATTGTGTAGAATTGCTGTGCTCACAATGATAGCTTGAACATTGTATAATTTTACTCTTAACTTTAATCCGACACAAGGAAATCTTCGTTTCCACACTCCGAATGTTCTTTCGACAACATTCCTTGTTCTTATTTGGCTCTCATTGTAGAGTCTCTCACCCTGTGTTGTGGGGTTGGCAAGTGGAGTTAACAAATATGGTTTTAAGGCATAGCCTCGGTCACCTAATAGGCAGCATCTGCCAAATTTTCCAGTACTTATTTGGTGTTTTATGCTACTATTATTAAAAATTGTACTGTCGTGAACTGATCCCGGCCACCTTGCCACAATGTTTCGTATTTTCATTTTAGCGTCAACAATGACTTGTGTATTAATAGAAAACACATCTTTTCTGTTGCGATATAATTCTGCATTTTGACCACCTGGACTTGCAATACGAATATGGGTGCAGTCTATAGCTCCAATTACACTAGGGAATTTGGCTAAAGCGTAGAGACCCCTGACAACTTCTCTAATTTCTGCCGTGGTATGTGGCATGTTTATAAATTCTTTCAATTTAGAGCAAATTTGTCTGGAAACTGCATGAATTATTATGCAGGCGGTAGATTTTGATACTACAAAGAGATCTCCGGAGCATTGCTGCATATTTCCCGTCGCATAAAATCTGAGTGTTAATAGTAACTGCTCTAGCGGTGACACAGCCTGGTTTCTTGTCGTTGGTTTTTCTAATTCTGCTCCTATTTGACTAACGACCCACACCACAGTTTCTTTTGAAAGCCTGTATCGTTTTGAAAAATCTTCGTCATCCCAGTGGTCTAGAGGCGAGTTTCTTGGTCGAAATATTTTCGGTCTTCTTATTAAAACATAATCGACGATAATTTCATCATCAGATGAACTGTCCGAGATGTTAAAATAACGCATAATATTAGAATTCATAATATCTACCTTCTATTAAAGGTATTAGCAATTTAATTAAACTAATCTGATAAACGCAAAAATAACACAACAAGAAGGATTAACACAACACAAGCACGAGTCAGCTGCGAGATGGGAGATAACTTGCCGCCATCTTGTTTAACCCTAGCTGGGCGGGTGGTTAAATATTTTGACTAATAGTTGCATATTTAACCAATGGTCAAGATAACTAATAATCAAAAAACCGAATTACTGCACTTTTAACCATTTGTCACCGATTTTAACTATTAGTTGGCTTAACTATGAATCAAAAAACCGGCCCTAAGTATACAAATTTGCTTGTATTGTTTATCTCCATATCTATGGAGATAATTGCCATGGCTCGATAAAATTTGAATGGAACCAAATGGGAGGCATCATCTCTCAAACAAAAAAATATTTTTTCAGTTTTTTTTGTTACCTCAGAACTCTGTCAAATCTTAACCGATTTGAAAAATTATTTTTTGTTTCAGAGATAATGCCTCCCGTTTGGTCCCAATTTGTTTGTTTTCAAATATTGTCGAGATCTGATAATTATCTCCGGAGATATGGAGATAAACAATATAAACAAATTTGTATACCTTGATGACATAACTATAACTAGTGGCTGCTTTGTCAATTGCAGCATCAAAGTCGGTGAAAAAACTTAGCACTGATTGAATAAAAATTAAGTTCAAAAACTAAAACCCGACTACTGAAAAATCATGCCCTAAAAAGTATGAAACAAGAAAATATTCTCATCTGAGATTGCTATGTATAAAATATTTAATACGTATTGTGTATTATATAAAAAACTTACTTGAAATAAATATTTCATTGTATTTCATACATATTCTTAGTGGTTTTCAGTGGATACCCGTGGTCGAATGCTACTTTTCAGAATGTACTAATTGTTTTATTACGGTAGGTGACATACGACCACGGCTATCCTCTGAGCACCACTAAGAATATGTATGAAATACAATAAAATATTTATTACAAGTAAGTTTTTTATATAATACACAATACATGTTAAATATTTTGTACATAGCGATCTCAGATGAAAATATTTTCTTGTTTCATACTTTTTAGAGCATGATTTTTCAGTGAGTTTTCATTTTTCAGCGTGGTTTTAGTTTTTGAACTTAATTTTTACTTAAAGTATTTTGGGGGTTTTGTATATATGTATACATGCATACGTGTCAACATACACACATACATAGCGATCAACAAATACATAACTCTCCATCTTGCTTCTTTTCGATGCCGTGGGGTAAAAATTAGTTTTCTTGACTTCGATGGGATATATCTCGCATATGATACGTTTGATATGATGTAGAAAACCCTACCTTCATATTAAAATCCCTATTCAACGATACCACACACGATGGGGTAGGGTGAAAACATTTTTTTAGTTCTTGACTTCATGCCCTGTAAAGGGCGCCACATTCAATTTGTTGTAACATCACATAGCCTATAACCAGCAGACAAATAAGACGCGTCCAACGACACCTCATTTGTAAAATTATGATAAGTAGTTTAGAAGTTATGAGGGAACAGATGAACATACATACATACATACATACATACCCACATACTGGTCAAAAACATAACCCTCCTTTTTCCTTCGCCGTAGTAGAGTAAAAATAGTTGTACATACATAGCATTATAACTAGATCTAGAATCATGTATGTCTATGCATGCCAAATTCAAAATGATGCTTCCGAATTCAAATGCAACTGATTTGAATGAGAATACCCATGTATAAAAAAACATAGGTATGGAGTCCATAGGTATGGACGAATACCATTGCTAGGATTTGAACCGACAACCTCTCGCTTAAAAGTCAAACCATTTATCTTTTACGCCAACGGGGCAGTTTGGATTGGGATAATTGCGATAAGTTTAGTAGACAAAAGTCAGTAGTCCTGCGCCTCTCACTATCACACTCACTGTAACATCCTACTTGAGTCAATGACAACTCCATTTGAAACCTAATTCTAATTGGTAATGGGGGCAATAAGACCAGCACTGACGTCCCGCTTGGGGTGTATTGTGCATTTCCCCCTGCCAGCATTCACCCAAGCCATCCTAGCTCCTTAAAGAAACGGAGCACGGCTTTAGGTTGCTGGCATAACGCTTCCAATGGTGATGGTGATGTTGTATCGGTTAGTAAAGATGATGCTGTCAAATGTGTGTGTATGCCTGCTTGTTTGTGAACTTGGATGTAGTGATAGTGCTAAAGCAGATGGTGATGATGAAGATGATGATTGTAAATGTTGTTGCTGCTGCGACTGGTACTCTGCATCCGGGTCACGCTCATGCAACCCAGCTGTGGTTCTTATTTCGTTTAAGACGGGACAGTGTAATATCACATGTTCAACGGTTTCATCTTCTGACATGCATCCTCGACAAAGAGGACTGTCTGTGGCTCCAATTTTATAAAGATGATAGTTAAGATTACAGTGTCCCGTGATGAGGCCTACTATTAGGCGAAGGTCCGGCCTTTGCAATTGTAGCAAAATGTTGGTAATCTTCTGTCTAATGTTGGCAGAGCGGCTTTTGTGTGTTTGCAACTCGTCATGTTGTTCCACAACCTTTGTTGTTCGGTTTCTGCGTAATAGGTCTCTGACTTCCATCGATGATGGTCTGCATAGACCCATTACGTCGTCGCTTACCTGCTGTTTCGTGCCTTCCTTGGCAAGTTGTCTGCTGAGATATTGCCGGTACAGGCTGCATGGCTTTTTGTCCGTTTTACCTTTATTTTTATGTTGCGCTCAGTTGCCAGAGTTTGTAAGATGGCGTGATTATTTGAAACCTACTAAAGTTACCTAAATAAATATGAAGTAGTGTTTACTATTTACTAACACACAGTTCAATCCTTCACATTCCGACTATATTATTTCCTCGATAGATAGCTTATCTCTAGTTAAAGATAGCATATTGTGACGCAGTTATGATATTAGCAATCTAATGCACGGTTTGAAGATGCACACTTGCAGAGATACAATATAATTGCAAAGTTTGGACTAATGTAGGAATTTTAATACACCGAACTGGGTAGCACTAGACCACCATCTCACCTGATGTTAAGTGATGATGCGATCGCTAATGGTGCGTGCTTACCCAGAAGATACCTATTCACTCGCGATTTGAAGACCCAATTGACCAAACCGGAAACACAGACTCAGGCAGGTTATTCCATTCCTTGGCGGTTCGTATGATGAACGAAGAAGCAAATCGCTTCGTTCGAGAAGATGGTATATCCACCATAAATCGGTGGCGTCTTTTAGTATCTCTGGATGTCCGATTATAAAATGGGGATGGCGGAATCAAACCATGAAGTTCCATTGCACACTCTCCGAAATGTATCCGATAAAAAACCGTTTAGCAACTTTGCGGCGATGCGCGAGACTCTGGAGTCTCTTGCTTACTAGTAGGTCGTCGTGATAAGTTTTCTATGTAATGACACGTAAACAGGGTATTCAGTATGTTTTATCATAGTGTGGGATATTAAAAAACTAATGTGGGTAGACGAGGTTTTATTTTAATAGTATTTAGCACACAAGTGTTTCACAATACCTAGTTATGTGCAGTTTTATACACGACTTTATCTATACCTGCTGCCTTTTTAGGGTTCCGTAGCTGAATGACAAAAAACGGAATTCTTATAAATTCGTCATGTCTGTCTGTCTGTCCGTCGGTATGTCACAGCCATTTTATTCCGAAACGATTAAGACTACACAGTTGAAACTTGGTAGGTAGGTGTCTCAGACTAAAATCTGAGGTAGGTGTATTCTGTGAACCGCTTTACGATTTTTATACAAAAAAAAATGGGTGCTTACCATGCATGGAACTGAAACGAAAAAAAATGTTTTCATCAAACCTATACGTGCGGGGTCTATATATAGGTCTTTAAAAATGACATTGAGGTCACTAAACCCATTGTTTTTTCAAAGCCATCATTTAAACGATAGACACTGCTAACCCCTCCCCCTCTAACTTTTAAATTAAGGGAGTCAAAAATATAAAAACATATATATGCTTTAGATCTCAATAAAAACTTTCAACGAAAATTGGTTTGAACGAGATATAGTCAGCAGTTTTTGAGATATAGCAACCGCAAAGATAACTTTGTTTTACATACAGAACACAAAACACTATGAAAAACAAAGTTAATTTATGCTGGCGAAAAATTATAGTTATAAAATACTCTCCTGTGTTACGGAACCCTACGAGTGCGAGTCCGACTTGCACTTGGCCATTTTTTTTAATGTTAGTATGAGCTATACTGGGCTCCGTTCACGACCTACGCTCGGAGTGCGTTACGGAACCCTACGAGTGCTAGTCCGACTTGCACTTGGCCAGTTTTTTTAAATGTATGAGCTATACTGGGTTCACGACCTACGCTCGGAGTGCAACCAAATGGTCTAACCTCTCTCTCTAACTCGTTTAGCGAATGTGGCGCTCTGAGGTCGTGAACGGGCTCAGAGCGTTTGGGTGAAACTCCGAGCGTAGGTCGTGAACGCAGCCCTAAATACCAAACAAAAGAATCGTCCATTTAGGCGCTACGATGACACACAGAGACACTTATAACACATATAGGTACATAGTCAAACCTATAACATCCCTTCTCTTTGCGTCGGGGCTAAAAATGGAATGGAATGGGCCAAATGGGCGGTCGTGTACACCAGCAATGCAAACACGAAATTTGCAATAAATAGGTACAAATAATAAACTAATTGATAAACATTGACATTGATATTCAAATGAAAGCATTTTCGCTATCAGTTCCGTCTCTATTAAACAATGTTATTATCATTATGTAATAGAGTAGGTATAATCACACCACGTACATTAATAGTACATGTTGTTACATTGTAATAAAGTTTACAATGTAACTATTATCTAGATAAAAGTGTATTTCGCATTTACAAGTACGCTTAAAATATTCAGGTTGTAGAGTAAAGAGTAGTTAATCCGTCATGAGTAACTGTTCACTGATCAGATAATAAAAATCATACCAAAAACATTTTCATATAAAATGTTGCCAAGACGAGACATTACGGCTCGCACTGTGAAAAAGTTATCGGTTCTCATTAACTCTACACGCCCTAACTGTACGAGCTCTAACTTCACAAGCTCTACACCTTAGTCAAAATATGTGGCTTGGTAATTTCGTTATTACTACAAGAAATGAAACTATTGGTTTATTCCGAACGCCCCTTACTAAAACGGGCACCATTGGGGGACGTTAGGACAAATTATTAATTTACAGAAAAGCAATGAACCGTGAAATACATTTTGAAGTAACAACGTCTAACAAATCGATGAACGCCGGCTGCATGAGCCTGCATGCATGCACGAAAAAGTGTCCCGTTACGCCCATTGTCCCGTTACGCTCATTGTACGCATGCGTCGATTTCATCAATGTTTTGTTGTATGAATGTGAATATGGATATAGCATATTGAACATGAACGTCAATGTTTTGTTATGACGTTGTTACCTTAAACTATCGTCCGTAAAACATACAACCATTTTTAGGGTTCCGTAGTCCTGACAAAGAACCCTTATAGTTTCGTCATGTCCGTCTGTCTGTCTGTCTGTCCGAGGTTTTGCTAAGAGACCGTTAATACTAGAAAGCTTTAATTTTGTGGGGGAATGTATACATATTACGCCGACAAAGTGCTGAAATAAAATTGTGATAAATATTTTTTTTTAGGGTAGCTCCCCTATATGAGAAGTGGGGATGAATTTTTTTCTCATCGTCTAACCCATGGTGTGGGGTATCGTTGAATAGGTTTTTTAAAATGACTTAAGGGTTGCTAATACCATTTTTCGATTGAATGCCCCATTTACGAAATATTAAACTTTAAAGTGCAAATTTTTGTTCCAGTAGGGCGTCCCCCCCCCTCTAAAAGCTAAACTGCTGGCTTGAAAAATCTGGAAAAATTCGTGATAATAGCGCATTTCATGAACTTTAAAGGAAAATTATAGCGGTTGAGATAACTTTATTAGTTTAGCAGTAATAGTCGTTGAACTTGGGTGTTGGATAATTTTGTACCAAATACAAAATCCTTAGAATAAATCCTTTAAAGTGACAAAGACGGAGTACCTAGTTGCTTGTTTATAACGGGTAAAGACTTGCATTGAATAACAGACTAGTACGGAACCCTACACTACGCGTGGCCCGACACGCACTTGGCCGGTTATATTTATTTTATCTTATACCAATGTGAATGTAGCGAAATGACAAGGTGTGGCATAAATACTATGTCGACTCGTCATCTGTGGGTAGAGGCGTCATGAGTGACTGATCAGAAAATATAAATGTGTTTTTTTTCGATTTTGAATCAAAATGTTAATTGTATACAAATTAAGGTAACTGCATAAAAGACAGTTTTACTTTCAATAGCTCATTGAACCAAGAGTATACTTAACAAAAGTCAGACGTGGAAATGCCTTGCTATGTCATCATGGCATCGCAAAGATCTTATACATATAACTGAATTTAAAAAAAAATATCTTTAAACCTATATGTCTGGGGTGTATGGATGGATGTAATGGATCGGTCTTTAATAAAACTCTTTAACAAAAAAATTAAACCGCCGAAAAAACGGAAAAGCAAAAAATAATTAAACTTTTTTATTTAACCTTAATAACGAAGTTCTCAAACCAACTCTTCGGCATTTTCCGGCGAACTGGCGTGTCGCGCCATGCCTCCGCCGCGCATCACGCTTTACGTAATTAATTAATTTGCTTGTTTGGCGCCGACTCAAAATTGCTTAAAAACTCAAAAAAAATACAAAAATATATACCTATGTTTATTAACAGTAGTTTGAGAACTTTATTATTAAGGTTAAATAAAAAAAATTAATTATTTTTTGCTTTTCAGTTTTTTCGGCGGTTTAATTTTTTTGTTAAAAAGGTTTATTTTATAATTTTTTGTGGCCATAATCTACTATGTTAAAGGCAGGCGTCATTGCTTACCCCTGGCCTATACAAACGTTATATAGAACATTTATGCTGTATAATAATAATACAAATAATTTAAGATCACATAAAAAACTAAAAAAAACGACTTCCAACGTCACGCTAGTCAATTTCAATACAAAGCTTGAGGTGTTTATCTTCATATCTCTGGAGATACTGAACATATCTTGATGAAATTTAAATGGTACCACCTGTAAAATATCATCATCATCATAATCAGCCGGTATCAGTCCACTGCTGGACACATGCCTGTCTCAAGACACGCAACTGAGCCCGATTTTCGGCTCTTTGTTTTTTCCAGTGTTTGTTGACATACATTGATGATATGATAAAATCATCAAAATAATGATACATTCATCCATTATTTTTATTGATTTATTCAAAACGGCTTGACCGATTTCGTTAAAATTTAAATGGAACCCTTTGGGGTATACCCTTTCCAATGAAAAAAGAATTATCGAAATCAGACAACTCTGTAAAAAGTTATGCGTGGTCATACATAAAAAAAATATATACGTGTCGACTTGATAACCTCGTCCGTTTTTTTTTTCGTCGGATAAAAATGACATTGAGGTTCCTAAAATCATTTTTTCTCAAAGTCAATCATTTGAAAGATAGGCGCGTCTAAAGTCTGGTAAAATGCGTGCCCCCCCCCCCCCCCCCCCTAACTCGAGCAAGCGCCCTGCGCTCCATCTTACGAATTTTCGATCAGGACACGTGACCTGATGCGAGTTTAACATTTTTTACCCATTCCAAGAAAAAAATTCACGCCGCTAAAAAATGTTTTCTGTTCAAACATTTTGAAATATAAGTGTCCTACCACCACACAAATCAATATTAAGTTCACTTACAAATGCGAGTGTCCGATAAAACCTTCAAAACAAACATTCACAACAGATTGTGTAATAAATCTAAAATTAACTGGTACAGAATTATTCCATTCACAACACGGAGATTATTTATAACATTTGTATTAAATATTATTATAATTTATAACAGACACTTGATAAAATATCGACAGCTTGCCTAAATTTTGCTGTGTTTTGCAAAAAGAAGTTTTTCGTGTGTATCTGTGGCATCGTAGCGCCCAAAGGGATGAACCGATTTTGATTTCGGTTTTTTTCTTGTTCTAAAGGTGTTTTAATCGAAAATGTTCTTAAAGCTTGAATCAACATGAAAATCCGTTTAGCCGCTTTAAGACTATGAGGTTTTCAGGGTTCCGTTCCTCAAAAGGTAAAAAAAGGAACTCTTATAAGATCACTTTCTTGTCCGTCTGTCCGTCTGTCTGTCCGTCTGTCTGTCTGTTTGTCCGTGTGTCACCACCGATTTTCTCAGGAACGGGTAGACCTAGCAAGTTGAATTTAGATTTTCGCGAAAACTTGTAAGTACCAAAATTTACCTTAACTTACAACTATTTTTATTTTTCGGAATCTTTCCTTTACTTATGCTGTAAGACCAAAATTGACAATTCTAGGTCAACCAGAAGTACCCTATAGGTATTGTGTCGAAAACCTATAGGGTACTTCCCGTTGATCTAGAATCATGAAATTTGGCAAGTAGCAAGGTCTTACAGCACAAATAAAGGAAACATTAAAAAAAATAAAAGAAATTTGAAAATTAAAGGGTGTCGTCCCCCATACATACATACTTTCACCAATTAAGATAGACCTCTGAGTTATATGAGCGCTCATACAATTTACAGGTTTAGCTTAATTGGTACCAACCAACGTTGGTACGGAAGCCTCGGTGGGCGAGTCCAACTCGACTTAGCCGGTTTTATTTCTAGTTGATGACGCTATGAAATCAACTTTCATAGGTCTGATTAACTCGAAATTCGGTATCCTCTTACTTCAACGATATTGTAAGAACATGGTAGCGTTGACCTGATGCTGGGATATCTCCTGGAATCTTCAGAATACTCAACTCCTCATCAACTTACAGCTAGAGATGTCGAGTTAGATTTCATTGGAATAGTCTCAATAAACAGATATATACTTAGATCAGTCAAGGTGGTTTTAAATTTTGAATTTAAGTATTATGATTTTACTATTTGTTGTTATATCGACCGTTGGTGTAAACGAGTTCTTGAGTGGAGACCGCGTATCGGCAAACGTAGTCTAGGACGTCCTTAGACTAGGTGGAACGATGATCTGTGCAATGCGGCTGGAAAGAGCTGAATGAGAGTAGCCTAGGATGGGGCTCAGTGGCGCCCAATAGGATATTTTACTCTGTAATGAGAAAAAATCTAAAAATATATTATTGAGATAGCTTAGGCAATTATTTAGTTAGTTTTACTTCATAAAATAGCAAACTACATTTTAAAACCCTATTCAATGGTTTCAGCTTTTTCAATCTGTTTAATAACACCATTAAAATAGTAGTCGCCAGTAGTCGCCATGTTATTACGTCATACGGCTATGTAAACGTAGAAGTGTCAACTGTCAACTATTATATTACTGCACTAGCTAACCCGGCAAACTTCGTACCGTGAATATACATAAACTGTCCAAGTGCGAGTCGTGTGCGAGTACGCAGGGCTCCGATTGAACGATATTTGCCGGGAAAATACGTTTCTTCTACGGGAACCCCCTTTAATTTTTAGTTTAATTTAGTTTTTATTGTTTGATGTTATTTCTCTTATTAAAATCAATTGCTGTTCGTAATAGTAGGTACACACGTATGTAGTTGCTCGATAAACTTGCTCGATCTCGAGCAAGTACGAACGTGTGTACCATGCAAGTCTCAAGACAAATGCTCGAAGCCAACCAAAATGTTCGATTCGAACAAGATTCAAACGTCCATAATTCTTGCTTGATGTTCGATGCAAACATGTTTGTACATGTAGCCGCGAAGTCGAGCATGTTAGTCGTGATTGATATTTTTGTGAAGACGGTGCGAGTGCGCTGTTAAAATGTCGGACTTTCGTTCATTTTCTCGGGATTTTGTGGAACAATTTATAAATATGTATCAGGAGGACACAACAACGAATCGTCCATTGCTCGAAGAGTTTCAACGCGCACTAAACATGTTCTTCGAGCAAGCTTTTACGTGATATCATAGTCATGCTCGGATGAAACATGCTCATCGCGCATGTACGTACATGTGTACCCACCATTAGTCTCGCTAAAACTCGAGAACGGCTGGGCCGATTTATCTGATTTTGGTTTTGAAATGTTTGTAGTAGTACAGGAAAGGTTTAAACGGTGAGAAAATATGGAAACATTGCGAGGAAGATAGTAAAAACAACAATTTCATTTTTCAATTACTAGCACACTGACGTCATGACCACAAAGCAATATGGCGTCCACTGCGTCTAGCGTTTTCGTTAATTCACGCGCGAAATTTGAAAATGCAAAATTTAAATGCATTATTGAATAAAAAATTTGTGATTTCTTAACCGACTTAAAAAAAAGGAGGAGGTTTCTCAATTCGACCGTACATTTTTTTATTTATTTTTTTATGTTTGTTCGCGGATAACTTCGTCGTTTATGAACCGATTTTGATTATTCTTTTTTTGTTCGAAAGGAAATATCCCAAATGTGGTACCATGATAATTTTATCGAGGTCTGATAAGTATCTCCAGAGATATTGAGATAAACATCTCAAAATTGGTACTGAAATTCAATAGCGCGGCATTGAAGTCGGTTCTTTTTTAGTTTTTAAACGATATTATTTAGTGGTTCGTTAGCACTATAAAATGAATCTATTTCGAATCGAGACACTTTAAAAAAATGGGTGTAATACCCTATTGCAGAGGCCTCTGTTAAGCAGTGGACTAATTTAGGCTGATTATGACAATGACGGCTATTAATCTTTAGTCTCACATTCCCTGTAATTTAATTGAAATAATTAAGATAGTTTAAAAACTAAAACAAACCGACTTCCATGCCCCTTGGGTCAATTGCAGTAGCAAGTTTGAGATGTTTATCGTCATATCTCTGGAGATACTAATCAGATCTCAATTACAATGGGACCACCTCGGAAACAAATCCTACCGATTAAAAAAAAGAATCATTCAAATCGGTTCACAATTGACGGAGAAATCGCGTAACATGTGTATGTTACGCGATTTCTCAAATACATACAATAAAAACATACAGTCGAGTTGAGAACTTCCTTCTTTTTGGTAAAGTGGGTTGATAATATCTCGTGGGAAGACAGTAAAACTACCTATTTACTACTGGTTCTGATGCTTTAGAAAAAACTTGTATTGAAATTACTGAACTACTTATAGAAGTTAACAGGTCATTAGTACCTGCTCTTATCATAAAATGATAAAAGTAATCGTAACTGAGATAAAATAATTATCAAGGATCACTTAGCATTGACACAATCATTGCGGCCTGCAAATATGTCTGATTATAAAGGCGCGTGATGCACTTTTTTGGATAGCTTTATTATTTTTATGATAGGTATACAGTTAAATGTTAAACAATTTATTTATTATTTTATTTATGAATTAGATTATGATTATTTTAACGAAGGTGTAGGGGCTTGTGAAGTTGAGCTTGTACAGTTAGGGCGCGTAGAGTTAGGAGCTTGGCTCTAAATGAGATCTGATAACATTTTGACAGTGCGAGCCGCATGGTCTCGTCTTGGCATCATTTTACATGAAAATGTTTTGGGTAGGATATATTTTACAAAACGAAAAAAGCCGACTTTAAATTATAAATTACCTCGCGTGCCTCGCGGTTTTATTTTACCCGCGTAGACATCGTTCCCGTGGGAATATGGGGATAAAAAGTGTTGCACCCTATGTGTTATTCCAGGGTCTAAGCTATTTACTAACCAAATTTCAACTCAATCGGTTGAGTACTTCGAGCATTTACCAACGGAGATGTTAACGTTGTAATCCGCATACATTTTTTTCTGCCGATACTTACGGAGGACGAGGTAAATACGCATTGCACACACACAAATCACTCACTTTAGCGATCCCGCACACTAGCTTGAAACACGCACACAGTATTAAAAATACAGCGTAGTTACGCACGCTCATATGGCCAAAAATGGCTATATGGCCAGCAGAGGGGTACGCCTTGTGTTAACATCTCCATTGGTAAATGCTCGAAGGTTGAGTAGTTTTAGCGTGAAGAAGTAACATACAGACTAACACACTCACAAACTTTCGCCTAGATATTATATTAGTAGGAGAATGTTTTTCTTTCTTTTATACGTTTTTCTTTTCGTTCTTTCCTCAGGTCTTCGAAACAAGGAGTTGAACGAGTTAGCCACACCCAGTGTTAAAAGAAAAGGCAGCACATCACGGGACGCTCCCAGTTTGAAGATGGACAAATGCCTGATAGTGTCAAAAGTTACCAGATACGAGTATGAAAAGTATGTACCGTTTGTACAGGACCTATCCACACATAATTTATGATCGAACAAAACCAAAAAACCGACTTTATATGCCGCGATAGTCAAAGTACTGGCCAGTTATAATCATGTCATCTAAGTATACAAATTTGCTTATATTGCTCATCTCCATATCTCCGGAGATAATTGTCATAGCTCAATAAAATTCGAATGGGACCAAACGGGAGGCATAATCTCTCAAACAAAAAAATATTCTTTTTTAAATCGGTTAAGATGTGACGGAGTTCAACAAACATAAACAAAAAACAGTATTCAGAACATCCTCCTTTTTTGTGAAGTCGGTTAAAAATACACACGATCCGCAAGTTCTGCCTGACTGACTAGAAAGTAGCTGTCCTCCATCAAGGAGAAATTCTGCCGCCATAATATTACGGTGTTCCGGCAGCACACAACCCTTGAGAGTCAGAGTTTTCTAGGCCTAGCGTGTTCACCAGTATCGACCACATAATCGCTTATCACCAGGCCATAGTATAAATATACTCTCCCTCGCATATTTAAACGCCCTGCTTTCCGCCGACACTGACTGTGATCTGTTCGACGTTGGATGGCCTAAGATAATATTGGATTGTCTGGAGTTCTGTTAGAAAGATGCCTGAAAGTATACAACGTCTATTTAAATGTATTTATTGACTGTGTATTTAAACAATTCGTTGATATTTTTATTTGTATAACATTTTTAAGTGACATTTTCTAATATTTATATAATTTTTAATTTTTGTGTAATAATGTAAAAATGAATGATAAATTATTTAGATTAATGTAATTGGTATTATACCGTTTTAATCGAATAAATAAATAAATAGTGGTCAAACGCTAGCCTATAATTATATAAAATAACAGGAAAAGCTAGATGTCGGCAAATAATTAGCGAGGAACCTGTACCATAGAAAAGATAATAATACTCCTGTACAGTGTGAGTACCTGTAACAGGAAAAATCTGGTATGCAGGAATTTCGCGCAAAAACTGCACTGCACATTTTAACTCTGAGACATCTAGATTTTGAGTCACATACGCCTGTTACTTTCACTGGACACATTCTTTTTCAAACTGAATAATATTAGGTACGGAAGAATAACAATAGTAGATTGTATAACAAGGGTGCAAAATATTACTTTTCTGCGAGGCCGCTTTTTTAAATCCAGAGCGGAGTGAAGGATTCTAGAGTATTATTCTAAAGTAGAATCCTGAGCGTAGCGAGGGATTTAAAGTACGTAGGCCGAGGGAAAATAATTTTGTTGCCGAGTTATACACTCTGCTTTTCATCCCCCTCTATGAGAAAAGGAAATAGTGAAAAGGCTCATCATGTCATGTCATGTACCATCATGTAATGTCATATAAAGTCATGTAATGTCATGACATGTCACTTAATGTCATGAAATGTCATTTAATGTTATGAAATGTCACGAAATATCACGAAATGTCAAAAAATTTAACGCAATGTCATGAAATATCACAAATGTCACTAAATGTCATTAAATGTCATGTAAGGTTATGAAATATCACAGAATATCACAAAATGTCATTAAATGTTACGAAATTTCTTGAAATGTTATGTTATGGCATGAAATGTCACAAAACGTCATAAATGTGAAAAGTAACGAAATATCATTCAATGTCACGAAATGTCATAAAATGTCTCGACATGTCATGAAATGTAACAAAATGTCATGAAGTGTCACAAAATGTCATGATAAGTCACGAAATGTCATTAAATGTTAAAAAATGTCATGTCACGAAATTTTATGTAATAAAAAATAAAAATAAATCGCGAATGAACAGGTATCTGCTAGGTACGAGGCTCGTTCAATAAATACTTAGCCTACAAAAGAAAAACGAAAATTTTCGAAAAGTGCCGATTTATTTTTCTACATAATCTCCTTTTAACTCAATACACTTGGCCCAGCGATGCTCCAACTTTTTTAACCCGTCTAAAAAATACGTTTTCCTGAAGTCTGCAAAACAGGCCTCCGTGGCGGCGATGAACTCCTCATTCGACCCAAATCTTTTTCCGGCGAGTGACTTTTTCAGGTTTGGAAACAAAAAGAAGTCACAGGGGGCCAAGTCTGGAGAGTAAGATGGATGGGGCAGCAATTCGTAGCGCAATTCGAATAATTTGACCATGGCGACGGCAGAGGTGTGAGCCGGCGAGTTGCCGTGGTTGTTGTCCAGTGTGAGCAAACGCGGCACCCATCGCGCTGACAGCTTTCTCATGCCCAGTTCTTCGTGGAGAATATGATGTACCGTTCTTTCTGTAATGCCCACAGTGTCAGCTATCTCGCACACCTTCAATCGGCGGTCTGCCAACACGAGATCGTGGTTTTTTTTATGTTTTCCTCCGTAGTAGCCGTTTTCGGGGCACCTGGCCGTGGCTCATCAAAAACCGACTTGCGGCCACGAGCAAACTCGTTAAACCAATTCTTGACGGTTGCCATCGAAGGAGAAGAGTCACTGTACACAGCATCCAAGCGATTTTTAATTTCAATGCGCGTTTTCCCTTCCAAAAATAAAAATCGAATCACCGAACGATACTGCTCTTTTTCCATTTTTGTTGAACTGACCGACACGTTCGCTTTCAAAGGCTATTAAAACAAAACTAATAGAGGTCATTGATTAAAACTTTGACAATAGGCTTCAAAAACATTGCACTGTACTATGGTAATTTTTTTTTGTAATTGCAGTGCCATCGGGCGATGAGGCTACGTACTTGTTGAATGACCCTCGTAAGCGTGCTAAATCGTCAACCGCATCGTCACTTAACATCAGGTTAGATAGTGGTCAAACGCTTGCCTATTATATCTATAATATTTTTTATTGAATATGATCTGTTTAATGTTATTTGACGTGTGTAAGTGCAAATTTTTAATTTGCCCATATACTGAATAAATGCTTTGACTTTGACTTTGACTCACACAATTGTTACTGATAAGACTAGCGCGGCATTTGGAGTCGGTTCTTTTAGTTTTTTCTAGATCCTTAATTATTATTCACAAATGATAAAAGCGACAATACATTTGGCGGATTGTTAACGATCATTCAATCAATTTTAATTTAACTTCTTTGAGTTGAAATTTCACATGGTTGAAACTTGAACCTCATCATCATCATCATCAACCGGTGTCAGTCCACCGCTGGACGTAGGCCTCTCCCAAGATGCGCTACTGAACCCGATCTTCGGCTCTTCTTTTCCAGTCACTGCCCACCGTTTTGCGTCTTTGAGAATACAGCCAGCGTATATTGTCACTCCTCCTGGTCACAGGACGTCCTACGCCTACGAATAAATAATAAGTTAAGAAGTCTAATTCAGAACAAATTTCACACAAAAAGTGGCCTTATTTCAAACCAAAACGACGTAGATTCCAAATAAGAATCACTTCCATAGTCCAAAGTTACAAATGATTGGCTTGGTGATTGATTTAAATTCGGAACGAAAGCAGGGATTGGTTCGCGCATGTGCTGCAATGTCTGTTATGACAGTTAAATCAAATAAGACAAATGCCCGACTAATGATGCGCTGGACACCACTTTTGCTGGGTCATTTTTTTAACGTTACATTTCCTGACTTGTTTTTGATGCGTAGCCCTACGCTACGTTTGCCGATTCGCGGTCTCCAGTCTAAAAAAGGTCTAAAAAGATTATGACTACAATACATAAATGAAACAACCACAGTATACATAATTATTTTTATTATATAACTATTCAATTCTATAATTAAACAGATATCTTAGAGAGCGATAAACATTATTTAGCACTAAGATTAAAATAAATTAATATTTATATTCATAAGCATTAAAAAAATCATAATATCTCAAGGAATTTCATTGAACCTCCTTAGACCGAGCACTATAGAAAAACATTCATAAGCCAAAAATTAAAATGAGCTATTTTGCGCGCACTTATTTTGCGCGCGCGAGGAACAAACCATCGCTTTTCAAATAGATGGGATGAAAACAAAGTTGTGGTAGTGCTCCAGAAGGATTCGTTTCTACTAATCTATCTGAGGTGGTACCACAAGAAGTCCTGCTATTTTTTATATGGTTTAAGGAAACAGGGCAACCACGACGTTCGCTTGATGGTAAGCGATGACGTCTATCTATTGGAGTAACAGCGGCATGCAAAATTCTGGATAGCCAGAATTTTGCATGTCACTGCACTGCACCTGTTACCAGACATAAAGATGTTAGGTCTCACATGCCCTGTAATTTCACTGGATGACTGGACACATTGCCATTCAAACCGAAATACATTCGGATTTCACGGTTGCATTAATTGACAAAGTGGTAGTACTGCCCCAGGCGGACTAGCAAAAGTCCTACCACTACTAACCACTACTAAAAAAATAAAAACGTGCAATTTGTGCTCGATTTAATTACCAAATTCTGACCATTCAATACAATTATTTAAATCACATTATCATTATTAAGCAAGGTCGAGATCTAATATAAAAGGCAATAAGTGAGTATCTAACTCGTGCACCAAGGGTTCCATAGATATTTAATTTTTTTGGAGTTTCATCTATACATATAAAATGATTTGTCCTGAATGACTGACTGACGGATCAACGCACAGCCTAAACCGCTGATCGTAGAGTAGAAACCTGGAACTTGGAGGGTGTGTTCTTTGTATGACGTAGGTAAGGCATCCGATAAGAAGGGATTTTCCGAAATTCTACCCCTAACGGGGTGAAAAACGGGGGCAAATTTTGTATGGCACAACGTGATTTCTTGGTACAATCTATTTCAAATTTTGCCATGATCATAAGTATCTCAAGGCCAAACTCGGGGTAGACTTAGGGAGAACAGCTTTTCTTTGGGTTATTGTCAGCTTGTATATTTGTTTCTGAAGAAAAATATGTAATTTGTTTCCTGTAGTCCACGCGAGCGAAGTCGCGGGCAGAAGCTGGTTTTTCATATAAGGTCCCCGTATGAAAATAGATTTTTAGTTTCACCATTATCTCGCCTGGTGTTCGAAGATGGTGAACCTAGAATACTCTGGCTCTCAAGGGCTGTGTGCTGCCGGTTTACAGACAACGAAGTAATCCATCCTACAAACGTTCCTTCTTCAATTTTACGGAACCCTAATAAATCGGAAGAACTCTCTGGAAGGAAATGAAAGATAAATAACAAACACTATGTATCGATGTAAAAATAGCACAATGATTATCTAATCTGTGAGGTCAGGCTAATAACTGGTAATAATCGGTGCGTTTACTTCTGAGACGCAGTTTATTATGTGGCGTGTTTGTAATGGGGAGTACACATCTACATAGTATATAAGATCGTTTACAAAAATTGGTTGTCTGTAAAGTTGGTTTACGGACGATATTTTAACGTGACAACGTCATTACAAAACATTAATAAAATCGGCGCATGCGTACAACAAGCGTAACGGCGACACTTTTTCGTGCATGCAGCCGGCGTTCATCGATTTATTAGACGTTGTCACGTCAAAAACTAAAAGAACCGACTTCAAATGCCGCGCTATTAATTTTCAGTACCAAGTTTGAGGTGTTTATCTCATATCTCTAGAGATACTTTCTTATCAGATCTCGATGAAATTACAATGGTACCACCCTTGAGATATCTCCTTTCCAACAAAAAAAAAATCATCTAAATCGGTAAATAATTGACGTAGTTATCCGCGAACAAACAAAACAAAAAATATATACGATCGAATTGAGAAACAATTTCGCTTCCCGCCGTTAATCCCTCCCTCTATATGCTAGATCTTTTAAACAACGCAACAGCTGATCTGATCGAGGTAGATGTAAACCAGAGGCGCCCATCTTAAACTGACTAAGTGTAGCGCCACATCTGCGGAACGTACGGCGCCGAACCTTCGGAACGTACGGCGCCGCACGTTCGGCTTTAGTTTCGCTTGCTATTCAAAATACATTAAATGCGTTTTAGCTGAAAAAACCGCCCGAAGGAAGGTACTCACTACGCAGAAAGCGGCGTAATTTCGACTGATGTGTCATAGATAACTTGAAATACACTACGAGCGTATTTAGCGGAAGGTTCGGCGCCGTACGTTCCGCAGATGTGGCGCTACACTTACGTGCCGTGCGGCGCGCGATCGGGCCTGAGGAGTACTTACGCTAAACTAAGCGAGATGTAGATTCAGCACTGCTTTTTATTTGAACGTAGAGCTAGTTCGCGATGCGTCATCTGGTACGTAGTACATATACATCGATGGCTGATCTTAATGCAGTTTTCATCAATAGATAGTGATTCAAGAGGAAGGTTTATAACCAGGATTTAACGCGGGCAGAGCCGCGGAGGACAGCTAGTTTCTTATAAATAATTAAGATAGTTTGAAACTAAAACAACCAAAGAGCAATGTAATTATTGCTCTTTGAAAACAACCGACTTCCATGCCGCGCGAGTCAGTTTCAGTACTTTCAGTAGCAAGTTTGTGACAATAACAAAAGGCTATGTAGGTACTTAGGTTATCCATTTGTTATTGTAGAAAATCACGTGTAATCCACACAAATATGTAGATTGCACTAAAATTGAAATCTTATCTAAGCCCTAACAGATTGCTTTTTCAATTGGAGTGCATGCATGTACTTACTTGCGTCATTAGCTATAAATCATTTTTAGTACTTGGAACTTGTTTTGTTATAGATTTACCGTAATAAATAAAATACTTCAATTCAAAATTCACCCCCGACTGATCTAGATCTATGTATGATCTTTTCATTGAGACCATTCCATTGATCCCAAAGTCTACATCTCTGCTATAAGTTGGTGAGGGGTTAAGTATTCTGCAGACTCCAGGTGATGTCCCAGCGTCAGGTAAATCGCTGTCAAGTCAGCTGTTGTTCTTACAATATCGTTGAAGAAAGAAGATACCGAATTTCGAATTGATCAGACTTTTGAAAGTTAATTTCATAGCGTCATCAACTAGATAAAAGCTCATAGTCTTAAAACGGCTGAACAGATCTTGAATCAAAGCTAAGAACACTCTCAATGAAGCACCTATCAAACAAAAAAGTCTACATTAAAATCGGTACATCCGCTTGGGCACTACGATGCCACAGACAGACACACAGACACACACGTCAAATATATAACACGCCTTTTTTTGCGTCGAGGGTTAATAACAAAGCAGATTGCAGTTTAGATCAAGGATTTCTGTACTTTGACGTAAGTGCTAGCAAATATTTTGTAAGGCAGCGTTTGTGAGGCAGAGATGTGGACCCTAAAAAATAAACCGGCCAAGTGCAAGTCGGACTCGCACTCGTAGGGTTCCGTACCACACTACAGTATTTTATAAGATCGAGCAAAAAATACCACTATCATTTTTCGCCAGCAAAAAATAATAATTAATAAACATTTTATTTCTTATAACGACATCTAACGTCTAACAAAGATGTTAGGGATCGACATTTCAATATAACGCCATCTATGGTACGTTTACCTAACTAAGCGTTCATAGATGGCGTGAAATGCCGAAAAAAACACGTTTCTTGTATTATTTTATAGGGGACCCTCTGTTATTTTTAACTTTATTCTGTTTTTAGTATTTGTTGTTATAGCGGCAACTGAAATACATCATCTGTGATAATTTCAACTGTCTTACTATCACGGTTCATGACATACAGCCTGGTGACAGACGGACAGACAGACAGACACACAGACAGACAGACGGACAGCGGAGTCTTAGTAATAGGGTCCCGTTTTACCCTTTGGGTACAGAACCCTAAAAACACAACTAGAACTTAATAGTATTTTTTATGTTTTTCAAAGTATTCTCCACGTAGCTTAATACACTTTTCCATTCGCTCAAACCAGTTATTATTATTACATTTATTCCACTCTAAAGTGGGGGTGTTCAAATTGGCTGATTTGAAAGCGTCGACTGCTTCTTCACCGGACTGGAACCTTTGACCACGAAGGCTTTTCTTAATTATTGCGATGACTTGTGGTAAACTAACTGTGGTATACCACTCTGCGTTAACCGTTCTACGATCTTCAAGTGCAATAGTCGCAACATGACCGGTTTTTCCAACGAACGTGGCCATCATCTTCTTTGAAGTGCTTCGAGAACGAACCACTTTAGTCGGCTTTGGCTCATATTGAAAGACCCAGATTGTAGATTGCTGTTTAGAATCAGGATCGTAGGCATAGATCCAAGACTCGTCACCACTGATGATGTCGTAGACGTGATTTGACTCTCCTCGGTTGAACCTTTGCAGAGTTTTATTTTACCATCTGACGCGGGCCGCCTTGTGATCGCCGGAAAGCAGATGCGGTATCCAACGGCAAACTAGCTTTCTCACACCAAGCGCTTCATGCAAGATCTTCTGAATGGTTGTCCCTGAGATGCCTAATAGAGCCTCTATCTCTCGATACGTCACATGATGATCTTCGAGAATTAGTTTTTTCACAGCAATGATGTTATTATAGATTCGTCACTAACACAAGTATGTCCACGCTGGAATTCTAAATACCAGCGTTCGACAGTCCGCAGACATTGGGCTTCATCAATGAACACAGATGTTAGCTCTTCAAAACACTGAAGCCGTGTCAGGCCTCTTCTAAAGTTGTAGAAAATTATTGCACGAACATTTTACTTAGAAAGATTCATTTTCGTACGTAACCTGACAGATCCCAATCGACGCTGTGACTAAACAATAGCATTAATCCTAATACTTTCAACTGTTTTGAGATTAAAAATGTAAACACATTCGAATATAGAACAGTTACAAATTCAAAATTGCCGGGATATATGGAAACGACAGAACTTAAAAGGCATGCCTCGTATTGAACCTATCAGCGCCGACGGTACACGTCTCTACGCGTGACACTAAAACCAGCCTAAAACCACACTAAGCAGCGACTAAGAAAAAGCCACGCTTAGGACCACCTAGGTCACCAGTTCCGGATAAAGTTTTAAATTATTATCTGACACATAATGCCTCTCACATCTACCTCGCACATCCCTGGTGGAAATTCAGCTTCAATCTTTTTGTATTGCCACATTCTTTGTGTGTATATATTTTTGGTTCTGAGCACACATTTTGGAAAATAACAGTCGGCTCTAGCAATTTCAGTCTGGCACCAACTTGCTGCGTTGGCGGTATTTTTGATCATTTACCCGCCATAATGTTTAGACTCAATGTAGTATGCACCGTACGAGGTAATAAGTGTAAAATTGCTATAGGAAAAACTCAATCAACGGATGACTCGAACAAAATATTTGCCTGATATATAATATTTGTCATTTTATTTATTTTTTTCCCTGAAAAGTTTGCCGGGAGTTTTGAAAATTGATGATTATATAGATTTTTGACGCGCCCTTTTTAACCGACTTCACATAAAAGGAGGAAGTTCTGAATTCGACTGTATATATATTTTTTTCTTTGTATGTTTGTTACCTCAGAACTCCGTCAAATCTCAATTGATTTGAAAAATTATTTGTTTGAGAGATTATGCCTCCTGTTTGGTCCCATTCAAATTTTATCGAGCTATGACAATTATCTCCAGAGATATGGAGATAAACAATATAAGCAAATTTGTATGCTTAGATGACATGATTATAACTAGGCAGTACTTTGACTATCGCGGCATGTGAAGTCGGTTTTTTCGTTGTGTACGATCATAAATTATCGAATCTCTGTATTGCTACCTCGTACCATTTTGAAAAAAATTGGTGGCGCATTTTATTTACCTCTTTTCGTCAACGGTCAATATGCTCGAAGGATTTTACTGAAATTTGACCTGAGCCAATATTTTTTTTGTCTCCTTAGTCAAGTGATCGACATAGCTTAACGGATTAGCAAACTGAAGTGGCAGTGGGCTGGTCATATCTGCCGCAGGACCGATAACCGTAGGGGTAGACTGGTTCTGGAGGGGAGACCGAGAATCGGTTAACGTAGCGTAGGACGCCCTGTGACCAGGTGAAGCAACGACATTCGCAAAGCGGTGGGCAGTGACTGGAAACAAAGACTTACTAGTAGTCTTGTTAACACCTAATAATAATTGAATTGCAAATAAACTTGTTCGCGAGTAGAAACCCACCGTTCAGTTAATAATTACAAATAAAACCAGGAAAATCTAAAATACCTAACTTCTGCAAATTGTAGACGTTAATAAAACATGCACAGAGATTAATTAAAATCATCTTTGACCTCATTAATAGTCGTCTTTGCTTTCTTGATCAATGGGAATATCATAATTTGTTGAACGCTGCACGTGCACTATAATATTGTAGTTTACATTTAGAACATAGATAGCCTATGTGTCACCAATCAAACAATATTCTTAATCTATACTAATATTATAAAGAGAGAACATTTGTATTTTTGTATGTTTGTAATGATTTGGCTCAAAAACTACTGAACCGATAAAAAAAAATCTTTCATTAATACATAGAATGGACTTTCGGAATGAAAATAGGCTATATATTATCCCGTTTAAATCAAAGATACATTCGTGGAGACCTAATTTGCAACCTAAGTTGGCAAAAAAACGGTCGAAAAAACACGTTTCTTACGAACGCTGCTTAATTGTAAACAGATAGAAGAATATTCTCTATGCAAGAGTTGTACAACTTAATAAGACCTACAAAAAAGTCCGCGACAGCATATGTCTATCTCTTAAGGTTGACTCACAGTAACCATTTTAATCTTAAAATTTTTGTTAAAAAATATTACACAACTTCCAAGGCTATTTTCAAGTATATAGTATTAATCCTTATCCAATTAATTATCCGTTAATTAGCTTGGCCACATATTATAGATTAAAATTGTCCTTTACAGTATATAATTCAAATGAAAACTCTAGAAGATATCACGAATTTCACATACACGCATCGCAAAATTAGTAAAATATTTGCAGTGAAACCACAGATTAGGTCATAGTTACTACGAAAATATTATTATAAGCTTAGCTATGCTGTAGATCCCCACCGATCACAATCAATTTAAAGTTAATATAGTATAATAATATGATCTATTGTATAAAATACTATTCATCCATATATATGTATATATATACAATAATATAATATTTTAAACCACCCCGACTGATCTATATATAATCTTTTCATTAAAAGCATTCCAATGACTCTAAACACGACATTTAAAATCTGAGCTGTAAGTTGGTGAGGATTTGAGCGTTCTGTAGAGTCCAGGAGATGTCCCAGCATCAGGTCAATGCTTCCATGTTCTTACAATATCGTTGAAGAAGAAGATTTTTTGAATTGATCAGACCTATGAAAGTTGATTTCATAGCGCAATTAACTAGAAAAAAGCTCATAGTTTTATAACGATTGAAGGAATTTTCATGAATCAAAGCTAAGAAAACTCGATGAAGACATCTATCAAACAAAAAAAAGTATCAATAATAAAAACAAAATCGGTTTATCCGGTTAGGTGCTAAGATGCTAAAGACAGACACACAGATACACACGTTAAACGTATATTACCCCTACATTTTGCGTCGGGGAACGCGTAAGGTTACGGCGGCAGATGTTCTGATGTCTGTCTGTTCGCAATAATCTCAATAGCTACTGAACGGATTACCATGCGGTTTTCACCAATAGCCAGAGTGTTTATGAGGAAGGATTAGGTGCATAATTCGTCTTAACGAATTATGCACCTAATCCTATCCAATTTACACAAAACCTTAGTTTTGTGTAAATTGGATGAAATATGACGATGATTTTTAAATATGTTCATATTTTATATTAGATGCAACAAACTGATGCAAATTTTGTAGGCATATATGTTCTACCCGTGCGAAGCCGGGGCGGGCTGCTAGTACCTAACTAAAGTTGAAACACACATATTTTAAGATCATTTACGAAACGAAATAATATTTAAATTCATAATTCAAAACCACACCTGACTGATTTAGGCGAAACACACACTGCCCCGCGCTACGCTACGGGGTGCGTGGCGACATTGCCACGCATGCGGATGCAGGAGTGTAGATCATCATGCAGATTTATCCGCAAAGATTTCTTCACAGCAGCCTGCGGCGGTGCGTGTTTCTCCGCATGTAGGCGCGTGATCTGCAACACTGCGCGTGAATGCGGTTTCTGTGTGTTGCGCTACGCGCATTTTCTATACAAACACAGATATGTACTTCCAAACAACGTAAGAACACGCACTCCCGCGCTACGGTGCGTGATGTAGTGGAGTGTACGAATCGCCTTATGTGTATTCTGTTCATTGAGACCATTCCAATGAGCCCAAACACGACTAATCAACGATGTGTGTTTATCTTCCAGACACTGTTACAACAACATCGGCGACTCAGAATTAGAGAGGATAGTGCGGAAGCGAGGTTCTGACTTCAACGCCATGATGGCCACACATAATGAACAGAAGGCGTTTGAGAAAAGAGTTGCTGTTACTCTAAGAGACATGGGGAAAAAAGTCGAGATGGCCAGCAGGTATGGAATTCATAGAATAGAATAGAAAAGAAATACTCTTTGTTGAATACCAGCACAGTAACATCACAACAAAAGCACAGAATAATGAATAGTACAAGTAACTTAAGGTTTTTTTTATATAATAGGCTAGCGTTTGACCACTATCTCACCTGTTGGTAAGTTATGATGCGGTCGAAGATGGTAAGCACGCTAGGCCTAGAATGCGAACTGGCTCTCAAGGATAGCTGCCAAAACACATTTAGATGTTTTGGCGACAGATTTTCTAACTTGAGGCTGGTTGGTAGCTGGCCAGGCGGACACTAGATAGTGTCCTACCAACATGCGGGGTTTGTTGTTTTTTAACGATGTTTTTCCTTCACCGGAGGGCCACTGTAACAAGCGCACATCATTTTTCGATAGAAAAATCCATTGGTTCACGGCTGTGTTTGAATTTGGTACCTCTGGCATCAAAGCCGACCGTTCTCCCGATTACGCCACCGGGCCCTCAATCGGTCTATGGTATTACAATGGGCGATCATATCGCTAAGAGCGATCTCTTCCAGACAATGTTTGGATGGACAGTATCGTAGCTATATACCTGATAGATTATGTCTTACTATCTCTCCTGGTGGTAAGCGATGATGTGGTCGAATATAGTAAACACACCTACACATATTACACGCTTACACGTTTTTTGTATGGGAACCCCCTTTTATTTTACAAGCATTTACAACATTTATATTTTGTTACATGTAAGTAAATTTTGCAAAATGTTGTGATGTTCACATACTGAAATTTTTTCATCATTTAAATTTTGTTACATGTAAGTTAATTTTGCAAAATGTTGTGATGTTTAAAGACTGAAATTTTTTCAACATTTAAATTTTGTTACACATAAGTAAATTTTGCATAATGTTGTGATGTTTACAGACTGAAATTTCTTCAACATTTAAATTTTCTTACATGTAAGTAATTTTTGCAAAATATTGTGATGTTCCCAGACTGACATTATTTCAACATTTAATTTTTGTTACATGTAAGTAAATTTAGCAAAATGTTGTGATGTTCACAGACTGACATACAACGACGAACTGATAAAGTGGTGCGACGTGGTTGTTCCGTGTGGTGGTGACGGGACCTTTCTTCTAGCTGCTTCTAGAGTTAGAGATAACACGTGAGTATCACTATCTACATAGTTTATGACTATCTTTCATTTAACTTTTCGTGTTTGTATGATTTGTCACATGTTTAACTTGACATTACTATTAATTTTATTTTTTTATATTTTGTATTGACATATACTTTTGTTTTAAATGTGACATTTTAATTTTTTTTTATAAAAATTAAAATTTCTCTTTTCGTTTGAAAGGGGTGATTTAAGGGGGCTTCACAGGTGGTCCCATTTAAATTTCACCGAGATATGTTCAGTATTTTCGGATGGAGTTATATGAAGATAAACACCTCAAACTTGGGACTTAAAAATTAAACAACAGCGCGTTTGAAGTCGGTACCTTTAGTTTTTTAAACGGTCTTAAATGATGTATGTTTTTAATATATATTATTTGTTCCAGTAAACCAGTGATAGGTTTCAATAGCGCCCCACACAAATCAGTGGGAAGGTTGTGCTTGCCTACATGGTGCTCCAATGACGTGAAGGGTGCGTTCATCGCTTTGGACGAGGTTAGTATGAGAACAAAAAACTTAAATTTAAAATTTAAAACCACCCTACGAATAAATCATAAGTCAGAAACTCTAATTCAGAACAAATTCCACACAAAAAGTGGCCCTCATTCAAACCAAAACGACGTAGATTCAAAATAAAAAGCACTTTCGAAGTTACAAATGATTGGCTTGGAGATTGATTTAAAAAAGCAGGGATTGGTTCGCGCATGTGCTGCAATGGATAGTTGAGTCAAACAAGACAAATGTCCGACTAATGACGCGCTGGACACGACTTTTTACCCCGCCTGCTTGGACACGACTTTGGTTGGGTCATTTTTATAACGCAGTTACTTTTCCTGACTTATGATTTATTCGTAGCCCCCGACTTATTTGTAAAGTATAATGGTGGCCTACTTGACTAATGTAATAAACTACGTTAAACAGACGGCGTAGTGCGCAGAAGCGCCATTTTGATTTCTTTGACGTCCGTCGTCTAAGGGCTACGAAAGTTGCTATTGTAGTCTCATCAACCAAGAAAGAGCTGATAATATTTAAATGGCTGAACGGATTTTAATGACACAAAGCTCTCTCGATGTAGACAGGTAGACACCCATCAAACAAATACAACTAAATCAAAATCGGTTCATCCGTTTGGGCGCTACAATGCCACAAACAGACACACACATACACATATACTTACAGGAAAATTATTAAGAAACCTCCAACCCCAGCATGGTGGTAGGAGGATACTATCTAGTGTTCCCCTGGCCAGCTACCACCCTCAAGTTAGAAAATCTGTCGTCAAACATCTAATGTTTTTTTTATATCATACTAGCTGTGCCCCGCGGCTTCGCCTGCGTTAAAAACAACTTTTATTTATTTATTTTTTTTCTTAAGAACCATCTCCTGATGATAAAAAACAACAAAAAAGAATTAGCGAAATCGGTGCAGCCGTTCACGCGTGATGCCGTGACCAAGGGCAATTGGGATTCATTTTTATATATAAGAAGATAGGCTAGCGTTTGACCACTATCTCACCTGTTGGTAAGTGATATAAGTGATGTAATGCAATTCTAGGCCTAGCGTGCTACTATCTATCCTCGACCGCATCATCACTTACCAACATGTAAGGTAGTGGTCAAACGCTAGCCTATGTAATATTAAAAAAATCCCTCGTATCGACCCATCGTCGACGGATTTAATGTATGATATTATTTTAAACTAGCTTTGTCCCGTGGTTTTACCTGCGTAGACATTTTTCCCGTGGGAATATCGACATAAAAAAATTCCTATGTATTATAACATGGTCTAGGCTATGTACATACCAAATTTCAGCTCCACCGATTCAGTCCCCTTATTAGTACGAGTTTTCATACCAAACTCAATATCGTATTTCGAACAAATGTATGAAAAACAGTACAGCGCCTCTAGTGGTTACTACACTTCACTAAATTTAGGCCAATCAGGGAGCTAGTATAAGTCGAAAACTATGACAGATCTGTCAAAAGCTTTTACAATAAAAAGATTTTTTTGTACATATCTAGCTAGCGTGTGACCACTATCTCACCTGTTGGTAAGTGATGATGCGGTCGACGATGATAAGCACGCTAGGCCTAAAATCATACTAAAGGTACAGTCGCTTTTAGGGTCCCGTAGCCGAATGGCAAAAAAAGTGTAAGGTATACATGGAACTGAAACAAAAACAAAATTCTTCAAACCTATACGTATGGATAGGTCTTTAAAAATAACATCGAGGTTTCTAAAATCATTTTTTTCTCAACATCAATCATTTAAAAGATAGGCGCGTCTAAAGTGGTAAAATGTGTGCCCCCCCCCCCCCGTCTAACCTTTAAAGTAAGGGAGTGAAAATCTACAAAATATATATTCTGTAGTTTAGCAGATTTTGAGATATTGCGACTGCAAATATAAGTTTGTTTTTCATACAAACACTATGAAAAACAAAGCTAATTTTTTGGTTGCGAAAAATAATAGCTATAGAATACTCTACTGTTACGGAACCCTACGAGTGCGAGTCCGACTTGCACTTGGCCAGTTTATTTATTTATGATTTGCCATACAATGTACAATAGAAATCCTAACTTAGTTTTAACGTGAAGAAGTAACAAAAACACACAAACGTTCGCCTTTATCATATTAGGATAGGATCATTGAAAAAGACTGTTATATAATTCCAGGGCAAATTTAGATGGATGAGACGATCTCGGATACGCACTACAATCACGAGTGAGCCAAAAGTCTTAGAGAAAATCACACCAGTCGACCTACATACGCTGCACTATTGTAGGTAAGTCGGATTTCACACCAAAACAACAGTGTATGCTTTAACAGTTGGATCATGGAATTATTTGCCATTGTATTGTTTACTACGATCATCATCATCATAATCAGCCGGTATCAGTCCACTGCTGGACATAGGCCTCTCCCAAGTCACGCCACTGAGCCCGATCTTCGGCTCTTTGTTTCCAGTCACTGCCCACAGCTTTGCATATGTCGTCGCTCCACCTGGTCACAGGACGTCCTACGCTACGTTTGCGGTTACCCCAGTCTACTCCAGCGGTTATCGGTCCTACGGCAAATATAACCAGCCCACTGCCACATCACCTTTTATTACGATGATACAGCTTAAAAGACCGGCTGTCCATAATACCAATCATTATGCATTAGTGCAGTTTTTGAAACTGTTGCATAATGAGGAGTATTAAAACACTTGTATGACACTATTAAAAACCTCATCGGTTTTTAATAGTTTCATACACTACATTATCTACACTCATGCAGTAGGTAGTTAGTTACCTAATCAAATAAAAAACCATAGTGTTAGCAACAAGTGCAGTCCCCTCAATTAATGATAAAAATCTACACACAAAACCATTAAGAATCAATTCTATTATATCCTGCTCCTTTTTTCAGCCTCTCTCTATTATTTTTATAATTTTGCATGTTCCCATTATGGAAGCAATAAAGAATTGAGTATTTAATTATACACCTAAACCTTTCGCATGAATCACTCTGTCTATTGGTGAAAACTACATGAAAATCTAATCAGCGGTTTTTGAGTTTATCGCGAATAGACGGACAAACGCGGTGAGGTACTTTGTTTTATAATATGTAGTGTTAATAATTTAGTATGAGATAAAGTTTTTATACTCATATTTTAAATGCCTGCCTACAATGACTTTTCCATATAAACGCAACACGCGTCATATGGAATGAATGGTTATTGCGTTCGTCCTCTTATGATTTATCTTCTTAAACTCGCTTCCCAAGATCCGTGATTTCACGGATTATTTACTACACGCACGGCGCAACTACGCACAACTTTCCTTCCTATACCCGCTAAAGATTTTCCAGCATTGTCATGAACGTCGCTCTTTAGATTCAGAATCAGAATTATTTATTTGCCTAAACTGTTGGTATCAATTGGTGTTGACAAATTGTAAAAAATAGTTCCGAAAACCCACGGTTCCCTTGTGCGAGCTGGCGGGTGTGAGCCACAATATCACGCACCGCGGGAAGCGAGCTTAATATGTCATGATTAACTCATTTAAATAAAATAAAACTGGCCAAGTGCGAGTCAGACTTTTGTCCCGCACACGGAGGGTTCCGAACGCCATCTATCGAATTTCTAACGAACTTCTAACACCAACTAAGTAAACGTTAACACAAAGGTAGAATAGTATTATATAGTAGTAATAGTAATAGTAGTAATAGTAGTAATAAAGATAAGATAAAGATAAAGATAAAGATATTTTATTTGCGTAAAACATGCGTATAACAAAAAGTTGTGACAAAATATTCAAACGATCGTCATGTTTTGCCTTAACAGGCGTGCAAACTTTGCAGATGGCGCTGCTTTACTCACTACATATAATCCAAATTTAAATACATATTACACTGGTCATTCTTATAAACTAAATTGAATTATAAAATTAAAAGGATACAGCACAATGTCATGAAAATAATAATAATGATTATAATTTGTCACTTAAAAATTCGTCAATACCATAATAACATTTCTGTATTAAAAATTGTTTTAGCCTATTCTTAAACATAATATTGTCCATGTCCTTTAAAGATTTAGGAATTTTATTGAAGACTGTTGGCGCCATACCAATTACACTTCTAAATAGTAATTGTAGTAATTAATATTATTACATATCTGGTTGACCGAGCTTTGCTCGGTATTTTCTGCCACTTAAACAGACAAATATGACTCTTCCCGACATCTATTGATGAATAATAATACTTTTTTTTTTTTAATTGAGAGCAACTAACTGCTTTACTGAACCCTGTAGGTATACTAAATTTTATTTAATCGTTGGAGCCGCTTCCGAGATTCAGATTAAGGTAAAGACGATAGCGCCATCTTAGCAACAAGATAGGTGGCGCTGCGCTGTCGTAAAAAACTTTTTTTAAACTTTTCTTTAATTTCTTTACTTTTAATTTACTACTTTTAATTTTTTTTACTTTTTAATTTTAATTACTTTTCTTTTAATTAATTTATTTTTAACTTTGTTCTGTTCTTAGTATTGGTTGTTATAGCGGCAACAGAAATACATCATCTGTGAAAATTTCAACCGTCTAACTATCACGGTTCATGAGATACAGCCTGGTGACAGACGGACAGACAGACAGACAGACAGACAGACAGACAGACAGACGGACAGCGGAGTCTCAGTAATAGGGTTCCGTTGGTACCCTTTGGGTTCGGAACCCTAAAAATTACAACGGGTTGCACTCTTCTGGCAGTGCCGGCAGAAGTGAAAACTTGAGCATTAACGTTGTGCATTTGGTCTACTCTCCTTCCGTCTTACGAAGTTTCGATCAGGTCACGTGCCCTGACGAGAGTTTAACATTTTTTACCCATCCCAAAAAGTTCACAACGCCGCTAAAGAAGTTTTCACTTCAAAAAATAAAGTATACCCAAGTAAACACGTAAGTTAGATAAAAACTAACCTATACGTTGTTATCAAAAATAATATTATGTAATAAATGAGTAAGTCACGCGATTCAAAGCAGTATCATTTTAATCATATATACATTAATATTATGAGGAAAGGGTCACGGTTCATGATTAAGAGTCAGTTCACACCGAGACGCGATGCGACGTGACGATGCTTGTGGTTTGCGCAATGAAATGTATGTATGTATGTATGTATCATATTATGTAGTAAATATAGTTCTAATTTGTATCATGTGGCTTCTCGCGAGGTCGCGCGTCGCATCCAGAAGCCGCGTGGTTCAGCCCGACGTCGCCGAATTATTTCAATGAAATGTGTATCTTATTAAGTTATTATTTAGTAAACTAGATGATACCCGCGACTTCGTTCACGTACACCAAGAAAGTTATCACTGTAAAGCTCATTTGTGTGATACGAGTTATTTATGTTATGTGTAAAAATCATAATTTTATTTTCTCAAAAAATAGCTTATGTTCATTATTATGCTATAAATAATCTCCTTGTAAAATGTCAGTAAGATCGGTCCGTCCGTTTGAGCTTAGGTAAAAACAGACAGAATGACAGAGTAACAAACGTTTTTATAATATTACTATGGATAAAGATCTATATTGTAAATCTTATAAAGTGCGCGCCGCGTCGCGTCTCGGTGTGAGCTGACCCTAAGTTATTGGAGTTTCGTTTTAAAAGTATAGGTGAATAGCATATTAACATTTTCACTGTCATCCACTGGAAGGTCATTGTTGCCCTCCTGCGTCCGTGGGCTTTGATCTTAAGACTTAATTAAATATTCCAAATCGACAAGTTTGTGATTCAACAGCAAAAAATGAAATATTATTTGTTTTGATCAGAAAAAAATATATATTATGTCGTTCAAAAAACATTCTTGATTATTTAATGGTTCAAAACACGATGTTTACGACTTCACTCGATCATAAAAAAATTAAGAAAACAAAGAAATTTAAATCGTTTTTTGAGTATTACTTAAAGTACTTACATTACACTCTGACTCACAGAAAATATGCCAAAAAATAGGAAAAGAAGTTTAAAAGGAAATTTAATGGATTTTTTTCAAAATCGTCCTTAATTTTTTTAACACAACACTATATAACAAAGCGGCCCGCCCGCGCGCCTCACTCTAGTAGCCCACGAGGCGTCTTCGAGGTAGGACCTGTCACTTTTGCTAGCTGGCTGACAGTTCCCTGCTACGCGATCGGAATATCCGTCACGGGGACGAAGGTACCGCTAAATACCTACTGCGCTGATATATAGTGGCCCTACCCTACACGTGATCCCTGGGTGGTGCTGAATATTCACCAACATTCAACCAGTGGTGGTAGGGTTCAGCCGCCAATCAGTTCGCCGAGTTCCTACGTGATGTTCGGTGCCAGTCACTATGGAAGACTGGTTGTTATAATGGCACTATGTGGATTGGACTCAGTCAATTGTCCAGTGCCTCGTCTCACTACCGTCTTTCAATTCTAGACACGTACGATTCGATCTTATTCTACTTGTACTATTAATTATTCTGTACTTATACGGCATCTTCACTTAACATCAGGTGAGATAGCGGTCAAGTGCATGTCTATCAGATACTAATATTATAAAACGTTTGTAACTCTGTCACTCTGTCTGTTTGTTACCTATTCACACCTAAACGGACTATCCGATCTTACTGAAATTTAACAAGGAGATACTCGCTAGGTCGCGAAGCCTCTATAAGGGGGTCGTGGAGGGTCGCGAAGCCTCAGTTAAAGAAAAAGTTTGAAAATATACTTTTACTAGGAAAATATTAATTAACGTGTTGTAAATGAGAGGGAGTAAGAGCGCATATCATATTTGTTTCTTAAAAAAATAAATTGTAATTTGTTTCCTGTAAGGCCACGCAAGCGAAGGGGGTCGCGATTTTTTTTTTTCATACTAAGGGGGTGGCGTCATGAAAAAGGTTGAAAAACACTGCTTTATAGCATAAGGATGAACATAAGCTATTTAAGTAAGTTAATTGGCAAAGCACCGGAACATGTTATTCCGGAGGTTGCGGGTTCAAGTCCCGTTGGTACGATGAAATTTTGGATTGTGTTTAACAATTTACAAAAATAAGCTATTTAATTCTAAATATATTTATTTTCAGATACCCTCCAATCAGAGAAGACCTCGTAGACACCAGACTACCCGCATTAGATAATTTACGTGAAGAGGAAACTCAGAAGCTGTCCAAAAAAGTACTGCCTTTCTTAGCTTTAAATGAGGTAAGTACAGTAATACATTATGTTTCCTGAAGTGTTACACACTCTATATTTTTGTACATTGTTACATACACATTATCTATACATATTATAACATTAAGTCCCCTGCCGCGTATGTCTGTTCGCGATATATTCAAAAACTACTGAACGGATTTTCACCAATAGATAGTGATACTTAAGGAAGGTTTACAAAACGAAAAAACCGACATTAAATGCCGCGCTAGTCATTTTCATTACCGAGTTTGAATTGTTTATCTCCATATTTCTGGTGATATTTATCTACTGATATTTTGAAACTTATCTACTGATATTTTGATACTTATCTACTGATATTTTGTGATATTTATCTACTGATATTTTGATACTAAACCCGTTTCATCATTGGTTCCATTGTAATCATCGAAATTACCAAACTGGAAGAAAACTCACTCAAACAAAAAAAAACCTGATCGATTAGTAATTGATGAGGTAACTCGACAACTTGATGACTTCGTGTTATTAATGGAATATTGTGTATGTTCAATATTGTTATCTCTTTTAGGTTTTCATAGGAGAGAGCGTGACGTCTAGAGTTTCTGTGCTCCGACTACAAATAGACAAAGGAAAATGGACTCATACAAAAAGTTCGGGGCTTTGTGTTACCACTGGGACTGGGAGCACTTCTTGGCATTACAGGTTCGTTTATCATTCTAACTTGTGGAATGTGGTGTATGAGAGAGGGAGATAACAATAAATCTATAGCGAACAGAAATATTTTTAACCGACTTACAGAAAGTATTCGTCTGTATGTTTGTTACGCTATTACTCCGCCAATTGTGAACCGATTCAAATGATTATTTCTTTCGTGGGTAGGATACATCGCCACGGTGGTCCCATTATACGATTCATGGAGATATGATGAGTATCTCCAGAGATATGCAGATAAACATCTCAATCTTGCTACTGAAACTGACCATTTTTTTGCAAAACTCCATCTGTTGAACTTAGCGGGACGAATGTCCGAATGATAGCGAATAGGTTTTCGTAGTTACAGTGCCACAAGTATAACTTGGCGGTGGTGGTTTTTGGAACTAATTCCGCTCTCTTGAAACTGTGAGTTTGACGTTTGAGAGATTACCGCGACATTATTGTTGATAAATCTGCTACATTAAAATAGTTGAATAATGTCAAAAGTAATTAAAAGTGGTTAAAGAGAAACTGTTATCAAAGTACAAAGTAAAAGCACAGTGGCGCACAGGCACGCCAAGTTATACTTGCCGGACTGTACGTCGTTCTACAATAAAGGATGTTTAAAAGTATAAAATATGATTATAAATTACCGACTATTATACTCACTATTGATTGTGGTAGACTATCTCGACTTAGCCACAGCGAGATCGCGCCCGCTGTGGCCGTCGCGATCTCGCTTCGTCAACTCCCGAGGAAGTGCATCGGACATGCACGAAACCTAGCTCGAGACAGTTGACAACAAACAGTAGTGAGTATAATAGTCGGTGGTTTATAATCATGATTCAAACTCACGATAACTATAAATCTAAAATTAAATATAACATAACGCTTATGTCACTTCACTTGATTCGGACCGTGACGCTACGTTACTTCCTTTGATTCGGACCGTGAAGCTACGTCACTTCCTTTGATTGGGACCGTGACGCTACGTCACTTTCGTCAAATTTTACCTCAGTGCGCCTAAAAAAGTTTCATTTTATAAGTAGCGACTCTTAGTGGTATGGTATACAATGATCACTGTCTATATCTAACATACATACACAATATCATGCCTTTTTCCCGTTGCGGTAGGCAGACTACTTTTTATCATGGTAAAAGGTAACAGGAGAGGACGACGCCTGATGGTAAGCGATGACGTCTACCTATTACAGATAGCGGTGGGCGCTTTTATCGGAAATAGCTTTTTAAAACGTTATCCAAAATAAGCGCCAAAGCGCGCTTTCGAAATTAAGCCGCCTACGCTTAAAAACATTTTTCGTACTACTATATTCGACCATAAAATGACCTTATTCCTACAGCTATACGGCACATTATAAACATTCTTTATTAAATTGATATAACAACCTTATTGCTATGCACATAAGACTCAATATCGGTGGGATCGGTTACAGTTTACAGTATTATACGACTAAAACAAATGCAGCTTGATTTCGTTGAGGCAGACTGACAATGACCCGTTTTTGATTTGTTAGTATTATTTCAAAAGAAACGCAATCGGTATTATGCGACTAAAATAAAGTCTACTTGTTTGCGTTGTGGTAGACTGACAATTATCCGTTTTTGATTTGTTAGCATTTTCAAACCAAACGTGATAATCGGTATTATGCTGCTAAAATAAATTCTGCCTGTTTCCATTGTGGCTGACTGACAACGACCCGTTTTTGATTTGTTAGTATTTTTTAAGGACAACATAATGTTGTCTTCTTAGTTTCATGGATTATTTTTGTTAGTAAATATTTTGTTATTTTGATAAGACGAGCTCGTTTTATGCTCGTTAATTAGAATTTAGAACGTATGCGAACGAAGTAAAAGTGCGTGTAGTCGATGTTTTGCTCATTTAATTGCGCAATGGTGCAATCAATTGCTCAATTATCGAACTTTAATAATTGAACATTGTATATAATATAACTAAAACATAGGTTAGGAAACTGTCAAGTGTAATTATAGTGAGTGATGTATATATGATACGTATGATACGTTACGTCATTACATTACTATTTCAAATAAGCCCCCGTTTTATTACGTTACGATACTTACGATCTTCACAACAATAGTGACTTGCACTGCTTATAGTTTTAAAAGTTTAGCGAAACGCTTATTTTAAGCTGGCTTTTAAAAAAAAGCGCAACGTTTAAGCGTGTTGTCAATTTAAAGCCGTTTATCACATCTCTAATTACAGATATGCATGTCACTGCACAGCGCCTGTTACCTTGAGACATAAAGATGTTGAGTCTCACATGCCCTGTAATTTCACTGGACACCTTGCCATTTCAATCTTAAAACATTCCTATTTGACGGCTGAAAATTAATTGGCAAAGTGGTGGTACCGCCCCAGGTGGACTAGCAGAAGTCCTACCACTACAAGAAGTTCTACCTCTACTTCTTTCCACATGCTACGATCCTGACATACCTCTTTTGCTTCTTCCACTTTCTTTTCTTGAGCGCCTTCATACATGCTCGCCGGTTATAGGTACTTTTGACTTGGCCTTTCTTTAAACCGTCTCCGATCTGGTCGTGATACGTTCGCCTAGGTCGGCCTCTAACAGCTGGCCCATTCACACTCGTCTTATAAATCTGTTTCGTCAATCTTCTTTCATCCATCCTCTCTAGATGTCCAAACCATCTATGCATCCCTATCTCTACTTTTGTCACTACAATTTCTACCACACCACAACATTCCCTTATCACTATATCTAACACTGGCACAATTTTTTTTTAAATTGTTAAACACAATCCAAAATTTCATCGTACCGACGGGACTCGAACCCGCACCCCCCGGATTACTTAGTATCGAACCGTGGCTTAATTGGCAGAGCACCTGGACGTGTAATCCGGGGGGTGCGGGTTCGAGTCCCGTCGGTACGATGAAATTTTGGATTGTGTTTAACAATTTACAAAAATATAAAGTGTGAGACACTTCAAAGAAACATAATAACATTTTTTTATATGCCTAATAGGCTAGCGTTCGACCACTATCTCGCCTGGTGGTAAGCGATGAGGTGGTCGAAGATGGTGAACACGTTAGATCTAGAAAGGTCTGACTCTCAAAGATAGTGGTAAAAACAACTAATATTGTAATTAAGATAGTTTAAAAACTAAAACAACCGACTTCCATGTCCTGCGAGTCAATTTCATTAGCAAGTTTAAGACGTTTATCGTTATATCTCTGGAGACACTTATCAGATCTCGATGAAATTACAATGGGACCACCTCGGAAACGTACCCTACCGATTAAAAAAAGAATCACAATTGACGGAGTAATCGCGTAACATACATACAAAAAAAAACTAACAAACGAATTAAGAACCTCTCGAACCTCTTTTTGGAAGTCGGTTGAAAAGAAAAAAAATGTGTTGTGTTTTTCGTATATTAGTTGGTAATGAATCTACAAACCTACTGTATCAATTCTTTTGAAATCCTCTATCAAAATCAGCAAATAACAAGGGCAATTTCATGAATTAAGCCTTGATGTAGTCGTTTTTAATAAAAATTACTTTTTTTTCAGTATAAACTGTCTTCGAACACACTCCGTTTTAGAATTGATGAAGATTTTGTCCGAAGAATTAAAAGTTAAGGTATGATATGATAATTTTATTAACCGACTGTAAAAAAAGGAGATTTAAAAAAAAAAAAAATTATATATCTTTTTATATATAAATTTATATTCACCGATTTAATTCTCTGTCAATTGTGGATAGATTTTATAAATTCTTTTTAATTCGAAAAATCTGATGTGTTCCGGCAGCTATCCTTGAGAGCCAGTTCCCATTTTAGGCCTAGCGTGCTACCATACTCGATCGCATCATTACTTACCAACAGGTGAGATAGAAAACGAATGTATGTAATTCTGTTTTTTTTTTTTTATAATTCTGAAGATTTTACTTTATATAAGGTTTATTAAGCGATGATATACGCAAGCTGGCTGGCAACGGCTGGTAACAAAGAGCTTAAGATCGAGCTCAGTGGCGTGCCATAGGAGAGGCCTATGTCCAGCAGTGGACGAATACTGGCTGTTAATGACAAAGATGATGATAAAGGTAGTTTTTAGTTAGGGATAATTGTTTAAATGGGTTTTTGTTTGTTCAGGTGGACACAAAATTAGAAACCGCAAGAGAAATCGCAGAAATGTACAATCAGAGGCTAATTTTCCCACCAGGTAACTATTATTTTAATGTACGTAATTGTACGTTTAATGTGTTTGTTACGGTTAATGTGTTTGTACGTCTGATGTGTTTGTACGTAGAATATAATAGAATTAGTTTATGAGAGACCTATGAGAATTGAAATTGTCATTTAAATAGCAAAAATGCGAGATCGAACCTAGATGCAACGACGGTAACGTTCAAAATACGCTACACGCCTAGGATGTGACCTTGAATTTGCGTCACAGAATTAACTAATAGTATCTAGGAACTGCGTGTTGCGCATCGTAAAATACACCGTAAATCCGCGCGGTGAGTCTGTATCGCTCGATCAGCTCGCGGGCCGTCAGCTGTCTCTTACTGTAAGGTTGAGAGTTGTGAGAAAACAAATTGAATAGTAAGTAAAGGTGCGCGTCCGATCGAGAGCGCGCGTGACACTACTGAGTACTGACAATAACTTGTCAATCGCGAGGTATCGCCGAGGTACTAGCATTTTCATAGCTGCAGCGCGGAGTGCCAAGCCTGACGATACTAAAAAAGAGAATGTGCGGTCTAGTTCTCAAAGATTAAATAATGTATGATCATTCAAAACAAAAAAACCGACTTCACATGCCGCGATAGTCAAAGTACTGGCTTGTAATTATAATGATGTCATCAAAGTATACAAATTAAATAAAATCAATGAATTTATACAGCATGTAGGCAATATTAATATACGCACATATACACGTCAAAATCATAAAATAAAAAAAATAATAAAAAAATTGCTTATATTGTTTATCTCCATATCTCCGTAGATAATTGTCAGATCTCGATACATTTTTAATGGGACGAAACGGGAGGCATAATCTCTCTAACAAAAAAATAATTTTTCGGTTAAGATTTGACGGAGTTCAGAGGTAACGTACATATAAAAACTTCGACAGTCGTGTCGAGAACCTCCTTCTTTTTGTGGAATCGGTTAAAAAAATGATTATCTATTTATTATTAAATTAAAATTAGATTTAAAAATCATGATTTTATTATCAAAAACGTAGCCCATGTTCATCCTCATGCTATAAAGATCTCCTTGTTAAATTTCAGTATGATCGGATCGTCCGTTTAGACGAGATTAGGTAACAAACAGACAGAGTGACAGAGTTACAAACGTTTTTATAATAGATAGATAGATAGAAAATTCTTTATTGACACACTTAAAAAATAACATACAAGGCATTAATTTAATTAGTATTACAATGGTCGGCCTTATCGCTGAATGTGATTTCTTTCAGTCAACCTTTGGGTTGAGAGGAAAAATACAATAGACGGAGGTTTTTCTAATATAAAATGTAAAATCTCATGTACCTTTTAATATAACACTAATAAATACTAATACTAAATAATGTTAGTCTGGATAAAGAAAAAAACAAACAATTTGTCCACAGATTCAGAACACCTAGCATATTCAGTGCGTGAGTACATAACGTTCGAAGAGTGGCCCACACCTAAAGGTCTACGAGTGAGGAACAAAGCTGCCACCGTCTCAGTCAAGTCACATTGTAATGACGCAGGTACGTCTCATATATTTAGTTTTTTTAGGGTTCCGTACCTTAAATAGGAAAAAAGGAACCCTTAAAGGGACACTTTGTTGTGTCCGTCTGTCAAGACCCTTTATCTCCGGAATGGGTAGAGATATCAAGTTAAACTTATATCAAATGCTTGGGTCTACGCTCTCTTTTGACTGTGAAAAATTCAGACATGTAATTCAACGCGATCAAAAGATATGACCGTTTATGTCGCATTTTTTGCGATTTCACAAGTAATCAAAACCTATAGGGTACTTCCCGTTGACATAGAATCACAAAATTTGGCAACAAGCAAGGTCTACCACTTATATAGGAATACATTTGAAAACCGTAAATATGTAGTTTAAAAACTATAACATGTGAATTTACTTTTACAAACCTATTCGTTGCGGTTCGATCCATAGAAAATGTACGGAACTCTGTACATTTTCTATGGATCGAACTGCAAAGTTAAGTTTGTCCTAGTCCGAGAAGTCGGTACGGAAGCCTCGGTGGGCGAGTCGAACTCGACTTGGCCGGTTTTATTTCAATAAAGCTTACTAGCAATGTGGGTTGCACATGGCTAGTAGTCTCGTTAACCCCTCCAACTAAGCTAAATATGCTTGTGTCTAGAGTGGGTTCACGTCTATAGTGCAATGGGTGGGGATTGAATTTACGACCTTTATTTTTTTATTAATACAGCGTAGCATATCTACCATACTTATAACGATTACGTGCACTTTATTAAGTGCACTGCCTCTATAGTGTAATGTCGTTGGTTTACCAAAGACATACTATAAATACGGTGCATCACTGGCCCGAAAGAGACACGGAGTTTGTCCTTTCTTTTGTAGGGACCATATACAAGGTGTGGTTTTGCATTCTCGGCATATTTGCATAGTTAATTGTAACGGGTACCCTTAATCACTTAATAATATTATTAAATTTCGCCCGTGAATTAATACCCGGATATTTGATAACAATTTTGTGATTTTCAAAATCATCCCCGAGTAATATCAGAAAAACGCTAAGTAAGCTGCGCAGGCGCGTACACACTTACGTAGATGATGTTATGACACTGATAGAGCGGTCAGCTGCGGCTGTGGCGGTCAGTGAAGTGCACCGCAGCCGCTCTATCAGCTGGCTCTATCATTAAAATGTTTTTTTTTAATATTTTTTTTTTACTGATTCTTGTTTTTTACATGGAGTGTACCTACCCCTGCAAATATGGCGAGAATGCAAAACCACACCTTGTATATATATATATACTATACATATCGTATACTACATGATATATATATATATAGCACTGGCAGGTTGTTAAATAAGGATACACTCCCATTTAGGTTCATTTCATTTGGGCCGCTTTGGTGTACATATCAATGACAACCTTACGTTCAGAGCAAACGGCTTAAATTGAATTTGTCTAAAATCTGCTGTGCACTTTCTAATTTATAGTAGAATGTCTTTGGTCTTTTCACACTAGCGTCATTCTGGCTATCTAGAAGTTGGTTCTCCTTCCCCTACATAATAGGGTACTACACCGATTCTTGAAGTGTCTCAATTAGATTCTATAGTGCTAATGAACCACAATAATATCGTTTAAAAACTAAAAAAGAACCGACTTCAATGCCGCGCTATTCATTTTCAGTACCAATTTTGAAATGTTTATTTCAATATCTCTGGAGATACTTATCAGACCTCGATAAAATTACCATGGTACCACACTTGGCATATCTCCTTTCAAACAAAAAAAGAATAATCAATATCGGTTCATAAACGACGAAGTTATCCGCGAACAAACATTAAAAAAAAATATATATATATATATACGGTCGAATTGAGAAACCTCCTCCTTTTTTTGAAGTCGGTTAAAAAAATTCACAACATTTTTATACAATTGTTAAGTACAAAAATTCATTTAAAATCTAACATTTTCAAATTTCGCGCGTAATTTGACGAAAACGCTAGACGCACTGGACGCCATATTGTTCTGTGGTCATAACGTCAGTTGGCTGTGTATACAAATGCAGTGATATGATAGTTGACAGTTGACACTTTTAAGTTTACATAGCCTTATGACGTAATAACATAGCGAAATGGCAACTATTATTTAATGGTGTTATGACACAGATTAAAATAGCTGAAACTTTTGAATTGAATTTTTGTTAAATTTGTTTGAAATTCAGTTTGCTACTTAATTAACTAAAACTAACGTTTTCCGACTGCTTTTCGGCTAAGCTATCTTAATAATATATTTTTAGATTTTTTCCATATAGAGTAAATTACCCTATTTACCTATACATTCTTTATATTTTGATGTACATTGATGATGTTTGTACATCCATGGATATAATACATGTGTTTGTTTCAGGTCTAGTAATTGACGGCAGTGTATCGTTTCCATTCAACGACGGTACCGAGGCGCTCTTAGAAATACATCCAGAAGATTCACTGATGACCGTACATATGGACGACGCTCTGCCACACTGAAACGTATGGTTTCATACCTACACTAGATGATTTACATTTTTTGCATGGTGGTAGGACACTGTCTAGTGGTGGTAGGACACTGTCTAGTGGTGGTAGGACACCGTCTTGGGTTGGTAGGACACTGTCTAGTAATGGTAGGACACCGTCTACGGTTGGTAGGACACTGTCTAGTGGAGGTAGGACACTGTTTAGTGGTGGTAGGACACTTTCTAGTGGAGGTAGGACAGTGTCTAGCGGTGGTACGACACTGTCTAGTGGTAGTAGGACACTGGTTAGTGGTGGTAGGACATTGTCTAGTGGGGGTGGGACACTTTCTAGTGGTGGTAGGACACTGTCTAGTGTCCGCCTGGCCAGCTTCCACCCTCAAGTTAGAAAATCTGTCGCTAAACATGTAATGGGTTCCGGTAGCTGTCCTTGAGAGCCAGTTCCCATTGTAGGCCTAGCGTGCTACCATCTTCGACCGCATCATCACTTACCAACAGGTGAGATAGTAGTCAAACGCTAGCCTATATGAATGGCAAAATAAAATACGCAGCATCTACAGGAAATTAAATTTATTAAATTTAGGCAACCGCTTAAAGGCTTGATTCCGATGCGCCTTTAATCCTGTAGATAAATTATTTACACAAAATGTAAATGTATGAAACTAGGGTAAAATTAAATATTGACATAATGATGCGGTTATAGCCCAATGGCTAAGGCGGTCGGCCTATCGATCGTGAGGTCGTGAGTTCGATACCCACCCATTGCTGGTGTGAGTGGTAGGAACTGGCGATTTTTGGTAGCGCTTTGTTAGTAAAAGTTTTCAGTTAATGTAGACAGATGTGGTTAATATGCTGAATATGATGTATAGCTGTTATATACAGAGTGATGCTACAAGATTGGTGGGCAGTGAATAAAAATATATAAATGTTTAAAAGTCAATATGACACGATTCCTTTACTAAGTAAATAAAATAAACTTGGGTCAATAAAAATAAGTACATGCGTAACGAGTAAGGGATCCAGGAAAGTTTTTTTTTTAAATATAAGTTTTAAAACGACAAATTTTATTGATAAAATAAATAAAGTAATATAAAATATTCATCACGTTTAAAAAAAATCCTAAATCGTTGACGTTTGGTTTGAACAAATGTATCTAACCTAACCTATGTATCTCTTATGGTCGGTTTCTGAGGTACATTTATTGAGAGATAATCTACTCAATTGTACCGTTATTGAATAGATAAACTCTCAATAAATGTACTCAGAAACTGGCCATTAGTCTAATAGACTTCTTACCATACTTGACACATTTTGATCACCCTGTATATAATATAGCACAACATAAAGTGTCCGAACACCCTATAGATGTAACGTTAAAAGTATTGATCTATGTAAACCTGTGATTAGACGTAAGCTAATTTTATATCAATTTGTTTGTATTTAGTAGATTTTTAAGTATATTTTAGGTGCAAGACTGATCGACGGGAGTACGATTGGACATGTTCTTTTCATAGAAGTAATTTGTCAATGTTTTTTTTCTGTACTAGCTGTGCCCCGCGGTTTTACCCGCGTAGACATCGTTCTCGTGAGAATATCGAGATAAAAAGTACCCTATGTGTTATTCCAGGGTCTAGGCCAGTGTTTTTAAACCTTTTTCAAGACGCGACCCCCTTACTATGAAAAAAAAATTCGCGACCCCCTACTTGCACAATGTGTATTTTATTATATTACTAGCTTCTGCCCGCTACTTTGCTCGCATGGCCTACAGGAAAAAAATTAGGTACATTGTTTTTTCTTTTTCAGAAACAAATATTATATGCGTTCTCACTTCCCATTCAATGCTCTTTAATTACCTAATTTATTATTTTCGTAATAATAGTATATTTACAAAGTATGTTTTTGAGACCCCCCGCGACCCACACGTTAAAAACATTGGTCTATGCTATCAACATACCAAGTTTCAGCTCAATCGGTTGAGTAGTTTTAAGCTTGAAGAAGTAACAACTTAACATTCACAAACTATTTAATTAAAATATTTCAATTTGATCAAACAAAACTTATTTAATATATTTAATATAGTCTTCATATTATTTTTATACATCCATGCCAATATTATTTCGTGAAAAGAACGTGTACTATTTTACTAAGGAAAGACTAACTAGCTAAAAGTTAAATTTTGTTTGAGTAAGGTAAAGTCTGGACTTTATTGTAATGTAGTTTGATTGACATTAATTTGTAGATAAATAAGACCTAGTTGAATTTAAATATGCAGGGGGTTTTATGAGATGAGACCGTAAAGACATTACAGTTTTTTTTATATCTTATAAGCTACTGTTTGACCACTCTCTCGTCTATGGCCCATAGATAAAGAATCGGCCAAGTGCGAGTTGGACTCGCGCACTGAGGATTCCGTACACATTTGTCAAACTAAGTTAAAGGACTAACTTAACTTTGCAGTTTGATCCATAGAACATGTATTGCACCAACCGCAAATAATAAGTTTAGTAAATTCACTTTTTGTTTGTTATTTAACTTCACATTTACGGTTTACAGATTTATTCCTAAATAAGTGGTTCAAGACGTTGTTTCTTGTCAAATTTCATGATTCTAGGTCAACGGGAAGGAAACTAGGTTTTGATACCATTTTAAAAGCGCAAAATATGCGGCAATATGCGACATAAACGGTCATATCTTTTAATCGCGTTGACTTATAAGTGTGATTTTTTCACAGCCTAAAGAGACCGTAGCCCCGAGTATTTGATATACGTTTCAACTTGATATCTCTACGCGTTCTTGAAAAAAAGGGATCTTGACAGACTTGACAGACAGACGACATACGGACAACAAAGTGATCCTACTATGGTGCCTTTTTTCATTTTGAGATACGGAACCCTAAAAAAGATCCAAGATAACCCCCTTACGGTCCCTTTTCACAATCCATCATTTACCTTGCATAATTCTTATGCTTGAGCTTAAAGATAAAGAGATTAATTAGCTCATAATAGTTGTCATAAAGTAACAATGAAATATAAATATTATAAGTAAGTAAATAGACAATACAATATGAATCAATCACCTGTATTCATAAAGATAAGAAGATTTTGACAATTCACAATTCGGTGGACACCTATCTATCACTTATTGTCAGTAATATAAAGAAGGAAAAGAAAGAATGTAAATTATGGAGGGAAGGAGAACTAACATCTAGATCTAGATGGTCAAATTGAAAAAGTGTCCGAAAAAGAATATACTTATAGAATAGAATAATTCTCTATTGTACATCAAAATAAAACATACAGAAAATATTTCATAACGAAACAATGGTAATACAATGGGCGGTCTTATCGCTTGAGAGCGAGTTAATTTAGCTTAAAAGTGTAGTAAATAATACAATAGTTCAAGATACCTAGAATGACGCTTGTGTAGGCAGACTGTATGATAAGATCCAAGACATTCTACTATAAACTAGACTGTGCACAGCAGATTTTTTACAAACTCAATTTTATCTGTATGGTTTGAAAATAAGGTTGTAATTGCTAAAATGTATCAAAACCGGCCGAGCGAGAGGATGGTAGAACGGAGTGTGTCCTTGTCTAACAGCCTGCCAGTGCAAAATATGTATTATATTGTATTATATATACTAATATATTTATTTGTTTCGTGGTCACCACAAAAGAAAGGGACAAACACCGTACAAGTGTCACCGTACATCTCGTTCAGTCCGGGTTTTGCGCCTAGTGCAGAGTCATGTTTATAGTATGTCTGTTGATAAGACCTTAATAGTTATTAGACGTATTAATGTCATAATAATATATTTTAATCAACCAAGAAGATGGAATCAATGGAGGTTGCATGTAGAATTACTCTTGTAAGACTAAAAATAAATGACCTCAAATCATGTTTTCGCTCTTTTCTTCATGTTAATTTTAGTGTTTGACAGAAAATTAAAAACTGTTCTTGTGAGTGTGAGTGGGATAGAAACAAACCTGCAGGACTAGCATGGCCTTATCCCCGAGGGAAAGACAAAATTATTTCCCTGTTTTTCGCCACTGACAGGAGATCAACACAACTATTTAAACGCTTGGTGAAGTTTAACCGCGAGTTTTGATTTTGTTTCGTTTTAAAAAGTTAAAAAAAAGAATTGATTAAACGTCAGCGGGCATTTATAATTGTCGAAAAACTTTGCTTATAATTTGCCTTCTCCACCAAACAAAACACGGATAGGTGGAAAGACAAAATAGTCCCCTTGCCATGCTAGCCCTGCAGGGGTGAATAAATGTGTCTTCACGGCATTGTTCTCCATTGCACCTTTATTAAATTAACCAATAACAACACTTTCTGGCTACAGTACCTTTCATTCGCCATCTTACTTTGACGGACACTTTTCCATGTTTGGAGATTGGTCCTACACAGTAGGACCCGCGAGCACTGAGACATAGTATTGTTTATGAATACGGATGTAAGCCTATTAAGCTAGAGACAAACTGAGGCCACGTACGCAACGTATGCAATACATTATGATATCTGGACTCTTGATTTTATATGAAAATCTATGCAATAGACACTTGTCGTATGCAACGCGTGTGTGTGTAAGTGTGTTTCTATTACATACATTTATTATAATGTATGCAACGCGTACGCGGGCTCCGTTTTTCTCTAGCCTTAAGATGTTCGGAGACTGTCAAGCGGCAAGCACGTACATTTGTTTTGTAGCCTAGCAGCTTGATGCAGCCGTCAAGATTTTCTCACTTCATACCTGATCGTTCTACAGGTAGGTAGCGTCGTCTGACATGATCCACGTAGTAACTGTTATATAATCTATGGTTATGCTTGGTCAAGCCGTCGCGTCAAGCATAAAGGATAAAAACACTTCAAGCACGTAATGCTTAACTCAAGCATCAAGCAGACATTGTAAACGGTCAAAATGCTTGACTCAAGCCAAAAGTTCTTGCCGCTTGACGTTTGACCGTCTCCGAAGCTTTTTAGTAACGTAACAGCATATGTAAATACAACTATTTATCAAACCACTGTATTTAATTGTGGGCGTAAGTGTAATAACTATAATAAGCATCACAGAACTATTTATGGAAAAATATACCTTCGTTGCGAATTTAAAATGATTTTTATTTGTTATTTATAAGTTTTAATACAATTTAATGTTAGGTACAGTATGATATATACCACTGAAATATAATTACCAAAAAAAATTAAGTGTGGTTCAGTCACTATTACTGGCTAAAAACATTTAAGTATAATTCAAATAGTAATGTATGTAATATGTAACATGATCGTACAAAACGAAAAAGCCGATATCACATGTTGTGATAGTAAAAATATCCACTAGCCCTAATCAGTCATCAAGGTATCAAATTTGTTTATATTGTTTATCTCTGGAGATAATTATCAGATATCGATAAAAAATTTAATGGGACCAAACGGGAGGCATAATCTCTCAAACAAAAACATACAGACGAATTGAGAAATTCCTACTTTTTGTGAAGTCGGTTAAAAAAAAGGCACTTGTCACGCACGAAGCTGTCAAGTGTCAATTTAAATAATAATTGGTTGCCTGTAAAGTTGGTTTACGGACGATAGTTTAACGTGACAACGACGTAACAAAACATTGACGTTCATGTTCAATATGCATATCCATATTGACATTCATACAACAAAACATTGATGAAATCGGCGCATGCGTACAATGAGCGTAACGGGACACTTTGTCGTGCATGCATGCAGCCGGCGTTCATCGATTTATTAGGCTTTGTCAATTAGTCAAAAAATATTTTTTGAAATCGGTTAAGATTTGACGGAGTTCTGAGGTAACTAACAAAGAAAAAAATACAGTCGAATTGAGAACCTTTTTTGTGAAGCCGGTTAAAAATAAACATAAATTGATTATCCCAATATAAGGAAAATAATTGGTAAACCATGGATTAAATATTAAGCGGGTGTAGCATTTAAATAATAATAATAATAATATGAGAAGGATAAAACTATACAATCACTAGTATGAGAGAGCGAGATGAACAACATTTTTTTATCCTTTACCTGCGTATGCGATTAAACTATCCAGCAATGTGTAACGTAACATAATGTAACGTTACGGAGCCCCGGATGAGGCCTACCGCACGCTACATCCCTAAAGGAACCAGGAACCTAGACAATAAAATATGGAAGACGGGTTATAACATTTATATTCCTATAGATTCTACAAAAATCTACGGTACTTAACTTAAACAGAAAACTATCACCGCACTTCGGGTCCATTACTCCATTATCCTTTCCTGGTATGAAACAGCAAAGTCCTTAGTCAAGGTGAGAATCCCCGTCAACAATCATTTGGTGTAGTATTACAGCATTTCCGGAAACATCGGTAGGTATAACAGTTTAATAAGACTTGGACGATTATAAATTATGCCTAATTAGAGTTGTCATTATTGCAGCAGGCATTTGCTATAATTCCGGACTTGCCTTCCCAGGCTTAGCAACCGCAACCGCCGCAACCACTAGTGGTGGGGAGGGCAACCATCAAACGAGTAAATGCAGTAGCCCCCGCTTTGGGCCCCGCCAATATAACCTCCGTAGTACACCGGCATTGCTCACTTTTATTTATATTATTTTTGTACAATATATTGGACTTGATTTTTATCATTATTCCTCCATTTCTTTTCCCAGACTGACTTCCTTGTTTTTTCCGTACCCATGGCAACGTGACCCGTCATAAAGAAACAAATCGTTTTAATACAAAAGAGTATATGTGTGGCGACCTCGCCTTATTTTATAACGTTCGAACTCCTTGTTGACAGCTTAATTTTCTCATCCGATATATTTGAATGTTTTCATATGTTGATGGTAGAATTAGTTGTCAGGGATTCTGACATTATTTTTTTCAGTAGTAATATATTTTTCTTCAAGCAAAAGGCTTTTATATGGATATAAGAAAATATTAAGTTTCGCGTGTTCTCAGCATGAAAAGCTGCTGCGATACGTCGAATGTATTTAGAACATAATATTATATCCAATAAACAATGATAAAGTTGTAAATAACACCAAGCATTGTTATTATACGTTTCCTGAGCAAATGAAATATACCCGGTCCACTTCTGCGTAAAGGACCGCGCACTAAAAGATAAGTACCCAGACCTTCCTATTAATCTAGAAGAGGACCTTTCTCTGTTCTTCCCCGGCTCTTACGCCTCAGCCGTAAAACGCCGGAACTGCAAGTGCCATCCCATTCCTGTCTCCATATTTAAGTAACAGTAGATAGGGTTGGCACACATAAAGTAATTGGGATTTCCCGGGAGTTTTCCCGGAGGTCCCAAATTGGTGACCAGCGACGGAGTGCTGAACAGTGCAGAGCTGCAACTAGACGACAGGAGCCTAGAAGATTCCGTCGTCTTACCTCTTTTAGTGTGTGAAAGTGTCAAGGTACCCAAATTCGTCAGTTCCTGTCCCGGATTGTCGCAAACGACATTCCGAGGTCCCTGTTTATTTTTTTTAAGCGGACGCTGCCGGCGCATTCCTTTTATGTGGCGAACTTAATTATGTGTTTTTAGAATTTTTGTTTTTCTATATCGTAGTTAGGCTATGCCTATAGGTGTAGATCGCCGCATCACGATCATTCTAGCCCAGAACAGCCTTGTAGAACCTAGAAAGGAATAAAAATTAATTTCCTTTGTTTGTTTTTCCCTGTTGTCATTGTGCAATTGTTTTCTGTGCTTTGAAAATTTTCAGATTGGTACCTTCTGGAAGTTTTTTACTTCCCGGACGTGCAGTTGGATTGAAAGGCGTCGACGATGACGGGACAAGAGGCTCGTCCGTCGGGACCGACTGCAGAAAGGGAGGCGTTCTTCGAGGCATCGAATGATAGTCAGGATGGGCAAGTATGCGTCGGCCGGGTGAGTATTCGTACACCTGTTTTTTGTAAGGACAGGCCTGCCCTGTGGTTTGCCAGTCTTGAGTCGCAATTCTGTATTAATAAAATCACTCAGGAAGTGACAAAATTTTCTTATGCCGTGGTACACTTAGATATTAGTTGCACCAGGGAGGTCGAAGCATTGATTATTCGACCCCCTGCCGTTTCCCCGTACACCAAGTTAAAACAAGCGATTGTCTCGAGTTTCTCGCAATCGCATGAGGAAAACATCAGACAGTTATTAGGTGGCGAGACAATCGGGGATAGGGAGCCGTCCTCGTTTTTACGGCATTTAAGGACGCTCGCGGATAAAAATTTTCCGGAGGAGGTTCTCAAATCGATTTGGCTTAGACAACTTCCTCTGCAAATCCAAATTGTTATAGAGGCGCAGCCATTGCAGGAATTAAATATAACGGCACAATTAGCGGATCGCTTATTTGAAATTATATCGCAAGATCCGTCGCAGTCTTGCAGTGTGCGTACAGCCGAACCGTCCAAACCTTCCAAGATTTCGGAGTTGGACGAAGTTAGAAGCCAGGTTTCCACGCTGGCAGGGATGGTTGCATCGGCCATGGATAGTAGTTCTCAAGATGTCCGGTCGCTTAATAAGAATCATTCCTGTAACAAACAAAATCGCGGCCGAAGTCGTAATAATAATAATAGTAGGTCGCGTGTTAAAAATCAGAATTTGTGCTGGTACCATAATCGTTTTGCCGGTAGGGCTTCGAAGTGCGTTCGGCCCTGCAATTGGAAGGCAGCACAATCTGGGCAACGCATACCGCGGTCGGTAGCAACTATGAGCGACCGCGGATTTAAAAGTCGTAGGTTGTTCGTTAGTGATCGTGCAACTAAAATAATTTTTTTAGTAGATACAGGTTCGGATATCTGCTGTTTCCCGCGACGCTTAATAAAGGGTCGTTTAGGGGAGAGCGGGTTCGAGTTGTTTGCCGCAAACCAGTCATCTATTAAAACCTACGGCACAACCACTCTTCATTTAGACTTCGGTTTAAGAAGAGAGTTCACTTGGAACTTTGTAATCGCGGATGTTAGCACTCCAATTATTGGCTCAGACTATTTGACCCACTATAATTTGTTACCCGACTGCCGTCGACAACGGATAATCGATGGGGTTACCAAACTGAACGTTGTAGCTACTGCAGCAAACGTTGCGCAGTCCAGTGTTAGGGCCATCGTACTCCCGAGTAACAGTTATACGGATTTGCTTTCAGATTTTCCCGATATTACGCGCCCACCAGGTATTGATAGGGTAGTCAGACATTCGACTAGGCACCACATCGAAACAACAGAGGGACCACCTATTTCGTGCAGACCACGACGGCTGGCCCTGGCCGATAAACTTCGTGTGGCGCAGCAAGAGTTCGACGCAATGGTTCGAGCTGGTACAGCTAGGCCTTCGGATAGTCCTTGGTCATCACCCTTGCACCTAGTTTCTAAAAAGGATTCAACCTGGCGTCCGTGTGGCGATTACCGGATATTAAACGCGCGAACTATCCCGGATAGATATCCGGTTAGGCATATCGGTGATTTTGCTAGCAACTTAGCTAAGTCAACGGTATTTACGACCGTAGATTTGGTTAAAGCTTACAATCAAATTCCCGTGTTTAAAGGGGATATTTGCAAAACTGCGATTATAACACCGTTCGGGTTATTCGAATTTCCCTACATGACATTCGGTTTACGAAATGCAGGTCAGACTTTTCAACGATTTATCGATGAAGTCGTGCGAGGCCTCGATTTCTGTTACGCATACGTTGATGACATCCTGGTACATTCCGTGGATAAGCCGAGTCATGCGGAACACCTCAAAATACTGTTCGGTAGGTTACGACAGTTCGGTGTTGTTATTAAACCGGCAAAGTGCGTTTTTGGTACATCTGAGGTTACCTTTTTAGGTTATCAGATCAATGCAGAAGGCACAAAGCCGCCTAACGAGCGAATACAAGCGCTCGCAGAGTTCCCGCCTCCTAAAACTGTGCAGGGAATGCGACGTTTTTTAGGAATGTTAAATTTCTACCGCAGATTTTTACCCGGTGCAGCGAAATATCAGGCACCTCTGGTTGATGCGATTTCATCCACTCAAGGGAAAGGTACACAACCATTCCCTTGGACGGATGCCTTAGAAAAAGACTACATAGCTTGTAGGGATAGCCTCACAACAGTTACCTTGTTGTCACATCCTGATAGTAACGCGCAGTTAGGTTTATTTACCGACGCGTCAGGTACTCATGTAGGCTCGTGTTTACAACAACGTAAGAGCGAGAATGAGAGTTGGCATCCCTTAGCCTTTTTCAGTAAAAAATTAACAGAAAAGCAGAAGGAGTGGCCCGCTTATTATAGGGAACTCCTAGCTGTTTACGAGAGTGTTCAGCATTTCAGACATTTCTTGGAAGCGCAACATGTGACCATATTTACGGATCACAAACCTCTAATTTTCGCGTTTAAACAGCGAAGATAAAAGTTACCACCGGTTCAATTAAACCAGTTGAGTTTCATTAGCCAATTTACCACTGATTTCGTGTACGTTAAAGGCGACGACAATGTAGTGGCAGATGCAATGTCGCGCATAGAGGCAATTTCTCTTACAGACGACTACGCTGCTCTGGCTGAAGCTCAGAAGGTGGACGAGGAACTTGTTACGTTGCGAGCAGATTCTTCTTTGAAATTAGAATCTGTTCCTATTCCAGGAACGGATATTTCTGTAACATGCGATGTATCAACGGGGAAACCGAGACCGTATTTACCCGCATCCTTTCGACGGCCTGTATTTCTCAGATTGCACAATCTCGGCCACCCTAGCGCGCGCACAAGCGCACGCCTGGTCGCAGATCGTTACATCTGGCCGTTACTTAGGAAAGATTGTATGTCTTGGGCACGTTGTTGTGTCTCATGCCAGCGTAGCAAAATTACCAGGCATGCTACATCTCCGTTAGGCAATTTTGCCAGCACAAGTTCTCGTTTTCAGCAGGTACATTTAGACATAATCGGACCGATGCCGCATTCAAACGGTTTTACGTACTGCCTCACCGCAATCGATAGATTTACGAGGTGGGCAGAGGCATGGCCGATGTCATGTATCACTGCTGAAGAGGTAGCAAATACCTTTGTCAACGGGTGGATTTCGCGATTTGGTGTACCACTCGTTGTCACTACTGACCAAGGCAGACAGTTTGAGTCTACCTTGTTTAATGAGTTGTTACAGTTTTGCGCAACTAAGCGAATTAGGACAACCAGTTATCATCCGCAAGCTAATGGGATGGTAGAACGTTTACACAGACAGCTTAAGGCTGCTTTAATGTGCCATGCAGAGACATGGAGTAAAGCCTTACCGCTGGTTCTGCTAGGTATTAGAACAGCACTCAAGGAAGACTTGAAATGTTCTGCTGCCGAGTTATTATATGGAGAGCCTTTGAGACTTCCAGGGGATTTCGTGGTACCATCCTTGCCAACCAGTGATAGTAGTGCGCATGATTTTTTGGCACAGCTACGTAAGGTTGTGGCAGATCTTCGACCAATTCCTGCGTCTCGGCATTCGTCTCCTTCAGTTTTCACTTTTAAAGAAATGTCGACCACTACGCACGTGTTTTTACGTGACGATACGGTCCGACGTTCTCTTCAGCCACCCTATACTGGACCATATAAGGTCCTCAGTAGAGGGGCAAAAACCGTCACGATTGATGTGGGGGGAAAAAGGCAGGAGGTAAGCGTGGTCAGAGTTAAACCAGCACATCTCGAGGCTGAGGATGATCATGTATCGACCTCAGTGCAACCAGGCAGCAACCCATTGGACGTACCTCTCACGGTGCCTGTTCCTCCGGTCGGAAATTTAATTCCATTGCCTGCCTCGAAGGAGTCTCCTCCACCAGCCTTGGATCCTGTCGTTTCGACGCGTTCTGGACGTCGAGTCAAATTTAGGGATGTTTTGGATCTGTGAATCCTTAGTCCCGAGATAATTTGAGTTTTAGTTAATGTAAATTGTTATTTTGTATAATTTGGTTGACCTGACGTCCCGAATTTCAACTTCCTCTATGGTCATCACAGATTTGTTTGATTCTGAATGACTATGGGACAATTTTGTTCATCCTTCCGATTACGGGCGGCCTCCCTTTTTGGTGGGGATGTTCGTCTTCGTGGGGGGGTGATGTGGCGACCTCGCCTTATTTTATAATGTTCGAACTCCTTGTTGACAGCTTAATTTTCTCATCCGATATATTTGAATGTTTTCATATGTCGATGGTAGAATTAGTTGTCAGGGATTCTGACATTATTTTTTTCAGTAGTAATATATTTTTCTTCAAGCAAAAGGCTTTTATATGGATATAAGAAAATATTAAGTTTCGCGTGTTCTCAGCATGAAAAGCTGCTGCGATACGTCGAATGTATTTAGAACATAATATTATATCCAATAAACAATGATAAAGTTGTAAATAACACCAAGCATTGTTATTATATGTTTCCTGAGCAAATGAAATATACCCGGTCCACTTCTGCGTAAAGGACCGCGCACTAAAAGATAAGTACCCAGACCTTCCTATTAATCTAGAAGAGGACCTTTCTCTGTTCTTCCCCGGCTCTTACGCCTCAGCCGTAAAACGCCGGAACTGCAAGTGCCATCCCATTCCTGTCTCCATATTTAAGTAACAGTAGATAGGGTTGGCACACATAAAGTAATTGGGATTTCCCGGGAGTTTTCCCGGAGGTCCCAAATATGTATGATATATGAAAAAGTATGAGGTCGTTAAAGATATGCCACAAATGTTTGGATACAAGTTCTAGTGCACCCATTGGCTCTCACCCGCTGTCATGTATAACCCGACCAAATTACGTTGTTCATTTTATCTTATTATAATATAATAATTTAATTTTTTTTAAATATTCTGACGTAAACGATTGTATGACAGCTGAATGGTTCATTACTTTTTTTTTTCTAATTCCAAGCGTTAAATTCTGCTTTTGCTATGTTTACTTGATAATTGGTTATGATTTATTTTATGATTTATGATTTTGACGTGTATATGTGCGTATATTTATACTGCCTACATACTGAATAAATGCTTTGATTCTTTGATTCTTTGATTCTTCTTATAGCTGGCATATGTATCACGTGTTCATCGTTTTAGTCGGGTTATATCTCCATAGCTATTTCATTCGCATACGCTACTGTTCTCTCTATATATACTTTCTCTATGCCAGAGACACACCCAATGATAGTTTTGGCGTGTGTGAGAGAGACAGTACTACTATGAAACGCCGCAAATCGTGCTGTTGGCACGGGTGGGAACGTCTATGAATGGAGTGCATACGAGATAGACATTTATATAGTATTTCTAGTACTGTGTCCATAAGTTTATCAAGGGTTTTTTGGACTAAACAAATCTTAATAACTTTGTAAATAATATGTGATAATATGTAAAAACTGACAACACATTCATCATTGACAGTCCCATCCTGCAACTGTTCTTACATTTTTTTTGGTACCTAGTTAAAATGTGGTATATAATGGGGGCACACACGGGTCGAACGAGCTATACCAACATCGACGTCATAGCAATTAGACCCCTAATCATTAATAACGCGCGGTACAATCAATTCCGCAACTGGCCGAGGTATGCGGTCGCGGGGAACTGTTTGTAATTGGCGCTTCCGACTAGTTTTGACAGGCGGACATACGTAGTATCTCCTTAGTAGTCTGTGAGGCGGACAGTCATAAATCTCAGATAGAGATGACCATACCAAATTACCGTAAAAAAATATCGATAAAAGCTAAGTACCCTATCGACATGGACGTATATAGTAATACTATATAAGTATACAAACATCAGGTGCACTATCAAGGTTTGGAGAAATCATAACATCTCTGGTCGGATTTGAAAACTGTAATGATTTCTTCTGAATGATTAACTTACGTAATAAGTAGTCATAGATGGCGCCACCAATGCATAATTGGGTTAACAAATGCAATCCACTAATTTCGTCGTAACGATACTTCGCACCGTGGCTTAATTGGCAAAGCACCGGAACATGTTATTCCGGAGGTTGCGGGTTCAAGTCCCGTCGGTACGATGAAATTTTGGATTGTGTTTAACAATTTACAAAAATATAAAGTGTGTATCACTTCAAAGAAACATAATATTTAACAATAACATTGCAACAGCAAATCAAACAGTGACGATTATAATGGTTTTAAATAAAAAATATGTATGCCATTATATGTTTTAAGGTTTATTTGTACCGAGTTTTGAGTGAAATGGACCAAAGAATACGCGGAAACAAACATTTCTAAATTTTCAATGATTTTTCCAAACCAAATCATTTTAAACATCACCTAGAGAGAGATTTGAAAAATTAAAAAATACGTTGATCATTATATGTATTAAGGTGGTTCGATTTCCATACAAAAGTATATTGACAAATACGAGTAAATGGATCATAAAATTGCAATGAAATCACATCTATTGGTTTTTATACAACTCTTTACATACGCGAAATCCAATCTTACTACATAATTTGATTAAATAATATGAAAACTAGGATCGAGATTTTAATTAATTTTTGTCAATATGTGAGTGAAGTTTTTACAGTGTCATACGCTAAACTCATTGGTGTGTATTGCCGCGATTGTCAGACGTTGCCAAACCGTGCGCTCGCTGAAAAGGCGACGTTGCCAGACCGCTTACATGCGAGTCGTCGCTTTTTCAGGACTTTTTCAAGTTTTCATTAGCATTACAGTACCTATTATTATAGTTTGTGGCCTTCAAATATTTCGTCGGTTTATCGGTTAAGTTAGACTCTAACAAACTCAAATTTAGTTTTATTTTGTTTCTAACCGACTTCAAAAAAGGATGTTTCTCAATTCGACCGTATATATTTTTTTATGTTTGTTCGCGGATAGCTTCGTCGTTTCTGAACCGATTTTGATGATTCTTTTTTTGTTGGAAAGGTGACATGATGTATGTATGATAAATCTTCAGAGATATGGAGATAAGCACGTCAAACTTGGTATTGAAAATTAATAGCGTGGCATTTGAAGTCGGTTCTCTTTATTTAAGTTTTTTTTTAATCGATCTTATCGCTTAGTGTTTATTGGAAATTTTGGAACATATTGGCATTTTTTGTAATATTGAAATTGATAGGTACCCCAAGTTTTGAAATTTCGATATTTTTAACCGACTTTAAAAAAAAATGTTTCTCAATTCGACCGTATAGTATTTTTTTATGTGTGTGGATATCTTCGTCGTTAATGAACCGATTTAGATAATTATTTTTTCGTTGGAAAGGAGATATCCTAAGGGTAGTACCATTGTAATTTCGTTGAAATCTGATAAATATCTCTAAAGATATAGAGACAAATACCTCAAACATGGTACTGAACATTAATATCGCGGCATTTGATGTCGTTTCTTTTAGTTGGGACTACCTGGGAAGGGCTTTTAAAACAAAAAAGAAATAGAATTTTCCAAATCGATTTAGGTATCTTTGAGTAATCGGTGAACATCTTTGAGTATTCTGGCTGAATACTCAAAGGAAAAGGCTACCGTTTTTTACCTTTCGGCTACGGAACCGTAAAAACGAGATTGATTTTATTAAAACGGACAAGAAGCGTATATTTAGAGATTTCACAGTGATCAGGACCACTAGGTTCAACACCGTAGTATTCACCGACTGGTCTTTTCATCGCTCTTATACGAATACGAAATAGCCTCGATACGAAAGTATTTAACGTGTGCGTCCTGCCTGTTATTACTTACGGAGCCGAGACGTGGACACTGATAGTGCGACTGGTTCACCAATTCAAAATCGCTCAGCCAGCTATAAAGAGGGCTATGCTTGGGGAGTCTGTCTGAAGAATCAAATTCGAAATTAACTCATCCGTCAGAGAACCAAAGTTATCGACATATCTCAAAGGATTAGCTAGCTGAAGTGGTAGTAGGCTGTTCACAACTGTCGTAGAACCGATAACAGTTGAGGTAGACGTGTTTTAGAGTGGAGACCACGGCTCGATAAACGCACTAAAAGTATCTTTTTCGTAATAGTGTAAGGCGCCCTCCAGCTATATGGAGCGAAGACATATGCAAGCTGGCTGGCAGTGGTTGAAAACAAAGAGCTGAAGATCAAGCTCAGTGGCGTACTGTAGGTGAGATAGCCTGATGATGGTGATATTTTAGAGGCCAATTTAAAACCAACATCAGCTTTTCATTCATAGATAAATCGATCCGATCCTGTCAGACCATCTGTCAGATCATTCTCAAATACGTCTTTGTATACCAATAAACGGACTAACTAACGGAATAACTCTTTAACCGACTTCACAAAAAAGGAGGAGGATCTCAATTCGACGGTATTTTTTCTTCATGTTTGTTACCTCAGAACTTCGTCAAATCTTAACCGATTTCTTTATTTATTTTTTTGAGAGATTATACCTCCCGTTTGGTCCCATTCAAATTTTATTGAGATCTGATAGTCATCACGGTAATATTATAATATTACCGTGTAATTATTTCCGGAGATATGGAGATAAACAATGTAAACAAATTTGTATACCTAGTGAAACTTGAATTTAATTAAAACAACTTTTTAAAAAGCACAATTTTAATTTGCGTCCGATACGCATGAGCGAAGAATTAATAATGAATTAAATCTAACACATAAATCAGCACTACAGCTACAGGGATTTACCGGGGATTGTTTTGCATTCCAGCACAATTCAGCACATCCCGTTGTCTAGACGCTTACACGGCAGTTTGCGTGTTTATAGTTATGACACGATCGCTAGTACTGGAATGCATGACTTCTCCCTCCCTCACTTCGAAATTATCGGGTGAACACCTGTGAACCCGAGAATTTCGATACATAATATATTTCTTAACATAATATACAATGACTAATGCTAAGATTATATATAAAATCAATGTTCCGACACTTATATCCTTTACGTTAATAATGCTATTTTCACTGATATCTCCATTTACACTTTCACTTTTCGTTAACACATTTGATAGATGTTGTAAATTAGACAGTTCAACTTCATCCAGGTTGACAGGTCCAATCTCCGGGGAAGACGTCTTTACTGGAGGTATATCGGGCAGGTTGATGATTGGTAGTGCAGGTAAGTTTATGTCTAACGTATTTCCTTGGTGTTTCCTCATCTTGATTCCTCTGATTTCAGCTTCACAGTCATCATCAGCAGTCAGGATGTATGTACCTTGGATATGGTTGTATGTGATCTCTTCTTTACAGGTCTGAGTAAGTATGATACTTGACCTCGTGTAAATCATCCATCTGTTGAGTTGTATCTTTTCGACCTTGACGTCTTCTATTTTAACTGGAATCGGCTTGCATTGTGTTGTATCGTCAGCAAAGGTGATCAGGTTAGCAACGCATACATCCTTAACAAAGGATGGTGCATAGTCTTCTTCACACAGGAACAAAGACTCGTCTACTTCTCTGCAGGGGCGGTGGAGCGACACAGTTTTCAACCCTTTCGCCAAGAGGTAAGGGAATTTAGGAAGGATGAGACATGTTTCGTTGAGGGTGTTGGTAATAGGCAGAGGAAGAATTTTATAGTACATATAAATATCGTTCTCAACAAGAGGTATATCTAATATAAAAGTTATTTGATTTTCCTTTATATAGACTTTTAAATTAATACATTGTTCCAACTTTAATATATTCTCTGACTTAACAGGGAAAATAAGCTTATTTAGTTTTTCAATATCATGTAACGTTATCAGTAGTTCATTTGTGTCAATAATAGCTTGATGTAACATTCCTAATTTACTAAAAGCGACAGTTGTCTCAATCTCATCCAGTTTTGAATAAAGCGTTTGAAAGTTATGTAAAAAAAGATTATAAACGTTTACTATTTTTATGACACTCTGATTATTACTTGTGTCATTTAGTTGTTTTCTGATATCCCAAATTGCTTTGTCTAATTGGATGAAATTGTTTTTAGTGTTATTAGTAATATTTACTAATGACTTCAACATTTCAGCAATAACTGTGACCTTCTTATCCATTGCATTTTGTTTTCCTTTTATACCGCTTATTAACGCATCGTACCTTATAGCGTCGTCATTGTCTAAATTTCCTGACACTAACTTAATAATAGAACCTAGAGGGTTTAAAATGCCACGCTTACTTCTTTTTGATGGTAATAATTGATGTAGCTTTTGTACAGTTAAATTGCGAACATAATCCGTTTGGGTTTTTATGTCGTTTAGTTCTGAAGTGAGATATTTCTGTCCAAAATGACTCAATACGTGTTTATTTAAGTTGGTATACCTATTAACATTAAATTCTAAATCCTCACGAATTAAACTTAAGTCTAAGATCTTAATTAAAGTCCACTTATCGTTACTAATGAGTGCCTGGCCTTCCTTTATCGGGAGTATCCCGGGGTTGCGGTCGATCCGCTGTAGTAGAAGGGCCAGGGCCGCTGATACCTGCACCAGGATCAGGACGAACCTGTGAAGGGCGTTTTAAATCCTTTATAGGTGCTTTTGTTTCACGACCTTTTATTTTTAACGGTACGATGTTTCAACTATTTTTCCAGTCACTCTAGCTTTTGTATAACGAGAGAGCAGAAGTAAGGACAAGCTCCTTACTTCTTCTTTCATTCACACCTTTTACATAGATCGTATCACCATCTTTAACTATACTGTAACTATTCTGTTTCACCTCCATGCTTTTCTTTAATTCTTTCTTTCTTATCTATTGCTTTATTAGTTATATACTCGTATAAATATTTTGTACGTTTTTTATGGTCTTGAACTAATTTTTGGGTGTATTCTTTGTTGAACTCTACATTAAAAGAACTTGTAGCATCAGTATGTCCGAAGACTACGTCGAATGGGGTTAAGCCTGTTGTACTATGTATAGTTTGATTGTAAGACATAAGCGCATATGTCATTACCGATGCCGCATCAGTAAACTTATGTTCGTAGTTTGCCAATCGATAAATCTCTATCAGAGTCGAGTGAAATCGTTCGACGATTCCCATCGAATTCGGATTCTGAGGTGTGCCTATGTGTAAATCTATTTTATAGAAATTTAGGGTTTCTTTCATTAAAACATTATTAAATTCCGCACCTGAGTCGGCACTTATTCTTTGTGGAACTCCATACATAGAGAAGTATTTAAGCAGAGCTCTTATGACTTCAGGTGTGGTTTTGCTGCAGATTTCGATTGCCTGTCCGATTTTACTGAAAGCATCGACTATTGTAAGGTAAGCTTTTCCATCTATACTGAACACGTCTATGAAAATTTCTTGAAATGGTTTAGTCTGGGTTTGAGTCAATTGAAGTTCTGGCTTTAAAGGTCTCAATACTCAATACTCAATCATTTATTGCTTCATATGTACATCGCATTATACAGGTGTCAGGTATAAAAGGCAACATATGACCCTGATAGGGTATCGCAAAACAGGACTTAGCCAGCGGACCGATTTCTTAATACTTATAAAAGAAATTTACATACTTCCATTTTAATAATAATATATTATGAGTGATACTGTTATTTATTTGTTGTTTAATTTATTTATTTTTACCGCCTATTTGTTTTTTGTTTAATCTTTATTTTACTTTGCTATTTGGTTAACTGTTAATTTGTCTTTTAAGAACTCGTCTAGGTTGTAGTATGCCTTTTCGATTAGTAATTGTTTTAGATGAGTAACAAAAATATTATCATTTTCTTCACTTTTAAGACATTCCGGTAGCTTATTATATATTTTCACGGCCATTACGTAACTGCCTGAACTATGTATTTTCATTTTTGACCCGGGATGAATCAGGTTATATTTGTATCGATTTTTCTCTCCTCTAGGACCGTCTATTTTTCTTTTGAATAAATGTGTGTAGTTACGAACGAATTTGCATTTTGCCAGTATATATATAGATGTGAGTGTTAATATTTTATTTTCTTTAAAGTGAGGCTTGCAACTTTCGGGAATTTGTATGTTAACGAGTATTCGTATGCATTTTTTTTGATATATAAAGAGTTCCTGCGCGTCAACACTATTTCCCCATAATATTATGCCGTACGTCAGCCAAGAATACATATATGCGTAATATGCTGTTAGGGCTGTTTTTAAGTCTGTTGCTTGCTTTAGTTCACGTAATGCATATGTAAAGCTACATAATCTTGATTTTTTTTTTTTATGTGATATTTCCAAGTGATACTTGTGTCAATATCAATGCCTAGCAGTGTAAATGAGTCGACTATTTCGATATGTTTATTTTTATAACTGAAAGATATGTCAATAGGATTTCTTTGATGTGGTCTATATTGCATAATTTTTGTTTTTGAAAAATTCACGTCTAGATTATGTTCATTCATCCAATTTGTTACTTTATTAAAAATGTCAGTTAGATTTTCATATAAGTTAAGATTATTTTTGCACGATGTCAAGATGGAAATATCATCCGCGAATAAAACACAGGGTTCGTCAATTGTTTTCGGGAGGTCATTTATGTAAATAAGGAAAAGAATACATCCTAGGACGCTTCCTTGTGGAATGGAATGATTAATCGCAATAGGTGCCGATCGTATTGCGTTTATTATTCCCTTTTTGTGGTCAAAATGTTCCAATTCTACATATTGTTGTCTATTTACCAGGTATGATGTCAGCCACTTATGTGCTAGTCCGCGCACTCCAATCCCGTATAATTTGTCCAGTAGTATATTAAATTGCACTTTGTCATAAGCTTTTGACATGTCAAGTAAAATTCCGATTGCGTATTTTCGTTCATTTATAGTGTCTAGTATATTATTTATGTATTTGTATACAGCCAGTGTCGTGGAACGATTTTTTCTAAAGCCGTGCTGAGAATCATCGAAAATGTTGAATTTTTCACAAAAAGATTCAAGGCGCTTCTGCATTACTTTCTCAAAAATTTTGGAGGAAGTAGGCAGAAGCGCAATGGGCCGGTAATTGTTTATGTCATTTTTTAAACCTTTTTTGTGTATTGGTCTAATTACTGCTATCTTAAGAGATTCAGGGAATGTGCCTTCATTCAATGATTGGTTAATTAGTAAGTAGTAAGGCAGTGTTAGCTCTGTCGCACATTTTTTCATTAATATTGGGGGTATTTCATCGATCCCGTAACTAAATTTACTTTTTAAGTGAATAAGTATTGTATATATCTCGCGTGGATCGGCGGGACGTAAAAACATAGTATTTTCCGTGCGATGAATGACGGGCCTACCGGTCGGAGACGCACCGTTTACTCTGCCTACCGCCGCAAATAAATTGTTGAATGCGTTTGCAATTTGTGAAGGCTCTGATATATTAGAGTGGATATGTAGTTCTATGTTCTTTTTCGTTTTTTGATATTTTTATTTGTACGTTCTTTTATAATTTTCCACATTGTTTTGGTTTTGTTTTCTGAATTTTTCATTTCTTTGACAAATTGGTTTCTTTTAGCTGTGCTGACTATCTTTTTAAGTAATTTGCAGTATTTTTTATAGTGTTTGGTTAGCACCTCTTTTTTATGATAAGTAACAAACGTGTTTAATGTGCGTTTGTTTTTACTGGAAGTTTTTATGCCGCGTGTTATCCATTTACGGTATTTTTGGGGTCTTATTTTGATTTGTTTTTTTGGTATAGATATATTTAGTATGTCAAGAATTAGATTACTGAATAGATTGTAATTTTCATTTACTGTTTTGTCAAATGTTAACAAATTTTGCCAATCAATATCTTTTAAATTATTTTTAAAATTTTCAATATTTTTTGCGTTAAAAATTCTTTTATGTATTTTCCAGGTAGTAGGTCTTTTTTGTAGATTGGTTGTATTTTTATTTTTTAAGTTCACGCCTTTGTGGTCCGAAAACCCGTAATCATTTACTTGTACTGTCAATATATTTTTATTACAGTTTGCAAATACTAAATCTATACATGTGGACGTTGTTTCTGTTACTCGTGTTGCATCATGTACGTATTGGTTAAAATTATACTCTAACATTAGGTCAATTAATTTTTTTGACTGTGTATGTTCAAAGACGTTTTGGCTAAAGTCACCACAAATAAGTATATTTTTAGATTTATCTTTTTTGTTTAGTAATTTTAATAATTTTTCTAATTGATTATAATATAAATCGGTCTGTCGGCTATTCCAATATATGAAAATTACTAAAATATTTATCTTTTCTATTTGGACCGCGCACATTTCTACTACGTATTCGATTGACATGTCCACTATGTCATGTCGTTCGGTAAACTCCAAGTCGTCCCGCAATAATATGCAAACACCGCCGCCCGAATAGTTTCGTCGGCAGTATGACGACGCGATGTTGTATCCGCTGACGTTTATTAATTTTAGTTTTTCGTTAGTCATCCAGGATTCACTGATACATACCAGGATTCAGTGATACATAGGTCGTCTATCGTATTTCATTGTTTTACAGCCTTCACAAGAGTTTATTATTGTTGCTACAGTGAGCTCCATGTTAGGCCAATAGTATGTCCGTCTAAGGTGCACCAGAGTTTCTTTAATGCCTCTATGGCAAGTTTTCCCTATATGATACTTGGAAACTATTAGCTTTTGTTCGTTTTCATTTTCTACATAAACTACTCTCTGGGTGCATTCAAATATCTTTACTGTATCTTTTTTGAAAAGCGCTATTGTAGCCTCTGCGAACTGTTTCCGGTGTATGTCATCCTCGAAATATATAAAATGTTTTATTTTAGGATTGATGTATTCTTTTAAGAATTGCTTAACTAAATCTGGCCTATTTACTGGTAGATGGACTTCCAGTACTTTCTGTTTCGGTCTAGACAGATCTTTTACGGTAAGTTCCTCTTTGAACCAAGTGTAAACGAGTATTTGGCTGGGTTTAGTATCTATAGCTTCGTGTAGAATGGGTATGCCTGATGTGTCTGTTTCGAACATTGAATGTTCTGTTTGAGATTTTTCAGATGCTGAGAGTGTGCTATCGGTTTGAGGTGGTATAGAGAAAGGTGATCTTGGACCATTATTTATTGACATGGTCTTTTCTGAGTCTGATGATAAGACTATGGTGCTATCGGTTTCAACGTTGGGTTTTTGCTGCATTTTTTGTAATTGTTCAATATCTCGCATTACTTCATCGATATGTTTTTGTAACTCTTCCTCACCCACGTTAACTTTCATTGATTGATCGTCACTGTCTATGGCATTTACTTTAATGCGCGATAAGGCATCGGCAACTACATTTTGTTTCCCGTTTTTATATACGATATCGTAATCAAATTCTGCAAGTCTAAGTTTCCAACGCGTGAGTTTACTATTGTGTTCTTTCATGTTATTTAACCATGCTAGGGGACGATGTTCGCTATATATTGTAAAACGCCTACCGTATAGATAGGGTCTAAAGTGTTTAACCGCCCAAACTATTGCAAGTAACTCTTTTTCCACGGTAGTATATCGCGCCTCAGTGTCGTTGAGGGTGCGGCTGGCATATGCAATCGGTTTGTCGGCACCTATTGGCCCTTGGGATATTACCGCTCCGATTGCGTAATCTGAAGCATCGGTGGTCAGAATGAATGGCTTTTCAAAATCCGGAAATTGCAAAATTGGGGCGTTTACTAGTAATTCCTTGCACTGTTCAAATGCCGCTACAAATTCATCTGTGTGTTCTATTTTATTACGTTTTTTCAAACAACTTGTGAGAGGACGGGTTATTTTAGCGAAATCTTTGATAAATTTGCGGTAGTAGCCAACTAGTCCCAGGAAACTTTTGATTTCAGTTGTGGTACGCGGAATAGGGAAGTTCAATACTGCCTGTATTTTATCATTATTTGGCTTATGGCCTTCCTTTGTTATCATATGGCCAAGATAGAGGACTTCGTTGCGGAAAAACTCGCATTTGTCCAATGTTACTTTTAGGTTGGTGGCCCTGAGTCTGTCAAATACCATGCATAGTTTATCTATGTGTTCCTGTAAGCTTGATGAGTAAACAATAATGTCATCGAGATAGACAAGGCAATGTAATCCTTGAAGACCTCTCAGGACATTGTCCATTGCTCGCTGGAAAGTGGCCGGAGCCGTTTTAAGACCGAATGACATGTGACGAAAGGCCAACGTGACGAAGATTTTATGACAAACATGTTACTAAAATTAGTGAAATTTTATAAAAAATGTGTTTTACCAGAGAGTGTACTGAGGAGAGTACGACTAATTGACTAAATTGTTTAGATATTTTATATGTGGTAGGACCAAAGAAGAAGTATCAGGCATATAGTTTCCTGATGTCCGGATTAGCAAACTGAAATGGCAGTGGCCTGGTCATATCTGCCGTATAGGAGCGATAACCGTTGGGGCAGACTGGTTCTAGTGTGGAGACCGCGAATCGGCAAACGTAGCGTAGTCCTGTGACCAGACCTAGACAAAATTCAATTTCTGTTGCCATTCACGCTAACGCAAGGTCAAAATGTATGGAATGACATTTATGTTTTCGCAACAAAGTTGTCATTCCCATACACTTTAAAGTCGCGTTAGCGTGAATGAAAACAGAAATTGGATTTTGTCTAGGGGCCCAGGTGGAGCGACGATATTTGCAAAGCGGTGGGCATTGACTTAGGAAAGGCCTATGTCTACCAGTGGACTGGTACCGGCTGATTTTGATGATGATGATACCAGCGCCAGATCTCAAAAATGGTCATGCATTGCTCTATTAGGATCGCTCCATTATCATTTACGGATATATTTATTATTTTTATATAAATATTGTAAATGAAAATAAAATATTGTCGTGTACAATATTTTTGAAATACTTATAAAAGGAAAGTATATCTTATTAAGTAAATAAAAAATAAGTTCAAAAACTAAAACCCGACTACTGAAAATACACTCTCTAAAAAGTATGAAACAAGAAAATATTCTCATCTGAGATCGCTAAGTACAAACTAATCATTATCGTGTATTATACAAACAACGAACTTGTAATAAATATTTTATTGTATTTCATAAATATTCTTAGTGGTGTTCAGTGGATACCCGTGGTCGTATGTTACTTTGCAGAGTGTATTGTTTTGTTACGGTAGGTGACATACGACCACGGCTATCCTCTGAGCACCACTAAGAATATTTATGAAATACAATAAAATATTTATTACAAGTTAGTTGTTTGTATAATACACGATAATGATTAGTTTGTACTTAGCGATCTCAGATGAGAATATTTTCTTCTTTCATACTTTTTAGAGAGTGATTTTTCAGTAGTCGGGTTTAAGTTTTTGAACTTATTTTTTATTTAAAGCATTTTGGGGTTTTTGGATAGATGTATACATGTATATATGTTAACATACTTACATACATACATAGTGATCATCAAACATACACACACACACACTCGCCCTACAAAAATATGATGTACTAAACCCTATCTTCACCTTAAAATCCCTATTCAACGATACCACACACGATAGGGTGGGGTGAGATTTTTTTTTCGTTCTGGACTTCGTCCCCTCTAGGGGGCGCCGCATTCAATTTGTTGTGACGTCATATAGCCTATAACCAGCAGACAAATAAGACGTGTCCAACGACACCTCATTTGTTAAATTATAATAAGTAGTTGAGAAGTTATGAGGGAACAGATGAACATACATACAAACATACATACATACATACCCACAGACGTAGTCAGGTAATTAATATACCTTACGTATGACTTACTGTTTTTATTTTGTTTGTAATTTATAATCAGCAAATGCCTTGTACTCGCTCTCGTAGTCACATAGGCTACATTTTATCGCAAATAGCAGTTTCTATTAGATTGTGGGTATAACCGCAAAGCACAACTAGTACGCCAAATGCTTCACTTTGGGTCCTTAGTACTCTGTGCTTTGGGATCTACAGAACAGACTCCAGCATGCAGCAACGAAATGTACGTTGAACCTCGTCGAAAAACCACCCAATAGCGTTAGTATGAGTAGGTACAGTTCACATCAAAAAGTGGTACAAATCTATATGATATTTGGTATTTTGTTATTAGCGAGAGTAATGTAGACAGTAAACTAATAACAATAAATAAAAAGGTAATGTTTAGAATGGAAAACGAAAAAGTTTGTTGGTAACGAAGGGTTCGAACCCGGTCCCTGATGCGCTTAATCCAGTAGTTCTCACCAATCGGCTACATTACTCATTTACAAAGTGACAAAATTAGCAAATTTTGTAAACGTCAAATACACTTAAATAATCTGTGATTCGAAAATACTTTCGCGTGTGTGCGAGTTCAGTCCTGACGCCACGCTTGTTTACAAATAAAAGTATGTAGAGTGTGTATATATACTGAATAAATTAAAATGTATACGCTTTACGCAAAATCAATATTTTTTATTTACCAAATACTATCTCAGTCATTAAAAAAATAAATTCATCAAATAAGAGTATCAGCGCCATCTATTGGCTCTGTTGTAGTTAGCTGACGACGAGCAACCACCTTAAGGTTTATTTGTACAGAGTTTTGAGTAAAACCGCCCATTTAATAAAAAATAAAATGTTGTTTTGTGGTCTGTGGGATCAGGAGATACACTACATCCAAATTTACAAAATCTACCTAATTGTAAAATAAATGTTGATAATATTCCTAGTTTATCGATATGTATCACTGCAGCAGAGGCGCAACACTAAATCCACGCAAAAACGGGATAGAACTATTAAACATCGCCCGTGACAAAAAGAGATAGTGATTAAAGACAACTGCCGACCGACAAATATAAGATGAGCTTTGCGTAAAATGTATTTTATTGAAGACTAGCAGCCCGCTCCGGCTTCGCACGGGTAGAACATATATGCCTACAAATATTGCATCAGTTTGTTGCATCGAATATAAAATATGAACATATTTAACAATCATCGTCAAATTTCATCCAATTTACACAAAACCTTAACGAATTATGCACCTAAACCTACCTCATAAACACTCTGGCTATTGGTAAAAACCGCATGATAATCCGTTCAGTAGCTATTGAGATTATTGCGAACAGACAGACAGACACAGTGATGGACTTTGTTTTATAATACTTACGTACTGATATTGGACGGCCCTTTGGCGTAAAGGATAGTTACCCTGATTCTGACCCGACGGTCGTTGGTTCTAATCCTAGCTATATACCTACCAATGAAAGTTTTATGTGCATTCATGAATCATGAGTTTTCGTACAGTGGTAGTGGGATCATTAAATCTACAAAAAAGTAGCTTACCACCAAGGAGAACATCTGCTGCCGTAACTTTACGGCGTTCCCCGACGCAAAATGTAGGGGTAATATACGTTTAACGTGTGTATCTGTGTGTCTGTCTGTAGCATCTTAGCACCTAACCGGATGAACCGATTTTGTTTTTATTATTCATAGTTTTTAGGGTTCCGAACCCAAAGGGTACCAACGGAACCCTATTACTGAGACTCCGCTGTCCGTCTGTCTGTCTGTCTGTCTGTCTGTCTGTCTGTCTGTCTGTCCGTCTGTCACCAGGCTGTATCTCATGAACCGTGATAGTTAGACGGTTGAAATTTTCACAGATGATGTATTTCTGTTGCCGCTATAACAACAAATACTAAGAACAGAACAAAGTTAAAAATTAAAGAAAAGTTTAAAAAAAGTTTTTTCGATAGCGCAGCGCCACCTATCTAGTTGCTAAGATGGCGCTATCATCTTTACCTTAATCTGAATCTCGGAAGCGGCTTCAACGATTAAATAAAATTTAGTATACCTACAGGGGATTTCGGGGGCGATAAATCGATCTAGCTAGGAGTCATTTTCAGAAAATGTTGTTTTATTCGTGTTTTCAATAATCATCATCATCATCATCAGCCTGTATCAGTCCAATGCTGGACATAGGCCTCTCCCAAGATGCGCCACTGAGCCCGATCTTCGGCTCTTCTCTTCCAGTCACTGCCCACCGCTTTGCGTATGTCGTCGCTCCACCTGGTCACAGGACGTCCTACGCTACGTTTGCCGATTCGCGGTCTCCACTCTAGGACAAGTCTGCCCCAACGGTTATCAGTCCTGCGGCAGATATGACCAGCCCACTGCCACTTCAGCTTGCTAATCCGTTGAGCTATGTCGATAACTTTAGTTCTCTGGCGAATTACTTCGTTCCGGATTCGATCCCGCAGAGAAATACCGAGCATAGCTCTCTCCATAGCTCGCTGAGCGACTTTAAACTGGTGGACCAGTCGGACTGTGAGTGTCCACGTCTCGGCTCCGTATGTCATCACAGGTAGGACGCACTGGTTAAAGACTTTTGTCTTTAGACACTGTGGTATAGGCGACGAGAAGACTCGACGGAGTTTTCCGAATGCTGCCCAGCCCAGCTGAATTCTTCTCTGGATTTCCTTCTCGAAGTTATGTTTTCCTAGTTGGAGCGTTTGCCCTAGGTAAACATACTTAGTGACAACTTCGAGTGGGATTCCATCTACGGCAATCGGTCCCGGAACAACGTGCTCGTTGTACATGACTTTGGTTTTGTCCAAATTCATCCGGAGACCGATGCTACGAGAAGAATCAGCTAGGCCATTCAACATCCTTTGTAGGTCCTGCAGCGTCTCTGCCATAATGACGATGTCATCTGCGAATCGTAAGTGAGAGATGTACCTGCCGTTGATGTTAATGCCACGATCTTTCCAGTCCAGCGTCTTAAACATTTCCTCCAAGGCGTTAGTGAACAGTTTCGGGGATATGACGTCCCCCTGTCTCACTCCTCGACGCAGGTGGACATGTTTAGTTCGCTGGTTCTGTACTTGTACAGTCATCGTTGCGGCATTATATAGACATCTCATCACTTCGATATATCGCCAATCGACTTGGCAACGCTGCAAGGACTCGAGAACAGACCAGGTTTCGATTGAGTCAAAGGCCTTCTCATAGTCCACAAATGCTAAGCACAGGAGCCGATTATACTTTTCGGTCTTCTGTACAATCTGCCGCGCCGTGTGGATGTGGTCTATGGTGCCGTAACCGCTTCGAAACCCGGCCTGTTCTGGAGGTTGAAACTCGTCGAGTCTTCGCGCAAGACGGTTCGTGATGACCCTTGAAAACAGCTTGTAGACATGGCTCAGAAGCGAAATCGGGCGATAGTTTTTCAATAGGGTTTTGTCTCCTTTTTTGAAAAACAAAACCACCATGCTTCTGTTCCATGCCTGTGGAGTTCTCCCAGTAAAAAGAACGGAATTAAATAGCTGCTGCAGCTGTTGAACTGCTGGAGCTCCTCCGGCTTTTAAAAGCTCCGTTGTGATTCCGTCTTCTCCTGGGGCTTTTCCATTTTTTAGTTGTTTAAGGGCCATCACGATTTCGTCTCGGCTAATTTCGGGCAGATCTTCTGTGAAGTGGCGGGTTAAGGTGGCTCTAGAATCCTCAGTATCGGGTTCGGGCCTTGAAGCATGCGATGCGTAGAGCTTGCCGTAGAAGTCTTCAACTTCCGACAGAATCTCCGGCTTGGATGCGACGACGTTCCCCGTTGACGTTGTCAGCTTTGTGAGGTGGCTTCTACCCAGAGGCGGGACGAACACTTTCGACCCCCGATTCTGCTCAATTGATTCTTTAATCAAGAGCGTGTTAGAGGATCGGAGGTCGCGTCGTACCAGCTTCTTTATGGATTTGTTGCGCACCAGGTTAGTTGACAAAGCTGACAAAGGGTCTGTTCGTCTCTCTTCCATTAGCCGAAGTGTTTCTGCTGAGAGTTTGGACTTTTTGCCAGTACGCTTGCTCTCGCAAAACTTCGTCCCTTCATCCCTGAGGATTTCCACCACTTCTTCGAGTTTCTGGTCTACGTCATCTGTGGTTTCCAAAGCAGCGAATCGATTTTCCAATTTTAATTGGAATGTTTCGGACCCAACAACGGTTTGGAGTAGGTTCGGACGGAGCGTAGACTTCATCAATCGGAATCTCTCGGCTTTAAAGTCGATATCCAGAGTGCCTCGTACAAGTCGGTGATCACTTCCAGTATTAAACCTAGTGATCACTGAGACGTCTCTGAATATGCGCCGTTTGTCCGTAATGATGAAGTCAATCTCGTGTTTAGTCACAAAGTCGGGGCTTTGCCACGTCCATTTCCTTTGGGGCTGTTTCTTGAAGAACGAGTTCATCAAGAAAAGCCCCTCTCTCTCGAGGAAATTGACGAGCATTTGTCCCCTGTGATTCCTACTACCAAATCCGTGTGGTCCTATAGACGATTCGCCGCAAGTTTGTACTCCCACTTTGGCGTTAAAGTCTCCCATGACAACGTTGTAGTGAGCTTTGGAGGCGGTGTGTAAAGCTCTGGAGATATCTTCATACATGCTCTCCACCTCATCATCCAAGTGTGTCGAGGTCGGTGCGTAGACCTGGATAACCTTGAGGCTGTACCTCTTGGTTAACTTAATTATGAGGTACGCTACCCTGGTCGACACACTGGAGATTTCTACAACGTTGTCACTGAGAACCTTGTTGACCAGAAACCCGACGCCGCCTTGGGATGGCTGATCTCCTTCTCTGTAGTACATAAGATGGCCCGATTCTAAGGTTATGGTGTCCTCTCCCTGTCTTCGGACTTCACATAACCCCAGAATGTGCCATCTTATGTGTTTCAGCTCCTCCTCTAGCTGCGCCAGATGATCGTCCAGCCGAATCGTGCGTCCATTGTACGTTGCGAGGGTCAGTTTGTTCTGGCGGCCTACCGTAACCCGGGGATTCTTAGCACCCCCTGCCCTGCCGTTACCGTGACCGCCGCCGTGGTCAGGAATAGCAGGGCGGCCGGGAACTGGGGGCCGCGGCATATTGTGACTTTCCATCCTTCTTTCATCCCTTGGGAGGGATATGCCCTAATCGCCATGCTGGGCAGGCGTGTTGGCGATCGCAGGACGTAGCTTCTCGCACCGGTGACGCTGCTGCCCGTCACCGGCCTGTAGAATTTGCCTACGCCATAGATATGAAATGGTTATACCGCCATTTGTCGGTCGCCAGAGCCCCGTCTGTTGGTCAGCAGGATGCACCACGGGCAGGTGAGGTTGGCTGGGAGCACCGAGGTCGTATTTGTGCTCCCTTACATCCCTGTGCTCCCTTACATCCCTGTGCTCCCTTACATCCCTGTGCTCCCTTACATCCCGACTCGACGAATCAACTTTATTGATAATCAACTTAAAATATGACTCTTCCCGACATCTATTGGCGAGTAGAAGTACTCTATCAGTAAAGCAGTTAGTTGCTCTCAATTAAAAAAAATAGTATTATTATTCGTCAATAGATGTCGGTAAGAGTCATATTTGTCTGTTTAAGTGGCAAAAAATACCGAACAAAGCTCGGTCAACCAGATATTTAATAATATTAATTACTACAAATACTATTACTACTATTACTATTACTACTATTACTATTACTACTATATAATACTATTCTACCTTTGTGTTAACGTTTACTTAGTTGGTGTTAGAAGTTCGTTAGAAATTCGATAGATGGCGTTCGGAACCCTCCGTGTGCGGAACAAAGTCTGACTCGCACTTGGCCAGTTTTATTTTTGTTTGATAGATGTCTTCATCGAGAGTGTTCTTAGCTTTGATTCATGAAAATTCGTTCAATCGTTATAAAACTATAAGCTTTTTTCTAGTTAATTGCGCTATGAAATCAACTTTCATAGGTCTGATCAATTCGAAAATCTTCTTCTTCAACGATATTGTAAGAACATGGAAGCATTGACCTGATGCTGAGGGATCTTCTGGACTCTACAGAATACTTAAATCCTCACCAACTTAGAGCTCAGATTTTAAATGTCGTGTTTAGAGTCATTGGAATGCTTTTAATGAAAAGATTAGGTATACATAGATCAGTCGGGATGGTTTAAAATATTATATTATTATATATATAGATAAATATTATTTTACACAATAGATCATATTATTATACTATATTGACTTCAAATTGATTGTGATCGGTGGGGATCTACAGCATAGCTAAGCTTATAATAATATTTTCGTAGTAACTATGACCTAATCTGTGGTTTCATTGCAAATATTTCATTAATTTTGCGATGCGTGTATGTGAAACTCGTGATATCTTCTAGAGTTTTTATTTGAATTATATACTGTAAAGGACAATTTTAATCTATAATATGTGGCCAAGCTAATTAACGTAATTATTTGGATAAGGATACTATATACTTGAAAATAGCCTTGGAAGTTATGTATTATTTTTAAACAAAAATTTGGAGATTAAAATGGTTACTGTGAGTCAACCTTAAGAGATAGACATATGCTGTCGCGGAATTTTTTGTAGGTCTTATTAAGTTGTACAACTCTTGCATAGAAAATATTCTTCTATCTATTTTCAATTAAGCAGCGTTCGTAAGAAACGTGTTTTTTCGACCGTGTTTTTGCCGACTTAGGTTGCAAATTAGGTCTCCACGAATGTACCTTTGATTTAAACAGGATAATATATAGCCTATTTTCATTCCGAAAGTTCATTCTATGTATTAGTGAAAGAATTTTTTTAATTGGTTCAGTAGTTTTTGAGCCAAATCATTACAAACATACAAAAATACAAATGTTCTCTCTTTATAATATTAGTATAGATTTAAAGGCGCGGGTAGGTAGGGCTACCTATCGCCTTTGTTAGGACGAGGTCTGAGGTCGCGTCGAAATAAAACGATGGTTGTTGCACTATAAGATGTTCTTATTATAATTTTTAGTTGCTGTCTCTGTGTAATAATTCTGGCGGTTAACTCCCTTATAAAAACATATTTCGTTCTCCCGTCAACGTCACTTTGACGTGGGAACGCGCGCTGTCGTTTTTTAGCATTGCGCTTCGCACATCAGAGGCATTTTGCCACCCGAATGGATGGGCAAAACGCCACACCACCCCCCTACGCAGAAGGAGAATCCGTGGGAAAAGAAAAAATAAAATAAAAAATCAAAGGTCAAAAGGTTTGCAAAAATGAACTTTACGACCTGACCGGGTAGTGTATTGTGGTGAATGTGAGGAAGGAGCAACGGGAGAAGATGAAGAGGATCCAGAATGAGGAGAGAGAACTCTAGAAGGATGTGATGATGACACTGGATGATGTGCAGGAAGAGACGGCGTCGATACTGGATCAACACGACTCGGCTGTTCGATGAACGCTGGCTTGAGCCTGTCGATACTGACATTCACCTGTCTGCCTTTTAAATCGATCGAGAAAGTTTTTCCGTCCTCAGATCGAGATATCACGCGATGAGGACCAGAATAGGGTGGCTGCAAAGACCGACGAACAGTGTCATCCCTCAGCATGACGTGTGATGCAGTGGATAGGTTTTTAAAAACAAAAACCGATGGCTTAGAATGATGAGAAGCCGGAGTGGGTCGCAATTTGGACATATATTGCCTTAACTTGACGACAAAATCCGAAGGCTCCTCATAGCCAGTAGCTTCGGGAGAAACAGTTAAAAGTTCCCCCGGGAGCGCTAATGTCTCACCATACAGCATTTCTGCTACGGTTGATTTTATATCCTCTTTAAATGCAGAGCGCATGCCTAACAAAACAAGAGGCAAGGCACTCGACCAGGAACTGTCATGACACATCAGGGACGCTTTTAACTGCCGATGCATGCGCTCAACGAGCCCATTAGCGCAAGGGTGATAGCTGGTGGTACGAATACGTTTGGCACCAAACAGATCGGTAAGGCGTCTGAAAAGGTCAGATTCGAACTGCCGTCCCTGATCAGTCGTGATGACCGCAGGGACGCCGAATCGAGCTATCCAGCCATCCACAAAGGTCTTGGCTACTTCCTCTGCCGTTATCCCACTCATAGGCCATGCTTCGGGCCACCTAGTGTAACGGTCAACAGCAGTGAGGCAGTATTGAAAGCCAGAGGAAGAAGGCATAGGTCCGATAATGTCTATGTGGACATGCTTGAGCCGAGATGTGGGACTGGAGATATGTCCGAGCGGAGACTGAGTATGCCGAGTCACTTTGCTTCGCAGACAAGCTATGCAAGTTTGGCACCAGCGACGGCAATCCTTGGTGATACCTGGCCAAACAAAACGGTCAGAGACCAGACGAACAGTCGCCTTGGTACCTGGGTGACTCAGGTTATGCAGTTTGTCAAAAATACTTTTCCGCATAGGTTCCGGTACAAATGGTCGCGGTCGTCCTGTGGAAGTATCGCAGACCAAAGTTGTGTTAGTGCCGGGAACAACGATGTTCTCTAATTTTAGAGAAGAATCTTTATCGTTACGATACTTTTTCAACTTGTCGTCGAGTTGTTGGCAAGAAGCAAGTGCAGAGTGATCTGCTTCGATACTAATGGCTTCGATGCGGGACATAGCGTCTGCTACCGTATTATCAACCCCTTTTACGTGGACAATGTCCGTGGTAAATTGGGAGATAAACGAGAGTTGATTTAATTGGACCGGTGGAAGCCTCTCGCGACGCTGCGAGAAAGCGTAAATGATCGGCTTGTGGTCCGTGTAAATTGTGACTTGCTGCGCAACCAGAAAATGGCGATAATGCTGCACACTCTCGTAAATCGCAAGGAGTTCCCTGTAATATGCTGGCCATTCGGACTGTCGGGGCTTCAGCTTTTTGCTGAAGAAACCCAAAGGTTCCCAAGCATCACCAACTTTCTGCTGAAGGCAGGCACCAACGTGCGAGTTCGAAGCGTCGGTGAAGAGCCCCAGCTCAGCATTCGGCAATGGGTGAGCCAGAAGAGCAGCGGATGACAGGCTGTCTTTACAGGCCATAAAACTCTCTTCAAGTTCAGGCGTCCAAGAAACCGGTGTGGAACCTTTGCCTTGGGAAGCCACTATCGCATTGACCAGCGGTGCTTGCAACTCTGCAGCGTTTCGCAAAAAACGTCGATAGTAGTTGACCATTCCAAGAAAACGGCGGAGTCCCTGAACGGTCTTGGGCAAGGGAAAATCCTTGAGAGCCTGAATGCGCTCAGTTGGTGGCCGCGTTCCTTCAGAGGAAATGCGGTTCCCGAGGAAAGTTACCTCAGGAGCACCAAACACGCACTTTGCAGGATTGATGACAATGCCGTAATCTTCAAGTCGCTTGAAGAGTATACGGAGGTGCTCAGCGTGCCGAGTGGCGTTGCGAGAGTACACTAAAATGTCATCAACGTAGGCAAAGCAGAAGTCCAGACCCTGTACAACTTCATCCATGAACCGTTGGAAAGTTTGGCCTGCGTTGCGCAAACCAAAGGTCATGTAGTTGAATTCGTACAGGCCAAAGGGGGTGATGATGGCCGTTTTACATATGTCCTCAGGCGCAACGGGAATCTGCTGGTATGCCTTGACGAGATCGATTGTACTAAATATAGTACAACCAGCTATGTTATGACCAACATCACCAATATAGCGTACTGGGTATCTATCGGGCACTGTGCGTGCATTCAGTGCGCGATAGTCACCGCAAGGTCGCCAGGTGCCGTCTCTTTTAGGTACCATGTGAAGGGGAGAGGACCATGGACTTTTTGAAGGTCTTGCTGTTCCACACTGGACCATGTCATCAAAAACCTTTTTAGTCTCCTGAAGTTTTTGAGGAGCCAGGCGCCTAGGACGACAAGAGACGGGGGCACCTTCAGTAGTCAGGATGTGATGGACGGTGTTATGCTTCGGTTCCCGAATGAGTCCTGGTGGCTTTGTGATTGATGGAAATTCCGCAAGAAGCGCACCAAATCCGGACGATGGAGTAGAAACAACTTTAACACTGGTCTGATCTAGTGTTGCAACGGCAGCGATACATGACAACCCAGTACTGCTATCGACAAGCCTTTTGTTGGCACAATCTGGCATAAGCCGATAGTGTGCCAGAAAGTCGGAACCGATAATGGCGGTGTTGACGTCAGCGACGATAAACTGCCACTGAAAGGCGCGTCGCAGACCCAGATTGAGCGTCATTTGTATGTGGCCAAAGGTGCGAATCTCACTACCATTGGCAGCAGCCAGTATGTAGTTTGACCGCGTTGGCTTATTCGCTAGCCATTGGTACGGATAGCAGGAGAGGTCCGACCCTGTGTCTATTAAAAACCAGCGTTTCGAAACGCTTTCGGTGACAAATAATCGGCGACTCTCCGAATAGCAGTCAGTGGTCGCCGCTAATGACTGCTGTTTGAGTTTCCCGACGGCGGGGACGTCCAAGTGCATGGTTTTACACATTTAACCGCTTTAGTACCAAACCTCCTATGGTAAAAACAAAGTTTGGATTTACCAGCGGACTGTGAGCGTTCACGCTGGTTTGAGTTACTCCGTGACCTATCCCTACTCCGGTCAGCTGATAGTGCAGCGATCTGGCGCGTGAGATCATCAAGGCGCCGTGTAATGTCGTCTAGCGATGAAGGCGAGACGGCAGAAGTGCTCGCTGAGAAAACAGCTGATGACCGAGGAGTTGCAACACCGGGCGATACTTTTAAAATTTTGTCTGCTAGCTCTGCAACTTTATCTAAAGCAAGCTCAGACTGAGCAGCCAAAATTGCCTGAAGGTGTTGTGGGAGGCGGCGCATCCAAAGCTGGCGAAGCAAATTTTCATCCGAAAGAGTGTTCCCTGCCAAAGACCTAAGATGTCTTAAAAACTGGGAGGGGCGACGATCGCCCAGCTCCTCATCGCTAACGAGCTGTCGGACACGTTGCTCTTCAGATGTGGAAAGCCTACGGATAAGCTCGGCTTTTAACCTGCCATATTTGTCTGCGGGCGGTGGATGAAGAATAATATCTTTAACTTCTCCAATAACCCGAGTGTCCAACTGAGCAACAACATAATTAAATTTTGTTAGATCAGCGGAGATACCTGAAATGGTAAATTGAGCCTCAACCTGAGCAAACCAGATAGCGGGCCGGTCAGGCCAAAAAGGAGGAAGCTTAACAGCAACTTTACATATTGCGGGGGAAACGGGGTCCGAGGTGGGTGTGTTAGTGCTGTCACCTTTTAATTTTTGCAATTCAGCAAGCAATAAAGCATTTTGTTGCTGTAATAATGAGTTTTGCTCTTGTGCGGATTGCAAGTTAGCTTCCATCTCCGTAGTTAGGTTAGTACACTATAAAAAGCCGTACAATATAAATGGTTATAAGCTATAAAACACACACAGTAATACAAACACAAAACAATAAACAAGACAGCAATATAAAAGGCAAAACACAGATAAAATATATAGTTAATGTTATCAAAAATTAACAGCCCCCGTGTAAAAAAAAGTTAAATATTAATAATTCCCACACAATATAATAAAAAAAACTCAAATGCAATTTTGTTATGTAAATGCCAATGTCCACAGTTGTTTAAATAATACTAATAATAACCACACAAAATAATAATATAAAAACGAAGTCGAATGCAATTTTGTTAAGGTTATGCTAATGTCCAAAATTTTAGTAAGTCCAGGCACCAGTATTAGTATAGGAAAAATAGCACGTACTAAAATCACTCCAGCGCAGTGTTGGTCTCCAGCGACAGGCCTCGGGCACACGTATCTCTGCACGTCGTTTCGTTGTAGAATCCAGAAAACTGATACCATGAATCGATGAAGCGAAGACACGTCGAGATAGCCACGAATGTGATAGACACTCGTCGCAGCTGGCGTCGTATCACGGGGATCAGGAAACTAATTACGAAGCGATGACACGTCGTGGTAGCCCAATGTGGTCGTCGTGAATCCAAAAACTCGTTATGTGAGGATGCATTGGGAAACGCGGATTGTTGACCTCGTCGATACGTAGATACGTCGATACACGTAGAATTGAACTCTTCTGCTCAGACGGCTGAAGTCGGGTCACCATTAAAGGCGCGGGTAGGTAGGGCTACCTATCGCCTTTGTTAGGACGAGGTCTGAGGTCGCGTCGAAATAAAACGATGGTTGTTGCACTATAAGATGTTCTTATTATAATTTTTAGTTGCTGTCTCTGTGTAATAATTCTGGCGGTTAACTCCCTTATAAAAACATTTTTCGTTCTCCCGTCAACGTCACTTTGACGTGGGAACGCGCGCTGTCGTTTTTTAGCATTGCGCTTCGCACATCAGAGGCATTTTGCCACCCGAATGGATGGGCAAAACGCCACAGATTAGATACATTTATTGACTTACCGGTGAAATGTTATACCGTTTGTAAATAAAATATAAAATACTTACTTAAAATTTGAGTTTGTACTGGTTTTTCTACACCATCTTAAATAACATTCAAAGGTAGGGAAGGAAGGTATATATATATATATATAAGAGTAAATTAGAGAAAATAGTAAATTAGAACCTAGGACGATGGACTAGTTTAGAACCATCAACACGCGTGCCCTCAGTTTCTACGACGGTTCTCTTTTTGCACAGACTTCAGTCGTAGGTTTCAGCCGTGGCTCGACATGCCGAGTTGAGGCAAGATGTTTGGCGTCGACTTATTTGTAGACTGATTGGAGCACCTAGTAAATAAGGTGTATCTGCAACCATAATATACCTATTATGGTTATGATAAATCTATACTAATATTATAAAGAGAGAACATTTGTATATTTGTATGTTTGTATTGATTTGGCTCAAAAACTACTACACCGATTTTCAAAATTATTTCATTAATATATAGAATGGACTTTCGGAATGAAAATAGGCTATATATTATTTCGTTTAAATCATAGGTACATTCGTGGAGAACTATTTTGCAACCTAAGTTAAAAAGGTCGAAAAATCACGTTTTGTACGAACGCTGCTCAATCGAAAATAGATGGAAGAATAGTATCTATGGAAGAGCTGTACAACTTAATAAGCTACAAAAAAGTCCGCGTTATCATATATCTATCTCTTAAGGTTAACTCACAGTAACCATATTAATCTTGAATTTTTTAATAAAAAACATTACATAACTTCCAAGGCTGCTTTCTTATATATTGTATTAATCCTTATCCAAATAATTACGTTATTTACCTTGGCCACATATTATAGATTAAAATTGTCTTTACAGTATATAATTTAAATGAAAACATTAGAAGTTATCACAGATTTCAAATTATACGCAACGCAAATAAATAAAATAATTGCAGCGAAACCACCGATTAGGCAATAGTCACGTCGTGAACATTATTATTTTAGCTATTCTGTAGATCACCACCGATATAAATCAATTTGATCTCATATAGTGTGATCTATTATATAAAAAATTAATGATCTTTTGTATATAATACTGAAATTCAAAATGTAAAACCACCCCGACTGATAATGTATAATCTTTTCATCAAAAACATTCCACTGAGCCCAAACAAGACATCTTAGCTGAAAGTTGGTGGGGAGTTAAGTATTCTACAGATTCCAGGAGATGTCCCACAGCAGCAGTTTAATGCTTCCATGTTCTTGCAATATCGTTGAAAAGAGGATACTGAATTTCGAATTGATCAGACCTATGACAGTAGATTTTATAGCGTCATCAACTAGAAAAATAAAACAACGGGTTGCTCTGCGGGAGTGCCGGCAGAAGTGAAAACTTGAACATTAACGTTGTGCATTTAGTCTACTCTCCCACCGTCCGTTACGAATTTTCGATCAGGTCACGTGTCCTGACGTGAGCTTAAATTTTTTTACCCGTCTTAAAAAAGTTCACAACGCCACTAAAGAAGTTTTCACTTCAAAAACCGGCCAAGTGCGAGTCGGACTCACGCACGAAGGGTTCCTTACCCTTACTATAAAAATGGCAAAAAATGATGTCTGTTGTATGGGAGCTCCTTTAAATATTTATTTTATTCTGTTTTTTAGTGCTTGTTGTTATAGCGGCAACAGAAATACCTACATCATCTGTGAAAATTTCAACTGTCTAACTAACACAGTTCATGAGATACCCCTCTGACAGACGGACGGACAGCGGAGTCTCAGTAATAGGGTCCCATTTTTTACCTTTACGATGCGGAACCCTAAAAAGCTCTTAGTTTTAAAACATCTGAACGGATTTTCATGATTTAAAGCTAAAAACACTCGATGAAGACATTTATCAAACAAAAAAATCTATCAATAAAAAAATCTAAATCGGTTTATCCGTTAGGTGCTACGATGCCATAGACATACGAGTAGATACACCCGCTAAAGTTATAACACCCCTTCTTTTTGCGTTGACTCTAGAGAGCTGTGCTGTCGGAACACCGTAAGGTTACGATTAGTCCAGTAGAACCGACGACCTTCGGATCAGAATCAAGGTAATAATCCTTTACGCCAAAGGGCCGTCAAATATCAATAAATATTATAAACATAGTCCCTCACCGCTCTGTCTGTCTGTCAGTCTGTACGTAATAAACTCAAAAGCTACTAAACGGATTTCCATGCGGATCTCACCAATAGCCAGAGTGATTTATGAGGAAGGTTAAGGTTTTGTGTAAATTGGTTGAAAACTTTAAATATGAGGATGATTGTGGAAAATGTTAATTCCTTCTCGACGCAACAAACTCATGCAATATATGTGCTACCCGTGCGAAGCCGGGGCGGGCTGCTAGTAAATAGATAAAGGGAGAGGCAGTTGAAAATAAAAGCCACAAAATATTTATGTCAGTATATTTGTTAAAAAAATCGTACACTGTCATCAACGATATCGTTCCAGAACCCCATTGCAATTAAAAAAATCACGTTAGTCCAAACAAAAAAAAGAAACAATGGGGTATATGAAACACATATCGAAATTCGTTGTCACAAACTTACAAAATAAAGCAAATAAAAAAAGCCCAGTAAAATAGCACCGTAAATGGACGGAGAGAACTAAATTAACTTAAAAAATATGGCATCAATAAAATTCCAAATTAATTAACTTTGTCGCAAGCAAAATAAAAATACGTTTTATGACTTTAAGATTGTTTTCCCGCCACCGAAATGAAAAGTGTTAAAGGCCTGTTGATACTATGGCTTCTAGATGCTCCAATTTGTAAGACAATTTTTATTGACATAACGAACGCTACGTGTTAAAAGTGATGGTTGATTTCTACTCAAGTGAGAGCTAATTTAATCGTAAATTGTTTCGTTTTGTTTTGTTTAATGCTATTGAGCATTTTTTTTTAAATTACCTATAACACAGTCTTGATATTTTTATGAAAACTCAGCAATTAAAATTTTTATAACCGAATAATATTTAATTTACATATTAATTCAACAGGCCTTTGAAATACCCCTTAAAATAAGTACTAAAGAGATCAACAAAATCACAATAATTTTGTAATTCACATTGTTGATCGTTACACTATTTCATTACGTAATGCAAGGCAACCATTTTAGTAAATAATGACTTAAAATAATATACAATGACAAACCATTCGTACAGGACGGAATTTATATAATTATCACAAACATATAAATTATTTATTATTTTAGGATGAGGTGATTAACTAGATGATGTAACTTCATGTTTTTGTGTCAGTTTTGTAAATTATTCACGAAAAGTCCTCTTTTACCATATTCGAGTACACTTTAAGGTAAGTTAATCTCTCTTTATTGTACTGAGTAGCTACATCTGTGATTTTTTTTGATAGCTTAGTATCTAGAGTTAACCAAGAATTAAACCACTACTACTCGATTATCGTGAAAGTGGCCCTTAGTATTTTATTATTTATTCACCTTAGTAAATTTGAATAATTTTAAGCATAACCTTAATACATATTGGTAAATCACTAGAATTACTAAACTAAAATATGACTCAATCGTTGTTATGAACACAACGATATTAATGTTTTAATAAAATACTTATACGTAGTACCACCGTAGTACTGAATTTTACTCAGAAAAAGAAGTTAGAGACATTGCAAATAAAAGTTTTATTTAAACAAGGGGCTTGCCTGATGGTAAACAATGATGTTTGTCCAACCCAATCATGCCTTTATTATATATACTATACGTTACAATTTGGTTGGCACTAGCTAAATTGCCAGTAGCCAATTTTTTTAATAAAATTTTTTGTGATAGGTACAGGATAAACTATAAGTTTTTTTATTCACAGTGTCTTAAACTCATCTTTCATTAATTTTATAGTTATTTTGTTTTATTTGGCAGTGTCTCTTATTTTGTTAGACACATTCACACTACACAAGAAATACTCGCGGCCACCATAGCAAATTCAAAATTAATATCTAATTTCGTTTTAATTTTCGTTGAAAAACCAATTTTGTCCATTACAATGGCACTTAACGCTTAACAAAAACAGTTCAAAATATATCTTATATATTCAGTACCTTTTATTAAAATAGGATTCATAAGGCTTCAAATGTTAATTTCATTTAAATATGAAAGGAAAACATTGAATTATTACTGTAAATCGAAATCAGATGTGCATTTACTTATTCTTCTAGCTACAAAGCTATGATAAACTGACATGACTTCATATCATTACATGCTAATGCGTACAATTAACACAGCAACTTTACAATATTCGGTAAAATGCGCAAAGAAAAATAATTTGACAAAGCCTTTTCTTTTTGTGTGAATTAAAAAAAAACAATTTTAACATTATTAAAAAAGAAATGAACTGTCAAATGTCAACCAATCACAACAGTTTATTTTCCCGCCAAACTTTTTAATAATGGCGTCGTATTCCTGCCATTTCTATTTTTTTTTAACTGGTATGCGAGTAGCCAGTATTAGTATAAGGCCCGCTATAGAGGGAGCTTCCTGTTCTTGAGTAAGTTTTGGGGTTGCGTCTTCGAGCGAGGATGAAGGCAATAGCTGCGATGACACATATCATCAGAATGACGCCGGCAACGCAGATGCCAATGGCGAAATTGCGTTGTGATATGCAGATCTCATCTTCTTTCTGTAATTTAATTAAAAATAAGTGTTTATTGTCAACAAAAATAATACATTTTATAATTGATAACAGAACAATGGAGATGTAACACTGGATGAGTAAAAGTAAAGATAAAGAGCAATGGAAGGAGCTGGAGGAGGCCTTTACTCTTAACGAGATTCATATCTGTCAAAATAATAATTAACCACACTAACACATATTTAAAGTTTAAGTTAATAAATTATTAACAACATTTGAAATGTAAACATTGTTAAGATATGAAATAAATAAGGCTTTATTATTATTATTATTATACTCTTTATTCAATTCACATCACGGGCTGCAAATCGCCCGGTCCTTTGGAAGGCATTGACGGAGCCGAAGCCAACGTCAAGAGGCCCTTTACAATATTAAATTAAATAAAAATATGATTTGTGGATGGAGACATGAAAAACTATAAAAAGATGGTACTATAATTTATTATGGCTATGAATGTGTGCTGCTTGATGACTGTTTTCTGGTCTATGGGATGAGGTACGGCACCCGCCAATTATGCCTCATTTCAAAATATTAAGGCGAGTGGTGACTAGCTATACACTGAATGGACCCCCCATAAAGGCGGACCGTTATGTCGGCGCCGAGGGGCAACATTGGCGTGGATAGCTAAGGGTGTTGAGAGGTGTGCTGCACTTTCACTAAACGCTACTAGCGGCTTTATGCCTTTAACACTTCCACCCTGGAGCTTTGGTCTTAGCTCTTGCGATTCCCACCACCGGCCGGCCGGTCAAGGCAAGCCGGGGGTCAGAGGGTCTCATTTAGCCCTCACGGGATAGGGGTCCGCGGTGTCGCCACTCACCGTCGGCTCGCCACAAAGCCGCCCCTGCGGGATTATTATTATTATTATAACAGAACAATCAAGACGCCTGACCCGTGGTAATTCTTGACAGACTGCCAATAATAGATATTGGCAATACTGGCAAAGCATACTAAATTCTGCATTATAAGAATGTAGTCGCGTGTCACTGCACTAGGCTCCGTTCACGACCTACGCTCAGAGTGCAACCTGTGCAACCGAACGCTCTAACCTCTCTCTCTAACTCGTTTAGCGAATGTGACGCTCTGAGGTCGTGAACGGGGTTAGAGCGTTTGGGTGCACTCCGAGCGTAGGTCGTGAACGCAGCCCTGCGCCTGAGGCATCTGGATGTCAAAACTAAGTTAGATACCGTACTTCGGCCTTTAAATCAAAAATAATATATAATGATGTTGAATATGAGTCAATGAACTTCACTGGTGACCTTCTCACTAGTGACCTTCTCACTAGTGAGAAGGCCTCGACCTGACCTCGTCGTTATCGGATGAGTCTGCCTTGTTGACGTACAATCCTCAGAACATCTCCACGGTGGCTGGAGATCCTTCCTAAACAGATTGACGGTCACAGCTAGAGCTAGCTGATTGATTGATTGAATAACTTTCTTACGAGTGACCTCTTATAAGCGACTTCTTACCTTCTTACAAGTGACCCGTTACTTTATTATTAAGTGACGTCTTACCTTCTCACTTGTGACCTCGTCGTTGTCGGGCGAGTCTGCCTCGTTGACGTAAAATCCTGAGAACAACTGGACGGTGGCTTGAGAACCTTCCTCGTCCGACTGACGACGGACACGACCGGACTTGTGGGCGCATGGCTCCTGGAATTAATGTTAATAAAGTTATGTTTTGTATTGGGGTGCCAACAAATACATTGATAGGTAACTCATTGGAGTGCTATTGGATACATTTCGGAGAGTGTGCAATGGAACTGCATGATTTGATTCCACTATTCCCATTTTATAATCGGACGTCCAGAGATACTCAAGGCGCCACCGATTTATGATGGACATACCATCTACCCGAACGAAGTGATTTGCTTCTTCGTTCATCATACGAACCACCAAGGAATGGAATACCCTGCCTGAGTCTGTGTTTCCGGCTAAGTACGATATGGGGGTCTTCAAATCGCGAGTGAATAGAATAGGTATCTTCTGGGTAAGCGCGCTCCATCATCCACCGCATCATCACTTAACATCAGGTGAGATGGTGATCAAGTGCTACCCAGTTCGGTGTAAAAAAGTGCATGACGTGTAAAAGGTAAAGAATAATAAAGTCTGCATGTCTTTACTGCGTCGAAAATCGCCAAAAACGTCTCACGTAATTCCATGGAAAACCCCTTTACAGTACCGCTAGTACGAGATTTCATCGTAAACGCTTTTGACAGATATCACATAGTTTTCGACTTATGCTGGCTCCCTGATTGGTCTAAATTTAGTGAAGTAAGTAACCACTAGAGGCGCTGTACTGTTTTTCATACAAAATAGGATCGATATACTATATCGAATTTGGTATGAAAACTCGTACTCCAGATAAAATTCTTGGTGTACTGCACGTGAACGAAGTCAGTATCAGCTAGTATTTTAGATCATTGATCTGTAACTTACGCAGTCTGTAGGATGGTTAAGGTCACACAGTTTGACCTCGCACGTGTAGTACACACTGGCAGTGTAGGGGAACTTGTGTGCCGGGAATGCTACGTGTGCTTCTTGTTTGTCAGCCGCGTATTGGAACATGCCCATTATCTCGCCGTCCAACGGACATCTGGAATTTAATATAGAAATAAAATTAAATGTTTTGTAGTATCTAGTATATTGAGAGGCCTACTTTGTGAAAATTCCAGGTATCTACCTGGAGATAGAACGGACAGACGGACGGACGGATGAACAGCGAAGTCTCATTGTTTAATAGGGTTCCGTTTTCCGTTGGTACCCTTCGGGTTCGGAACCCTATAAACTAAATCAAAATCGGTTCATCCGTTTGGGCCCTACGATGCCACTGAGAGACAAACGTCAAACTTGTAACACCCCTTCTGTTTGAGTTGCGGGTTAAAAAGGTTTTTTAAATATTTTTATACTTGTTGATGTTGAACTATATGTGTACCAATTTCACATACAATGTTATTGTGCAAAAACAAATGTATTACATTGGATTTATCTTTATATCTAGGCACTAGTGAACCGCCCCGGCTTCGCACGTTATGCCTACATTATTTGTACAGTTTGTTGCGTCGAGTATAAATTAACATTTTCAACAATCATCGTTATATTTCAACGAATTTACACAAACTTTAACAAATTAAACACCTAAACCTTCCTCATGAATCACTCTGTGAAAACCTCACGAAAATCCGTTCAGAGATTTTTGAGTTTATCGCGAACAGACAGTCAGACACATCGGGGGACTTTGTTTTATAATATGTACCTAGTGATTTATCAATACGACGGTGACCACTTCCCATCAGGTGGGCCGTTTGCTTGTTATCTATAATCTGTTAGATAGATAGTTTAATAAACTGGCCAAGTGCAAGTCGGACTCGCACTCGTAGGGTTCCGTTCCATCACTATCATTTTCCGCCAGCAAAAAATAATAATTAATAAACATTTTGTTTCTTATAACGCCATCTAACGTCTAACAAAGGTGTTAGGGATCGACATTTCAATATAACGCCATCTATGGGACGTTTACCTAACTAAGCGTTCATAGATGGCGTGAAATGCCGAAAAAACACGTTTCTTGTATGGGGACCCTCTATTATCTTTAAATTTATTCTGTTTTTAGTATTTTTTGTTATAGCGGCAACAGAAATACATCATCTGTGAAAATTTCATCTGTCTAACTATCACGGTTCATGACATACAGCCTGGTGACAGACGGACAGACAGACAGACAGACAGACAGACAGACAGACAGACGGACAACGGAGTCTTAGTAATAGGGTCCCGTTTTACCCTTTGAGTACGGAACCCTAAAAACTAAAACAACCGACTTCCATGCCCCGCGAGTCAATTTCAGTAACAAGTATTAGACGTTTATCGTCTTATCTCTGGAGATACTTATCAGATCCCGATGAAATTACAATAGGAACAGCTCGGAAATGAATCCTACCGCTTAAAAAAAAAAACATTTGAATCGGTTTACAATTGACGGAGTAATTGCGTAACATACATACAAAAAATAAAATAAAAAAGAACATACGGACGAATTGAGAACCTCCTTCTTTTTAACCGACATCACAAAAAAGGAGGAGGTTCTCAATTCGACTGCTTTATTTAATTTTGTTTTTATGTTTGTTACCTCAGAACTCCGTCAAATCTTAACCGATTTGAAAAAAAAATTGTTTGAGGTATTATGCCTCCCGTTTGGTCCCATTCAAATTTTAACGAGCTATGACAATTATCTCCGGAGGTATGACAATTATCTCCGGAGGTATGGAGATAAACAATAAAAGCAAATTTGTATACTTAGATACAAGCATGATATATGACATGATTATAACTAACCAGTACTTTGAGTATCGCGGCATGTGAAGTCGGTTTTTTCGTTTTGTACGATCATACATTATTGGAAGTCGGTTAAAGAACTTACCCATCATTAGCAATAAGGCTCTGCTCCGCCCAGCCCAGTCCATCTCTGACCACACACTCGGACACCAGTATACCGTACTGTTTCTGTTTCTCTAACGAGACGACCAGAGTCAAGCTGTCGCCTATACGGACGTTTGATGCCACCTGCAAATTAAAAAAATAAATGATTGATTATGGTTTCATTCAATAAATTCAATAGATATAATAGGCATGACGACAGTATCAAAAAGATCGAAGAATTGATGATTTTAGGGGAAAATACATATTAAAATAATTTAAAACACTAGTTTAGTTTTATATAAACACTTGAGATTATTCAGATTTTCAATAAAATAAAACATTAAAATACTACAATCGGCCATTTTGATTGAAGCACCAATCACAGCGCATGACGTCACGCTTAGGTCCTCATAAGAGGAACATTTTAAGAAAACCTCATATAAATGAGGTTTTCTTAAAATGTTATTAAATTTTGGAAAACCTATGTGTATCCATTGTTACAGATTATATAATAGTTACTACGTTAAGTATATCATTAACATATGCGTGACGTCGCAGCCGACGCCATGACACATGTGAGCTGTTTTCGCGCACTATTGAAAAAATATTCGAAAAATGCTTTAAAATTCGGTAAACTTAAGTTTATTACCGAAATTAAGGTTTTTTTCTTAAATAGTAAATGTGTTCCCACATTACGGAAGACGATTTCAAAATCTTTCGTCACGCATATTGATAGATTAAGCGTATTCTAGACGGGTGTAATCCAGCGTCCCAACAGAGGTGACCTTGTTTACATCTGGAGATTGTGTTTTGGCTACATGGATGTCATCCACGCGCAAACACACTAGCGGATGGGAACTCTCGCCCGTACCGTACTCCAAGGACGTTAAAGGATTACATCTGCAGTCTAGATGGATGGCAACAATCAAGGTCACCTCTGTTGGGACGCTGGGTTATATCCGTCTGGAACATGCTTTATGATTATGATTCAATAAATTCAATAGGAATAATTTAATTACTGAGTCACATTCCGGTAACAACAATAAAAGATCTTGGTCTCTAAAACAATAGATAAACGCAAGATTTTAATTAGTTTTTATTGCTAAAGAATGTTTTTAGGTAGTAATTAAATTGAGTGAAGCGATTAAATAATTGAATGTGATAAAATAGCAATGATGTCATTTCCTGAATGGATTAGACATTTAGTCCGACCAAAAACTGAGCCGCTTCAAACGTTATACGGTAGGTATATATATTACTTATAAGTTAAAATTTTGGCTAAATTGACTATAATGTATTTTATTTTTTACAACTCGTGTCGGAATTTTGGCGGGAACGTGAAAAAGTGTGAGCGTTTCATTGATTAATATTCATCAATATGGTTTTTGCCGTCAAATAATTACCAAATAAATATATATGTTACCCGACTGCGAAAGAAGGGGGTTATGTTTTTCGAGTGTATGTATGTATATTTGTTCGCCCTAGAGCCTAAACGGCTTGTCGGTTTTTGTATGAGTGGTGTCAATAAAATCGTCTTAAGCCGGCTTTTCACTATGGGATATAATGTAAATTACATGGTGAGCTATATATTACAACCCGCAATTGCTGTTCACACTGTAAGATATATAGATCAGCGTTGGTTGTTTATGGTTTCATTCAACCACTGGCTAAATACAATAATTGTGTGGAGCCATAATAAAAATAAAATAAACAACAAATAAACTGAGGGCGAGGCTGGGGTAGGCGCAGTGTCCGGGGACGTGACGTAAAATATAAACCTTTAAATATGGCTCAGTCGGTCGAAAAATATTTATAGCTTGGGATGTAATATATATTATAGCATAATGTAAACGGTCTCATACAAAATGTATGACGAGCGATAACATTGTATATCTCCAGTTATAATATACATTATATTATTTCCCACAGTGAAAAGCCGGCTTTAGTCGTAAGAGTAACACTAGTACATCAAAATTAAAAAAAAAAACTAAATTAAGGATAAAAGGCACCAAAAGTAATCTAAAAAAATATGTTTTTAAAATACATCAAGTGTGGTATCTAAATATGGTATATTACGATACGTTTGACTTAAGTATTATTATTTTATAGCTGTCGGTGTGACAAAATCCCACACTTTACGCTTGCTACGCTTTTCCGTCAAATTGCACGGCGTGAAGTTAGCACTCGAGCGCAGCGTGCAATAATCGACTATTTAAGTCACGGATAAGCGTGCGTAAATTGCGGGTTTAGGTCACACTGTGCATGAAAGATTTTTTAACGGTGATTACGAATATATATGTAACTTTTATGTTTCATTGGAGTTTGGAATAGTTTAATTAATTAATTTTCATCACGCAGTTGGGTTTTGTACCTAAAATAATTTATTTAATTGTTTGGGAAAATGTAACTCACAATTTTATCTTTCGGGTCACCCTTGTATATTTTCATCGTCACGGAAGGCAGCAAGCCCGACTCTTCGTCAAATTCTTCTTCATCACTGGAAAATAATAGAAAGTGCTTTAGCTCTAATTATGTAGTATCATTGGGATAGTGGAGATCGATGAGCTTTAAGAGCGCGTGGAACTTATGGTTGCGTTCACGTCCTCTGAATGTCGGTTGTTTGGTTGTTTTGCAACTCGCTCAACGACGACCACGACAACGGGAGTTTTCATTCAAATTGTGACTTTGACATTGCGCACTGACAATAATTTTGAGGTTAATTTCATTTATTTTGTTTTTATGAAAATGTTCCGTTTGTTTTAGGAATTCATTGTATCTGCTATATATTTTTGACTTCGCAGTCCTAACAATGCAATATTTTCCCATTCACTAGTACTTATGTTTGTAACTTCATCATGATAAAACTACTCAATCGATTGAGATAAAATTTGGTATGTGGATAGCCTAGACCTTGGAATAACACATATGGTTATTTTTATCCCGATATTCCCACGGGAACGATGTCTACGCGGGTAAGACTTTGAGGCACAGCTAGTTCATGGATAGTTTGCTACTTACTTGTAATCTTGCAGAGAGTTAGTAAGTCTATCGGCTTTAGGTCTGGGGTGTAGAAGGTGGAACTGAGCCAGGTCGCGACGTCGGTACCGGCAGCGCACGTGGTAACCTCGCCCCTGGCCTGTCACTAACTTCAGGTGAGGCTGCACTATGATGTTGTTGAAGTATTCTACTGTGCCGTCATCCTAGAAAAGAACATTAATTGTTAGAAGTGTACACTAGGTGTGTAGAGTAAAATGCGAGGATTGATACATGTAGGTAAAGCTAAAGAATTGTCCGATTATAAGAACCCTATTAATAAATAATATTAATTACCTACCTTTGTGTTAACGTTCTCATAGTTGGTGTTAGAAGTTCGTTAGATATTCGGTAGATGGCGTTGTAGTTAATAAGCATGTTTGGTATTGACACGGTAATATAATATTATACTTATACATATATTATTATACTGCGGTTCGGAACCCTCCGTGTGCGAGACAAAAGTCCGACTCGCACTTGGCCAGTTTTATTTTTTAAATGGGACAGTAAGGGCAGGTACCTCTTATGTAGCTCAGCCACAGAATAATAAATAGTACACGCTCAGCTACAGTACAACGTTCTAAGAAGACTGTCCATTACTTTTGTCTCCATCAGCTTCTTTCACAAATTGTAAACAAAATTACAGTCAGTCAAATGGGCCATTTACAGAAACACTTTTTGTGATGCCAGTTGTATAAAGGATTTAAAACACTTTAAAAAAGTTGGGATTTTATATCTAGTTAGTTAAGAATTTATCAATTTCAGAACGCTTTGCTAGCGTTTGACCGCTATCTCACCTGGTGGTAAACGAACACATGAGAACAGTTTATATCATAGTACTAAGGTTCTATGCTAACTAAGAGAAACAGCAATTGAATAACATTGTAAAGTTTCACTTTCCACAAAGAATTACGTACAAATGCGTAATCGTTTATCAACGCTTCGCTTCAATAAATGTCGCCGAGAAATATATTCGCAAAGGTCAGTTAGCATTTTATAACGGCAATCAACTTTTTCTGAAATTATTGTGTCAGACTCGACCGGAGTTTTATGATACGTCTATTTATTATTTGGTAAGTATTTATTACTATTGTCATGGTTTTGTGACCTATTGGATTCTCAGACCATTCTCAGAGACGGATTTTGAGGTTATTAAAGTATAAATAAAATCAGTACCAAGTTCAAGTGTTTATCTCCATATTATCTCTAGAGATACTTATCAGATCTTTATAACATTTACAATAAGACCAAACGGGAAGCATAGGTACCTGCTCTCAAATAAAAAAATCCAAATCGGAAAATAAATGAATTATTACAGGTAACAAAATTTAAAAAATATCAGGAGAATTGAGAATCTCCTTCTTTTACGTAAAGTCGGCAAAAAAATTGCCTCAAACAACAACCCAACACTAATTCCTAAAACCTAACAGCTCCCGCGCCTATCGGTCACATCAAAAATGACAATAAAAATTATTTATTCCGACCGCTACATTTCCTTCCAAAATTCGTGATAGCCACTTGCACCGGAAGTGACGTCATGTCCCTCCATTGTTACACCACACGAGTAGCTTGTTTCAACGGACCCTCTACTTTTTGCAGTGTGCACCACTTAACATGGTGGAAAGGGCCCGCCATCTTGAAATAATTAGGTGAACTTTAGAATAAAAGACTGTTTAGTTTAATTGCGTTTTTTTATTTGAATTTATTGACATTATTGATCCATCCACAGGTGGTAGGAAGTAATATCAATGTTCCGCCTGACCAGCTACCAATTAGTAGCTTACCATCATGGATAAATTTTGCCGCCATTACCTTAGGTGCAGTGTTCCGGCAGCATAGCCATATTATCTTTTCTGTGGCATAGCCCTTGAGAGTCAGAGTATTCTAGGCCTAGCGTGTTCCACCATCTTCGACCACATCATCGCTTACCATCATACCAGATAGTGGTCAAATGCTAACCTATAAGACATTTAAAAAAACTTTTTAAACCAATTTTACAAAAAGGTAGGAGGGAGATGTACTAAATTCTTGTAAATATTTCGGCTCTAAACTACGGTTTAAATGTTATCAAGATCTGATGCCTGTATTCAGAGATATTAAGTAAACGCCTCAAACTTGCTACTTACCTACCCTCAAAGATTCGCGCATATGACGTAGTTCCCCCTAAATTCATCATCATCATCAGCCTATACTAATCCACCGCTGGACATAGGCCTCTCCAACTTTACGCCTCTGAGCACGATACTTGGCTACTCTGATCCAGCAGAGCTTAAATTATATCTTTGAAGTAATTAACTTACCTAAGTATGGCTTCAAAGAAAGTCGCAGAAAATAAAACAATATGATTTCAGATCCAGCTTTAAAAGACCCAATTAATTAAAATGTTAGACCACTTTACATTTATTATCATTGACAGCCAGTATTCATCTACTGTTGGACATAGGCCTCTCACTTTACCTTGTCAAAGTCAAGAACATAAGTAGCCGCGGGCGTAGACAAGTGCTGATTATTTAATTCGTTGGTGCCATGTATTTAAAATCCATTTGATTTTATAAAGATCTGGCCAAGAGAACATTTAACAAGTGTCGCCGTAACTGAGTTCCCAATAATTTAAAACCTAAAACAACCGACTTCAATGCCCCGCGAGTCAATTTCAGTAGCAAGTTTGAAACGTTTATCGTCATATCTCTGGAGATACTTATTTTTGGCGGCGGTTTCAAAAAAGGTACATAAAACCACTATTTTACACATTGCACATGGGAGGCTAAAAAGGTACGTCAAATGTGTAAAATATACGCTAACGGCAACGCTGCATTTAACTGATAATAATAAGATCGTTTGACATGGAAGCCGCACATTGATGGGATACGCAAACGACTGTATAAATTCTCATTTGCACTGTATAAACTAAGAGGATTAGTTAATCTGAAAGCGCTACTTACAACCTATCATGGACATGTAGCATCAATTCTACGGTATGGGATTATGTTTTGGGGGAATTCCATAGATAAGCTTCGAATATTCCGAGCTCAAAAACGATGCCTCAGAGCAATATTTGGGCTCAAGAAAAGAGACGTATCTCTTTGCTTGAGCAGAGGTATTTTTAAGTCCCACGGGCTTCTCACACTACCGTCAATATACATAAGTGAGGTTGCCACTTTTGTAAAATGCAACCCCTCCTTGTTTGAGACGCACACTGTTGGTAGAAGACGACCAGAGACTCTAAAATACAAAATGAGTAAAACAAGACAGTTTAGTCAAAGTGTGCTTTGTATGGCACCTACCATCTACAATAAAATTCCAACAGAAATTAAAAGTAACACCAACACAAATATATTTAAAAACATGCTTAATACATTTTTAATACAAAAGACATATTATAGCATTGACGAAGTTTTAAATGACAAGAATTTATGAAACTGTCATTAACTGATAAAACACCATTTTATTATGTTTATTTGTTTTTAAGTTTTGTTATGTGCTTGTAGACTTAAATAAGCGGTTCTAGCGATCTATTCTATATTCTATTATTATAACACCACTGTATGTAATTACCTAGACCACAAGCCAATAAATCATTTCATTTCATTTCATTTTCATTTCATTTACACATTTTAGGTCAAGTTCGAGTCATAGTCTAGTCCAAGTCATACTCTGGTGGAATTTTGGTTAGGACGTAAATAGCATGTTTTTCAACATAGTGCTGTCCCTACACTCGCACACATTCACGGAAGAACACAAAAAATACAATGAGAGCTCACACACTTTTTACGTTCTTGCCAAAATTCCCTAGGCTGGTCCTTAGTAGCGTAAGGAGTCCTTACGCTACTACTAAGATGTTGTCTATGGTTGGTGCATTGGAGTCAAGTGAAGTGCGAACAATATTAAGGTCAAAGAACGTAAACGGCTTAGACCAAATAAAAAGGATCTGAGTTAAACGGACTGAAATAATGCATCTCTTCTACTACTCTTTAGTAAAGTGATAAAAAAATTAAATATACCCAACCTAATCTTGATATAATAAACAAAACAGAGATTTTTAAAGACTTCAAAAGTTCAAAACAGGTTCTCAATTCAAATGTACTTATTTTGTATGTTTGTTACCTTAGAACTCCGCCATTTATTAACCGACTTGGAAAATGCTTTTTTAGGGTTCCGTACCCAAAGGGTAAAACGGGACCCTATTACTAAGACTCCGCTGTCCGTCTGTCTGTCTGTCTGTCTGTCTGTCTGTCTGTCCATCTGTCACCAGGCTGTATCTCATTAAACATGATAGTTAGACAGTTGAAATTTTTACTGATGATGTATTTCTGTTGCCGCTATAACAACAAATACTAAAAATATAATAAAGTTAAAAATAATAGAGGGTCCCCATACGAGAAACGTGTTTTTTTTCGGCATTCAATGTAACGCCATCTATGCACGCTTAGTGTAGCGCCACATCTGCGGAACGTACGGCGCCGAACCTTCCGCTAAATACGCTCGTAGTGTATTTCAAGTTATCTATGACACATCAGTCGAAATTACGCCGCGTTCTGCATAGTGAGTACACCTTCCTTCGGGCGGTTTTTTCAGCTAAAACGCATTTAATGATTTCGACTGATGTGTCATAGATAACTTGAAATACACTACGAGCGTATTTAGCGGAAGGTTCGGTGCCGTACGTTCCGCAGATGTGGCGCTACACTTAGGTAAACGTCACATAGATGGCATTATATTGAAATGTCGATCCCTAACACCATTGTTAGACGTTAGATGGCGTTATAAGAACTAAAATGTTTATTAATTATTATTTTTTGCTGGCGAAAAATTATAGTGGTATTTTTTGCTCGATCACATAAAATACTGTAGTGTGGTACGGAACCCTACCAGTGCGAGTCCGACTTGCACTTGGCCAGTTTATTTGTTTGAACGAGTATACTTTCCGTTTGGTCCCATTGTAATTTTATCAAGATCTAATGAGTATCTCCGGATAATCCGGAGTATCTCCGGATAACCTCATACTTGGTACTGAAAATGACTGTTAAGTTTTTTTTATGATATAAGGTAACAAGACAAGCACGACGCTTGCCTGATGGTAAGCGATGACGTCTATCTATTACAGATATAGCGGCATTCAAACTTCTGGTCTGCCAGAATTTTGCATGCCACCGCACTGCGCCTGTTACCTTGAGACATATGGATGTTGAGTCTCACATGCCCTGTTATTTCACTGGACAACTTGCCATTTCAGCCGAAAAACATTCCTATTTCACGGCTGAAAATTAATTGGCAAAGTGGTAGTAACGCCCCAGGCGGACAAGCAGAAGTCCTACCACTACAAAAAGTCAAAAGACAGTTTTTTTTAATTATTCCGTAACGTGCATTGGTGTAATGGTAACGTGGCACCTTGTTTACAATATATGATTATATCCTACATTATATGATCTGTATCAACAATACGTCACGTATTTCTTTCACGGTGACTAAAATACTTGTTTATAGAACAAGCGACCTTTAGACGGCCTTGTGATCGAATATGGAGTGCGGCACTGGATTTCACTTTTATATTCAGCTATAGGTGGGGCTTTAATTGAGTGGGTAGATATAGGGACCGATTATGTTCTAGATGCGCCCTGCACTTGTGCCCCAGTTAAAAGGTATCCTATATCCTGAATACTTTTTCAATATATACAGTCAAGTCGCGCCAAAAACCTTCGTAGTAAACACAATGTTTCATAAAAGTTCGTTTGTTACTGCCATCAAAGTTTACAATCATCTCCCCACAGATTTTAAAACTTTAAGCCATACATATTTTAAAATTAGGCTTAAAGAATGGTTGACATCTAAGGGCCGATTTCACCAGTGAATATAAAAGCGATCAGGTCGACTTGAACTTGGTTTACGTGTTTAACTGAGATTAAACCGACATTTTGCATTACACCACCACAAACCGAACGTGGTTACAGTTAAAACCAGTTCTAATTCTGAACTACCGATTTTGGGCGTTTAGCGCTCTTGATCCTGTTTACAGCCACTGTCACTCGTATTTTGCGCGTTCGTTTCCGTGTCCGTGCATGGCACAACAAGACGAGACGTCTTGTTATTACGTTATTAAAATTATAAATATTTTAATTTAATACCTTAGGTTACATTTTAAAATTTAAAATTCACGATGCTGATCACAAAAATATATACCATGCATGGACACGGAAACGAATTTGATAATATAAATTTGTCTGTTTGACAATGCCAAAACTATCTGATACGACAGCTCTATGACTACATTTACGTTCCATTGTGCGTAATAGCCTAAAATCTTGGTTTTGGTAAACGGGATCAAATGGGAGGTGGTGAAATCAAGCACGCGTAAACCAAGATCAACATCGACTTTTGAAAACACGTTTAAGTAGAACTTAGTTCAATAAATCTCGATTAGTAGCATAAATGGTGAAATCAACCCTAAAGCGTATTACAATTTAAACGAGTTCTTTAACGATTAAGTTAATAATATAGTATACTTATTGGTAAATTCTATGATTGTACTTAAGCCTGATTAGATTAAGTTAGGTACATTATATTGTACGTCCGAAAGGGTCAACTGTTGATACCATACATATTGTACATAAGACCATCTTGTACCAATTTACCTTCACAGTTATACGATAAAAATATTTCTATTTCTATTTTATTATTAATCGACTTCACAAAAAAGGAAGAGGTTCTCAATCCGTCGGAATATTTATTTTTATGTATGTTCACCGATTACTGGAAGATTAGTTCACCATTTAGACCGATTTGGATTTTTTTTTTAGTTTCAAAGGGTACAAAGGGTTTCAAAGGGTAAAGGTAAATTTTAACGAAATTGGTCGAGCCATTTTTAATATATCAACATTTGTATACTTCGATGACATGATACTGGCTACTGGCTGGATTTTTGGAAATTCCACGACAAAGACAGTTAAATGGGGTGAAAAAGTTTATTTGCAAGTTCTTTTTAATCAACTTCCCAAAAAGGATATTACTCAATTCATTTCAATGGCCAAGACGACTCGCAATATTAGTCTACAATATCTATTGAAAGATCAAGACATCATTATTGAAATATCGGATGGGTAGGTAGTTTCAGAGATTACCTTGGACAAACAAACTTACAAACGTTACCCCTTCATCATATTAGTATATTAACATACTACAAACATATCTGATACCGAGTTTACAGGCAAATTTAATTGTTCTACTTCCTAAGGGAGTACTTTTCTTTCGACTCCGATAGGGATGTTGCCTTGTTAATAGAACCGACTTCAAATGCCACGCTATTAATTTTCAGGACTGAGTTTGAGCACAGAATATGGAATAGTACATGTTTGAGGTGTTTGTCTCCATATCTCTGGAGATACTTATCAAACCTCGATGAAATTACCATGGTATCACACTCCTTTCCAACAGGAAAATAATAATCAAAATCGGTTCATAAACGACGAAGTTATTCGCGATAAAACATAATATATATATATATATATATATATATATATATGGTCGAATTAAGAAATTCCAATTAGTCCGTCAGTTGGATTATCCAAAAATATTGGACTCGTTTTTTTTATTTTTCAAATCAATAGAAATTGATAAAGATCATAGATGTATATGTGTACTACGTACACATGTACGTTCATGCCAACGTTCGTAACATCACGCTGAATTTCAACGCTCTATATCTTCGTCAATAAAAAATACGTATTCAATATTTTTTGATAAAATGTAAATGACGGACAAAAATTTTTTTTTAATTACTCTTTTAGGATCTTTATTTTGGAATCGATAGCGAGTTGTCACGCGGAATTTCAACGCTCTATATCGTCGTCAATAAAAAATACGTACCTACATATTCAATATTTTTTGATAATGTAAATGACGGACTAAACATTTTTTCGGAAACTAAACTACTACTCTTTTAGAACTTAAAGTTAGTTTGGAATCGACAGCAAGTACCTAGGTATTAGTTAAAAGTATCTTTGCTGAATAATTTGTCTCGAAAGAACATTTAAGCTGACTTTATAAAGCGACACGTAAGATAAGTAAGCTTGATTGGTTAATCAATCGCAATTTAATCAATAGAGAATTATTTAATACGTATTTTGTTTTAACTCGTATCGTAACATCCCTAGGAAGTTGAACAACTAAATTCCCTTTACATCACATTTGCATTGTATTCATTAGTCGCTAGATGGAGCCACAGAAAAAATTAGAACTCGCAAGCGTTTCATTTGTGCTTTTTTGAGATTTAATTTAGGATGGTCATATAGATAGAAAACCATAATTAATTATCGCATTTTTTGAGGCGCTTCCTTCCACAAATATTAGTGCCAAGCGTATAAAGTAGCGAAGCCGGGCCCGATTATTGACAATGGGATTTAATATAATGTATATTACATCTTGAGCTATATATTACATCCCGCGATTGCTGTTCACAGTCAGATATATAGTTCAGTAGGCCTACACGAACTTTGACAGTAGATTATTGAATGAACTAAATGACGGGGACGCAGCTATGTAGGCTGTATAGCTCTATCTCTAATTTCGTTCATTTCAATCCCTATCAAACCATAGAAAAGATTATAATACTACGTAATCAAACTTTGTGATAGGGAGTGCAGCTTCGGTTTCAACGTTCTATGGTTGCATTCAAACGAAGGGCGAGGCAGGGGGAGGCGCGGTGTCCGGGGACGTGACGTAAAATATACATATTCAAATATAGCTCAGTCGGTCGCAAAAATATTTATAGTTTGGGATGTAATATATATTATAGCACAGTGTAAACGATCTCGTATAAAATGTATGACGAGCGTTGAGTATTATATCTCAAGAAATAACAATCTCTCATAGTGAAAAGCCGGCTTAAGTAATTAGTTAAACCTGAAACCACAGAATAATAAATACATTTGAATAGTACAGTGCAAGTACAGAAGATGCACTCCCTGATAGCAAAAATGTGAGATTTATGGCCAGTTTCACCGGTTCTTGATAATGCATTTGATTGATAGTTCTGACACATGACGCCATAAAATAGGTGTCAAAAATCTGTCAGATTTCTTCATATTAGCGCTATCAGGAACTGGTGAAACTGGCCCTAAACCTAGTTACAGCGACGATAACATTTAAAATACACTACACGCCACCGATACGTAGAATTATTATCTGTTCTGTGCTTCCTACGCAAAAAGAAGGGGTGTCATAAGTTTAACGTGTGTTGTATCTGTGTGTTTGTCTGTGCCATCGTAGCGCCGAACCTAAACAATAACCAACTTTTTTATTGATAGTGTTTTTTGTTTGATAGATGTTTTCATCAAGAATGTTCTTAGCTTTAAATTTTAATTCATGTAAATCCGTTCACCCGTTTTAGCCTAGCTTTTTTCTATTTGAGTTGATGTCGCTATGAAATCATCTTTTATAGGTCTAATCAATTCAAAATTCGAAATCCTCTTTTTTAACGATATTGTAATAACACATGGCAGCATTGACCTGATGCTGGGACATCTCCTGGAATCTGCAGAATACTCAACTCCTCACCAACTTAGAGCTGAGATGTCGTATTTGGACTCATTAGAATGTTTTAATGGAAAGATAATACATAGATCAGTCGGGGTGGTTTTAAATTTTGTTTTTTTTTTTAAATGTAAAGTAACAAGACAAGCACGATGTTTGCCTGATGGAAAACGATGACGTCTATCTATTACAGATACATGACATGCAAAATTGTGTACAGCCAGAATTTTTCATGTCACTGCACTGCGCCTGTTACTTTGAGACATCAAAATGTTGAGTCTCACATGCCCTGTAATTTCACTGGACACCATGCCGAAAAACATTCCCATTTCATGGCTAAATTAATTAATTGGCAAAGTTGTGGTACCGCCCTAGGCGGACTAACAGGAGTACCACTACGAAAAATTTCAGTATTATATACAATAGATCATACTATATTGACATTAAATTGATTTATGTCGGTTAGGATCTACAGATTAGCTAATCTAATAAAGTTTACGTTATAACTATGGTCTAATCTGTAGTTTCGCTGCAAATATTTTTATTAATTGCGATGCGCGTAATTTTAAATCCGTGATATCTTCTAGAGGTTTCTTTTAAATTATATACCGTCAAGGACAATTTTAATGTATAATATGTGGCCAATGTAATTAACGTAATGATTTGGATAACGGTTAATATTATCGAGTATAGTTATCTGACACATGGGAGCCTTGGAAGTTATTAACTTTTTTTATTAAAAAATTAAAGATTAAAATGGTTACTGTAAGTCAAGCTTAAGAGAAAGACATTTGTTATCGCGGATTTTTTATAGGTATTTTAAGTGCTACCTATTACTATTCCATAGATACATCTATTTCTGTTCGTAAAAAACCATAAAACGTGTTTTCTCGGTGGTTTTATGGGTTTATGGGTTTATGGTGGTTGCAAAAAGGTCTCCACGAATGTACCTATATGATTTCAACCGGATAATATATAGCCTATTTGCATTGTTAGGGCTAGTTTGACCGGTTCCTGATAATGCGTTAGATAATTATCTGACACGTGACGCCATATAAAAGCTGTAAAAATCTGTCAGATTTCTTCATATTGGCGGTATCAGGAACCGGTGAAACTGGCCTACAAATTAAGTACATTCTATATAATAGTAAAATAATTTAAAAAAAACGGTCTAGAGTTCTTGAGCCTAATCAATACAAACATCCATACAAAAATACAAAATTGATCTCTTTTTATATTATTAATATAGGTTAGCATAGAAGTATAGATTAGTATTAGCATATTAGTATTCGTATATTAGTATACATAGTACCTAGAGACTAGCTGTGCCCCGCGGCTTTACCCGCGTAGACAGTGTTTCCGTGTGAATATCGGAATAAAAAGTACACTATGTGTTAATCCAGGGTCTAGCCTATCTACATACCAAATTTTAGCTCAATCGGTAGAGTAGATTTAGCGTGATGATGTAACAAACACATACATTTTCGCCTTTTTTAATATTAGTAGGAAGTACATAGTATATAATTATATTTAGGGCCAGTTTCACCGGTTCCTGATAAAGTGTCAGATAATCATATGACAGATGACACCATACAAAAGTTGTCAAAAATCTGTCAGATTAGTTCCTAATATGGCTATCAGGCACCAGTCAAACTGGCCCTTAATACGTGAAGCGAAAACTTTGTGCCCCTTTTTAAGAAAATTGCGCCAACCTACAAATAAATCATAAGTCAGAATCTCTTATTCAGAAAAAAAACCACACAAAAAGTGGCCCTTCTTCGAACCAAAACGACGTAGATTCAAAATAATAATCACTTTCGAAGTTACAAATGATTGGCTTGGAGATTGATTTAAATTCGGAACGAAAGCAGGGATTGGTTCGCGCATGTGCTGCAATGTCTGTTATGACGGTTGAGTCAAACAAGACAAATGTCCGACTAATGACGCTCTGGACACCACTTTTAACGCCACCTGCTTGGACACGACTTTTGTTGGGTCATTTGTATAACGCAGTTGCTTTTCCTGACTTATGATTTATTCGTAGGCGCGAACGGATGAACGTAAAATGTAATAGGTAAAGGGTTTTTAAGGGTTACGTACCCAAAGGGTAAAACGGGACCCAATCACTAAAACTCCGCTGTCCGTCCGTCAGTCTGTCTGTCTCTCTGACCGTCTGTCACCAGGCTGTATCTCATGAACCGTGATAGTTAGACAGTTGAAATTTTCACAGATGATGGATTTATGTTGCCGTTATAACAACAAATACTAAAAACAGAATAAAGTTGAAAATTAAAGGGGGTCCCCATACAAGAAACGTGTTGTTTCGGAATTTCACTATAACGTCGTTGGATACTCGTTAGATGGCGTTATAGTAAATAAGCACGCGCTTGGTATTGTCACAGTTTTACAATCATAATATTGTACTGTGGTATGGGACCCTACGTGTGCGTGACTGCGAGTCTGACACGCACTTGGCTAGTTTATTTAATATAAAATGCATTAGAAATACATTAAAAAAATTAAATGAAGTATGGTTGAATTTCGACCACTGAGCGACTACTAGTTAAGTAAAAGAGAAACAAAAGCTTCTGTCGTTCATTTTACTTCACATTGATATATGAACATTAATTTAAATGACGAAGTCACATCTTTAACGGTATAGCACCATATATGGATCCGTTATGAAATAATGGAAGGCCTTTGCCCAAAAAGGTGTAGGTCAGAAGCTGACAAACCTTTTTTCCCGACTACAAAAGGAAGGGTTATTCTATGTTATGCTCGCATATACTAAAAAGTTTAATTTTTTTCACAACTGTAAGATACTGTAGAACTATTTGATAGAAATTTCAACTTGATACCTCTACGCGTTCCTGAAAAAAGGGGGTTTGACATACGAACAGACAGACAGATGGACAGATGTACAACAAAGTGATCATATAAGTGTTTTTTGAAGTTATACTTCTTTTGGCGCGATAGAGAAAAATGATGAGAGTGAATTTTTACGATGCGCGCGCACACCGACACCTAAATTTAACACCGTGAAGTTAGTTCTAGGTGGCATGACTATGTTCAAGTTGTATATGTCATATTTAACGTCATATTTTTACGTTAATAAAACCTTTTTTATTTCAATAAAATCTTTTTGATTAATTTTAATATTAATCGTTAATCACTACTGCATTTTAGTTATTTTTTTCCGTACGCCACAGAAGTATAACTTCTAACGCGTGTACATAAGTACACACACTCTTTTTTTTTCCTTTTGAGGTAAAGACCATAGCACCAAGCAATACCACACAATAATTAATAGTACTACGTAGCAATACCAAGGTAATACCAACTTACTGATGATAAGTAGGTACCTTCGCAAGATCTTATGATAATGATAACATATCTCATTCGTTTGTGTTGTGATCAATGTAGTTATTTATAAGAAGGACCGATGTAAATGCTACTGGTCCAGGCAAGGTCGGTGTGTGGGCTTGTTGAGATATTCTATAGATGTATGATTTTTTTTAAATTCAGAACAAACTTACATATGATTATGTTGTTGTGCGTGTGCACTATGATTTTGTTTAATATCTTACTATTTTTAACCGCCTTCACAAACAAGGGAGGAGGTTCTCAAATCGACGATTTTTTTTTATTTTTTTTTTATTTTTGTTATCTCTGAACTCCGTCAAATCTTAACCGATTTAAAAAAATATTTTATTGTTTGAGAGATTATGCTTCCTGTTTGGTCCCATTCAAATTTTATCGAGATTTGATAATCATCTCCGGAGATATAGATATAGAGATAAACAATATAAGCAAATGTTTATACTTCGATGACATAATTATAGCTACTGGCTACTTCGACTATTGCGTTTGTCAAACTAAGTTATAGGAAAACTTAACTTTGCAGTTCGATCCATAGAAAATGTATTGCATCAACCGCAAATAATAAGTTTGTAATAGTAAATTCGATTTTTTTATATTAATAAATGACATGTTTACAGTTTTCAGATTTATTCCTATATGAGTGCTTCAAGACCTTGCTTCTTGCCAAATTTCATGATTCTATGTTAACGGGAAGTACCCTATAGGTTTTGATTCCCTTGTGAAATTGCAAAATACGCGAAAATATGCGACATAAACGGTCACATCTTTTGATCGCGTTGACTTACAAGTTTGATTTTTTCACAGTCAATAGAGACCTTAGACATAAATATTTAATATAAGTTTCAACTTTATATCTCTACGCGTTCCTGAGAAAAATGGATCTTGACAGATGGACAAACAGACAGACAAACGGACAAAAATCAACGGGTTGCAATCCGGGAGTGCCGACAGAAGTGAAAACTCGAACACGTCATTTTTAGGGTTCCGTAGCCGAATGGCAAAACACGGAACCCTTATAGATTCGTCATGTCTGTCTGTTTGTCTGTCCGTCCGTATGTCACAGCCATTTTATCCCAAAACTATTAGGACTACAGAATTGAAACTTGATAGGTAGATGTATTCTGTTAAAGAAGTTTTAACTTCAACATAGTGATTATATAAGGGTTTTTTTACAAGATTTTATTTAACTTGCAATGTATGTATGTATGTATGTATGTAACTATGTATGTTCGGGTGGAATCTTGGAAGCTAAATTAGACTCACTTCCCGATGTTCGATTGGACTCAAATTTGGTATACTTATGTATACAATACAATACAATGATATGGAGCTGGTCTGATGATCGAGACGGAAGGTGGCCAAGGCATCTCTGTGATAAAACAACATAACCCCACCGAGTTTGGGCTCGATTGATTTGTCTTGAAGAGAACTTTACGCCTAGATGATATCCAGGGTCTGATGATGAAGCTGGAAGGTGGCCACGGCATCTCTGTGATAAATCAACATAACTCTACCGAGTTTGTGCTCGATTGATTCGTCTTGAAGAGAACTTTACACCTAGATAATATCCAGGGTCTAATGATGAAGCTGTAAGGTGGCCACGGCATCTCTGTGATAAATCAACGTAACTCTACCGAGTTTGGGCTCGATTGATTCGTCTTGAAGAGAAATTTACACCTAGATGATATTTAGCGACTGGTGATAAAGCTGGAAGGTGGCCACGGCATCTCTGTGATAAATCTACGTAACTCTACCGAGTTTGGGCTCGATTGATTCGTCTTGAAGAGAAATTTACACCTAGATGATATTTAGCGACTGGTGATGAAGCTGGAAGGTGGCCACGGCATCTCTGTGATAAAATAACGTAACTCTAGTGAGTTTGGGCTCAAATGATTTGTCTTGAGGAGCACTTTACACTTAAATGATAGCCAGGATCTCTTGATGAAGCTGTAAGGTGGCCATGGCATTTCTGTTGTAAAACAACATAGCCCCACCGAGTCGATTGATTTTCCTTGAAGAGCACTTTACCCAAATATATATAATAAACACATCAAATATCCGTGGAATATTTTAAAACATCATGCCCTATATTAAATACTTAGGTAGTAGGTAGGTAGTCGGTATCTATACCTACCTACTAAAAAGTTAAAAATAAATTATAGAAAAAAATATTTTTAAAAATAAGCTTTTATCTGGGACAATGAACTAAAATGTTAAAAATAAATTGTAGTAAGTATTTGGCGTGTAGGTACTTACCTATATTTTTAAAAGCTTGAGGCACTGAAGTATAGTAATTACCTAGCCTGAAAAACGGGTAGTGCTTCAAGCTTTTAAAAATATAGGTAAGTACCTACACACCAAATACTTACTAGAATTTATTTTTAACATTTTAATTCATTGTCCCAGATAAAAGCTTGTTTTTTAAATATTTTTTTCTATAATTTATTTTTAACTTTTTATTTTCTCTTAAGGTACGGAACCTTAAAAAGGATGCAAATCCACAGAAAACCGCCAGTTAAACTCGTCAAGTAATTCATTATACCATCTGTGAACGTTGCAGCATCGTTCGACCTCGATATGTAAAGCAGTTTATGTAACGTCGTTTATTTACTACCTCGCCTCGTCTGCTTCGGAGACAGGTTTTAATGAATCAACTTCTTAATGATTTCATATTAATTGTAATATCGTTTAAAAACTAAAAAAGAACCGACTACGATACCGCGCTATTCATTTTCATTTTTCAGTACCAATTTTGAGGTGTTTATCTCAATATCTCTGGAGATACTTATCAGACCTCGATAAAATTACCACGGTACCACACTTGAGACATCTCCTTTTCAACAAAAAAGAACAATCAAAATCGGTTCATAAACGACGAAGTTATCCGCGAACAAACATTAAAAAATATATATATACGAGTATATACTCGTATATATATACGGTCGAATTGAGAAACCTCCTCCTTTTTTTGATGTTGGTTAAAAATGAAGATAGTTTGAAAACTAAAACAACCAACTGCCATGCCGCGCGTTCCCTTATTAGATCTCGATGAAATTACAATGGGACAACCTCGGGAGTATACCCTTTTGTAATAAAAACGATTTTTTTTAAATCGGTTCACAATAGGCAAAAATATCGATGAACATACGCGAAAAAAAATACATACAGAGGAGCATATCCTCCGCCTTTTTGGAAGTCGGTAAAAAAATAGCTCACCACCAACAACGAAAGTATCTGGCACCATAACCTTACGGTGTTCCGGCAGCATACAGCCCTTAAGACTCAGGGTATTCTAGGCCTAGCGTGTTCACTATCTTCGACCACATCATAGCTTACCACCAGGCGAGATATTGGTCAAACGCTGGCCTATAAGATATTACATAATTTAGATAGTTTAAAAACTAAAACAACCAACTTCCATGCTCCGCGAGTCAGTTTCAGTAGCAAGTTTGATATGATTATTGTCATATCTCTGGAGATCCTTATCAGATCTAGATGAAATTACACGGGGACCACTTCAAAAATGTACCCTATCGATTAAAAAAGAATCATTCGAATCGGTTTACAATTGACGGAGTAATCGCGTAACATACATATACAAAAAAAAAAAACATACAGACGAATTGAGAACCTCCTCATTTTTGGAAGTCGGTTGAAAAAATGGGAATAGAAAGGCTATTTATCAATTAATGATTATAAATGCGAATGTCAGTTTGTGATTTCTTCGCTGTGAAACGGTTTAGTTTGAACTATTTAGCTGATGTTTTGTATAGGAATAGTCAGGTCTCTTTATACGACTTCAAAATAATGTATGATCGTACAAATCGAAAAAACCGACTTCACATGCCACGATAGTCAAAGTACTGGCTAGTTATAATCATATCATCTAAGTATATACATTTACTTACATTGTTTATTTCCATATCTCCGGAGATAATTGTCATATCTCGATAAAATTTGAATGGGACCAAACGGGAGGCATAATCTAATTAAAAAAAGAATGTTTGTTTGAGAGATTATGCCTATTTTTCAAATCGGTTAATATATGACGGAGTTCTGAGGCAAACATAAAAAAAAGAAAAAAAAACAGTTGAATTGAGAACCTCCTCATTTTTTGCGAAGTCGGTTAAAAAAAGTTTTTTCCATATAAATATGATTAGATATAACTAACTTCCGGTAACAAACAAACAGTCGTGTTATTTTACAGATACCGGTAACCTTGGCGGCTTAAATGATACATTGACATGCAATGTGTAAAACAATATTTATGTTTTCTTATTTAATATTATACCTACTTATAAATAAACTATTCGCGCTCCACGGTTACATCTGGGTTGACGGAGGATGAAACTATTTCATCCCCCGTTTAACCCCTTAATATCATCCCTGTCGCAACGTGTTTTCTTAGCCGGTGCTAAATAAATAGAATACTTGAAAATGTAATCTTATTATTATTGAGATAAGAGTAGTTTTATGCTAACGTCTTCAGAATAAGCTTGTTATTTTTTAATTATTAATTAACCGACTTCGAAAAAAGGAGGTTACTTAATTCGAACGTATTTATATTTATATATATATATATATATATATATATATATATTTATTATGTTTGTTCGCGGATAACTGCGTCGTTTATGAACCGAATGATGATTCATTTTGTTGGAAAGGAGATAGCCCAAGGGTACCATAGTAATTTCATCGAGATCTGAGAGGTATTTACAGAGATATGGAGACAAACACCTCAAATTTGGTACTGAAAATTAATAGCGCGGCATTTGAAGTCGGTTCTTTTAATTTCTTAATTTCTAATTTGTAATTTGTTATGTGTCAGGATCGTAGCATGTAGAAAGAAGTAGTCTCTGCCTACCCCAACGGGAAAAAGGCATGATTTTATGTATGTTTGTATTAAAATTAAACATGAGTTCATTTATTTTAAACTGCATTTAATCAGAATAAATGCTTTCTTCAATTTGAATTCAAGTAGCTAGTATAATATTCGTCCTTCTCAGGACACCAGGCTTCGCAAGATATACCCACTTTTAAATACGGTAGGCGTCTCTACCCACATTATTTCATAACCCTCCTTATGCGAAATGTCAATAATATTAGTGTTTACATACTACTAAATACATTCATATACGTTTTGTAATAAAATCGAGAGTGACGCTCAAATAACGCCTACACTACAATAAAACACTTTGAATTATGTGAAAGACCGCTGTGTTGAGATTGTTCACTACCTAACTGCTCAAAAGGAGTGGAGTGTAGGGCATTTCAGACTACGCTACACTATTCCGCTATATAGTACAGCATGACATTATAAGAACACCGGCTCATATATAGTATAGCTAAGTGTGATCGTGTTCTAAATAAATATATGGTGAGCGATATTGTTGCTATAAACTATAATGATAGTTTTTTATTTGTCATAATCATAGCTTAAACTAGTACAACAGACCATAAACAACCAATGTCAATCAATAAGTACACTATTTAAACAAAAATATTTTTTTTAATGCAAGTAGGTACATATTTAAAAGAATATGGATTAGACGTCATAATTTTAACATTAACTTGGCTCAAACGGGTCACGTAAATATTAGTATAGGTTACGAAGTAACTATTATATAATCTGTGGTATAGGTTCATGTCTGCGGCCTAACAGGGAAACCTAGTTAGGAAACTAGGTTTCCCTGTATTTAGGATATTATAACCCTTCCAGTCACCGATTAATAATTAATTTGATTTTAAATTTTTTAGTTATTTTTAAGATACAATTTACTATATGAACTATGTATATGTTACATATATTATTATTATATTATAGCGTAGTCTGAAATGCGCTTCATTCTCCGATTCTCTACGTGTTGTAAAAAGACGAAATAAGACTTTTTGTGCGACATGTGCTCATCGAAACAAATTTATGGATCGTAAATACTTATATTTTTTTTATACCTTATTATATACGCTAGCGGTCGACTACTTAGACTTCTATCTCGCCTGGTGGTAAGCTATGATGTGGTCAGGGATGGTGAACACGCTAGGACCTAGAATAAATACTCTGACTCTCAAGTGCTGTGCTGCCAGAACACTGTGAGGTTATTGGCTGCAGATTTTCTCCTTGATGATGGTGGTAAGCTACATTGTGATAGCAAGTCAGGCAGAACATCAATATAATATACTTCTACCACCATTGATAACATACACTACAGACAGTACAGACTAACAAGTAGTAGGTACTCCAATATACAATAACAATACTCCATTCTAATGGACGAATAGCTTTATTCCATAGAAGAGGCTGCTATTACAGCATCAATAACGTCAAACAAGTTTTTCACAAAATACGGAATCTAAAGTATCGGAAATGATTATGTAAGGCTAACATACATCAACTTTACTGGATAGTTTACACGTAGCGGTTTTAGATCGTCTGTGTCGAAAGGTGACTTTTTGAGGGTTCCGTGCCTCAAAGGATAAAAAGGAACCCTTATAGGTATATCGCTTTGTTGTCTGTCTGTCCATCTGTATGTCTATCCGTCAAGACCATTTATCTTGTGAACTCGTAGAGGTATCAAGTTGTAACTTAGTATATAAAAATCTCGAGTCTACGGTCTCTTTTGGCTGTGATAAAATCAAACTTGTAAGTCAACAAGATCATGAGATATGACATTTTATGTCGCATATTTTGCAATTTCACAGGGAATCAAAACATATAGGGTACTAACCTCACCTAGAATCATGCAATTTGGCATGGTCTTGAAGCACTATACATATATATATATGGAAACAAAACTGTATAATATGTATGTAGTTTAATAACAGAAAAAAGCGAATTTACTTATACATAGTTATATTTGTTTCATGAATAGTGTCTAGGCATCGTTCTTGGGATCGAACTGCTAAGTTAAGTTTGTTTTGACAAGTTTGTATGGAAGCCTCGGTGCGCGAGTCAAGTCGCACTGACTGACTTGTCTGTTCATATTTTTACAAGCTTTTATTTAACTTGCAATGTATGTATGGATACAGTATGTCACTATGTATGTTCGGGTGGAATCTTGGAAGCTAAATTAGACCCACTTCCCGATGTCCGATTTGACTCAAATTTGGTGTACTTATGTATCTTTGGTGACAATACGATGATATGGTACCATGGAGCTGGTCTGATGATGGAGACGGAAGGTGGCCACGGTATCTCTGTGATAAAACAACATAACCCCACCGAGTTTGGGCTCGATTGATTTGTCTTGAAGATAACTTTACGCCTAGATGATATCCAGGGTCTGATGATGAAGCTGGAAGGTGGCCACGGCATCTCTGTGATAAATCAACATAACCCTGCCGAGTTTGGACTCGATTGATTCGTCTTGAAGAGAACTTTTCATCTATATGATATCCAGGGTCTGATGATGAAGCTGGAAGGTGGCCACGGCATCTCTGTGATAAATCAACGTAACTCTACCGAGTTTGGGCTCGATTGATTCGTCTTGAAGAGAACTTTACACCTAGATGATACTTAGCGACTGGTGATGAAGCTGAAATGTGACCACAGCATCTCTGTGATAAAATAACGTAACCCCAGAGAATTGGGCTCAAATGATTCGTCTTGAGGAGCACTTTACACTTAAATGATAGCCAGGATCTGATGATGAAGCTGTAAGCCATGGCATTTCTGTTATAAAGCAACATAGCCCCACCGAGTTGATTGATTTTCCTTGAAGAGCACTTTACCCATATCATATCAAATATCCGTGGAATATTTTAAAACATCATGCATTTTCTTAAATACTTAGGTAGTAGGTAGGTAGTTGGTATCTATACCTACCTACGAAAAAGTTAAAATAAATTATAAGTAAAAAATATTTTTAAAAACAAGCTTTTATCTGGGACAATGAACTAAAATACTAAAAATAAATTCCAGTAAGTATTTGGCGTGTAGGTACTTACCTATATTCTTAAAAGCTTGAAGCACTACCCGTTTTTCAGGCTAGGTAATTACTATACTTCAGTGCCTCGAGCTTTTAAAAATATAGGTAAGTAAAACCTACACGCCAAATACTTACTAGAATTTATTTTTAACATTTTAGTTCAGTGTCCTAGATAAAAGCTTGTTTTCAAAAATATTTTTTATTATAAGTTTATTTTAACATAGATTTTTAGCCTCATCAGTGATTATCCCAATCATTGACCTAATGGTCCCAATACAAATTATCCAGCATTTTTAGGGTTCCGTACCCAAAGGGTAAAACGGGACCCTATTACTAGGACTCCGCTATCCGTCTGTCTGTCTGTATGTCTGTCCGTCTGTCACCAGGCTGTATCTCATGAACCGTGATAGTTAGACAGTTGAAATTTTCACAGATGATTTGTTTCTGTTGCTGCTATAACAAAAAATACTAAAAACAGAATAATGTTAAAAATTATAGGGGGTCCCCATACAAGAAACGTTTCGTTTTTCGGCATTTCAATATAACGCCATCTGTGAAAGCTTAGGTAAACGTCTATAGATAGCGTTATATTGAAATGCCGATTCCTAACACCTCTGTGTTAAATTTCACTAAGGTAGCGTTAGACGTTAGATAAACTATAACTACTACATATATATATATATATATAACTATAACTAACCTAACCTTAACGAATTATGCACCTAACCCTTCCTCATAAACACTCTGGCTATTGGTGAAAACCGCATGATAATCCGTTCAGTAGCTATTGAGATTATTGCGAACAGACAGACAGACTCAGTGATGGACTTTGTTTTATAATACTTACGTAGTGATATTGGATGGCCCTTTGGCGTAAAGTAGGTAACTATCCTTTCTGATTCTCACCCGACGGTCGTTGGTTCTAATCCTAGCTATATACCTACCAATGAAAGTTTTATGTGCATTCATTAATCATGGGTTTTCGCACAGAGGTAGTGGGATCATTGAATCAAAATCAATCAAATCATGGGATCAAAGAAGGGGTATTATACGTTTAACGTGTGTATCTGTGTCTATCTGTAGCATCTTAGCACCCAACCGGATGAACCGATTTTGATTTTATTATTGATTTTTTTTTTTTGTTTGATCGATGTTTTCATCGAGAGTGTTCTTAGCTTTGATTCATGAAAATTCGTTCAATCGTTATAAAACTATGAGCTTTTTTCTAGTTAATTGCGCTATGAAATCAACTTTCATAGGTCTGATCAATTCGAAAATCTTCTTCTTCAACGATATTGTAAGAATATGAAAGCATTGACCTGATGCTGGGACATCTCCTGTACCTCTACAGAATACTCAAATCCTCACCAACTTACAGCTCAGATTTTAAATGTCGTGTTTAGAGTCATTGGAATGCTTTCAATGAAAAGATATACATAGATCAGTCGGGGTGGTTTATATATAAATCATAACTATATTATACAATGGAATTTTATACAGTAAAAATATATTATTATACTATATTGACTTCAAATTGATTGTGATCGGTGGGGATCTACAGCATAGCTAAGCTTATAATAATATTTTCGTAGTAACTATGACCTAATCTGTGGTTTCACTGCAGATATTTTATTAATTTTGCGATGCGTGTATGTGAAATCCGTGATATCTTCTAGAGTTTTCATTTGAATTATATACTGTAAAGGACAATTTTAATCTATAATATGTGGCCAAACTAATTAACGTAATTATTTGGATAAGGATTAATACTATATACTTGAAAATAGCATTGGATGTTATGTAACATTTTATAACAAAAAATTAAAGATTAAAATGGTTACTGTGAGTCAACCTTAAGAGATAGACATATGCTGTCGCGGACTTTTTTGTAGGTCTTATTAAGTTGTACAACTCTCCCATAGAAAATATTCTTCCATCTATTTTCAATTAAGCAGCGTTCGTAAGAAACGTGTTTTTGCGACCGTTTTTTAGTCGACTTAGGTTGCAAATTAGGTCTCCACGGATGTACCTTTGATTTCAACGGGATAATATATAGCCTATTTTTATTCCGAAAGTCCATTCTATGTATTAGTGAAAGATTTTTTAAAATCGGTCCAGTAGTTTTTGAGCCAAATCATTACAAACATACAAAAATACAAATGTTCTCTCTTTATAATATTAGTATAGATTATTTTTTGCTGGCGAAAATTGATAGTGGTATTTTTGCTCGATCTTATAAAATACTGTAGTGTAGTACAGAACCCTACGAGTGCGAGTCTGACTAGCATTTTGCCAGTTTATTTTAATTATTGATAGGATAGCGTTTGACTTGACAAGTAAAAATATATACGGTCGAATTGAGAAACCTCCTCCTTTTATTGAAGTCGGTTAAAAAGACGCTCCACAATAGCTTCGTGTAAGGCCTCTAACCTAAGAACTGCAGTTGTTAATGAACACAACCTTCATCTTATTGTGTGAACATTATGTACGTCGTATTATGTAAGCTGATGTAACGTTGTGTATCCTCAATGAGATGTACTGCTGAGATTGGTTTGTTTAAGGGAAAAGAAATGTGTGGTTTTTATGAAACCACAATGCAAGTGCACTTTTTTTTATAGTAGCTACGGTAGCTATAGTCCGTTCGCCGAGTCGAGCTTGTAATTCGCTGTCTCTATTGCACAATTGCATATAAAAGACAAGGACAAAATAATGAGATTTACGCTTAGTGGGCGTGACCAAACGGTCCAAAATAGTAAGCCGCGTTGACAATAGCCAAAAAGCTGCCGGCGATTATAATTAAAATTTTAAAGTAAATAAAACAAGTTTTTTGATTACCTTATATACATTATACCTTATTATTTACACTATTTTTGTATACCTACAAATAAATAATTTTCCAACGAATCACTGCTCTCGTTTCACATTTATAATAAACATTTCTGTCATCATTTCTACATTCCTATCCATTTGATTCATTTTTGGTTCTATTATTTCTGTTACATATACAGTCTTTCCATTTGTTGGTATCGGTTTTTTGAATAGATTGGTTTAGTAATAAGTTTATTTCTGATAATTTAAACGATCTGTTTTGGGAAGCAATATATCCTTTAACTTGAGCCCAAATCAACTTAGTGGGGTTTTTAAGTTCACAGGGATACAACAGAAGACAAAGTACAGTTTTGTTATTTAATTTTGCCATTTTATCTATTTTATATGTCATGTTGATTTTTATTTATTTTTACAATATTTAAGAGTTCACGTTTGAGTAAATTTTCTTCAAATACAATATTTTTTCTCTGAGCCAATCAATAATTTCTTGTTTTTCATTTATTGCAGTCCTTCAATTTATTCATCCAAATTACTTGTCTAGTCACAAACACAGAAAAGAAACACAATTAGTCCGAAAACGAGCCAGCGGTATTGAAAATTATTTTCTACTTTTTAGTTTGTTTTTTTTTTTTAATAAAGCGTGTTTTTTAGCTTTTTAAATAATAATTTATTATGAAGTCAGTTCAGATAAATAAAAGTACTTCCATGAAAGAATCCTGGCAATTATTTGTTGGTATAATATTAAACACTCACAAAAGCGCTTAAATTAATATTTAAGTTGAAGCTCCTTTGTTAACTATGTGTGTAAGATTTATCTTTATTTATTTAGGATCAAGCTGTGCTTGTTTTGATAAGGTTGTTTTACTTTGACAAACTTCGTGTCACTGTGTGTATTTTAAGTTAAAGTTTTTTTAATATGAATTTTTTTTTGTTCAGAAATATAACAAAGATTTTTATCTTTTATTGTTACTATGAGTTTTATGCAATTTGTCTCAATTTTTTAAATTGTGTTTACATGTGCTTCTACCAAATTTGGAGATTCAGGACCTTTGTGCTTTTGGAGATTACCATTTATTTACTAGTAGCCGTGCCCCGCGGCTTCGCCCGCGTTAAGAAGTATCTTATAGCATAATCCATAGTACTGGATATCCCTATACATTTTTTTTAAATATCTTGAAAGCTAGACTTTGACCACTATCTCACCTGTTGGTAAGTGATGATGCAGTCGAAGATGGTAAGCACGCTAAGCCTAGAATGGGAACTGGCTCTCAAGGATAGTTGCCGGAACACATTAGATGTTTGGCGACAGATTTTCTAACTTGAGGGTGGTAGCTGGCCAGGCGGACACTAGACCTACCACCATGCGGGGGTTGTTGGTATCTTAACGATGTTTTTCCTTCACAAAAGAATCCATTAGTGCACAGCGGGAATTGAACTCGGTACCTCTGGCATCAAAGCCGACCGTTCTCCTGATTACGCCACCGGGCTCAAGGTATAAATCAGTCCAGCCGTTTGACCGTTAAGAAGTCCCAAACAAATAAATAAACTGTGTTTCGCATTTATAATTGGTGTTGATATCTTTTCAATGTTTTGTACGTAGGTCTACCTAGCCATTTATATTTAATGAATTTTGATTACCATGCTAAAATCCTCATCAAATCTCCCAAATACATCATATATACTAGTTATAATAAAATGTTGAGTCATACGATGACTTCACACCGTCCTTGCTTGCTAGAAACCATCGTGCTAAGAAAACGTGATCGGCACAGAATGCATGCATGATTATATAATTAATACGTGTATAATTTTATATTTCCTGTTGCTCATATTTTAGTGTGCGTGCGTTAATATGTATGGTTGTTATTTATTATAATTATTAACTTATAGATTTTTATATTAACAATCCAAAATTACACCGTCGGTGGGGCTCGAACTCGCGCCTCCTCGGTAACTTCGGTCGGACTGACGATCGAGAGGTCGTGAGTTCGATACCTACCCAGTGCACTATTGACGTGAACCCTCTCCAGACATAAGCATTATTTAGCTTAGTTACTAGTAATGTGCAACACACATGAAAAAAACTAAAAGAACCGACTTCATACGTCGCGCTAGTCAAAGTAGCCAGTAGACGAAGTGACTATTATATAATCTGTGCCAGTAGTTATGTAGTAGTAGTACGTAGTATTTATATTCTCTTTGGTAGTAGTAGAATTTTTCAAATCGGGCATCTTAGAGTAATCGGTGAACATACATTAAAAAAAAAGATTCCGACGAATTGCGTTGTGTTGCGAAACTTCCTCCTTTTTTGTGAAGTCGGTTAAAAACATAAAAACAACACCCCTAGCGGCTAGCGTAAGCTTACTTTATATTGTACAAAAATATAAAGTGAAGCTAACACTTACACAACAAAAAATAATATTTAATAAACAAAATAAATAAAATTACACAACGAAAAAAACCGACTTCAAATTACAACAAAAATATCAAAGTACAAAGTTTGAGGTCTTTATCTCCATATATCTGGAGATACTTATCAGATTTTGATTAAATTACAATGGGACCACCTAGCATATTATGTACCCTATATTAAAAAAAGAATCATCGGAATCCGTTCACAATTGACAAAGTACTTGCGTAACATACAAACCAACAAAAACATACAGACGAATTGACAACATCCTCCTTTTTGAAAGTCGGTTGAAAATGTATTGTTTTAAAAGCCTTCTAACTTTTTTTTATGTGTGTTAGACTCACGTTTACCACCATCTCGCCTGGTGGTAAGCGATGATGTGGTCGAAGATGGTGAACACGGCACACTAGGCCTTGAATGGTCTGAGTCTGACTCTCAAGAGTTGTGTGCTGCCGGACCATTATAAGCTCATGGCGGCAGATATTCTCCCTGATGGTGGTAAGCTACTTTTTGGTAGCAAGTCAGGCGGAACATAGATATAATGCCACCTACCACCTATGGACGAACACCCGTGTTATAATTTGAACCAGCGATCTATCGCTTACAACTGTTACAAGTCAATTTCGTCAGGTCATCTATCCCTTAACGCCAACGGGCCGTTTTCAATAGGATATTGTTATTGTCCTAAGACCTTAAAGAACAGGCTTATAGTCAAGCTTATTTACAAAGAAAGTGTACAAGAGCAAAAGGCCAAACTAAACTAAACATGACCGTATCGTGAGTGAACACTGTCAATGTTTAACACATCACAACACGCACGACGTCGCGTGTTAGGCTTAGAACTCATGGAGAGGTTTTCAACCGCGCCTGCCGCTGTTGCGGGTACGCGATTTTTGTAGAATGTAAATTTGTTTTTGAAAAATTATGAAACAGTAAAGTCCGTTTATAATGACATCGAAAGAAACTGACAAACAAGTCATAATAAGCGGACGTCATACAAAGCGTTTTGTGAAATGAAAAACCTTTTTTATGTAAATATGAATGTACTTAAGTAATTTAATACATAAACATAGTTCAAAACAAAAACGAGCCACGTGCCGAACGTCGTCGGGAATCAACGAACATTACCGAAGGTGTACAGAATCATGTCGGTCATTATAACCGGACATAATTTACATTTTTGTATTAAAAATGGGTCATAATAAGCGACATGTCACTGTAAGGGAAGTGGGAAGTCATTATATCCGACTATTTATAAAGAATTTCACATGAAAACCAAACTTCGTAGTATAGTTACGTCATAATAACCGGTTGGTCAATATAGGCGGAGTCATAATAAACGGATTCTACTGTACATTGCACATTAATTGGAGTGAAGACCAAGACTCGGTAAACGTAGAGTAGGATGCCCTCCAGTTAGATGGACTGATGATATTATATACGCAAGCTGGCTGGCAGTGGTTGTAAACAAAAAAAAATAATTTCTTCTATATAATTATGCTGATAATTATACAAACTTTATCAAATACACAGGCCATAAACAAACTTTAAATTTTAAAATTAATAAATTTGGTTTTTTTACAATAATAAAAGTTGAAATGCTATTTTTAGTAAGCTTAAAACTTGGCTCAAACAGTAATGAAAGTAAAGTAAGTAATGTTTAATTAGTGTAGGTTCACGGTTGCGGTTTAACTCCTAACTAGGTTTCCCTGTACTTAGGACATTAAAACCCTTCCAGATCAAAGAAAAAGCTGAAGATCGAGCTCAGTGGCGAGCCGTAGGTGAGTCCTATGTCCAGCAGTGGACCGAGATAGGCCGATGATGACATTGCACATTGCGTTTTACACACGCACGCTCACTGCTCCCGCAGAATATGCGAAATACTAAAACCGCGCAAGACGCAATCAACAGCTGGGCGGCCGTCGCGTCGACCGTACACCTAAGGGCCTGGTGGCGTAATCGGGAGAATGGTCGGTTTTGATGCCAGAGGTACCGAGTTCAAACCCTGCCGTGCACCAATGGATTTTTATATTGTAACATTGCAACAAGTTGCAATGGCACTGTTGCAATGGCACTTATCAATAAATCAAAATAGATCTAAATAATATTAAGTTAAATGTACTACAATTATCGAAATACAATTATTAATCTCATTATTTTAATGACAGTGACGTCGACTCGACGTTGTCGCGTATTACTGTCATCTGTCATTTACTTATTGACAGACAATCGGCTGTCAGGATAAGTGACATTACGGGCGGTTGAGAGACCGTTATTCGGAACTGCGTACGGCGCAAACGCGTATCGGCCTACGCAAACTTTTACCTAAAAATATTAATTTTAGAAACTTTTATTAACTAAGTACATCAGAGAGGCTGTCTAGCCTAAATAGTACACTGTGCCGTGTGTTTATATTTTCCCGCTGGGGTGAGTTCCTAATATGGGTGTTCTTTTAAAACGAGTGTTTTGAGCTTAATTACTATGTAGTGGCACCTATCGCAATTAAGAGTAATGACATGGTGATACAGGGGCCGTCTGCGCATAGGCCTCACTGCCCCGTAACCTCGGCAATTCCAGGATCACCGTACCAGCGCCGATCTGCTGCAGGATCCTACGATCCGACCCTGACGCGCATCCTCTGGACTGGAGACACCTTGGGCGGGCCCTACAGCACTACTCCCACCGTTCAGGCCAGTCATTACTCCATCTAACTATTCTAGTGCCCTACACTCCATATTCTCGGCGGAAATAAGACTGACAAATCTAGCAATAAACCTACTAAATTACTATTAAGTACCTGGATCATTAAGTACTGGACCACCCACTACCCCTAGTTGTGCCTAGCTACCTAGGCTTACAATACGGAAAAATTTATGTGCGCTTCTCACAGTGGCCCTCTGGTGAAATAAAAAAAATATACGGTCGAATTGAGAAACCTCCTCCTTTTTTTGAAGTCGGTTAAAAAACATCGTTAAGACACCAACTACTCCCGCATGGTGGAAGGACACTATCTAGTGTCTGCCTGGCTAGCTACCACGCTCAAATTAGAAAATCTGTCGCCAAACATATGATGTGTTCCGGCAGCTATCCCTGAGAGCCAGTTCCGATTCTAGGCCTGGTGTGCTTACCATCTTCGACCGCGTCATCACTTACCAACAGGTGAGATAGTGGTCAAACACTAGCCTATAAGATATATATATATAAAAATTAAAGATAAAACCTTTCATGCACTTGAACTCGAAGCAAGTGAAGCCGTTTATTCCATCTGTTTTTCATTCTTCTGTGAAGTATTAATTATTGCAAGAGCCCGTTTTCGGTATGTGTCTATGGCGACACAAATTTGTGTTCTCGTAAGTTTTGTAATAAAACTGCTTTAGTGCAACCGCGGCGGCGCGGGTGAAAACCTCTCCATGAGTTTCCAGCCTTTTATTTAGGTACTCTTACGTGGTTAGCGCCTACGCACTGACAGCTGTATTCCATTACAATAACTTTGTATAATCGTGGCGCTTGAACCTTCCTTCTCAGGGAGTTAAAAGCATGTGTTTCTCATGCGGAGTCAAATTACGAGCAGGAAATAAATTAGTTTTACTTGCCAGCAGGGTAGTTTTATGTCGGTAGATTTTCTTTTTGATGGTGGTAAGCTATTTTTTGGTAGCAAATCAGGCGAATCATTGATATAATATAACATATTATATCGATGATTCGCCTGATTTGCTACCAAAGAATAGCTTATCGCCATTAAGGAGAAAATTTGCCACCTAGGGATATGCGTCTGGACTATGGAATACCTATAGATGTAAGTCTGGACTATGGAATTTTCAATTTCAATTTATTTCAACTTTTACACAGACATAACATCAAGAAAACAAAACTTAGCAAATTAGCAACAAATTAGTGGGACTTATAACTAAAAAATATTATAATAATTTATTAGGTGTAGCTGTACCTACTAAGATCCACAGAACTCTGCGCTAGACAATAAGGAATACCTATAGACTCCACAACTGCTAGTGGTTTTTAAGAAATTTTCAGGCAATCTTCAAATTAGTCTAGTGGGTGATCCCGTAAAGTTGCGACCGTCACGCACTTGCTGATAACCGGGGCGGGTCGCTAGTATAAAAAAACATATACTCACACTATCAGTAGACATAGTGTTGCACCCCTTGAGCGGCACGGTGTAGTGCAGGTCGCCTCGTTCAGACACGTACTCGCGCAGACACGACGAGTTACTGCCCAGACCGGCCGGGTATACGATACCGTTGAAGGTTGATATGTCACTGTGGAACGATGGGGATTTTTAGAAGGATGTTGAAACGAGTGACACTTCATTGTAGGATAATTTAAGATCGTTTAAAAAACTTAAACAACCTACTTCTAACGTCGCACTAGTCATTTTCCTTCGAGCATTTGAGATGTTAGAACCAATAGAGATGTTAACGTTGTAATCCGCAAACATTTTTTTCTGCCGATACTTACGGGGGACGAGGTAAACACGCATTGCACACACACAAATCACTCACTTTAACGATCCCGCACACTAGCTTGAAACACGCACACTGTATTAAAAATACAGCGTAGTTACGCACGCTCATATGGCCAAATATGGCTATATGGCCAGCAGTGGGGTACGCCTTGCGTTAACATCTCTATTGGTAAATGCTCCAAGTCATTTTCAGTTTCAAGTTTGAGGTGTTTATCTCCATGCCTCTGGCGATACTGAACATATATTGATGAAATTTATTTTCTTTTTTTTAATATCTTATAGGCTAGCGTTTGACCACTATCTCACCTGTTAGTAAGTGATGTTGAGGTCGAAGATGGTAAGCACGCAAGGCCTAGAATGGAAACTGGATCTGAAGCATAGCTGCCGGAACACATTAGATGTTTTGGCGACAGATTTTCTAACTTGAGGGTGGTAGCTGGTCATGCGGATACTAGTTAGTGTCCTACCACCATGCGGGGGTTGAAGGTTTCTTAACAATGTTTTTTCTTTACCGGAAGGTCATTGTGAAAAGCGCACATATATTTTTCGAATGAATAATCTATTGGTGCACAGCGGGGATTGTTCTCCCACTTACACCACCACCATTTAAATGGGACAACCTAGGATGCATTATACACTTTCAAACAAAAAAAAATCAAAATCGGTTCTGGCGTGAAGACGCCATTCGAAGGAATAATCGGTAATGGTATAATCGGTGACATTTAAAAAATCAGACGAATTGAGCACCTCCTTATTTTTGAAATAAAAAAAAACTCAGAAAGGACGTTATGGCTCGGACTCAACAGAAGTGGAAAAACAAGATGTGTCATCGTTAGGAGTGTTATAAGTTTGACGTGTGTACCTGTGTATGTGAGTGTCTGTCTTTGGCATCGTAGCGCCCAAACGGATGAACCGATTTTGATTTAGTTTTTTTTTTGCTTAATAGTTTTCTTAATCGAGAGTGTTTTTAGAAATCCGTTCAGCCGTTTAAAGAGTACGAGCTTTTTTCTAGTTGAGGACGTTATGAAATCAACTTGCATAGGTCTGATTAATTCGAAATTCGATATCCTCTTACTTTAACGATTTTGTAAGAACATGGTAGCATTGATCTGATACTGGAACATCTCCTGGTATCTGCAGAATACTCAACTCCTCACCGACTTACAGCAGAGATGTCGAGTTTGGGCTCATTGGAATGGTCTCAATGAACAGATTTAGCAATGTAAATAGATTGATTATTGATTTATTTAGATTAGTCGGGGGTGGTTTAATATTTTTAATTATTTACCTGTCTAAATCATTCAGCGAGGACCGTGCGAGTGAGATGGTGACTAGCATGCTGTCCCGTTCGCACGCGACAGACAGTGTGTCGAGGGCTGCTACTGCCGACGGCCAGTGTTCGGACTCCGTCGCCGATGCAACAGAGGATATCGTGCTGGATGATAGTTCTGTAAGAAAGAGAGAGAGAGGAAGATTTGTAGAGATATTTTTTTATAAATATAATACAAACTATTATTACAACGTATTAGCCTAGCTATACAACGAGGAAACATCGCTAGCTTTTTGGGAACTTTACCGGCAGATAGTGACCTTGTTTTTTATATATAGGTATCATATATTTTTTATATTGTCTTATTAGGAGATTATTTTTAAGTTATATATATATATGTATTACTAAATTTAAATTCTCGTTAGTTAATTATTTTAAGTTATTTAAATAAAGTATATTTTCATTTCTGAAATAAATACAAAAAAAAAAATACTACTTAAACCATAGAAAAGATAATAATACTACTAAAACTAAGACTTAAATTATTGAGTTTTGGCGGGAATGTAAAAAAGTGTGTGTGCTCTCATGGTTTTTTCCTAAAACTTGTGAACTGTTCTTCCGCGAGTTAGTGTGTTATAAATGTGGATTATAAACCAATAAGTGCCGGTGAATGTGTGTGAGTGTAGGGAAACAGCACAATGTTGAAAAACATGCTATTTGCGTTCTCACCAAAATTCCACCGAAAATCTTCATTAAAGTCCACATCTTTACTGAAGGTGACTTGGACTCGACTATGACATCAACTTGACCTGAAATGTGACTTTGACCCATCTCTATGACTTATAACTTATAACTCATAATAACTTGAAGAATTTTAAAACTTGACACTGGCTAAATACACTAATCGTGTGGAGCCATCATGTAATAAATAATTATTGTATACAGACTGTAAATAAAAAACCGAATTAAGGTCGCTGTCTATTGGTAGAGTGCCCAATAAACTATCCTCAACCACATCGTCACCTACCAACATATGAGACAGTGGTCACATATAATAAAACCGACTTAAAATGCAGCACTATTAATTTTCAGTACCAAGTTTGAGGTGCTTATCTCAATATCTCTAGAGATACTTAGCATGGTACCACATTTGAAATATTTCCTTTCCAACAAAAAAAGAATAATCAAAATCGGTTCATAAACGACAAAGTTATCGGCGAAGAAACATAAAAAAAAATTTTTTAAGTCGGTTAAAAAAGTCAAACTGTAGGTATCCAGTAATAATTCGTAAATATGCAGATTTCGATGCGGTTTTATATCACGAGACATGTAAGCATATTATGCAAGCTTGTCTTTTAAATATTTAAAAAGTTCTGTTACCTAATAAATAAAAAGTAAATAAGTTCCACTACATTAAATTTCACGCGAAAATAACAAAATTTGTTACGCTACCGTGAATTTTCGGCCGCTATGAACTTTCTAATAAGCACCCCATGTATCATACCACCATATATTAAAATACAGGGTGATCTGACATGATGGTTCTAAATACGACCCATTAAGGTGGGACAATAATGGTTCAACACAATGGGTCAGTATGGGACATGCCGACATAAGTTGAGCTTTATTTCTAAGGAATTAAGTTACTTGCTGCTTTCAGAAAACAGTATTTACTCAGTATTATTTATTTAATATACAATGTACAACATAAATAACAGCGTAATCTTAGAGAAAATAATGTATGATCGTACAAAACGAAAAGACCGGCTGACTACACATGCCGTGATAATTATTTATTAGTCTCATACATCTACATTTCTTAATTGTAAATTGTTGCTACAGAGTATATAGATATAGATAATAGAGCAAATTTTAATTACTTTTTTATATCTTATAGGCTAGCGCTTGACTACTATCTTGCCTGGTGATAAGTCATAATGTGGTCTAAGATAGCTAACACGCTAGGCCTAAAATACTGTGGATCTCAAGGGCTTTGTGCTGCTGAAACACCGTAAGGTTATGGCGGCAGACTTACTTCTTGATGGTGGTAAGCTACTTTTTGATAGCAAGTCAGGCGGAATATCGATATACTATTCTACTACTACATGTGGAATTAAAAAAATGAAATTTAGTCCACCTTATTTATGTTCATATTATTCATAAGACTAGATTTAAATATTCATGATAAGTCATCATATTCCATCATATTCGAATATAATTTCTACATAAACAATATGTGCATAATAGTAAGTGCCGGAAGTTTATACGAAATCAATAAAAATAACATGTTTTTCTATATATTTATCGGTGTAGTTTATTTATTTTAAATTCGATGACATGCCTCTTTCGAAAAACATTTCTTGCTCTTGTAGCAACAGACAACCTCAGCTTGACCAATCTGCATCACCCTGTATATCAGTTACACCTCCATATTTCGTATGCTTTCTTACTTCAATTAATTATAATAATTGGTGCAAAAAATCTACATTCCAAAATGAATTTAACACTTAATATAATAAGATCTAAAATACCTCAACATTTTAACTTTTTCTTACTACCTTCAAAAAAAACGATGCCATTATTTTACAGATGAAGTAAGATTCCCATAATTTGTTAAAAGTAATAAAAAGTTGCAGTATTTTAGATCACGCGACGTTTTTGAAACGTGTGGTAATCTCAAAATGGTACATTTAACCTTGGATTTGTTTTAAGTATAATGAGCCGAAAAGAATTGGGTTTGTTTTGCACCGAAGTGCTGTAGTTGAATTTTTTTATATATCGTACTATATAGCCCTCCGACTTCGTTCACGTACACCAAGAATTTAGTAGCCTATGTTCATTCTAATACATTAAATTATCTTCTTGTTAAATTTCAGTAAGATAGGATCATCCTTTTAAGCGTGATATACGCTAGGCCTAGAAAAAGGGAGATGTTCTCAACTCGTCGAAATGTTTTTTATGTACGTTATGTATTTCCTATTTAAATTTTAACGAAATCGGTTCAGCTATTTTTTAACCGACTTCAAAATAATAAACGTTTGATATTTAACCTTAATAACGAAGTTTTTGAACTACTGTTAACATACCTCAGTATATATTTTTGTGATGGTTTTGAGTTTTTAACTAAACTTATTAACTAAGTTCCTAAGTTTATGTAAGTATGTAGTATACCCAAGTAGTTTTGAGTCAGCGCCAAACAATCAACAAGCAAAGATCACTAAATAACCTTTAATTTAAAGAAATAACAAAATCAAATTAACAACAGCAACGTGAAATGTCCAGCGATGAACATTAGCATTCCAAATAAGATCGTTTAAAAAACTAAAAACAACCGACTTCAATGCCGCGCTATTAATTTTCAGTACCAATTTTGAGGTATTTATCTCCATATCTCTGGAGATACTCATGAAAAAAAAACATATATACGGTCGAATTGAGAAACCTCCTCCTTTTTTTGAAGTCGGTTAAAAAGAAGGAGGTTTCTCAATTCGACAGTATATATGTTTTTTTTTTTTATGTTTGTTCGCGGATAACTTCATCGTTTATGAACCGATTTCGATTATTCTTTTTTTGTTGGAAAGGAGATATCCCAAGTGTAGTACCATGGTAATTTTATCAAGGTCTGGTAAGTATCTCCAGAGATATGGAGATAAACACCTCAAAATTGGTACTGAAAATTAATAGCGCGGCATTGAAGTCGGTTCTTTTTAGTTTTTTACACGATCTTATAATATATCAACATTTGTATTACGATGCATTTATATACCTTGATGATATGATACTGGCTACTGGCTACTTTGACTAGCGCGACGTTTGAAGTCGGTTCTTTTAGTTTATTAAACGATCTTAAATTATTTTATATCTTATAGGCTAGCGTTTGATCACTATCTCGCCTGGTGGTAAGCGATGATGTGGTCGAAGATGGTGAACCTACCACCAGACGAGATAGTGGTTAAACGCCAATCAGATGTGGTTCTATACAGTTATAGAAATTTACACTTACTTACACACATTGCAAATAAAATAATTAAGATAGTTTAAAAACTAAAACAACCGACTTCCATGCGCCATGCGAGTCAGTTTCTATAGCAAGTTTGAGACGTTTATCGTCATATATCTGGAGATACTTATCAGTAATCGATGAAATTACAATGGGACCACCTCGGAAACGTACCCTACCGATTGCAAAAAGAATCATTCGAATCGGTACACGATTGACAGACTAATCGCGTAACATACACAAAAAAAAACATGCATGTGAATTGTTTGGAAGTCGGTTAATAAAATAAAAACAGATTGCAAGGGATGCGTAGGTACCTAGGTATCAAGATTCGATCAAAACAAAGTTTAAATGAGGAAAATCTTCACATTTTCGCGTGACAAAAACTCAAAGTCACGACACGCTACCAAGTTAGGTTGCCAGAGGTCAAGATGTTTAAAATAACCAACATTTTATACAAAGAACCTATACGGTACCCACTGTTCCCCAACGGCAACGCTGGTAGGCGCCTCGAGATATCTCGATAGGTAATGACCAGGGTGACCATTAGAGCTGCTTTTTCAGCCGACTTCTAAAAAGAAGGAGGTTCTCAATTCGTCTGTATGTGTTTTTTGTATGTATGTTACGCGATTAGAGTACATGTCTGTAATTCACGTACCTTTAGTCGAATTTTCTCGACCTAAGTTTCGAGCAAGTCCGTCGCTTTTCCTTGGGAGTGACGTCATGCGGTGAGATGAACATGTAGGTACCATAAACGCGGAGGGAACATCGCGATCTCACCGCGTGACCCCACTCCCGAGAAAAAGCGACGGACTCGCTCGAAACCTAGGTCGACAAAATTCCACTAAAGGTATAAAGGAATTACAGCCGGTATAAAAGTTTAAGTTGGAAAATCTGTCGCCAAACATCTAATGTGTTCCAGCAGCTGTCTTTGAGAGCCTGTTCCTATTCTAGGCCTAGGCCTAGCGTGCTAGTGAGAAAGTGGTCAAACGCTAGCCAATATGATATAAAATAAATAATTAAGATAGTTTAAAAACTAAAACAACCGACTTCAATGCCCGTGAGTCAATTTCAGTAGCAAATTTGAGACGTTTATCTTTATATCTCTGGAGTTACTTATCAGATCTCAATAAAATTACAATGGACCACCTCGAAAACGTACCCTACCGATAAAAAAAAAATCATACAAATTGGTTCACAATTGACGGAGAAATGGCGTAACATAAACATTAAAAAAAAACAGAGACGAATTGAGAACCTCCTCCTTTTTGGAAGTCGGTTGAAAATAACATTAATAATATATAAAAGTCGTTTTCGAAGACTTTCTCAGAAGTCGGAATATATAAGTCCCAAGCGCTATCCCACCTTAACCCCGTCCTCATGGTGACAGCACCACGGAGGTGTCAGACCAGCTCAGGTAGATGACCGGGGTCACTGACCCGGCGCACGCGCATCCGACGGGAACGTGCAGACATCGCCGTGTTTGTCTGTTTGTGTTGCGGTTTGGATAATAGTGTGTGCCTATAAATAATCTAATTGGCGGCTTGCGATTATATTAAGAGCGAAACGGGGTGCAGTTTTCCATACAAATGTATTCCCCCGTTTCCTCCCTGGAAAATGCCTCTAGAGCAAAATTTGTTTTTACAAAAAATTAAGATCTGCTGTAGCTGATGTTATATGCTGTATGATAAAGCAAATATCATTTGCTTTTTTTTAACCAATCAATTGCAAATAGAAATATGACCCCTTAAAAATCTTAAGGAGGAGATTAAAAGGATCATATTTCTTTTCGCATTTGGTTGGTCAATAATAGGAAATTATAGGAGTGTAGCTACAGCAGACTTTGATATTTTGTAGAAACAAATTTTGCTCTAGCAGCATTTTCCAGGGAGGAAACGGAGGAATACATTTGTATTGAAAAGTGCACCCCGCGTTACCTCTTAAATTAAGATACTTATTTTATTATTTACTAGCGACCACAGATTACTGTATGTTGTATCTAGCGACCGTCCCGGCTTTGCACGGATAGAGAATATATGCCTACATGTCTTGCATCAGCTTGTTGCGTCGAGTATGAATTAACATCTTCAACGATCATTGTCACATTTCAAATAATTTACAAAACGTTAACGAATTATATACTTACTCAAGCGGCAATAGCCCAATAGATAGGGTGTCGGACTGGCGATCGAGAGGTCGTGAGTTCGATCCCCACCCCACCCATTGCACTATTGACGTGAACCCACTCCTATTTAGCTTAGTTGTAGGGGTTAACAAGAATACTAGTAATGTGCAACCCACATTGCGAGTAATCTTTAAAAAGAAAAAAAAAACTTAAACCGTCCTCATGAATCATTCTGTCTATTGGTGAAAATCGCATGGAAATCCTTTCATTACTTTTTGAGTTTATCGCAAACAGACAGCGGACAGCGCGGCGGGGGACTTATATTCGATTTCTTTAGTCATGTGCTTATAATATGTACATCAGTAACTGCTTAGCCCGTGTTAAATAATATTAGGTCTTTACCTATGAAATTGGAGATTACTATGAACATTTTAAAATATAATCATTTCGGTATTTTTTTTATTTCAGCTAATCAAAGTACTGGCCCAAATGATCTATACAATTTTGCCATTTTGATAGCAGTTTGTTTATCCCTTTACTGTAGAAGTCTGCCGGACGGCAGGCGATGAAGTCAGCTAAAGCGTTTTGTACTGCCTCTCGGGTGTTGAATTTTTTCCCACTTAAAAAATTGACAAAATTTTGAAAAAAGTAGAAATCTGTTGGGGCAAGGTCCGGTGAGTAAGGTGGGTGACGGAGAGCTTTCAGCTGTTACTCTTGTAGCTTTGCGATGGTCTGTCGTGAAGTGTGAGCTCGCGCGTTGTCGTGGAGAAGCAATGGGGAAGAGCGATTGACCAGTCTTGGTTGTTGATTAAAACGATTGAACCAATAATGGACCGTGTTTATGCAGTGTTAGGCCCGTATACGTTCGTATAATGTTTCGTGTTGTTTGCGCAGCGGTATTTCCACGTACTCGTAGTAACTCATATTCGAAAATTGTACGAATTTCCAGTTTATTCATAGCGCCAAAAACTACCACAATTTCACAAAAACCGAAAACTATCTAAACCAAATGACTGAATTTGAAATTAAACTTACACGGCTTTCGAATAAAATTTATTTGGATTTCGAATCGCGCGCCAATTCACAGATAATTAAATCTGAAAATGCTGGTTATAAAATCTCCAATTACATAGGTAAACCTATTATTAATCAAACACAATGATAGTAAAACGTAATAAATAATATACCAAAACAAAAAAAATATATACCTAAACAAAAACTAAAATGTAGTCTGCCAAACCACTAGGTAATGCTCCCAAAATGCTGGCTGTATTCCTCCGTTGAATGGCGATGAGTCTCTGAGCTAAATACATGCCAGCATATTTGCCCCGTGTCGTTTCAAGCAAACGTGCGGAGAGATCTTTAAAAATGCGGTTTGCACCCGGTCCCTACCTTAGAGTCTCAACCCCAAAAGATGTTTTTTTTTAACTAACCTATTTAATCACACTGCTGGGCGAAGGTCTCCCACATTTTTTTCCACCTAGCCCTATCTAATGCCGTTTGTGGCCAGTCTTTGTGATAAGTATCTAATCTTCACGCCACCGCTTTTTGGGCCATTCTCTACATCCGGGGTGATGCCCGACAGGTGGGCTAAAATTGTCTCGTAATGGATGCTTGAAGACAGCCGTCGACGTGTAAGGGCCGAAAAAAGAAGATTAATATAATTAAATTGTTAGTTTTTAAGATATCAACAGCCAGATCGATCTTAGCTCAATACTTATTTATTTCAATAACATAGTACAATGACAAATTTGAATGAGTAATTAGTTGTGGCAACTCACCTGTGCTAGGAGGTAACTGTTTGGAACGCGCGGTCGCTAGAAGCGAACATAACATCAGTACTCGCCACATCTTTATTCTGAAACAACATAAAAATTATTGGTTAATTCACAATTTTACGAAAAAACCGACTTCAAATGCCGCGCTAGTCATTTTCAGCACCTCTGAGGTGTTTATCTCCATATCTCCGGAGACATTTATCAGACCACAATGAAATTAAAATTCGACCTTGAAGATGTTCACTACCAAGTAAAAAAATAATGATTCGAATAGAACTCACGAACTTTTTTGAAGTGAAAACTTCTATAGCGGCGTTGTGCACTTTTCTTGGGATGGATAGAAATAGTTAAACTCGCGTCAGGGTCACGTGTCCTGATTGAAAATTCGTAAGGCGGAGCCGCAAGGTGCTTGCGCGAGGTGTCATTCCAAAATATTCAAAAATGACGTGCTCAAGTTTTCACTTCTGCCGGCACTCCCGGAGTGCAACCCGTTGTTTTTTAGGGTGCCGTATCCAAAGGGTAAAACGGGACCCTATTACTAAGACTCCGCTGTCCGTCTGTCTGTCTGTCTGTCTGTCTGTCCGTCTGTCACCAGGCTATATTAGGCTCATTAACCGTGACAGTTAGACAGTTGAAATTTTCACAGATGGTGTGTTTCTCTTGCCGCTAGAACAACAAATACTAAAAACAAAATAAAGTTAAAAATTAAAGGGGGTCCCCATACAAACACAAAACGTGTTTTGAAACGCCATCTATCTAATTAGTTTCGGCAAAATGACATAGATGGCGCTAGTAAACGAGCCCCGTCTTTCTAGATCGCGACCAAACCAAATATACTTGGTAATATCAATGAATCAAATATATGAGGTTGAAACTCTGTTATGTTTCGTATTGTACGGAACCCTCCCTAAGTGTGCGATAAGAGACGCGATGCTGACTCGCACTTGGCCAGTTTTATTTTGTTGCATGTGCACAACAGGATCCGTAATGATCTCATGTATCTAGTTTTAAGAACCTTACTTACAAAATATTTTGGAAGTTAAAGTATTGAGTATTTTGATCGCCAGGCCGACGTCTTAACCACTAAGCTATTACCGCTTATTCTATGCAAAAATCTTATTCCAAATTTTTTTTTACCATCCCTGACCGCATCATCACTTTCCAACAGGTGAGATAGTGATCAAACGCCAGCCTATATGACATATAAAAAAAATCTGTCACACAGTCACACTTTCAAAACAGTCACACAATTATTTTAAAACCAGATTACAAAAACTAATTATCCATAAATACTTAAGTTTCATACCAAGGTTGCCCTGCCCTTAAAACAGTCACGTAACGTACTAACTATTACTATAAGCTGTAGGACAGTCACTGTACAGCTATTTTAAGCCTTACTTATAGATGTTACTTAAGTGTGACTTGTGCATTTCATATTAGAATCAGATTGAAAATGAGTCATCATCACCAATAATTAACATTAAAAATGCGAAAGTCAGTTTGTATATATATGTTTGTTTAGGATTTCTTCACGGTCAAACGGATGGACCGATTTAGCTGAAATTTTGCGCAGGGATAGCCAGTACTATGGGTTAGGCTATAGAAGACTTAATAACGCGGTTGAAGCCGCGGGCAACAGCTAGTAAGTTATACTTAGTAGTTATAGTTATTATGTTACTACTTTTATAACTGGACACTAGATAAATATCTGACAGGCTAGTGCTTAACCACTATCTCGCCTGGTGGTAAAAGATGATGTGGTCGAAGATGGTGAACACGCTAGGCCTAGAATGGTCTAACTCTTAGGGGCTGTGCTGCCGGAACACCGAAAGGTAATTTCTCAGTTAATTCACCATAACATTTGCTCCTTGATGGTGGTAAACTATTTTTGGTTGGAAGTCAAGCGGAACATCGATATAATGCCCCTACCATCTGTGGGAAACTACCTCTATCATAATAAATAGATATTTATTTAAAAGACTTTTATTTACCTTAAAAAAAAAATAGGCTTACTAAGAACCTCATTCTCTCTGTAAGTATTTTTTGTGTAACACATTTGCCTGCGACAAGTTAACAAAGCTATTTTCAAGCATCGATTAGTTAAGTAGGGTTTATAAATAAGAGTAAAGTAACTAGTGAAAGGCTTGGCCTGAACCCAACTCAGAATTGTGCTTTGGCACTGCCCATTTACTTATTGGTCAACAGTTGCGAGAGATGAATTATATTTACCGACTTTACCTACTTCAAAATTTAGGATCTATAAAAAAATTCAAAGAACCGACTTCAAATGTCGCGCTAGTCATTTTCAGTACCAAGTTTGAGGTGTTTATCTACATATCTCTGGAGATACTGAACATATCTTGATAAAAATTAAAGAAGTATGTACCCTTTCAAACAAAAAAAAATCCAAATCAGTTCACCGATTACTCGAAGATGCCTGAACCGATTTGGAAAATTCTTTTTTAGTTTCAATGGGTACCCTACCCTTCCCAGGTGGTCCCATTTAAATTTTAACAAAATCGGTCGAGCTGTTTTTAATATATTAACATTTGTATTACGGTGCATTACATACCTCGATGACATGATACTGGCTACTGACTACTTTGACTAGCGCGACGTTTGAAGTCGGTTATTTTTTAGTTTTTTAAACGATATTTTCCGTTAGTAAGAGGTTAAAAATTAAAGCCATAAATGTTTTAAAATTAGGCTTAAACAATGGTTTACATCTAAAGCGTATGACAATTTCAATGAGTTCTATAACAATAATTGTTACAGAACTCATTGAAATTGTCTGATTGAATGAGTTCTATAACAATAATTGTTATAGAACTCATTAAAATTGTCATTTACGTTAATACATAGTATACTTATCAAAAAAAATCTAATTAGAGTAACATATAATTTTGTTCGCCCGAAAGAGTAAACTGTTGATACAATACATATTGCACATAAGACCATCTTGTACCGATGTACCTAAACAGTTATTTCTATTTCTAGAGATTCCAAGAATATTAGTTCAAGATTGAACGACAAGCTGGGATAGTTGCGCTCTGTGGAAAACTGTGGACCTTATTTCCTGCCTACCCTATTATTAATTTAAAAAATTATTTTGTTGTTTAGGAGATTATGCCACCCGTTTGGTCCTATTCAAATTTTATTCAGATCTGAGAATGATCTCTGGAGATATGGAGATAAACAATATAAGCAAATTTGTATACCTATTTCAAATATTTGACGGAGTTCTTAAGTAACAAATATAAAAAAAACGTCGAATTGAGAATGTCAGTAAAACACCTTCTTCCAATTGAAACATCGTGTAATGGGCGCAAACTTCGTATAATATACATCCGACCAATGTCGGTACATCACAAACTATACAATAAATGTCGAGAATTTAGAGGTACTTTTATAACCACGACCTACTAGTTTAAACGCCAAGACCGAACTGAAGCCCGACTGCCAACACTCTACCGCGTTAACTTTCTTGTTTTCTTTTTAAGGTTGGCATCCATGCTTAGAGGCCACAGACAATTCTCATTCGCGGTAGTTTTGAAGTTGGCAGGTTGGCACCATCGATTGACACTGACAGTGTGAGTCAAAACGTTTCCAATGGCAGTTTCACAAAACATAAGTCAAATGAGCACAATTCATTATTAAAATACGTCAATATAAGTAAATTTAACTTATAAAAATAAGAAATCATGACACTCGGCCATCCGACAACGTGATGCCTCCCGGCATACACATAAAAATAACTCAATCATATTTTAATAATAATAGAAATATCAAGAATATAAAACTATGATTCTAATATTTCATCGCTATAATATCATATTACATTATTTCTGATAACATAAATTCCTACAATATTTATCAAATAAACTTTTCCACGAATATTAATTCCAAATTAATGTTTATTTAACTTAATATAAATTTACTATGTTTACTAATATTTCACACGAATTGAAAAATAATTACTTATATGTATGAACAAAACTAATTAATTAGACAAATTCGCTTTACACAAATTATTTAACTATGCTTTAATTAAATCATGACACAAAATATAATGTGTGAATAAATATATAACATAAAACCCTGGTTTTGTAACCTCAGTAGCTGAAATCTTGATCAGACCTTATTTCATACCACCAGTAAAGATGCCATCATCATAGCTTTGTACATCAACGGATTTAATATATATCCAAGGTCGGATTCCATTGAATGCAGTAACCGCAGTTACTAATAAGTTTAAAAGTATTATTTAATCAAGTTATTTTAATGTAACAAAATTATCAAAAACTTAGTAAAGTATGAAAAGTCGTTCGAAAGATTATTTATGAAAATAAAACATGACTACGGCTTTTAATAAATGCTGAAAAAGGCACGGAACAACGTAATATATTCAGAACAATAAGGAATACGTCTAAGCCCATAGATTTGACAAGATCAATAAATAACAAGAGCATAACTGCTGATAAACAAAAACATAAGCAGTGAGTTCATAATTAATCACCAAAAGTATATAAATCACTAAAATATCAATTATAAATTGTAACGTTACAAAGGTATCAAGCACCTAAACAATAAAATATTTTTAATCCACTTTTGTTTGAAATACCTTCGACTCCAGCCAAAATAAAATAAATACACTTTAATACGAAACGTTAATTTCGTCAGTCGCCTGTAAGAATCGCTGGCAGAAAGGTTAGCGTTTTTGATTTGCAATCTGCGTGACCCTGATTCGAACACCGTTATTTATCGTTTTCTTTTTTGTCGCCAGCGCAGTAACTTTGAATAGCAACATCAATGTTAGTAAAATGTCAGCAGATAACCAAGATAGCACCACTTGTAGTTTGCCTGATTATTTTGAAAATTAATTTGGAACTCCCGAAATAATTCCAGGACTTTATATTTAGACATTAGAATGAAATTATAGTATTACCTCTTGAAGACGAAACTTTAAAAGGCAAGAATGAAGAATAACCTCTTTGAAACGAACTATATAAAAAGATATTTAAAGTTTCATTAAATCGAAGTCATTAACTACATCTCAAAAGTAGTAAATCTTCAGTAAAACATTGATGTGTATTTTCGGGCTGTTGCCCGAACTAAAATAATTATTGATAATATAGACTCCAAAAAAACATTCAACGTATAATAAGACAGCGTTGACATAGATGGAAAATTACTATGAAATGAACCCAAAAACAAATATTTCATAATTATTTCAAGTCATTAGAAATAACCCAAGTATCCACTACATGTCTAAAGAAGGAAATATCACTTGACATTACCAACAAAGAAATTTGTGTTTAGAGCTCGAAATATCAAATAAAGATAGTAACGGTGGCAGAAAATAATGTACCGTATCATAAAAAGACATAATATGTTACTAACTTGTCGTATTCATCCAGTAGTATCTTATGTATGTGTGTATAATAATGTATATGGCTATATATATGTGTGTATGTATAAAATGTGTGTGTAATGTACATTTAGTGTATGTATTTTATGTATTATAATTATTGTTATATAATTTTATAGCTGTACACCCCTTTCCCTTGCAACATGAATATGTGAAATCCTGTCCACCCAAAGCTTGTCTAATAAAGATCACTCCAAGCGATAAGACCGCCCATAGTGTGAACATTATCTTGTTATGAATTATTGTCTGTATATTTTATTTGATGTGCAATAAATAATCATTCTATTCTATTACACCTTTAGATTAATGTCAGTAGCAACAAGCAGCTTGTTACAGATATGGATAAGAAGTTAGCGAAATTACGGAGAATGATTACTGCATTAATCCGCGAAAAGAACTTCAGAATATCAAGTGATCACTTTGGTATATCCATGTAATACATAGTACACTTATAAATATTATACATACTAATAGTTTACCTATTATGTCTACCAACTGTTGAATACTCAAGACTTACAATTGAAGAGTAGAATATCACAATTCCTGAGCTTGAGCTAAAATCAATCACAAGGAAATAATCCAAATAGGAATATAAAGAGAACAAAAAAAAACCACAATAGAGTAGTAATCCTCATGGAAATTATTTGTAGCTTAATTGATCTTTTCTTAATTAGAACAAATGTTTCTGTTTTCCTGTGTAATGAAATTATAATTATAGTAATAATGATTTCCATATAGACGTACAAAATTAACATCGCTTTATACTTTAATGATTTGTTTTTTAATGGATTATAGACATTTCATTAGCATTTTTCAATTTTCAAAGCATTAGCTTTTAAACAACAGACTATATAAAATAGGAACCAAAGTTGGTTTTATAACTCCGTGCATTGTTTTTTTTTAAAATTACTGTAAAACTGAACTGTTGAAACTAGCACTCTATGAACACACTGCACAGCTGATACGGTGTGGAGATTGAAAATCAGTAGTAAAAAGCAGATACTTTTTACAGCACGTCTACACTCAAATCTACAATGACAAATAGAAAATAAAAATTATACTCTAAACTCCTATTAAACATTTTATACGCATGTCACAAAAATAAAAATATCGAATAATACATCGAAAACGTCGTGGTGAATACGTAAATATATCAAACAAAATGTTATCTTAATTCGCAATTATTTTAAGTAAAATAACTTTAAAGTTACGTATGAGTAATTCATACTGAAGAAATATCCTACATCTTAAATGATTATATTGTAAATAAAGTCATACCAATATCTACCACAATTAGGAAACAAAATAACAACATAAGGAGCAATACAAATTGTATGTTCATGTGCCCTTATATACCTCACCTCATATATCATACAATATATTTTAAAACTGAAGGTCACTGAAAAATACCAATTGTGTCGGCTATATTTGACATTGTATTTCATTAATGTTAATTTTATGTTCTTTCACATGTCATGACATGGCGAAATAGATGGTCTTATATGATTTCTTCGAAAACCTTTTAAACTCTATTTCATGTGAAATAAATTCATTTCCATTTATTTCATTATAATGCGATTTCTTATAAAATAATAAAACGTGTCATCATTGTCGATCACAGCAAATGTGTTCATACACATGATGCTATCCTATGCTATGATTTGAGTCATATTGATGCTTTAAACGAATGCGACGAAAAGGTAACCTTTTCGATAAATCAGGTATATATCCAGACAATAAAATAGAAAAAAATTAAAATATTTTTATACAGATATCCAAAGAAAGCTGATTTTTAGTTCATAACTACCGATCCATAGTAATAATGCCAATAATATCCAAACTATTTGAAAAGTATGTAATATAGATATGCATATATATATATATATATATATATATATATATATATATATATATATATTTCTTCTACAATTAAACGACTACTTCGAGTAATATGATATTTTCTGTGACGAAAAAGGGATATAGATTTACACATTATCACAATAATTAACTTTAAAGCAGCAAGAATATAAGTTTCGATGTTGACAACCATAATGCAGTTTATGCGATCTACTGTAACCATGACCATACTACTTAGTTAAAAAGTTACTTAGTTACAAGCTGGACGTCCATGGCGTCAAATGCACTTGGCATAATTATTCATATTTCATATTCTTTTATTCCTAAATCGTCAAATTTACACGTCATTTTTACAGTGTTGTAACCTTGTACAGTACCCGTGTACAATACACGCAGCCAGCTTACAATAAGTTGTGAGTTATCATCTAAATATAATTAATTAAATATACACATCAATTCAACGCAAGGTGAAGTATGGAGTAGCTAGCGTACTTAGCCCACTTCTATTTATCATCTACATTAATGATTTTTCTAGAGCAATCCGATCAATATCCAATGACTCTGTTTGCCGAAGATAGCATGTTAACGATTCCTTGACACCCTACAGGTCTTACGAGATGTAGCAACTTCTTCGCTGGTATTAGTAGTAGAAGGTGACCTTCTCTTCTGGTTATTACATGGTCGCCGTCGAGTGGCGAGTCAGGCAGGGTTCCATCATCATCAGTAGACATCATTGGCAACACACTGAAATACACACATTGCCAACGGCATAATCCATTCACAAACAAAACACCGACAATATTCAATTTAGATTCATTAAACATTTAAATTTTCCAAAATTATCTAGCATATTGAATCCAGTATTTAAAATAAAATAAATAAAACTCTCCTATTTCTATTTAACCCATTTTTCAATTCATATTTACTTTAGTAAGCTGTTATATTTTTATAAACATCACCATCATCTCCACCATCATCATCACTTCCATCAACACCATCACCGTTATCATTATTGCCACCATCATCATCACCACCATCATCACCATCATCGCCGTCATCATCGCCGTCATCATCACCGTCATCATCACCGTCATAATCATCATCATCACCATCATCATCACCATCATCATCACCATCATCATCACCATCACCATCACCATCATCATCACCATCATCACCATCACCATCATCATCACCGCCATCATCACCGCCATCATCACCATTATCACCATCAGTACCATCATCATCATCACCATCATCGCCGTCATCATCGCCGTCATCATCACCGTCATCATCACCGTCATAACCACCATCATCACCATCATCATCACCATCATCATCACCATCATCACCATTATTATCTCGCTCAATTTACCAATAAGTACAGCTAGTCCTTTAACTGATAATCCGACGTGTCTAATCGACTCAACCAACGTACAATGTGACACTCACGTGCCAGCTCAATTAGCCGATGAGTACAATTAGAACGCCCCCTAATTAACAATTCGACGTGTCTAATTAACTTAACCAACATCCAACGTGACACTCACGTGCCCGCTCAATTAACATCCAACGTGACACTCCCGTGCCCGCTCAATTAACATCCAACGTGACACTCCCGTGCCCGCTCAATTAACCATCCGACGTGTCTAATCGACTCAACCAACATCCAACGGGACACTCACGTGCCCGCTCAATTAACCGATGAGTACAATTAGAACGCCCCCTAATTAACCATCCGACGTGTCTAATCGACTCAACCAACATCTAACGGAACACTCCCGTGCCCGCTCAATTAACCGATGAGTACAATTAGAACGCCCCCTAATTAACCATCCGACGTGTCTAATCGACTCAACCAACATCCAATGGGACACTCCCGTGCCCGCTCAATTAACTGTTGAGTATAATTCTAATTAACAATCCGACGTGTCCAACCAACGTCTAGCGAAACACTCAGGTGCTCGCCCAATTAACCGTTGAGTCAACTAGCATGCCCTCTAATGTATCCAATAATCTGACAACCAGTCGACCCATCCATTAGAAAAACAATATATTATTTTAACACACTTGTAACTTTATATTCTGAATGCTTGTTAGACTTTCTGTTTGAAACGTTTGTAAATATTATAATCAAAACTTATAAAGTTCAATGACTTTCAATGGTTTAATACTTTCTTATAGCACGCGCAACCACAACATAAAAATAAAAATAAAATGTCAAACGTGTTATATGCTATCGGAGGGTGGCCCCGACCAAACACAAACACGCCCAACTCAAAAGCGTACGAAAGCATGCGCTAGGTTCTACCAGAGGGTAGCCTTGGCCAAGAACCCACGCACACCACCGCACACGAATGATCTTGATTTAAGCAGCACATCACCAGAGGGTTACCCTGACCAGACACGCTGCACAAATCCAACACAATCATGTAAATTGCACGTGATCCAGTTCAATTTTCAAATAAATGTCAGTTACTTCTGATAAATTACTTTAGTGGACGCATATCAAGCATACCAAATATAGGAGAAAAAAAAAAAACAATCTATTAAAAGCTATCAACATACCCTTTGGGTTATCCCGCTTCTGAATTGTCAGTAAAACACCTTCTTCCAATTGAAACATCGTGTAATGGGCGCAAACTTCGTATAATATACATCCGACCAATGTCGGTACATCACAAACTATACAATAAATGTCGAGAATTTAGAGGTACTTTTATAACCACGACCTACTAGTTTAAACGCCAAGACCGAACTGAAGCCCGACTGCCAACACTCTACCGCGTTAACTTTCTTGTTTTCTTTTTAAGGTTGGCATCCATGCTTAGAGGCCACAGACAATTCTCATTCGCGGTAGTTTTGAAGTTGGCAGGTTGGCACCATCGATTGACACTGACAGTGTGAGTCAAAACGTTTCCAATGGCAGTTTCACAAAACATAAGTCAAATGAGCACAATTCATTATTAAAATACGTCAATATAAGTAAATTTAACTTATAAAAATAAGAAATCATGACAAGAACCTCCTTCTATTTTTAAGTTGGTTAAAAACAACTAAATTATAACCAAAGTCTGTAAATATGATTCAATGAAACCTCTCAGACTTAAATGTCAGTTTGTAGGTCACTTATGATCAGTTGTTACCACATCTAGAGAGTGAGTGGTAGAATTTACATAATAAACCGACTTCACGAAAAGAAGGAGGTTTTCAATTCGTCTGAATCTTTTTTTCACCGATTACTCGAAGACGCCTGAACCAATTAGAAAATTATTTTCTTGTTCGTAAGGGTATACTTCCCAGGTGGTCCCATTTAAATTTCATCCAGATATGTTTAGTATCTCCAGAGATATGGAGATAAACACCTCAAACTTGTACTGGAATTGTCTTGCGCTGCATTTTAAGTCTTACTTAACCGACTTCACAAAAAAGGAGGTCAATTCGTTTGAATATTTTTTTTATGTATGTTCACCGATTACTCGAAGATGCCTGAACCGATTTGGAAAATTATTTTTTTGTTTCAAAGGGTACCCTGCCCAGGTGGTCCCAATTGAATTTTAACGAAATCGGTCGAGCGGTTTTTAATATATCAACCTTTGTATTACGATGCATCTATATACCTCGATGACATGCTACTGACTACTGGCTACTTTGACTAGCGCAACGATTGAAGTCGGTTCTTTTAGTTTTTTAAAAGATCTTAATTTTTTTTAGTTTTTAAAACGATCCTAAATTATTTTATCGAAAAATTAATATGCACATTTTACTGTGGCCCTCCAGTGAAGGATAAAAACCTCTGACATGCTGATGGGACACTGTCTAGTATCCGCCTGGCCAGCTACCACCCTCAAGCTGGGAAATCTGTCGACAAATATCTAATGTGTTCCGGCATCAGTTCTTGAGAGCCAATTCCCATTCTAGGCCTAGCGTACTAACATCTTCGACCGCATCATCACTTACCAAAAGGTGAGATCGTCAAACTGGCCTATATGGCTGGCCTATCTAATACTGTAAGAATCTTTGTCCTAACATACTGACTGACTGACTGATAGACAACGCACAGGTGAGATAGTTAGTTGTCAAGCGCTAGCATATACGATATAAAAATAATTAAGATAGTTTAAAAACTAAAACAACCGACTTCCATGCCACGCGAGTCGGTTTCAGTAGCAAGCTTGAGACGTTTATCGTCATATCTCTAGAGGTACTTATCAGATCTCGATGTAATTACAATGGGACAACCTCCAAAGTGTACCCTACCGATTAAAAAAATAATCATTCGAATCGGTTCACAACACAATTGACGGAGTAATCGCGTAACATACATACAAAAAAGCCATACACACGAATTGAGAACCTCCTTGTTTTTGGAAATCGGTTGAAAAATAATCTTTATTTCCGTTTTGTATGGGTAAAGATACATACATACAGTCACGACTTTTTTCCCGTTTGGGGTAGACAGTGATTACTTCTTTCCACATGCTACGATCCTGACATACCTTCTTCGCTTCTTCCATTTCATGAGCGTCTTCATACAAGTGTTAATTATTTATTCATACGGATATAATGGCAATAATTATTCAGCTATGGAATTCGTAACATTGAGCAACACTGGCCTTGTCGAAACGTGTTTGTTTTATCAAATATTGTGCAGTAATTGTATTTGTTCAATCTGATACATATTTGTAGTGCGAAAAATTAATATTGATTCAATTTGATTCTACATTGTGATGAGCAAGGTTATAAGTTTTCAACCAACTTCCAAAAAGTGGGAGGTTCTATGTTCGTCTGCATTTTTTTTGTGTACCTATGTTCATTGATGGTTTCGCCAATTGTGAACCGATTTAAAAAAAAAACTTTGTTAGTTCGAAAGGGTATACTCTCGAGGTGGTCCCATTGTAATTTCATCGAGATCTGGCAAGTATCTCTGGAGATATGACGATAAACGTCTCAAACTTGCTACTGAAACTGACTCGCGCGGCATGGAAGTCGGTTGTTTTATGTCTAATACGTTTTTTACTGGACTACTTTTTGACCGGTATGTGGGTAGGTATGTATGTATGTATGTAATTTCATCTGTTTCGTCATAACTTCTAAACTTCTTATCATAATTGGACAAATGAGGTGTCGTTGGAAGCGTCTTGTTTATCTGCTGGTTCTAAGCTATGTGACGTCACATTAAATCGAATATGGCACCCTCTAGGGGGCACATAGGCAAGAACAAAATTGCTTTTGTTTTTCGAAAAACCCCATCAAGTGTGGTATGGTTTAACAGGGATTTTAAAATGAAGGTAGAGTTTGGTACAGCATAGTTCTGTCAAGCGTACCGTTTATGAAATATATCTCGTCAAAGTCGTGAAAACTATTTTTTTTTGCCGATTACGGCGTCGCAAAGAAGCAAAAGTGAGCGTTAATATGAATTAAAAAATATTGTAGATGATTGTATAATTGCACAGCCACGATTATGTTTGTAACATATTACTTAAAGTAATAATAATTATATTTATGACACGTTTAAGTATTTCACTATGAACAAACAATCTGAAACTTTCATCGTAATTATAGTCACAACTTAACAAACAGTAATTAAATACTTGCACAATCAAATCCTTGAGGCGTTCCGTTGAATTCAATATTAGTTCAGTAAATATTTGTACTTTTAGTTACAGTTATACATAGATAAGTAGCACACATGTGTTGGGCGTTGGATGTTACCACATTTTCACCGAGTTTAGGAAGTGTGGTTCTCAATTTGTTTACAGCATTTTTTTTGCTATTGACTTTACTTGTGTTTAAAAAACAATGTAATAAATAAATAAATAATTTTAGTTGATAATTCTAGCACATTACAAAAATTTCACAATCTTAAAAGAAGAAACATTTCAGACTATCTATGTATCTGAACACAGTGAAACAAAAAAGGACTATTCTATTCTATACAATAAATCCTCGAGATGCATGAAAAAAAATGTTTTTTGTCCAAAATAAATTTACAAATTACAGTATATAATAATAAAATCTTAGAAATCAATTTTAACCTTCTAATTGTCGTTTCGAAATGAATCTTTGTATGTATACCATAAGTAGTTCAGATGACAATACTATAATTTGGATTTTTTTTCTTAGTCCTTCAGTATCTAGTTTATTTATTACAAACAAACATACAAAAATATTTTCCATTTATATGGTACTAGCTGCGCCCCGCGGCTTTGCCCGCGTTTAATCCTGCTCATAAACCTTCCTCTTGAACCTCTCTATCTATTGATGAAAACTGCATTAAAATCTGTTGCGTACTTTAAAAGCTTTGTTTTATACTATGTAAAGATATATGTATAGATGTAATATAGATATAGAAGTATGTAATTCAGCTGAGATTGCTTGCCTATTCGGAATAAAACAATGAAGATAGTTTCAAAACTAAAACAACCGACTTCCATGCCCCGCGAGTCTGATTTCAGTAGCAAGTTTCGTCATATCTTTAAAGATACTTCTCAGATCTCGATGAAATTACTATGAGACTATTTAGGAAATATACCCTACCGATTAAAAAAATAATAATTTGAATCGGTTCACAATTGACGAAGTAATCGCGTAACATACATACAAAAAAAAAACAAAAAAAACATACAGACGAATTGAGAACCTCCATCTTTTTGGAAGTCGGTTGAAATATACCGCCATATAGTGATATCATCTATTAACGGTTTAATGATAGATCAATCGATATTCCGATATCCTGTGCGTCACCTGTCTATGGGAAGTACCGGATATCGAAACTTTCCGTTGCGTGACAGGTGTGGATGGTGTAGAATACCCTGACGCATATTATAATAAACTGTATTTTACCGATGTTCCGCCTGACTTACGACCTAAAAGAAGCTCACCACCATCAAACATCACCACAAAGTCCTTGAGAGTCAGACCATTCTAGGCCTAGCGTGGTCACCATCTTGAAGAATGGTGAACAATTTCTTGCATAGAAATATAGATAAATTATTGTTATCATTTTTTGAAATAAACGATGATTATTATTCATAATGTAAATAATTTAAAGCTTTGAATTTATAATTAAGATAGTTTAAAATCTATAAGATCCTATTATTAATATTGTTTACGGGATATTTACCATGTTTTTCTTTTAATTTCAGTTTCCGAAATTTCGGTGCTGTTACAAACGCCATGTTCACGGACGAACATTTCGTCCGTGAACAAAGCGCCATGTTCATGGACGAACAGTTCGTCCGTGAACATGGCGCTTGTAACAGCACCGAAATTTCGGAAACTCAAATTAAAAGAAAAACATGGTAAATATCCCGTAAACAATATTAATAATAGTGTCAGTGACCATGAAAACTTAAAAACTTATATCTATAAGATCGTTTAAAAAAACTAGAATAACCGACCTCAAATGCCGCGCTATTAATTTTCAGTACCATGTTTTTTTTTTTACTGACGATAAGCAAGTTTGAGGTGTTTATCTCCATATCTCTAGAGATACCTATTAGTTCTCAATGATATTACTATGGTACTACCTTTGGGATATTCCGTTCATAAACGACAAAGTTATCCGCGAACAAACAATATATATACAGGATAGCCCAAAAGGTGACGTCCAAATTTTTTTTTGGATTGCTGACAACTGGGGCTACGTGGAAATACCCCATGTATGCTCCGCGATTTTTTGTAGTTTACGAGACTCCGACTCGCTCCATCCTAAATTATTTATTTTCGGTCTTAATTTTTATAACTTTTGTTAACAGTAGGAAGATAGATATTTAATGCGTGAGAGTACAACTGATAAAGACTAAGACTAAAAATAAAAATTTAAAAAATTGCTGAATGTGTATAAGTATGGTTGACAATTAAAAAAAAAATGCAAAAAAAAAAATCATATCTCGTAAACTACAAAAAATCGTGGAACATACATGGGGTATTTCCGCAAAGCACCAGTTGTCAGCAATCCAAAAAAAATGTTTGGATGTCACCTTTTGGGCCAACCTGTATATATACATATACGGTTGAATTAAGTAACCTCCTTTTTTGGAAGTCGGTTAAAAACAACCGACTTTCATGCCGCGCGAGTCAGTTTCAGTAGCAAGTTTGAGACGTTTATCGTCATATCTCTCGAGATACTTAGCAAATCTCGATGACATTACAATGGTACCACCTTGGAAATGTATCCTACCAATTAAAAAAATAATTATTCGAATCGGTTCACAATAAAATTGACGGTGTAATCGAGTAACACAGGTACATAAAAAACATACAGACAAATTGAGAACCTCCTCCTTTTTAGAAATCGGTTGAAAATGAAAATATAACAATATAAAAAAAAAACTAGCTGTCATTTTTCGCTAGCTTTTTTTAAAATTTAGTATAGGCTAGGTATATAAAAACTAGCAAATTGTTTTTTTTATTGTTTTATTTTCATTTTACAACCGACTTCCAATAAAGTGGAGGTTATCAATTCATCTGTACGATTTTTTTTTGTTTGTCGTTTGACCACTATCTCACCTGTTGGTAAGTGATGATGCGGTTGAAGATGTAATGCACAATTGAGGCCTATATCCTATGTCTAGACTTTCCGATGACCTAACTTAGTTACACCATCTTGTGTAGAAGCTAGTATAGACTACAGTTACGATATATATTAGTCACAGAACGTAACGGAAAGGCGGATGTTTCCGTTACGTAGTGATGGGGTACCGCGTTACGAATGCAGTGCGGTGGTGCCCTAGGGATGGGACTTTCGATTTTCTTTTAGTGCGAGTAGCGGGTGTGATACTTACTGAAAGTATTTTTATAGGTTAGTGTTTCGTTCTACTAATATATTATATGCGAAAGTTTTTATGTACATGGATGTTTTTTTACGAAAAAAATACTCATTTAGATGCAAGGCACACAGACAGTTTATAACTGAAATACCTCATATATTATAATTTATTTTCCATATCAATACGTATGTACAGATTAGTTATAATAAACTTATTAAACTAAAATATTAACTATGACTAATAATTCAAATAAAAACTACAAATAACAAATGGAATTTAGGTCGCTGTCTGCTGGTAGAGTACCCAAAAATCTGGCGACATTACCTCTTTGAATCGCGAAACTAATGCGTTGCGCGAGGTAAGCGCCAGCTCTTTGGTCGTGGGAGACATCGATTAAGCGTCTAGACAGCTCCCTAACAAAACCGTGTGCTTGTTGACCCCACGGGCCCATGGTTTCGACCCCAAACGGAAGAAAAGCAAATTAATGTAGAGTTCGATTTACGAGTACTTTTTGACAGGTTGAAGCCGCGGGGCACATTACGAAAGGCACTTCAACGCATACCGTCAGGCGACTGTCTTGGTACTACTAGGTTACTACTTTTAGGCTTCAGTATGAAAATAACGCTTATGGAACCCTGTTACTAAGACTTTACTGTCCACTGGAAATCAATATATCATAACATATTTCGCAGATAAGCTAATAAAGATCCTTTAATTACATTTATGACAACATTTTGATTCCCGTATTTGTTTATTTTGTCATATAATTTTTTTTTTTTACTTGCCCCCCCCCCCCCTAGACAAAATCCAATTTCTGTTTACATTCATATGATATATTACATTCATAACGGAAACATAAATGTCATTCCATACATTGTGAACTTGCGTTAGCGTGAATGAAATCAAAAATCGGATTTTGTCTAGGGGGTGACGATGCTAATATATTGACATGCTAAGGCGACTCTTAAACTTGATGCAAGTGGGCATTAGCAAATTAAATATAGTGTCTAGTCAAGTCTAGACCTTCACAAAACACTAGTAATGAGTATGTTCAATGTAAAGTAGTCAGAGTTAGGTAAACTCATTAGAATGCCTAGGGAAAGCTCCGCGAGACGCGAGACCATTGTTATGTAACGTACCCTGGCCGCTTGCAACGTTTACCTATTATTTCTTCATTCTTATGTTGTAATTGTATTTGACACTTGAAGTTTATGTTTAACTAGCTGCGCCTAGTGGCTTTGTCCGCATTTAATTATGGTTGTAAACCTTCCTCTTGAACCACTCTATGTATGGATTAAAACCGCATCAAAATCTGTTGCGTAGTTTAAAATATCTAAGCGTACAAAGTGAGGGACAGACGGCGGGAAGCGTCTTTGTTAAATACTATGTAATAAAGACGATTTAATAATTAAGATAGTTTAAATACTAAAACAACCGACTTCCATGCCCCGCGAATCAATATCAGTAGCAAGTTTGAGACGTTTATCGTCATATCTCTGGAGATACTTATTAGATCACAATGAAATTATAATGGGACTATCTCGAAAATATACCCTACCGATTACAAAAAGAAACATTCAAATCGGTTAACAATTGACGGAGTAATCGCGTAACATACACAAAAAAAACTGGCCGAGTGCAAGTCGGACTCGCACTCGTATATATTTTTTCTAGATTTTCACTCCCTTACTTTAGTAGTTAGAGGGGGGGGGGGGGGGGGGACACACATTTTACCACTTCAGATGCACCTATCTTTTAAATGACTGACTTTGAGAAAAAATGATTTTAAGAACCTCAATGTCATTTTTAAAGACCTATCCATAGACACGTATAAGTTTGAAGATTTTTTTTTTTTTTTGTTTCAGTTCCATGTATGGGATGCCCCCCCCTTAAACTTTTATATTTTTTATTTTTGTATATAAATCGGAAAGCGGTTCACAGAATACATCTACCTACCAAGTTTCAATTCTGTAGTCCTAATAGTTTCTGAATAAAACAGACAGACAGACATGGCGAATCTATAAAGGTTCCGTTTTTTGCCATTCGGCTACGGAACACTAAAAAACATACAGACGAATTGAGAACCTCTTTTTTGGAAGTCGGTTAAAAATAGACATCAAATGCCGTGCTAGTCCTTTAAGAAGCAAGTTTGAGCTGTTTATTGCCATATCTCTGAAGATACTCTTCAAATTTCGAAGAATTTACAATGGGAGCATTTCGGCATAAATTTCTTTCCAACAAAAAATATTGGCAAATCAGTCTCTAAATCAATTCAGTCGTCTCGTGACCACGATCAATGCAACTTGGTCGAAAAGTCGAGTTAAATAATAAACTGGCCAAGTGCAAGTCGGACTCGCACTCCTAGGGTTCCGTAACACAGTAGAGTATTCTATAATTATGATTTTTCACAACTACAAAAATAACTGTTTGTATGAAAAACAAAGTTATACTTGCGGTCGCTATATCTCAACAACTGCTCACTGTATCTCGTTCAAACCAATTTTCATTAAAAGTTTTCATTGAGATCTACAGAATATATTTTTTTCTAGATTTTTCACTCCCTTACTTTAGAAGTTAGAGGGGGGGCACACATTTTACCACTTTAGACGCGCCTATCTTTTGAATGATTGACTTTGAGAAAAAATTTATTTAGAAACCTCAATGTCATTTTTAAAGGCCTATCCATAGATACCCCACACGTTTAGGTTTGAAGAAAAAAAAATTTTTGGTTCCTGTTCCATGTATGGGATGCCCCCCCTTAAACTTTTATATTTTTTATTTTTGTATAAAAATCGGAAAGCGGTTTACAGAATACATCTATCTACCAAGTTTCAATTCTGTAGTCCTAACAGTTTCGGAATAAAATGGCTGTGACATACGGACGGACAGATAGACAGACAGACAGACATGGCGAATCTATAAGGGTTCCGTTTTTTGCCATTTGGCTACGGAACCCTAAAAATTTATGTTTTAGGCGCGATAAGTCCCGTATTTTAATATTTTAACTATGTGTTCAAATCGCGAAAGTTTAAAGTTTACAAGACAGAGAAAGACAGTTTTAATTACATTTTCTTTCAGTTTTAATTCAATTTTCGTTTTTCAATTCAATCGTTATGATTATGATCGTTTAAAAAACTAAACGAACCGGCTTCAATAGCGCTAGTCAAAGTAGCCAGTTATGGTTAGTAGGATGTCATCGAGGTATATAAATGCATCGTAATACAAATGTTGATATATTAAAAACGGCTCAACCGATTTCGTTAAAATTTAAATTGGACCACCTGGAAAGGGTACCCTTTGAAACAAAACAAAATTTTTCAAATCGGTTCAGCTTCTTCGAGTAATCGGTGTACATACAAACAATAAAAAATAAACATCCGAACTGAGAACATCTTCCTTTTTCGAAGTCGGTCGACATCTAGTATGCGTCCACTTTTGGATATAACATAGGCGTCACCTATGGCACGCCACTGATGATATGACTCGATCTTCAGCTCTTTGTTTCCAACCATTGCCAGCCAGCTGCCCTACGCTTCGTTTACCGAGCCGTGGTCTCCACTCTAGATCTCGTCTACCCCAACGGTTATCGGTTATAGATGTAACCAGCCCGCTGCCACTGTTTTTCTTTTTCAATTTACAACCTTCTTTTGTTTTAAATATAAATTAAATTCCTCATCACAATAAGCTATCATAAGCCATAATTTCAGTTTCCTACGCCATTATCCACCGTTTTCCGTTCCGAATGTAAACTCGGGGGTTCAATTAAAACTGTACTGAGGTACGCCGTCATTTGAACACATTAGATGTCACGCTCTGTGGACCTTGACTCACTTCCGGGTTTAGTTAAACTGTGAGTTAAATAGAACCCTGTCATAGTAAAGTTTAAATAGAAAAGAGCTATATCCCGCGGCTTTGCTCGCTTTAAGAAGTATCCTATAGCCTGATTCATACTGGCAACTCTTGTGCAAAATTTCAGTTAATTCGGTTCAGCCGTTTGACCGTATAGAAGTCCCAAAGAAACAATTATACAAACTGATAATATTGGTGTTGATAAATATACACTGAGCTGCAATGAAAGATAAAAAGCGATTACTTATGCAGGTATCCTTGAGAGCCAATTCCCATTCTAGGCCTAGCGTGTTTACTATATTCGACCGTATCATCACTTACCAACAGGTGAGATAGTGGTCAAACGCTAGCCTATAAGGTTTTAAAAAATAATCTTATTTTTAAAATATTCGAGGGTTATTTTTTTTAACAAAAATTTGCTCTATTACAAATATAGGAGGATATAGGAATAAGTCAAACATTTTTACTTTTTTCTGGTGATTGTATAAAAAACTATAATTTAAAAAATAAAGGCAATTTTAACTTTTTGGATATTAGCAATTTTACAAAACCGAAATTTTGCAAGCTAATAAAAGTGTGTTAAAATATACTGCAAATAAATTAGTAAAATAACTTAAACCAAACTCAATCCAACAAACATTGCAACATTTTAAAATATCTTTATTTCGACAAAGTGCTCCAACAGTTTTCTTAAAAATTGCATGTCAAGTAATTATAGGTTAGAATACTAACAAAAACTAAGTTTTTGTTGTCAGATGATGGTCGTAAAAACAGAAAACTACAATGTGTGAGAATCACAATAACAGGCTAATGATTTGTTGTCACGGCAACTTGGAACTTGGAAGTGTTGGCATAGTCGTTTATTTTAACTATAAAAACATTAAGCTGTTGTAATTTACGCATTTCTGTTTAAGGTTAACTTTTTTTATGTTCCGTAATAAGAAAATCTGTCCGTTTGTCTGTCAGAGTTATGTCTACTATAAGTCTTTGGAATGTTGATAGGTTAAACTCTTGAAATGTGTCCGACAAATGGCGGTATATAACCATTTTATAATTATGGCGTAGCTAAATCTTTCAAGCGGTGACGGGTAGCAGCGTCACCGGTGCGAGAAGCTACGTCCTGCGATCGCCAACCCGCCTGCCCAGCGTGGCGATTAGGGCATAACCCTACCAAATTGATGGAAAGTCCTATTAACCGAAGGCCCCCAGTTCCCAGCCGCCCTGCTATTCCTGACCACGGTGGCGGTCACGGTAACGGCAGGGCAAGGGGTACTAAGAATCCCCGGGCTACGGTAGGCCGCCAAAACAAACCGACCCTCGCAACGTACTTACAATGTACACACGATTCGGCTAGTAGTGATAGTAAAAAACTCAAATAGAAAACCACACGCATTTCCCTATTGTGCATCCATCAATGGGTCAATATGGCGGTCGACCCTTTAAAGTTTATAATCGAAATATTACGACTTGTTAAGTAACAACGTTACATAGTAAGTAAATATTGAAGTGTTTTGGCAGCCTTATTTAAAACGTGTCAAACAAAATATGGACAGATTTGTAACACCCAGGTGAAACCCCATAAGTAGGCTGTGGTGAGGTTTATCGACACAGATAAAACTTGTCCTTCGTTGCACAATGTTGTGTCAGTTGTCGATGTAATTATGCAAGTATAGGGTGTACAATAAATTATACACTTATGTTTTGGGACGGGTATAGGATGATATTTGGGACGGAGATACCATAAATGTTTTAGCTATAAGAACATTATTTTAGTCTAGCGACCCGACCCGGCTTCGCACGGGTAGAACATTTATGCCTACATTTCTTGTATCAGTTTGTAGCGTCCTACGAGTATGTCATGATTTCTTATTTTTACAAGCTAAATTTACTTATTCTGTTGTATTTTAATAATGAATTGTGGTAACTCATTTGACTAAGGTTTTGTGAAACAGCCATTGGAAACATTTTGACTCACACTGTCAGTGTGAATTGATGGTGCCAACCTGCCAACTTTTAAAACTACCGCGAATGAGGATTGTCTGTGGCCTATAAGCATGAATGCCAATCTTAAAAGAAAACAAGAAAGGTAAACGCGGTGGAGAGTTGGCAGGCGGGCTTCAGTTCGGTCCACAGAGTACTGAATCACTCTACTACGTTCGGTCTTGACGTTTAAACTAGTAGGTCGTTGCTATAAAAGTACCTTTAAATTCTCGACGTTTACAATATAGTTTATGATGTACCTACATTGATCTGATTTATAATATCATATGAAGTTTGCGACTAATACACTATGTTTCAATTGGAGGAAGGTGTTTTTTTTATAAGTAAAGAATAATTATATTCATAGATTTCTTTTGAACAGTAGAGTAAAAAGCCCAGCCTGTACGTGCCACCTTGTAACCACCATAACTAGGCTGTGCGAGGTTTATCGGCACAGATAAAACTCGTCCTTCATTGCGTAACGCCATGCGATATGTGGATTGCTGGCATACTTTTTATTTCTTACTGCCTACCTTCATAATATGGTTTCATCGGGTTACATATTTGAATGTGGAAAGTTAAAATATCTACTGATAAAATATCGATGTTCAAAATATCGAAAATTTAAAAATCGAAAGTATTAAAATATCAAAAATTGTTATATCTAAACATACAATGTCCAAGATTGAAATTCCGTGTTTAAAATATCGAATGATTAAAAATGTCGATAATCACTATATCGAAGTACAAAATGTCAACATATTTTACATCGAAGTTCATAACACCCACCTTCATACCTACTAGTTAAAATATCGAAAAAAACTGGATATAGGTAAGATAGATTAAAAACTAAAACAAACGACACCCATGCCGCGCGAGTCAGTTTCAGTATAAAGTTTGAGACGTTTATCGTCATATCTCTGGAGATGCTTTTTAAATCTCAATGAGATTACAATGGGACCTTGAAAATGTGAGTTAAACTAAAAAATAATCATTTGAATAGGTTTACGATTGATGGAATAATCGCGTAACAAACATAAAAAAAACGTACGAAAGAGTTGAGAGCCTTCTCGTTTTTGGAAGTCAGTTGCAATCATAACATAATCAATCTTCTCTATGTGCTAGAGAAAATATGATTTTCAAAGTTAAAAGAACCTCTAGTAACTATTTCGATGCGATTCTATCTTTATTTATTTATTTTTATTTATTTATTTATGGTAAGCCAACAATTTCAATTAAAACTCAATGATTGACAGTATATAAACCAAAAAACCAATTAAAGGCTCACACGTATACAAAAACAGATTATGATATGAAAAAAATGTGAGCATTAACATTAAGTAATACATAGCAATATAAATATAGAGACAATAAAATACTTATAGATCTTGAAAAGAAAAATTCAGCAAATACACTATTCACAAAACATACTAGTTGATCATGAAAAAAATTCAGCACACAACCGCCGTCTTACAGTCGCGTCACTGGTACAAAATAAATCAAAATCATAAAGTTGACTTAACTCGTTGAAGTTGCTTCTTGCTCGCCATATGAAACTATTTTGTTAATATGTGTTTACTGAAGGAATATGGATAGGTGGGTTATACCATTAAAACTTAACACGGACATTCAGTTTTATTTTACTAGTAAGTTCCGGGCTGTTAATACGATTGGTAGTTATCTTGAGCAGGAAAGTGATATCAGCTGTACTACGTCGAGATGATAAAGGAAGAAAATGAAATTTATATACCTTAAAACTGAATTAGAGTTTTCAACTCCCATATATTCGCCATTTTGAAAAAAAAATTGATAGGATTTATGCCTTTCTTCGTTGAAAATAGACTACCACTTGACCAAGATCTAACTCGATGGAAAGTATAAAGGCCTTGTCAGTTGTGAAATCAGTCAGTTTTCGGTTTAAAGAGCAAACATTCATTATTATTACAAAATATATCAATGTATAATTGCCATAATGTTTGTCATAGTATTTGCCAACTCCAATCAACACCATGTTATAAATGGAAAGTCAGTTTGTTTATTTGTTTGTTTGGGACTTCTTCACGGTCAAACGGCTGGACCGATTTAGTTGAAATGTTTACAAGGATAGGCCAGTACTATGGATTAGGCTATCTATAGGATACTTTTTAACACGGGCGAAGCTATGCGGCACTGTTAGTTTATTATAAACAGACTTCATTGCTTTATATTATTGTTTTACCCGCGTAGACATCGTTCCCGAGGGAATATGGGGATACAAAGTGACCTATGTGTTATTCCAGGGTCTAGGCTATCTACATACCAAATTTCCCCTCAATCGGTTCTGTAGTTTTAGCGTGAATGAGTAACAAACATACATACATACATCCATACAAACTTTCGTGTTTATAATATTAGTAAGGATTTTATAGAATAAAATTCGTCTTGATGCGTTTTAATAATCTAAAGCGAGCGCGTTGATGTCTTTTACATAGGTAATATGTTGACTGACAACGTAATGAACAGAGTTTTGTTGCAGATGAAGGAAAACATCGTCAAGAAACCCGCGGCTTAGTAAGCTGGCAGGATATAAGGTGTTGGGCAAGCTTGTATAAAATCTTATTTTAAGCCCCTTTAAAAAAAACATTTTTTAAAAGTATAAGATCGTTTAAAAAACTAAAAAAACCGTCTTCAAATGCCACGCTATTAATTTTCAGTACCAAGTTCGAGGTGTTTCGCTCCATATCTCTGGAAATACTTATAAGATTTTTTAGAAATAAAAAACCACCCTTGTGTTATCTTCTTTAAAACAAAACAAAAATAATTAAAAACCGGTTGATAAACGACGAAGTTATCCGCGAACACACATAAAAAAAATATATACGGTCGAATTGAGATACCTCCTTTTTTTGAAGTCTGTTAATAAGATGTAAGATACTTTTAAGCGCGGGCAGAACCACAGGCTGTACTAGTCCTATATAGAAAGGTAAAAAGTAAGAGACAAACGCATTGGGTAACCTACTTCCTCTTACAAAGTGAAATATTACGACACGCTTTATTACACCACTAAATATCAATACTAAACAGCTTTTGTTTCAAAGGAAAGCTGGCCCATAAGAACCTAGCTTAGAAAACTTTGTAGATATCGCTTTTGAGCGATAAGAATATGAAGAGACCAAAGCAGGTGGTAGGAGCATATTATATCGATGTTCCGCCTGATTTGCTACCAAAAAGTAGATTACCACCCACCCTCAAGTTGAAAAGTCTTCGAACATCTAATGTGTTCTGACTCCTATTCTTAAGGGCAGTGTTGCCAGAACTTTACTTTTTTAACGTTTTACGTTACTTTTTGACCTAAAAGTTTCAAAGAGTAACGCAAAACGTTACATTTTTGAAAAATTTTCACAAAGATAAAGATCTAAGTCAATATTGTAACACAATACGAAATTTTAATAATCGTTACTGTCTTGTGTTAATTTTTGTTTAAGGACAGGCACTGGCAACACTGCTTGAGAGCCAGTTTCCATTCTAGACCTAGCTTTCTACCATCCTCGACCACAATATTCGCACTTAGCAACAGGTGAGATAATGGTAAAATGTTAACCTATAACATACATATTTTTTAAAGTTTTAGATCGGAGCATTGTGAATTGCAAAAAGCCAAATCGAAGGAGAGGCAATTTCTGAATCTAATTTTGTTTTTAATGCTTATATGGTTTTGAAACCTTAAGGATGTGAGTGTTAGTGAAGAACTTGATGTCATTGAGGCAGAGCAATACAATTAGTATAATTTTTAACCGACTTCACAAAAAAGGAGCAGGTTCGACTGTTTTTTTTATGTTTGTTACCTCAGAACTCCGTCAAATTTTAACCGTTTAAATTTTTTTTTGTTTGCATGTTTATGCCTCTCTTGAGACTTTATCGAGATATGATAATCATCTCCGGAGATATGGAGATAAACAATATAAACAAATTTGTATTACTTGATTATATGCTTTATCACTACTGACTACTTTGACAATCGCGGCATGTGAAGTCGGTTTTTTCGTTTTGCACGATCATACATTGTTAGAAATCACACCCCATACCTGCCTATATTGCCGACTATTACTAATACTTCATTGACAATCAAAATCAAAAACATATGCTAATTTAGCTATTTGTACCCTTATAGATGGAAGGGACGGATGTTTGTTACTCTTTAAAAATTTCGACAACAGATTTGGATAGAGTTTGGCACACATATAGTTTATGGCCGATAACGGCGATAAGCTTTGGGGTAGACCAGTTATGGAGTGGAGAGAGATAGAGAGAGATACAGATATAGAGAGAGAGATAGAGCTCAGCAAGCGTAGTGTAGGGCACTCTCTAGCTAGATAGAGCGATGATATACGCAAGCTGGCTGGCAGCGGTTGAATACAAATAGCTGAAGATCGAGCTTAGTACCGTGCCATAGAAGAGATCAGCTAATTTCCGTCTATTCCTAAACATAGGCCGTCTAGCAATAGACGGGAATTGGACAGATAATGATGACGATAATTGTTTATAACTTGGATTAACACCAAACGTACTTTTTACACGGCGAATCCACAAAGCACACTTAGTAACATTTTCACTTTGTTTTAGAATCTTAAATATCCCAAAGTGATCGTTATATGTAACAAGCACGTACAGTCAATGTCATTAAATAATGGAATACAAACAGACAAGTCTACGGTATTGGTTGAGCAGGTATCATCGCGTGAACAAGTGCTTTAGTTTAGAGAAATAAATTATACTATTGTTTAAGAACTTTATTGAACTGATTTAACATGCCACGTGAGTCATTTCCAACTGACGTACAAAAAGGAGGGGGTTCGAAATTCGTCTGTAAGTTTTTTTATTTTTATGTTGCGCGATTGCTCCGCACACTCAACACATTCACTCCTCCACAACTGCGTGAACTGATTTGAATGATTCTTTTTGTTATAGATAGGGTTCATCTTTAACATGGTCTCATTTAAATTGTATCGAAATCAGAATAGTAGCTCCAGAGATATGACGATAAACGTCTCGAAATTGCCACTGAAATTGACTAACGCAAGTCTTTTGTAGTTTTTAAACTATCTTAATTATTATTTTATTAGATTTGTACAGTTGGCTGCATTAAAACTTTTTAAGCGATTTCAAAAAATGTGGTTTCTTAATTCGACCGTATATATATATCTTTTTTTATGTTCGTGGATAACTTCGTCGTTTATGAACCGATTTTGACGATTTTTTTTTGTTGGAAATGATATATCCCAAGGGTACCATTGTAATTTCATCGTGATCTGATAAGTATCTCTAGATATATGTCGATAAATGTCTCAAACTTGCTACTGAAGCTGACTCGCGCGGCATGGAAGTCGGTTGTTTTAGTTTTAATCTTAATTATTATTTTTCATGTCAAAAAAAAAGTCTGACTGGCGTTCGACGAATGGATGAAAGCTGAATGGCTCATAACTTATATATATTTATACATATATTTAATTCAAAGCAATAGATATGCTTTTTATATTTGTGGAATAATTATTAATATGATATTTTTAATGTTATTGGACGTGTGTAAGTGCAGATTTTAAATCAGCCAAAACTAATCAGCCCATATACTGAATATATGCTGAGTTTTAAGTTTTTAAGAAACTAGTTCCCTGCACTTTTGTCCGCGTCAGTCCATACCGGTACTAGTTGCCCAAGCAAGGTTCGTGTTACGTCATCGGACATTTTCGGCACTACTCGGGTCAAGTCGGCCTCGCGTCGGAGAAAGAATACTGAGCTATATTATTGATGTAATTATTCGGCAAGTAGCTGTTTTGAAGGTTGGAGAGAACGTTAACATTTTAAGCTATCGACTTTTAACTATAAGTTTTAGAAGATATCTCATTTCGTAATTTTTGGTGCTATAGGTACCTTATAAATTCGAGTAGAGCTGTAAAAAGATAGGTAATTTAAGATCGTTACAAAACAAAAAAAACCGACTTCACATGCCGCGATAGTCAAAATAGCCAGTAGTATCATGTCGTCAAGGTATACAAATGCATATGTCGTCAAGGTATGTAATGTGTTTGAGATGTTTATCTCTATATCTGCGGAGATAATTGTTATACCTCGATAAAATTTAAATGGAACCAATCGGGTGGCATAATCTCTCAAACGAAAAGAGAATTTTTGAAATTGCTCAAGATTTGACGAAGTTCTGAGGTAACAAACATAAAAAAGTGTAATTGAGAACCTCCTCCTTTTTTGGTAAGTCGGTTATAATGGAGAGACTGAGCTGACCCTTACTTTATTAGATTAAAGAAATTAAGTATATTTTTTCTGTTTCTTTTTCTTTTCTGTTTTATTCAAACTCGTTTCTTGCCATCTTGAATCAGATAGATCGGCAGACTTGTCTGGCAAGTGTCAGATAAGGATATAGGACAGGGCAACGAAATATTGCAGTGTGAGGTAGTACGTTTACTGCTTCTGATTTTATCTTGTTTAGGGGGTTACCGACAAGATAATCAGCTGTTTAAGTAACCGTTAAACTAAAGCTGAAGTTCACCGAGGTATTTTATAGTCCTGGAGCCGTTTAACTGCGTTATTTGACGCTAACTCCGACCGCGGCTTCACCCACGATTAAAAGTATCCTATGTGTTGTTATTCTGGGTTAAAAAGTATCTGTATGCCATATTTCATCCAAATGTATTCAGAAGTTTTTGCGTGAAAGAGTAATTGATACGTATTAACTCAACTTAAAATAAAAGCATCTAGATGGCGCTGTAGTAAATTGCATAGTTCTCCTTGTAAATATTGCCTAAATGTATGAGATCCTCCATCGCGCAATAGAGCTGTGAAAGTAACGAATAAATGTATACCCGTATGTATTCGTTACTATAAAACATCGAACTCGTTACTTTCGTATCGTTACTCGTTTCTTTCGTTACAATCGGCTGTCATGTATAATTGTATGTGTCAGTATCATTCCGGTACGTTACTAATAGGTTCGTTAAATGTACTTGTATATTTAGTTATGGGTTATATTACGGGTTATAGTACGAAAATATATGAGTAGGTATGTTGTTTATGTTAAATTAAAATAAAAATGTGTTTTACTAACTAAACTTATCCCTGTTGTGCAGATAAAGAATAAAAATTACAGACGCAGTGTTACCGTATGTTTTCACTGCACAGAAAACATGTTGCAAAACAATTGCCGCTCTGTCATTCATAGGCTGTTAGACAGAGACGGAGATCGTACGTACGTACGTATATCATTCATTTGTCTCGTCTCGTTCCGAATACCGACACATATGATGAATGATGCGAGTAACAAAACATATTCGAGAGTGCCGATTCGGTACTTCGAGTCATGCAGTGTATTCGTTACTTAGTAAGTAACGAATACATACGGTTCGAACCAGCTTTATCGCGCAATCTATATTTACTGCGATGTTAGAACCAGGTGCACTTGCTTCGTCGTGAAACATCCTTAAATTTGAACTCTTTACATAATATTTCGCAATTATAATAAAGGTTTTCTTCAATAGAAACACATTAATACGATGTTCCGCCAGCACAGTCCTTGAAAGTTATGAAAGTCAAAAGTCAAAGCATTTCTTCAGTATATGGGCAAATTAAAAATTTGCACTTACACACGTCAAATAACATTAAATAGATCATATTCAATAAAAATTATTATAGATATAACAGAAACATAACTTATTGCTTTGAATTTACAAAAAATAAACAAAGGTATTGAGCCATTCAGCTGTCATCTAGACGTCGAACGTCACACTTAAAGCACATGTTTAATTCCCCTGATGATTGTAGGGTTGCCAACCGTACTATTACGTGCACCCGCAACTCAACCCCTCTTTATTTGTACGCTTTTAAAAGGTAAAACATGTATAACGCTAACCATACAATAAGGTCTTTGCAAGCATGCTTGCAATGTCCACATGTTTATTGCAAATAAATTTATATTTATCTTTATCTTTTCCAGTGCATGTTTCAGTATTTCAGACAGTTTTTATCCAAAAAAATGTGAAATAGTGAAAGTATTCTAGGCCTAGCGTTTTTACTATCTTAGACCACATCATCACTTACCACCAGGTGAGATAGTGGTCAAACGCTATAGGTATTAAAAAAAACTTTATACTTAACACCTGTTTCATAAAATAATATCCTGTCACCTATCTACTTTCAACAAGAACGTCACCTGTGACCAGCGACGCGTCACATGATTGTATGACCTTGGCCCTTGTCCTTACGTGTCGTGTTGTGTTGTGACAGGTCCTTTTCATGTCACACGTCAAGGAAAACAGGTGTAACATATGTTATATACGTATCATCTTTCATATTGGTCATTGTCACATTTGTCACCCATACGAGGGTCGTTGTTACCCACAACCCGTAGACTTAGACTTTAAAGTCTACTTTAGCCAAAAGACCTTAAGCGTTAAGGTCCACTAGGGCCAAATGACCTTAGACGTTAAGATCCACTATGGCCAAATTACCTTAAGAAAAACCCGACAAAGCTCTTAATTTAACTACATTACGCAACTCTTATGTATTTCATCAGTGCCCGGCTTTTTAACCTGATAGGATACAGGTGCTGGACAAGCTTGTTTCAATCTAGAAACGGATACAATACAATGCAATGCAATGAAACTCAATATAGTGTAATATGTATAATACAATAAAAAACCCTCTATTGATAACCAAGAACAAAACCAACTTAAAGTATTTAAACAATTTTCAGGTAATAGAATCGGCGGTCTTATCGCATAAACTTATCTCTTCCAGACAATGTTAGGATGGACAGGAGTATTATAAATAATGGACGGTGGTGCACAATAAAAATAAAAAACCAGGCAAGTCGAGTTGAACTCACCCACCGAGGCTTCCGTACCAACGTTGGTATGTACCAATTAAGCTAGACCTCTAAATTGTATCAGCGCTCATATAACTCAGAGGTCTACCTTAATTGGTACCAGGTAACTTGCTAGGTCCACCCGTTTCTGAGAAAATCAGTGGTGACACATGGACAGACGGACAGACAGACAGACATACAGACGGACCAGAAAGTGATCTTATAAGGGTTCCTTTTTTTACCTTTTGGGGTACGGAACCCTGAATACTAAAGTCTAGAGATTTTACTAGTCTAATTACCTACATACCACTTCCAATACATAGGTTAGAATAAAAAACCTATTATGTATGGGTACATTACAATAATATAAAGATAAATAAATATATTAATAGCATTTAAACAATATTATGCATATATTATATATTATGCTGACAGACGGACTATCAGTTCCATTTGGATCATGATATGTACTGTGATCGGTATGCGTTTCTCTATGTTGTGTTTCACTATTTCACTTTTTTATTTTTTTTATATAAAAATTGTCTGAAGTACTGAAACACACACTTACATGTATGGTTGGTTTTAACCTACTTTAATTTTTTTTAAATATTCTGACGTAAACGATTGGATGACAGCTGAATGGTTCATTACGTTTTTTTTCTAATTCAAAGCGTTAAATTCTGCTTTTGCTATGTTTACTTGATAATTGGTTATGATTTATTTTATGATTTATGATTTTGACGTGTATATGTGCGTATATTTATACTGCCTACATACTAAATAAATGCTTTGATTCTTTGATTTAAATGGTCGATAACTAGATGAAGTTAATTGTAGGTAATTTTTTATCATATCTTTTAATATTGGCAAAGATTTAGCACTTATGTTACTTAATATTTTTCTAAATTGCACAGACTAACGGATGATGCCTTAAAAGTACCGCAATCTGATTTGGAGCAGATTACTTTTTTAGGCTGTGGCTAAATGCCGTTAGGTTAGGTTAGGCTAACTAGAAATTAGGTTTAAGTTTACAGTAAGTCAGCATCAGTAATTTTGGCGGGAACGTGAAAATGCATGTGCTCGTACATTTTCCTAAAACATGTGTTCTCCTACGAGTTAATGTGGATTATTATCAACCATTAAGTGCCGGCAAATGTGTATGCGTGTAGGGAAATATCACAATGTTGAAACTTGATATTTTGTGTTTACAACAAAACTCTATTGAAAGTAGGGTAGGTAGGTAGTAGTTAAAAACGGGACTTATCGCGCCTAAAACATTAATTTTTATTTAACTCATTATTATTTAACTTATTTAACTAAAGGCGCGATAAGTCCCGTATTTAAATATTTATAACTATGTGTTCAAATCGCGAAAGTTTAGTTTACAATCTACTCAAAATCTTCAGTAAATTCCACATCTATAATGAGGGTATGCACTTACTTACACGTACATGTCATAAAGTGAAGTCAAAGGTCACATTCAAGTCAAGTCATAAATGTGACCTTTGACTTGACTTCAAAGATTTGAACTTTAATAGTACTTTGACACTAGTAAAAACATCAATCGTGTGAAGCCATAATAAAATAAAATTCGAAAACCTTCGAATTTCACCCGTATACAAGAAGCTGTTTTACCCTCGACGCAAGCAGAAGCATTTCATAAACAACTATTTTATGCACAGACCTGCTACATATTAAACTTGATCGCGTACACCGGCCCCCATGAGACCGACCTTGAACCGAGTTTGTCCCTTTCTGTTGTATGGGGAACTTATATATATACCATACATATAGTATAGAACATATATAGGACTAGCAGGTTGTTAGACAAGGACACACTCCCACGCGGGTGTCTCTCAATTGGGCCGTTTTGTTCTACAAAGCAATTACAACCTTATCGTTAAAGCATACGGATTAAATTGAATTGAACATTTGCAGTGCACCATCCATTTATATTACATCTATGATTTTATGTGATCAAAATTAATAAAATATTATTCACACAGAGCTTGTTTTAAAAAAGGTTTTTTTTAGATATTATTTGAGTGTCAAGTTAATGTAAAATATTCCCAAAAGTTAATTCTAAAACAGTATTGAAAGAAACGTAATATTACGTACAAAACATCGTCTCACCACCATTGTGTGATGGGAACCTTGGAAACTGAGGCATTGTTTTGTAACCTACCGTCATACTAAATCATGATTTTATGCTATACCAGTGCTCGACTGTAAGGCAACAGGACGATGGTTGGCTTTGACGACAGAGGTAGTGGGTTCAAATCCCGTCGCATTTTTCAGTGGCCTTCCAAGGAAGGAAAACATCGCTAAAAATCAATTTGAATCCAACCGAACTACGAGTACAGGAGTAAAAAAACAACGGGTTGCACTCTCAGAGTGCCAGCAGAAGTAAAAACTTCAATACGTCATTTTTGAATATTTTGGAATTCCACCTCGCGCAAGCGCCCTGCGCTCCGTCTTACGTATTTTCGACAGGACATTCAGGACACGTGACCTAACGCGAGTTTAACATTTTTTACCTTCCCAAAAAAGTGCACAACGCCGCTAAAGAAGATTTCACTTCAAAAATAAAAAAAATATAAAACAATTAATAAAAAAAACTGAAAACTCTTTATTGATCACCATATATATTATTTCATAATTAAGATCACAAAATAACATTAAATAGAGTACATGCACGGCAAGTTAAATAAAAGCTTGAAATATACACAGTTATATTAAGATCAATCAAAGACATAACCAGGTACTATTATGTAAATGTATGTGGTCGTAAATACATAATTATAAATAACACAGTTGTTGTCATACACGGATTGTATCTCGACACGTATCCGATGCATTTCCATTGTTGATGCAGCAGAGATTGTATCTCTTATAAGATAGTTGTACGCAATTATTGCAATAGTTGATTATACAGGACAGGGTGATAACACGTAGGCCAAGTCGCAAGTGAGACAGAAAACGAAAAGGCGAATACGGGGCGAGGACTTGGCGCTTGCACACTGTCTTCTTGTGCTTGTGACTTGCCCCTGATCGAGGGGCGAGTATAACCACGGTTTTATGGCTTGTCGATAGAGCTCGCCGGTGGAGTATCATTGTAATCCCGCGGTTTAACATATCAACGAGCCTGGCTCGCGGCTCGTTATGTTTGCTTTATTTGTTTACTCACATTTTGTACAACTGAACTTAAGTCAATTAATATATAAAAATAACTTACGTAATAAGTAGTCATAGGTGGCGCCACCAATGCATAATTGGGTTAACAAATGCAATCCACTTATTTCGTCGTAACGATACTTCGCACCGTGGCTTAATTAGCAAAGCACCGGAACATGTTATTCCGGAGGTTGCGGGTTCAAGTCCCGTCGGTACGATGAAATTTTGGATTGTGTTTAACAATTTACAAAAATATAAAGTGTGAGACACTTCAAAGAAACATAATATTTGAACTTAAGTCACATGATACAAAACATGTAGAGAGAACGGGGCGGAGATATGTCTTTTTCAGACGTGTTACGTCGTAGCATTTCAATTCTGACATACCTATTCTACTTCCTACTAATATTATAAATGCGAAATGTTATGCAAAGAGTTCAAACTTTAATATATTTGATGACCATGACGAAGCAAGTGCATCTGGTGTTAACATCGCGGAAAACATGCCATTTGCGTGATGCAGGACCTAATACATTCAAGCAATATTTACAAGGAGTACTGTGCTACTCTAGCGCCATCTAGATGCTTTTGTATTAAGTTATGTTGGTGAGTATATATAGATGGATAGATGTTTGTTACTTTTTCATGCAAAAACGGCTGAACAGATTTGGATGAGATTTGGCATACATAAACTTTATAACCTGGATTAACACATAGGATACTTTTAAACGCGGGCCTTTGCCCGCGCTGTTGGGTGCAGCTAGTTAGTTATACATTTCACAACTTTTTTGATAACAAGTGTCTATTGTCTAAAATCGAGTGAATCTGTAGGCACCTTTGTAATGTATACCCCCGTTACCTTAATATATTAAGATATTGAGTCTCACAGGCCTAATTTTACTGCACAGTTTATTGTTCAATCCGAAAAACAGAACAACAAAGCCGCAGAACCAAACAAATAGCCGCAGTTAGTTTTTCATTACAATACGATACGATACAATACAATACAAAACTGTTTGTTGATCACCAAATAATTACAAATTATCCAAACTATGTAATAAGAGTCAAACAGTAGAATAGAATAATAAGGCAATGCAATCGGCGGTCTTATCGCATATTGCCAATGTCTTCCACACAACCTTGGCATGGAAAAGAAGAATACAAACAGAAACATGGAAGTAGCGTACAATAAAATTAATGATCCGAGAAAAAAAATGTTAGTGTTATAAATAATAATACGCTGATATATGATTTAAGATATCATTATTTTTAAGAAATATGTAAATATGACAAACTACAATTTAATCAAAGCGTTAGTGCGTCAAAAGATTTCATCAAAATATTTCGATTCTTAGAAAACTCGTCAGACAACCGATACTACTCAGACACCTACAACAAAAATCTTTAAATGTCACCAAAATAAGGAGATTTGTCGTCTTTTAACTGGTTACTGCACCCTGGTTCTTAATCATTCGAGAGCAAATTCTTTGCAAAAAAAAAGAACTTTGCAATTCACAATGCTCTAATCCGCAACTCCATATGTCAACTCGAAAAAATCAGTGATTCTAATCGGAAAGATTTCCGCAACTAAATAGCTCACGGAGTTATAAATATTCGAAAATCAAAATGACGCTTCTGAATTCAAATTTATCCGATTGAAATGAGAATAACTATGCTGAACTTTTACAGGGGGTGCTAAAGTAAAATCTAAAAAACTGGTAAACGACAATTTTGCAACTGTGAAATAACTTTGAAAAACCGTTTCAGAAAAAAAAACCCTATTAAGTTTCACTTTTTATGTTATAAAACCTTTTTCCAAAGTGTTGAAAACAACCAGAAAGCAATTAAAATATTTTTACAATAATTACAATTTGACGTTTAAAGTTCAAGCTCTGGCCTGGTTGAAAAAATGATACCAAATTCTAAGTAGAGAGATCAATCGATACTGGTAGAGGTGACCTTCTATACATCTCGTGACCTTTAAATAATGTGTCAATACTGTCAATGTAGCTTATGTAATGCTTAGCAAGTGCTGTGTTAACAGCTAAAAGGAAATGTTGTGGGAAGTGGCAGTTAAGTGTTAACTCCAACAGGTTGTATATAATGGGGCGGTTCAAATATAGAACAAGGAACATTTTATGTTTTTTTTATATTTGATAGATTAGCTTTTGAACACTATTTATTTGGCCTGGCAACGATGTGGTCGTAGGTTATGAACACGCTAGACCTAGGAAGGTCTGACAACACTATTGTAACGCTATTGTAACGCTATTGTCAAACATTTTTGAGAAATATTATTTTCTATCGAAAAATTAATGTGCGCTTCTCACAGTGGCCCTCCGGTGAAGGAAAACATCGTTAAGAAACCAACTACCCCCCCCCCTCCGCATGGTGGTAGGACACTATCTAGTGTCCGCCTGGCCAGCTACCACCCTCAAGTTAGAAAATCTGTCGCCAAACATCTAATGTGTTCCGGCAGCTATCCTTGAGAGCCAGTACCCATTCTAGGCATAGCGTGCTTACCATCTTCGACCGCATCATCACTTCCCAACAGGTTAGATAGTGGTCAAACGCTAGCCTATAAAATATAAAAAAAAGGAGAAAGTTCTCAATTCGTCTTTGTAGTTTTTTTATGCATGTTACGCGTTTACTCCGTCAATTGTAAACCCATTCGAATGATTATTTTTTTAATCGGTAGAATACATTTCCGAGGTAGTCTCATGGTAATTTCATCGAGATCTGATAAGTATCTCGAGAGATATAACAATAGGTAAACGTCTCAAACTTGCCACTGTGACTGACTCGCGGGGCATGAAAGTCGGTTGTTATAGTTTTTAAAAAACTTATTTCATTTTTTTATTATTTTATCTTTATAGTTACATAATTAGCTATTACGTGGATTTGCCCATGATTAAAAATATCCTATGTCCTGTTACAATACCTAAACTGGCAATCCTTGTACCAAAATTCAGTCTAATCGGTCGGAAGTTTAGCTTGTTACGAAACAAGCTAAACTTCCCAATCCTGAACTATCCCGAACACCTACAAGCTGATCCTAACCAGCTTATAGCTCTATCTCAAGAACAAGTGGTTTCTACTATACTATGATTGATTCTACAATAAATATAACATACTTATAGTTTTTCCGTAATAATAAATCTTGTAAAGAATCGACGTGTAGATTTGAAGGTCCACACTATTACAACAATAAGATAATTATACAGCCTTACGTCAATGTAGTCATACGCCCGCATCTGGTGACATCATACTATGAAGGTAATCCCTTGTTGTGCAGACGTGGTTAGGGTTGCTAGTACTTCTTACTAATATAATAAATAAGATAGTTTCAAAACTAAAACAACCGACTTCAATGCCCCGCGAGTCAATTTCAGTAGCATCATCAGATCTCGATGAAATTACAATGGGACCACCTCGGAAACGTAACCCACCGATTACAAAAATAATCATTCGAATCGGTTCAGAATTGACGGAGTAATCGGGTAACATACACGCAAAAAAAAAGAAAAAAAAATAACATACAGACGAATAAAGAACCTCCTTCTTTTTGGGAGTCGGTTGAAAAAAAACAACGGGTTGCACTCCGGGAGTGCCGGCAGAAGTGAAAACTTGAACATTAACGTTGTGCATTTGGTTTACTCTCCCTCCGTCTTACGAATTTTCGATCAGGTCACGTGTCCTGGCGCAAGTTTAAATTTTTTTACCCATCCCAAAAAAAGTTTCTACTCTCCCTCCGTCTTACGAATTTTCGATCAGGTCAGGTGTCCTGACGCGATGTCCTGACGCGACTTAAAACTTTATTACCCATCCCCAAAAAGTTCACAACGCCGCTAAAGAAGTTTTCACTTCAAAAAACATTGAAACAAGATGTAAACATATTATACAAGCGACCCGCCCCGGCTTCGCGCGGGTAGAGCATATATGCCTACATCTGTTTGCATCTGTTTGTTGGTCGAGTGTGAGAATTAACATCTTCAACAATCATCGTTATATTTTAACCAATTTACACAAAACCGTAACAAATTATACACATAAACCTACCTCATGAATTACTCTGTCTATTGGTGGAAATCGAATGAAAATCCATTCAGTAGTTTTTGAGTTTATCGCGAACAGACAGACAGACAAACGTGGCAGGGGAATTAGTTTTATAATATGAAGTGTTACTACTCTCTTATGATGATTATGACGTTGGTTGATAAAAAAACTATTTTATTTTGTATAAGGTACGTATTATATTACTATATGCTACAACAAATTACCAGACTTAATGAAGCTAAAATTTGGCGGGAAGGTTACTTTTGAAGTGAAATGTTAGTATCTATCTAGTATTATCTCTCTACGATCTGGGGCCTTATTCAGTATGACCATTTTAAAGTCTTACCGTGCCGTGTTACGTTATCTTCGCGTTATGGTATTCTCTATGCCAATTTCAAGTTCGGTAACGCGGTAGGGTAAGGTTATGAGCGCGTTTTGAGCTGTCAAAATATCGTGACATATGAGGGCGTGTAACGCGCGCGTTTTGTATAATTTACCTATAGTATGGCATACAGAATTATACAATTTTTCAATAACGTAACGTGGCGCGTTAAGGAACGCGTTATCGCATTGGTCATACTGAATAAGGCCCCTGCTATTAGTAGTTTATAAAACTGTTACATAATAGGGGGCATTAAAATACGAGTGTTTGCTTAAAAACTGAGCCGTAGGTAGGCGAGGTTTTTAATAGTATTATTATACGAGTGGTTTAATACCTTTATCTGTAGTTTCATACACTTCTTTATCTACACTCATGCAAAAGACAGTTTAAATAGTTACCCATTGGAATAAAAAAAAACAAAGTTCGCAAAAAGTTATGAAATCTATATCATAATAAATATTTTTAATTTCATTTTAGTTGTACATACATAAAGTCTTTCATAATAATAATAAAAAATAGTAGCATAATAATGCTACTATTTTTTTTTAAGAATTTTTCGATTTGAGTGTAGTTAAAGTATTTTATGAATGGAAGGTGGAAGTGTAGAATTGACAATAATTTCTTGACCAATATTTATGCTAGAGTAGGCAACCCTAGAATACAATAAAACAATATTGTGTTATAAATGTTTAAGCTACTTTGTAACATTGGTCGTTTAATTGTCATCTACTGACCACTTACGTTTTTTTTGTATTTGATACGCACGACTATATAAACGGCAATTTAACGTAAGAAAAATGGCTTCTGCAGTATTTAGTTTCTTTTTAGGGTTCCGTACCCAAAGGGTAAAACGGGACCCTATTACTAAGACTCCGCTGTCCGTCTGTCTGTCTGTCTGTCTGTCTGTCTGTCCGTCTGTCACCAGGCTGTATCTCATGAACCGTGATAGTTAGACAGTTGAAATTTTCACAGATTATGTATTTCTGTTGCCGCTATAACAACAAATACTTAAAACAGAATAAAGTTAAAAATAATAGAGGGTCCCCATACAAGAAACGTGTTTTTTTTGGCATTTCACGCCATCTATGAACTCTTAGTTAGGTAAACGTCCCATAGATGGCGTTATATTGAAATATCGATACCTAACACCTTTGGTAAACGTTAGATGGCGTTATAAGAAATAAAATGTTTATTAATTATTATTTTTTGCTGGCGAAAAATGATAGTGGTATTTTTTGCTCGATCTTATAAAATACTGTAGTGTGGTACGGAACCCTACTAGTGCGAGTCCGACTTGCACTTGGCCAGTTTATTTTTTTGTAGTTAAAACTAAATATATATACATAAAGTTTCACAAATACGATGTAAGTATGCTTGTTGTTATTATTATTACCGTTTGGTAAAATTATTTTCTTTTGAGTATGGATAATTGTTGTTAAAAAATCAAGAGCATTTTGACATTTTTACGACAATAGCGCCGCGCCATCTTCCTATATAGATCCTGGAAGAAATTTTTTGCAAAATCACGCACTATTTCAATAGTTTATTTTTTTATAAGTCATTAAAATCAGGGACATTTTGGACGTGCGATTTTTAATCATTTCTATTTTTCATAAGACAACAGATTTACCTACTTAGTTTCATTAGCTAAATATGTTTAACCGACTTCACAAAAAAGGAGGAGTTTTGTACGATCATATTTTTTTACATTTTGGACGTGCGATTTTTATTTCATTTCTATCTTTCATTAGACTAGACAGATACCTACTTAGTTACATTACCAAAACATTTTGTATCAACGCCATCTATGAGTTAAAACGGAAGTACACTAAGTACCAACATTATATTACTTTCGAATGTTTAAGATTGTGTCATTTTTTTCGGACCCTGATAAGCCTATTAGTTACGAGTAACTATTATATAATCTGTGCTATTAGAAACATATATAGCTGACAGATTATTAACAACTTTTATAAGGCTTTATGTGTCAGTCAATTGGATTTTTTTAGGTGAACCGGTGAAACTTTACCTAAAGTATGGACAAAGTATTACAAGTTCGTATGGATTGGACAAGTACCTTAAGAAAGGTAAGGTCTTCGTCATTATCATCGTAATTGAAATCGCTGATATATAGGCCTCTCCAACGCCGCTGCTCCCGATCTTCGGCTCTTCTTTTCCAGTCACTGCCCACCGGTCTTATGCAATATTATTTGCTCCAAAATAATATTACACATAAGAGAAAATCTAGAATTCTAGCAGAACGTCGGCATTAGGAAAATCAACATACTTAAGGCCAAGGAAAACACGTTGATCGTATTGTTTATCTTCAAACATGACTCCATTTTATGTAAATCTGCGTGCAACAGACATGCAAGGTCACTTCGTCGCAATTTGCAAAATTATGTTTAATATTCATGATTTCTTGATGAATGGATTTTTTTTATTGTAATAAGAGTGGCGAAAGAAATGTTTTGTACGTAAATGTATATTTTAAAAGCAGACATCCTAAAATTACGTTTATATCCATAAAACAAAATTCGACAGGAAATAAGCCCATAGGAGGAACATCTCATTACAAATAAGCTCTAAAAATATCGAAAAGTTGTCCAGAAAATTACTAAATGTATCAATTACAAACATTTAAAACTAAAAAATATTAGTATTTATTAAATTTCATTTCTCTAATAATGCACTAACAACAAAATAGCTTTTTCCGTTGTCATAAGCATAGGTAAAAAAAATCAGCTCACTACAACATAGCCTTTGGTAAATTATATTTAGGTTTAACCTGACGCCAGGAGTTTTAGCTCGAACGTGGAAAAGTGTGTGTTCTCTCATTGTATTTTTTACTAAAACTTGTGTTCTTCCGCTAGTCAATGTGCAATAAATGTTGATTACTAACCATCAAGTGCCGAAAAAAAAATTGTGAGCTTAGGGAAACAGCACAATGTTCAAAAACATGCTATTTGCGCACTCACCAAAATTCCACTAAAAATCTTCAGTAAAGTCAAGATTTTTACCGAGGGCATAGAAAAGATAATAATACTACGTACTGAGGGTATGACTTGGACTAGACATTGACTTTAACTTGACCTGAAATATGACTTTGACACCCATCTTTATGACTTGAATTCTTAAAAACTTGAAAAATTTTAATACTTGACTGGCTAAATACACTAATCGTGGGAAGCCATAATGAAACTGAAAAAAAAACTGACGCCATCTTGGTTTTTACATAATGAAAATGTAGATGTCACTGCTATCACTTACTTCTTTGCGTGCTTCTTTTCAAGTGAAATTAAACCATCGACAGGGTTAGGATGTCGATGAATTAAACCTATTTCTTCATAATTTGACCTAGATGCTCTACAAATCATATATAAATTGTGATCAATTTATTGTAGGCTACAAGGCTCCAATTCTAGACTAACTATAGTGTACCCTATCGATCACAGCTCTTTTTCAAAGACAGATGATTATATACGGCCTCGCTTCGAGGCTAAACTAACCAAATCTATGCACTTTAGACTACTTTATGACAAGAGCAAGAAGGTTTATTTTCCTTTAACGAATCGTGAGATAACTTTACAACGCGCGGATGAGCCATGCAATACAAACTTTGCAATACCATTCTCAGCACCATATTATTAATGCAATTAAGACGAATTTCGAATGAAACTGTATTCAAATAAATTTGTCAATTTTAAAGATGCAGTTCACATACAATTCTAAAAATAGAATTCTTATTGCATTGTAATACGGTTCAGATTTGTCAATACTAAATTGCTTGTAGAAAAGATGATCACAAATCTTTTTGCGTGTTTCGAAACCTGTATTGCAGATTGCATAAGGGTGTTTTTGGAGTGTCATAGATTTTTTTTGGTTAGTCCATTTCTCATGATGATCTGATCAGTATTCTGAAGAAGGCATACTGATGTAATATTGTATGATATTAATTTGTGGTATTATGAGTCTTTAAGCGTTGGGATTTCCGATGAAACTGTATTTTTGTGGTATTTAAAGTAGGTATTTACTTTCTTCTTTTGTGTAATTCGATATTTAAAGATGTTGATGAAACTTTTTCAATATCATTCAGGTCGGTCTGGAGAGAAAATATATGAAAATTGAGCGTCGAAATCGAACGCATGGTCTATTCGCATTTGACTGGATTTTTTAATAATAAAATGGCTTCACACTATTGGCATATAATTAGTATTTAGATAATATAAAAATTTCAGGTCTAGACCTGACCTGTAATGCAATTGGCTGAAGGTTTTGAGAAATATTTAGAGAGTGTACACAAAATGACAAAATTCTCAAAATCAGATGCACATTTAAAAAAATTGGGTTTTTTTTTGCTTTACACAAATAATTTATTTTGCCCCAAAAGAGATTGATTAATTTGAGATTAGATTTACCGCCAAAACAATAAATATACATAGACTAAAAACAGGTAGCACCAAAGAATCAAAATATAACGGTGTTCCAACCTTTTTTGAAGGCACCAAAAAGTATATATTACCCAACAATGACCCAAGATGATCTGTAAGGTCAAACGCACCTGTAAGGCATTCGGGTACAAGGGCAAGCGGGGGCGGGAGCGTCAGCTTGTATGTGGTAATGCGTGGTAGTGAAGATTTATAGACTAGTTCATCATCATTAGGAGTCTGAGGTTATCTATTGATTTAGGTTATTTATTCACCGACTTTCAAGAAGGAGGAGGTTCTCATTTCGTCTGTATTTTATTTGTACGTTTGTTTCGCGATTATTTCGCCAATGGTGAATCATTTAAATCAGTTCACAATTGGAGGAGTAATTTTATAATAATTTTTAACAAAAAAACGACTTTCAACAGAAAACTAAAAAGTGAAAAATACAATTTTCGAAGGTTTCCCTCGATGTATCTGGGATGCGATCATCAGGTCCTGGTTTCCTTATCATGGTACCACCCTTGGGATATCTCCTTTCCAACAAAATAAGGATCATAAAATTCGGTTCATAAACGACGTAGTTATCCACGAACATACATAAAAATATATATTTATACGGTCCAATTGAGAAACCTCCGCCTTTTTTTGAAGTCGGTTAAAAATAAAATTCAAGCAAAACCCAAAAAAATATATTACAAAATATATTTTATGACAGGATGAAAAATCTATACTACATTGACACTGATGAATGGTGAATAAAGTTCAACGTTCACATAACTCCAAAAAACATTGATTAAAAACCCAATCAAAAACGTACCTACCCCATATGGCAATAATCTATTTCTCAAGTTATGAAACTTAATTCTAACTTGACTACGACTTATATGTAACTTAAGCAATAATTCTTATTTGAGATGCGATTCGTTCTATAAATGGAGTTTATAATTTTGCCCCTACTATCTGGCGCCGTTGCCAATCAGAACAGCCTATGTATTCATTTAGTTTCCAAGGAATTATGAATGACTGACAACTTGACAAGACTTCATTGCACATCAAATGGGAAAATTGTACTTTACACTAATTACATACTATTTATTTGTTATTATTATCAAACAAACAGCGATTTTTCTAGATGACTTTGAAACAATTCTAAAAGAGAGTAACAAAGATCGTGTGAAACACTGCGTCCTGTCCACGCGCGAACTGAATTTCGTAAATACAGTAAATTCGCCGGTAAGGCGGCTGGCATAAGCTGGATGAGAGTTGCCGAAGATCGTGCTTAATGGCGTGCAGCTGTAGAGGCCTATGTCCAGCAGTACACTAACAACAGACAAGACACTAACGACAGAGTAAATTTATTTATTTCAGACAATTTGTTGTGCCATTTTCTACTCGTTATTGACATATCTACATTCTTATATAAATCATTGGACCTAAGTCTCACTTAAAATGGTAGTATGTGGGTAGTAAGGCTATCCACACCTACTTGGTTTGCGAAAAATGTGCCTTGAAACTAACTTCCTTTTGGGGCGGTCTTTATATTGTCTGTGACTCAATTTCATGTAGTCTGAATGAAATCATGATTCATTTTTATGCACCATATATCTATGTTTTTTGTAAAGAATATTATGATGTACTGCTTGTAATCAGATCGTTTAAAAAACTAAAAATAACCGACTTCAATGCCGCGCCATTAATTTTTTTTCAGTACCAATTTTGAGGTGTTTATCTCCATATCTCTGAAGATACTTATCAAACCCCGATAAAATTACCATGATACTACACTTGGGTTATCTCCTTTTCAACAAAAAAAGAATAATCAAAATCGGTTCATAAACGTAGAAGTTTTGGCGAACAAACATAAAAAAATATATATACGGTCGAATTGAGAAACCTCCTCCTTTTTTTAAAGTCGGTTAAAAATATATAAAAACTTAGTTCTATAACATACTAGCTGTGCCCCGCGGTTTTACCCGCGTAGTCATCGTTTCCGTAGGAATATTGGGATAAAAAGTACCCTATGTGTTATTCTAGGGTCTAAGCTATCTACATAACAAATTTCAGCTCAATCGGTTCAGTAGTTTTTGCGTGACGAAGTAACTAACTTACACACAAACTTTGGCCTTTATAATATTAGTAGGAAGTAGGACTAGCTGGTACCCGCGACTTCGTCCGCGAGGACGAAAGGTAGCCTATTTGTCCATCTCCAAGGTCTAATTTCAGTACTAAAATTCATCAAAATCGGTTCAGTCGTTTTGACGTAAAAACGGAACATACATACAAACATACACACTTTCGCATTTATTATATTAGTAAGATTACAACTACATATATATCAATACCAATATTACCAATTATAAATGCATGTCGATTTGTACATATTATGTTTGGTTCTGACTGATTTTTTAACCGACTCCACAAAAAAGGAGGATTCTCAATTCGACTGTATTTTTAGTTTTTTTTTATGTTTGTTACCTCAAAATTCCGTCAAATCTTAACCAATTAGATTTTTTTTTTGTTTGAGAGATTATGCCTCCGAGAATGGGACCAAACCCATTCAAATTTTATCGAGATCTGATAATCATATCCGGCGATATGGAGATAATGATGACATGATTATAACTAGTCAGTACTTTAACTATCGTGGCATGTGAAGTCGGTTTTTTCGTTTATACGATCATACATTTTTTTTCACTTTCAAACGGTTCAACCAATTTTGCTCAATATTTTATTAGAATAGCAAAACGGCGAGCTAAAAAACTTGTTGACGATAACGAGTAAACTATCAAAAGAATAAATAAGAGTATGTACAAAGTCAAAAGGCAAGCGGCAATAGGAAAGGCGTCGACCTGGCGATCGAGAGGTCGTGAGTTCGAGCCCCACCCATTGCATTATTGATGTTGGACCCTTCCAACTAAGCTAAATATGCTTGTGTCTGGAGACAAGACAAAGACAAGTTAACAACAAGACTACTAGTAATGTGTAACCCAAATTGCTAGAAAGATTTAAAAAAATAATAGTTAAGATAGTTTAAAAACTAAAACAATCCGACTTTCATGCCCCGCGAGTCAGTTTCAGTAGCAAGTTTGAGACGTTTATCGTCATATCTCTGGAGATATTATTCAGATCTCGATTTAATTACAATGGGACCATCTCGGAAGTATACCCTACCGATTAAAAAAAAGAATCATTCGAATCGGTTCTCAATTGACGGAGTAATCGCGTAAAATACATACAAAAAAAATTAAAAACCTCCTTTTTGTAAGTCGGTTGATATAAATATCATATCACAAAGGCTCCAAAGTTGCAACTTTTGGATTTTCATTGGATATACATTTTGCAGAGTGTGCTGCCTAATTAGAACAAATTCCGACGTCCCCTTTTTAGGGTTCCGTGGCCGAATGGCAAAAAACGGAAACCTTATAGATTCTTGCATGTCTGTCTGTCTGTCTGTCCGTCCGTAGGAAGGACAGACAGTAGGTACGGATGGACAGAAAGGCAGTAATCCTATGGCCTTATCCTATGGCGTTTGACTGTGAAGAACTCTCAAACAAACAAATATACAAACTGACTTTCGCATTTCTAATATTGGTGTTGTGACGGAGTTCTGAAATAAAACATATTTTTAACAATACGTTGAATTGAGAACCTCCTCCTTTTTTGTGAAGTCGGTTAAAAACACATTTTACCACTCAAGTTTCTATCTTTCAAATGTTGACTTTGAGAAATAATGGTTTTAGAACCTCAATTTCATTTTTAAAAACCTATCCATAAATACCTATAACCCCTTTATCTTTTTTTTACTTTTTTTGTGTAATAATCGTAAAGCGGTTCACAGATTGCACCTACCCACCAAGTTTCAACTGTGTATTCCTAGTAGTTTCGGAATAAAGTGGCTGTGACACACGGACGGACAGACAGACATAACTAAGCTATATAATATATAAGGGTTCCGTTTTTATCATTAGGCTAAGGAACCCTAAAAACCATAATGAATAGATGTATTAGCTACTGAAGTGTACAATCCATTCACAAAACAATTACGATAATGGTTCCATCCCACACATTTTCTGTGACAAAACTTTTGATATTTCTATATGTCTATAACATTGATTTAATCTGTGTGTCTATACGTTTAAGTGTTGATTTGTATATGACTGTCACTTGAATCGATGAATTGCACGTGAAGTGCTTGTAACACAAGAATGTTTTAATACCTAGTTATGTGCAGTTTCATACACTACTTTATTTACGCTCATGCAATAGTTACCTATCTAGTTAAAAAAATAAAGTTATCAAAAACTAAATAAACACAACAATGGCTCCGTAACCATAGTAACGTGGATTACGTTATTATAGTTACGGAGTAAACAAGTTAAAGTCCCCGTCACGAGAAGCTATAAATTATGTAAACAAGTGTTCAGGAGTTCACAACATTTGGACCAACAAAAAAAATGAATTTCGTACTCGTACGCATTCGAAACTCGAATGACGCGTTTATTTCAAAATGGCGTCCCGATAGTTTACAATCCCTGCGTCCGGTACCAAGAAACACAAACGATAGCGCTTTGCGTCGTTAAAATATGATCCGACTAAATTAAATAGGTTGTTACTTTCATATAACCCGTCTATATTTCATGTCGATTGAATATGGTCAATTTATTATTATCTCGCAGTATAAAATGTTTACTTAGTAAAAGATGTTTGTTTACATAATTTATAGCTTCTCGTGACGGGGACTATAGTATATATTGTGTTACTCTTTGAGTAAACATCGGTCAATCGCGCATGCGCCCTAGCGCGGTCCCTGTAAACAATGATAAAAATCGAACTGAAAGCTCCTTGGTCGATTCAAGGTATACTACCTATAATAGAAACATGTGAATTATTTTAGGAACAAAAACCCGGCTGCGTGATCAAAATTAGGAAATTAAACTATTCCACACTCCAATAAAACATAATAATCTATTGACAACACTCACATAATTATTAAGATAGTTTAAAAACTAAAACAACCGACTTCAATTCCCCGTGAGTCTATTTCAGTAGCACGTTTGAGACGTTTATCGTCATATCTCTGGAAATACTTATCAGATCTTAATGAAATTACAATGGGACCACCTCGAAACCGTACCCTACCGATTACAAAAAGAATCATTCAAATCGGTTTACAATTGACGGAGTAATCGCGTAACACACACATACAATAAAAAACATACAGACGAATTGAGAACCTCCTTCTTTTTGGTAGTCGGTTGAAAATACGACAAGCCATTTAGACTCTAGGGCGTGCCAAAGAAATATAAATACATACATACACTCGAAAAACATAACTCTCCTTCTTTCGCAGTCGGGTAAAAAGATATTTTATAGCATTATTTTGTTAAGAAATCTTTTCACTTTACAGATCTGTATCTTCTTAACCGTAATAGGTTCATACTTGAAATTTTCACAAAGTATATATCCGTCAGTGTATAACGGCCCAGACAAGAAATTTTATAGATGCATGTAATTTAATTAAAACTTGTTTGTGCACTAAAAAGGGTAAAATAAATTATTTTTCAAAAAATTTAAAACCGACTTCATAACCACAAACAGGCACTCAAATGCGGAAAATAAATTACCTACTTAATATAATTATTATAAGCGTTACCCACTTATCTATTTGAAGTCGGTGCCAGCCAAGTCTAATAGGTAGTAGATAGATGCTACCTACATGTATCTACCTACTTACGACTACTACATACATAGTATCTGTCTACTATCCAATAGACTTGGCTGGCACCGACTTCAAATAGATAAGTGGGTAGCGCTAATAATAATTATATTAAGTAATTTATTTTTCGCTTTTGAGTGCCTGTTTGTGGTTATGAAATCGGTTTTTTTTTTTTTGAAAAAAAAAAATTTTGAATTCATAATCAGAACTTTGCGATATCTGTGTAGATAAATAAATAGAAGCTATAGTCTGGCCATAACTGCTGTACACTCCCTGAGGTATGCGCGGCGAGGTGGGAGCCGGGGAAAAAAGAGCGTTGACGGCAGACTGACGGAGCGCGTCCCCCCCGTCTCGCTGCGCGCATACCTCAGGGAGTGTACAGCAGTTATGGCCAGACTATAGCTCAACTGAGGCGGTACTAGTAGTATCCACATATCGATGCGTCATGTGTCATCCCAAACGTCAAATAAAGGGAGACGCAGCTAGACAGTTGTATATTTTCATCTCTTTTCTTCACGACAGTCATCGCCCGCAATTCATCGCTATTCATGTAGGTAGAGACTTCTACCTCAGTGGTACTAATTAACGAATACCTACACCTATACAAAAGGATCCACGATCCAACCTTCCACGACTGTAAGGACGGTAGGTAATGCCGCCACGTCACCGTCGACTACGTTCAAGGTAACCACCCACGACTGCCCACGGTAATGACGTCACACGGAACTCTACACACCCTTTATATGACACCGTTCACTTATCATGAGATATAATACATACATAAAATTACGCCATTTTCCCGTCGGGGTAGAAGAGACTACTTCTTTCAATATGCTTCGATCCTGACATACCTCTTTCGCTTCTTCCACTTTCATGAGCGCCTTTATACATGCTCGCCGGTTATAGGTACTTTTGATTTGGCCTTTCCTTAAATTAAACGTCTCCGGTCTGGTCGTGATACGTTTGCCTAGTTCGCCCTCTAGCGGCTGGCTAGAAACTAGTCATAAATCTGTTTTGTCAATCTTCCTTCATCCATCCTCTCTAGATGTCCAAACGATCTAAGCATCCCTTTCTCTGTCTTTGTCACTACATCTTCTACCACACCACAAAATTCCCTTACCACGCTGCTCTCCACCTTAACCATCAGATTCACTTAAATAATACTTCATAGACTTCTCATTTCTTTGGCATAAATTATACTTTCATGCTTCTTCTGCCATACCCAGTATTTATTACAATACATGAGATATAATATACATACTAAATAAATAATACTTAAATTTAAAATTTGAATCCACCCCCGACTAATATAAGATAATATAAGACTAAATACATCTGTATAATCTGTTGATAGAGACCATTCCGATGAGACCAAACTCGACAACTTTGCTGTAGGTTAGCGAGGAGTTCAGTATTCTGCAGATACCAGGAGAAGTCCCAGCCTCTGGCCAATACAACCATGTTCTTACAATATCGTTGAAGTAAGAAGAGGATACCGAATTTGAATTGATCCGATCTATTAAATTTGATTTCATATCGTCATTAACTAGAAAAAAGCTCATAGTTTTACACTCTTGATTAAGACACCTATCAAACAGAAAAAAACTAAATCAAAATCGGTTCATCCGTTTGGACCTTTGATTAGTTTGAGTTAAAGGTTTGGACGCTACTACGATGCCACAGATAGACACACACACACAGATACACACGTCAAACTTATAACTCCCCTTCTATTTGCGTTGGGTGTTAAAATAAGTTATTAATTTTCCTCAACAGTAATTTAGGTAACATCTGTTCCTTAGATAAAATATGGGTAGATAGGTATATAAAGTAATGCTGGATTCTATTGTAGATTTGTTGCATAATAAGCCTTGAGCGAACAATGGCGGACAGACGCGGTACATAGGCATTTCCTGATTTTATTAAATTAATTCAAATCTCAGATGCCATTGTTTAGATCTTGTTTGTACCCACGTGTAATGTTGTGTGTGATTTTTGGATGCAATTATTTGAAGATAAACTAAAATAAATCATAATTTTTAGGGTTTCATACTTTAAAAGGAAAAAGGAACCCTTATATAATCACTTTGTTGTCCGCCTGTAAAGACCCTATGTCTCAGGAACGCGTCCAGATATTAGGTTGAAACTTTATATCAAATACTTGGGTCTACGGTATCTTTCAGTTGTGAAAAAATTAAGCTTGTAAGTCAATGCGATCAAAAGATATGGCCGTTTAAGCCGCATATTTAGCTATTTCACAAGGAAATCAAACCTATAGGGTACTTCCCGTTGACTTAGAATCATGAATTTTGGCAAGAAGCAAGGTCTTGCAGCACTAATAAGGGAAACATAACATACATGAAAACCGTACATATGTAGTTTAATAACACAAACAAGGAACTCCTTTAAACTTCTTTACTCAAACTAACTACAAACTTATTAATTGCGATTGGTGCATTAACTGTGTCTATGGATCGGTCTAGGGATCGAACTGCAAATTTAAGTTTGTTATTAACCTAGTTTGACAAGTTTGTACGGAAGCCTCGGTAGATAAATAATACACATTGACTCCAGTTTCAATCAGAGCCACAAACACACAGACCTGCTACATATTAAACTTGATCGCGTACACCGGCATCCATGAGAGCGACCTTGAACGGAGTTTGTCTCTTTCTTTTGTATGGACAACTTATATATACATACATATAGTATAGAACATATGTAGGACTAGCAGGTTGTTAGACAAGTACACACTCCCACCCTGGGGTCTCTTAATTGGGCCATTTTGTTCTACAAAGCAATTACAACCTTATAGTTAAAGCATACGGATTAAATTGAATTTGTCAAAACATCTGCAGTGCACCATCCTTTTATATTACGTCTTTGATCAGAGCACACATACATTTTCACGTTCTCGCCTAAACTCCTGCACATGAATTATGAATAGCTTATTTAAACATATTAAGTCTCCGTCACTCAAACCTTTTTTGACAACTTCAATGTCAAAGTCAACTTCTAAATTTCATTGACCAAAGTTTTTAAAAAATACCGTGGTCACTCGACCGAGAACGACCTTTGCCACTTCAAGTTTTTACCGTCATTATGAATGGTCGTTTTAGTTACTTAATCTTAAACGAAACGATTAAATCTTACGTAAAATGTTATGGAAAAAATTAATTACAAATTGAAAAGTCAGCCGCGCCGCGAATTAGTTTGGTTAAGTCAGTATATATTATGTTACTCTGTGGGTTAAGTTATGTTGGTGACCGTGTTTCTAAATCTGAACTTAATAGTTGTGGCTTCGAATCTCAGTACACGCATGCGTTTGAATGAAAATTTTCAATTTCAATTTATTTATTTGCATAAAGAGGTTGGCACAAAACAATACATTAACAGTGGGCCCCAAACTCGGCTAGGCCACAGAATAATGAATAGTACAAGCTAGGCCTGTACTCGTATCTTGGGAGCCCGGTGAGTGACAAATTCGAGTAGGTATATCACAATTAAAAATACACAGGTACAATTAAAAATACTATAATACAATTAAAAATTATGAATGATGATTTAATTAACCTTAATTACTATGAATCATGATTAAAGAGGTCCATATAAAATAAATTTATTTTTTCCACATCAAAGGGAGTCGGAAATTTCATCCTTTTACCAAGTTCTAAATACTACCAAAAATAAACTTGCCACCATCAAGGAGAAAATCTGCCGCCATAACCTTACGGTGTTCCAGCAGCACATAGAGAGCCCTTGAGAATCAGACCATTCTAGGCCTTGCTTGTACTATTCATTATTCTGTGGCCTTGCGTGGTCACTATCTTCAACCACATCATCGCTCACCACCAGGTGATATAGTGGTTATATCATACGCAAGTCTAACAGATGTAAAGAAGTTTCCAATAAGAAAGATGTTAGTTAAATTTGTGATTACACGTCAATCAGTTGACGATGATTTTATGAAATAATTCTTTTAAGGGAATGCGAATAAGTGAATCACAAAAAATATATATATGTAGGTACCTAAGCCTTTATTTGGCCGAATCCGTATCCTAGGCCTTCTTGGGACTAAGAGCTAAAAAAATATACCTCCAATGCCTTTTCCTCCTACAATGTGGTGATCTCACTTTTAAGCCTCCATCCAATATCCATTACGGTATGCAATAAATTTCTATCCATAAGTATAGGTAGGTCCATAAGATCTAAATCAACTTATTATTAAAAAAATGAGATATTAAAAAAAGTCATAAAACAGAACCTGTGAATCTATAAAAAAAACATTAAAATTACCTCGTATAAATAAAAATCGCAACACTGACTTACCTTTTTAAAATCCTTATTTTAGACTCCAAGTTAAAGGCTCCGCAAACACATCAAAAATAAAAAAAACAAGCTCACACAACACTCGTTCTTTTGCTCATGGACACTAAAACCACATTCCTTTGAGCACAACTAATTTTAAAATATTCACATCCTTGGACTAGCCATATGGCGCCAAAATTAAAAAAGTATACTAACACACAGATTAAAATTAAAGAAAATTGGTTTAGACATCAATATGTTAGTTTAAATTTGGAATATTCGTTTTCGTTTTTTGAATTTGTTTTCGTTACTCGCATGGCGGCCGCGCGTTCTCTTGTCGTTGACGTACTGGCTGGAAAGGCTGCGCGGGCGCATACGACCTCTCTATCGAAAAAGGTTGTATATAAATCGATTATTTTACGCGAGAATCGACTTTAGGGTCTCGATCGGATCGAGCTGGAATTAGAGATGATGTCAGGATTTTTAAACTCGTTCTGCCTTAACGGGAATAATTCAAGAAATTACTGAGTTTCCATGTAACAATTAAGTTTTTATGGTGGTTTTAAAGTGTTGTGTGTCTGTTTATGGCATTCGGTTAAAGCTATTCTTCCTCGTTTGTATGGTGCTAAAATGTTATAAGAGTAGGTACAGAGAAATTATGTCTTATTTCACTTAAAAAATGTTATATTGAAGACAAAAATGCATATTATTATTATTGAATGCCAATCAGTTAGCCAAGATTTTTTATGTTTCTTATAGATATCAGAAAACGGGAAGAAACACTTTTGTGGACCAAACTTTAGTCAGCCGTCAACGTCATACGCCTCGCCACAGATTAATGAATAGTACAAGCCTAGTCTACTATAAGTACTACTAGATTTTGACTAGAATTATCTATTTACAGTCCCACAAGTATAACTTGGCGGTGGTAGTTTTTGGAACTAATTCTTTTAATTGAAACTGTGAGTTTGACGTTTGAGGATTACCGCGACATTATTGTTGATAAATCTGCTACATTAAAATAGTTCAATAATGCCAAAAGTAATAAAAAGTGGTTTAAGAAAAACTGTTATCAAAGTACAAAGTAAAAGCACAGTGGCGCACAGGCACGCCAAGTTATACTTGCCGGACTGTAGCTACCAAATCGTAACGCCAAAACTCACGACAATTACAAGTCATCGCTTACTTTTTAGCCGACTTCAAAAAAGACGGGGTTCTCAATATAGCTTAAATGATGGTAGCATGTTTGCCTAGAATATTCGCGATTTGAAGATCCCCGGGTTGTAGTCAGTTGTGGAAACACAGACGCCGGCAAGAGCAAGAATAGAATATAGAGATAAATATAGAAATTTATAAACATGTAGAAAATACACGCGAAAAATAACCCTTCCTTGGCAAGCAAGTAAAAAACTGTTTGAAGTGAAAACTTCTTTTTTTTATTCTTTTTATAATAGATTACTCGCAATGTGTGTTGCACATGACAAGTATTCTTGTTAACCCCTCCAACTAAGCTAAATATGCTTGTGTCTGGAGTGGGTTCACGTCAATAGTGCAATTCTTTAGCGACGTTGTGCACTTTTCTTGGTATGGGTATAAAATGTTTAACTTGCTTCAGGTCACGTGTCCTGGTCGGGAATTCGTAACACGCGAGGTGTAATTCCAACGGAGCGCAGGTGCTTGCGCGAGGTGTCATTCCAAAATATTGAAAAATGACGTTATCAAGTTTTCACTTCTGCCGGCACTCCCGGAGTGCAACCCGTTGTTTTTTTTATTATGCCCTCCAATTGCACTACTAAGAACAATTCTCGGCTACTCTATACCAGCTCTTACCAATTCATAAAGAATTATATCAACACTCCACCCAGTCAGTGTCTGCTTTTTATTTAAATATATTTTATAGGCTAGCGTTTGACCTCTATATCACCTGTTGGTAAGTGATGATGCGGTCAAAGATAGTAAGCACGCTAGGCCTAGAATGGGAACTGGCTCTCAAGGATAGTTGCCGGAACACAGATGTTTGGTGACAGATTTTCTAACTCGAGGGTGGTAGCTAGTCAGGCGGACACTAGATAGTGTCCTACCACCTGCGGGGATTGTTGGTATCTTAACGATGTTTTTCCTTCACTGAAGGGCCACTGTGAAAAGCGCATATAAATGTTTCGATAGAAATATCCATTGGTGCACGGTGGGGATTAAACTCGGTACCTCTGGCATCAAAGCCGACCGTTCGCCCACTTACACCACCGGGCCCTCAAACTTATATTTTATCAGCTATATTTACCAATCTACAGTCTCCACTCAAGAACTCGTTTACACTAGCAAATCCGGCTTGAGTATACGACACAAATAACGCATAAATTAAATGACTTATTTTCGAAAACAAATCCAACTACAAAACACTTAAAGGTTAAGAACACCATTAACTTTTTAAAAGCTTGCTTTTTTAATGTATCTTATATGCTAGCGTTTGACCACTATCTCGCCTGGTGGTAAGCGATGATGGGTCGAAGATGGTGAACACGTTAGGCCTAGAATACTCGACTCTCAAGGGCTGTGTGCTGCCGGAACATCGTAAGTTTTTGGCGCCAGATACGATACATATACGATGGTGGCATGGTGGTAAGCTATTAATACCTCTTCACTAATACGCTCAAACATTTAAGCCCATTTGAAACACTTAGATAATAGTTGTGATATTTTCAACCACTTCTTGATTGCTTCTCCAATTCCATAATGTTCTAAATCTTCTTTTTAGGGTTCAATAGCCGAATGGCAAAAAACGGAACCCTTATAGATTCGTCATGTCTGTCTGTCCGTCCGTATGTCACAGAAATTTTATTCCGAAACGGTTAGGACTACAGAATTGAAATTGGTAGGTAGATGTATTCTGTGAACCGCTTTCCGATTTTGATACAAAAATTAAAAATATATAATATAATATAATCCTATACATGGAAAAGACACAAAAAAAAAATTCAAACCTATACGTGTGGGGTAGTCTATGGATAGGTCTTTGAGAATGACGTTGTGGTTTCTAAAATCATTTTTTCTCAATTTCTTTCTTCTTTCAATCTTTATTCCGAGTCAATCATTTAAAAGATAGGCGCGTCAAAAGTGATATTATGTGTGTGTGTGTCCCCATTCAACCTTTAAAGTAAGGGAGTGAAAATCTGCAAAAAATGTATATTAAAAATGTATATTATTCTAAAAAAACTTTCAACGAAAATTGGTTTGAACGAGATACAGTCAGCAGTTTTTGAGATATAACGACCGCAAATATAACTTTGTTTTTCATACAAACACTATGAAAAAAAAAAGTTATTTTTTTGTTGCGAAAAATCAAAAACGTTATAGAATACTCTACTGTGTTACGGAACCCTACGAGTGCGAGTCCGACTAGCACTTGGCAATTTTTTTAAATTTTTTGATTTTATTTAAGAGTTTTAGTTTTATTTTGGCTCCATTGGCGTAACAAGAGATGGTTTGACTTCTAAGCGAGAGGACGCTGGTTCAAAACCTAGCACGCGTGTTCGTCCAAAGATGGTAGGATCATCTCGTATTATATCTATGTTCTGCCTAACTACCTACAAATAAGCACGAAACGGTTATAACTGACGGTTAGAATATTGTCACTATAATGGGGGTGAACGAGCATACCTCTGCAATACAGGCTTCTAGTCTAGCGCAGAGATATGCAGCTTTAGCAATCATATTAATATACATAATATATATGTGTGTATATATAAATGAATATATTTATACATATTTTATTTTATTTTATTTCTTTTGTTATTATTTTGCAATAGAACACCACCGACCATACTCAACTCACTATTTCTCTTACTCCATCCAAAGGTTGACTGGAAGAGATCGCTCTTAGCGATAAGTCCGCCCATTGTACTATAGTTTTTATGAGTTAACTGTTTCGTAAGTTACTTTAAGTGGTGTACAATAAAGTATTTTGTATTGTATTGTATTGTATTGTGTTGTGTTGTGTTGTGTTGTGTTGTGTTGTGTTGTGTTGTGTTGTGTTGCATTGTATTGTATTGTATTGTATTGTATTGTATTGTAATATAATGTTTAATAAACTTAATGTAAATACAACAATTTAGTTTGAATAACGAAATTGTGCTAGCTAAATAATTTTCATCATAATGCCTATGAAATAAATGAAATGAAAATGAAAAACTTGCTACCAAAAAGTAGTTTACTATTATCAAGGAGAAAATCTGCCGCCATAACCTCATGGTGTTACGTCAGCACACAGCCCTTGAGAGTCAGAGTATTCCAGGTCTTTTACCATTTAAAAAAAAATCACGTAGCCAAAATATTTCTTTCTATCCGTCTTCCAAGCTACCTAGGACGATGCTACAGACAGACACACGTCAAACTTATAACTTACTAGCAGCCCGCCCCGGCTTCGCATGGGTAGAACATATATGCCTACAAAATTTGTATCAGTTTGTTGCATCGAATATAAAATTAAGATAAGACCTTTCTCGTCATATCTCTGAAGATACTTATCTCATCTCAATGAAATTACAATGGGACTACCTCGGAAACGTACCCTACCGATTACAAAAATAATCATTAGAATCGGTTCACAATTGACGGAGTAATCGCGTAACATACATACACAATAAAAAAGAAAGAAAAAAGAAACATACAGACGAATTGAGAACTTCCTTCTTTTGGAAGTCGGTTGAAAAGTAGCTTACCACCAAGAAGAACATCTGCCGCCGTAACCTTACGGCGTTCCTCGACGCAAAAAGTAATGGTATTATACGTTTAACGTGTGTATCTGTGTGTCTGTCTGTAGCATCTTACCACCCAACCAGATGAACCGATTTTGATTTAAAGTAGGGGTATTATACGTTTAACGTGTGTATCTTTGTGTCTGTCTGTAGCATCTTAGCACCTAACCGGATGAACCGATTTTGATTTTATTATAGATAGTTTTTTTTTTTGAAAGATGTCTTCATCGAGAGTGTTCTTAGCTTTGATTCATAAAAAATCGTTCAATCGTTATAAAACTATGAGCTTTAATCAACTTTCATAGGTCTGATCAATTCGAAAATCTTCTTCTTCAAAGATATTATAAGAACATGGAAGCATTGACCTGATGCTGGGACATCTCCTGGACTCTACAGAATACTCAAATCCTCACCAACTTACAGCTCAGATTTTAAATATCGTGTTTAGAGTCATTGGAATGCTTTTAATGAAAAGATTATACATAGATCAGTCGGCTGCTAGTTATATCTAATACTATAAGAATCTTTGTCCTGACATACTGACTGACTGACTGACTCACTGACAGACAATGCTCAGCCTAAACCGCTGGTCGTAGATACTTGAAATTTGGAGGGTATATTTGTCTTAGTACGTAGGGGTGTAATAAGAAAGGATTTTTCAAAATTCACCCCTTAAGCGGATGAAATGGGGGTTCAAAGTTTGTATGGAGAAACAAGATTAGATACTCTTTTCTATCCGAAACTTTACACAAGTGCTTCAGTATAAAAATAAGTAAATACGTGTTTCAGTTTTTTTTGAAATTCCACCCCTAAGAGGGTGAAATGGGGTAACAAAGTGTGAAAATCAATATTTTTTCGGATTGCGCTGAAATTTGGCATGCAGATAGTTATTACAACGTTAGTTACCTCTGAAACAGGATTTTTCAAAATTCACCCCTGATGGGGATGAAACGGGGTTCAAAGTTTATATGGAGAAACAAGATTAGATAGTATTTTCTATTCGAAACTTCATACAAGTGCTCCAGTAAAAAAATAAGTAAATACGTGTTTCAGTTTTTTTTTATTCCACCCCTAAGAGGGTGAATGGGGTAACAAAGTGTGAAAATCAATATTGTTTCGGATTGCGCTGAAATTTGGCATGCAGATAGTTATTACAACGTTAGTTACCTCTGAAAAAGGATTTTTCAAAATTCACCCCTAAAGGGGATGAAACAGGGGTTTAAAGTTTGTATGGAGAAACAAGATTAGATAGTCTTTTCTATTCGAAACTTCATATAAGTGCTCGAATAAAAAAATAAGTAAATAAGTGTTTCAGTTTTTTTTTTAATTCCACCCCTAAGAGGGTAAAATGGGAGTAACAAAGTGTGAAAATCAATATTGTTTCGGATTGCGCTGAAATTTGGCATGCAGATAGTTATTTTGACATAGGTGAAGAAAGAATTTTTCAAAATTCACTCTTCAAGGGGATGAAGCGGGGGTTCAAAGTTTGGATAGTCATTTTATTCGACATTTCACACAAGTACTTCTGTAAATAAATAAGTAAATACGAGTTTCGGACTTTTTTTAAATGCCACCCTAACAGGATAAACTGGGGTATCAATATATAATCAATATTGTTTCGGATTGCGCTGAAATTTAGAATGCAGATAGTAATTATGACGTAGGTATCCGCTCAGAAAAGATTTTCTAAAAATTCCTCTCGGATACGGAACGGGGAATCATAGTTTATATGGCGAAACAAGATGTTGTACGTGTTGTAGGATTTTTCGAAATGGGGTAGGCAACAAAGTCTGAAACTTTGGGTTTTTCGGGTTTTATAAATATGAATGCCGAATTGCCTTAGTCACGCGATAACATGAAAACGGGTGAACCGATTTGGCTAATTCTTTTTTGATGTCGTTATTGATAGAATCGTTTTTACAAAAGAAAAGTTTTAAGTAAATAAAAGAAATTTTTAACGCGGGCGAAGCCGCGGGACACTCCTAGTTATATATATATAGATCATTATTATTTTATACAATAGATCATATTATTATACTATATTGACTTCAAATTGATTGTGATCGGTGGGGATCTACAGCATAGCTAAGCTTATAATAATATTTTCGTAGTAACTATGACCTATTCTGTGGTTTCACTGCAAATATTTTATTAATTTTGCGATGCGTGTATGTGAAATCCGTGATATCTTCTAGAGTTTTCATTTGAATTATATACTGTAAAGGACAATTTTAATCTATAATATGTGGCCAAGCTAATTAACGTAAGTTTTTGGATTAGGATTAATAATATATACTTGAAAATAGCCCTGGAAGTTATGTAATAGTTTTTAACAAAAAATTTAAGATTAAAATGGTTACTGTGAGTCAACCTTAAGATATAGACATATGCTGTTGCGGACTTTTTTGTAGGTCTTATTAAGTTGTACAACTCTTCAATAGAAAATATTCTTCCATCTGTTTTCAATTGAGCAGCGTTCGTAAGAAACGTGTTTTTTCGACTGTTTTTTTTGTCGACTTATGTTGCAAATTAGGTCTCACCGAATGTACCTTTGATTTAAACGGGATAATATATAGCCTATTTTCATTTTGAAAGTCTATTCTATATATTAGTGAAAGAATTTTTTAAATCGGTCAAGTAGTTTTTGAGTCAAATCATTACAAACATACAAAAATACAAATGTTCTCTCTTTATAATATTATTAGTATATTAGTATATTAGTATTAGTATTAGTATATTAGTATTAGTATAGATATGATTAACATTATAAAGCACTAAAGAATATTAGGTATACTTTTGAAAAAAATGTTCAGTCCAGTTATATTCTTATTTGAAACGCATTAAAAATTAAAGTGACCTTACAGAGTTTTATATGTTTATGCGTTTTAAATTGCAAATTGTGCATCTTCAAGATTTTGCAAGACAATACTCTTTTTTCTCTCTCGTGTAGTCTGGTTTTAAGATCCTAGCTTTCAAAGGTTTTAATCCGCACTTATGTCAAGCTAAAATGATCTCTGTGTAATATATTCTAGTGTCGATTTTGTTTTGTATTTTTAATACTTCTTATGACCTTTAGTGTTGCAAGCAATGATGAAACATGATTTTAAAAGCTTGTCGAGCCAGAGTGTTTTTTTTAGTATTTTTAGCGCAATTTTGTATGTGGTTCGTTTTGAAAGGATGAATTATTTTAAGTATCAAAGGACATAGGGATCTTATAAGAAACTGAGTTCACATGCTTAACTAGTCATTTTTACTCGGAAGTTTGAGGTATTTATCTGGATATCTCTGGAGATACTTATCAGATCTCGATGAATTGTACAATGAGACCAAACGAAACGTATTCAAATGTAAATTTATCTCTCCCTCTCAAACAAAAAAGATTTTTTCAAATCGGTACACAAATAATGAAGATTGAGGAACCTAAGAAAAAAAACGGTTTAATAAACTCCTCTTTTATGGTCTGTTAAAAAGAAAATAAAATGCAGTCGAATAATTTTTTTACTGAAACTTATTGATTATTTCTATTCTGTTTTCGTCCCACAAGTATCTATCTATTCTTCTTCGCCGGAATACTCACATCCTTTCCCTTCTTTACAATATTCTTTTTAATCCATGTACTCCACGTTATCTTAAAGAACGTTTCAACTTCCTTCATAGCGCAAATACTCTTTCTCTTAGGTCATCAGAAAACTATACCCTCAGTTTTCCACCTCACAGTTCTGTGGTTTTTGATAAATTCTTCACAGTACAGGCTATTCGCCTGTGGAACTCTCTACCTGAGGACCTCTGAGGACATTAGAGCATCTCAATCTATATACAGGGTTACAGGAGAAGTCGTGTTAGATCCGTGAAGGGCGTGGAGTACCCGTCATCATAGAAGATAATTTACAATAAAAAGTAAAATAAAACAATAGTTAACGCATGAAATGTCATTTGTTAAATGTTTTCACACAACTTTTCCTTATTTTACAGTTCATGTTCAACATGGGCGCCTTTATTTCGGATACATTATCGCATCCTGATGACATTTCATGCTTTACCTATTGTTTTATTTTACTTTTTATTGTAAATTATCTTCTACACTGTCGCCTATAAAACTACTTTTTTCCACGAAATGTAATACAAACCCTAGATTGTTATACCTCGTTGGATAGCTGATAAATCGTAGATATTTTAAAAAACATCTGCCGAACAAGTGCCATAATATTTTTTTTAGATATTTCTTAGAGAAAAATAAACTTGCTAATATTTTTTTTAATTTCTTAACTTTCACTTGTCTACTACGGTCTATTCAACTAACTTATGCACTATTTTGATTATTAACGCGTTAAAGCATCTTATTACACAAGTAAAAATGCAACAACAATAATAATAAGACACGTAAAAAAACACAAATCAATGTAGTAGCCTAAAAATCGGCAATTTAAAAAAAAAAAATAAAAGTCGTATATCTCGAAAAGGGTTAAGTTTAGGGTGGGGTGTTTCATAGAGAAATAAGTCAGAAATGACGGGTACTCCACGCCCTTTACGGATCTAGCACGACTTCTCCTGTAACCCTGTATATAATAAAGACTTCTGTAAAAAATGTATGGACAAATTTCAATTGGGCGTGCAAAGTTCTTTAAATAATGTGCATTTCTTAAATAATGTAAATTTCTTTAAAAAAAAGTTATATTAAACTCAGCTAATTTTTACTCATTACCTATTACACCTATTTAATATAAGATCGTTTAAAAAACTAAAAACAACCGACTTCAATGCCGCGCTATTAATTTTCAGTACCTATTTTGAGGTGTTTATCTCCATATATCTCTAGAGATACTCATCAGACCTCGATAAAATTACCATGGTACCATACTTGGGATATCTCCTTTCCAACGAATATATATATCGTTGAAATAATAATCAAAATCGGTTCATAAACGACGAAGTTACCCACGTACAATATATACGGTAGAATTGAGAAACATCCTTTTTTTTGAAGTCGGTTTTGAATATATTTTTTTTGTTGGAAAGGGGATATCTCAAGAGTGGTACCATAGTAATTTCATCGAGATCTGATAAGTATCTCCAGAGATATGGAGATAAACACCTCAAACTTACTGTACTGAAATTTCTAGCGCAGCAATTGAAGTCGGTTCTTTTAGCTTTTTAAACGATCTTATTCTATTTATTTTTCACATCTGACATTGACCAACTATTTCTAATCGCAACTATAATATTTTACAAGATTTTTGGCGGGAACGTGTAAAAGTGTGTGTACTCCTATTGTATTTGGTTGTGTTGTTGTGTTATTGTGTTCTTCGCTAGTAAGAAGTGTGGATTATTGACCATTAAGTGCCGGTGAATGTGTGCGAGGGAAACAGCCAATGTGCGTATAAATACCAAAATCAAAATACCAAAAATATTTGCGGTCTCACCAAAATTCCACTGAAAATCTTCAGTAATGTCCACATCTTTACTAATGGGTATAACTTGGACTAGACTTTGACTTGAAAGTTGACCTGAAATGTGACTTTGACCCTTCTTTACGACTTAAAGTCTCAAAAGGCTAAGTACACTAACCGCGTGGAGCCATAATGACTCTAAAAAAAAAAATTACTGACTTTGGCGGGAATTGTGCGTATGCGTAAAGGTCGCGTTGTTTCGGTTGAATTTTATTTTTATGTGCATAATGCGGCTTAATATATGATGTGATAGTGTATCATCCAGTAAATTAGTGTGTTCGTGTGCAGCAATTGAAGAATTCAAGCGAGAAAACCACTGTCCTTAGTTCATATTGCTCCAAAATTGTAGTTTAGTCAGACAACTTTACTTTGTGGATCCTTTGTGATAGTGGCACTATTTACCGCTAAGTGCGCGAGAACTTTCCTTACTTTGATTGTTTACAATTATTAATGCCAAGGAGAAGACGACTAAGGGCGTCGAAGTCTCGGAACAATCATTGTTCCGAGGTCGAAGTCAATCAAATGTGCGTAGAGATACCTCACATGCTAACCGTACTGATGACCAGCGAGAGACATATAATGAAAATAATCGTATTGGTATGTCAGAATTGCGTTCTACAGTGAGTGAAAATGAAGTGGATAGGCTTAGAATCCAACGAGTTCGTGCACATCAGACACAACAACGATCCCGCAGACGCAGTGCTCCCGTGATCCTGGAACGAGCTGCATTCCACTATGATCCGGGAATAGATTATTGTGCCGACAAATGAGTAGGTAACAATTGGGGAAATGACCAATCATTTGTACATATTGTAAGGCGTTAAAATGCAGCGGTGAATCTACTGGATTATGTTGTGCTGGTGGAAAAGTAAAATTGCTACTATTGGTCCCACCACAAGATCCATTACGCTCATTCGTTTCTGGGATGGGAAATGAGTATAAATACTTCTTGGCCAACATTAAAAAATACAACAATTCTTTTCAAATCACCATTTTCATTTTGAAACAATCATCACTTGGTGCAACGCAGGTTGTACGGGAAAATTTCATGTCCCTTCGGTATGGTAGGGTCTCTGTGCCACTCTCGAATTGAAATTTGAAGCACGTATTAAATAAAGGGTTTTGAATCGACAACATAGTATATCCTAATATTTTGAATTTTGATGGTTGTCCCAGGTTGTCATTGTTGGTTCATTCAGCATTTTTGTCATTGTATTGACATATTTTGATGGTTGTCATTATAGCGTTTCCATACATGGGTATCGTATCGCTATTTGTGTATAAAAACAAAAAAAAACAAAATTTAATTAAATAATAAAGGGGGTCCCCATACAACAAACGTGTTTTTGAGACTTTTTATGCTCGATCTTACAAAGCTTAATAGATAAAAACTTGAAATTTACTAATGGTGTGTATTGCAATGGCTGCAAGATCAAATAATAAAAACTAAATTAAATTAAAAATGTAAATGTACAAGAAACGTATTTTTCCGGTAAATATTGTTCAATCGGAACTAACTCTACTTGTGCTTGGGACAGTTATTTATATTTGCGGTACGAAGTTCGCCGGGTCAGCTAGTCAATTAATATATTTAAGGATCATTTAAAACAATTTTATCTGTAGTTGTAACTGAAGTCCCCTGTTATATTTATTTATTTATTATTTTTCAAGGTTATTATTTACCATTATACTGTTCTAGCATAGTGCATAGCGTGCATAAGATTAATTTACGCTTAATATTTGAGCCACTAGGTATTTATATAAGATAGTTGAGTTTATTTATATTATAGGTATATATGTAAGTGATTAGTGTTTAGAGTTGTTAGATACACCCGTCATTAGTCACATGTGCTATCCTCTCCATCCTAAGGTTGTCTGGAAGAGATCGCTATTAGCGATAAGACCGCCCATTGAAACACAGTACTATTAATTTTACTATGTAAGTTAGTTTTAAGAAGGTGTAACAATAAAGAGTTATCTATCTATCTATTAATGACATTACTAAAAATGTTTTCTTATTTCGTCCCATGTTAATAAATAATACAATCAAGCATGTTTTACCACTCATGTATAAGTGGTAAATATTTCTTGATTGATTGATTTGTATTTTTTATTAATAAATTTTATAAAGTTCTAAAGTGACTCGCGAAAAAATAATATTTATTTTATAAAGTTCTAAAGTGACTCGCTCTCTCAAGTCAAGTCTCTTGATATAATGATAATACGTTTTTACGGCTAATACCGCTGGATTAATTTGTCCGAAATTTAACACAAGCATAGTCAGTATTTTAAAATAGGACTTCTAAATGTGGCCGAAGCTAACGAGTATCCATGTACCTATTTAAAAAGATACTTCATTTCACTGCATTTCGTATCGACCTATCTTTGTCGTTTCGCGCCCGTTGAAATCTTTTAAAGGAGTGAGTGACTGATGCATGTCCAAATCTCTAGTTGCAACTTAATATAATTTAAATTAGTTTTAATTACTTAAACGTCCAAAATCGGTAGTTCAGAATAAAACTCGTTTTAACTGTAACTGCGTTCAGTTTGTAGTGGTGAAATGCTAAATGCCGGTTTAATCTCAGTTAAACACGTAAATGAAGTTCAAGTCGACCTGATCGCGTTTATATTCACTGGTGTAATCGGCCCTTAGTTAGGTGATGCTTAAGAGGGAATGCGGGGTGCACTTTTCCGTACAAATGTATTTCCCAGTTTTCTCCCTGGAAAATGATTCTAGAGCAAAATTTGTTTCTATAAAAATCAAGGTCTGGTATAGCTACGCCCCATTTGTTTTTTTTTTGACCATCCAATTGCATAAAGAAATATAAGTTTTTTTTTCTCTACTTTAAGATTTTTAAAGGGTCATCATTTTTTTTTTATTTGGTTGGTCAAAAAAGGAAATGATAGAGGTCGTTTTCGGCTGTGGCCTAAACAAATAGATGTAATCTAGAATTAATAGGACTCTACTTCTGCTCCATCTAGTAGTCGCCGTAGGTTTTACATTGGTAACTTGCAAAGTAACTCTGTGAGAACCATAACTCGATGAAAGCGACTTCTTGTAGAGTTACACAGAGTAGCCAACAGATGGCGTTGTTAAGTTATATTATTTTACAAATAGGGTGGGTGGGTGTAAAATCCAACAAAACAAACAAAAGTCAAAGTATTTTCTAACGTCACCCAGATTACACCAAGAATTGGAACAATTTGTCTGTGGATCACACATAGAATTGTCCCGTGTCGGAATCGAACCTACTACCATCGGTTTCGTGATCAGTTTCACTAATCACTTGATCTACTCAGTCATGTACTGTTATTTTTAATAATTAATATAGATTAAAATCTAAAACAACCGACTTCAATGCACCGCGGTCGTCGGTCCCGCGAGTAAATTTCAGTATCTATCAATTTCGAGACGTTTATCGTCATATCTCTGGAGGTACTTATCAGACCTCGGTGAAATTACGATGGAACTACCTCGAAAATGTATCCTTACGATTAAAAAAGAATTATTCAAATTGGTTCACAATTGGCGAAAATATCGATGAACATACATAAAAAAAAACATACAGACGAACATACAACCTCCTCCTTTTTGAAAGTTTTTAGTATGTAAAACAATTAATAAAACACGTAAATGATATTTTAAAACTATTTTATTTTACAAAACATAAAAAAATCACTAAGTTCTTTAGAAAACTAACAATAAATAAACTTAACAATAACATGTTACTTAGTCTAAAAGCCTAATTTAGGCCTTGCTAATTTTTATATTTATATTACAAAGCTTAATATGTCTGGAAGAGATCGCTTGTATTTAGCGGTAAGACTGCTTAATATTAAATAAGACTTCAACAAATATTTATTTCATCTAGAGCTTTCCACATTACAATTTTTATGTGATATAAACCTTTATTCTTGTGTTACAGTTTTATCATAAAATATATTATGAAAATGGTAATCATGAAAATGATGTGATAGTGACTCATGAAACTGTAATGACTTATAATGATTCAAATGAAAATGATGTTTACCTTGATATAATGAAAATGCTGTTACAGTTTTATCATAAAAAATATATATATTGAAAATGGTGATCATAAACCTGATGACTATGACGACTTATAATGATTAAAATGAAAATATTTTTTGCCATGATATAATAAAAATGGTGAATATAACATGAGTTTTTAATAAGAAATCTATAAATTATATAAGATTATTGTTAAACATAAAATATTTTAATGAAAATCGTTTTTATGAATAGAAGACTTGTAATAATTTATTTTCTTATTTTAATTGAAATTTTATTGCCTTAAATGAGTCAATGAAAAGCGAATATAAGGAAATTTAGGTAGAAACATATTATCATGAAATTGTTATCTTTATCAAAAGTAAAATGCCACAAAGTAACATACACAAGTAGAGTGAAAATAAAAAATACAGTCAACTAGTTGCACTTCGTGGTATCACCACATCACAAAATATATCCTATGACCTACCCCTGTGCAAAATTTCAGCTAAGTTGGTCTAGCCGTCAGTCCGGGAATTTTTTTTTTTATTCTGTTGGTAAGTGATGATGCGGTCGAGGATGGTAGCACGCTAGGCCTAGAATCGGAACTGGCACCCAAGGATAGCTACCGGAACACACATTAGATGTTTGGCGACAGATTTTCTAACTTTACGGTGGTAGCCGGCCAGGCGGACACTATATTATAGTGTCTTACCACCATGCGGGGTTGGAGGTTTCTTATAGATGTTTTCCTTCACCGGAGGGCCGCTGTAAAACAGCGCACATAATTTTTTAACAGAAAAATTCATTGGTGCACAGCGGGGATAGAACTCAGTACATCTGGCGTCAAAGCCGAACATTTTCCCACTACAGCACTGGGCCGTCAAATGAAGAATGCATAAATAAAAAACTGACTTTTGCATTTATAATATTGGCGTTGATTACTATGACTTGCTAAAACGATCATGATTTTGTGATGTGAATGGATGAAATAAAATAATTATATATGTGTAGTGATTTACATTATAAAATGAATAGTCACAAAGAAAATTATGAGTATGACAATGAGTTACAAATGTAAAATTTGTCTATGAAAATGATGGGCATAAAAAAAGTAGGCATCACGACATATCGTGATGCCTACTTTTTATAATTTAATATCACTGTCTCATAAGACAGTGATATTAAATTAAAAATGTTGGGCATGCAACTTGATAATCACAATAATGACAATGATGTTTTAAATGAATAATGATTTTGAAAACAGTTAAATGAAACAGTAAATGATGACACTAAACTTAGCTGTGATTATAGTGAAAATGAATTAATTACTCTAATGATTTGAAATGAAATTTTCATAAACATATGAAATGTCACAATTAAGATAATGAGAGATGAAATGACAATGACTTGATCAAATAATAATTATTTAATAACAGTGATATCAAATTAAAAATGTGACTTAACATAATAAATTATATTAATGATGATTATGAAAATGACTTGCTTAAAACTAAAATGAAAATAGCGAGTAAAATGAAATAAAATAAAAGATTATATAAAAAAAATAAAAGATTTGACGTTTAAATATGATATAATGGTAATGATAGGAATGACTGGTGATATAAAATGATGTAATAATAATAAATAAATATAAGAATCAATATAAAGTAATGTGAATGAGTATTTTATTACAATTAAAACGATATATAAACGACATATTTGATGCAGATCTGTTTTACTAATAAAATTTGAGATTATTTGTGACTATGAATTTTTGCGATAGATATTTGGATGATTATTATGAAAATGACTTGTTTAAAACTTAAATAAAAAATAACGAGTAAAATGAAACATAAGAGATTTGAGTAAAACTATGATATTATAATGATAATGATGGTTGAGATGGGAATGACTGGTGATATAAAATAATATATTGAAAATAAATAAACAAAAGATTTTATATAAAATAATGTCAATGAGTATTTGATTAAAAATTAAAATTATATAAAAGATTTGACGTTGATTGATATTGATAATGATTGTGATTTTAAAATTATCGTGAATCGTGAATTATTCGCTCGAAACTTAGGTCGAGAAAATTCGATTAAAGGTACGTAAATTACAGCCGGTATATAACCATAATAATTAAAAATGATGATTATGATAGGAATGACGTGACATAAATTAGTATAATAATAATAAATAAATAAAATTAAAAAAAAAATATTAAAAAATAAGAGTTAATATAATTGTTAATGAGTATTGTATTTAAGATTAAAATGATATTTAAACGATACATTTGATGATCATCTGTTTATACTAATAAAATTTGAGTTTATTTATGACTATAATTTTTTGCGAAAGATATTTGGATGATTATTACAGACATAAATTCTTATTTATTAACTAAGATATAACATAAATAAGCCACGGTGATTAATTTGATGTATAAAGATGGTAACTAATTTAATGATATTTGAATGACATCTTGCGGTATCTTTAATATGGTAGGTAGTTACAAATAGGTACTCACATAATATATTTAACAAAGACTTTGTTTATTATAGTAGTAGTAACACACAATCTAAAATGTCATCGTACTGACGGGATTCGAACCCGTACCGCCTGGGAAACATGTCCAGGCGCTGTAACCAACTAAGCCACAGTACGATTCTATCAACACGACGAAACTAATGGATTGCATTTTAACCAATTATGCATTGGTGGCGCCATCTACGTCAACTATTTCGAAGTTGATCATTAAAAAGACTGTTGACTTTAAAAAGTATTTATTACTTATCAGTTATACATTCTTATGGCGGCAGAAATTTGATGTTTAAAATAAATTCGCCAGAATGTGTAAAAAAGATAAGCACCTATTAATTGTACTGGTTTTGTACAATTTATAATAATAAATTGCAATTTGAATAAAAAATAACTAAAAAAGTCGGTCAAGTACGAGTTAGACTCGTGTACCGAGGTAGAGAATTTACATTAAACAATAATACCGAGGGTTCCATACAAACTTGTCAAACTAGGTTAAAGGACAAACCTAACATCGCCGTTCGATCCATACGTACGGTTATTGTACCAACTACAAATAATAAGTCTGTAAAACTAAATTCGCCTTTTTATTACTAAACTAGTACTTATTTACAGGTTTTTTTTAAAACTTTTTTTTGTGAAATTTGCTGTTATTGCAAAATTTTTAGTATTGATTCCCTTGTGAAAACACAAAATATGCGACATAAACGGTCTTAAATCTTTTGATCGTGTTGGTTACACATTCCTGAGTAAAAGGGAATTATAGACGGACAACAAAGTGATATATCATAAAGGTTTTTTTTTCCCGTTTGAGGTACGGAACCCTCAGAACTTTTAAATATTGGATATCGATTACATTGAGATTATATAATTAAATTTATTTTGAGTAATTTTGAGTAATTCGATTTTTATTTCAACTGTATGTATGAGTCCTTGTATGTATGAATGATGCATCAATGAGTAAAAATTGTCAACTTTGTGTTCTAATTAAAATTAAATATAGATTAAGACTTAAATCTGAATAATGTATGTCTGCCATTTGACTTTTTTATTCCGTACAGAACTAGCGCTGACCATTATCCCACCTGACGTTAAATGATGACGTCGTCTAAGATGGTCCCGTGCTTCTCTGAGAATGGAAGAAGGCAGTGAGACGAGGCCCTTGAAAACTGACTTTAGTTGAATCCACAGAGTGCAAGTATTCCAACCCGTATTCCATATATATTAGTCTACTGCTGGACATAGGCCTCTCCAATCGCAAGCCACTGAGCACGATCTTACTACTTACTTACCAGTACTTATAAAGTGTAAAAGAGTTGACAAGTGGTAAATCTGAAAGAGCTTATATATGGTGTATTTTTAGGTTATGGGTCCAATATATATATTTTTCCCTTTTTTTATCATTGTTTATCATTTATCAATGTTTCCTTGTAAGTTTAAGGTTATGGGAGTAATACATTATATTTCATCGTAAGTTTTTGAGTTTGTGTAGTACTCAAGCATTTTCTCATAGTTTTAAGGTTATGAGCTTAATTCATTTTTCCTCGTTATTTTTAGGTTATGAGCCCAATACATTTTTCATACGTTTTACCATATTGATCAAGGATTTATAACCTTATCAACCCAAGGCACAAACTTCTGTATATTAGTATAGACTCCTGGCAGATGTTCTCGACCACATCCGATGCCCCAAGACACGAGGCCTATGAGGGTGCTCCGCCCCTCCAGCTTCATTGTAAGCGGCCCTCCGCTGTCGCCTTGGCAGGAGTCGCGTCCTCCCTAGAAATTAAAATGGGAATTTTAAGTAATAATTGACAAAGTAAAACCGCACAATTTGCAAAATAAACTGGCCAAGAGCACGTCGGACTCGCAATCGTAGGGTTCGACGTTCAACGATCTTTCCATCTAAATACAACCTGGGATTGTTCAACTCAAGAGTTAATACAATCGTGCTACATTTTCAGCTGCATCGTCACTTACCATAATGTGAGATTGCAGCCGAACGATTATTCGGTCAAAAATGTACCACAAAGACGGCCGTCTCAATCGTACTTGAGGGATAAGCAAGATAAGTGAGTGTTGATTTTCACTTTTTTATTGGTATTTGTGTCTTTGTAAGATGCTTTATGCCGGTGGTATTCTTTTCGAACCCGGCATTTTCGGGGCGTTTATGGATTCACGAGGGTGCGTCAACAACACCGGTACAATTGTGTACCTATTTTAAGCTAAAAATAATAATATTCTTATAAATTACATAATTCTTTTTACCTCTTTATACCCTGCACATAAGAATACATCATGAATAGTTTCCCGCCTCCCAGCCGCTCGGAACCATCGTTGGCAGCGCTCGTTCGGTATCACTTCTACGTCCACTTCCTGTAAATAACGCGTTGTTGAAATTGGCGCAAGTATCTTCCCCGGCTCAGAGGGTGTATGTTATTTTTTTAGAGAACTTAAGTACACATTGGATCATAATCGCACTTGATGTTGTGTTATAGTGTGGTCTGTTAACAAGTTTGCTTGAGACTTTATGACCTTAAAAATATAATGTTTACTCGTCTACAGAAAAAGCTATAAAGAATAATTATATTTGTTGCTATCTATGTATGTTTGTATTTTCGTATATCGGACCGTACCCCTTAACTAATAATCTCATGAATTCATTAATGTGGTGTCGGTCGATTTCTTTTTGCGGACCGGGTGGCATAAAAGGCTAAATATATTTTTCCGTGACTGGATTTTAGAAACCTTGGATTATTATCTATCTCACCTGATATAATATGATGACGTGGTCTAAAAGCATTTCTGCGTTTCTGCGCTTAGCTTTAAAAGTACCTTTTGGGTAGTTCTATTCTTAATTACCTGTAACACTGATGGCACAGTGCTCTGTCCATGTCTGGTCCGTCCCCAACCAGCTACAGTCGCCATTTTACCTGCTAGTTTCATTTGTTTTTGTGGTAGACATACCTGAAATCAGAAATATGGACCATTACATGTTAGTAAGTTTGGTTAATATTGAATTGATTTACCTGTTTATCTAGAGACCAATTGACGTCTGTGTCTGTAGTTAATTCTAATTTTACTTCTAATTTATTAAAGTTTTCTGTAAATTGGTTGAAATATGACGATGATTGTAGAAGATGGTACATACTCGACGTAACAAGCTGATGGAAAAAATGTAGGCTTATAATATGCTCTACCCATCGCGAAGCCGAGACTGGTCGCTAGTGTTATATTAAATTAGATGGCATTGATTTCCCTTAAAACACGCTAATGCTTTATTTGTAAAAATTGGTTTAGAATACGTAGATTCCTTACTTTTTTGTAATCAATAAATTAGATGAAAGGTAAAGCTGAGTGACTATGACGTAAGTGACCCTAAAAGATTTCTTGAAAATTCATCCCCTGATGGTAATATGGGGTAAAAATTTGGATGAAACTTTATATATTCTGATAGTGTATTTAATAATATAATATAAATTTTGCATGGTAGTACGACACTATCTAGTGTCCGCCTGGCCAGCTACCACTCAAGTTAGAAAATCTGTCGCCAAACATCTAATGTGTTCCGGCAGCTATCCTTGGGAGCCAGTTCCCATTCTAGGCCTAGCGTGCTTAACATCTTTGACCGCATCATCACTTACCAACAGGTGAGATAGTAGTCAAACGCTAGCCTATAAGATATTTAAAAAAACTTAGTATGAATGCTCTACAATATAAATAATGGAAAATGTAATTCAACATTTCTATCACCTAGAATCCCTCCTAGGTTATGGAAATATAAAATTAAAGTTTTATTAATTATTGTGTTTATTTAAAGACAGGAATTATTCCAGTATTGAAAATAAAAACAGTGAATATATCACACTTACTGGCAATATATGCTGTTTGAAAACCACAGCTCGATCCAACTGCACTAAAGCCACGTCGTTTCTAAAGTCAGCCGGTTCATATGAAGGGTGAACCTCTTTCCTCTGCACTGTGAACTCTTCATGGGAAAACCTCTCGCCTGCGTCTCGAACATCCCACTCTCCCAAACGCACGCGTAGTTGGGAGTTTGGTGTGCTGGAAAGAGATGGGTATAGGTTTGTTAATGTTTGTTTAATGATTTTGTTGAGTTTTCTTCGAGCATTTACCAATGGAGATGTTAACGTTGTAATCCGCAAAAAAAAATTTCTGCCGATACTTACGGGGGACGAGGTAAACACACATTGCACACACACAAATCACTCACTTTAACGATCCCGCACACTAGCTTGAAACACGCACACAGTATTAAAAATACAGCGTAGTTACGCACGCTCATATGGGCAATAATGGCTATATGGCCAGAAGAGGGGTACGCTTTGCATTGACATCTCCATTGGTAAATGCTCGAAGGGAGTTTTATTATGTAGTAGAGCTGTCAATACGCGTAAATTGAAATGGTATTGGTATCATCATTTTTATAGTGTTCAAAGTTGAATACATCTATTGATTGTGCATATATTAATACTGCCTACTTAAGGCAGTATTAATATATGCACAATACACTTCAAAAATCATAAAATAAATCATGAATGCCATGGATAGAAACCGAACCTGGGGTGGATGTATTTACATTGATATCGATGCGTCCTGTCATCGTTAACGTCTAGTAGAGGGAGATGCAGCTAGACAAGTGTATACTTGCATCTCTGTTCATAACGACGATCATCGGTCGAAATTCATCGCTATTCATGTAGAGACTACCGGCCGCCTTTAGTAGAGTGAAATATGATGATAGTTATATTGTTATTGATTATAATAATTATACATGTAATTATGATGGCGATACTGTCCTTGATAATGATGATCATGATATTTTTGTTGATGATGGCGATACTGATTATGATGTTCATTATAACCATGAAAATACAGACATTGTCAAATCTTATGTAGTTACTTACTTAGCAACACAATGCGCAGCGGTGATCACCCATCGATCAGAAACGAGAGCGCCTCCACACGCGAGCTTCTTGCTGAATATGCTCGACTTGATTAAAGCGGCTTGCCATGGATGGGAACCGAACCCGGTGGAATGTCCACCAACGATGCGGTTGGATCTAGTGTAGTGCTCGCCACAGCCTGGAATAGCGATTCATAAATGTCTTAGTTTCTAGAATTAAGAGGTGGAAATGGAACTACAAATAGTTTATCTGTGACGGTTGCTGATGGAATGGTACGAAAGAGACTCTGGGACCTTAGACAATCTAATAGTTGGTAAGTGCGATCCAGTGGATGAATGTAAATGAAAAAATTCTTTAGTGTGTCACCTTACAACTTAAATTACGTAGAGTAATGAGTATTCATTTATTTACAGTGTTTCGATGCGTGACTCCAATATCATCTCTCTTTACATATTATCTTATAGAGGGGACGAAAACATTGGCGATTGCATGAATATTGGTTTGAATAGCTCTTTGCAAATATTAATTAGTCTAAGATCTTCGAATACCTTGATACCAGTTCAATGATTGCTATTAGTATCTTAATATCAGATTGGTCGTTGATACATTTTGTGGAGTTGGTTAATTTTGGTGATGGTGAACGTGGTGAATATGATAGTGATCAAAATGATAGACATTTGCTTCCTGAAGATAAAGTGATGTTATTGTAGATGAAGATCATTATGATGTTGTTTTGTTAGTGTAGTGTGATCAATGACGATTATTTAATTGTTAATGATGAAAGAAGGTGAAGTAAAGAATGGTAACAGAGCAACTATTAAACTAAACAAGAAAATTGACGATGAAGCAAAAAAACAGAGACGATGATTTTTGTGACTTGTTGCATAATTTGTTTAAAGTATGATTACATGATAAATAAGAAAATATGAACATTTAAGAAAGCAACAATAAAGATACGGTATAATAAAAATAAAATAATAGTAATCATATATTAGAACATATGTAATGTTAAAAGGTTGATAAAGGTTAGTTCAGATACTGTAAAATATATTATCAGTGGTTTGAAATATATGACATGCATATTTAAATTAACAAAAGTAAAATAATGTTCTTCGAAAGTATAACTTTTGTGCAATCAGACGTTGAAATATTATTTGACACCGTAATATTTGTAATTTTACCTATAGGTACATAGATATATCTTCTACATAACAAATAGCTACCATACCTTCCACGAAAGCCTACTGAAAACAATCACAAATCTAGTGCAATTTTATTGTTTTTTTTATAAACATTAGGTCTACAACTGCCTCAAAATTACTAAGTAATAATAGCATAGAACACACCTACAAAATCATAACACAAAAAAATCAGTAATACAGAAGCATAGTGCTGTACAAATCAGGGTGCGGTGATGATTATGAAAACGCAGTGCTGACTCAAGCAAGAAAGAAACAGATTACATACACGATGAAACTCAAAATAAATGTTCTCTTAAGCCTATATTTCCACGAAAGTGAAGAAATGAAACTTTTTTCACAAAAGCGGAGAGAAGATATACCTAAGTGTCAACGACCAAAGCAATTCATCACGCTGCGTGATTTGACACCGTGATTAAATTCTTTTGAATGAATCACATATCTTCTATCCACCTATGTTCTCCTCTTCCCTATGGACCGGTCCTCAAACAATGAACGCTAAGCTTATCAAAATATTATTATCAAATTTCTGTTGTTGTCTCTTCTAGTGGTAAAGTTGCAAATTTCTAAACAAAACTCACAATTTACATAAAAATAGATTAGTTACGCGTACGTTTCGTTTAAATTTTAACTTAAGCTTTTGTTTACGTATATAATTAATTAATTAAAAAAGTATGCTTAAATAGATAATTTATTCGTAGGTTGAAATTTAAAAAAAGTTTGTGATTTTACAAACATCTAACATAAATGTGTTTCTAAATTAATTTTGAGTTTCATCACCCAAGAAAAAAAACTACCATCCCACAAAACATCTCACCAGGAAAACTGGGTCTTTGTGGCTTATGACCATTCGTATGTACTAGTACATAATCATCATCGACCCCTGTGTACACATCTGGTTGCTGAGTCGTCGGTTTTTCATAAGGCTTCTCGTAAGGTTTTTCATAAGGTTTCTCGTAAGGTTTTTCATAAGGCTTCTCGTAAGGTTTATCATTGTAAGAAGGTTTGACGTGATAGTAATTCCAGTCGTGTGTCTCTGGTCTGTTTGACTCTGTGTATATGATGATAGGGTCTTCGTATTGGTTCGTGTTGTACTCGTATTCGTGTGGAAATGCACCGATTAGTTCAATAAGATCACCTGTTGGAAGGTGGGTGTTAGTTACTGATGTTTAGTTAACACAAATTATTGATGAAATGAGTAAGTAATAAACAACAAATGTTAAGTCGATTATGTTCAAGTATAAATACAATGTAAATTGTAAACCTGCAGTAAAATATAAGTATCGGATAATAAAAACAGATTGTTTTAATCATGTGTTACGGTAGATTTTTTTTTTGTAATTAATCAAAGATACTTTCTTAACTATATTATGTTAAACTTAAAATACTTAGATATCTAGAAAATAAAATATTGCAAGGTTCTTCATAACGGAAATTTCATACACTTTGGATATTTTTGTAAGTATTCTCTGATCTTCATACGTAAGGATCATATAGTTTTCTGTAAAGTTTTGCATAAGACTTCTCGTAAGGTTTTTCATAAGACTTCCCGTAGGGTTTCTTGTAAGGTTTATCAATGTAAGAAGGTTTGACGTCGTGTGTCTTAGGTCTGTTTGTCTGTGTTTATGATGATAAGGTCTTCGTATTGGTTCGTGTTGTACTCGTGTTTTTGTGGAAATGAACTGATTAGTTCGATTAGATCACCTGTTGGAAGGAGGATGTTATTTACAGATTAACACAAATGATTTGAGTAATAAGTACTAAGTGAAAGTTTAATGTACCTAGGTAAAGTATACATTTTTAAATGACTTCAAAAAAGTAGAAGGCTCTCAATTCGTCGGAATATTTTTATTTATGTTTCCCGATTACTCAAAGGACTGGAAGATTGATTTTAAAATTATTTTGTTTGAGAGAGTTTACTTCCCGTTTGGTCCCATTGCAAAATGTATCAATATCAGATAGAGTATCTTCAGAGATATGGAGATAAAAACCTCAAACTTGGTAGTGAAAATGACTAGAGTGGCATTTGAAGTCAGTTTTGTTTGATTATGAGTTTTGCAAAGACAGGCCCGCGAGGTTTACAGCCACGGTAATATTATATTACCGTGCTTAAACTCACAGAGCCACTAGTCTAAATTATTTTTGACCGACTTCCAAAAAGGAGGAGGTTCTCAATTCGTCGGTATGTTTTTTTAAATTTTTTTTATATGTATGTTACGCGAATACTTCGTCAATTTTAGTTTGAAAGTTTTCGCGAAAATTATTTATTTTAATGTGAACGTACCGGCTTTTGTTCGCGTGTATTTACTTCGGATATGCTCCGACCAGGTTTCAACCTATTATGTAGGTCATCTGGGAGCGCGCTTCCCGGCGCAACCGTTGCGCCGGGAAGCGCGGGCAATACGACGTGCGTTGCCGCCATCCTAGCCGCTCCCAGACGATGATGATTTTTTTATTGGTAGAGTAAACCTTCAAGGTAGCCCCATTATAATTTCATCGCGATTTGATTAGTGTCTCCAGAGATATGACGATAAACATCTCAAAATCACTACGGAAACTGATTCACGCGCTGTTATTTTAGTTTTTAAACTTAATTATAATTATATATAGGTACCTCAAATATCTGCATCATAGTTATAACGTTACGAAATAACAAACCAGTAAGTTACGTTTGCAGTTACATATCGCGTATGTATTTACATGACTATGTAGGAACCAGCTTCCGGTCAAAACGGAAGCTATAGCATAATAATACGTATGAACGGTGGTTATACTAGTTTTACCTAATCACAACGTAATCTATTACTGTGTAACTTTTATAATTTTCGAGTCAATCGAGCGACACGGAGACTTAAAAGTTTCACTGAAAAATCAAACTCTCATTTCATCCTCTTAGGGTTTTATCCTCTATAATGTGGTATAATTTCGAATAACTCTTTAAAGAGTTTTAGGAAAATACAATGACAGCACACGTAATTTTTCATGTTCCCGCCATAAAAAAAACTATGTTAATTTTTAGTCACGCATTTTTTTTTTTTTTTAATACTTTATAGGCTAGCGTTTGACCACTATCTCACCTGTTGGTAAGTGATGATGCGGTCGAAGATGGTAAGCACGCTAAGCCTAGAATGGGAACTGGCTCTCAAGGATAGCTGCCGGAACACATAAGATGTTTGGTGGCAGATTTTCTAACTTGAGGGTGGTAGCTGGCCAGGCGGACACTAGATAGTGTCCTACCACCATGCGGGGATTGTTGGTTTCTTAACGATGTTTTCCTTCAGCGGAGGGCCACTGTGAGAAGCGCACATAAATTTTTCGATAGGAAAATCCATTGGTGCACGGCGGTTTGAACTCGGTACCACGGCATCAAAGCCGACCGTTCTCCCGATTACGCCACCGGGCCCTCAAATTTATTCCAAACTGACGACATTTGACATTTGAAATATAATAAATATTATAACTTGACAGCTGTCATCAGGACCATATTACTTAGTAGCGCCACATAGTGAGTGAAAGAACGGTAGCCTCTATTGGCTCGAGTTTGCAAAAGACAGAGATATTTACCAGCTGTGGGACAATATAGGTATCGTGGGAGAGCTCACCCTCATATTACAGACACGTGAGACCCTCCGACACAACGCGTTTTAAGCGTTTGATCTTCCTGCGTACGTGTGAGATGTAGAAAGACCTTCCTTCCGATGTTTTCCCACAGAAGGTTGATCTGTTGTTTCAAAAGTAGAGTTAATAACAGATTCCTCTTTCAATAGAGAAGGCAACGCACCAGTATTGCCTCTGGTGTTGCAGGTGTCAATAGGCGGCGGTAACCACTTACCATCAGGTGAACTGCATGCTTGTTTGCTGCTGTATATTTATGAAAAAATATAGGATCACTAAAAACGTGGTATTAAACACTCTCAAGTCGGATGTTCTTACGCCTCTCCGTTATAAGATGTTACAATCTTGCCCAATACCCGGATATAGGTACAAATAATGTATTTTTACAAGCAATTGAATTATCCATTGTGTTGCCAGTCTAATGGGCCACTTTCACTACATTTTCACTGTCCGAGTGAAGTAAAGGTCCGATACCTTTATTATCAAATTACATGGTGGTAACCAACCGTAACTTGTACTTTGGTTTCTATTGGGAACCTATTATTATTTAGAGAGATGTATTAAAATGTTTGAATGCCCAAAAAACAAATATAAAGAAGAAAGTTTTTTGATATATATACGAGTAAATTGCCCAAAACAGGTATTAAGAGACACAAAACTCCACATTGCCGTAATTTTCAAATCGCGAGTGAACAGGGCCCCTAGACAAAATCCAATTTCCTGTTTCCATTCACGCTAACGCAAGTTCAAAATGTATGAGATTGAGATCTTTGATGCGGAAATATAAATGTCATTCCAAAGACGAAAAAAAACGGACTTCACATGCCGCGCTAATAATTTTCTGTGGCAAGTTTGAGGTTTTTATCTTCATTATATCTCTAGAGATACTCGTCAGATCTCGATGTATTTACATTGGGAACATCTTAAGAAGAGAAGAATTTTGGAAATCGGTCTATAATTTACAGAGAAATCGTTAAACATAAACATAAAATAGAATAGCAATATTCTTTATAGAATACCAGCAAAGTAAGCATAGCATAAAAATCACTTACTATAGACGAACTGAGTACCTCCTTCTTTTTGATATCGGTTAATAAGTGGTGATACCGCCCCAGGCCGACTATCAGAAATCCTTCCATTATAATAATATTAATAAACATTCATGCGACCAGGATATCACGAAGCAATACCTCACGTAGAAATCTGCAAAGCAATACTGCACTTGCTAACTTGCTTTGCAGTCTTGCATAGTAATATTACATATAAGTTATTTTAAATTTAGTATTCTATACGTGAGGGGGACTATCCCGGCCCAATTCACGATGTTTTCTTTCATCTTATTTATGTAATAGTAGATTAGGTGACAAAGAGCCATCTAACACCCCAATTGTTCATTACGCATAGCGCTTTACTAAGTGGGCGGTACCCGTCAACTAAGCACATTATTGTAGAAACTATATTTTACCAGAAAATAATTAAGATAGTTTAAAAACTAAAACAACCGACTTCAATGCCCCGCGAGTCAATTTCAGTAGCAATTTTGAGACGTTTATCGTCATATCTCTGGAGATACTTATTAGATCTCGATGAAATTACAATGGAACCACCTCGGAAACGTACCCTACCGATTACAAAAATAATCATTCGAATCGGTTCAGAATTGACGGAGTAATCGCGTAACATACACACAAAAAAAACATACAGACGAATTATGAACCTCCTCCTTTTTTGTGAAGTCGGTTAAAAATACTAACCTTCATGGCCGTGAACTGTCAAATGTATCATCGTTTTGACAAGACAATAACGATACCTTGCAAATCAAAATCAGGCCAGCCGGTTAAGCTACAGGCGGTTATATTGAAATGAAAAAAACATTACTTGCATTTAGAGTAGTCGTTTACAAATATTACTGACTTCCCTATGCTGACCCACAGTTTTATGGATAGTAAAACTGTGGCTGACCTATGTTATTAAATCATACTGTACGGTATGTATAAAGGCGGATAAAGTAAGTATAACCCAGTAAGCGAGTCGCGAAAGTGTGAACACGTACACATGTTACGACATAAGTCTGTTATGAATGGAGAGGAAATAAGTAGTAGCTGTGGTAGCAATCAGTGCGGAAAATTGGAAGTCATGAGCGGATAGCGCTTAGATAATGAAACGTGGAATATGATTTTACAACTTGAGGGTGGTAAGTTTTTTTTTAATACTTTATAGGCTAGCGTTTGACCATTATCTCACCTGTTGGTAAGTGATGATGCGGTCGAAGATGGTAAGCACGCTAGGCCTAGAATGGGAAATGGCTCTGAAGGATAGCTGCCGGAACACATTAGATGTTTTGGTGACAGATTTTCTAACTTGAGGGTGGTAGCTGGCCAGGCGGACACTAGATAGTGTCCTACCACCATGCGGGGGTTGTTGGTTTCTTAACGATATTTTCCTTCACCGGAGGGCCACTGTGAGAAGCGCACATAAATTTCTCGATAGAAAAATCCGTTGGTGCACGGCGGTTTGAACTCGGTACCACGGCATCAAAGCCGACCGTTCTCTCGATTACGCCACGGGGCCCTCAAAAAGTATTTGTATGTACACAAATATTATTAGAGGTAAAGTTTTTCAGTTTATAATAAGTGTGTTTATAGATTTAGGTAGTACGTAACTACCTTATGGAAACTAACCATCAAATTAAAACAATTTTATTCACCAATTATAATAATAGACAGAGGCTTATTTATTATCTCGCCTTAATAAAAGGGCTTTTCGCGGAGACCTATTTGCCATAACTCGACGATGAATCGGTCAAGCGATGCGTCCTAACACTGCCTTAACAGTAAAAGATATATGAACAATTTCTATAGAAAAGTTGTAGAGCATAAAGAGAACTGCTCTGTCTTGCTTTGTTAATAAGCGAGTTTTTAAAAGTCGCTGATATCTTTTAAGTTAAGTAGTTACGTGAGAATGTACGTAGACTTCGTAGTACGTTTCTTTCGAAACATAACAATACAATGTCGAGTTCGGAATGACAGCGCGTTTCGTGGTATCAACCTTGGGGGTAGGCCGGTGTACCGCGAATATGTAGACAGTCAACCACGTAGGTAATGCTTTTTATAATTGATTTAAAAATCACGTATAAAAATAAAACCATGGTACTTGAAATTTCACGGGTGATAGGAGCATATCATATCGATTTTCGGCCTGACTTACTAACAAAAGTAGGTTACCACCATCAAGAAGTAAATCTGCCGTTAAAACCTTACGGTGTTCTGGCAAACACAGCCCTTGAGAGTCAAAATATTCTAGGCGTAGCATATTCACCATCTTCGACCAAATCATGCAAGATAGTTTTGAAAACGCTAGCGTATACGAAATTAGAAAAAAAAAATCATGTTATGTCAAGCAGTTGAAAAACGCTGTCTATAAATCATCATCATCATCATCAGCTGATGTCAGTCCACTGCTTGACGTAGGCTTCTCCCAAGATGCGCGACTGAGCCCGATCTTCAGCTATTGACTATTCTTATCCAGTCACTGCCCACCGCTTTGCGTATGTCGTCGCTCCACCTGGTCACAGGACGTCCTACGCTATGTTTGCCGATACGCGGTCTCCACTCAAGGACAATTCTGCCCCAACGGTTATCAGTCCTACGGCAGATATTACTAGCCCACTGCCACTTCAGTTTACTAATCCGTTGAGCTATGTCGAGAACTTTAGTTCTCTGACGAATTACTTCGTTCCGGGTTCGATCCCGCAGAAAAATATCGAGCATAGCTCTTTCCATAGCTCGCTAACTTTAAATTGGTGGACCAGTCAATCTGTGTGTGTCCACGTTTCGGCTCCGTATGTCATCACAGGTATGACTCACTGGTTAAAGACTTTTGTCTTTAGACACTGCGGTTCGGTGACGAGAAGACTCGACGGAGTTGTCCGAATGCTGCCCAGCGTAGCTGAATTTTCGCTGAATTTACTTGTGCCTATAAATCACAGACTATAAAATACCTACAATTATTTCATGAGCTGTAGTATAAATATGAACACTGTTGTTGCAACTGACTGTACAGTGTACATTCTAAACATGCTTAGGATTTCTAAAATACCTATTGCAAAACTGTTATGGTATGTGTACCACGTGACATTGAATACAATCATATAATGCGTTGAAGATTTGGGGCGTGACCATACTTATAACCACTGTAGACCTAGGATTCACTAAGTATGAATCATACTGTCTTAACAGAGTCATAACCTGGTCATAACAGAGTGATAATCTAGTTACACGTTTCAATAGATTTGAATATTAAAAGTATAAAAGAATAGCTTTTTTTGTACTACTTTGTAATTGAAGATATTCATAAACAGAGAGATTATAGTAAATAGAACCCAGTAGCAATAACATGTAAACAAAAGTACCCTTAGTACGAGTTTTCATCGTAAATGCTTTTGACAGAATTCACATAGTTATCGACTTATTCTGGCTCCCTGATTGGTCTGAATTTAGTTAAGTGTCAAAAAAAGCAACTAGAGGCGCTGCTCTGTTTTTCATACAAAATTTGTTCGGTATATAATATCGAGTTTGGTATGCAAACTCGTACTAGTACTAGAGATATATTCACACTACTCTTTTCATTTTTAAACCTTTACACATTGTGCTTTCTATTTCTAATAGGTATATATAGGTCTATGTACTACTTTTACTATTCATTATTCTGTGGTACTACGAATTATTTCTACGAAGACCGCTCTATAACCACTTCAGAAAAAGTTTTTTTATAAACTTAATACATTTAAGAAATATCCGATACAACTTACCAAATTATCACTTTAGGGTCAGTTTTATAGGTTGATACTTTTAGCATAGAATTAAGCCATGTGATTGGATAACTACGCGCGACTTAACAAATCAATGTTCTAGATTCTATGCTAAGAGTATATCAATAATTAAATACGTTCTCTAATACTGGTCTCAAAATTTAGATATCATAATAATATCAATAAAACATCAGACATCACACTCAAGTTTATAAGCCGGAGTCTATAGTATAAATAACACTTACTAGGTATTATGTACAACAAGTGCGACCTTGCTATGACGTTCCGTAGTGTCCTTATCGACGCGGCACGTCCTTTATCGTGCCGCCAGAACACTTTTCTAAGCTAAGGGCTGCCATTCAAAGAGTACGCAGATTAGAACCTTATAAATTGAGCTATCTATTTCTAATAGATCTATGCACTACGAAGTATTTCTAAGAAGACCACTCTAAAACCACTTCATTAAAAGTGTTATTTTGGACTTATAATAAAATTACATTTAAGAAATATTCGATGTAGTCACACTAAAGTCGGTAATATATATTGATACTTTTAGCAGATAATGAAACCATTTTACTATAGATATTTAACCAATCAATGTTCTAGATTTTACGATATCGTTCTTTCTCTAATACTGGTCTCAGAATTGAGATATCATAATGATCTCAATTCAAAAAACATATTCAAGTCAACAACCGGGGTCAAAAACGTAAATAACACTTACTAGCATTATGTACAACAGGTGCGACCTCGCTAGGACGCTCCGTGGTATCCTTATCGACGCAGCACGCCCATATCATGCCGCCAGAACACAGGTCTAAGGGCTTCCCTCCAGCTAGAACGCAGGATATACTCAGCCCGCAGGAGTAGCGAGCGCCACGGTAACGACACGTTTGTGGAATCACTGGAAAAAGAAAAACAAAGGGTTAATCGTATAGAATATGTAAGTTTCAAATTTGGAAGATGGGTCGGAACTCGGAATAGATTTTTTAAAATATCTTATAGATTCTGTGCCAAAAGAGAACCGTTGTTAAATTGAATACATTTTCAGGCTTTCTTCAGATTAGCCCAGTGGGTGATCCTGGGAATGTTTGTTGTAAACATGCATACTTATATTGTTGGTAAACATGCAATTTTGTGTGCTTTCAAAAAACTCCTCAAAAACTTTCAGTACATTACCTACGGTAAAAGTATTCACGTCTTTACTGAAGGCATGACTTGATATTACATGTACAAAATAAAAATTTAATTTAACGCCATCTATGTGTTCTTACGCTAATTAACTCAGCATCTACCGATCGCTACTGCACAGATTAGATAATAATTACTACGTAAGTTTCGGTTGAATCGTCAGTTAAAGAACCGCTGTACCTATATAAAACATCGACAGCGCCCGGCATCGTCGTGGTGACTCATAGATAGATCATCAGCTAACGAGCCGCAAGGTGACTCATAGCTATTACATAACATAGCACCGATGTTTGTTGTCTACATTCAGAAACAACATTATGGCATGGAGATTCACCAGGAATGGACGGCGCACGGCTACCAGCCGCAACGGTGTTACCACCATCTACTTCATGTAGATAGAAAACACCGTCGTGCCCTGGTGTTACACCACACATTAATCATGATGCGTCACCATGATAAAGTTCATCAAATCGGTAGCTAAAGAACTTCGATACCTATATAAAGAACAAGAATTATTTTATGATGACACTGATGGAGACTTTTGTATTCATTTGTTTATGTATTAAATGCGTTGTGGAACTTCCAGAACATTTGAAGAAATTAAAAGGGTATTGCGAGGTTATTATCGGATACTTTGAAAATATTTTAAATTATTGCACCGATAATTACAGGCAAATGCTTTTAAATTGTCAGGATGAATTAAATGAAGTGAGAATTGAACAAGACCTGTTCTACGATATTAGTGTACAATAGTTTTGTAGCAAACGAGTATATTTTGCGTAACATTATGTATAAGACTTTAAAAAATACCAACAACTTTTGTATACATATAATATTGTTATTGAGGTGTTGATTATGGTGCAAATCATCATAGAAAGATGGTGAATTGATCAAACGGTCAATCCATTCAACATTGGACTAAACACCGACTTCCATTCCGCGCTAGTCAGTTTCAGTAGCAAGTTTGAGACGTTTATCGTCATATCTCTGGAGATACTTATCAGACCTGGATAAAATGTAAATGTGGCCTCTATGAAGATCTCCCCCTTTTTGGAAGTCGGTTGCAAAGAGTGTTCCGTAAGAACTACGTTCCGTCAACCACATGCAACTAGCAACAAGCCTCGGCGGCTTTATGGCCGCCGCGGCGTAGTAATCGTACACAGGTTTAGAGTACGAAATTATAACTTAATTATAACATGAAATAATGCTATGATAAATGTCAATGATCTCATTAATGGAAACCCATTATTATTACCTGTCTTATACAGGTATACACTTGATAGCAATGAATCCGGGTCACTTAAAGCATCCTATATATCTCATAAGCTAAGAATGCTAGCTTAATGAAATAAACTGTGCCTTAATAGACAATTAAACACTTCTCAAATGAAAGTAATAAAACTTCATAATGTATAATTAAACGTGCAATTATTGTACGTATATAATACTGGTATATATAATTTTTGTATCTCGGTAACGGCTCCAACAACTCGTAAATGTTGTATTGTAGAACCTCCTCATATTTTGAAGTGGTTTAAAAACACTGACACGGTATTGAAAAGTTCGGATTGCTAAAATTTTACGAGTTTTTGCATTGCTTTGCGACATCTATAAAAATGTGACGATATGTTTAGTATGTAATTAAATGGGCTGTAATTTCATTGGACAAATCGACACCGTTCTGTCACAACGTTTTGATGGTGTGCCGAAGCTCGTAACGAACGCTATATACTTAAATTGAAAACCACCCCTGGCTGACCTATGTTTAATCCGTCCAATGAGACCATTTCAATGAGCAGAAACACGACATCTCTGCTGTAAGTTTGGAAGTTGAGGAGTTGAGTATTCTGTAGATTTCAGGAGATATCTTAGCATGAAGGTAATGCTATCATGTTCTCACAATATCATTGAAGTAAGGGAAGTAATTTCGAATCGATGAGACCTATGAAAGTTGGTCTCATAGCATCATCAACTAAAAAAAACGGACAAGTGCGAGTTGTACTCGCGTACCGAGGGTTCCGTACAAACTAGGCTATAGGAAAAACATAACTTTGCAGTTCGATCCCTAGACCGATGGCTTGCACCAACCACAAATAATATGTTTGTATATAATATAATGTAATATGTATTAGTAAAAAAAAAAAAGATTCCGACGAATTGAGAACCTCGTCCTTTTTGTGAAGTAAGTTAATTAGTTTTTGTTGCAACCAAACTACGTAGTTACGTTTCCAAGATTTTTTCCTTTATTAATGTTGTTAGGACCTTGATTGACATGATTCTAGGTCAACTGGAAGTACCCTATAGGTTGCGAAATCACAAAATTATGCAAAAATATGCGACATAAACATTGGGCGTACATTTTGGTCGTGTTGACTTACAAGTTGGATTTTTTAACAGCTGAAAGCGGGTCAACGGCCTCGACCCGACTGTATGATGTAAATTTTAACTTGATACTCCTGAGAAAAAGGGTCTTGACGTATAGACAGACAGTCAGACAGAAAGACAGACGAACAAGTGGACAACAAAGTGATCATAAAAGTTTTCCTTTCGAGGTACGGTACCCTAAAAATACTATACAAAACAACACAATGCTTATTTCCAAATGCATATCACCTGTACATGTGAGCATGCATATGCATAAATTGTGCATATAATATATCATATGTGAGATCAATAGAACATCACGTATAGCACGCGAGCCAGTGAATGACCGTTTCACTTACTTTTACTCTCGACGGATTGGTCACTGATGTTCGACGGAACTCTACGAATAATGAACTCTATTTGACCGAGCAAAGCAAAGTCTCAATTTCAGCTTGGCCAAAAATGCTTTTCGTATTTCGGCTGTTTTTCTCTAAACGTCGCATTTCTTAACCCAGTCTCTTAAAATTTTTGGAGCAGGTTCGATAATGTTAAAGATTTTTTGAAAAATATCTTAAAAATAAAAAATAAATGACACAATTAAGATAGTTTAAAAACTAAAACAACCGACTTCAATACCTCGCGGGTCAATTTCAGTAGCAAGTTTGAGACGTTTATCGTCATATCTCTAGAGATACTTATCAAATCTCGATGAAATTACAATGGCACCACCTCAAAAACGTATTCAAAAAGAATCATTCGAATCGGTTCAGAATTGACGGAGTAATCGCGTAACATACACAAAAAATAAACTGGCAAGTGCAAGTCGGACTCGCACTCGTAGGGTTCCGTAACACAGTAGAGTATTCTATCACTATGATTTTTCGCAAATACAAAAATAACTTTGTTTTTCATAGTGTTCGTATAAAAAACAAAGTTATATTTGCGGTCGCTATATCTCAAAAACTGCTGACTGTATCTCGTTCAAACCAAGTTTCGTTGTTTTTAAGTTTTTATTGAGATATAGATCTCAATTTGTGTGAGACAAATGAGTGAGTCGTGATTATCAATAAAGTTGATTATTGAAAACAGGAATAAAACAACATTTTCTGAAAATGACTCCTAGCTAGATCGATTTATCGCCCCCCAAAACCACTGTATACTAAATTTTATTTAATCGTTGGAGCCGCTTCCGGGATTCAGATTAAGGTAAAGACGATAGCGCCATCTTTGATGCTAGCTAGATGACACGGCGCTATCGTAAAAAACGTTTTTTTAACTTTTCTTTAATTTTTAACTTTGTTCTGTTCTTAGTATTTGTTGTTATAGCGGCAACAGAAATACATTACCTGTGAAAATTTCAACCGTCCAACTAACACGGTTCATGAGATACAGCCTGGTGACAGACGGACAGACAGACACACAGACAGACAGACAGACAGATAGACATACAGACAGACGGACAGCGGAGTCTCAGTAATAGGGTTCCGTTGGTACCCTTTGGGTTCGGAACCCTAAAAATGACTAGCAGGGAATTCGAAGTAGGTTTTGTTAGCGTTTTAACGATTTTAATTTAAACAGCTGGACCAATTTAGCTGAAATTTTGCGCACGGATACCCAGTATTGTGGATTAGATCATCATCAGTCCCAACATGTCGACAAATTTAATGATAAATTAAATGTTATTATTAATAACTTTAGGATATTTTTAAGTTTTCATAATTAGTTTAACCCTTGTTATAGCTTAGTTACTAAATAGTTAGCGTTTTGGCAATGTTAGCTTACTATTCTGAAATAAATAAATAAATAGGATACTTTTTAACGCGGGCGAAGCCGCAGGGCATAGCTAGTATATACTATATGTGTATCAAATGTCATCCAAATATATTCAGTCGTTTTTGCGGGATTATGTTAGAAACATTCAAATTTTCACACGTTTATTAACTAGCGACACGCCCCGGCTTCGCACGGGTAGAGAATATATGCCTACATTTTTTTCATGGGCTTGTTGCGTCGACTATGAATTAATATTTTCAACAATCATCGTCATATTTCAACCAATTTAAAGAAAACTTTAACAAGTAATACCTACCTCTCATGAATCACTTTGTCTATTGGTGAAAAACGCTTAAAAATCCGTTGAGTAGTTTTTGAGTTTATTGCGAACAGACAGACAGACACAGCAGGGTATTTCGTTTTTAACCGACTTCACAAAAAAGGAGGAGGTTCTCAATTCGTCGATTTTTTTTTAATGTACTTATGTTCACCGATTACTCGAAGATGCCTGAACCGATTTGTAAAACTATTTTTTGTTTCAAAGGGTATGGCGATGAATTTGTATACAACATGATACTAGGTGGTACCATTTAGATTGCATCGAGATATATACAGTATCTTTAGAGATATGAAGATAAACACCTCAAACTTAGTATTGAAATTGACTAGCGCGACGTCGAAGTAGGTTCTTTTAGATTTTAAACGATCTTAAATTAAGTCACTACATATATTTGTAGTTATAGAATCCGGTTGTCAAGTACTCGTCGTACAATAATGATTTTAATCTTGTTTTATCGTAAGTACAATTACGTGACGATTTGAGATAGGGTCTAAGTTTCACCATAATGAAAGTCTAGGTCCAAAGTTCAGATATGCTGTGATGAATACATAATATCCTCACTGTTTTAGAAAGTTACAATACCCGTATAATGGTAGATATGATATTATAAAACATGTCAATATGTTTACCCGTGACTGTAAAGGCGTTCCAAATTGTCTATTTAAAGTAAACGATTACGTCTTACATAATTTGTTTGTTTTTTACGATTTAACCCAAAATATACTAAACCGATTTCAAAAATTCTTTTACTAATGGAAAGCTTCATTATCAGTAAGTATTATGCTACTCGCTGATAATATATTTTTCAGCACATTTTCTCAAAAAATGCATTTACGAAGCCTGTATACATTGTTCGATAGTTAAAAATTATGCATCATACAACTGAGGGTGCGGTAACTACTTACCGCAGGCACCGCGCGTGTTCTTTACTTTTTTAATTTACGTAAAACCTACATAAGAATTTCACCAAAGAGTTTCATATTGCGCAAGTAAATAAGCTGAATGTTAGAACCTCCTTGAAAGCGCTTTTGCATCATACATTACTTTTGTCTCACTTAAATACTAAAGAGTAAATGAGACGAAAGTTGTAGTTCTAATTTTTAATACACGTGGCGCCATTTGCAAATTCTCGCCATTTTCATATAAGAAACGTCAAAGATTGTTTCGACTTTTTGATTATTTAATTAATGTTTTTTTTATTACTAATTTATTTTTTATTGGTAAAATTCGTCTCGGGCTTAGATTCGTCTACTCGTTTATAAACACCAACTTACCGCACTAGTCATCAATAATATCATAAATAACTATTATCCTTGTATTCTCAAGGGAACGGGTACTACGCGGGTGAAACCGCGAGGCGCTGCAAGTATTATATTTGTAAGTATTTTTCAAAAGGTATCAATTATAGCTATTTAGCTAATATAATTAAGATAGTTTAAAAACAAAAACAACCGACTTCCATGCCCCGTGAGTTAGTTTCAGTAGCAAGTTTGAGACGTTTATCGTCATATCTCTGAAGATACTTATCAGATCTCGATGAAATTACAATGGGACTACCTCGGAAACGTACTCTACCGATTACAAAATGAATCATTCGAATCGGTTCACAATTGACGGAGTAATCGCGTAACATACAGACAAAATAAACATACAGACGAATTGAGAACCTCCTTCTTTTTGGAAGTCGGTTGAAAAATAAAATGCGTTTAGCCTACATTGCGGTAGAATAAACGCACCGCAACGCCGTGTGCACGCACCGCAAGGCAAATCTGCTGCCTTGCGCGTTATTACAACTTTTAACAACAATACTTCAGAAACTTTTATACCAGGTTCAGACCAGGCGATTTTTATTGTTCAATTTCCTAGGGATATATATATAGTACGATACAAGTCTCAACATAAAATCAATCAATCAATTGATTTATTGATAATACAGGTATATGAATACAAGATGTTCGTTTTCATAAATTATTAAGAAAGTCCTCTGTACTACCATATAGACATTCACTAATATGTTTTTTAATTCATTATAATAGTCATAAGAATAATAAAAATACAATTGAACATTAATTATAAAATTTCAAAAATACAATTAAATATATTATTTAGCTAAAAATGTCAGATAATTAATACACACTACATAATAGTTGTAAAATTAAATTATCCGATAAAATCAATGTCAATTTATGAAAATAGTTAACAATTAATGTAACTTAAAATTTATTTTTATTTTAATTCAATAGATACTTTTATCGAGTCAATCGCGCTTGATTTGCCATTAAATTGCTAAATTCTAAACCTTATTATCGCTCTATAATTCCAGCCTAAATGTTCTTTCAAGACAAATAATTGAGTAACGAGGCGAGTACTTTTGATCGGTACCTACTCAGTATCGATACTAAAAGTACATGGCACCGAAAGAAAAGTACATCCCTAGGAACTTTAATAACAAAATTCGCCTGTTATGAACTCGGCATTATCTATATTTCGCAAGTTCGCAATTTGTGAGCACAAGAACGGTAGTACTAGTAACCACTTCGTTTATATGCTAGTGTTTGATCACCATCTCACCTGTTGGTAAGCGATGATTACGTAGTAACTATTATATAATCTGTGACGCTAGGCCTAAAATACTCTTAAGCCCTTGCCGGCTGTGTGGTGCCGGAACACCGTAAGGTTATGGCGGTAGATGAAAATCTACCTTTTGAATAATCCTTAATGGTAGTAAGCCACTTTTTGGTAGCAAGTCAGGCGGAACATCGATACAATATGCTCCTACTACCTTTGGATATATATATTAGTAGTATGAATCAATGAAGTAGTGATGACACTGATGACCCGTTATCACTTAATGCAATTAAATAGTAAAATGGTAAAATAATAATTAATTTTAAAAAGCCTCAAAATGAGGACAGGAAACAACTTTTTGCTTGAGTTCGTCGAAGTTATTACAAAAATTACTTATTGTTTCATTTAATTAGAATCAGACTAATTATTAGTAAAATTGTAACACAACCTAGAAATTGCAAATTAGGTTACTTTGCAGCGGAAAGAAACCTTGACTTTTTTTTTTAGTTTTATTATGGCTCCACACGATTAGTGTATTTAGCCAGTGTCAAGTATTGGAATTCTTAAAGTTTTTATGAAATTAAGTCGTAGAGATGGGACAAAATCACATTTCAAGTCAGTTTTCAAGTAAAAGTCTAGTCTTAGTCATATCATCAGTAAAGATGTGGAGTTTACTGCAGATTTTCAGTGGAATTTTGGTGGGAACGCCAACAACATTGTGCTGTTTCCCTCCTTACACTAGTGTAGGGAGGGAAACAGCACAATGGGAAACAACACACATTCGACAGCACTCAATAGTTAATAATCCACATTTATTACACATTAACTCAAGGAAGAACACAAGTTTTGGGAAAAAATACAATGAGATCACACACACTTTTCCAAATTCCCGCCAAAACTCCTCAAAACCTTGACTTGCTTGCGTTCTTCCTTTTTCAAATTTTGAAAGAACTACTTCTATTTACAAAGTTTTTTCAAAAATTGAAATAAAAAAAGTAATTTTAAAGAATATTAGCTCAAAAAGTTTGAATCAACTTTCTTGCTTTACCAAAAAGGTTCATTACAAACTTCTTGTCTTGATACACGTTTAGTATATCTATGGAATCTTTTTGATAATAATTTTTCTGGTAACCTTTACATCGGTAATCTTAACCTACTTGTTATCTTCATTTTTGACCGTTTTTTTCCGAGTGTCTCTCTTTAAGTATATTTTCCTTTTTATGTGTATTATCTATATCACTGGAATCCAACTAAATTTTAAATGCGAAATGCTTTGTAAAGAGTTCAAATGTTGACAACGAAACAAGTGCATCTGGTTTTAATCATCTAGATTATTCTAGATGCTGTATATACTAGGTTGGTGAGTGTAAATCAACTTCGACTTTATCACGTGAGTAGTTTACCGGTTAAATAGTAATAATAAGTGTAGAGTATGGATAGATCTTTGTTACTCCTTAAAGCAAAAATTGGATGAACTGAATGAAATTTGGCGTACGGATACTTAATAACTTAAATTGACACATAGGATACTTTTAAATGCGGGCGAAGCCGGGTGCAACTAGTCTAATATAATAATTTAGATAAGTAGCTAATTATTGTTTGTGTCAAAGAGAAAAGCTCAGGCGCTAGAATATCTCAAACTAGATTCTGTATCTAGATCCCACAAAATGCTCTATGATTCATTTATCTTAAAGATGGATGGATAAATAGGTTATGCTCAGGATGTTCTTTTTAACCGACTTCCCAAAAAAGGAGCAGGTTCTCAATTCGTCGAATCTTTTTTTTTAATGTATGTTCACCGATTACTCCAAGATGCCTGAACTGATTTTGAAAATTATTTTTTTGTTTCAAAGGGTACCTTCCCCAAGTAGTCTCATTTAAATTTTAACGAAATCGGTTGAGCCGTTTTTAATATATCAACATTTGTATTACGATGCATTTATATACCTCGACAACATGCTACTAACTACAGGCTACTTTGACTAGCGCGACGTTTGAAGTCAGTTTTTTTAGTTTTTTAAAGGATCTTTAATTATTATCAATGCGTGATATTTTCAGAAACGTCGTAACAAAAATATAAGTCGGATACTTCTCTACTAATCAGCTGTACATAAGACATCAATGAGCTCGCGTGATTGCAGTCTGTGGCGCGTTGAACTCTTTTGAACAGTATTTATAATCTGAATAGTATGACTGTAACACGGAGAATAGACTAGTTATGGACTGTAATTATTTAGTAGAAATGAAAAGAAACAAAACAAGAAGTTTTGGCGGGAACGTGAAAAAGTGTGTGTGCTCTTATTGTATTTTTTTTTTCCATGAAACTTATAGTCTTCTGCGAGTGGATGTGTAATGAATGTGGATTATACCATTATATACCGGTAAATGTGTGTGAGTGTAGGAAAACGACCCAATTTTAAAAACATGCTATTTGCGGTATCACCAAAATTCCACCGAAAATCTTCAGAAAAGTCCACATCTTTACTGATATATGAGGTTATGACTTGGACTAGACTATGATTTCAATTTGACCTGAAATCTGACTTCCACCCATCTTTATGACTTGAATTCACAAAAACTGATAATACCTACTTGAAAATTGTAAGTAGTTTTTATCGTAATTACTTTATTAACCGTCTTAAAAATAATGTTTTTTCTATTCGACCGTATATATAATCTTTTTATGTTTGTTCGCGGATGACTTTGTCGTTTATAAACCGACTTTGATGATTGATTCTTTTTTGAGAGATTTTATTGAGAGAGATGGGATATGACGTCAGCAAGCGCTCCGCGCTCAAGATCCTGAAGAAGGTTTCCGGACAAAGATGAACTAATTATCTATATATTACGTAAATTTATAATATTGTTATAATTTCTGTTCTTTTTGTCTTCACCTTGGTCTTGGTATTTTATGAACAAATAACCAATTTTAGTAATTAAGAAATATGAAATACGACAGAATACTTACTCTTCCCCAGTAAATCCATAATGGAGTCATCTTCTTGCGACGAACTGTATCCACTGTTATACGGTTTCCTCCTTCCCAAAGCGTCTAACAATAAAATGTCTTTTTCCTGCCCATTGGCAGGCCTTCTTCTATCCGACACATCGTCCTCTTTTAACTCTAAATCGTCTTGCAAAGTCAAAACATCATTGCTCTCACAAACGATAAAATTAAAAAAACAAAACAATAAAATAAATGTCACTGTCATGTCACTTCTTCTTCTAATTTTAAAATTGTTCTTGACTCTCCCGCCATCGGTTGCGTTCCGTTCACACATTTCACTTTTTAAATTTTACTTTTTTCACACATTTTTTTTGTGAGTCGCAGGTCTTTACGCGGGAAGTTTGGCTTCGCAAGTAAACGCGACTGTACCGCGGGACGTTCCTTTTCACTTTGGTTGAAGTTTACATTTTCTTGTCGAACGTGAGTCATAAGGTTAGGTAATTGAGCTTATTACGATAACAGCTGTTTATCTGCAAATAAATTGTATAATCGATTATGTTTTCGGTTTTGAGTGAAAGTGTTATTTAGGAGCGACGTATTTTAACCTGTAGCGTTAGCTTAAACCTACGCTACGGATGCTTTATTCGGATATTTATTGATGCTATAATCATACGTAATTAAAAAATGTAATATGCCTTTTAGTGTATAATTTAAGAAGTAAACAGTCTGTTTATATACTCTTTGAAAATGTTTGTTTAGTTTTTGTTAAAAATATATATAAAGCTTTATTTTAGTTCTTGTTCAATCAATAGGTCATCAATCATCATTAATCGTAAATTTAAAGTAATAATGTAATTTTTTAATGTATTCTAAATGTGCATGGCAAATAAAAAATGGGTCGTATATAAGTAGCGTAAAAGTAAGTTAAATGTTCTTTCTATTCGTCAATTTAAGAGAATTAATTCGATTAATAGATTTATACGACTAAACATTTTGATACTTTGTAAGGTAAATATTAAAAATACTTAATTACCTAAAACTGTCATAGCTTTTAAATAATATCAAATTAATCAACGATTCTTTTTGGATTTTTTAATATTTGCGTAAAATAGAACGTCATTTCAATAATAAAGTAACAGAGCAAAAATTTCCATTCAACTTTCAAATATCGGGAATCCTATCAATTCAAGTTTATTTTCCCTATGATGGCTATAATTATATAACCGGCCTGTTGACTGTACAGATGCTTTAATTCACTCTAAAGTATCAAGATTAAGTGGTCACACTTGAGTCGTAAGGCGCCAACTTTCGCTTCTGCTTTCCAAAACCCGACCATAGATTGAACAACGACTTAAGTTATCAAATAGTCATAAGAATTTTGGACCTTAATTTATAATATTTTAATGTCTATATTACTGTGTATTATTAGAGGTATATATTTTAAAAAGTAATTCTAATTTAAATATTACGCTGACTTATGAAAATGATACTTGTGCTAATGTTTTTAGAGTTTCATTTTGATTGCGTGTCGTGTGGTCAGTAATTTTATCAAATGGACGGGTCTGCTTTCTTCGCTAATGACATATTGTAAGGTTAATTTCTGAGTAATGGAGGAAATGTAGCATTAAATCTGCGACTAATACGATTTTGATAGGTCTTCCGAGTTTGAAAGACGACGGATTTTATGATATAACTGACTTTTTACGTAGAAGGCGGAGGTTTCACACAATTACGTGTTCTTTTGTTTATGTTTTCATTTTTGCGAGTTGCGAAAATGCTGATTATGTAAAGTAAGTAGTTTTAGTAGTTTCTTAGGATGTTTAATGTAGCTCGAGAGAGGGTTTGGGGAAATTATGCAATGGATTTAAAGTTTCAGTATTTTTGAAGTGAAAACTTCTTTAGCGGCGTTGTGCACTTTTCTTGGGATGGTTAAAAAATGTTAAACTCACGTCAGAGTCACGTCTCCTGATCGTAAGACGGAGCGCAGGGCGCTTACGCGAGGTGTCATTCCAAAATATTAAAAAATGACGTGTTCAAGTTTTCACTTCTGCCGACACTCCCGGAGTGCAACCCGTCGTTTTTTTTTCTGACAGATAGGTGCTTGAACGCTATTACACCTGATATTAAGATACGATATGGTCTAAAAGCCTCAATCGTGCTTCTCTGAGAGAAGAAATGGAACACGGAAGTGAGACGAGGCGTGGGACTTGATCCACTAAACACATCTATCCTGAACCATCTTCGATGTTTGCTGGCACCGAATATCATGCCGGAACTTGGCAAACTGATTGGTGACATGTCTTTGTCGGGTGGGTGGTTTGATACATAGCACAAGAATACTACCAGTGTTCACCCATTTAGCACGAATCAGAGGTCACCTTTGCCAAAAATATAAAATGTAGGTCACCAAAAAAAAACTAGGTTCTATCTCTCACGCCGCTACCAAACAGATCGTGAAAACATAATTATACATGCGCAAGCGCATCTGTTTTGTAACTGTCTTTTCAACTTTTGCAACTGATTGTTCATGAGAACCGGACATCTGACGTATGTATGAGTTGTATGACAATGGAAGATGTTGCAAAATGTGGACTCGACGAGCGTGTCTTGTAAAATGTTATTTACAACTTCCGGAGGGTTGCGGAAAACTTTCAATGTGTTCGCAATTTATTGTCTTCATAATAAGATGTTGACCTAGAATTTTGAATTTGGAAATTGAGTGTTTGAAAATATAACTTTTGAGTGAGAAAAAATTGAGTGTTTGAATAAAAATTGTCTGAAGTACTGAAACATCCACTGGGTTGCGGGTGCTCGTAATAGTACGGTTGGCAACCCTACATTAATCAGGGGAATTAAACATGTGTTTAAAGTGTGACGTTCGACGTCTAGATGAAAGCTGATTGGCTCAATACCTTTGTTTTTTTTTGTAAATTCAAAGCAATAAGTTATGTTTCTGTTATATCTATAATATTTTTATTGAATATGATCTATTTAATGTAATTTGACGAGTGTAAGTGCAAATTTTTAATTTGCCCATATACTGAATAAATGCTTTGACTTTGACTTTGACTTTGACTATAGAACACTTATGTCTTAGTTCCATGCGTTTTTAGTGCTTTTTATTTTTTTGCTGATCTTGTTCTGAAATTGAAATAAGAATGTCGAGGCATAAGAGTCCGTATGCCACTGAAACCTAAACGTGGGGGCTGTCTTCGGTCAAACCTTGCTTTTGATACAGAATTTCGAAGTTTGGAAATGTAAGCAAAAATTTTGCTGGAAAATGGCTAGATTTAGAGGCTCAAGTAAGAAAATCTGTCGCCAAACATCTTATGTGTTCCGGCAGCTATCCTTGAGAGCCAGTTCCCATTTTAGGCCTAGCGTGCTTACCATCTTCAACCGCATCATAACTTACCAATAGGTGAGATAGTGGTTAAACGCTATCCTATAAGATATAAAAAATAATTATTTAAAATTGAAAAGTAAGTAAATATTTGTATTCAAGGTTTATTGCAAACAGATCATCGACGGCCGTCTTATTGTCCGTTATATATTATCTGAGTGGTACCGAACATATTGCGGAATTCTGTAAACTGATTGGCGTAATGTCTTTTTACGGAGATTCAAAGTCGACCACCAGATAACAAGCTTTTAGCTTTTACCAGCCAGAGCTCACGTGTAGAATGAATTTAGCCTACGGACTGTGATGGATAAATCTAGTCTGGGTAAACCCTTTCGTGGATGGCAAGGACTCTAATGACGTCATAGCTCAATTTTTTTTTCTATAGCGAATTCGTAATTTACACGATCTACCCCAAAATCCAAAGTTTGAGAAATGATTCAGAGTTTCCTTCCAGCAACTTCTACCAACTTAACCGAGTAACTAATTAACAATATTGAAATTAATTACACAAATTGACAATAGCAACGAAACGCATTAATAATTAGTATTTTATTCATTACCAACGATTCATTTATACTTTCGTAATCAATTGTTTTGTAACGCAACGATGCAAATGGCGCGAACCAAATTTCACGATGGTTTCGCTGCGCGCGCAACGAAAGTGAAAATGGCGGGAACGATGTGCTGTCAAACTGTTACGTTCCGTTTTACTCTCGGTTTCAGTTTTCATTGATGTTATTTTTTATTTGTACCTATTGGCTTTCCAAGTTTTCACAAACTAAAGATTTTGTAAGTTTTTATTAGTAAAGGGCAAAAAAGGATTGCTGGATGGTAAGTAAAGAAAAATAATAGCAATATTACATAGAATTTATCTACCTACATTAATTTACTTACTCTATCACGAATAAACGCAGATTGATAACATTTTTGATTCAATACAATACAATACAATACAATACAATACAGTGTACCACTAAAAGCAGATTTGTCATAGGTCATTAGGTCGTCTACCTCCTCTTTACATAGTTTCTAGTAGCAGCGAGTGTGTCACTCTTATACAACTAAAATATTGGTAGTTTTGGCGGGAACCCGAAAAAGTGTGTGTGCTCTACGGTCTACGGTGAGCTCTCATTGTATATTTGGCTGTGGTTTATTATTCATATGCTCAGTTTACTTCTGAAAATATATTTTAATTCCAAAGAAAATTAGCAGAAAATATTGCTCTTTGAAGCAATGCAACAATTTATTTTTACCAACAATTTATAGCATCGTAGCATACGTAGCAAGGCTACGACTGGGCTGATTTAGTTAAAATAACAGCGTTCGTTCGTTCGTTTATTCACGTGCGGGGCCTACAAAAGTTGACCAACTAGTTGCTAAGTCTAGTACACTACTACTACTACTACTAGGTGGAACAAAAAGTTCCACCTACCCATTATCAAGGCTACAAGATGTCTACATGTCCTACGGACAACCATACGAAATTTATTCACATTATGCGCACTCGCGTAGCAATCAGACATATATTTTTTTTATATTTTCTGAAGGTATTGCAACTACTTGAAACTACAAATGCTCCCTACCTAAACCACCTTGATTTAAATTTCTAGAAATTATATTTTGTAAATAAATGCCAGAGAAGTTAAACAGTTTTATAAATATTTTCAAACGTTACAAAATGCATGGTTTGCCAGTACGTATGTATATTTATATTTGTATTATATTTATCAGTATTTATATTTTTAGTAGGTAAATCTTAAAATATTTATCTTCTATAAAAAAGTATTTGTATTTGCCATGCACACTATTATTATGTTAGTAGGATCAAAATATTATTCAGCCACACGATTATTCAGTCAGTTATAAAAAAAAAGATAAAATCGGATCTATCATTTTTTGAAAATTACGCGTTATTTGAAAGAATATAAATAGCTCTATTTCTATCTCTAGCTTACATGTTATCTTTTTGAAGTTATATCAATAATTTTGTAATATTATTCAATTCATATCATGTAGGTTTAATTTCAAAACTCTAATCTACTCACCAAATAAAAAAAAATAATAAAACTCAAATATGAAATTGGAACGTAAAAATAATCTGATCGTATTTTTTATTTAACGCGTGATGTTTTGACGCGTGCTATAGTTTTTAGCAGCGGCACGGCACTGTTTCTGCGAAACTAAACATTCAGCCGGTCGGTGTGGGGCACCGAACATTTTACTTTCATCGCGATTTAAATTCTGATTTTTATCATCGCATAAAGATGCTTAGATTTATAGGTTAATGTCGTGTGATGTGTGCTAACTGCGCATAAAATAACTATACATTATGTAATCGTTTTGACTGTTAGCTATTTGTTGAGTTTTATTTATTTACAACTCAAGAATTTTCAAAAGATAATTTAGGAAGTATCTTTTAAATAACGTTTGTTTTAGCAAGTATGTGCAATATCTTAGTTGTATGTGAAATATAGCAATTCTCTTTACTTTTATTAGGTAACTTTCTGGTGACTAATAATGTTGTGATTTTTTTTTTTTTTAAATATCTCGCAGGCTAGCGTTTATCAACTATTTTGCCTGATGTCAATCAATTATGTGGTCGCCTGGTCGAGGATAGTAAACATGGTGCTCCCAGGACGCCGTAGGGTTATGGCGGCAAATTTTCTCCTTGATGGTGGCTACTTTTTTGGTAGCAAGTCAGGCGAAACATCGATTTAATGCTCCTACCACCTGTGGGTGAACTTGGTTTCCAGCTAAAATCCTAGCATGGAGCTAGGATTTTAGCCGGCAACCTGCTGATTAGAATTCAAGCCATCTATCCTTTACGCCAATGGGCCGGCATTGCCATATATACGTCGATGTATATGTACTACGTACCAGATGACGCGTCGCGAACTAGCTCTACGTTCAAATAAAAAACAGTGCTGAATCTACATTTCGCTTAGTTTAGCGTAAGTATACTCTTCACGCCCGATTGCGCGCCGCTCGGCACGTAAGTCAGTTTATGATGGGCGCCTCTGGCTTACATGTACCTCGATGCAAATATACGACCTCTTTCATAGAATAATTGTAAGTAAAAGTCTAAATAAAATTCAAATGCATCAGTTGTTTAAGTACAGAATCATGTACAGAATAATGAATAGTACCAAATAAGCGTCATGACAAATCTGCGGCAAAAATCGTACTAGAAAATAGTTTAAAAATAAAAAGCATAGTCGATGATAAAAAGAGATAAAATAATATATCAAAACCGCAATGCACTTTCGTGACGTATTTTTTTCTACAGATAAAAAATGTTGACGGTCCCATCTGGCGTCAGAGAGAGGCGAGAGCCGGTGGAAAGCTACCTCCGGTTTTACTTTTTAATTTTTATATTTAGAACATGACACCCGCGTCAATGCAACCAGTACTTGAAGTGGATTAGAACGCTATTAGCATTAATTATTACCTGGGGCCTTATTCAGTATGACCATTTTAAAGTCTTACCGTGCCGTGTTACGTTATCTCCGCGTTATGGTATTCTCTATGCCAATTAAAATGCGATAGGGTAAGGTCATGAGCGCGTTTTAGGCTATCAAAATATCGTGCCATATGAGGACGTGTAACGCGCGCGTTTTGTATTATTTACCTATCGTGTGGCATAAAGAATACAATTTTTCAATAACGTTACGTGGCGCGTTAAGGAACGCATTACCTCATTGGTCATACTGAATAAGGCCCCTGCTATTTATTGAGTAGCAGTTACATGTCACGTTACTGATATTGAGTTATCAGTTGCTGTGATAGACTGATGGTATCCTTTTCTTACTTTTTAATGGTACGTTATATATTTTGTGAAAATATGCAAGCACTAGCAGCCCGCCCCGGCTTCGCACAGGTGAAATTGATATACATAATATTGGACGGCCCGTTGGCGTAAAGGATAGTTACATACCTTGACTTCTGACCCGACGGTCGCCGGTTATTATCCTAGCTATATACCAATTGATTTTCTCAAGTTTCTATGTGCATTCATGAATCATATCAATCAATCATTCACAGGTAGTGCGATCATTAAATCGATGTTCTGCCTGACTTGCTACCAAAAAGTAGCTTACCACCATTAGTGAAAAAATCTGCCGCCATAACTTTACGGTGTTCCGGCAGCACAGCGCTCGGGAGTCTTTCCATTCTAGGCCTAGCGTGTTCGCCATCCTTGACCATCATTATCAAAACCAAAGTCATATGAATTATGCGAAAGTCAGTTTGTATATTTGTTGTTTGGAACTTCTTCACGGTCAAACGGCTGGACAGAGGCTGGACTTAGCAGAAATTTCGGACAGAGATAAGCAGTACTTATTATGGAATAAGACCATATGATACTTTTAAACGCGGGTGAAGCCGCGGGACTCATCTAGTTTTATACGATAGATCAAACCATATTTTCATCAAATTGATTTATATAGGTTGGGATCTACAGAAATAGCTAAGCTAATAATGGTTACGCAGTAACTATGGTCTAATCTGTGGTTTCACTGAAAATATTTTATTATTTTTCGAGACGCATCATCTTGAATCTGTGAAATAAAAATTATTGATTTAAATTATATACATACTGTAAAGGACAATTGAATCTATGATATGTGTCCAAGGTAATTACCTTATTTTGATAAGCATTAATACAGTATTGTAGAAAATAGCATTGGAAGTTATGTAATGTTTTTTTATTGAAAAATTAAAGATTAAAATGATTACTGTGAGTCAACCTTAAGAGATAGACATATGCTAACGCGGGCTTTTTTATAGGTCTTATTAAGTTCTATAAATATTCCTTACACACATTTCTTATATCTATTTCCGTTTAGGCAGCATCGCGTAAAAACGTGTTTTCTCGACCGTTTTATTGTCGACTTAGGTTGCAAAATAGGTCTCCGCGAATGTACCTATGATTTAAATCGTATTATATATAGCCTATTTTCATTCTGAAAGTCCATACTATATATTAGTGAAAGAATTTTTAAAATCGGTTCAGTAGTTTTTGAGCCAAATCAATACATACATCCATACAAAAATCCAAACATACAAATATACATATGCTCTCTCTTTATAATATTAGTATAGATTAAATACTTAAACAATGGAAGTGTAAAAATAACTAGACAATTTTAATATTTAAAAAAAATATAAATTGACTATTAATAAAATTGAGCCATATTTAACAGGATAAAACACTCAAAATTACGCAATTATAAAGTATTTGCTATCATAACCAATTATAGATTTGTGAGTTTTTTGTTTGTTTCCCCTTCACGACTACTCGTTAGGACCAATTGGGCCAAAATTATAGGGAATATGACATTATTGTGACACTGTATAGCGCGAGCAAAGCTGCAAGAGACAAGACACAATTTTTAACCAACTTCACAAATAAGGAGGAGGTTCTCAATTCGTCTGTATTTTTTATATTTGTTACCTCAGGACTCCGTCAATTCGAAAAATTATTTTTTGTTTGAGAGAATATGCTTCCCATTTAGTCTTATTGTAATTTTTATCGAGATCTGATAAGTACTGAAAATGACTAGCCCTGCATTGGAAGTCGGCTTTTTTCTTTTTATAAACAATCTTAAATTATTAAAATACGTAATTTAGCATAGTGAAAACTGTTCTTATATCAATTTCAATTGATGGAAACTTAAAATGACTTTGTAATGACCAGTCCAGCTTTCCAAGAAACATCCGGCATTTTAAGCACGAACGATGCGCAGTCTTCCTAGATAGGTAATCACCTATTTACACCAACACACAATTTATCTTTACTATGTAAGTACTATACATACTGTTGTGTAGAGTGTAGGTAGACCATTAGATAGTATGTAGATAATATATCTGCATTTTTAATCAACTTCAAAAAAGGAGGTTTCTCAATTCGACCGTATATATCTTCTTCATCATTATATATATATAATTCTACTGTACGTGTGTATGTCACTGAACTCCTCCTAAACGGCTGGACCTATTTAGATGAATGTTGGTGTGTATGTTTGAGTTAGTCTATAGATGGTTTAGATTCACAATTATACCCGATAGGTGGCGCTGCGATCGGGCAGGACAACATCTGCCGGATCCGCTAGTCTATATCTATACTAATATTATAAAGAGAGAACATTTGTATTTTTGTATGTTTGTAATGATTTGGCTCAAAAACTACTGAACAGATTTAAAAAATTCTTTCACTAATACATAGAATGGACTTTCGGAATGAAAATAGGCTATATGTTATCCCGTTTAAATCAAAGGTACATTCGTGGAGACCTAATTTGCAACCTAAGTCGGCAAATAAACGGTCGAAAAAACACGTTTCTTACGAACGCTGCTTAATTGAAAATAGATAGAAGAATATTTTCTATGCAAGAGTTGTACAACTTAATAAGACCTACACAAAAATCCGCAACAGCATATGTCTATCTCTGAAGGTTGACTCACAGTAACCATTTTAATCTTAAAATTTTTGTTAAAAAATATTACATAACTTCCAAGGCTATTTTCAAGTATATAGTATTAATCCTTATCCAAATAATTACGTTAATTAGCTTGGCCACATATTATAGATTAAAATTGTCGTTTACAGTATATAATTCGAATGAAAACTCTAGAAGATATCACGAATTTCCCATACACGCTGCAAAATTAATAAAATATTTGCAGTGAAACCACAGATTAGGTCATAGTTACTACGAAAATATTATTATAAGCTTAGATATGCTGTAGATCCCCACCGATCACAATCAATTTGAAGTCAATATAGTATAATAATATGATCTATAGTATAAAATAATAATAATAATGATCTATATATATAATATAATAATTTAAACCACCCCGACTGATCTATGTATAATCTTTTCATTAAAAGCATTCCAATGACTCTAAACACGACATTTAAAATCTGAGCTGTAAGTTGGTGAGGATTTGAGTATTCTGTAGAGTCCAGGAGATGTCCCAGCATCAGGTCAATGCTTCCATGTTCTTACAATATCGTTGAAGAAGAAGATTTTCGAACTGATCAGACCTATGAAAGTTGATTTCATAGCGCAATTAACTAGAAAAAAGCTCATAGTTTTATAACGATAGAACGAATTTTCATGAATCAAAGCTAAGAAAACTCTCGATGAAGACATCTATCAAACAAATAAATAATAGTTAAAAAACTAAAAAAAATACGCTTTTATAGAAAATCCAACTAAAAAATAGAAAATAAATTTTAATAAATTTGAATTAAAAATAGTGTAAGAAAAAATGATTTTATTGTAAAAAAAAGCGTGGGGTGCATGGTATCAATAGTTCCAAATATTTTATGAACAGATATGACTAGAAGGGTTATTTTGATAATATCCTGAAAAGCACCCCACTACATTTTGCGTCGGGGCACGCCGTAAGGTTACGGCGGCAGATCTTCTCCTTGGAGGTAAGCTACTTTTTGGTAGATTTAATGATCCCACTACCACTGTACGAAAACTCATGATTCATGAATGCACATAAAACTTTCATTGGTGGGTATATAGCTAGGATTAGAACCAACGACCGTCGGGTCAGAATCAGGGTAACTATCCTTTACGCCAAAAGGGCCGTCCAATATCACTACGTAAGTAAGTATAAAACAAAGTCCATCACTGCGTCTGTCTGTCTGATCGCAATAATCTCAATAGCTACTGAACGGATTATCATGCGGTTTTCACCAATAGCCAGAGTGTTTATGAGGAAGGTTTATGTGCATAATTCGTTAAGGTTTTGTGTAAATTGGATGAAATATGACGATGATTGTTAAATATGTTCATATTTTATATTCGATGCAACAAACTGATGCAAATTTTGTAGGCATATATATATGTTCTACCCGTGCGAAGCCGGGGCGGGCTGCTAGTATATATATATAGATAATATTTTAATGTTTGTTCGCTGATAACTTCGTCGTTTATTGATTTTGATGATTATTTTTTTGTTGGAAAGGGGATATTCCAAGAGTGGTACCATAGAACTTTCATCGAGATCTGATAAGCATCTCCAGAGATATGGAGATAAACAGATAAACATCTCAAACTTGGTACTGAAAATTAATAACGCGGCATTTAAAGTTCTTTTAGTTTTTTAAACGATCTTATTAAACTATCTTATTCGGATAATAGTAGCACCAGTGTTCTACTGAGTTAAAACATCGGATCGTCGGTTCTCTAAATCAAACTTTTTATAATAATGTAGAGATAGATTGTCATGTAGATATATATACATAGTTCCATCATTGCGGCTAAACGATTTTACCAATAGCCAATATATAATTCAAATACGTATACATTACAAACGCTTTTTGTACCCATGATAATAATATCAACTCACGCAAGCTCGATAATGCGACTTCTGTTTGAAGATATTGTCCATGATCTCGAATCATTTGTTTTCATGCGAAATGCTCAGAATACAGAAAAAACTAGAAACCGCCTTCAACCGTAATTTCAAGCGACGACGCTCTGTGTCTAAAAATCGATCCGATAATTAAGATAGTTTATAAACTAAAACAACCGACTTCCATGCCGCGCGAGTCAGTTTCAGCAGCAAGTTTGAGACGTTTATCGTCATATCTCTTGAGATACTTATCATATCTCGATGAAATTATAATGGGAATACCTTGAAAATGTATACTACCAATTATAAAAAGAGAATTATCCGAATCAGTTCTCAATAGACGGAGTAATCGTGTAACATACATACAAAAAAAACATACAGACGAATTGAGAACCTCCTCCTTTTTGGAAGTTGGTTGAACAGTTGCGAATGCATCCCTTACATCCCGGCACAAGATGGCTTGATATCATTTAATTATACATTTATAAATCACGTTATCCACGCAACGGTATTCATAAAGTGATTTATCGAATTGCCGGTGCGTGAAAACACTCTATTTAAGAGTGGTTTTAGTGGCTTCACTTTAGGTAAATTGACGCTTTTTGGTGTCTTCTGTATTCTGATGCCAAATATTGTCAAACAATTATCTCAACGTGCATTAGAGTGGGATGTAATGCATGCTGCTCTTTGGATGTTCAACGATAAAAATGCATTTTTTTTTAAAGATTCCTCGCAATGTGGGTTGCATATTACTAGTATTCTTGTTAACCCCTCCAACTAAGCTAAAAATGCTTGTGTCTGGGGTGGGTTCACGTCAATAGTGCAATGGGTGGGGTGGGGATCGAACTCACGACCTCTCGATCGCCAGTCCGACACCTTATCCTTATCTATTGCCGCCTAATTACTTATATTAATGATAGAGTCTGTGCAAAAAGAGAACCGTCGTAGATATTGAGGTCGCGTCAGTCGTCGGTCGTTTTAATTAACTGTTTTTGTTTCATTGACAACACTGCTGTCATTACTAGTACGACCAAAAATGTTTCATACATGGTATGTACTGGTCAGCACACGATAATGATAAGAGTAGGTACCTACTCTTATCATTATCGGGTGGTACTAGGTAGGTAATGTACCTTCCTACCTCACCTTTGAATGTAAATTCATCGTAACGCCACGACGGTTCTCTTTTTGCACAGACTCTAGTGCCATAAGTAAGGTCTATGTCCAGCAGTGTACAGATATGGGCTGATGATCATAATGATTTTAATTTTGTGCTCTATTATTGTATGAAAGAAGGAATTGACTGTCACATTTAATAAATAAGTAAAATAACTGGAGTTTTGGCGGGAACGTGGAAAAGTCTTTGTGATCTCATTGTATTTTTTTCTAAAACCTGTGTTCTTCCGCGAGTTAATGTGTAATAAATGTGGATTATTGACCATTAAGTGCCGGTGAATGTGTGCGAGTGTAGGAAAACAGCACAATGTTGAAAAACTTGCTATTTGCGTTCTCGCCAAAATTCCACTGAAAATCTGCAGTAATCTCCACATCTTTACTGAAGATATAACTAAGATTAGACTTTAACTTTCAAACTGACCTGAAATGTGACTTTGACCCATCTCTACGACTAAAACTCATAAAAACTAGAAGAATTTCAATACTTGACACTGGCTAAATACACTAATCGTGTGGAGCCATAATAAAACTAAAAAAAAAGAAAAATAACTGTCAACTATAATTGAACTAACTACTAAATATTTTATTCACGTAATATAAAAACCACGCTTTGTAAATGAGTTTAATTCGTATATTAATACTGTATACAGTATAAGGTAGATCATTGATATAAATTAATTATTGAGGTAGATACTCGTAATCTCACTTAGGCCTTATTATTACATGTAATAAAAACCGAATTTCAATGTATGTCATAACACTAAAAGCATATTAATAACAATAAAATAAAAACAATTTAATAATAATAGCACGTTAAATATGGCCTACTAGAGATGAAAGTTTAAAATCACTGCTATTTATCATTTAAATAATAGTTACAAATCACAGCTACATATTACGCAACTATACTGTGATTACGGTCCGCATAGCAACGAATTATGGTATAATTTATTACAATTTGAAAGCTAATACATTTCTGTAATAAGAAAAAGTAACACCTACTTACTGTTTATGTAACGTATTTTTTTAGTTTAAATTAAGTCGTTAATAGCTTATTAACCCACTTCACAAAAAAGAAATATGTTTTAAAATCGCCTGTATTTTTACAAGCTTTTATTTAACTTGCAATGTATGCATGTATGTATGTATGTACGTATGTATGTATGTATGTATGTATATATGTATGTATGTATGTATGTATGTTAGACCCACTTCCCGATGTCCGATTGAACTCAAATTTTGTGTACTTATGTATCTTCGGTGACAATACAATAATATGGTACCATGGAGCTGGTCTGATGATGGAGACGGAAGGTGGCCACGGTATCTCTGTAATAAAACAACATAACCCCACCGAGTTTGGGCTCGATTGATTTGTTTTGAAGAGAACTTTACGCCTAGATGATATCCAGGGTCTGATGATGAAGCTGGAAGGTGGCCACGGCATCTCTGTGATAAAACAACATAACCCTACCGAGTTTGGGCTCGATTGATTCGTCTTGAAGAGAACTTTTCACCTAGATGATATACAGGGTCTGATGATGACGCTAGAAGTTGGCCACGGCATCTCTGTGATATATCAACGTAACTCTACCGAGTTTGGGCCCGATTGATTCGTCTTGAAGAGAACTTTACACCTAGATGATATTTAGTGACTGGTGATGAAGCTAAAAGGTGGCCACGGCATCTCTGTGATAAAATGACGTAACCTCAATGAATATGGGCTCAAATGATTCGTCTTGAGGAGCACTTTACACTTAAATGATAGCCAGGATCTGATGATGAAGCTGTAAGGTAGCCATGGCATTTCTGTTATAAAGCAACATAGCCGCACCGAGTCGATTGATTTTCCTTGAAGAGCACTTTACCCATAATCACATCAGACATCCGTGGAATATTTTAAAACATCATGCTTTCTCTTAAATACTTAGGTAGTAGGTAGGTAGTCGGTATCTATCTACCTACCTACTAAAAAGTTAAAAATAAATTATAAGTAAAAAATATTTTTAAAAACAAGCTTTTATCTGAGACAATGAACTAAAATGTTAAAAATAAATTCTAGTAAGTATTTGGCGTGTAGGTACTTACCTATATTTTTAAAAGCTTGAGGCACTGAAGTATAGTAATTACCTAGCCTGAAGAACGGGTAGTGCTTCAAGCTTTTAAGAATATAGGTAAGTACCTACACGCCAAATACTTACTAGAATTAATTTTGAACATTTTAGTTCATTGTCCCAGATAAAAGCTTGTTTTTAAAATATGTTTTACTAATGATTTATTTATTTTACTACGCTACGGAACCCTAAAAAGAATAAGCCAAATTGGGCTACTTGTTTTCAAGTTAATAACGTTATTAACCAAGGGAAATAGGGATTCAATTTTATAAAACCCGAAAAACTATATTGATTTTCAGACTTTGTTACCACATTTCACCCTCTTAGGGATGGTTATTCTAAAAAGCCTGAAACACGTATTATCTTATTTATTTACTTGTGTGAAGTTTCGAATCTTGTTTCTCCATACAAATTTTGTACCCCCGTTTCATCCCCATAAGGGGTGAATTTTGAAAAATACTTTCTTAGCGGATATCTACGTCATAATAACTATCTGATGCCAAATTTAAGTTAATCCGAAACAATATTGATTTTCAGACTTTTTTTGTAACGAATAATAGCAATCTATAAGTAACTCTAACACAACAGGAGCCGTTAACAAAATCGCCGTTATCATAATAGGTAATAGCAAGTCACATTATCGTTATTACGTAACGTTAATGACAGATAATGATATTACGTCACTGCGTTTGAAGGTTAGAGAAAGTCACACGTGCTTCATAGCTTTAAGGCGCGTTTACCAAGGAAAATTGTGGACACAGTTTTAATATGATGTGATATAGATATTTATGTATTATTTCAATGGCCGGTTTTTTTTTAAATATATTTATTAGGATTAGAGGAGTATTACATATAGAGTAATTCTACGTCTCGACATACTGCGTAACTCGAAGTTGTTACGCAGTATGTTTACCTAGGGCAGACGCTCCAACTAGGCAAACACAACTTCGAGAAGGAAATCCAGAAAAGAATTCAGCTAGGCCGGGCAGCATTTGGCAAACTCCGTCGAGTCTTCTCGTCGCCTATACCGCAGTGTCTTAAGACAAAAGTATTTAACCAGTGCCTCCTACCTGTGATGACATACAGAGCACTCGTGGACACTCACAGTTCGACTCGTCCACCAATTTAAAGTCGCTCAGCATGCTATGCTCGAGCGAGTATGCTCGGTATTTCTCTGCGGGATCGAACCCGGAGCGAAGTCATACGCCAGAGAATTAAAGTTATCGACATAGCTCAACGGATTAGTAAACTGAAGTGGCAGTGGGCTGGTCATATCTGCCGCATGACTGATAACCGTTGGGGTAGACTTGTCCTAGAGTGAAGACCGCAAACGTAGCGTAAGACGTCCTGTAACCAGATGGAGCGACGACATACGCAAAGCAGTGGGCAGTGACTGGAAAAGAAGAGCCGAAGATCGGGCTTAGTAGCGCATTTTGGGAGAGGCCTACGTAACTACAAAGTGAGATTTATATTTGCAATAAAGTTAGGTATATTTAACTACAAATAAATCATGTAAACGAAACCCTGTGGTATATTTTTTGAGGACGCAAATAAGAGCCGTTGCACTGAACATAAGAATAGTTTAAGTTCGGTGCAAACAGGCGTACATCGCCAAGACTCTTTTTTTAAATATTTTCCTGTATTTATATATTTTTTATATAATTTTGTATAACAGTAATATAAATTATAGCACGTAAAGTAGCTCAATACATAATCAGCCTTACAATGACTTATAAACAGCGATTACCGAAGACTGCTACTTTCACCGGAATAAAGTCTTAAAGCGTGCCGTAACGTTACAAAATAAAACGTTATGATGATCAATAACTGCTATTTTATATTTATGTTATGTAATCAGCACATTATATTTGTAGGTCATTTAGAACAGTTTAAAAACAAAAGAACCGACTTTGAACAGTTTCAGTAGCAAGTTTGAGATTTTTAATTACATACACAATATTACCTCTGAAGATCATTTTCTGTGATCTGAAGATCATCTTGACAAAAAAATTATTGTCCTGTAGAGGGCGGAAGCAGTAACTGCAGCACTAAAATATGTAGTAAGTAGGTATAATGCTTATATTTAACTTCTTACAAATCTTAGTTAGTTTCTTACTTCGGTTTGAATGACAATGTATTGTGTCCAGTAAAATTACAGGGTAAGTCTTAATATCTTTATGTCTCGAGATATCAGGTGCAGTGCAGTGATATGCATAAATCTTGCTATCCAGAATTTTGGATGCCGCTATATCTGTTAGGTAATTAGGTAGACGTCATCTCTTACCATCAGCAGAGTGTCGTGCTTGTCTTGTTACCTAATATCATAAAAAAACATTTCATATGTCATATTAGTCACGAAATACTTGCGTCAGAATACGCAAATTAAAGAAGAAAGCGTGTCGTACTGAAATGTGACATAGTGCTAATTTTCCATGTATTTGTGAAGGCGTAAAAGTAGGCGGTATATATAACAAAATGCTTATCAAAAATAATTTATTCAATAAAATAAAGGCTTTCACATGCATTACAGTTAAGCATTCGTTTCCTTTAATGTCTATCGAGAAAATAATGTTTGAGACGAGGCACTGAACACTTAATGAGAGCTATCGCGTGTAAAGTTTCCGCTAGAGGCGCTAGTGTGCTACACTACACGTTCCACGAAATGTCAATGTAATTTTTGGGTAAGGACTTGTTAAAATAAGTTAATCACAATCTTATTATCTATTAAGGTGCGTACAGACTATGTAACATAACATGTTATAACATCGTTATTTAACATGTTTCAGATAATGTGGACACGGTATGTCATAAAACATGTTATATTATCATGTTTTGTAACATAACGTGTCCACATTATCTGAAATATGTTAAATAACAAGGACTATGGTCTGTGTAAATGTCACTATAATAAAAGAATATATACTGTCTGTGATTTTGCTTGTAAAACCCGGTGTTTTATTTCAGAAAACATTTATTATTTATCCCAAACTGACATTGACATAACGTGAGTTTTGACATTTCATTATAAAATTGTTGACAGCTGTCATCAGGAGCATTTTATACACCGTTAATTAGCGTTCGCCTTTTATGACGGGGCATTAGAGGTAGATAAATTATCCAACGGTTTTTATTTACAGGTCGCATGACTAAACGATCACTTGCAACGTAGGAACGTTAGATCGAATCAGATTATTGCACCTATTTAACGAGCTCATTCCTGGAGTAATGCAACAGGCGCAGTTAGAGTCTGGCCAACGAAAGCTGTCCAAGAAAAAAGGCGGGAATTTTAAAAAATCAAGAGCTGTTAACCCTGGCTATACACTGCACAAACGGAGTTGATACTATTTATATTTCAGCAAGTACATTTTTTTCGAGTTGTAAAAATTTTGTTTTGTTAGCAACTGTTGTTGAAATTTTCGAATGTATTATGAAGAATATCAAATAAAAGATTACTTTTAGTAGGTCAGTTTAGTACTTTAAGTCGAGGACCCCGAGGAGCCGTACAAATATAGGAGCTATGAGTCATAGTTAAAATCGGATTCCAAAAACTCTACACCTGATATTGAATCAGCTTCATTGCTTTCTTCGCTGCTACTGCTACTGTCCCCAACATGTATTATGAATGGTTCAAGTTCGTTCAAACGTCAAAGTGTCAATTTTGACAGTCTTAAATTATTGCCATATCAAAACTTCTGAAAATAATACGTGGACAGCTTTCGTTGGCCAGACTCTAGTAAGGATGTTAACTTTTTAAATTCTTATTGTAAATAAAACAATCAGCACCAATATTATAAATGTGAGTCATTTTTAATCGACATCACAAAAAAGGAGGAGTTTCTTGTTGCAATTCGTCGGAATATTTTTTGATGTATGTTCACTGATTACTCAAAGACGCATTGACCTATTTAAAAAAAAAATAATTTTTATGTGTACTTGTCAGGTGGTTAAATTTAAATTTCATCGATATATGTTCATCATCTCCAGAGATATGGAGATTCAAACACCTCAAACTTGGTACTGAAAATGAAAATGACTGGCGCGGCATTTGAAGTCGGTTCTTTTTAAACTAACTTAACTTTATAAGTTTTTTAAACTCTCTTAAATTTTATATAGGTATTTGTTTGTAACTTCATTACGATCATCTGTCTGGAACGATTTAGCCAAAATTTTGCACAGGGATAGCTTTTATTTTAGATAAGGCCATAGGATACTTTTCAACGCGGGCGAAGCTGCGACGCACAGCTAGTTCTACAATAAAGTAAAAAAAAAACAACCAAACTGTGTTACTTTGTATTACTTTTTTATTGTATTTTTGCACATTACAACTTCCGCGATCAGTAAACACTGCTAGGTGTAATACAAGAATTACCGCGCTAAAACATTAATTTTATTTACACCTACGTATCGATCAAGTTGAAATGACCATGGCCACGAGATAAGTATTCTGGAATAAACCACGGCAATGTTTTCAGCACAATAAATACCATTTAATAACTAATAACATAAAAATCGGTTCACAATTGGCGAAAATATCGATGAACATAAACAAAATAAAATAAATGCACACAAACATAGAACCTCCTCCTTTTTGGAAGTCGGTAAACCATATTACATATTATATTTTATATTAAACTTACGCCCTTCAAGTTCGTCAAAGAATTTCGATTTATTCATAGTTGGACCTCCTTTGTCACCATCCAGAACTGAAGATTCTACTTGACTCTGCACTTTATCACTTAACTTCACTTTCCCAGGCACTTTGGGCTTCGCAGATTTAAACTTCAAAGTCTTGATGTTACCATTATCATCCAAAATCTGAATGTCAGCATAATTGTCACTATTCTTAATCTTTTCACTAAATTTAGATATCACAGTCCGATCGGAAACTCTAAATTTTGTCTCTGACAAATCATTGTTCACTATCGTATTAACTAAATCACATTTCACGATAATATGCGTTATTAATAACACCGTTATTATTTTACTGAGCATTGTTATTTATTAAGCTATAACGAATTAGAAAATCACAGCCGTGTTCGAATTTTTAAATTTTATAATTGCATTCAATTAGCATCACTAATTTTATTCACATGAAAACCTTTTTGAACTAGTTTGCTCAATGTTCTATTTTCAAATGTAATATTTTTTTCTTTTCTTTTCAGCCATTCACACTGCTAAATATCAAATTCTATTTTTAAATCAATTGCTAAAAATTATTTGGCTTGTCCCGTTTTTATTTTAAAGTTTTAGGCGGGAAGGTTAGGTATTTGTTTTTTTTTTCACAAAATGGAAAGCTAGTCCGCGCCGAAGCGAGACATTCAGCCGAATGTCCAAAATCGAACAGTTTAAGTTGGTGAAATGATGTTTTCTTACGTAACTGCTCTTGTGATAGGTCCGGCTAAGGAGCATTCTTATTTCGTAACGGTTGCCAGTCTTGTTTGTTTTGTGACAAGTTGGCAAGGCTCGTGAATTTTACTGACACTATATCTGCAACGCATCTGTGTAGACCTAACATGTTTTCCTGACTTTGCAAAGGTGTTACCTGCTCAATTTGCCAAGAATAATATATAAATATAGTTTTTTTTATGTTAACTTTTGGCTTTATATATTGCCAATTTGCAAGTGTCTGATTTTAGCATTATTTTGACTATTTTCAATATTGATATTTTTTTGGTTGTATCATATGTGTCTGGTACCGTATTCCATTTCCAGGCTAGCACGATACCATTGTGACATAGCAAACCGCATCACTATTTTACATCAGTTGAAATAGGTACCTATTCTAATGCTGAAAAGCGTATCTGCTTGCAATAAATATTTTGTTAGAAAGGGTGGTTAGATATTAGGTAATTTGAAAAAACAATGATTAGTTTCTTAATATATTTTATTCAAAAAAATTATACAAATAAGATCGTTTAAAAACTAAAAGAACCGACTTCACGACGACGCTGCGCTATTAATTTTCAGTACCAAGTTTGAGGTTTTTATCTCCATATCTCTGGAGATACTTATCAAATGTCAATAAAATTAATACTGTTACCATTTTAAGGATATCTCCTTTCCAACAAAAAAAGAATCATCAAAATCGGTTTATAAACTACGAAGTTAAGTATCACTTATCCGCGAACAAACATAAAAAAATATATTAGAATAAGTACTAACAAATACCTATTGTGTAACTACATATGTTTTATGAAATTACAGTGCATGTGACACTTAACCAAAACAAGCCAGCCTAGTGCGTGTTGGACTCTCGCAGTGAGGCTTCCGTACAAACTTGTCAAAACAAACTTAACTTTGCAGTTCCATTCATAGACACTGTTAATGCAACAACCGCAAATAAAAAAAAAGAGTGTGTGTACTTATGTACACGCGTTAGAAGTTATACTTCTGTGGCGTATGGAAAAAAAATAACTAAAATGCAGTAGTGATTAACGATAAATATTAAAATTAATCAAAAAGATTTTATTTAAATAAAAAAGGTTTTACTAACGTAAAAATATGACGTTAAATATGACATATACAACTTGAACATAGTCATGCCACCTAGAACTAACTTCACGGTGTAGAATTTAGGTGTCGGTGTGCGCGCGCATCGTAAAAATTTACTCTCATCATTTTTCTCTATCGCGCCAAAAGAAGTATAACTTCAAAAAGTTTGTAATAGTAAATTTCGCGGTTAAAGTTTACTCTTCTTAAGATTGGCCATCTTCCTCAAGTCTTTCCTGAGTATTTTCCCGCTGGCACTCTTCGGGACTTGCTCTATGAAGCGGACCCCGCCGCGGAGATGTTTTGGGTTTGACAGCTGAAACAAAACAGGAAAAGTTATTTTTTTCAATAATAGCTTCATACGATTCGCTTACCTTGCCAGTGACAAGTCATGTTAAAGTTCTTAGAAAAGTCATCTTAGACTCGTGGTCCAAGTTGAGTCCAATGATATTTGGAAGGTGTTTGGCAAGAGTAGCCAAGAATCGTGTTCAGTGGCGTACAATTGGAGAGGCCTATGTCCTAGGCTGATGATGATGACACGTTAGCGCTTACCATTAGCCGATCATTTCGCTTTTCCAGGTGGCAGGAACAGGAATGTTCTGGCTTGCTTCCAAAAAGTACCTTACCACTATCAAGGAGAAAATCTTCCGCCGTAACCTTAAGGTGTTCCGCTAGCACACAGCAGCTCTTGAGAGTCAAACCATTCTAGGCCTAGAGTGTTCACCATCGTTGCTTACTACCAAGCGAAATAGTGGTCAAACGTTAGCCTATTAAAAATTAAATTAAAAAAAAAAAAACCGGCTATGTCGAGTTGAACTCGCCCACCAAGGCTTCCGTAACAACCAATTAAGCTAGACCTATAAATTGTATCAGCGCTCATATAACTCAGAGGTCTATGTTAATTGGCGCTACTATGTATGTATGGGGACACCCTTTAATTTTCAACGTTTTTGATTTTTTGGATTTTTTTCTTAATTTGTGCTGTAAGACCTTGCTTCTTTCCAAATTGCATGATTCTAGATCAACGGGAAGTACCCTATAGGTTTTCGACCCAAAACCTATAGGGTACTTCCGGTTTACCTAGAATTGTCAATTTTGGTTATAAGCAAGGTCTTAGAGCAAAGGAAAAATTCCGAATAATAAAAAAAGTTCAAAATTAAGGTACATTTTGGTACTAACAAGTTTTCGCGAAAATCTAAATTTGCCCATATCTTTTTATTGTGTTGACTCAAGACCTTGATTTTTATACACCCAATAGGGACTACAGACCTCAGTATCAGGTATAAATTTCAACTTGCTAGGTCCACCCGTTCCTGAGAAAATCAGTGGTGACACACGGACAGACAGAAGGACAGACAGACAGACAGACGGACAGACAGAATGACAGACAGACAGACAGACAGACGGACAAGAAAGTGATCTTATAAGGATTCCTTTTTTTACCTTTTGAGGTACGAAACCCTAAAACACGTAAAAATGACAATCTTACCCTCTGAGCTACAAACTCCTTCAGCTCATCTTCAGTAACATGCCCCTTCGGCACCACGAACGCGAGCGGCACTTCACCACCAACTTTATGTGGTACTCCGATCACTCCCACATCGGTCACTGACGGATGGGATATGAGCAGAGCCTCTAATTCCGCTGGTGGCACCTGTCAATGCAACCAACATTTAAGATCTTTTAAAAAACTAAAAGAACCGACTTCAAACGTCGCGCTAGTCATTTTCAGTGCCAAGTTTGAGGTGTTTATCACTGGAGATACTGAACATATCTCGATGAAATTTAAATGGCACCACCTGGGAAGTATAATACTATTTAAAAAAAAAAAAAAACTAAATCGGTTCTGGCGTTTTTGAGTAATCGGTGAGCATACAAAAAAAAAGATTCCGACGAATTGAGAACCTCCTCCTTTCTTGTGAAGTTGGTTAAAAAGATACTTGTTACTATAGACCTAAGATTCACAGCGTAAGTTAATCCAAGGTCTGTGCTTGGTACTAAGATTAAAGTCTGAATCTGAATATGTATCTTGTAAGAATCAATGTTGGGGAACACTGGTTCTTACAAGATATTCATTCACTTGCATTGTATTTTTCAACCGACTTCCAAAAAGGACACAATTCGTCTGTATGTTTTTAGGGTTCCGTACCCAAAGGGTAAAACGGGACCCTATTACTAAGACTCCACTGTCCGTCTGTCTGTCTGTCTATCTGTCTGTCTGTCTGTCCGTCTGTCACCAGGCTGTATCTCATGAACCGTGATAGTTAGACAGTTGAAATTTTCACACATGATGTATTTCTGTTGCCGCTATAACAACAAAAACTAAAAACAGAATAAACTTAAAAACTATAGAGGGTCTCCATACAAGAAACGTGTTATTTCGGCATTTCACGCCATCTAGGAATGCTTAGTTAGGTAAACGTCCCATAGATGGCGTTATATTGAAATGTCGATCCCTAACACCTTTGTTAGACGTTAGATGGCGTTATAAGAAATAAAATGTTTATAAATTATTATTTTTTTGCTGGCGAGAAATGATAGTGGTATTTTTTGCTCGATCTTATAAAATACTGTAGTGTGGTACGGAACCCTACGAGTGCGAGTTCGACTTGCACTTGGCCAGTTTATTTTTGTATGTATGTTACGCGTATACTCCGTCAATTGTGAACCGATTTGAATGATTCTTTTTTTAATCAGTAGGGCACATTTCTGAGGTGTTTCCATTGTAATTTCATCGAGATTTGTGTAGTATCTCCAGAGATATGACGATAAACGTCTCAAACTTGCTACTGAAGTTAACTCGCGGGGCATGGAAGTCGGGTGTTTTAATTGTTCTTAATTATTATGGTACAAGACAAACGCCACGCTCGCCTGATGGTAAATGATGAATACAACGACGTGTACCTATTACAGATACAGCAAAATTTTAAATGTTTAATTCTGAAACTAAATTCTGGATAGGTAAGCAGAATTTTGCACGTCACTGTACTGCGCCTGTTACCTTGAGACGAATAGTTGCTAAATTTCACATGCCCAGTAATTTCACTGGACACATTGCAATTTAAACCGATAAACATTCCTATTTCACGGCTGAATTAATTGGAAAAGTGGTAGTACCGCCCCAGGCGGACTAGCAGAAGTCCTAAGACTACAAAATAAGATTTTAAGTTAGTTGTTTGTCTCTATTTGCGAAACATTCCTAATTCACACTTTGTTCTAGTCCCAATAATTTTAGTATTGTATCATTACGTAACTATTTATCATCAACATTTATTTATTGAACACCACCGTATACCGCCCTCTGCAATTCTGTCCATCCAAAGGTTGTCTGGAAGAGATCGATAAGACCAACGGTTTTATTGCAATTCTGTACCTATTGTTTTTATCTATCGCATTTACCACAATAATTTAAGATCGTTTAAAAAACTAAAAGAACCGACTTCAAAAGTCGCGCTAGTCAAAGTAGCCAGTAGACGCAGTAACTATTATATAATCTGTGCCAGTAGTTAGTAGTATGCCGTCGAGATAAGTAAATGCATCGTAATAGAAATTGTTGGTATTATAAAAACGGCTCGGCCGATTTCGTTAAAATTTTAATGGGACCACCTGGGAAGGGTACCCTTTGAAACAAAAATATAATTTTCCAAATCAGTACAGGCATCTTCGAGTAATCGGTAAACATTCATAAAAAATACCGGCCAAGTGCCTGTCGGGCCACGCGCATTGTTCTATAGTAGCCCGTTATTCAATGCAAGTATTTACCCGTTATAAACAAGCAACTAGGTAAGTACTTCGTCTTTGTCACTTTAAAGGATTTATTCTAATGATATTGTATTTGGTACAAAATTATCCAACACCCAAGTTCAACGACTTTTACTGCTAAACTAATAAATGTATCTTGACCGCTATAGTTTTTCTTTAAAGTTCATGAAATGCACTATTATCACGAATTTTTCCAGATTTTTCAAGCCAGCAGTTCAGCTTTTAGAGGGGGGGGGGGGCGCCCTAATAGAACAAAAATGTGCACTTTAAAGTTTAATATTTCATAAATGGAGCATTTAATAGAAAAATAGTATTAGCAACCCCTAAGTCATTTTAAAAGAGTGATTCAACGATACCTCACACAATGAAGTAGACGACGAAAAAAAAAATTATCCCCACATCTCATTTAGAGAAGCTACCAAAAAAAAAAAAAAAAATTTTACATTACCACTGACGCTGCTGACAACAACGTAATTTATATACGTACCTCTACAAAATTACAGCTTTCTAGTATTAACGGTCTCTTAGCTAAACCTCGGACAGACAGGCAGACAGACAGACGGACATGACGAAACTATAAGGGTTCCTTGTCAGGACTACGGAACCCTAAAAAGGACCTCCTCCTTTTTTGTGAAGTCGGTTAAAAAGAGTCCAATGTAGCTCCAAAGTTCAAGTTATGTCCCTCAACTTGTTGAAGACAATCAGGAAAGGTATTAGTTATCGACATGTCTAATGAGGTCCAGTTCGGAAGTCATTTAGCTAGCAAAGTTAAGTCACGGCTACAAAACTCGGTGTACTAAATAGAGCTAAGCAGTACTTCACGCCGAGTCAACGACTTTTGTTGTACAAAGTGCAGATTCAGCCGCATATGGAGTACTGCTTGCATCTCTGGATTGGCGCACCGAAGTATCAGCTGCATCCACTTGACTCCCTGCAGAGAAGAGCCATTAGAGTAGTCAACAATGCGACGCTGACTAATATCATGGGGAATGCTCTGATGAGCTCTTTGATGTGAACCCACCCTCTTGATTTTACCACAGGAACTCGCGTATTCGTGAGAGGGCTCACCCTCATATTATAGACACGTGGTCCTCCCACACAATGCCATTTAAGCGTTTGTTCTTTCCGCGTACATATAAGATGTAGAATGACCTTCGTCCCGATGTTTTTCCACAGAAGGTTAATCTGAGTTGCTTCAAAAGGAGAGTTAAAAGATTCCTCGTTTAAAAGAGCAGGCAACGCATTAGTATTGCCTCTGGTATGGTGGTGGTCTCGTGTTTGATTACCTGTATATATATTTTTTTTATCTGTATGTTGGTACACAGTAAAGAGTTTTTTTTTTTTGTCAAAAATTTGTCAAAAAAAACTTTTTTCTAGTTGTTTTGTATTATGTATGTATTACCTGAAATCCCTTATATTTGATGAGCTCCTTCAATCTATCTGAGATGTAGAAATGTCTGTCTTCATCGTAATAACCAACGTCTCCGGTCTTGTAAAATCTGAGCGGAACAGAAAATAGGCAAACATTTTTTTTTAGATCATATAGGCCAGCGTTTGACCACTGTCTCGCCTGGTGGTAGGTAAGCGATAATGTGGTCGATGATGGTGAACACGCTAGGCCTAGAATACTTTGTTTCTAGGCTGTGTGCTGCCGGAACACCGATTTTCTCCTTGATGGTGGTAAGCTACTTTTTGGTAAAAAGTCAGCCTGAACATTAATATAAGATGCTCTTTATCCACCTTATATATGTTTTGGGTAGATTTTTAGGTAGACGTCAACACTTACCATTAGGAGAGCGTCGTGCTTGTCGTGTTTCCTTATATCATAAAAAAAATCTGCAGTTGAGCCCGCTTTAATTTAATTTTTATTTAGACAGCTAAGGACTTGACCATTATCTCGCCTGACGTTAAGTGACGATGCAATCTAAGATGGTATCGAGAAAATGTGTTGGGATAGTTGCATTATGTAGATTAGAATGAAGTCTTCCATTACCATCTTCCATTTTCAGTCCAGCACGATTCCATCTTCACATCATCATTACGTAATATTAGATGAGATAGTGAGTCAAGTCATTATCATATTCCTACCCTTATCCCACATAAGTGGGGTCGGTGCAACATGTCAATCTCTTACATTTGGATCTATCTGCAGACATTTCCCGCATCCACTCCTTTTACATCCATATCTTCTATCACACAGTCCATCCACACTTTCAAGTGACTAAAAAAATTGGTTGTCTGTAAAGTTGGTTTACGGGCGATAGTATAACGTGACAACGTCATAACAAAACATGGATGTTCATGTTCATTTTGATTTCATGTTCATCTTCTTTTTTTTTACAAGCTTTATCTCTACTTCACGGCGAATTTATTTGTCCGTCACAATCCTTGCGATTGATTTTAGAGCGACTTCCAGGGGTTCGATTGAGCTGAAATTTGGCATGCATGTGTAAATCGCGTGACAATGCAATATTATGATGACTTGGTGCTGATCTGATGATAGAGCTGGAAGGTGGCCAAAGGAACTCCTAAACTACACATGTAATACCCGTCGTGTTTGGGCTTGTTGGATTTGTCTTGACTTACTCTGGCCCTAGGTTATGTAAAAGCTGGTGTTTAAAAAGTTTTTTTTAAATATTACTTGTATATATATCTTACAGGCTAGCGTTTGACCATTATTTCACCTGTTGTTAATTGATGATGCGGTCGAAGATGGTAAGCACGCTAGGCCTAGAATGGGAACTGGCTCTCAAGGACAGCTGCCGGAACACATTAGACGTTTGGCGACAGATTTTCTAACTTGAGGGTGGTAGCTGGCCAGGCGGACACTAGATAGTGTCCTACCACCATTTGGGGGTTTTTGGTTTCTTAACAATGTTTTGCCTTCACCGGAGGGCCACAGTGAAAAGCGCACATACATTTTTCGATAGAAAAATCCATTGATCCACGCGGGGTTTGATCTCGGTACCTCTGGCATCAAATCCAACCGTTCTCCCGATTACGCCACCGTGCCCTCAAAATCATATGCATATCCATATTCACATGCATACAACAAAACATTGATGAAATACTTCATGCGTACAATGAGCGCAACGGGACACTTTTTCATGCATGCATGCAGCCGGCGTTTATCGATTTATTAGACGTTGTTATTAGACGTCAAAAAAACTCATTCTAAAATATTACATACATACGTAAAATCACTCATTGTTCCCTTTGGGGTAGGCAGAAACTTCTTTCTACTCTACATGCTACAATCCTGACATAACTATTTCGCACTCCACTTTCATGAGTGCCTTCATACATGCTCGCCGGTTATAGTTGTACTATTCATTATTTAGTGGTTATTGGTACTTCTGACTTGGCCTTTCTTAAAAACGTCTCCAATCTGGTCGGCGGATTTTAAAATATTGTTATAAAATAAAGGGTTCTTACCCTTCATCATCAAAGTCGTCACCCCGTCCTATCCCAACGTATCCCTTCATCAAAGTGGGACTTCTCACACAGATCTCCCCATGCTGGTTCGGACCTAAAGGCTTGCGAGTTTCTGTATCCACTATCTGAGGGAAAAAAATGTTTATTTTTTCAACTGACTTCGAAAAGGAAGAAATACTCAATTAGCTTGTGTTTTTAGGGTTCCGTACCCAAAGGGTAAAACGGTACCCTATTACTGAGACTCCGCTGTCCGTCTGTCCGTCTGTCTGTCTGTCTGTCTGTCTGTCCGTCTGTCACCAGGCTGTATCTCATGAACCGTGATAGTTAGACAGTTGAAATTTTCACAGATGATGTATTTCTGTTGCCGCTATAACAACAAATACTAAAACAGTATAAAGTTAAAAATAACAGAGGGTCCCCATACAAGAAACGTGTTTTTTTTTTCGGCATTTCACGCCGTCTATGAACGCTTAGTTAGGTAAACGTCCCATAGATGGCGTTATATTGGAATGTCGATCCCTAACACCTTTGTTAGACGTTAGATGGCGTTATAAGAAATAAAATGTTTATTTATTACATATTATTTTTGGCTGGCAAAAATGATAGTGTTATTTTTTGCTCGATCTTATAAAATACTGTAATGTGGTACGGAACCCTACGAGTGCGAGTCCGACTTGCACTTGGCCAGATTATTTTTATGTATGTTGTTACCCGATTACTCCAATTGTTAACCGATTTGAATGATTATTTTTAGGGTTCCGTACCTTAAAAGGAGAAAAGGAACCCTTATAGGATCACTTACTTGTCCGTCTGTCTGTCTGGGTGTCTGTCCATCTGTCAAGACCCTTTAGACCCTTTATCTCCGGAATGCGTACAGGTATCAAGTTGAAACTTATACTAAATATTTGGGTCTACATTATCTTTTGGCTGTGAAAAATCAAACCTGTAAGTCAACACGATCAAAGATATGACCGTTTATGTCGCATATTTTCAGATATTTTGCGATTTCACAAGGACAAACTAAAGTTCAACTGACAACTGTTGAGGTAGACGTTTTTTACAGTAGAGAAGAGCACAGCTCGATAAACGTAGTTTAAGCCATCCAGCTTGATGGACCGATGATATACGCAAACTGGCTGGAAGCGGCTGGAAACAAAGAGCTGAAGAGATCGAGCTCAGTGGCCTGCCATAGGAGAGGCCTATGTCCAGCAGTGAACAGAGATAAGCTGATGATGATGAGGGGCCTAGAATGGGAACTGACTCTCAAGTACAGCTGCACAAAAAGCTTACCTACCTTAACAGTAGTGCCCATGGTAACTCTGCCAGCGCAGCCAGGTTTCCTCACTGCGATCTCAGTGTCCACAAACGTGAACTGAATCACCGCCAGGGTACATTCTGATGCGCCATACCCTTGCATTACGGCTTTTACATTAGGAAACCTAAAAAAAGGAAATCTACATTTGACCAATCATTTCGCTATAATATAATTTAAGATCGTTTAAAAAACTAAACTTCAAACGTCGCGCTAGTCAAAGTAGCCAGTAGACGAAGTAACTATTACATAATCTGTGCCAGTAGTGAGTAGTAAGTCGTCGAGATAAGTAAATGCGTCGTAATACAAATGTTATATGATATATTAAAAACGGCTCGGCTGATTTCGTTAAAATTTAAATGGGACCACCAGGAAAGGGTACCCTTTAAAACAAAAAAGAATTTTCCAAATCGGTTTAGGCATCATCGAGTAAGGCTGAGCGCAGACTATAGACAAAACAGTCAAAAGACAGTTTTGTCTGGGACAGACAAGTCTGTCTCAAGACTGTATCAAGACAGTTTTGTCTATCACCCTGCGCACACTGTAATCAGTGTAAAATACATTTAAAAAGGTTAGGACGAATTGAAAACTTCCTCCTTTTTGTGAAGTCGGTTAAAAGTCAATATTGAGATCTCCACAAAAATTTTTTTTAGCTGTTCCAGGACTGTTTGTGGCCCAAATTTTGTAATCATTTTTATGACTGTTTCAATACTAGCAGTGCCCGCGGTTTCACCCACGTAGTTCCCCTTTCCCGGGACAAAACGGGGATAAAATATAGCTTATATTACTCGCTGATCACGCTCTCGCTAGCTTTCCATTAGTAAAAGATTTTTTGTATCAGTCTTAAATCGTAACAAACAAACAAAAATCAAATCTTTCCTCCTTATAATATAAGTTAGATAAATAATCATTAATGAATTCAATTTAATTATCATATCATCATCATAATCAGCCAGTGTCCACTGCTGGTCGTAGGCCTCTCCCAAGATATGCCCTAATCGCCACGCTGGGCAGGCGTGTTGGCGATAGATTTTTTTTTATTATATTAAATGTAATTTAATGATAATTGATAATTCAATTTCAGCTTTGTATGACTTCAGGAAGTACTCTAAGAATTTTGATGGTCATCAGTGAGTGAGTGACGAAATCGGGCTTTTTAGGGTTCGGTACCCAAAGGGTAAAACGGGACCTTATTACTAAGACTCCGCTGTCCGTCTGTTAAAAATTAAAGGGGGTCCCCATACAAACGTGTTTTTAAACGCCATCTATCTAATTCGTTTCGGCAAAATGACATAGATGGCGCTAGTAAACGAGCTCCGTCTTTCTAGATCGCGACCAAACCATTCTTCAAAATCTTCAAAATATTCTTGGTAATATCAATTAATCAAATATATGAGATTGAAACTCTGTTATGTTTCGTATTGTACGGAACCCTCCCTAAGTGTGCGTTAAGAGACGCGATGCTGACTCGCACTTGGCCAGTTTTATTTAAATTAAGGATGGTTTACATTTATAATAGTTACTTTATATGCATGGCGTAGAGTTTGACCATGAATATTTTTGAGGCGCTTCTATCCACAAATTTTAGTGCCAAGCGTTTGAGATAAGTATTCTGCTGTTGTGACATCTAATTAATCGCTTTACAATTTTATTATAGTCTCAATTTTTGACTTTTGAGCAAGATAGTTCTAAGCCTACACAGAATTGCAAAAAAACGGTAATCTAGGGAATAAAGAAAATAAAAGTTTAATATCTTAACAGGTTTTGTAAATATGGATGTTCGGGCAAATCCAATAAAACAAAAAAACCTGCGAAATCGCCGTTGCTTGGAAAAATGACAGTTGATGACGCGCGGTATCACGTAGCAGCCTGAGGTGACTTGCGATGCGTATTAAAATGGCCGCTAGGTGCATGTTGCCAAAGTATGAAATATTGCCGTGTCGATTGGAAAACTTTAGAATTCCCCGATTTTCGGAGTTACCCGAATGCACTATGATTTATTTTCTTATTTATTTTTTTACCGACTTTCAAAAAGGATTCCAATCATTTGCCACGACCTACTAGTAAGCAAGAGACTCCAGTCTCGCGCATCGCCACAAAGTCGATAGTTTATCGGAGACATTTCGAAAAGTTCTCAATTCGTCTGTATGTTTTTTTTTTTGTATATATGTTACGCGATTACTCCGTCAATAGGGAATATGCATGATTTTTTTTTATATGTTTATTTCACTGAATACATCCATTTAACACAGTAAAAAAATTAAATAATACTGAAAGTGTTCAAATTAAGCTACAAAATATAGTTTTAGCATTGAAAAAATATGAGGTATCTAAAACGCTGCCAAATTTTCGCGCGACTTTATGACGTCACAGTGCACAACACAGTCTCCACAGATTAAATATTTTTAATAGAAATACTACGTATTCGTACTACAGTGCATACTATTTCTATGAAAAAGATTTAATCTGTGGAGACCGTGTTGTGCACTGTGACGTCACTTTCTAATTGACAAGTGGTGATGTGTTTAGCAAATTTCCCATGCTTTTTTTGCATTTTTTATATAATATTTTAACACATGTAAGACTATTTTATTTACAAAAAAATGTTTAACATACAACACCAGAACAATAATGATTCGAAAATAAATGATTTCAAGTAAATTTATACCACATGAATATTCCCTATTGTGAAGCGATTTGAATGATTCTTTTTTTTAATCGGCAGGGTACACTTCCGAGGTCACCCCATTGTAATTTCATCGAGTTTTGATAAGTATCTCCTCTCTGGATCTGAGCTCTCTGGAGCTATGACGATAAACGTCTCAAACTTGCTACTGAAACTAACTCGCGGGGCATGGAAGTCGGTTATTTTAGTTTTTAAACTATCTTCATTATTTTATGTTCGTCACCTCTGTGTGTGTGTGTGGTGGGCTAAATTTCTAAATATCTGTATTTGGCACCGAACATCATGCGAACCAATGAATGGGCGACATGTCTTTATTCGGTGGATGGGTCGAGACCCGGCCAAAGCCTACCACCATCAGGATCACGTGTAGAAGCCTATACAAGCATACACGCAGGCCGTTCCGTTATCGCATAACGAAAGGGTTATGTGATTCAGACAATAAATTCGATGTCCCTTCCACACTTGCGGTGTATACGAAGCAACAAAACACAGTTGTCAAACCAACTGTCATGCGGCACTCGCACTCATTCGTGAAACGTTAGGGCGGAAGCAAGCGTTTGTTTTACCGCTAAAATCAGCCGTTGTGAAAATCAGCTATAAATACTTATACTATTCATTATTCTGTGCTATAAACCACAAAATATCCGCGCTCGGTCACAAAATAATGATAACAGTACAAGTGGCTCGGTCTCCTCGTTGGTCATATTTTGGCTTCAAAAGACCAAATTACTCAACCTACCGTGCACGGTCACTACAAGAAGCAATAAACTGGCCAAGTGCAAGTCGGACTCGCAGTCGTAGGGTTCCGTACCACACTACAGTATTTTATAAGATCGAGCAAAAAATACCACTATCATTTTTCGCCAGCAAAAAATAATAATTAATAAACATTTTATTTCTTATAACGCCATCTAACGTCTTACAAAGGTGTTAGGGATCGACATTTCATTATAACGCCATCTATGGGACGTTTACCTAACTAAGCGTTCATAGATGGCGTGAAATGCCGAAAAAAACACGTTTCTTGTATGGGGACCCTCGATTATTTTTAACTTTATTCTGTTTTTAGTATTTGTTGTTATAGCGGCAACAGAAATACATCATCTGTGAAAATTTCAACTGTCTAACTATCACGGTTCATGAGATACAGCCTGGTCATAGAAAAGATAATAATACAATGCCTGGTGACAGACGGACAGACAGACAGACAGACAGACAGACAGACAGACGGACAGCGGAGTCTTAGTAATACGGACCCGTTTTACCCTTTGGGTACGGAACCCTAAAAATCTCCTCATCACACCTAGGACGAGCTGAAGGTGGGAGGTCAACGAAGAGCAGACGCAGTCCAAGGTGAGTGCTCGCATTCTATTTTGCTGCTTCTGCCACTCTGAGTTGGTTGGAACATCGATTTATCTCGTATCGTTTTATCCCAGTGTAGTGTAAAAGCCACCACCTACTTCGGCTTTAGGTGCGTACGCTACACAGGTAGACAAGTAACTATTACCTATCAGTAACAATGACTGCTAAATATTCATATAAATATACAAAATAAAGTATTAAAAATTCAAGAACTTACTTTTCATAAACAGCCTTCAGAGTTTCCTTATGAAGCGGCGCAGCTCCAGAGTAGACCAACTTGACAGAGCTCAGGTCATAGTGGCCACTCGACTTGCATATTGCTATCAGAACTGGAGGGACCACTGTTAGTTGAGCTACCTACAAACATAATATATGTCTTGACAGCGGTCAGATCCCACTGGATCCCAATAGTATATGGAACAGAATTAAAGAGATTACTGTTAAGAGCGAACGCGGGGTGCAATTTTACATACAAATGTATTTCCCCGTTTCCTCCCTGGAAAATGCTTCTAGAGCAAAATTTGTTTCTACAAAAAATCTAGGTCTGTTGTAGCTATGCCCCTATCATTTGTTTTTTTTTACCGTCCAATTGCAAGAAGTATAAGATCGTTTGTCCACAGCACCGGCACCGGGACGTCAACGAGAACGAGATGACGGCGCCGAAGTAGCGGTAAATAATTATGTATAGTATGGCAGCTTCTTCACAGCATGACCGGCACCGGGCGCCGTCATCCCGGCCGACGATATTCCGAGTAGATCGGCGCGACCGCTAGAAATCGGCCCGAGATTTTGACGGGCCGATGTGCCGGGCATTGGCAGGCAATACAAAACACGTTTGATCTTGTCCACACACTGCCGGCGCCCGGCGCCGTTCGATCGGTTATTGTTTATTTACTCAGACTATTGGAAAAAAGGCAGACGAAGTGGTCTTGTAGACACGAGTGCCAGCAAGGTCAGTAATATTAAATGCTCGTGTATAAGGGGAACCACCATATTGAATCAGGGTCCCTCACTCCTTAATCAGACATGTGGAATAAGAGTAAAGCAGTAAAGGTCCCTAATTAGGGAGCAAGAGGACCCAGTCCGCCTATATTATTGCAGTGTAATAACCCGATTCGTAAAAATAATCGTGCAGTGTAACCGGACCGTAGTATTACTTCGCAGCTTTGTTTTCGTAGTAATTGTGCCGTATTGCGTCTTTCAGGACTATCTTTCGGTCTGTAGGAATAAAACAAACAACCTCAGACTACTCTAGAAAAGGCTAGAGTAGTGTGAGTTTGTTTGTTTTATTCCTATGGAAATGCATCTGCCACGCATGACAGCTAGAACCACCGCGATCGGTGGGGGTGGACAAACGATCGCCGGCACGTCATTTTAAAACCGGCCCGGAAACATCTCGTTCTCGTTAACGGTCCGGTGCCGTCGCTGTAGACAAACGCTGTAGGCCTTTTTATCTCTTCTTTAAGATTTTTGAAGGGTAATATTTCTATTTGCAATTGGTTGGTTAAAAAAGCAAATGATAGCAGACCTTGATTTTTTGTCGATACAAATTTTGCTCTAGACGCATTTTCCAGGGAGGAAACGGGGGAATACGTTTGTATGGAAAAGCGCACTCCACGTTCCCTCTTAAAGGGGTATTTCACCACACTGAATCAGGTCATGACAAAGAACTAAAGTTATCGATATAGCTCAGCGGATTAGCAAACTGAAGTGGCAGTGGGCCGGCAGTGGGTTTTCGTTTGGACCATATGAAACCCGACACCCTGTATATATATAATCTGAATCTCGGAAACGGATCCAACGATTTTCATGAAATTTAGCATGCAGGAGGTTTTGAAATTTAGTATGCGAGCAAAGCTCGGTCATCAAGGTAGGTACTTGAGATTTAATTAGAGATAGCAATTTGAAATCATACCTTATATCGTTCGACAGTCCTGAGATACAATTCGACATTAAACTTGGGTAGATAGACGCCTGTTCTTCCCGAAGCAAGACCTATAAAGGACCCAACCAGCCCCATTGTATGGTACCAAGGACTTATTGCTAAGCTCTTCACTGTTGGGTCGTGAGATAACGGCCTGAAAGGTAATTTTAAGGGTTTTTTTTTAAAGACTTCAATAAAGGCTCTCTTTTTTGACTGGTTAATGAACCGACCACCAAAAAGGAGGAGGTTATCAATTAGTCTGTGTATATTTTTTTGTGTCTATGTTACGCGATTACCGCCAATTGTGAACCGATACGAATGATTATTTTTTTAATGGATAAAGTATATTTTCAAGCTAGTCCTATTGTAATTTCATCGAGATCTGATAAGTATCTCCAGAGATATGACGATAAACGTCTTCAAACTTGCTACTGAAACTGACTCGCTCGGTATGGAAGTCGGTTGTTTTAACTATCTTAATTATTTTATATTTGTTAGGGGAAGGCCGGGCAATGGGAGTCAGCGGGCAATGGGAGTCACCCACACACCACCACGGAACACTACATGAGACCGACGCGTAACTCCCATTACCCCACGTTGGTGTAATGGGAGTCAAATCTGTTTTTTTTTAAACTTTTATAATTTCCAAAGATGATTGCCAAAGTGTCTGAAATAGATCTCTAATGATAGTTTAATAAGTAAATTATGTTTACAGGCGGTTGCAATAAATATTTACTTTTTAATTATTATTTTTTTTGAGTTCTCGCTTAAGTGACCCCCATTACCCTCTTTTACCCTACATCAGAACTCCGTCATATATTAACTGATATGAAAATTATTTTTTCATTTGAGAGAGTATTGTTCCTGTTTGGTTCCATTGTAATTTTATCGACATCTAATGAGTATCTCTACTGATATAAAGATAGCACCTCAAACTTCGTACGGCAATTGACAAACGCGGCATTTTCAATAGCAAGTGTAAGAGCGTACGCAGGGTGCAGTTTTCCATACAATCGTATTCCCCTGTTTCCTCCCTGGAAAATGCTTCTAGAGCAAAAGTTGTTTCTAAAAATATCAAGGTCTGCTGTAGCTTTTTTTGACCGACCAATTTCAAATAGAATGACCCTTCAAAAATCTTAAAGAGGGGATAAAAAGGCTTATATTTCTTTTTGCAATTTGTTGGTTAAAAAAAGCAAATGATAGGGGCATAGCTACAGCAGACATTGATTTTTTGTAGAAACAAATTTTGCTCTAGAAGCATTTTCCAGGGAGGAAACTGGGGAATACGTTGGTATCGAAAACTGCAACCCGCGTTACCTTTTAAGGTTTTTATCCCCATATCGCCAAAGCACAGCTTTACAAATCTATAATTGTAAAACTATACTCAATTCCTTATAATTTATTTGCAATCATAATGTAATATAGTAAGGTGTACAATAAAATTGAATTAAAAGTCAACATTATGTCCCTGATAGGGCATAAGCAAATGCTGGGAGCGAGCGGACCGATCTATTAATTATTTACCTTTTCATCAAAATATTCATTTATCGTATAAAATGAATTTTTTAGCAGAAAAGAGCCTTTATTCAGCAGAAAAGATTTTAGTTTTTTTATGAAAAAGTTAGCACGATTTAATTTTAAAGCAAGATTTTAGATGATTTAAATAAAAAACAAAAAAAAAACATATCTAAAACACCGTGACACTTAGGACTTTTTGTTCACTTTTAATGTCGTCTGGGAGTTTGTTATAAATGTTTACAGCCATATTATTAGGACCGGTGCTATGAATTTTAAGCTTAGAACTTGGCAGAACTACTAAATCATGTCTGTATCGTGTTGAGTGTCCTCTAGGACCGTCTATCTTCTTTTTAAAGAATTGGTGGTATTTTCGCACATGCTTCGAAAGTTCTAATATATACATTGACACGAGAGTTAATCTGTTTAGTTTTTTAAAGTGTTGTCTGCAGCTATCAGTTTCTTTAATATTGACGAGTATACGAATACATTTTTTTTGTGTTATAAATAGTTGTGGCGCGTCTACACTGTGCTGCACAACTGTGCTCCAGAGATACGCATAAGTAGTGAGCTCCTACTGTGACACACGCGTCTAGCAGGGTCACGGCTTAAATTAAATTATAATATTCAAACCATAATTTTATCTAAAATGTATCTTATACTAATTTATTTGATAAAACTAATTAATTATAATATATACAGAACAGTCAATACCGCTACGGCTCCCTAGGCGCTGGCTGCGCACCGAACGTAATTTCTAAGACTACTATTGCATAATCTACGACATGCGCCTGGAAGGGACGAGTAACCATAGAACAACTATACTCCTACCGGCGAGTAACCATAGAACAACTATACTCCTACCGGCGAGTAACCATAGAACAACTATACTCCTACCGGCGAGTAACCATAGAACAACTATACTCCTACCGGCGAGTAACCATAGAACAACTATACTCCTACCGGCGAGTAACCATAGAACAACTATACTCCTACCGGCGAGTAACCATAGAACAACTATACTCCTACCGGCGAGTAACCCTCAGTCGGCCGGCGGCAGGCAGTCAGCTAGCTTCCTCGGTCTATTGAACCTGCGCTTCACCGCCCCATCCAAACTAATATAATAAAGAGAAAGGGGGAGAGGAGTGCAGGGGAGCGGGATGGAAGGGGGGGTGGCGCGGTGCGGTGCGGTGTATTTGGGATACGTATGTCTTATTAGTTAATGCTACACATAGACACTATTCCACGCGGACGAAGTCGCGGGTACAGCTAGTCTTCCATATTTTTTTCTTACTTACGCTTTTATTTGTTAACTCTTGCACTTCGCCTACTCCAAATAAAGTTAAAAGAATCCCCAACTCGGGTGAGTGTCGTAAGACTTTTGATTATATTTTAAGTACCTAGTGTAATTTTATTGTAACGGTTTTTAACATGCAAGCAAAAGGAAGCTACTCGTAGCTAATGTGTTACATTATAAATACAATACAATACAATACAATACAAAAACTCTTTATTGATTACCAATTAAACAAATTGTACAAAAAACAAAACAATAAAATAAAATATATCTGAATGGCTACACTATCGGCGGTCTTATCGCTTGAAGCAATTTCTTCCAGACAACCTAGTATGGAAAAAAATAAAATAAAAACAAAACATGGCGGTAGCGTACAATTAATAACTGAAATAGATAAAAATAGAATAAGTAAATAATAGACATACACAAAATATTATATACAATACAATAATAATAATATAATATACTTATACATACACATACATACAACTATATATTAGATCAAATAATATTATTATATTACATCAGTGTGGTACTTTTAGCTTTATAAACTACTTTGTAAGTTGCAGGATTGCATAACCTACCTTAAAGTGTGTACCCACGCGGTATATTGAAGCTGCTTGGTGTTCTTTTAAATGATTTTATTTGCATAATTTTTAAATAGTAGTTACCTTCTGTGTCTGTTAATTTTGTAGAACTGAGCTAGCACAACGCTTGTTTTTTCCACTGCCACCTATCTATACTATCATGCTTAACTATACATTTTGCCTGGACTGCCTCATCTCGATCGCTGCTATTTTCTACTTCCTGCGCTTAATGATGTCGTAAGCGATGGATGTTGCAGTCGGGCATAAGAGTTAGCCTATAATGGTGAGACTGGTTTAATATTCCGGGGTTCTTGTACCGTGCTGAATCAGCACAACCGCCCGACTACCGGGACGGTTATTGGGAAGACCTGCCTCCGCTAGAAAGGCAAGCGTTGATGCCGCAGCCTACTCCCTGGAGCCTGCTCATCACCTACGTGCTACGCATCACTAGCCAGGATAGTACATTTATTTTGTGTCCTGGAATCACGTTCAGTGTGTGAACCCCCGTTTGCTCTGCCCTTCTTATAACCTAAATAAACTCATGTTATAACTGCAACATTCTTATTCTTATTACTATTTTGTGCCGCCTACCCGTCACAATACTACCTGTGAACGAACACCCGTGCTAGTATTTGAACTGGTGACCTCTCACTTAGAAGTTAAGCTATGTATCCTTTACGCCAACGGGGCACACAAAAAATGTCAACACGTTGTACGGACACGGTAATATAATAATACAGTATTGAGACTCCATACAAACGGTCGGAACGCGAGTCATACCTATTCGCCTAGAGTTCGGTACACACTCGGTACACAGGCCGTGGTACGGATATTTTTGCAAATTAGGCGCTGTCTCCACGAGCGAATGACTCGGTGAGACCTTTGCCACGACGCCGTCGCTCGTGGAGATGACACTTTAGACTTATAAATAAAAGCGTATTTACTTTAGGAATATTATACTTACAAGCAGCAAGAAGTAATAACATTCAAATGCGTCAACATCACTCCTTTAGGCAACCCTGTAGTTCCAGAAGAATACAGAACAAACAGCGTATCTGTCTGCCCATCCACACACACCGGTTCAAAATTAGCATAGTCTACATTCACCACATTCACCGCTAGAGAATTGTAACTCAAAATATTTGAGTTTGTTTGTATTTCGTCACCGAATACGATGACTTTTTGTATGGATTTTATTGTTTGCAAGGTGTCCTTGTGGGTTTTGTATGTGAATGGGGAACAGATTATGTATGAAGGTTTTGATATTTGCATGGCGTGGATTAGTTCGCCTGAAAATAAAATAACGGTCATTATTTGTAAATGAAATGAAGCGATATGGGTCAATGGATAAGGCCTGGCGATCGAGAGGTCGTGAGTTCGATCCCCACCCCACCCATTGCACTATTGACGTGAACCCACTCCAGACACAATCATATTTAGCTTAGTTGATAGAAATTTCACGCACCCAACGATTTTAATTTTTTCTGATTAATGCCCTAGATTTATGAGGAGAGTAGTGTGAATTGTGATGACTGTTACCTACTGAATTATTTTTTAGCTTTAAGTACATTATCTAAAGTATGATGAAGTATTGTCTTATTTTTCAATAAAACCGTTTAACATTAAAAAAAATACTTAATTTATTTACAGTAGGTAACTATAATATATCTTTTAATCTACCTTGGAAGACGGGCTGACATAGTGCTTTATGTGGAATGGGCTAAAGTCTGTTGTCTAGCTCAAACTCACTCACCGCGTCTATCCATTCGACAAGCTCGATTATGCTGCAAATACTTTGATATTTTTTTGTGCAATTATCTCTCGGATCCCGCTTGTATAAACTATAAAGTATCAAAATGAGTCAGTCGAAGTTTCCTTCGCAGTTGGGGCGGGGCTGTCATACAAATATATTTTTATTTGCCTCGCTGCTTCATTCTCTACTTTTTAACCGACTTCAAAAAAAGGAGGAGGTTTATCAATTCGACCGTATATATATATTTTTTTTATGTTTGTTCGCGGATAACTTCGTCGTTTATGAACCGATTTCGATTATTCTTTTTTTGTTCGAAAGGAGATATCCCAAGTGTGGTACCATGGTAATTTTATCGAGGTATGATAAGTATCTCCAGAGATATTGAGATAAACATCTCAAAATTGGTACTGAAAATAAACATTGAAGTCGGTTCTTTTTTAGTTTTTAAACGATATTATGTTAGCTAGACTCTATCATACCGTATAGGCACTCATCAGTCGTGATAGTGATCAAGTGCTTGTATGTCGGGATTTTTTTTCATTCACTATTACTATAAAATCACTTACCTTTAACATATCCAGTACTGACTGTAGTAATAACAGCTCCAGTACTTACTACACCAATAACTGCACTCCAATATTCCTGCCTATTTTCACTGAATATAGCTACTGTGTCTCTCTTTCCAACGCCTATACGAGAGAGCGAGACAGCGAAGTTTATGGAGTGTTGCACTATCTCTCCATAGGTTAAAGATTCGTGCGTTGCTCCGTTAATCTGAAAGGCGTTTTCAATATATTTTTGAGATGAATTGTACTCTAATGTTAAACCTTATTACTGAGACACCGCTGTCCGTCCATCTGTCCATCTGTCACATGGCTTTATCTCCTGAATCCATGGACATGGATTGTAAAACTGTGATAATAGAAATGATTTTTTGTCAGAAAGAGTATTACTAATAGCCGCTATAACAACAAATAGGTAAATAACAAAATCAAAGCTTAAAACAATTGAAGGGGTTTCCATCGAAGAAATGTATTTTCGGCGCTTTTTTCTCGATCTTATGAACAGTAATAGATATGGGTCAACGTGAAATTTTGTGTTGTGTATTATTGTAGCTAATATAACAACAAATAAATAAAACTAAATAATATTATAAATAAAAGTGGCCCCCATACAAGAAACGTATTTTATCCGGCATTTTTTGTTCGGTTTGTGGTTCGATTCGAATCACAGCAGATGCCTTGCTAAATGACCACTGGTGGTACAGTGGTCATTTAGCAAGCCACGGACTAGGTATATGATAAAAGTCTAACATTACGGATTGAGTGACTCCCGTGGGTGACAATGAATCAAAATTATCTTTACATTGTATTAAACAAAGTCGCTTCCTGCGACTGTACGCTTAGATCTTTTAAACTACGCAACAGATGTTAATTCAGTTTTCAGCAAATAAAGTGGTTCAAGAGGATGGTTTGCAACCAGGATTAAACGCAGGCAAAGCCGCGGGGCTCAGCTAGTAAGCTAAAATTATATTGTTAGTTTTCTTACCAATGCAACCTTGTCCTTGAACTGCCATAATTTATCCAAAATAAACGCGCTGAAATTCAAATGTGCCGGCAACTGGGGTCCTTTCTCTCCCTGCACATAATAAGGATTTTTCAACATTTTTCTTACTATTATAATGCAATAATAATTAATACGTAAATAATTATTATACTGCTTTGCAATGTGTGTTTACTAGGACGCGATAGCCGTTTCACTAGATAACATACTTGAGTTTACGTAAAGAGTTGTAATTGTAGGTATAGTTTGACCGTGATAAGAATGGTGCAAGGTACAGCGTGATTGTTTGGTTTGGTGTTGTTGTAATTCAGACATGAGAACATCGTTTAAATAATGCCATTTTTTAAGGTTCCGTGGTCAACAAGGTACCTGCCATGTGCGTCTGTTTGTTTGTCTGTCCGCGGCGTAGTTCAGACACTCTTGTTTGGTGCAAGAAAGCTGTAATTTAGCTTGGGTACATAATAACGCCGAAAAGTGGTAATATAAAACATAGTTACGTTCGTGTGTACTTAGCAACTCAAACACCATGAGCCAAGCTCCACAGCTCATTCAGTATTTTGTATATCATCTTACTGAGATGATAAGCAAGCGTAATGAATTGCAAGGTGCGAAGGAAATAGCATTTACCTATTTAATACCACCGAGCCGGCTCAATGCGAGCTTTTAACCTGTGAAATATGTGGTCCATACAGTGATTTTTTACAGACGGACGGACGGACAGCGAAGTCTCAGTAATAGAGCACCAATGTACCTAAAGAGTAAATAGGTAGGTAGACCCTTGAAATCAAAATATGTAGGTATTACTAGTACAAAATTACAAACAAATGGGAAACCCCATACAAGAAACGTGTTTTTTTTCGATATTGTTTGCTCTATCATTTAACATATTTTACGGTGGCACGAAAACCTCGGTGTGCGAATCCAACTCGCACTTAGCAGGTTTATTACTTGCTTTCCACCAGTAAAACTATAGAGTTATGCCGTATTTTAATAAATACAACCCTACAGTATTCTTCATCATCATTAACAGCCAGCGTCCACAGCTGGACATAGGCCTCTCCTATGGCACGGCACTGAGCTCGATCTTAAGCTCCTTGTTTCCTACCGCTGCCAGCCACTTGCATTATTATTAACATAGTCAAACTGTATACTCCGAAGAAGTCAAAGTACTCCTCGGGTAAACTATGTACTCAACCTTGTTAGGTAAAACTAGTTGAATAAACTTTATCTGTGATTATATCATTTTGTGATACTAATGTGTGGATAATGATATAAAAAAGATAATTGTGGAGAAATTACATACATTGTTAAGTAGGTACTTAGGCGTAATTTAAAAAAAACAAAGGTAATAGTAAATTGTTTTTTTTTTGTTATTTAGTTACATATATTTACATTTTTTTCCTTTATAATGCTATAAGACCTAGCTTCTTGCCAAATTTCATGATTTTAGGTCAACGAGAAGTACCCTATAGCTTTTGATTCCCTTGTGTGATCCCAAAATGCAGCGAAGCGAAAATATGCGACATAAACAGACATCTTTTGGTCGCTTTGACTTACAAGTTTTACAGCTAAAATATACCGTAGACCCGAGTATTATACATACGTTTCAACTTGCTATCGTTACGCGTACCTGAGATAAAGGGTCTTGACAGACAGACGGACGAGAACCAAATGATCCTATAACGGTCCCCGTTTCCTTAATGAGGTACGGAACCCTAAAATTCGAACACAGTTATTTGAATTTTAGGGTCTCCTATGGTAAAATGGTAGATTAAAATAAAAGTCTTGAACATCAGTGTACATTAATGTATTTATTGTGTAAATAATCACGCCAAATAGCTGTATGTGTCCTTTTCTCCTTCCGTACGTTCGAGATACTCTTTTTCTATCAGAATGTCGATGCATTTCTGTGGAAAACAATAAAACATTAGTTGCTAAAAATGTAAACAAATTAATAGGTAGGGAGTTCTAGTGCTTAATGGGTAGTTTTCATTAAAATGTAAGATAAAATTGATTTATAAGGAAAGAAGATGCGTAGAAATGTTTGTATGACAAATACACACACAAATGTTTGTACACAGCCGACGCCATGACACATGTGAGCTGTTTTTGCGCACTATTGAAAAAATATTAGAAAAATTGTTTTAAACTTGGTTCAACTTAAATTAATTACCGATATATAGGTTTTTTCGTAAATAGTAAATGTGTTCCCACATTAAGGAAGAGGATTTCAAAATCTTTCGTCACGCCTATTGAGGGCGCGCGTGTTGATGGTTCTAATTTACTGTTTTTGTTGCGTTGACAACATTGCTCTTCATTGCCAATACGACTGAAAATGTTTGATACCTTGGTAGGGACCTACTCTCTATCAGTATCTGGTGGTACTAGGTAGGTATATACAGTGTGGAAATTAAACTCAGGCCCTGGAGGGAAACTACTTTAAATCCTTAAGCTAGCTCATTTTACTTAAAGGAGACATTCCTTTATATTTGAAAAGAAACAAATCTGCATTAAAAGATTTTTTTAAACTCGCTTGCTTCGCCCGGGACTCGAACCAACTAAAATTAAAAAAAATAAACACTCTTTATTTTATTATACTAATCGGTAGTATTAATATTCAGGATAACCTGGTATCGATTGGAGCTCAAGTGAGCCGATAGTACTTAAGAAAGGTTCTGTTGACATTCAAAACTCTGCGTCTAACCTGATCGCTCAGACAATGTTCGTTGGTCTATCACAACATAATAAACTGGTAAATACTCATAAACACACCCTGGATTTAGTTTTTTCCGACTTTTCAGTTGAAATACAAAGATCTACATTATCATTAGTTAAAGAAGACGCCTTCCATCCAACTTTCTCGGTCAATGTAAGGGACATTTTAATAACACCATTTAGGCCCTGTCCACGCACTAAATATCAATTTAGAAGAGCCCATTACGATTATATAAATGAATCGTTAACTGAGCAAGATTGGTCCTTTATTAATTCTGAAACAGATATTGAACATGTTGTAACTCAATTTTATTCAATATTAAATGATCTAATTTCTATTCATGTTCCACAAATTCGTAGTTCCGGTGAGAGAGCCTATCCAACTTGGTACAGCAGGGCTCTGATAAATGTTATTAAAGAAAAAACTAAGGTTCATCGAGATTGGAAGCTTTACAATAACCCAATTGATTATAATGACTTTTCAGCACTTAGATTTAAACAAAAACTTATGCAGGGCGAATGCTATCAACATTTTATTAATTTATCTCAAGCGAAGATCAAGTCACACCCAAAATTCTTTTGGACTTACGTAAAAAGTAAAAGGCAGAATAAATCTAACTACCCGCAACAAATGTATTTCAATAATATTGTTGTCAAAAATCAAAAAGACATATGTTCAGCGTTCAATGATTTTTTCCAAAGAAATTTTAGTAAACCGGCTAATCAATATGGGTTCTCGTCCTCAGAAATTAGTTCACATCCAAATATAATTGACACAGTTCAGGTAACTGAGCAGGACATATTGAAACTAATAAAAAGTGTTGACATCACCAAAGGTGCTGGAACGGATAAAATACCACCATTATTTTTTCTAAAGTGTGCAACATCCCTTGCTGTACCGATTGCCTTGATTTTCAATAGATGTATCCGTGACGGCTATTTTCCGAAAGTGTGGAAGCAAGCACACATTGTCCCTGTGCATAAGAAAGGCCAAAAATGTTTGGTTGAGAATTACAGACCAATATCTATTCTGAATGTATTGAGCAAACTTTTTGAAAGAGTTGTACATAGTCACATATATCCAATTATTGCTCCTCTTCTACCAATCGAGCAACATGGTTTTTTGAAGGGTCGCTCTACAGCAACTAACCTTGGAGTCTTTATTGATAGTGTACTTAGAGACATGGATGGTGGATCGCAAGTAGATGTGGTTTACACGGACTTTGAAAAAGCATTTGACCGCGTTGACCACATCATACTACTGCAGAAACTTTTTGAGTTGGGCATTCGTGGCAACTTGCTGAGATGGATGGAGTCATACTTGCGCAATCGATCTCAAGCAGTTGTCATCGGTGGATTTCGTTCCGATTTTATGGAGATTTGCTCTGGGGTTCCTCAAGGCTCGATTTTGGGTCCTCTCCTGTATGCATCTTACTTGTACGATATTGGTAGATGTTTTCAACATGCAAAGTTTCTTATGTATGCGGACGATACAAAAATATATATGAAAATAACGAACCCGCATGATTGTATAAACCTGCAGTCTGACTTGATCAGGATGGGACAATACTACTCTGACAATCGTTTAGGTATAAATATAAGTAAATGTCAATATATCTCTTTTACGAGAAAGAAAAAAAGTATTGATTTCATTTATCAAATTAATAAAATAGACTTAAAAAGAGTAGACTTAGTTGTAGACCTCGGCATTAGGATGGATGCTAAACTTTCCTTTTCGGATCATGTCCAGCATATTACTAATAAAGCTTACAAAAGCCTTGGTTTCGTTTTGCGTGTCAGTCGTTCCTTTTCAGACTTAGGTCGTTTAAAACTATTATATAATTCATATGTAAGAAGTGTGCTCGAGTATTGTTCCATAGTTTGGAATCCTCACTATGTAACATATAAAGAAACCATTGAAAACATTCAGTATACATTTACAAAACAGCTAAACTATAGATGTTATATTAGTCCCAATGATTACGAGGAGTCTTGTGTCCACCATAGGTTAACTACACTTGAAAATAGAAGAACTCTCTCTGATATGGCCTTTCTGCACGGTATATGCAATGGATATATTGATTGCCCCGAACTCTTTCACAAGATCATGTGTTTTTGTTGTCCAAAAAAGCGTACTCGACACACTAGACTGTTTGCAGTTCCTCACTGTAAGCACTCAATATGCCCAAAATTCTGTCGCCAAAAGATTGCAAAATACTTATAACCACAAATTTAAGCCTGTTGATCTATTCTGTAATAGTAAAACAAATTTCAAGCGTGACATACTCAAGATTCTGAATCAAGGCATTAGCCCTGAATGTCAGTCCTCAGTGTGTCTGGTGACAACAACTTTAATGTTATGAAAACTCACATAGACACACACATGCACACACATAAACATATCTACGCACACAAACGCACACGTATATACTTTTTTATCATTATTTGTATTATTTCTATGTAGCTTCTAATCTCATAACATACACACTCACACACATAAACTGTTTCTTTAATTAAATATCTATATCATACTACTATATATATATTATAGCTAATAGTATAAATAATGTATGACTGTCTACAGAAAAAAATATGTTACATTAATAAAAAATAAATCTGTTATTGGCCTTAAGTACCACAATATCATTGAAACTATGTTAATTAAGGGCTGTGGATTTTGTTAATAAATAAAAAAAATAAAAAAATAAAAAATAATAAAGTTTCTCTAAAATATGTTTGGGGACTGTTCACTTTTAACAAGTAAAAGACACGTAACAGTTCTGTTATCTCTCCAACACTCAAAGACTTCGTATGAAGTACACGCTTGCTAATTTATCGTTAAGTACCTTGTTGAAATCTTCGATAAGAAAATTGTTCAATGGTGGTAATACCTCTATGCACATTTCCTTCTTACATGATCCGAGGCGTTCAGTGGAGAAGTTTAAAAATGGAACGTTTGACTTTGTTTGCAATGCGGGACAATAATTTTAAATTCGAACGATTTTTATCAACAGATTTTATTTAAGTATTGTTGCTTTCCTTACGTAATTAAATTATCTCATAATGGCGTATGAAGAACAATTTGAGTTATTAGAAGCTTACTTTGTTTGCAACAAGAGCTACGATTTAGCTCTGCAGTGGTATCGCGAGAAGTATCCAGACAGATAACTACCATCTAGAAAAGTTTTGTCTTGAATTGTGAATAATTTACTGACCGTTGGAAGTTTTAAAAAGAAGACTGGACGCCCACAGCAACAAAATTTGGACTATAGCGATGTTGAGTTAAATATTTTGACATACTTCGAGTGTTACCCGAAGGCTTCAAGCAGGGAAGCTGCTCAAGAGATAGGCATCAACCATACTAGTATACTTAAAGTTCTGAAAAAATACAAATACATGTTATCGTGATGGGCGATTGGTGCAGAAACTACATCCCGGAGATAGTGACAGGAGATTACAGTTTTGTGAAAATATTCAAACAGAAATAGCCCGCAACCCAAATTTCTTGGACTGTATTGTATGGTCTGAAGAAACAAATTTTAGTAATAATGGAATGTATAACAGACCTAACAATCATTATTGGTCTCGTCAAAATCCATTCCGTGTCCGTGAAACGAACAATCAGGTCAGATTTTCGTTTAATGTTTGGTGTGGAATCAAAAGTAACATGGTTGTTTTGATGCACATTTACGAAGGACATCTGAATGCAGCAAAATACATTGAAATATTGGAGCTTTTACAAAATCAATTAAACCTTCTGCCAGAAGAGGAACGAAATAATATCATTTTTCAACAAGATGGTGCACCTGCCCACAACAGCAGAATTTCCAGGGCATACCTTAATGAAAATTTCAATGCCTGGATAGGTACAAACGGGACGATTAGATGGCCTGCAAGAAGTCCAGACCTGATGCCCATGGACTTCTTTTTATGGGGTCATGTAAAAAATGTTGTTTATGAAACTTGCTATGAAACCGTTCAAGAGCTATGGATTGCGATAGAAAATGTTATTAGGGGCATACACCACAACACTTTGCTGAAGGCTACAAGAAATGAATTTCAACGGCGACTAATGTTGTGTAGCCGGAACGACGGGGCTCATTTCGAACAATTTATCAGTTAAATAATTTGAGTGTTACAAAATTGATAGTAAAATAAAGTTGATGTTAGATTTAACGATTATTTTTATTTTTAAGACCTAATGTTTGTTAGAGAAACTTTATCCTGAATATTAATACTACCGATTAGTATATTAAAATAAAGAGTGTTTATTTTTTTTAATTTTAGTTGGTTCGAGTCCCGGGCGAAACAAGCGAGTTTTAAAAAATCTTTTAATGCAGATTTGTTTCTTTTCAAAAATAAAGGAATGTCTCCTTTAAGTAAAATGAGCTAGCTTAAGGATTTAAAGTAGTTTCCCTCCAGGGCCTGAGTTTAATTTCCACACTGTATATACCTACTTTCATTACCTAGTTCATTAGTTCATCGTAAAACCATGACGGTTCTCTTTTTGCACAGACTCTAAATTAATAATTCGTAGTTACGCCGTGTTAAAATAGAGGGCGTTTATAAATATAAATTATACCGTGACGCTACGTCATATCCGTTGCATTTTTACCCCAGTGCGCCGAAACAAGTTTCAATTCAATAAAAAAAAGGTTATATCGCGCATTCTTACGAGAATCAAGGGTTTGTGCCGAATTTCAGCCCGAAAATTTCAGTGAAAGTGGGTGAAATATTGATTGGCAATTTTAGGGAATATAATTGAAGTTGCGAAAATATGAATTATTTATTAAAGCAAAGGTCGTTCAAAACTAAATAAGTAATTAAAGTGGCGTTAGATTTACAACTAGCTTCACTAGACTACCTGACAGCCATTTTAGACATTTATTAAATAGATCTATCTAATACATTTCTAAAATGGCTTTTTAGTAAAAATATAGATAGATAAAAAGATAAATAAATATAGATAAAAAGTAAACAGTTTTTACTTTCTATCTACACTTTCACGACAACTTTTACATGGAGTCAGGATCTATTATTTAATTCAAGCGTCAATTCCTTTTTAAAACTTAATATCAGATTTAAGATCAATTAAACATTTAAAAGAACATACTTCAAACGTCGCGTTAATCATTTTCAGTGCCAAGTTTGAGGTGTTTATCTCCATATCTCTAGAGATACTGAACATATCTCGATGAAATTGAAATGGGACCACTTTAAAAAAAATACAAATCTCCTAATCTTAACATACATAAAAAAGATAATCTGTCTCCTTCTTTTTTGTTCAGTAGGTTAAAAATGGGTGTTTACCTTGATGACCGGCACTCGGGGCTTGAACCGCGAGGAGAGCTGGTTGAGCACCTCTACCACGAGATGCTGATGCTTCAAGGTCTTCCGAGTCTTCATTATACGGACTATCGCGGCCTGCGGAACAAACGTACACCACTATGACTAGATCATCCCGAAAATACAAGTCACCAAGTTCAAGTTAAGTAGTTCACAGAGTTTCCGAACGCTGTTATAGACACGTGCTCCTCCCATACAACATTCAGTACCCTTCGTACAAGTGTTCTCGATATCGAACAAATGTTGTAAGAAAAATAAAAACAGCGCCTCTAGTGGTTAGTACACTTCACTAAATTTAGAACAATCAGGGAGCCAGAATGAGTCGAAAACTATGTGAGATCTGTCAAAAGTGTTTACGATGAAAACTTAAGTAAATAAACTAAGGGTACAGAAGTTCCCTCCACTCACTCATCACTCATCCCACTCCAGACACAAGCATATTTAGGTTAGTTGGAGGGGTTAACAAGAATACTTGTGATGTGCAACACACATTGCTAATAAGCTTTTATTTAAAGAATTATATTAAAAATATAAATATACATTTTTAAGTGTTTCTACCCGCGTATGTCCGAGATTTTTTTTTTATTTATTTATGCCATACCATCAAGGTTGCCAGATATCAGCTAACTCAATTCGCCTAATTTTGCCTACCAAGTAGCCTAAATCGCCTTTTTTTTTTTTTTGATAAATAGCCTAATTCGCCTATTTTTTTTATTTAGAGCTAGGTAGCCTATATTTATCCCAAATAAAGAAGACACGTAAGAAAAGAACATGTAAAGCAAAAAATATATATTTTAGGGTTCCGTAAGAACCTCAAAAGAAAAACAGAAACCCTTATAGGAATCTCTTTCTTGTCCGTCTGTTTGCCTGTCCGTCTGTCAACACCCTTTTTCTCAGGAATGCGTAGAGATATGAAGTTTAAATGTATATCAAATACAATGACAAAATTAAAATAAACTTGTATGTAACCGCGATCAAAACATAATTACCGTTTATATTTCGCATATTTTTGATACAACTATCAAGAAATAATATAATACATTTGGGGTAATCCTGAAGTAGCCTAAATCGCCAGTTCTTATATTTCTAGGTAGCCTAAATGGCTACTGGTAGCCGATTGGATTTTTTGGTCGCCATTTGACCCCTTAAGGTAGCCTAAATGGCGATAATTTGCCTAATCTGGCAACCCTGTACCATAACGTGGGCCGCATGCTTGTTTGTTTCTTTCTTCTTGGTCTTTGTCACCCACGGGAAGGTTTTTTAAAAATATTATATAGGCCAGTGTTGATTTCACCTGCTGTCTGTTTACATCAGAGGTTCCCAAACTTATTTTTCTCGTAGACCACTTTCAAAATTTTACTGGTAACGGTCGACCTCCTAACATTTCTATCATATTCCCAAAACTTGTTTCAAATGTGAAAAGATTAGATCTAACGATAGAATAGATAACTAAAACACAGCACTCCTGAGACACAGCCACGCTAAGTTAAGGAGCCTATGGATTTATATTGCATTGTACAAATTGTACAATGTCATTATGACAATAAATACATTTGTGTAATAAGTGGTAAAAATAAAAAAGAAAATAGTATATTTTGTTGTTTTTTATGTACCTAATATATAATTTATTGTGAGTGTAATATACAATTTAAAAATAATAATTTTGTAAAGCCAAGGCAATTTTTGCTCTTTACTTTCGAAACCAGATAAATTTCCGTGGACCCCTCTAACAACTTGTGAACCCCCATTTTTTGTTCACGCCTCCGTAGACCCCCGTCGAGTCTCTTCTGGACCCCTGGTGGTCCACCTGGACCATTTTAGAATCGCTGGTTTAGATAAAGAAGTATATAATACCTGTATGAGCATCTTGCGGTCTTCTTCAATGTGTTTGTGAGTCGCCTCTTGCTCTACCTTCAATTCTGTCTTCAGAGGGATGTTGATGTTCACTCGAAGTTTTTTGCTGAAATATTATATAATGTAGATTTTAATGCTTGCATCACTAGTTGTGATAGTTGCGCGAATGAGGGGCTACCGTTCATTCACTCACCAGGCGGCGCCACTGAGTACAATGGTCCTGATGACAGCTGTCAAGCTATAACATTTTTAATGAAATATCAAATATCATGATACGTCAATATGTCGCAGACTTCGTAGTTACACTAGCGCCTCTAGCGTAAATTCCACATGCGATAACCCCTGTTCAGGCGAACGCCTGTATATAATGTATTAGCAAGACACAAGCTCGGAACAATCAATATAATATATAATCTGTAGTATTTTTCGCCTATATCGCGTCCGAGCTGTCAACCTTTCTTTCACTCTTTCTTGCTTGTCGACGCCGGTCGCCTTCGCTACATACTTCCCATTTTTTCTTTGTAACATCGAGTCAAGCAAATCATTAAATCTGTAATATCTCAAGAAAAGATTTTATTTTGGCTCCAATATGTCGTCAAAAGATATACAACCCCCATCATTAATTGTATATGGTAGTCTCACTGCCACTTTCCATTTCCATTTTTTTTATATGTCGCCTGGTGGTAAGCTATGATGTGCTCGAAGATTGTGAACACGCTAGGCCTTGAATACTCTGACTCTCAAGGGTTGTGTGCTGCTGGAACATCGTAAGCACATGAGTAAAGAAACGGAACAGAGACAAAGCTTCATACAACAGCGCTGAGGTAAGTACGTAGTGGTGCGTGTGTGCGTGAGCACTAGCCGCCTGTGTGCCGCCTGTCACGGAGCGTAACCGGTATATACTGGCTCGGCGGGTGCTTCAACTCAGGGCTTTCATATTTGTTTATATTCGTGACTTTATTATATGTATTGTTGTTGTTTGTCACATTGTCAAATATGAAGTCTGCTTATCAAATTTGACTGAATCTGACGACAATGACAAAGCTTGAAAAATAGGAAATAAGGTTATGTTTACTTGAAGGAGAATTAATTACGATGAAGATTTTTCTAATTATTTTTTATATTTTGTTATTTTACTGTGACACGGAATGCTACGAGTGCGAGTCCGACTTGCACTTTACTAGTTTATTACTCTTTTCTTCTCGTTGATTTTGGTTATTGATAGACGTTCTTACGGTAAGCGTGAGCAAGATGGAAACAAAGGTGGGGTAAATAAATAATCTTCACAGCATGTTCTACCGGGCAGGGTCTAGTTGGGGTACAACTTTTTTGGTGCCAACCATACAAGAATAGGTAAACATTTTGTCCGCTACTTGGAAGCTTTGTCTCTGTTCCGTTTCTTTACTCATGTGTTGTAAGGCTATGGCGCAGATTTTCTCCTTGAAACTAAAAATAATAACTAGTGGTAAACAGTGTACTTACTTCTTATAACCTAAGAAGAGTTCTATAACGGATGACTCGGTGAGCTCGGATTCATCGTCAGAGCATACTAGCAGCTTTGCCTTCAACAGTATCTGTAGCACCTGGGGGATAGAGTATCTATTCGTTAGTTGTTCTTAGAATAATATGGAATAGAACAGAATAGCCCCCTACACTAAATTCAATTTCTGTTTCCATTCACGCTAACGCATGTTTTAATTGTATGGGAATGACATTTATTTTTCCGCTACCAAGTTGTCATTCCCATACATTTTTAAGTTGCGTTAGCGTGAATGAAAACATAAGTAAGATTTTTTCTAGGCCCCCAGGACAGAACAAAATATAATTAATATAGTTTAAAAACTAAAACAACCGACTTCCATGCCCCGCGAATCTGTTTCAGTAGCAAGTTTGAGACGTTTATCGTCATATCTCTAGAGATACTTATCAGATCTCGATGAAATTACAATGGGACCACTTCGGAAACGAACCCTACCGATTAAAAAATAATCATTCAAATCGGTTCACAATTGACGTAGTAATCGCGTAACATACACACAAAAAAAAAAATATAATAAAATATAAAAAAAAACATACAGACGAATTGAGAGCCTCCTTCTTTTTGGGAAGTCGGTTGAAAATAGAACAGGATAGAATAGAGTAAAGTAGAGTAGATTACATTGATTATATTAGAATATAATACTTTTTTATGCGAAAATGGGTAGCAATTGACCGCTATCTCACCCGATGATGTGTGTGACCTGTAAAATGATGATGCGGTCCATGATATAGCGCGCTTACCCAAAAGATACCTATTCTCGCGACATGAAGACCGAATGTAACCTAATAGGAAACACAGGTCCAAGCAGGGAATTCCATTCCTTGGCGATACGTTTGATAAAAGAGAAAGCAATATAGAATAGAAAAGAATATAAGGATTGTTTATTGCACACCAAATAATTATACATTTAACACCAATATTATAAATGCGAAAGTCAGTTTGTATGTTTGTTTCGTTTGTTTGAGACTTCTTCACGGTCAAACAGCTGTACGGATTTAGCTGAAATTTTGCACAGGGATATCCAATATTATAGATTAGGCTATAGGATACTTTATAACGCGGATAAAGCCGCGGGGTATAGCTAGTACATACATAAAATCACGCCTTTTTCCGTTGGTGGTAGGCAGAGACTACTTCTTTCCACGTGCTACTATCCTGACATACCTCTTTCTTTCTTATTATAACAGAAAATATTTATCATGACCATGTCCAGCCGAGTCGTGGACACTCACGGTTCGACTGGTCCGCCAATTTAAAATCGCTCGCCGAGCTATGCTCGGTATTTCTCTGCGGGATCGAATCCGGAACGAAGTAATTCGTCAGAGAACTAAAGTTATCAACATAGCTCAACGGATTAGTAAGCTGAAGTGGCAGTGGTGGTTAGGTCATATCTGCCGCAGGACTGATAACCGTTGGGGTAGACTTGTCCTAGAGTGGAGACCGAGAATCGGCAAACGTAGCGTAGGACGTCCTGTGACCAGGTGGAGCGACGACACACGCGGAGGAGGATATAGGAGGAGCGGAGGGCAGTGACTGGAAAAGAAGAGCCGAAGATCGGGCTCAGAAATTGGCTGATAGTGATGATAATGTACCTGTATAAGAAAGTCCCCCTTGATCCCGGTGTGGTGTTCCAGCTGACGCACGTTCCAGGAGGTGTTGTCGTTGTACTGCAGTAACACCGCCATCTGGAACGTACTGGCTTGCAGCGTGTATCTGGAATACACAACAAAACATATCATATATTATGTTTCTTCAAGTGTGACACACTTAATATTTTGTACATTGTTACACACAATCCAAAAGTTCATCGTACTGACGGAACTCGAACCCCTTGGGAAACATGCATATGTGCTCTGCTAATTGAGCCACATTGAAAAGTGTATTCTGTGAACCGCTACACGATTTTTATACAAATATTTTAAAAAATTAAGGGGGTGCTTCCCATACATTTTTTTAAAATACTTTTATAGGCTAGCGTTTGAGCACTATCTCACCTGTTGGTAAGTGATGATGCGGTCGAAGATGGTAAGCACGCTAGGCCTAGAATGGGAACTGGCTCTCAAGGATAGCTGCCGGAACACATTAGATGTTTGGTGACAGATTTTCTAACTTGAGGGTGGTAGCCTGGTCCTACCACCATGCGAGGGTTGTTGGTTTTTTAACAATGTTTTCCTTCACTGGAGGGCCACTGTGAGAAGCGCACATACATTTTTCGATAGAAAAATCCATTGGTGCACGGCGGTTTGAACTCAGTACTACGGCATCAAAGCCGACCGTTCTCCCGATTACGCCACCGGGCCCTCAACATGCAACTGAAACTAAAATTATAGTAATAAAATACTCTACTGTGTTACGGAACCCTTCGAGTGCAAGTACGACTTGCACTTGGCCAGTTTAGTACTTTTCTTGAAGTCGGTTTAAAACGAAACAACAGATTTTTGTCCCTTTTGACTTATCAAATGTTAATTTGTTCAATGTTACTCTGTAGAGTAACATAATTTAAGTGTAAGTACTGACCTGTTCTTGAAACAATTGGTGACCAGTTCACCCTTGCTCATGTTGTATAACCAGTTCAGTTTACGGCCGGAGTGCTGCGACGAGTAGAAAGTTGTGAATCTGTGCACTGAACGCTCCAACTGAAAGTAAAAGTGAAAAATTCAAGATCGTTTAAAAAAACTAAAAGAACCGACTTCAAACGTCGCGCTAGTCCAAAGTAGCCAGTAGACGTAGTAACTATTACATAATCTGTGCCAGTAGTTAGCAGTACGAGTAAGTCGTCGAGATAAGTAATTGTGTCGTAATACAAATGTTGATATATTAAAAACAGCTCGGCCGATTTTGTTAAAATTTAAATGGGACCACCTGGGAAGGGTACCCTTTGAAACAAAAAAAGAATTTTCCAAATCGGTTCAAGCAACTTCGAGTAATCGGTGAAGATATAAATTTAAAAAATAAAATTAATAAAAAGATTCCGACGAATTGAGAACCTCCTCCTTTTTTGTGAAGTCGGTTAAAAAAAGAATCGAAATGTAAATATGTTCGTGTTAATATGACACACACATACACAGATACACACGTCAAACTTATAACACCCAATTTTTTTGCGTCGGGGGTTAAAAGAGCCTTTTGTGTACTTTTTCTAGTCATAAATATTATTGTTCGGGACTTATCGCGTTATAACATTAATTTCATTTACCTCGACGTTAAGACCGAGTTGCATTGATCGTGGTCACGAGAATATGCAACTTAGCCGAAACGTGTTCAGTAAACACAAGCAGCGCCTCGTGGTTTCACCTGCGTAGTTCCCGTCCCCGTGAGAATACGGGGATAAAATATAGCTTATGTTACTGGCTGATAATGTAGCTTTCCATTAGTGTAAAAATTTTTGAAATCGTTCCAGTAGTTTTAGGGTTAAATCGTAACAAACAAATAAAAAAATCAAGTCTTTCTTCTTTATAATATTAGTTTTGATGAATTTCTCCAAAACAATGGCTGAATTAATAATATATGTAAAAATTGTCTGGGTTCATTACTTTTGTTTTTTTTTTTTCATTCAAAGCGTTAAAATTCTGCTTTTGCTATGTTTACGTGATAATTATGATTTATGATTTTGACGTGTATATGTGCGTATATTAATACTGCCTACATACTGAATAAATGCTTTGATTCTTGATATGTAGTGGTAGGACTTCTGCTAGCCTGCCTAGTACAGTACCACCACTTTGCCAATTAATTTTCAGCCGTGAAATAGGAATGTTTTCCGGTTGAAATAACAAGGTGTCCTGTGAAATTACAGGGCATGTGAGACTCAACATCTTTATTTCTCAAGGTAACAGGCGCAGTGCGGTGACATGCAAATCTCTGGACTAATGCAATAGGTAGACGTCATCGCTTACCATCGGGCGAGCGCCATGCTTGTCCTGTCCTTATACCATAACAATATATATATATATATATATATATATATATATATATATATATATATATATATATATATATATATATATATATATATATATATAATGTATTATATATATATATATATATATAATGTATTATATATATATATATAGAATATATTTATAATATATTACCTCTGTCGGCAGCTGGAAGGACGTTGATTGTTGGAAGGGCCAAGATCCGGAAGAAAGCACCTGTAAGCAAAAATACATTTTGTTACTTTTAAGGGATCCGTAACCTTAAAAGAAAAAAAGAAACTTTTATGGGATCACTATGTTGTCCGTCCGTCTGTCAAGACCCTTTTCTCAGGCACGCGTAAAGGTATCAAGTTGAAACTTAAATCAAATACTTAGGTCTACGGTATCTTTATGCTGTGAAAAAATGGAACTTGTAAGTCAACGTTATCAAAGGATGTGAGCGTTTAAGTAACATATTTTCGCATATTTTGCGATTTAATAAACTGGCCAAGTGCAAGTCGGACTCGCACTCGTAGGGTTCCGTAACACATTAGAGTATTCTATAACTTTGATTTTTCGCAACTACAAAAATAACTTTGTTTTTCATAGTGTTTGTATGAAAAACAAAGTTATACTTGCGGTCGCTTTATCTCAACAACTGCTGACTGTATCTCGTTCAAACCAATTTTCGTTGAAAGTTTTTATTGAGATCTACAGAATATATTTTTTCTAGGTTTTTCACTCTCTTACTTTAGAAGTTAGAGGGGGAGGGGACACACATTTTACCACTTTAGACGCGCCTATCTTTGAAATGATTGACATTGAGAAAAAATGATTTTAGAAACCTCAATGTCATTTTTTAAGACCTATCCATAGATACCCCACACGTATAGGTTTGAAGAAAATTATTATTTTTTGTTTCAGTTCCATGTATGGGATGCCCCCCCTTAAACTTTTATATTTTTTATTTTTGTATAAAAATCGGAAAGCGGTTCACAGAATACATCTACCTACAAAGTTTCAATTCTGTAGTCTTAATAGTTTCGGAATAAAGTGGCTGTGACATACGGACGGACAGACAGACAGACAGACAGACAGACAGACAGACATGGCGAATCTATACGGGTTCCGTTTTTTGCCATTCGGCTACGGAACCCTAAAAAGGGAATCAAAACCTATAGGGTACTTCCCGTTGACCTAGAATTATGAAACTTGACAAGAAGCAAGGTCTTGAACCACTTACATAGGAATAAATCTGAAAACTGTAAATATGTAGTTTAATAATAAAAAAAGTGAATTTACTATAACAAACTTATTGTTTGCGGTTGGTGCAATACATTTTCTATGGATCGAACTGCAAAGTTAAGTTTGTTGACTTGGCCGGTTCTTTTTAGAGAGGATGGATGAATGATCGACGAAACATTTATAAGACGAGTGTGAATGGGTCAGCCGGTAGAGGCCGACCTAGGCGAACGTATCACGACCAGATTGGAAGGAGGAAGAAAAAAGTCTAACTCTAAAGTACCTATAACCAGCGAGCATGTATAAAGACGCTCATGAAAGTGGAAGAAGCGAAAGAGGTATGTCAGGATCGTAGCATGTGAAAAGAAGTAGTATCTGCCTACCCCAACGGGAGAAATCCGTGATTTTATGTATGTATGTACAAAATGTACAAAATACATTTTTTTTTTTTGTTTTTGTTAAAGATTACTCGCAATTTGGGTTACACATTACTAGTATTCTTGTTAACCCCTCCAACTAAGCTACTAACTACTTATTTGTGTATGTTATGTAGATATGGTATTTACCTGGATGCTAAAGTCGATGTGCAGTGGTTGTTCTGAACTGTTGGACATGTGTTTGCGGAAGTTTTCATTCAGATCCTTCGATACGCCTATGTCCTGGAAAAATTATAATATTATAAAATAGATTTTTAGGCTGTGTAATAATATACTTTTTTTAAAACACGTGTTTGTGAGTTTGTTAAGAAGTATATAGCAAATAGCAAGAAAGTAGAAAAGAAGAATAAGTAAAGAAGTAAGAAGCAAAGAATTAGAGCTATCGGTGAATTTGGATAATTTTGTAAGTAATTACATTTTATCTACCCTCATATTGTAAAATTCGAATCATTAACTTTAAAACCAGTTGATATTCATTAAGTTTATAAACACAAAACAAAAAAAAAATTAACACTTTTACCTTAACAAAATAAAGCTATAAAACAACTTTTTTTCTATTCTTTTCTATTCTATTTTTTTTCTAGTCTACGAATAAATCATAAGTCAGGAAAAGTAACTGCATTATAAAAATGACCCAACAAAAGTCGTGTCCAAGCAGACGGGGTTAAAAGTCGTGTCCAGCGCGTCATTATACGGACATTTGTCTTGTTTGACACGACTTCATAACAATTAGACACCGCTTGAACGGCAAGCACTTTACGCTAAATCATTGGACTTATAAGTCTTATATAAATAAATCCACGCCCACAAACGCGATGTTAGTTTCGACCAGTACGGTGACCTGTAAACACCTATGCGATCAGATACTTAAATTTCTTAAAAAGTCGTTGTAATGGCTCCTTGCAGTGTAAGATAGTGTGGAAAAACCAGTACAAACTCAAATTTTAAGGCAAACGGTATAACATTTCACCGGTAAGTCAATAAATGTATCTAATCTTCAAAAATACATTTTAGACAAAGCTCAGCTTATATTTGTCGGTCGGCAGTTGTCTTTAATCACTATCTCTTTTTGTCACGGTCGATATTTAACAGTTCTATCCCGTTTTTGCGTGGATTTAGTGTTGCACCTCTGCTGCAGTGATACATATCGATTAACTAGGAATATTATCGACATTCATTTTACAACTAGGTATAATTTTTAAATTTCGATGTAGTGTGTCTTCTCCTGATCCAACAGACCATTTATGGAGATCTACTGAGTATGTACTTTTTATTTGGCTCCACACGATTAGTGTATTTAGCCAGTGTCAAGTATTAAAATTGTTCAAGTTTTCGTAAATTCTACGTAGTTTTATTTTATAATGAAAAAAAAATTATATTATATTTTTTAATGGCAAAATTGTACTTATGTACATATTTGTTGGCATATTATATAATCTATATATATAAAAGCAAAAGGTTACTCATCACGAAATCTCGAAAACCGCTGGACGTAACTACAAAGACGAAATTTGGCAGGGAGGTAGTTTATAGTTAGTAGACGTCCGTTAAGAACAAATTTTGCGACAGGGCCGGATTAAGGGGTCTAAGAGCACTCGCAAATTTTAGTCCTTCACGTATAAGTATTTAGTAATCATTCGCTTATAACGGATTTTGTGACAAGGCTGGATTAAGGAGGTCTTAGGGCTCACGCAAGTTTGTATGAAAGTCCTTCATTTTTGCCACAAACTTGAAATTAGGGACAGAGGTAAACGTTCGCTAAGAACAAATTTTGCGACAGGGCTGGATTCAGGAGGTCTAAGGGCTCTTGCAAGTTTGTACGAAAGTCCTTCATTTTTGTTACAAACTTGAAAATTGGCAGAGGTAGTTAGTAAACGTTCGCTAAGTACATTTTTTGCGACAGAGTTCTGCCCCTTCCCCCCTCCCCCTCTTCCCACTTAAATTAATTATTGATACAGTTTTTAGTACTTAACCTCCGAATTTTAAAATATTCATATCTCTAAAAGGGGGGGGGTTCTGCAACTTTTCCTTCAAGAGGGGAGTTCTACCCCTCCCGCCCCTAAAATCGAGGTCAGGTAAAGTACATTCCTACCTTAATATTAATTTTGCTCTCGCGCTAAATAGGATAATTAACAAAATTATGAGTTTAGGCTGACGGCTACTTTAGCTAACTCATATATTATGATTTCTCCAAACCACAGAATAATGAATAGTACAAGTATCCGAACCTTGATAGTGCACCTGATGTTTGTATACTTATATATTTTTACTATATACGTCCATGTCGATAGTGTACTTAACTTTTATCGATATTTTTTTACGGTTATTTGGTATGGTCATCTCTATCTGAGATTTATGACTTTGTCCGCCCGTCAAAACTAGTCGGAAGCGCCAATCACAAACAGTTCCCCGCGACCGCATACCTCGGCCAGTTGCGGAATTGATTGTACCGCGCGCCTATAATGATTAGGGGTCTAATTGCTATGACGTCGATGGTCATAACAGACATTGCAGCACATGCGCGAACCAATCCCTGCTTTCGTTCCGAATTTAAATCAATCTCCTAGCCAAACATTTGTAACTTCGAAAGTGATTCTTATTTTGAATCTACATCGTTTTGTTTCGAAGGAAGGCCACTTTTTGTGTGGAATTTGTTCTGAATTAGAGTTCCTGACTTATGATTTATTCGTAGATTTTAGTACACTTTGGATTGACCAAGGAGTTTTTAGTTTGAATTTATATCATTGTATATAGGGACTGCGCGAGTCCGAGTCAACCGCGCATGCGCCCTAGCATGCGCGGTTGACTCTAGTTAGTCTTGAGTTAGATCCAACTAGAGACCAGCGCGCATGCGCCCTAGCCGTAACTGAGTAACGAAGTCAGAACTTTTTCTGTTATAGTATTTTACACAATATATGAATGCCTTTATGGTTCAGAATGTAATGGGAATCCTACAAGCAATATCATCTGTGCATATTTGTACAGGTGTGACGTAAACAGTAGCCAAGCCGTAACCTGTGGGTGGAAGGCTTCATGACTGATCAGAAAATCACAATTTGTGTTCAGTAAAAGTATTATGGTTTTCGAGTTATTGACCATTTTCAAAATTTCATAATAATTACACCCTTGGTGACTCTTTTCGATGGCATGACCATAAATCAAAGTATTTTCTGTCTGATTTTTGAGAAATACTCTTGGATAAATGCGATAATTGGATAATTTATTTTCCTATCAGTCATGAAGCCTTCCACCCACAGGTCACGGCTTGACTACTGTTTACGCCACATCCTGTATACTCCTATGTTATGCTATCTATATGCTAAACAAATGATAATTATTTGGATCGACCAAGGAGTTTTCATTTCAATTTTTATCATTGCTTATGCATAAGCGGTTGACCGATGGTTACGGAGCCATTGTTGTGTTTGTTTAGCTAACTTTGGTTTTTTATTTTAATAGATAACTACCTATCGTAGGCCTCCCTCACTCGCCCATAGCTACTGCGATTTATACCTAAACTTTCGTCACCTGCGCCGGTACTATCTGCCAGTCGGTTGTCACTGCTCACGCGCACGCAACGTATATTATTATTCAAATGACGGGATAACTGCGCATTCGTATTCTATCTTAGAAACGATTTAAGTTTTTCATAGTCATTTTGCGGGTTTGACAAAAAACAAGCACAATATGTTTCATTTTTTATGCTACCGATACTAAAATGACAAGACGGCGTAAAATTCACTTTTCCGACATAAAATTCGACTCTTAGTTAGGAACTTTGATGTAATTTTGTGAGGTAAATAAAAATAATTAGTAAACTTTTTTTTTGTTTATTGAGTCAACCTATCGGGGCGCGCCGGTACATCGCGCGTTGAACGAAGTAATAACAACGCTAGGTCGAGCGCCTTAGACACATTTTTGCTTGTATTGTCGGAAATAAACGTTGGTATTGTGTTTTTGTAGGGGAGTGAAGTATCTGTTACGTAGTAACTATTATATAATCTGTGCCTATTGCATGCGTGTAGATAAAGTAGTGTATGAAACTACACATAACTAGGTATTTTAAAAAGTACTCGTGTTTTAATACCCCTCATTATGCAAGTTTCATGAACTAATATTTCACTTCTTGCCGTTATGACAGGTATAATAGTATTAATAAGGTATATATATAACAGTATACTTACTTGGAACATTCTCTGAAGTTTACTCGTGTACTCGAATCCGCAGGCTTGTTTCAGTTTTGAGATCATTGAAGCCTGAAACAAAAAAACAAGTTTAAAAACTTACCAGCTTCGCGATATATTAGTCCTGATTTTTGTTATATCTATCCTTTGACCACTATTTCGCCTGGTGGTAAGCGCTAATGTCGTCGTAGATGTTGTCATTTAATAGAGGTGGTAGGAGCATTAAATATATCGATGAGAAAATCTGCCGCTATAACCTTACGGCATTTACGGTATTCCGGCAGCAAGTAGACCTTAAGAGTGAGACCATACTAGGCTTAGCGTGTTCATCATTTTACCACCAGGCGAGATAGTGGTCAAGTTTGTACGGGATCCTTGGTGGGGGAGTCCAACTCGCACTCGGCCGGTTTTTTATTCCCAATAAGTTACCTCTGGGAAATTTGGCGGGAACGTGAAAAAGTGTGTGTGCTCTCATTGTATTTTTTTCTAAAACTTGTGTTCTTCCGCGAGTTAATGTGTAACTTGGACAAGACTTATGACTTCAATAGGTGATTACACCCATTTTTGAAAAGTGTCTCAATTAGATTCTATAGTGCTAATGAACCACTGAAAATTCATGAAATGTTTAACTGAATCGTTAAGTGCCATAAAAATGCATCAACATTTTGCATTTTCAAATTTCGCGCGTAATTTGACAAAAACGTTGGACGCAGTGGACGCCATATTGCTTTGAGGTCATGACGTCAGTTGGTTGTGTAAACAAATGAAGTGATATGATAGTTGACAGTTGACACTTCTAAGTTTACATAGCCGTATGACGTAATAACATGGCGACTACTATTTAATAGTGTTATGGACATAGATTAAAAATCCTGAAACATTTGAATTGGATTTTATAATTTACTTTGTCATTTTATGAACTAAAACTACCGTTTTCAGACTGCTTTTCGCTAAGCTATCTCAATAATATACTTTTAGATTTTTTCTCATATAGAGTAAAATACCCTATTTCACCTTAAATGTGACTTTGACCCAACTTTTTGACAGGAAGTTACCAAAACTTGAAGAATTTAAATACTTGACACTGGCTATTACACTAATCGTGTAAAATCGTGTTTAGTGAAATTACAGGGCATGTGAGACTCATCATCTTTATGTCTCAAGGTAACAGGCGCAGTGCAGTGACATGCAAAATTCTGGACTGCCAGAATTTTGCATGCCGTTGTATCTGTAATAGGTAGGCGTCATCGCTTACCATCAGGCGAGCGTCGTGCATGCCCTGTGACCTGTTACCATAAAAAAATCATAAAGAACCAATAAAAAGGTAACCTCTGCGTCGTCACTGGCAGACATGTGTTGCACCAGTCGTTTCGCCAACATTTTGCTGTAGAACTTCTGGAACACGTCTTTATCTTCTATGTACTTGAACACCACCATCTGAAACATCACATATAGGTATCAGTTTACCTGCACCATTTTTTACCGTATATATATATATATATATATATATATATATATATATATTATATGTTTGTTCGCGGATAACTTCTGTTAAAGTGGGAACCATCAATATAGTCGATGAGCTAGGGTACTTGCTAAGTTCATCATCATCATCATCAGCCTATACTTGTCCACTGCTGGACATAGGCCTCTCCAATTTCACGCCACTGATCACGATCCTCGGCTACTCTCATCCAGCTATTGCCAGCCATCTTGCGAACATCATCGCTCCACCTAGTCTGAGGGCGTCCTACGCTACGTTTGCCGATTCGCGGTCTCCACTCAAGAACTCGTTTACCCCAGCGATCGTTGGTTCTTCGGCTTGCTAAGTTAGTACTTAAGAAGTGTGTCAGATGGCGAAAGCGTCACTAAAGAAGTTTTCAATTAAAAATACTAAATAACTAAATAAAAATCGGTTTATCCGTTTGGGCGCTACGATACCAGGCAGACATACACAGATACACAAGTCAAACTTTTAACATAACACCCCTTCTTTTTGCGTCGGGGGGTTAAAAATCTACATTTCTAATCAATACTCACCACTTGATTGAGAGTGTCTTCCAATTCAGCTTCTTCAGGATTCTTGCTAGACTTTTTGAGCAACAAATCGCAGTACTTTGCGAGAAGCTCCGGACTCTTTGATGAAGAGTTTGCAGCTTTTGTCACGGCGTTGCCTGTGGATTACCGTTGCAGTTACAGAAGTTAATTATTGAAAGTATTTAAATTTAAAAATTAAAACCACCCCGACTGCAGGGCTAGCGTGGCAAGGGGACTATTATGTCTTTCCACCTATCCGTGTTTTGTTTGGTGGAGAAGGCAAATTATAAGTAAAGTTTTTCGACATTTATGATGATGATGCCCGCTGACTTTTAATCAATTCTTTTTTAAAACTTTTTAATACGAAACAAATCAAAACTCGGGGTTAAACTTCACCAAGCGTAAATTGTTGTGTTGATCTCCTGTCAGTGGCGAAAAACAGGGAAATAATTATGTCTTTCCCCCGGGGATAAGGCCATGGTGGCCCTGCTGATTTGTATAATACGTATAATTTGAACATTGAGACCATTCCAATGAGCCTAGACACGAAATCTCACAGTGACGGGTATGTAGTGAGCAGATGCGCCATTTTGATTTTTTTGACGTCGGCGGTCTAAGGGCTACGAAAGTTGCTATTGTCGTCTCATCAACCAAAATCGAGGTGATAATGTTTAAACGGCTGAACGGATTTTCATGAAACAAAGCTAAGAACACTCTCGATGAAGACACGCTATCAAACTAAATCAAAATCGGTTCATCCGTTTGGGCGCTACAAGGCCACAGACAGACACACATACACACGTCAAACTTATAGGCACCCCTTCTTTTTGCTACGGGGGTAAAAAATAGCAAAAAAACAGAGAGCGTGGAAAATGTTTTTTTTTTTTGGAATGGGCTCTTTAAGCTCTATCCAAACACGGTATGGTTAGAGCAAAACCAATTACAATATATTTAAAGGATCGTTTAAAACACTGAAAGAACCGACTTCAAAAGCCGCGCCAGTCATTTTCAGTACTACCTAAGTACGTTCAGTAAGTTGTTAAGTTTGAGGCGTTTATCTCGATATCTCTGGACATACTAAACATATCTTGATGAAATTTTAATGACATCACTTGGGAAGTATATCCATTCAAGGAAATAATTTATGATCGTACAAAACGAAAAAACCGACTTCACATGCCGCTATAGTAAAAATATCCACTAGCCATAATCATGTCATCGAGGTATCAAATTTGTTTATATTGTTTGATATCTCCGGAGATAATTATAAGATCTCAAAAAAAATTGAATGGAACCAAACGGGACGCATAATCTCTTAAACAAAAAAAGATTTTTTCAAATCGGTTATGATTTGACGGAGTTCAAAGGTAACAAACATAAAAAAATAAATATATATATAAAAAAGAAAAGAAAAAAAAAACCTACACAAAAAAAAATCCGGCGAATTGAGAACCTTCTCCTTTTTTTGCAGTCGGTTAACAAGTGACATAGTGTTCGATTCGAACGTTAGCTTAAATTTTTTATATATATTATGTAGACTAGCGTTTGACTCACTATCTCACCTGTTGGCTGCTGGACGTAGGCCTCTCCCAAGACGCGCCACTGAGCCCGATCTTCGGCTCTTCTTTTCCAGTCACTGCCCACCGCTTTGCGTATGTCGTCGCTCCACCTGGTCACAGGACGTCCTACGCTACGTTTGCCGATTCGCGGTCTCCACACCAGGACAAGTCTACCCCAACGGTTATCAGTCCTGCGGCTGATATGACCAGCCCACTGCCACTTCAGTTTGTCAATCCGTTGATCTATGTCGATGACTTTAAAAGTAAAAGACCTTACTTATAAAACTTAAAAAAGATCTTACTGTTAATAAATCTTCCGCAAGCCTTGTCCAGAGCGGCTACAAATCCGGAGTCATTGTTGAAAGCGACCAACACTAACGCGTTGTATTTCTTGTGCACCTCAAGAATTGTCGTCACGTATACTTTGGGGTCCTGGAATAAAATATAGGCACAATTATAATTGCATATTGCAAGAGAGCAAAGATGAAAATCTTGCTAGATAATATGAAGGATAGAGGACAGAGTCTGTACAAAAAGAGAACAGTCTTGGCTATACGATGAACTAACATTCAAAGGTAAGTAACGCAATTAAGGTAAAAGGTAAGGCAGGAAGGTATAAACCTACCTTGTACTACCCGATAATGATAAGAGTAGGTACCTAACCTACCAAGGTATTAAACATTTTTAGTCGTATTGGCAATGAAAGAGCAATGTAGTCAACGCAACAAAAACAGCAAATTAGAACCATCAACACGCGCGCCCTCAACGACGGTTCTCTTTATGAACAGACTTTAGCAAGATGGACAATCTTCTAAGACAAGCAAACTTTTGAGGGCCCAGTGGTGAAGTGGAAAAATGGTCGGCTTTGACGCCAGAGGTACCGAGTTGAATCCCCGCTGTGCACCAATAAATTTTACTATAGAAAAATGTATGTGCGCTTTTCACAGTGGCCCTCCGGTGAAAGAAAAACATCGTTAAGAAACTCCCAACACCTGCATGGTGGTAGGACACTAGGATCTAAAGTCCGTCTGGCCAGCTACCACCCTCAAGTTAGAAAATTAGTCGCCAAACATCTTATGTGTTCCGGCAACTATCCTTGACAGCCAGTTCCCATTCTAGGCCTAGCGTGCTACCATCCTCGACCGCATCATCACTTACCAACAGGTGAAATAGTGGTCAAACGCTACCCTATATGATACAAAAAAAAACGAAAAGTGTCTGGCAATATGTAGCAAATAGTTCAAGAATGGCACTTATGTGGGTATGATAAAAGTACGTAGTTGTGGACGCAGCGATGACATTGTCATAAAACAACCAATAACAAAAATACATTCTGACTATAGAGGCGTGCTCACTGACCATGCCCACGATCTTGTATATATATAACACATATATCTGACCGTGTGAGCGCACTTTCCACACTTGTCGATATAAATGATGCTCTAACAGCCGGCGCAGTTCGCACAGTCCGTCAGACATGCGTGCTCACTGACCATGCTCACTAACCAGTACATATAACACATATATCTGACCGTGTGAGCGCACTTTCCACACTTGTCGATATAAATGATGCTCTAACAGCCGGCGCAGTTCACACAGTCCGTCAGACATGCGTGCTCACTGACCATGCTCACTAACCAGTACATATAACACATATATCTGACCGTGTGAGCGCACTTTCCACACTTGTCGATATAAATGATGCTCTAACAGCCGGCGCAGTTCACACAGTCCGTCAGACATGCGTGCTCACTGACCATGCTCACTAACTAGTATATATAACACATATATCTGACCGTGTGAGCGCACTTTCCACACTTGTCGATATAAATGATGCTCTAACAGCCGGCGCAGTTCACACAGTCCGTCAGACATGCGTGCTCACTGACCATGCTCACTAACTAGTATATATAACACATATATCTGACCGTGTGAGCGCACTCTCCACACTTGTCGATATAAATGATGCTCTAACAGCCGGCGCAGTTCGCACAGTCCGTCAGACATGCGTGCTCACTGACCATGCTCACTAACCAGTACATATAACACATATATCTGACCGTGTGAGCGCACTTTCCACACTTGTCGATATAAATGATGCTCTAACAGCCGGCGCAGTTTACACAGTCCGTCAGACATGCGTGCTCACTGACCATGCTCACTAACCAGTACATATAACACATATATCTGACCGTGTGAGCGCACTTTCCACACTTGTCGATATAAATGATGCTCTAACAGCCGGCGCAGTTCACACAGTCCGTCAGACATGCGTGCTCACTGACCATGCTCACTAACTAGTATATATAACACATATATCTGACCGTGTGAGCGCACTCTCCACACTTGTCGATATAAATGATGCTCTAACAGCCGGCGCAGTTCACACAGTCCGTCAGACATGCGTGCTCACTGACCATGCTCACTAACCAGTACATATAACACATATATCTGACCGTGTGAGCGCACTTTCCACACTTGTCGATATAAATGATGCTCTAACAGCCGGCGCAGTTCACACAGTCCGTCAGACATGCGTGCTCACTGACCATGCTCACTAACTAGTATATATAACACATATATCTGACCGTGTGAGCGCACTCTCCACACTTGTCGATATAAATGATGCTCTAACAGCCGGCGCAGTTCACACAGTCCGTCAGACATGCGTGCTCACTGACCATGCTCACTAACTAGTATATATAACACATATATCTGACCGTGTGAGCGCACTCTCCACACTTGTCGATATAAATGATGCTCTAACAGCCGGCGCAGTTCACACAGTCCGTCAGACATGCGTGCTCACTGACCATGCTCACTAACTAGTATATATAACACATATATCTGACCGTGTGAGCGCACTCTCCACACTTGTCGATATAAATGATGCTCTAACAGCCGGCGCAGTTCACACAGTCCGTCAGACATGCGTGCTCACTGACCATGCTCACTAACTAGTATATATAACACATATATCTGACCGTGTGAGCGCACTTTCCACACTTGTCGATATAAATGATGCTCTAACAGCCGGCGCAGTTCACACAGTCCGTCAGACATGCGTGCTCACTGACCATGCTCACTAACTAGTATATATAACACATATATCTGACCGTGTGAGCGCACTCTCCACACTTGTCGATATAAATGATGCTCTAACAGCCGGCGCAGTTCACACAGTCCGTCAGACATGCGTGCTCACTGACCATGCTCACTAACTAGTATATATAACACATATATCTGACCGTGTGAGCGCACTCTCCACACTTGTCGATATAAATGATGCTCTAACAGCCGGCGCAGTTCACACAGTCCGTCAGACATGCGTGCTCACTGACCATGCTCACTAACTAGTATATATAACACATATATCTGACCGTGTGAGCGCACTCTCCACACTTGTCGATATAAATGATGCTCTAACAGCCGGCGCAGTTCGCACAGTCCGTCAGACATGCGTGCTCACTGACCATGCTCACTAACTAGTATATATAACACATATATCTGACCGTGTGAGCGCACTTTCCACACTTGTCGATATAAATGATGCTCTAACAGCCGGCGCAGTTCACACAGTCCGTCAGACATGCGTGCTCACTGACCATGCTCACTAACTAGTATATATAACACATATATCTGACCGTGTGAGCGCACTCTCCACACTTGTCGATATAAATGATGCTCTAACAGCCGGCGCAGTTCACACAGTCCGTCAGACATGCGTGCTCACTGACCATGCTCACTAACTAGTATATATAACACATATATCTGACCGTGTGAGCGCACTCTCCACACTTGTCGATATAAATGATGCTCTAACAGCCGGCGCAGTTCACACAGTCCGTCAGACATGCGTGCTCACTGACCATGCTCACTAACTAGTATATATAACACATATATCTGACCGTGTGAGCGCAGTCTCCACACTTGTCGATATAAATGATGCTCTAACAGCCGGCGCAGTTCACACAGTCCGTCAGACATGCGTGCTCACTGACCATGCTCACTAACTAGTATATATAACACATATATCTGACCGTGTGAGCGCACTTTCCACACTTGTCGATATAAATGATGCTCTAACAGCCGGCGCAGTTCACACAGTCCGTCAGACATGCGTGCTCACTGACCATGCTCACTAACTAGTATATATAACACATATATCTGACCGTGTGAGCGCACTCTCCACACTTGTCGATATAAATGATGCTCTAACAGCCGGCGCAGTTCACACAGTCCGTCAGACATGCGTGCTCACTGACCATGCTCACTAACTAGTATATATAACACATATATCTGACCGTGTGAGCGCACTCTCCACACTTGTCGATATAAATGATGCTCTAACAGCCGGCGCAGTTCACACAGTCCGTCAGACATGCGTGCTCACTGACCATGCTCACTAACTAGTATATATAACACATATATCTGACCGTGTGAGCGCACTCTCCACACTTGTCGATATAAATGATGCTCTAACAGCCGGCGCAGTTCACACAGTCCGTCAGACATGCGTGCTCACTGACCATGCTCACTAACTAGTATATATAACACATATATCTGACCGTGTGAGCGCACTTTCCACACTTGTCGATATAAATGATGCTCTAACAGCCGGCGCAGTTCACACAGTCCGTCAGACATGCGTGCTCACTGACCATGCTCACTAACTAGTATATATAACACATATATCTGACCGTGTGAGCGCACTCTCCACACTTGTCGATATAAATGATGCTCTAACAGCCGGCGCAGTTCACACAGTCCGTCAGACATGCGTGCTCACTGACCATGCTCACTAACTAGTATATATAACACATATATCTGACCGTGTGAGCGCACTCTCCACACTTGTCGATATAAATGATGCTCTAACAGCCGGCGCAGTTCACACAGTCCGTCAGACATGCGTGCTCACTGACCATGCTCACTAACTAGTATATATAACACATATATCTGACCGTGTGAGCGCACTCTCCACACTTGTCGATATAAATGATGCTCTAACAGCCGGCGCAGTTCACACAGTCCGTCAGACATGCGTGCTCACTGACCATGCTCACTAACTAGTATATATAACACATATATCTGACCGTGTGAGCGCACTCTCCACACTTGTCGATATAAATGATGCTCTAACAGCCGGCGCAGTTCACACAGTCCGTCAGACATGCGTGCTCACTGACCATGCTCACTAACTAGTATATATAACACATATATCTGACCGTGTGAGCGCACTCTCTACACTTGTCGATATAAATGATGCTCTAACAGCCGGCGCAGTTCACACAGTCCGTCAGACATGCGTGCTCACTGACCATGCTCACTAACTAGTATATATAACACATATATCTGACCGTGTGAGCGCACTTTCCACACTTGTCGATATAAATGATGCTCTAACAGCCGGCGCAGTTCACACAGTCCGTCAGACATGCGTGCTCACTGACCATGCTCACTAACTAGTATATATAACACATATATCTGACCGTGTGAGCGCACTCTCCACACTTGTCGATATAAATGATGCTCTAACAGCCGGCGCAGTTCACACAGTCCGTCAGACATGCGTGCTCACTGACCATGCTCACTAACTAGTATATATAACACATATATCTGACCGTGTGAGCGCACTTTCCACACTTGTCGATATAAATGATGCTCTAACAGCCGGCGCAGTTCACACAGTCCGTCAGACATGCGTGCTCACTGACCATGCTCACTAACTAGTATATATAACACATATATCTGACCGTGTGAGCGCACTCTCCACACTTGTCGATATAAATGATGCTCTAACAGCCGGCGCAGTTCACACAGTCCGTCAGACATGCGTGCTCACTGACCATGCTCACTAACTAGTATATATAACACATATATCTGACCGTGTGAGCGCACTTTCCACACTTGTCGATATAAATGATGCTCTAACAGCCGGCGCAGTTCACACAGTCCGTCAGACATGCGTGCTCACTGACCATGCTCACTAACTAGTATATATAACACATATATCTGACCGTGTGAGCGCACTCTCCACACTTGTCGATATAAATGATGCTCTAACAGCCTGCGCAGTTCACACAGTCCGTCAGACATGCGTGCTCACTGACCATGCTCACTAACTAGTATATATAACACATATATCTGACCGTGTGAGCGCACTCTCCACACTTGTCGATATAAATGATGCTCTAACAGCCGGCGCAGTTCACACAGTCCGTCAGACATGCGTGCTCACTGACCATGCTCACTAACTAGTATATATAACACATATATCTGACCGTGTGAGCGCACTCTCCACACTTGTCGATGGCCTGCAGCCCCTGTGCGTGTATATGATGCTCTAACAGCCGGCGCAGTTCGCACAGTCCGTCAGGGATCCGTGCCACTAAGCTGAACATTCGGCCTAGGTCGCTGTTCTTGTCGCCGTCTAGAAGTTTCTGTGGAAGATAAAACATTGATTAATATAACTAGCACTTATATGGGTTGCATTAACATGCAACTGTTGCAAGCAAAATTGAGGGATTAACATGACTACTCGATTTCGAGTAGTCATGTTAACCCCTCTAAGCTGAATATTGTTAAGTTTGGTGGAGTGTATCACGTCAATAGTGCAATGGGTGGGGATCGACCTCACGACCTCTCGATCGGCAAGGCCTTAGCCATTGGGCTATTGCCGGTTTTTAAATTAAATTGTAAGCAAATCGTGATAACATTCGATGTTAGTGTTGCATGTTGTGATTAAATTAATATAACAATTGTTGTTTTTTGTCTGTCTGATAAACATGCATTTGACCACTATATCAACTGATGTTAAGTGAAGTTGTTGTTATTGAAGGAATTAAAATGAATTGAAAAAGTTTTTGTAATGCCATTATTAGAGTTACCTATGTTAGTTTCGTTTTATCGATTTTAATCAAATGTTTCATATTTCAATAGATATAGTCTTATTTCGGCATAAAGCCAGCGTCGGGCAGCCCGCATATTGTTGGGAGCCCGAGTAACCGATTGAGCTGAAATGGTGGTGTGGTATGTAGATAGGCTAGACCCTGAAGTAACACACAGGGTACTTTTTATTCCGATATTCCCACGAGAACGATGTCTACGCGGGTAAAACCGCGGGGCACAGTTAGTATCTTTATAAAATACCGAGCAACGCTTCGCGGATTCACCCGCGTGGTTCCCATACCCGTGAGAACAAGGGGACAGAATATAGCTTGTGTAACTCACTGATAATCGTTAAACACAATCCAAAATTTCATCGTACCGACGGGACTCGAACCGAACTCAATTTGGATTGTTTAACAATTTTCAAAAATAGTAAGTTGTAATCACTTCCGGAAACATAATATTTAACTGATAATCATCATCACCATCAGCCTATACTAGTCCACTGCTGGACATAGGCCTCTCCAACTGCACGCCACTGAGCACGATCCGCAGCAACTCTCGTGCAGCTCTTGCCAGGCATCTTGCGAACATCATCGCTCCACCTAGTCTGAGGACGTCCTACGCTACGTTTGCCGATACGCGGTCTCCACTCGAGAACTCGTTTTAGTGAACGAATTTTTTAAATCGGTCCTGTAGTTTTTGAGTTAAATCATGACAAACAAACAAACAAAAATTAAATGTTTCTTCTTTATAATATTAGTTTAGATAAGATCGTTTAAAAAACTAAAAAATAACCGTCTTCAAAGCCGCTTTAATTATTTTCAGTACCAATTTTGAGGTGTTTATCTCCATATCTCTGGATATACTTTTCAGACTTCCATAAAATTACCATGGTACCACACTTGGGATATCTCCTTTCCAACAAAAAATAATAATCAAAATCGGTTCAAAACGACAAAATTATATATATATACGGTCAAATTAAGAAACCACCTCGTTTTTTTGAGGTCGGTTAATAAAATGGTTGAATTGCCTTGAGTTTCTCTGAAATGTATTTAACAAGTAGTGTATAGTTTACCTGGAACTCAGAATGGAATATCTCGAGATGTTTCTCTATGAGCACTCGGTCGCAAGTCTTGGCAAGTCGCTCCATGGTCGTCTCGTGTAGATACACTTGTACACGTCTTTGTTCTTCTTGCAGACGTTGTTCGGCCTGTGAAACAATTAAATACGGTTACACTAGAATATAAATAATAACATCTCCGGGGACCGACAAATAGTGGTATAACCATTTTAAAATTATGGCTTAGCTAAATACTATAGGCCGGTGACGGGCAGCAGCGTCACCGGTGCGAGAAGCTACGTCCTGCGATCGCCAACTCGCCTGCCCAGCGTGGCGATTAGGGAATATTCCTCCCAGATGGAAAGTCACACACAAAGCCAAGGCCCCAAGGCAGTGACTGGAGAAGTGCCGAAGATAGGGCTCAGTGGCGCATCTTTGGAGAGGCCTACGTCCATTAGTGGACTGATACAGGCTGATGATGATGATGATAAATAATTTAAAAAAAATATATACATACTATCCAAACAACCCCGACTTGGCACGAGTGAAATTTATAATTTTAAAATTATCGTGAATTTGTAACATTATTATTGTTATATACCGGCTGTAATTCACGTACCATTAGTCGAATTTTCTCGACCTAGGTTTCGAGCAAGTCAGTCGCTCTTCCTCAGGAGTGAGGTCACGCGGTGAGATCGCGATGTTCACTGAACATCGCGATCGAGGATAGGTCGAGAAAATTCGACGAATGGTACGTGAATTACAGCCGGTATATAACAATAATAATGAAATTTATAATTTAATGTGTTGTTATTGTAAAAAATCTCAAACAGATTAGGCAGTGTTTTCGATGAAAGCTCCCAGATGGCTTGATTTTTTCCTACATCTTCAACAATCATCGTCATATTTCGACCAATTTACATGAACCCTTAACGTATTATACACCTATATCATCCTCAGGAAGGAATCACTCTGTTGATAGATGAACCGCATGAAATTATGTTAGTTTTTGAGATTATCACGTACATACATAGATACAGACGCGGCGTGGAACTTCGTTTTATAATATGTTGTAATATATCTTCGAATTACAGTGTATGATGAACAATTACTCTTACTTCAATGACTCTCACTCGTGTAACATTCACCCTCACTTGTGTAACAATGACCCTAACTTGTGTAGCAATAACACTCCCATAAGTCCTACCTTGATCATGTGTTCAGTGACAGGATTGTTCCTTAGAAAGTCCGAGCTCTCCCTTGTGTAGAAACGCTCGCTATCTTCTAAAAATACACCTCCTTAACAATGTAAGAATGACCCTATCTATGCTGATCACCGTCCTACCTTCATAATCATCATCATCATCATCATAATCAGCCGGTGTCCGTCCACCGCTGGACGTAGGCCTCTCCCAAGGTACGCCACTGAGCCCGATCTTTGGCTCTTCTTTTCCAGTCACTGCCCACCGCTTTGCGTATGTCGTCGCTCCACCTGGTCACAGGACGTCCTACGCTACGTTTGCCGATTCGCGGTCTCCACTCTAGGACAAGTCTACCCCAACGGTTATCAGTCCTGCGGCAGATATGACCTAACCACCACTGCCACTTCAGTTTACTAATTCGTTGAGCTATGTTGATAACTTTAGTTCTCTGGCGAATTACTTCGTTCCGGATTCGATCCCGCAGAGAAATACCGAGCATAGCTCTTTCCATAGCTCGCTGAGCGACTTTAAATTGGTGGACCAGTCGAACCGTGAGTGTCCACGTCTCGGTTCCGTATGTCATCACAGGGGCCTTATTCAGTATGACCATTTTAAAGTCTTACCGTGCCGTGTTACGTTATCTCCGCGTTATGGTATTCTCTATGCCAATTTCAAGTTCGGTAACGCGGTAAGGTAAGGTTATGAGCGCGTTTTGAGATATCGTGACATATGAGGACGTGTAACGCGCGAGTTTTGTATAATTTACCTATCGTGTGGCATACAGAATACAATTTTTCAATAACGTAACGTGGCGCGTTAAGGAACGCGTTATCTCATTGGTCATACTGAATAAGGCCCCAGGTAAGCACGCACTGGTTAAAGACTTTTGTCTTTAGACACTGCGGTATAGGCGACGAGAAGCCGAAGCCGGGTCGCCTATACCTTGATAATGTTTTCTTGTAAACAATTTACCTTTACTTGAGTATCAATGACTCTCACTTGTCTAACAATCACCCTCACTTGTGTAACAGTGAACCTAAACCTGTGCAACAATGGCCCTAACTTGTGTAGCAATAACCCTCCTATCAGTCCTACCTTGATCATGTATTCTGTGACAGGATTGTTCCTCAGGAAGTCTGAGCTCTCCCTTGTGTAGAAGCGCTCGCTATCTTCTAAGAAGACAGCTTCGAACGTGTCTTTGTACACGGATAGGTTTTGACCTCGAGCGCTTGGGTCCTCTTCGTTTAAGCCGAGGGCTACGTAGCAGTTGATTACCTGTAAATGGGCAATAATATAGGTTATTTTAGGGGTTTATCGTTTCAGTTTGTAACTTAGTAACTTAGATAGACTTTGTAATAAAAAATTTTGTTAATAAAAATATAAACGTTACTGGTTGTAACATGAAGGTTATAGAGTATAAAAAGCTAAAAACTAATGTTAGGTAGACAGTATTTATGAATATCGAGCGCCCTTGTTCTACCAAGATCTAAAACTTACCAGGATAAATCAGCGGTGTCATTGAGACTTTTAATCTCGGACCGGGGGACAGGCAAATGATAACACGGTTTGGGATTGTATGACAAATTTTAATACTTCAAAACGTCCCTTACCTCCAGAATGAGATACACATTATTTAGTTAAAGCCGGAATACTATGTCTAAACATTTGACTATAAATACCATTCGGTTTTCGTTACTTTTTAGGTCAATTTATTTTACATTTTACTACTGAAATTTGGTTATTGTCTTTCTTGCATCTTGCGAATATGAAATTAAAATTTTAAGGGTAATAAAAAGAGTTATAATGAAATTTGCTTAGCTGCAGCGTCCGGGGGCGTCTGAGCACACCGTTCAAAATAGACGACGACATCTAGCGTCGCTCAAACAGCTCAAAACTACGACGACATCCAAACGTGGTGCGTCGAACAAACATCTCAAAATAACGACGTCATCCCGCGTCGCACAAACAGTTGGCGACACCCATAGTCGCCCAAACAGTAGACTACAGTCGTCCAAACAGCTCAAACAGCTCAAACCGCGCAAACGGCGCCGAAGGCTGTAACCAAAAATCCGATTGTAAAGTATATGTCGCCATGAAGGATGACGCGAAACATTTTAGGTTATCAAAAATTGACTCACCGCAAAATCACGACGTTGTCGCATACTAGGACACTATATGTACGCCAATTAGCGTCGCATTCGTTATTTAAAAGAAGGATTCATCTGGTTGAATCAGATTTAAATAATTTACCAAAAATGAGCCCTTTGTATGCCTAGGGGCAAGAAAGAAAAGTGACGTCTCCGATCGAGAAGTGACAGATGTCAAAGTCATTTTTTTTTTGAAAGATTGTCCATAGGATATTGAATGATCCACAGACCAAGTAATAACTCGATTATTTAAAATCGACTAAAAATGGCTAAATACGAAAATGTTCTAAATTATTTAAAACCAAAAGGTAATTTTGTCAGTCTTAGAAGCTGAAATGTGCTTCCAAACGAAAAATATGTAACGAGTCGAAATACCTCGTTACAGTACATACCTTCCCAAAAAAAAATAAAAGAATGAAACTTCTTTTATTTTTGAGAAGAACTCCCAAAAAATTCCTAACAAAAACTTATTCAAAAAAATTAATAAACAGAAAATATTCCGCCACCAAAATATGAAATTTATTCAAACTAAAAGAAGACACTAATAAAGCATAACATTAAATCAGTTAAGCTTCTAGCCACTGACTAAGTTGCTCTAGAAAAACAAGTTATAAAAACTTTCTAACTAAGTGAAAAACAATGTAAAGGTTTACCAAAACTAATCCATCAATATGACTCAATCCTAAAATCCATCACAAATTAATTATACTCAAGAGTGGATAAGCACCATAGCCTCCATCTACCTATCTGTATTACAAACCAAATAAATATTTCTGAAATATTTAACAAAAGTGTAGATAAGCACCATCGCCTCTATCTTTTATAATCTCAGAACGATTCTAACTAAATTAAAAGGTAATAACAAAGGTTATCTATATTGTAGTACGGTTAAGCATTAGCTGCCGACTTTAGATAATTATTCACTGCAAAAGATTCAGTGAACAAGTTTTCAATGAAAAAGTTGAACAACAAAAGTTCAAATTATTCTCATAAAAATAGAGAACCTAAAATAATAAGTAGTGACCGGCTCAACTCTACCGACTTTCCGAACACTAACAAATTAATAAAAGGGTTTGTCAAAAAGACCAAAAATTGTATATTGTGACCGGCTCAACACCACCGACATTCCGTGCACAAAAACAAGTTAACAAAAGTTTGTTGGGAAAACAACAAAGGTGTATTGTGACCGGCTCAACACCACCGACTTTCCGTTCACAATATCTAAAGTTTCCAACGCTTGAACCAAAAATGTCAAAGCGAGGAAAAAATGAAGAGTAAAAAACTTACCCAAAAAGGTTAACTGAGACAAAAGCTCAAAAGAGTCAAATCCGAGAGGCAAATCCGGGTAAAAATTATATAGAGCTCTAAGTGTCAAATCCGAGGCTTAGGTCTACAACAAACACAAACTAAATAATCTAAATAATATATAACATGCTTCACAAAGACTGAAACACATCTATATTAAAAATGTATTTACACTATGTGCAGGCTATTTGAAAAGTGGAAAGCTTTTCATAGCAATCTAAAACAATATTTATACTAGAAAAGTGGAAAACTTCTCAAAGTATCTAAAAGAAAGTTGAGTACTTGAAAAGTGAAAAGCTTTTCAAAGTAACCAAAATAATAAAATATACAAAAATATACATAAGATCTTTTGATGCCAAGAAAATTTCTAAAAGAAAATATAATCGTTAGATGTAGTTTTTAAAGTTGGGTAAAAGTTCAAAATTAGGATAAAAGTACCAAAAATAGAATAAAATTACCAAAAATAGACCTAAGTTAGGTTTAGTATATTTAAAGTTGTATTTCAATAAAGTGTTGGTTTTCCTTGCAGGCAATCATCTTTCACGTTGAGCATCCTCTTCCATACATCAAATCTCATTCTTCCACAAACAATGCTCCACCCAAACAGAGTATCAAAACAAATCTAAATAAAGTGTTAAATCCAAAAATGAAAATTTTAATATTTAATTATATCTTTAACATGATAACGTCCAGTACTTGTTTTATTAAATTCCTTTAGTACATAAACGTTAGGAGAAATTCTCTCTACAATTTCACATTTAATAAACTTAGGTGCTAATTTAGCCGAAAAATATGCAGGTGCATTTGACTGTACAAAACTTCTACGCCAAACTACATCACCGACATCAAAAGAAATGACTTTTCTTCCCCTATTATAATAAAGAGCATTACGCTTATAAGCTTTCAAAAGATAAGCTTGAACTTTAACAAAAACTTCACTAAGTGAATTTAAAGAGTGAGCATAAGTATCTCTAGTACCAAGCTCAAGTTGATCTAAGTTATCAAAAGAGTTACTAAAACGGTACAAAGATGCATCAAAAATAAGTTCTCTACCGAACATCAAAAAGTTAGGAGTGTACTCTGTAGCAAGATTTACACTACTATTTAAAGCTAATTGGACATGAGGCAAAAACCTTGACCAAGTTCGATGATCATTTTTAACAAAACAAGAAATACATGTTTCTATTGTCTTATTATATCTTTCTACTGGATTATTCTGTGGAGTGTATAGTGCATTATAAAATATTTTAGTGATGTTGAAATTTTTTAAGAAATCTACAAAATATTTAGATATAAATTGGGGTCCGTTGTCGGCCACTAAAATTTTAGGTACACCAAATTTAAGAAATATTTCTTTTTCAAAGATTTTACAAATTACTTTAGAAGTAGCATTTATCATTGGAAATATCCAACAATATTTAGTAAAAACATCTACAATTGAAAGAATGAATCTATGTCCAGAATAAGATTTAGGTAAAATCCCAATAATATCAACGGATAACATTACCATGGGTTGATCAACTTTCTTAGGGTTAACCATCTTACCAGCAGGAGCAGAAGTTGAATGTTTATAAGCTTTACAAATGTCGCAAGAAGAAATATATCTTTGAACGTCTCCGAACATTCCTTTCCAATAATAATGTTGTTTTATTTTATTAAGAGTTTTATGTATTCCAAAGTGTCCAGAATTAATATCATCATGATTAGAACGAATAGTATCTAAAACATGTTCTTTAGGTATAACAATTTTCCAATTCAAACGACTATTAGGGTCAAATTTATTTTTACAGTAACGATATAAAGTATTATCTTCTACTCGAAGGTTTTTCATTCTAGAAGGGTATTTTTGACAATTTATAAAGACTTTTCTATACCAAGGGTCTTCTATATCTTCATCTGGTGAGACAATATTTATAGCGGAAACTAATATTGAAGTTATATTGATTCTAGATAAAGCGTCAGGAACTTGATGTAAAGATCCTTTTTTATGAACAATATCAAAAGTAAATTGAGAAATACGTGCAGCCCATCGAGCTAAGCGTCCACTAGGGTTATTAAGTTTTAAAAGCCACTTAAGACTAGCATGATCTGTCACAACTGTGAATTTCATTCCTTCGACATAAGGTCTAAAATGTTCAATTGAATCTAAAACTGCCAAAAGTTCACGTTCAGTGGTACTATAATTTCTTTCACATTTATTTAAAGATCTTGAATAATAAGCAATTGGATGTTGTTCATTATTTTCGTCTTCTTGACTCAGAACACTACCAATTCCTACAGAACTAGCATCACAATGTAAAAAGAAAGGTTTTTCAAAATCAGGACACTGTAAAACAGGTGTAGTTATTAAGGCCTTTTTTAAATTAATGAAGGCTTCTTCAGCTTCTTCATTCCAAACAAAAGTATGTTTTATCTTTTTACTTCCGGAAGTTAATTTAGTTAAAGGGGAGGCAATATCAGCGAATTTACAAATGAAACGTCGATAATATGAACATAATCCTAAAAAGCTTCTAAGTTGTTTTACGGACTCTGGTCGTGGAAAGTTTTCTATAATTTCTAATTTAGACGGATCAGTATGTAGGCCTTGACTGTCTACAATATAACCGAGATAACGGAGTCTTTCTTTGCAAAATTCACATTTTTTAAGATTTACTGTTAAGCCTGAGTTTTTAAGTATTTCATGGACTTTTTTAAGGTACTCTATATGATTTTGAAAATTATCATTTACTAAAATCAAATCATCTAAATATTTAAACAGGACATTGTCAAATTCAGGTCCAAAGAGTTTATCAACCAAGCGTTGTAACTCTGCCGGTGCGTTGGTGATTCCAAAAGGCATCCGAACAAAATGGTACAAGTTTTTTCCAGGAACTACAAAAGCAGTCTTTTCACGAGAGGACTCTTCAAGTTTAATTTGCAGAAATGCTTTAGAAAGATCTATGGTAGATATGAATTTAGCCCCACGAAGGCTGTCTAATATCCTAGAAGGGTACGGCAAAGGATAAGAATCTTTAACAGTTATTGAATTTAATCGTCTCGAATCTAAACATAATCTGGTTCCACCATCTTTTTTATCGACGGCTAATACAGGGGAACACCAAGGAGATTTTGAAGGTTCTATAATTCCTTCCTTTAATAAAACTTCCACTTCATCATAAAGTTCTTTTTGTTTAGCAGGACTCAACGGCCAATATCTACTTTTAAAAGGGTCGCCAGTAACGTTAATTTTATGTTCCACAAGGGTGGTAAGGCCTAAACCTTTTTTCTCATAAGAAATATCTTCAAACAAAGCAATGGTTTCATCTAATTGTTGTTTCTCAGAAGGAGTTAAATGAACTGTAGAAGTAACAGCGTTCACTTGAATTTTATTATTGTGAACATATTCAATATTTTTCCACAAGTCTTTAGCTAAGTTAAATTTCAACCAAAAATCAAATCCCAATATAATAGGTGGATCAAAAGAGGGTATTATCAAAAATTCTACAAGTTTACAAACATTGTCAACGTTAACCGGTAATCGCATAGAACCGATAACTTTTCTTGATGAACCGTCAGCAGTACAAGCGGAGGCATCAATAGGTTTAATTTGAAATCCTAGTTTAGAAAAATGCAAGTGTTGGTTATTACCTAAAACACAGCTATTTGAACCACTGTCTAGCAATCCAGAAAAAGTTTCATTATAAATGGTAAATTTTAAAAATGGTCTAGTATCATTTTGTTTAGTAAAAAGTATAGGAGCTGCTTTATGAACAGAAAAAAATGTTTTTAAATAGTCAAGCCATTCTGAAAATTCTCTCTTACACGTATCATCATCAGGTTTATAATTGGATATCGGAGCACCTAAAGTTTTTTTTAAAAACTTGGGCCCGATGCCTTACAAGTTTTTTGAATTATTATTTTTTTTAATATTGTCAGAATGACAAGTATCACAGTTCTTTGTCAAAACGCCTCGTTTATGACATTTAAAGCACACTGGTCCAAGAATCTCTGTACACTCTTTATAAGTGTGGTCAGTCGACTTACACTTCAAACAAGAAAGTTTGGTTTCAACCGCATGAAAGTTTTGTTTAATTTCCTTTACAGGTTTTCGGTTAACTAAAATCTCTAATTCCTTACTAATTCGGATAAACTGTTCAATAGTGTCTATTGATTTTCCAAATAAAAACGGTGTGTAAATAGGTAACATGTTGTGTTTAATTATAGTTATCAAAACATTCTCAAAAGTTGGATTAGCTAATCTGCTAGACATATCTAAAATCTCAGTAATGAAATCAGGAAGTGACTCATTACTCCGTTGTTTGCGAGTTCTCATTTCATACTCCAAATGATAATCAAATTCAGGTTTGTCGAATCTGTTCAACAATTCAGTTTTAAGTGTTGTCCACGAAGAAACCCTAATTCGAATACTACGGAACCATTTCGTTGCTGTTCCAGTGAGCAGATCAGAAAAAGAACCGACTAAAAAGTTTTCATCAAAATTTTTATACAAAAAATATTCCTCAACCGAAGTGATAAAATCTCTAACACAAGTTTTCCCATCAAAAGATATCTTACTACGCTTCAAATCAGGAAGTTTATTTGTTGAAGGCAAATGCTTTTTCAATTGTTCATTGAGTTGAACATTCATCGAGTTAAACGAAGGTAAAGGTGTAAAATTATGCAAGCTACTATGACCAAGGTTAGGTAAGAAAGGGTCAACAGCCTCTAAATTATCCAACGCCGGATTAGAAATAACATCCCTAGAAGTACCAGGTAAATTCTCTTCCAACAAGGGTGGAAATTGAACCTGTTTGTCAGTCATGATGAATAATCAAAAATATTAAAGAAACAAAGACAAACAACCAACTAAAAATTCAAAGAATAGTTAAAACTCATCAAAGTTTAAAAGATTTTTTGTTAAAAACGGTTTAAGTTATTATGTTTTAAAGTTTATGTTAATATTTAATAATGTTCAAAAGTATTTAAAGAAATTTGAATGTACAAAGAAACATTCAAATTGTGAAGTATGTAAGATGCAAAAAAGATTCACAATTTATCTTAATTTTCAAGATTATTAACAACGGCTAAGGTTATATCTATTTGTGAAAAGTAAAATCAATAAACTGGTTAATAGTTATGTTAATAAGCTAGTATTTTCTAATATGAATGTAGTTTAATGCTTCTCAACAGTAAACAAACGTTATAACTTTATATAAGACATAGTTATATCAATTCAAACAAAAACTTAGCACTTTCAATGTGGTCAAGGTCAGTTCCTTACAAAATGTAAACAACGCATATCTCAAATGTTATTATATAGTAAGTACACACTTAGATTAGTCTATCCAGTATATAAGACATATAAAGAACATTGTATGTTAATTAGTTTTGTTAAAATACAAAAAAAGTTGTAAACAAAGTTACAATTCTGTTTTCAAAGTACAAAAACTGTAAAAATGCTAAAAAAATAACACAAAAATTGCACTAAATTGTGACAAGAAAAACAAAAATAAGATGCAAGAAAGATTATATATGTGGAGGTAAATCCGGTCCCTGTTCTCGCGCTAATTGTAATAAAAAATTTTGTTAATAAAAATATAAACGTTACTGGTTGTAACATGAAGGTTATAGAGTATAAAAAGCTAAAAACTAATGTTAGGTAGACAGTATTTATGAATATCGAGCGCCCTTGTTCTACCAAGATCTAAAACTTACCAGGATAAATCAGCGGTGTCATTGAGACTTTTAATCTCGGACCGGGGGACAGGCAAATGATAACACGGTTTGGGATTGTATGACAAATTTTAATACTTCAAAACGTCCCTTACCTCCAGAATGAGATACACATTATTTAGTTAAAGCCGGAATACTATGTCTAAACATTTGACTATAAATACCATTCGGTTTTCGTTACTTTTTAGGTCAATTTATTTTACATTTTACTACTGAAATTTGGTTATTGTCTTTCTTGCATCTTGCGAATATGAAATTAAAATTTTAAGGGTAATAAAAAGAGTTATAATGAAATTTGCTTAGCTGCAGCGTCCGGGGGCGTCTGAGCACACCGTTCAAAATAGACGACGACATCTAGCGTCGCTCAAACAGCTCAAAACTACGACGACATCCAAACGTGGTGCGTCGAACAAACATCTCAAAATAACGACGTCATCCCGCGTCGCACAAACAGTTGGCGACACCCATAGTCGCCCAAACAGTAGACTACAGTCGTCCAAACAGCTCAAACAGCTCAAACCGCGCAAACGGCGCCGAAGGCTGTAACCAAAAATCCGATTGTAAAGTATATGTCGCCATGAAGGATGACGCGAAACATTTTAGGTTATCAAAAATTGACTCACCGCAAAATCACGACGTTGTCGCATACTAGGACACTATATGTACGCCAATTAGCGTCGCATTCGTTATTTAAAAGAAGGATTCATCTGGTTGAATCAGATTTAAATAATTTACCAAAAATGAGCCCTTTGTATGCCTAGGGGCAAGAAAGAAAAGTGACGTCTCCGATCGAGAAGTGACAGATGTCAAAGTCATTTTTTTTTTGAAAGATTGTCCATAGGATATTGAATGATCCACAGACCAAGTAATAACTCGATTATTTAAAATCGACTAAAAATGGCTAAATACGAAAATGTTCTAAATTATTTAAAACCAAAAGGTAATTTTGTCAGTCTTAGAAGCTGAAATGTGCTTCCAAACGAAAAATATGTAACGAGTCGAAATACCTCGTTACAACTTGGGTCCACTTTAACTGGTTCCTGACTGAAAACACCATATAAAAATTTCTCAAAAATCTGGCGAGCGAACAAAGCAAGGCCTTTTGCCAATTTGAATAGCTGATTAATCACAACAGTGCATGGATTGGACATTGAGCAAGCTCGGCTTTTTGCTCGCTAGCTTACAGAATTGGGATCTTTTATAAAGACCGCCCGCCACGTAGGCCGTAGCCTAATGAATAAGCGTTGTTATTTTTACAACTGGAGCATCTGTTTTCAACATTATAAATGGTCTCGCCATTGCGTTCTCGTTCAATGAGCTGTAGCAGTTTTATCACTGCATTAGTTACTTGTTTGTCGAGACGTCGCAACAGATTGTGTACACACTTATGTCACTAGATGGCGCTGATTACATTTGTATAAATTACTCACTCCAGAAACAAGCCTGGTGTTGATGGTCTCGCCATTACGTTCTCGTTCAATGAGCTTCAACACCGCATTAGTCACTTGTTTGTTGAGACGTTGGAACAGATTGTCTCGCCACGTCACCAACGCTAGCTGGTATATCTCGTAGATGCCCTGAAATTTATTAATATTTACAAAAATATTAGTAAAATTAAGAAAATCTAAAAAATTTAAAAAAATAAAAATTAAGAAAATCTAAAAAATTAAGAAAATCTAAAAAATTAAGTAAATCTGAAAAATAAAGCTTAATTTAGTGAGTGTGTATAAGAGTAAGTGTGAGTGAACGTGTGCCAGCAGTGCATAAATTATTAATTTATTACAAATGAGAGAAAAATTGGGTGTAATTGAACATTTATTAAGATACTAGCTGTGCCCGCGACTTCGTCCGCGTGGAATAGTGTCTTTGGGTAGCATTAACTAATAAGGCACAAACTTATACCAGCTACACTGCACCCTACCACGCCACGCTAATTCCCCCTTCCCCCTTCCCCCTCCCCCCCCTCTTTCTTCCCCTCACTTCCACATACCCTCCCCTCCACCACCACTCTCCCCTCCCCCCCCCCCCTTTTTTCCCCTCACTTCCACATATTTATAATTAATATTATAAATATGTGGGTCCTTACTAATGTAAGGATTGCAAAATAAAATATTTAATAATTAAAATTAAACTCAACTAATTAAAAATTAAGGGATGTCCGTGTGGTAAAGTGCCACGAACGCTGGCTGCATTCCCGCGTTGAATCGCTAAAGAGATTTTTTGTGCTAGGAATGAGCCAACCCCTTTTTTCACCAGTGGCGTCGACAAGGCGTGGAGCAATTTTCTTGAGAAAAGTTGTGGTGCTTGGACCCATGGACCAAAAGTTTCAACACCAAGCGGCATAAATATGTAGCTACTAGATTACAAATTACTTTGTATATGCGTGTGTGTGAGAGTGATTATATATATGTATCTACATCTAATTCTTACCTTCCTGCCCTCTTCACATTCACGTTTGACCCAGTGTCGGTTGAGATAGGCGCAGACACCGTTAAGTACTCGAGAGGAAAACTGGTACTCTTCCCATTGCTTCGTGTAGAACGCTAACACATCCTCGCCCATTAGGTCAGCACCATTCTGTGAATATAATAAAACAATTAAGATAGTTTAAAAACTAAAACAACTGACTTCCATGCCACGCGACTCAGTTTCAGTTGCAAGTTTGAGACAATTATCATGTGTCGGTATAGATTCATTAAGGGGGGAGCCTGCTTTAGAAGCTTCAAAAAATCGATTTTTTTCGAGGATTTTTTTGGGAAGGAAAGAAATATTCGATTGAAACGAAACTTTCAGGTTTTATTGTTATGTATTTCAACAATCTTCTCAATTTTTTTCATTAAAATATATGTCATATTATGCCTAATACAAAATTTTGCAAAATGCATTTCGCCGAGGCGCCTCGAGTAGTGCATTGTGTCGTGCGGCGGGAAAGATAGGAAAAAAACTAAACGTCCTATCGAAACGAGACAAAATTGATTGTATTCGGGATTAAATTCTCTTCTAGTTGAACCTAAAAAACCTTAAAAAAGTTATGATTAACCCACTTTTTATACAATCTAAAGTGAATTTATTTTTCCCAAAAAAATGTTTTTTTTTTTAATTTGCGAAAAAATGTTGAATTTCTAACTTTTTGTTGAATTTTCTTGGTTTAACTAGAAGCTACACTATTGAAAATAAAAACAAATTTTGGGTTTTTTGTTTCAGATGGAAATTGCGACCTGTATCTTTCCCGCCGCACGACACATGCATACTCGAGGTATCTCGGCGAAATGCTTGTACCAGGCATAATATGACATATATTTGAGAAGACTGTTGAAATACATAACAATAAAACCTGAAAGTTTCGTTTCAATCGAATATTTCTTGCCTTCCCAAAAAAATCCTCGAAAAAATCGATTTTCTGAAGCTTCTAAAGCAGGCTCCCCCCTTAAGAGATCTAAAAGATTAAATTTTAAACGGAACCACCTAGAAAATGAATCCTACCTGAGACAAAAATAATCATTCAAATCGGTTCACAATTGACGGAGTAATCGCGTTTTTGGAAGTCGGTTGATAAAGAAATCACAACATCTATATCTACACCAATATTGCATACAGTGCAACATAAAAGAATAGAAATTAATTATTTAAGAACTAACTAGTCAGTCTTAAGCCGGCTTTTCACTATGGGATATAATGTAAATGACATCTTGAGCTATATATTAAATCCCGCGATTGTTGTTCACACTGTAAGATATATAGATCAGCTTTGGATGTCTATGGTTTCATTCAAAACACTGGCTAAATACACTAATTGTGTGAAGCCATAATAAAATAAAAAACAACAAAAAAAACTGAGGGCGAGGCTGGGGTAGGCGCGGTGTCCGGGGATGTGAGGTAAAATATAAACCTTCAAATATTGCTCAGTCGGATAAATCGAAAAGTCGAATAAATATTTATAGCTTGGGATGTAATATATATTATAATATATATTACATCCCAATATATATATTATATTGCAGTGTAAACGGTCTCATACAAAATGTATGACGAGCGATAAAATGTTATGTCTCAAGATATAATATACATTATATTATATCCCATAGTGAAAATCCGGCATTACAGGCAACACCAAAAAATTTGTATTTATTGCGCGACTCTGAATTTTGATACTTGTTTTCACTCATTAAATAATGCAAGTACGAAATAAGCATACAAAATAAAAAAATAAAGGAGAATTTGTATTGAAATAATTTAAATATAACATTTATATAGATAAAGTTTCCATTTAAATAAAAATTCATGTCATATTTGCAAAAATAATACAAGTATCAAAAACGTTTGTTTCTAACTGTGTTGCTACTTACAAGATACAAAAGCAATAGTGGCGCCCTCGTTTATTGTCAACTCTTTTATGTCGCACTGTATATACGTGTTTAATATTTTGTGATCTGGCTACTTCGAGCATTTACCAATGGAGATGTTAACGTTGTAATCCGCAAGCATTTTTATCTGCCGATACTTACGGGGGACGAGGTAAACACATATTGCACACACACAAATCATTCACTTTAACGCTCCCGCACACTAGCTTAAAAAACGCAAACAGTATTAAAAACACAGCGTAGTTACGCACGCTCATATGGCCATATGGCCAGCAGATGGGTACACCTTGCGTTAACATCTCCATTCATAAAAGCTCGAAAACTGGCTATGATGACTGACGCTGTTATTACTAGAATTATTTACGGGATGTTGACCATGTTTTGTTATGATGGCTGTGACCTTACTGCGCATCAATAGGGTATTTATTACACCCATAACTGAAAAGTGTCTCAATTAGATTCTATAGTGCTAATGAACCACTAAAAATTCACATTTTTTTTATTCAATTGTAAAGTGCCATAAAAGTGCATTTAAATTTAGCATTTTCAAATTTCGCGCGTAATTTGACGAAAACGTTGGACGCAGTGGACGCAATATTGCTCTGTGGTCATGACGTCAGTTGGCTGTGTAAACAAATGCAGTGATATGATAGTTGACAGGTGACACTTATAAGCTTACATAGCCGTATGACGTAATAACATGGCGACTACTGGCGTCTACTATTTAATGCCTGTTATAAAACCGATTAAAAAACTGAAATCTTCGAATTGAATTTTAAAATTTAGTTTGCTATTTTATGAGCTATACTAACATTTTCCGACTGCTTTTTGCCTATGCTATCTCAACAATATAATTTTAGATTTTTTCTTCTAAAGAGTAAAATATCCTATTGAACAACATACATAACATACCCCATATCATTGTTGTAACAAACATTCAATAATTTTTATTTAAGGGGGTTCAATAGATGCACAGTTATTCATGTTTTAAGATTTCTTCTCCAATTTGCTCAAAAATTTAATAAGTACATACCTGCAGCAGATTAATAAGGTAAATCCTGAGGAACTCTTTCAGTCGCTTGTACAATTCGAGCCCGACCAACTGAGCGCCACCTGGTACTTGACCGCTCTGAAAAAAAAAACAAATAATTATTTTATTAAAGTTTATAGAAACTGTGCAAAAAGAGAACCGTCGTAGAAATTGAGGTCGCGTCGGTCGTCGGAGGTTTTAATAAACTGTTTTTGTTGCATTGACAACACTGCTGTCATTACTAGTACGACGCAAAATGATTGATACTGGATACGCACAACGGTACGCGATAGTACCTACCTAAGGTACTATCGCGTACCGTTGTGCGTATCTAGTTTCAAAACATTTTCGGTTGCAAGTGTCGATTATTTTTCTAACCAATCAGAAGAGTCAAAACAAAACAAAAAACATAATTTTTGGCTTTGTCCCTTCTTGTCATTGGTCAACATAGACAGAGGCGAGATGCCAATGCAATAAGAGTGCACAGGAAATTATTCCTTAAGGTGCATATGCACAAATGAAGGCGATAGTACCTACTCTTACCATTCGTGTGCTACTACGTAGGTATGTACCTTCCTTCCTTACCTTTGAATGTTAATTCATCGCAACGCCACGACGGTTGTCTTTTTGCACAAACTCTAGCGGCTAAGCGGAGTTAATTTCCGGTAAAATGTACGTGTTAATACACGTCACATCCGCTGCCTTCGGACCGTGAAGCTACGTCATTTCCGTTGATTTAAAAAAAAAAAACTAAATCAAAATCAGTTCCTCCGATGACACAGACAGACACATACATCATAGATACACAGGTGAAACTTATAACGTGATATAAATAACTTATAGATATCCTTGCCTTATTTTATGCGTTAATGGGTAGCGCTAGACCACTATCTCACCTGATGTTAAATGATGATGCAGTCGATGATGTAGAGCACTTACCCAAAAGTTACCTTTTCACTCGCGACTTGAAGACCCCTAAATTGTATCTAATCGGAAACACAGACTCAGGCAGAGAATTCCATTCCTTGGCAATACGTAATACGTGTGATGAAAGAAGAGGCGAATCGCTTTTTACGCGGAAATGGTATATCTACCATGAAGCGGTGGCGCCTCTTAGTATCCCTGGATGTCCGATTATACAATGGGGATCGCGAAATCAAATTATGAAGTTCCGATGCACACTCTCCGAAATGAATGCGATAAAAAACCGAAACGCAAGCGACCTTGCGACGATGCTCGAGACTCTGGAGTCTTTTGCTTACTAGTTGGTTATCGTTGATGAGCTTCTTGGCTCTCCTCTCAATAGCTTTCAGTGTCTGCAGCTGGTATTTGGCCTTAAGTCTCTTCAATCTGGCTCGCGCCTAAGGTGATGATAATGATAAATGATGATGAACCATACCTGTTTTTTCTGTGAGCCGTATCCAGGATTCCGGTTAGGCAGGCGGCTGGTACCAGTCATTCCGCCCTGATGATGCACCGACGTACAGTAGTTGTATACATGACTGTTAGTTTGTTTGTAAGGAATTTATACTATACACATACTTGTTTATGAACATTATCGTGGGAATAACACATATAATTGTTTAAAACGGCTTTACACTTACGGGTTAATATGTCGAAATTAATCTGACACGTTTCGGACATTTTTGAAGTCCTTTTTCACAGGAGTCAGGCCTACCGCGCGTCCCTCCCCCGACGGGATTCGGCACGTCATCATCATCATTATCAGCCGGTGTCCGTCCACCGCTGGACGTAGGCCTCTCCCAAGGTACGCCACTGAGCCCGATCTTTGGCTCTTCTTTTCCAGTCACTGCCTACCGCATTTGCGTATGTCGTCGCTCCACCTGGTCACAGAACGTCCAACGCTACGTTTGCCGATTCACGGTCTCCACTCTAGGACAAGTCTACCCCAACGGTTATCAGTCCTGCGGCAGATATGACCAGCCCACTGCCACTTCAGTTTGCTAATCCGTTGAGCTATGTCAATAACTTTAGTTCTCTGGCGAATTACTTCGTTCCGGATTTGTGCCCGCAGAGAAATACAGAGCATAGCTCGGCATTCGGTACGTAACTTGTCGTAACTCAAAAATGTCCGAAATTTGTCGGAGTACTTTCGATATCTTAACCCGTGAGTGTAAAGCCGTTTTAAATAATTATATACACATACTAGCTGATACCCCGCTACTTCGTTCACGTACACCAAGAATTTTATCACTGTAAAGCTCTGTCAATCGACTTTTTTATGATCTAAGTTATTTAAGTTATGTGAAAAAATCATGATTTTATTGTCACAATAAGTAGCCTATGTTCATCCTCATGTTATACAATATCTCCTTGTTAAATTTCAGTAAGATCGGATCGTCCGTTTAGGCGTGATTAGGTAACAAACAGACAGAGTGACAGAGTTTTACAAACGTTTTTATAATATTAGTCAGGATAGTCACATAGTATTTATAGCTATGAAAGGATATCATCATTTCATATACGAAAGTCAGTTTTTACCGACTTCAAAATGGAGGAGTTTCTCAGTTCGTCTGTATTTTCTGTCAATTCTGGACCGATTTTCAAAATTATTTTGCAAATCCGTCTATACATATACGACGGAGACGGAGTTAAGCCCGAATATACATAAAATAAACATATAATAATTTGAATTGAGTCCTCCTTCTTCTTTGAAATCGGTTAAAAAACACAAGAATTTCTACAGGTGGTAGGAGTATATCGATGTTCCGCCTGACTTGCTACCAAATAATTAAGATAGTTTAAAAACTAAAGCAACCGACTTCAATGCCCCGCGAGTCAGTTTTAGTAGCAAGTTTGAGACGTTTATCGTCATATCTCTGGAGGTACTTATTAGATCTCGATGAAATTACAATGGGACCACCTCGGAAATGTACTCTACCGATTAAAAAAAGAATCATTCGAATCGATTCACAATTGACGGAGTAATCGCGTAACATACATACAAAAAAAAACATACAGACGAATTGAGAACCTCCTTCTTTTTGGAAGTTGGTTGAAAACTAGCTTGCCACCATCAAGGAGAACATTTGCCGCCATAACTTAACAGTGTTCCAGCAGCACACAGCCCTTGAGAGTCAGATCATTATAGGCCTAGCGTCATCGCTTACCACCAGGGGAGATATCGGTCAAACGCTAGCCTTTAAAATATAATAATATCGTTTAAAAACTAAAAAACAACCGACTTCAATGCCGCGCTATTCATTTTCAGTACCAATTTTGAGATGTTTATCTCAATATCTCTGGAGATACTTATCATACCTCTATAAAATTACCATGGTACCACACTTGGGATATCTCCTTTCGAACAAAAAAAGAATAATCGAAATCGGTTCATAAACGACGAAGTTATCCGCGAACAAACATAAAAAAAAAAAAAAAAAAAAAAAAAATATATATATACGGTCGAATTGAGAAACCTCCTCCTTTTTTTGAAGTCGGTTAAAAATTGAGAAATTCTGTTGGAAGTCGGTATAAGATGTAAAGGATACGTATACAGGTCCATGTATCTGCGTTTCTCCATTTGATCTCTCTTGTAAACCTGCTCTATGCCGTCTTGTAAATCGCCCCATATCTGAAATTAATAAAACACATACGTTAGTTCCATCACAATATATACCAGCACTTATCATAGTACTCTTCTAGCATGGCAGATTCATCATCATCAGTCTATCGCTGCCCACCGCTGAACATAGGCTGAGGCATATGTAATATCCATCGATGTATATGTACTATGTACTAGATGACGCGTCGCGAACTAGCTCTTCGTTCAAATAATTTTCGTTCAAGTGACGGGCCACGCTCAGTGTAGGGTTCCGTAGTAGACCGTTATTCAATGCAAGTCTTTACCCGCTATAAACAAGCAACTAGGTACTTCGTCTTTATCACTTTAATGTATTTATTCTAAGGATTTTGTATTTGGTACAAAATTATCCAACACCCAAGTTCAACGACAATTACTGCTAAACTAATAGAGTTATCTTAACCGCTATAGTTTTTCTTTAAAGTTCATGAGATGCACTATTATTACGAATTTTTCCAGATTTTTTCAGCCAGCAGTTTAGCTTTTGTAGGGGGGGGGGGGGGGGGGGGCTGGTGGACGCCAAAAAGCATGAATGCTGTGCTGAATCTACATCTAAACTAAACGAGTTTAGCGTAAGTACTCCTCACGCCCGATCGCGCGCCGCTCGGTACGGTACGTAAGTCAGTTTATGATGGGCGCCTCTGATTTACATGTACCTCGATGGTTATATCAATACCAGCTGCAGCATTATAAATGCGAAAGTCAGTTTGTAAATTTCTTTGTTTGGAACCTCTTCACGGTCAAACGACTCGACCGATTAGGCTGTAATTCCCTGAGTCTATGTTTCCGATTAGATACAACTTAGGGGTCTTCATGTCGCGAGTGAGTAGGTATTTTTAGGTAAGCCCGCTACATCATCGACCGCATCGTCACTTAGCATCAGGCGAGATAGTGGTCAAGCGCTAACCATTTTCAAATAAATAAAAAATTGCATAGGGATAGCAAGTATAGTGGATTAAGTCATAGGATACTTTTTAACGCGGGCGAAGCGCACAGCTAGTATGTCATATGGGTGAGCCTATGGCACGCCACTAAACTAGACAGCTCTTTTAGCTCTTTGTTTCCAACTGCTGCCAGCCAGCTTGAGCATTATAATGGCAGATTTATAAAACAATATTAATAAATTGAATGAACAAATGGATCGCACCTCGAAACAAGCGTGCATGTAAAATTATTACAAACGGGACTTGAACCCGCAACCTCCGGAATAACATGTTCCGGTGTATCGTTACGACGAAATTAGTGGATTGCATTTGTTAACCCAATTATGCATTGGTGGCGCCATCTATGACTACTTATTACGTAAGTTAATCATTCGGAAGAAATCATTACAGTTTTCAAATCCGACGAGAGATGTTGCACTGCGTAAATCAAATATTATGTTTCTTTGAAGTGTCACACACTTTATATTTTTGTATATAAAGTATTGAGTGAATACTGAATACCTAATGTGCAATGGTGTTGGAATCGAGCGAAAATAAACAGGCTACTTCACGATGTGGTAGAATAGAAGACTCGGAATGTTTATTTATGGATTTAACTTATAAATACAGTAATAGGTATATTAAAATTTACTTAGTAAATGATATCCCATCTTTCTTTTAATTTACATTACTGCATGAATTTTTGCAATCAATCAGACAACGAGCCAGCATTTTGCGTAAATATAGGAGAAACGAACTAGTCAAAGGGTTATTTCCGAGTGAATGCCGAAACAAAAACATCCAACAGGCGGAGATTGCACCAGGTGAGTTTGCAAGGACTACGCTGCCCATAGCCGCCCCCGCTATCTCCAGATATGTGGTTGGGACAGTTGAGTTATGTGGATCGGCCAAAATATGCCGTAGGTCAATAATATGGAACCCATGGACGCCATAAGGTGTCTGATTGAGATAACTATTTTTTTAGAGAAATTTGTCCTTCCTCGAGACGAGAAAAATGGTGTTGAGAAGTCAAGAACTCAAGAATTCTATGAATTTATAAAAACTTTATGAAAATCATGAGAAAAACAAATTGCCGTTTTATGTGCAAAAATAACACCAGCTGACATAGAGATCATCATCATCATCATCATCTTAGTCCACTGTTAGCCGTAGGCCTCTCCAATTGTACTCCACTGAGCACAAGCTTCAGCTACTCTTACTTAGCTCTTGCCAGCGAATATCATCGCTTCACCTAGTCTGAGGACGTCCTACGCTACGTTTTTTAGGGTTCCGTACCCAAAGGGTAAAACGGGACCCTATTACTAAGACTCCACTGTCCGTCTGTCTGTCTGTCCGTCTGTCACCAGGCTATAGCTCATTAACCGTGATAGTTAGACAGTTGAAATTTTCACAGATGGTGTATTTCTGTTGCCGCTAGAACAACAAATACTGAAAACAAAATAAAGTTAAAAATTAAATGGGGTCCCCATACAAAAAACGTGTTTTTAAACGCCATCTATCTAATTAGTTTCGGCAAAATGACATAAATGGCGCTAGTAAACGAGCCCCGTCTTTCTAGATCGCGACCAAACCAAATATTCTTGGTAATATCAATTAATCAAATATATGAGGTTGAAACTCTGTTATGTTTCGTATTGTACGGAACCCTCCCTAAGTGTGCGATAAGAGACGCGATGCTGACTCGCACTTGGCCAGTTTTATTTAATATCATATAGGCTAGCGTTAGACCACTATCTCACCTGTTAGCAAGTGATGATGCGGTCGAAGATGGTAGCACGCTAGGCCTAGAATGGGAACTGTCTCTCAAGGATAGTTAACATTTTAACGTTTGCCAATTCGCGATCTCCATTTAAGAATCAGAATGTCGGACCACCTCGTTACGGTATAATATAAATACGTTCTAAATGGGCATATAACTTTTAGTGAGAAATTCCAAGAATTCCTAGTTTTACAGCAAATCGTAAAATTGTAAGGTCAAAGAAGAAAACCTTTATGAATATGGTGACAAAATTCATACACGCGCTTGCTCGCAAGTAAAATTCAAATATACGCGTATTTCCGTATATTTGACCTCAAAGTATACTCTATGTAAATGCCTTTTGTTTATTATACCTTGATTGCCTTTAACGGCTAACGCTTACATTCTGACCAAGGTTTTAACCTAGCTATAAAACTATGAGATCTATTTAATTTGCGCGTTATTAGGGTTCCGTGCCCTATTACTAAGACTCCGCTTTCCGCCCGTCTGTCTGTCCATCTGTTACTAGGCTGTAACTCATGAACCGTGATAAGTAAGTCTCAAGTCCGATCATGTATGGAGTACTGTTCTCACCTGTGGGATGGGTCAGCCAAATACCAGCTGGAGGCGTTGGAAGTTATTGAGAGGAGAGCCAAGAAACTCATTAACGACAAAAATCTTGTAAGCAAAAGCTTCAGAGCCTAGAGCACCGCCGCAAAGTCGCCAGTTTATCGGTATTTTATCGGATACATTTCGGGGAGTGTGCCTACCAACTGCACGAATTAATTCCACCGTCCCCCTTTTACCATCGAACTACCAGATGCACAGATATACGCCTTCGATACATGGTTGATATTCTATTCTGTCGCACAAAGCGCTTTGCATCAACATTTATCATACGCACAGCAAAGGAATGGAATTCCCTGCCAGAGTTTGTGTTCCCTGTGAAGTATCAATAGTATATATCAATCCGGGGGTCTTCAAATCGCGAGTGAACAGGTATCTCGTAGGCAAGCGTGCTACATCGTCGATCAAATCTTCACTTAACATCAGGTGAGATAGTGGTGAAACGCTTGCTTATCTTTAGTATAAAAAAAAAAGTAGCTACGATAGTTGAAAATTTCAAAGACGATGTATTTCTGTTGCCACTATAACAACAAATACTAAACAACAATAAAATAAATATGTAAAGGGTCCCATACAACAAACGTGCCACGCTACAGAGCTCGATCTTCGGCTCTTCTTTTCCAGGCACTGCCCACCGCTTTGCGTATGTCGTCGCTCCACCTGGTCACAGGGCATTCTACGCTACGTATGCCGATTCGTGGTAACTGGTATACCGAAAACGACAATAATTTGACCATTATGACCTGATATTAACCCCCGTTTCCCAAACAATATTATGAGGTCACACAGTACTCGCGAACGCATACCTAGGGTCATTCAGAACAATACAATTACGACAAAATAAATAACAGTACAAGTAAAGTAACATTACTGACAATATTTTGTAAGTGTAAACAATATTTTTTAAATGCATCAGGAATTCAGGAAGACTACACAGGGTATCCTAGTGTGGGATCCAATGATCACTTTCTTGGACTATAAAGATCTTACTCATATGTTTATTTTTAATAACTGTAACCACCTACAATTAGGCGTCCATTACACGGTAGGTTATCCGTCATTCAAAACCATCAGTAATGACTTTTGGTTGCTGATGCAGCAAATGAAAGTATGTAAATATCGGTCAGTCACCGTCAATCACCCCATTACACGATCAGTTATCCATCAGTCACAGCCGTGACTGTGAGCAAACTGACAGCAAAACCTATCGTGTAGTGGACGCGTTAGTGTCGGAAAATTAAATCATTCAAAATCAAATCAATAATTGAGCATAGGTAAATCATTAAAAAACATGTTTTTAATTTCATATAGGCCTGGACTTGAGTGAAATCGTGGTGAAATTCACCACCACTATGCGTGAGTGAAAATCTTATCGAAAACGGGAGTAAGTGACGATGCGATATTCGCTTAAACTGGGAAAGGCAACTAATATAATATAGGTAAATCAATTTCATATGCATTTAAAAATACCACTAAAAATATGCAAATTTTAATCATTCATGTCTTGGCTTGGAGCCAGCAGAAATATTTTTATAACAACTTGATATACCGTATTTTTATCTTCATAAAGTTCGAATTCCAATGGCAATTTTGGAGAAAGTTGTATCGATATGGCGACGACCATTTATATGACATTATGATTAGGTTTTCTTTTCCTGTATATTAAATAAAGTTGAGTCAGTTTGCGATTGCTTTTAGATAGTGTGAAACATTGAAGTAATGATGATCAAACAAGATACTGATTTTATGATAAGCGAATACGTCAATCTGATTCCGATTTTGAGAAGGTTATACAACGAATACATTCACTTAAGAATGATTCACCTATGATGAACTAGAGTTTATATATATGTCGCAGCCAACTAGCTTAATTAGCTAGCCGTTCAATCCACAGCCTAGCCACTTTACTTTCAACTAGCGGCCTGAATAATATTCAGCCGTAGCGTTTATTACAACAATAAATTAGATTTTTCCATTTTTTGACATGTTCGTACTCTCCACTCCATCCAAAGGTTGTCTGGTAGAGATCGCTTTAAGCGATAAGACCGTCCATTGTACTATTTTAATACTTTTTATATTGTAATTTATATATTGTGTACAATAAGAGTTATCATTCATTTATTTGGATCTACAGTGGATACAGTAACACAAATCTAATATAAAATAGTTATATTTATATGTATGGTAGTCTGCATGGAATTTATAATATGGGTCTTAGAATAACATGTTATGTTTTCTTAAGTTAACTGAATTAAACATGTATTTATTTATTTTTTTCTTATGAAAATTTCAACAGTCTACCTATAAGCCACAGAATAAATAATATGTCACCATGAAAAAGAATATGTACGTATGTATGTAGCGTAGTGTTGTGACGGACAGACAGGCGGACAATGAAGCAATTCTAGATTTTTCCTTACTTTAGCAGTATGAACCGAAACAATAATATCTCAGAGGATTCTACAAATATCCTTACATTAAAAGTCTAAACGACCTCAAGGCGTGGGGGGACTCGAAAATTAATATAGTAAAATCACACTATTGTATAGTATAGCTGAGAAGTAGGCCAAAGTCAACAGTGGGCGGTTTTAAACTCTATTGTAAGTTTATTTGCAATTACATTTGTAAAACAGGCTTTCCTGCTTACATAATAGATGCTATAATTAAGTAGTAATTGTGATTCGGTTAGATAACTGTTTCCAAGTGCAGTGAGAACTCTGCTACAAGGCAAGTTATTTTGAAGTTACGCCACAGAATAATGAATTACGTACAATTACGCTCCATAATATGTCTGTAGATTAGAGGATTTTGATAAGGATATTAAATAATTAATATGTAATATTTAAATTAATAAACATTAAATTATTTAAAAGTGTAGGCCCTCCAGCTAGGTGGAGCGATTATATACGCAAGCTGGCTGGCAGCGGCTGGAAACGAACAGTTGAAGATCGAGCTCAGTGGCGTGCCATGGGAGAGGCCTATGTCCAGCAGTGGATGGAAATTGGCTGATAATGATGATGATGATTTAAATTAGAAATTTAAAATTACCCCCGACTGATTTATGTGTAATCTGTTCATTGCGACCATTCCAATGAGCCCAAACACAACATCTCTACTGTTAGTTGGTGAGGAGTTGAGTATTCTGAAGATTCAGAAGATGTCCCAGCATGTGGTCAATGCTACCATGTTCTTACAATATTATTGAATTAAGAGGATACGAATTTCGAATTGATCAGACCTATGAAAGCTGAATTTATAGCGTCATCAACTAAAAAAAACACAGTCTTTAAACGGCTAAACGGATTGACATGAATCAAACAAAAAATTAAAAATCGTTTCATATGTTTGGACGCAAGATGCCAAAGACAGACACACATATACAGATACATAGATGCACACATCAAACACCCCTTCTTTTTTCGATGGGAGTTAAGAGGAAATGCGGGTGCGAGAAATTTTAAAAACAGGAATTTTAAAGCAACTATTGTCGTCACGCAATGCCCGAACAGCCAACAAGAGTGCGATAGGGACAACAGGAACTCAGACCATTTTACCAATAAAATGTTGACTAAAATAAGGTTTCGTATTGCCTTGTTTTCTCCTCGAAAACTGATCCAATTAAATTATTTTTTGCGCAACATTTTTGCAGATGAGTGCATCCATGCTCCTATAATATTTTCTGTCATAAAACCCTTCCCAATTTGCCTGGTAGCCGTTTAGATCAGGGCAGTAAAATTGGTAATTTTTCAGGTTTTTGAAGAGTCATATTTCTTTTTGCAATTGTTTGATCAAATAAAGCAGATGACAGGGGCGTAGCTACAGCAAACTTTGATTTTTGTAGAAAATAATTTTGCTCTAAAAGCATTTTCCAGTGAGAAAACAGGGGAATACATTTGTATGGAAAAATGCACCCTGCGTTCTCTCTTAACAACAAAATATACTAGATGAGTTCTCAAGTACTTACTTGATCAAAGTCCTTAGGTCTTAATGGCAGCGTGGGCCGCGAACTATTCGAACTGGACATCCTTTTTCTCTTCAGTATATCAGCAATAAACACCCGCAGACATAAACACTATATAAACACACAATACTATACAATAAACAAATCAACACATCAGGAGATCAAAGTGAACATAAATATTTTCACTATCTTCTATGTACATATTTTTTTATATTTTTCTTGATTTTGCTGTTGCAGCTTTGATACTGGTTAAATCTGAAAAGAAAGAGAAGATTTATTGCAGTTTTTTTTAGTGAACATAAATTAACTACTGAGACTGAGTTCTGGGGAACATTTATGTAGTAAAAATTAAGTATTTGTTTTTTTGTGCATAAATGTACTACAAAAGTTTTTTGTTTGTTTTTGTTTTGTGTAAATATATATTTTTTTTATATATCTGATGGGATAGCGTTTGGCCACTTTCTAGCCTGGTGGTAACAGATGTGGTTGAGCATGGCAAGCACGCTAGGCCTGGAATAGTCTGACTCTCAAGGGTTGCGCTGCCGAAACACCGTAGTCTGTGCAATAAGAGAAACGTAGACATTGAGGTCACGTCAGTCGTTGGTCGTTTTCATTTACTGTTTTTGTTGCATTGACAACACTGCTATCATTACTAGTACGACTAAAAATTTTAAATACTTGGTAGGTACCTACTCTTATCGTTATCGTGTGCTACTAGGTAGGTATGTACCGTCCTTCCTTACCTTTGAATGTTAGTTCATCGTAATGAGACGACGGTTCTATTTTTGCACAGACTCTTTTTGTTTATGACGAATGGCTCGATTTTGCTGATTTTTTTTACCTAAATCGTCTTATTCGGGAGGTAGGATGTATAATATGACACTATTAATGCGGGCAAAGCCGCGGGCGATGGTTCTAATTAAAAAAAGGCTTACTAGCTATAATGTAGCGATATGGATTCAGCACATTACCACAGATAATTGATAGTACTACGACATTACTAGCAGTCTTGTTATCCCCTCCAACTTAGCTACTTAAAAAGGTGTCTGGAGTGGGTCCGCGTCAATAGTGCAATGGGTGGGGATCGAACTCAAGACCTCTTGATCGCCAGGCCGACGCCTTAGCCATTTCGCTATAGCGGGTAACAACGCGGGCGCGGCTAGTATGTAAAATGTAAATGTATGTAGTATTTAAATACCTAGCCTGTTTTGGGTCCTAAATGCAGACCTAGATTCAAAATATCTAGAGTATTAGGTTAATTAGTTAAGCAAATGTATTCGGAACATAAATATTGACCACATTCATTGTAGTTAAAGCCATTCCGCACCATTCAGCATAAATAAGAGAGTATAAAAAACTAAAAACCGACTTCACACTGTGCGAGCCAGTTTCTGTAGCAAGTTTGAAATGTTTATCTCCATATACAGTTACAAGTTAAGTTTTACACTGTTGTTATACAAGTTGTTATTTCTATTATTTCTATTGTACATTATATGGCAAATAGATAAATAAATATAAAACTGGCCAAGTGCGAGTCAGACTTTTGTCCCGCACACGGAGGGTTCCGAATTTCCGAAAACCGAACGCCACGAACTTCTATCACCAACGAAGAAAATATTAACACAAAGGTAATTAATATAATTAAATATCTGGAAGACCGAGTGTTCGTACGACTAACTTTCTACTGATTCTAGCTAATTGAAACTCTTTAAGTACTAAAATTGAAGATATATTATTCAATACTGTACAGTGTACACTACATATGTGAAATAAATCCTTAACTAAGTAAACAAATCGACCGAGGCCCACAAATTTAACAAATGAAACGCTGGCGCGTGCTAATTTTTCCTGTGCTTTTTTTGTTTTTTTATTTTGTTTTAAACCCTTTAATTTTTAACTTTGTTGTTCTTAGTATTTGTTGTTATAGCGGCAACAGAAATACATCATCTGTGAAAATTTCAACTGTCTAACTATCACGGTTCATGAGATACAGCCTGGTGACAGACGGACAGACAGACAGACAGACAGACAGACAGACAGACAGACAGACAGACGGACAGCGGAGTCTCAGTAATAAGGTTCCGTTGGTACCCTTTGGGTTCGGAACCCTAATATCTGGAGATATTCATTAGATCTCAATAAATCGTATATCTAATAATCATTATCGCATTTATTCATTTGTGTTGGTATTATTCCATAGAGATGGACCTTACCCATTATAAGATCGTTTAAATAAAAACCGGCCAAGTGCGTGTCAGGCCACGCGCAGTGTAGGGTTCCGTAGTAGTATAATGTTTAACATAATTATTTTAAAAATCATCCAACACCCAAATTCAACGACTATTACTGCTAATGAAGTTATCTTAATCGCTATAATTTTGTTTTGAAGTTCATGAATTGCAATATCATCATGAATTTTTGCAGATTTTTCAAGCTCGCAGTTTTGCTTTTAGAGGGGGGTAGGGACGCCCTACTGGAAAATTTTGAAATTTTGAAAATTTTCACTTTAAAGTTATAATATATCTATTCTAATAGAGCATTAAATCGAAAAATAGTATTAGCACCCCTAAGTATTTTAAAAGAGCTATTCAAGGTAATCCCACACGATGGCGAAAAAAAATCCATCCCCACTTCACATGTACACAATGTCAGCTTTTTAGTACTAACGGTCTCTTAGCAAAACCTCGGACGGACAGACGGACATGACAAAACTATAAGGGTTCCTTGTCAGAACTACGGAACCCTAAAAACTAAAAGAACCGACTTCAAATGCCACTCTATAAATTTTCAGTACTAAGTTTGAGGTTTTTATCTTCACATCTCTTGAGATACTTACTATTATACTTTATATTTATACCTATTACATCTCAATAAAATTACTATGGTACCATTCTAGTGATATCTCCTTTACAACAAAAAAAGAATCATCAAAATCGGTTCATAAACGACGAAGTCATCCGCGAACAAACATTAAAAAAATAGAAAATATATACAGTCGAATTGAGAAACCACTGCCTTATTTTTGAAAAATTGTTTGAAAAAGTGGTTTTAAACATGAAGAATTGAAGAGAATGAATTAGACATGCTTAACATGACCAGACGTCCCGTTTAGAAAGGGACCGTCCCTTTTTTAGGGTTCCGTAGTCCTGACAAGGAACCCTTATAGTTTCGTCATGTCCGTCTGTCTGTCTCTCTATCTGTCTGTCTGTCCGAGGTTTTGCTAAGAGACCGTTAATACTAGAGAGCTGTCATTTGTCGGAGTATGTATATACATTACGCCAACAAAGTGGTGAAATAAAATTTTGAAAAATATTTTTTTTTATGGTAGCAAAGTGGGGATGAATTTTTTTGTCGTCTTCCCCATCGTGTGGGGTATCGATGAATAGGTCTTTTAAAATGATTTAAGGGTTGCTAATACCATTTTTCGATTGAATGCTCCATTCCAGAAATAATAAACTTTAAAGTGCAAATTTTTGTTCCAGTGGAGCGTCCTCTAAAAGCTAAACTGCTGGCTTGAAAAATCTGGAAAAAATCGTGATAATAGTGCATTTCATGAACTTTAAAGAAAAACTATAGTCGTTGAACTTGGGCGGTGGATAATTTTGTACCAAATACAAAATCCTTAGAATAAATCCTTTAAAGTGACAAAGACGAAGTACCTAGTTGCTTGTTTACTTCTTGCCACTACGGAACCCTACACTGCGCGTGGCCCGACACGCACTTGGCCTGTTTTATTAGATAATCTGTCCCGGTGTCCTCAAAAAATCTCTGGGACACTTAATTGTCCCGTTTTTCAAAACCTTGCAAAAATTAAGCTAACCGGTTACCTAGCAACGCGTCACCGCGATGCAGACTCGTACACAGACAGGCGATATGATTGGATTGTGTTTGATACTCATTTATTCATTAGCCAATAGCCACGCCAATTTCTTGTTAATCCTTTTTTTTGCTATAGGCGACAATAGGCAATAATAAATTTGTTCATTAGCCAATAGCTACGCGAATTTCTCGTTTTTTTTTACCCGACTACGGCGAAGCAAAAAGAAGGGTTATGTTTTTGACGGGTATGTGGGTATGTATGTTTGTATGTATAACTGCTAAACTACTTATCATAATTTGACAAATGAGGTGTCGTTGGACGCGTCTTATTTGTCTGCTGGTTATAGACTATGTAACGTCACAATAAATTGAATGTGGCGCCCTCTAGGGGGCACAAAGTCAAGAACTAAAAAAAAAAATCTCCCCACGCCATCGTGTGGTGTATCGTTAAATAGGGATTTTAAAATGAAGGTAGGGTTTGGTACATCATATTTATGTCAAGCGTAGCGTTTGAGAGATATATCCCGTCAAAGTCAGGATAACTAATTTTTACCCCACGGCGCGGCGTCGCAAAGAAGCAATAGGGAGGGTTATGTGTTTGTTAATCGATATGTAACGATGTAAGTATGTTGACATGTTTGCATGTATACATTTATGCAAAAACCCCAAAATACTTGAAATAAAAAATAAGTTCAAAAACTAAAACCCGACTACTGAAATATCACGCTCTAAAAAGTATGAAACAAGAAAATATTTTCATCTGAGATCGCTATGTACACACTATTCAATATGTATCGTTTATTATATAAAAAACTTACTTTTAATAAATGTTTTATCGTATTTTATACATATTCTTAGTGGTGCTCAGAGGATAGCCGAGGTCGTACGTCACCTACCATAACAAAACAATACATTCTGAAAAGTAGCATACGACCACGGGCATCCTCTGAGCACCACTAAGAATATGTATAAAATACGATAAAACATTTATTAGAAGTAAGTTTTTTATATAATAAACGATACATATTGAATAGTTTGTACATAGCGATCTCAGATGAAAATATTTTCTTGTTTCATACTTTTTAGAGCGTGACATTTCAGTAGTCGGGTTTTAGTTTTTGAACTTATTTTTTATTTAGTAACGTCCCGTTTTGAGTGAAAAAAATAAATGGGCACGTTAGACATGCTGCACAGTTGTTGGGAGCTACGATGCCACTGACAGACACACACATGTAACGATAGATACACGTTAAACTTATAACCCCTCTATTAATGCATCGGAGGTTAAAAATGATAACAATGTATGATCAAAAAACCGACTTCACATGCCGAGATAGCCAGTAGTCATATTCATGTCATCAAGGTATACAAATTTGTTTATCTCCATATCTCTGGAGATGATTACAGATCTCGATAAAATTTGAATGGGACCAAACGGGAGGTAGGTATAATCTCTCAAACAAAAAAATAATTTTTCAAATCGGTTAACATTTGAGTTTTGACAGAGTTCTGAGCCCTGAGGTAATAAACAAAAATAAAAATAAAGTCGAATTGAGAACCTCCTCTTTTTTTTGAAGTCCGTTAAAAACAGTAACTTGTGACACATCGAGGTCATTTACCTCTTCGTTTAGGTTTATTACCTGCTCATATTAGCTTCATCATGTACCTATTTGGTTGTAAGTTTATATTATTCTGTAGATATTTAGCGTAATAGCTTTAGGATCAGTTCATCCGATTCCTAATAAAGTAACATTCATAGTCATATTCAGTTCTAAGTTTGACAGGTTCATCTAAAAAGTTAGAATATCTGTCACCAAAACATCTGATGTGTTCCAGCAGCTATCCTTGAGAGCTAGTTCCCATTCTAGGCTTAGCAAGCCCCTTACCATCTTCGACCGCATAATCACTTACCATCAGATGAGACAGTGGTCAAACACTAGCCTACAAACATATTTTTTAAAAAATCTCTACGTCTCAGGAGATAGTACTTATCAGATCTTAATAAAATTACAATGGGACCAAACGGAAGCATACTCACTAAAATAAAAAAATCATTATCCAAATGGGTTAAAAAAAAAACAGACGAATTGAGAATATTATTTTTTGTATAGTCAGTTACAAACATTAGTTGATAATAAATCGCCGATAAATTGAATAGACAAGACATAGAAATGACAGTGCCGGATTAACCTTGTAGCAAGAGTGCGATTGCAACAGGCCCCGCATATTTAAACCCATACTATTAATTACCCACAAAACTGTAACATATTTTGCTACGGACCCGCACTTGCTTAATCCGGCACTAAGAATAAGAATTTACTACAGGCCCTGCACTTGCTTAATCCGGCACTGGTAATGTATGTTCTATGTTCACAAATACAACAGATAACACTTCTGAATATGATAATTTGTGATACAGAGGTGACTTAGCTAGAGAGATAATATATACGCATGGAAATCTATACCACAAAGAATACTATTTTAATAATATTATCAACAGACTTCTAAAACAAACTACTCTTAACTCTAACTCTTAATAATTTAACAGACTTCACAAAAAAGGAGGAGGTTCTCAATTTGACTGTATTTTTTATGTTTGTTACCACAGAACTCCGTCAAATCTTAACCGATTTGAAACATTATTTTTTTTGTTTGAGAGATTTAGCCTCCCGTTTGGTCCCATTCAAAATTTATAGAGATCCGACAATTATCTCCAGAGATATACAATATAAGCAATTTTTTGTAGTGGTAGGACTTCTGCTAGTCCGCTTAGGGCGGTACCACCACTTTTTTTTAATTAATTTTCAGCCGTGAAATAGGAATGTTTTTCGGTTGAAATGGCAAGGTGTCCAGTGGAATTACAGGGCATGTGAGACTCAACATTCTTATGTCTCAAGTTAACAGGCGCAGTGCAGTGACATGCAAAATTCTGGACTGCTAGAATTTTGCATGAGTAATAAATAATAATTTATTTAAATCTTGAGCCTTAAATCTAATAACTAATACATATACAGTTCTCAGTGGCTTAACTTATGTTATTCCTAGATAGTTGTTATAAATAGGCTGTATCTCTAATAGGTAGACATCATCGCTTACCATCAGCTGAGCGTCGTGCTTGTCCTGTTACATTTTACCATAAAAAAAAAGCAAATTTGTATACTTTGATGACATGATTATTACTTTGACTATTGTGGCATGTGAAGTCGGTTTTTTTTGTTTTGTGCGATCATAAATTATTATTTGTTTATTTTTGTATGTTTGTTACCCAATTACTCCGCCAATTGTAAATAGATTTGAATAATTCTATTTATAGGTAGGGCTCATCTTCATTATAGTCCTAGATCAAAATCTGATAAGTATCTTCAGAGATATGACAATAAACGTCTCATACATGCTCAAAAAACTGACTCTCGCGAGTCTCATGGCATGGATTTAGTCTTTTAAGTTTTAAACCTATCGTAGAGGACTACGTTTTCAATATCAACTTCCATAGCCTCCTGGCTAATGAAACTTCCATTAGCCAGGAGGCTATGGAAGTTGATATTGAAAACGTGCAGCAAATTAAAAAAAATATCCGTATGGCAGCCCCAACTGCGAAGGAAACTAAGACTAACTCATTCTGATACTTTAAACTAGCAGGGTCCGAGAGATAATTGCACAAAAAAAGTATGAAAGTATTTGTAGCATACATTTGCCATGTAAAAATGCAAATAATTTGATTGCCAACTTTCATTAGCCAGACTTTAATATCTTGAAAAGTATCACATGTAAGTGCAACGAGCGTACTTGTAATAACAAAGTATAAAAGCACAAATTTGACTGTCCTGCAATTTGTCATCAAGGACTTCCAGTCTGTACATCATAATCAGCCAGTATCAGTCCACTGCTGGACATAGGCCTCTCCCAAGACTTGCCACTGAGCCCGATATTCAGCTTTGTTTCCAGTCTGTACATCCTTGTAAAAAAATCTGCAATTCTGTTATTAATTAATGTAAACGTAATATTTCTTGCGATGTAATAAACACAATTTGAAACAAATTACAGTTGCTATTGGACAATGTAATATGATTGCTTTTCTACTTTTGTCGACAGATTTCAGATTTTGTAGACAGATTTTTGACAAAGCAAAATAATATTAGGAAGCCTCTTCCGTATATACCCTGTTAGATGGAATATACCTAATTTGACACAAATGACAGTTACTCTGTTACAACGTGATATGGTTGCTTTTCCCTACTATATTTAACTGTACTGTAACATAGTTTGCATGTATGTATTAGTGTATTAGTTGTATTGTCTTTTGTTAACCAACATCACAAAAAAGAAGGAGGTTCTCAATTTGTCAGAATCTTTTTTAATTTTAATTTTTTATGTATGTTCACCGATTACTCGAAGATGCCTGAACCAATTTGGAAAATTCTTTTTTTGTTTCAAAGGATATCCTTCCCATTTAAATTTCAACATTTGTATTACGACGCAATTACTTATCTCGACGACTTACTCGTAGTACTAACATAGAAAAGATAATAATACTACGTATAGAACGGCCACTCTGTTCCCCCCACCAATCGGGCTACCTCACCTCACCACCGATTTTGGAGCTGTCGAGGAGCTAGTGTGAGCTAGGACTCCATACGCGCATGACTACAGAAGAATACTGAAGAATACTACCTCACAAGGAGAAGAACATCAACTTCGTACATGTATGAATATAAAACACAGAAATATTAATAATAAGTATTATGGAATATTTCTGTGGGACTAAGTAGAAATAGGAGGTTCAAATTTACGTAGTTTCTATATAATATACTAATACACTTATATTTGTGTACCTAACTATACATACATATTTTAGAATTCATTTTCATAAATGAAACAACGATATACTTGTGTGTAAATAAACCTTAGTATTTAAATATTGAATAAAAACTTTCTTAATAATTGATTTATCTTTGTCACTGTTTCAAATCACTATTACACTATCCAAATAACGTAATCAAACATTTAAAAGATTTTAGTTGCAAAAACTTTCTCAACTGTTTCTTTTGCACGCGTATCGGTCTTCGTTTGCAGCGAGTCAGGTAGTCTTAGTAATATGGCATATTGCATTAAGTAAATTAGAATAATTTTATTATCTATATACTTTTGAAACCATCGCGATGTACTGGCTAGCAAGTTTAAACCAACTTCAAAATGAAGTAGGTTCTTACGGTGACATCCTTAGACTTCACGCACACAATTGCGCCTGTAGAAAAACGACAAGGTGACAATGTAATAGGTCGTTAAAACGCGAGTTTGTATGGAGATTTAGTAGTGTCCGGGGTGTGGTACTAACTACTGGCACTATGACTAGCGCGACGTTTGAAGTCAGTTCTTTTAGTTTTTTTAAAAGATCTTAAATTATTTTAGATTTGATCATCATGGTGCCTAAAATTCTGGTTGATTCTCACCCCTGAACACCGTCCATATTTTTATTCTACCGACACACTCTCCATGACTCTCCATCTCATCTTTATGAAACTAGCATGAATGGACATTGGCAGAATTGTGACAAGCCACGGAAGCCATAAACTAAGAAATTAACTAGTCAATTAGTTTAATGAAAAAAATATGCTAAGAAGCTTTTTCTGTTCCGTTCTTCATCTGTTATGTTACGCAAAAAAGAACTATAGGTATATATGCATCTGATTATCCAATCTCTAGTCATAACACAACAATGCAGAGGGCAATGTGTCCAGTGAAACTACAGGGTTGTGTGAGACTCAACATATAATACTTCTGCAGCGCTAGCATGGCCTTATCCCCGGGGGAAAGACAAAATTAATTCCCTGTTTTTCGCTACTGACAGGGGATCAACACAACAATTTAAACGCTTGATGAAGTTAAACCAAAAGTTTTGATTTTGTTTTGTATTATAACGTTTTTAAAAAAATTTACTAAAGTCAGCGGGCGCTTATAATTGTAGAAAAACTTTAGTTACAATTTGCCTTCTCCACCAAACAAAACACGGATAGGTGGAAAGACAAAAAGTCCCCTTGCCATGCTAGCCTACTGATCGTTTTTTTATGTGCAAATATGTATTGCTTGACCAACATTTAACTTAATGTTAAATATGTAATGATGCGGTCAATTATGTAGTTTGCTTACCCAAATACACTACTGTGACTCTAAGATCCCTGAATTAAATCATAAAGGACATCTAATGTTACATGCAGTGATGTGCAAAATTCTAACAATACAGAGGTTTTGCATGCCACAGTATCTGTTATAAAGAGACATTATTGTTTACCACCACGCTAGGTACCATAAAGTGAGCGTATAACTGTGTCAGTGTTTGTGTGACTGTTTTAGCTTGTTCTAAGGAATGGATCTACGAGATGTTTTATTTGTGTCTATATTATTGTCTACTGACAACTCACAGCTTTTAACCATATGTATAAGACAAAATAACTAAAATAATGTGCATGTCACAGTAAATACACATAATTTACAGTAAGGACATATCAGTAAAGCCTAGTGCAAAACCACATTATATTGCAAAAGATTTTGTATGAGATAGATAGGTAGGTAGTACGAATATGAACTACAAATGTAGGTAGGTGGGTTACATTTATGTCATCAGTAAGTTAACCACATCAGGATAACAATCAGGTTTAACTGCTCGTTAGAGCGAAAACGGTAAAATGTGCAGTAGACTGGAAACTATGCCATATTTCCATATTGTCTTTACAACAATATCAAAAAATGCTATCGCCCATTGACGCATTCTTACCCACTTTTGAACAAAAAAATAATGTACGGAATAGCGGGAAATCATGTAACGCAACAGACGATTACAAAGCTGAAGCGAAAAAAGTAAAAGTATTATGGATCTCACAAAGGAATCGAGATTTTGCAACCCAAACAAGGGCAAATGAAAATATGTTTTTTCTTCTTGCATCGTGAACGAAACCCAACGTACCTTATATGTTTCTGTAGAATACAACATGGCACTGTTTCTGAACACTAAATAATCATAAAATTAACGATTTATTTGAAATAAATTGCTAAATTACGACTGATTTCTTTTCCTTTGACAAAACGCTCACATCTGTGTCGTCGGTACCTGACAATCGACTGACAGGCAGGCAATATAATATAACCCTACCAGATTTAACCATTACAAAATGATAGAATAAGGCACAGAAATAAAGTAACAATGCGTTTTAGGTGGTTTATACTTACGTAGCACTCTTTTTTCACGTTGTCATCGACCACATTTTACACACTACACGATTTATTTTGAGTTACACAAAACACTGCACGAATGTGTTGTAATTCCTAGATAGCTAGGATATTCAAAACTAAGTACATTTTATTATTTTACACAATTATTTCACTTCACTGTGCACTTTATAGAAAAGAAACAACAAGAAATATAAAGGAGGAGGGAGACGGCAGCGGAACAAACAAAAGTGCTTTTACAACTAATTTTCCTGCATTTTCTACTAGATGGCGCATCAATGTTTTGGTTTGGTTGAAATTTGACATTGACATTTGAAAATGTAGACATTTGTTGTAGCAGATGCCATAGAGAGAGTATATATTACAACATTAGCCTAGGCGTATGCAAATAAAATGGCTATAGAGATAGAACCCTACTAAAATGATGAACACGTGATACATATGCCAACTGTAAGATAAAATGAACAACGTAATTTGGTCGGGTCATATGACAGCGGGTGAGAGCCAAAGGGTGCACTAGAACTTGGTTCCAGTGCGAGCGTTTTTTACCCGACTGTTAACCATCGTGTTTAATGGTTAAAAAGTTGCAACCGGAGTGAAACATCCCAGTGTTTGTGTATTGGATTTCATCATTGTTCACACTATTATTCGTGACTTTATACACTTCTTATTACTTACATTTTTTTAAAATGCGTTCCCCATATTTTTCCCCACAGTTTTCATTTCCCCATTCATTCCCCAAAATTTTTATTTTTCCCCAATATGGGAAAAGAAACCCCCAATCTGGAGACACTGAAACAACCGAGGTCGTGAACGACACAGTTGCGCTAACCGAGTGCGATGCTCTGAGGTGAGAGCAGTGTTTCCGTAACTAAGTTCCCAAAAAGTACATATCCAGCGTGGAAAGATATATTTTGGGGTAAAAAGGTACATAGACCATTTTTTTAAGTTAACTTTTCTTGAAAGGGATGCTTTATTATGGAGTAGGTACTACTAGAGCAAGTGACATCGAACCTGTTAGTTCTTTCGTAACACCAAACTGCAAGGTTTTTCAATACCTTCACTTTACATCCTATTACGTGCGGCGGTTTCAAAAAGGTAAGTACATATAACCACCATTTCACACATTACACATGGGAGGCTAAAAAGGTACGTCAAATGTGTAAAATGTACGCTAACGGCAAAATTTGACCTTTATTGCTATGTATAACTAGGTTCTGAATACATATATGGTTATGTTACAATCTTCTATCTCATGTGGCCACGCTACCGAAATCTCTATAGTTTTATCACTCTACGACGTGAACGCAGCCCAGCTGTGCACCATACGTGGATGGAGTATTAAGTGGATGTGGCATTTAAATAACAATAATAATGTGAGAAGGATAAAACTATACATCATTAGTATGAGAGAGCGAGATGAACAATGAAGCACCGTAAAGTCGTTACCAAATTAAAATACAAATATTGCCCGAATAAAACCAACAAAACGAAATACTCCCGCTCCAGGTATCACTGCAAGAAAGTGTGTAGGGGTGCTCAGCGTCACCATATCCATGAATCTGTCGAGAATGGTAATCCAGGTAAGTCTGGAAATTTCTCAGTACCTTAGGTATTGGCAAATCTCGACAAAATTATTTACCTAGAGATTTAAATATTGATTCATGTTATGTGAAAGTATTCACATTTTTCTTCATCTTTGAATTTCGATGGGGTAACAAAGTCTAACATCCTTCAACTTCTTTCTTCTTTGCCTAAGCCTAAATTTTCTCCGTTTTCTTTCAGTCATTTCTCTGCTGAGGATGTTAAGAAGAGTGTATTATCCATTCTCTCTAACGCAGTTGGTAATGACGATATTAGCCGAAATATGATAATCCCTATCCTTGACCAAATCCTTCCCGTCTTATGTCATATCCTTAACCACTCCATTTCCAATGGCGACTTCCCATCCATATGGAAAGAAGCGCAAATTATCCCTTTTCCCAAAAAACTTAATCCCAAATCATTGTCTGAATATCGTCCTATCTCCATTCTTCCATTCCTATCCAAAGTCCATACTCAGCTAAGTTTCTTTCTTACACTTAACAACCTACTAAATCCATTTCAATCCGGCTTTCGTCCTGGCCATAGCACCGTTACGGCTCTAACAAATATAACGAATGATATCCGATTGGGCATAGAGCATGGCCAGCTGACTGTGTTAACGTTACTCGATTTTAGTAACGCGTTTAACACAATTGACTTTGATGTTCTTCTTGGGATTCTACACTCTATTAACATTTCTCATCAGGCAATCGATTGGTTTCGTAGCTATTTATTCGGTTGGCGGCAGCGCGTCCGCCTTGAGGAGAAATTATTTTTGTGGTGCAATACGACTGCCAGCGTTCCTCAAGGTGGTGTTCTCTCTCCTCTCCTCTTCGCTATCTTCATAAATACTATTTCTCAAAATCTTTCGTGTTCTTACCACCTGTATGCAGATGATCTCAAAATTTACTCCTTATCCTCCCTTGTTGATTTACCTGGTGCCATAGACACCATCAATCGTGACCTCTGTCGTATTACATTTGGTTTGAAGGTGAATACGGCAAAGACACAGGTCATGATCGTAGGTAGCACACGTATGGTATCTAAAATAGACTGGACTCGTCATCCTTCAGTGGTGTTCGACGGGGTCGCGTTACCGTACAGTCAAGTTTAAAATCTTGGCATCATGATTGACCAGAACTTGACTTGGAGTGCTCAACTTGAAACTGTCAGCTCTAAATTGTTTGCATCAGCTGGCTACCTAGATCTCACTGAGGAGCAATTAGATAAACTTGAGCGTATTCAAAATCTCTGCATCAGATTCATATTTGTGCCATGTTACCATGTTTCTCCTTTTCGCACCAAGCTCAAGTGGCTACCAATTCGTTTTTGCCGGAACACTCATATTCTTTCTCTTCTTTTCAGTATTCTCTTTATACCCCCTTTTCCCCACTATCTCAAATAACTATTCAATTTTTACCCGACTGCACGACGCAAAGGAGAGGTAATGTGTTTATCAGTCTATATATGTATGTATGTATGTATGTTTGTTCCTTTGTGGCACACTAGAGACCAAACGCGTGGGCCGATTTTGATAATTGGCACGTCAATAGATTTGCCATGCTAGCGCGAGTGTCAACGAAAACATAAAAAAATTGAAAAATTCAAAATGGCGGATTTCAGACGCCAAAATTTGGGGTTCAATAATTTTTTTTTTCAAAACCTATCGAGTGGGGTATCGAATTAAAGGTCTTAAAATGGAGATTCAAAATATATTTATAACAAATAATTTATGATCGTACAAATCGAAAAAAAAAAATGATTTTACAGGCCGCGTTAGTCACTTTCAGTAACAAGTTTGCGGCGCTTATCTCTGAAGTTACTTATCAGATCTCAATAAAATTACAATGAGACCAAACGAAAATCATATTAACTCAAACAAGATAAGAATTTTCCAAATCGGTTAAGAATTGATGGAGTTCTGAGGTAACAAACAACCTCTTCCTTTTGGTATAGTCATTTAATAGTACGGAATTTGCCGTCCTTTACTTAACTAAAAAGTGTAAAATAAAACATTAAATTAAAAAATCAAAAAACCCGACTGCGCAGAAAGTGAAGTGTTAAAAAACGAACTGAAAAGAAAAAAATAAGTAAGTCTAGTAGTTTAGACTTCTTTTTAGGGATATCAAAAAACTATACCATTTAAATTCTTTCTCGGTCGATACACTCATAAAATAAATTATACATTGTTATATGGAATATAGAGACTTTTACAGTCGGGACACATTAATCTCCATTCGTTAAGCCATGAATTTCGAGGTTTTGGGATGTAAGGGAGCACAATTTCACCTTAGTGCTCCCAGCCAACCTCACCTGCCCGCGGTGCATCCTGCCTATCAGCTGACGAGGCTCTGGCGACCGACCAATGGCGGTATAACCATTCCAAGCGGCGTAACTAAATACCCCAGACCGGTGACGGGCAGCAGCGTCACCGGTGCGAGAAGCTACGTCCTGCGATCACCCAACCCGACTGCCCAGCGCGTGGTGATTATTTGGGCAAAACCTTCATGGCAGACACAACCACACAACGGCCCCCAGTTCCCGGTCACCCTGCTATTCCTGGCAAAGGCGGTGGTCATGGTAACGGCGGGGCAGGGGGTGCTAAGAATCCCCGGGCTACGGTAGGCCGCCAACACCGACTGACACTGGCAACGTACAACGGACGCACGCTACTGCTTGATGAACATCTGGCACAACTCGAAGAGGAGCTGAAGAACATAAGATGGCACATTCTAGGGTTATGTGAAATCCGAAGAGAGGGGGAGGATACCGTGACCCTGGAATCCGGTCATCTTATGTACTTCAGAGAGGGAGACCAACCATCCCAAGGTGGTGTCGGGTTTTTGGTCCACAAGGTCCTCTCTGACAACGTTCTAGAAATCTCCAGTGTGTCGACAAGGGTAGCGTATCTTGTGATCAAACTCACCGAGAGGTATAGCCTTAAAGTTATCCAAGTATACGCACCGACTTCGGCACACTCGGATGATGAAGTGGAAGAAATGTACGAGGACATTTCCAAGGCCTTGCACACCACCCAAAAGGCTCACTTCAACGTTGGCATGGGGGATCTCAACGTTAAAGTGGGAGTACAATCAAGCAGCGAATCGGTAGTAGGTCCACACGGAATTGGAAGCAGGAATCATAGGGGGCAAATGCTCGTCAACTTCCTGGAAAAAGAGGGGCTTTTTCTGATGAATTCTTTTTTTCAGAAAGATCCCCGTCGGAAGTGGACGTGGCAAAGCCCCGACTCTATGACCAATAACTAGATCGACTTCATTATGACGGACAAGAAGCGCATATTTAGAGATGTCTCAGTGATCACTAGGTTTAAAACCGGCAGTGATCACCGACTAGTCCGAGGCACTCTAGATATCGACTGCAAGCTTGAACGCGTCCGTCTAATGAAGTCCACGCTCCGACCTAACATGCTCCAGTCCGTAGTTGGGTCTGAAACATTCCAGCTGAAACTGGAGAACCGATTCGCTGCCCTGGAAACCACAGTCGACGTTGATATTGACCAAGATCTCGACCAAGTGGTGGAAATCCTCAGGGAAGAGGGAACGAAATTCTGTGAGACGCGAGGTGCCGTTAAGAAGTCTAAGCTTTCAGGAGAATCTCTGCAGCTAATGCAGAAGCAGTGTGAAACTCCTGCAGTCACTTCGTCAGAACAGCGGTCTTTGAATAAAAAGATCACGAAGCTCGTAAGACGTGACCTCCGGAATTCCAACACAAGCTCTATTAAAGAAGCGATCGAGCGAAACCGGGGGTCAAAAGTCTTTGTTCAAGAGCTGGGCCGAAGCCATCTGACGAAGTTGACCACATCTAACGGGAGTGTCGTCGCTTCTAAGCCGGAGATTCTCAGGGAAGTTAAAGACTTCTACGGCCACTTATACACCCCACAAGCGTCCCGTCCCCAACCCCATATTGAGGATCCTAGAGCCACTCTAACCCGCCACTATACCGAAGATTTGCCAGATATCAGCCTAGACGAAATTGTGTTGGCTCTCAGACAGCTTAAAAACGGAAAAGCCCCCGGAGAGGATGGAATTACAACGGAGCTCTTAAAAGCTAGTGGAACTCCTACGCTACAACAGCTTCAGCGTATTTTCAATTCTGTCGGGGATCAGTGTTGTGGCACTGTACAGTGCCTCAAGTATAACTTGGCGGTGGTCGTTTTTGGAACTCATTCTCGTAATTGAAACTGTGAGTTTGACGTTTGAGAGATTACCGCGACATTATTGTTGATAAATCTGCTACATTAAAATAGTTCAATAATGCTAAAAGTAATTAAAAGTGGTTTAAGAGAAGCTGTTATCAAAGTACAAAGTAAAAGCACAGTGGCGCACAGGCACGCCAAGTTATACTTGCCGGACTGTATGAACAAAGTTTTTTGTGCAACTTAATTGTAGTATTTTAACATTGTCCGTAAACCTACGCAACTTAAAGACGTTTTAACATGAATAAGACTATCCGAAGTTCCACTAAAGAAGTAATTTTAAATTTTACCGCCACTCTTTCTGCTATCGGGGTTACTAGTATATAGACACACTCGCGATAGTGACGCCCCTATTCTACTCTATTTTGCCAAGCTGTAGTAGTAATCACTAATCTGTCTGTGCCCTGTGGTCTGTCTCTGACACATATATTAATCTGTGGTCTGTCTCATCTGTCTGGCTGGTCCATCCTAGGGCTGGTCAGTGGTCTCTGACACATAAAGTAATCTGTGGTCAGTGGTCAGTCTGTTTGCAGTATTATACAAGGTACTCTGTGTCAGTCTGTGATCGTTTATTTCCGTTTTGTTTATTTATTTTATATTCTTATCAATAAAATTAAAAAAGTCTCAAATCTTTACGAATATAGACTGAAAAACTTTGATTTTGTTTTTGCAAAAACCATTAACTAGCCGTAAAAACAATGTGTTACGTTATAATAACAGGGCGAAGTCTCGCGTGGCTACTGTTGAGTTTAATAGCATTTATGTTCATTTTAGTCGGTATTATGACGCCGAAATGGTTGCTAGCACAGCCTATAGTCATTACCGAGAATAATGTGACCAGTTTTTACGTTCAAAGCGTTGGGATTTACAACCGGTATGTATATAATTAAATCCATATCTCCATTCTCAATATTTTGTGTAGAAGAGTATGTGGTGAACAAGTTACATTCTTGTAATATATTAAAGCCGTCTGCCCACTATCCCGTAGCATACCATGACCGTACTAGGACCGTTTCGGACAAAAAACTATTCTTTGTATTGAGAAGTATGAGACTATGCCCACTAGACCGTTCCGTCACCGGCCGACACCGTAGCGTACCATGCACGGGCCGTCAACTATTTGTCGTAGGGAATATTTTGCAGAACGCTGTCGGCCCGCTTCAGTGGGCAAAATAGAGCGTATAGGACTGCTTTCCGTGCCGGAAACGTTCCTAGCACGCTCATGGTATGCTACGGGATAGTGGGTAAGTGGGGGGGGGGGTGGATAAGTATCCCCAGAGATATGAAGATAAACGTCTCAAACTTGCTACTGAAATTGACTCGTGGAGCATTGAAGTTGGTTGCTATTTTTAAACTATCTTAATTATTTACGCCGAAATTCTTTATGGTCCTCTTCATGGTCATATGTATGGTTGCCAGGGGTCTGGATAAAGCCGCACATAGTTAGGCTTTTTGATAACAGTGTCTGGCTTGTCCGGCTTTTGTTTGGCTTTTTACACTTTGCAAACGAGTGAGCTCCAAGCATGGCCGAGTACACTGTGCAGGCGAGTCGACTGTCGGTTGCTCCCTCAGTCCGCAGTACTTACGACTGATTTGGCATTCGATTTTATGTTAATAAAATGAATTAAATAAAATTTTGTTACAATTTAACAAGATTTACATACCTAATCAAAAAAGTTTGATGTTACATACAATTCTTTTGTCGTACCTATTAATAGTAGTAGTAGGGTGTCCAACCTTCTTACCCAAATGTCTGGCCAAACTGGTTGGACTGTCCGACTATTAGGTTTTGCGACATGGCAACCCTAGTCATATGATTGGACTTATTTGGCTGAAATTTTGCACAGGGACAGGGAATATGATAGAATAGAACTGTAGATACTTTTTAACATGGTTGTAGTTTAGCTTACATACTTACTTTGTGTGGTGTCATTCAAACTCTGAAATACTGTAAACTTTAAAATTTCGCGATTTGAACGAATAGTTATAAATATGAAAATACGGGACTTATCGCGCCTAAAACATTAATTTTATTTAACTCAACGTTTCGACCAAGTTGCATTGATCGTGGTCACGAGACGACTGACCAGTCGTCATGAGAAGAATGAAGAAAGTTTTAGGCGCGATAAGTCCCGTATTTTCATATTTATAACTATCTGAAATACTGCTAAGAATAATCAATGCTTATTAATTCTTCTTTGATTATTTTCAGATGTATGAGAATGGCGCACGATCTCAATAACTGTGCATCATTCTCGTTCTACGGGCTTTCTACAGACTCTGCCATTTATCCAGGACCATGGAAGGCTGCCATGTTCTTTTTGTCTCTTTGTAAGTAAAGTTAACCGTTCAACAATCAAGCAATCAATCAACAGCCGGTATTAGCCCACTGCTGGACATTGGCAGCTCCAAATGTTGTATCCTCAGTTACTATCATCGAGCTTTTTCCAGCTTTGCGAAGATCATCACTCCACCTAGACTAAGGTCATATTTGTAGGGTTCCGTACCTCCAAAGGGAAAAAGGAACTCTTATAGGATCACTTTGTTGTCCGTCTGTCAAGACCTTTGTTCTCAGGAATGCGTGTAGGTATCATAGGTTACATATTTTTTTAAATTACTTGGGTCTACGGTCTCTTTTGGTTGTGTAAAAATCAAACTTGTAAGTCAACGCGATCAAAAGATATGACCATTTAAAAGATGTCCTTTTGAGACAGTTACCATTCTAGGCCCAGCGTGCAACCATGCTTGACCACATCATCACTTACCTACAGATTACATAGTGGTCAAATGGTAGCCCATATAAATCAATCGATATAAAAAAAAATTTGCATAAACATAGATTATGACAATATTTTTCAGGTGCAGCAATCCAGTTTGCAACAGTGATATGTGGCGTTCTCGCTTGCTGTGTCCAATCAGTCTTCAAGAAGAGTGTTATTTCACTTGCTGGAGCTACGCAAGCTTTGGCAGGTAAGTGTTTTTAAATGTTTAATTTACCTACATATTCACAATCATTCGAAAACAAATTCGGTACATTAATTTATGATCGTATAAAACGAAAAAAAAAACAACGAGTAGTATCATATCGTCAAGGTTTACTAATGCATATGTCGTCAAGGTATGTAATGTGTATGAGATGTTTATCTCTATATCTCCGGAGATAATTGCTATACCTCGATAAAATTTGAAGAGATCTGAATTTCGGGAGGCATAACCTCTGAAACGAAAGAAGAATATTTGAAATCGGTTAAAATTTGATAGAGTTCTGAGGTAGCAAACATAAAAAAAACTTTTACAAACACATACATAAGTAATAAGTAACACATAAATACAACCAGAAATTCTAATCAGTCTATAAGTATGAAAACATCATTATTTTGTTTCTTCTAATAAGTATGTGTCAAAAATATGTATTTGAATACACATGGGATTTCTCACGAGTCGAGTCAATGCTAATGAATTAAATTAGTAGTACAGATTTTCCTGTTCTTTTTATGAATGATTGTTTGTTAGGTAGATATGTCTGAGGTTGTTATCTGTATTTGTTATTAACGGTCGCTCGCTGCCTCGTCCGCGTTAAAAAGAACTTGTAATAATTAGGATAGTTTAAAAACTAAAATGCCACGCTAGTCATTTTCAGTACCAAGTGTGAGGTGTTTATCTCCATCTCTGGTGATACTCATCAGATCTCGATGAAATTTAAATGGGACCACTTGGAGTATAACCCTTTTAAAAATATATATCTTAGCGTCTTAGAATAATTGGTAACCATATAAAAAAAATTAAAATCTGGCCAAGTGCAAGTCGGACTCGCATTCGTAGGGTTTCATAACACAGTAGAGTTTTTTATGACTACAATTTTTCGCCACCAAAATATTTTTTTTTTTTAATAGTGTTTGTATAAAAAACAAAGAATACGAATAATAGAATAAGAAATAATTATTGTCACTTCCAATACTGCATTAACATAATTATTAAAAATAAAACTGGCCAAGTGCGAGTAAGCATCGCGTCTCTTATCGCATAACAGAGTTTCAACCTCATATATTTGATTAATTGATATTACCAAGAATATTTGGTTTGGTCGCGATCTAGAAAGACGGGGGCTCGTTTACTAGCGCCATCTATGTCATTTTGCCGAAACTAATTAGATAGATGTTGTTTAAAAACACGTTTTTTGTATGGGGACCCCCTTTAATTTTTAATTTTATTTTGTTTTTAGTATTTGTTGTTCTAGCGGCAACAGAAATACACCATCTGTGAAAATTTTAACTGTCTAACTATCACGGTTAATGAGCTATAGCCTGGTGACAGACGGACAGACAGACAGACAGACGGACAGCGGCGTCTTAGTAATAGGGTCCCGTTTTACCCTTTGGGTACGGAACCCTAAAAACACATAAGATTTGTGACAAAAGGAACAATTTCAGCATGTGCGCAATAGGGAATATGCATGTGGTATACATTTACTTGAAATCATTTATTTTCGAATCATTATTGTTCTGGTGTTGTATGTTAAACATTTTTTTATAAATAAAATACTTTTATATGTGTTAAAATATTATATGAAAAATGCAAAAAAAGCGTGGGAAATTTTAATTTGCTAAACACATCACCACTTGTCAATTAGAAAGTGACGTCACAGGGCACCACACGGTCTCCACAGATTAAATCTTTTTCATAGAAATACTATGCACTGTTGTACGAATACATACTATTTCTAATAAAATCTAATTAATCTGTGGAGTCACTGTCGTGCACTGTGACGTCACAAAGGCGCGCGAAAATTTGGCAGCGTTTTAGATACCTCATATCTTTTCAATGCTAAAACTATATTTTGTAGCTTAATTTGAACACTTTCAGTATTATTTAATTTTTTTACTGTGTTAAATGGATGTATTCAGTGAAATATACATATTAAAAAAATCATGCATATTCCTTATTATTTGCACACGCAGTGCTGATTTTCAAATTGACCCTTAAATCGGGCTTAGATCTTCGCCGATAAATAAAACAGTAAGAGCGGGCTACTTAACTTAAAGAATACAATAAAAAAATTATAAACTGATAAAACAATAAAAAGTAAAAATGAAATTATTTAATTTAGACTACTAGTAAGAATTGCTGAAGATTTTAGAATACCTATGTAATGTATTATATTGATTTACGTGTGTTTACAAAGGTATATTTGCAGTCGCTATATCTCAAAAACTGTTGACTTTATCTCGTTCAAACCAATTTTCGTTGAAAGTTTTTATTGAGATCTACAGCATACATTTTTTTAGATATTTCACTCCCTTACTTTAAAAGTTAGAGGGGGGGGACACTCACATGTTACCACATTAGACGTGCCTATCTTTCAAATGATTGACTTTGAAAAAAATGGTTTTAGGAACCTCAATGTCATTTTGAAAGACCTATCTACTATTCTAGTCTATAGACACGTATAGGTTTGATAATATTTTTTTTAGTTTCAGTTCCATGTATCCCCCCCTTAATCCTTTTTTTTTTTTTATTTTTGTATAGAAATCGTAAAGCGTTTCACAGAATACACCTACCCACCAAGTTTTATAGATAGGTAAGTTTTATAGGTAGGCGGGGTGTTTATAGATAGGTCTTTAAAAATGACATTGAGGTTCCCAAAATCATTTTTTCCCAAAGTCAATCATTTGAAAGATTCTTCTAAAGTCACTTCTAAAGTGGTAAAATGTGTGTTCCCCCTCCCCCTCTAACTTTTAAAGTAAGGGAGTAAAAAAAAGAATGCTTTAGATTTCATTAAAAACTTTCAACGAAAATTGGTTTGAACGACATATAGTCAGCAGTTTTTGTGATATAGCAACCGCAAATATAACTTTGCGTTTCATACAAACACTAAGAAAAACAAAGTTATTTTTTGGTGACGAAAAATGATAGTTATAAAATACTCTACTGTGTAACGGAACCCCACAAGTGCTAGTCCGACTTGCACTTGGCCAGTTTATTTTGAAGTCGGTTAATAACAACAATCTTGATAAAACTCATAAGTGGTTGTCTCTCCTGCAACTGCCCTTAAAATATTTTTGGTAGTTAACATTTATTGCTGCATTATATCTTATCCAGTACGAAGTAATTCGCCAGAGAGCTAAAGAGATCGACATAGTTCAACGGATTAGCAAACTGAAGTGGCAGTGGGCTGGTCATATCTGCCGCAGGACTGATAACCGTTGTGGTAGACTTGTTCTAGAGTGGAGACCGCAAATCGGCAAACGTAGTGTAGGACGTCCTGTGACCAGGTGGAGCGACAACCGATCGTAGCATTGTGAATTGCAAAGATCCAAATCGAAGTAAAGGCAGTTTCCGAATCCGAATTTGCTTCCGAATGATTGAACCTTGCAGAACTCCGTCATTTACTAACTGATTTGGAAAATTATTTGTTTATAGATGAGAATATAATATGTTTCTTGCGGCCAAGGATTAGGTCGCGGTGCTTCAAGCGATTCGGCTTTGATTGGAAAAGAAGAGCCGAAGATCAGGCTCAGTGGCGCATCTTGGGAGAGACCTACGTAGAGCAGTGGACTGAAAACGGCTGATTGTGATGATATCTTCAGGCCCACTTGCACAGACCAGAGTTAACACACCTTTTTATAAACCAGGGTTAAGCAGTACACAAGAATGCCACAAATCAACATAAAACAAAATAAGATATTTCTACATAAATATTAATAAAAAGGATAGACTTATCTACACTATTGTCACGAGAAATTAAAAAACACATTGCAATTTCTCACACAAAATCCGATTGTAGATATTGCCTAACCCTGGTGTTACAAAAATATGTGATAACTCTGGTCTGTGCAAGTGGGCCTTGGTTATATTGGCTTAACTTCAATTAAAGGTTTTCGTTCACGTTTCAGGTCTTTTTGGAGTATTAGGCCTGGTGCTGTATCCTTGGGGTTGGGGTTCCTATCGAGTCCAAAAACTGTGCGGAGTCGATTCCGAACCCTATTTACCTGGTGACTGTTCTATTGGTGAGTTTTGGTTACATTATATGGTATTTGCTCAGAGTTTCACTGAAGGATCGAATTCGAAACGAAATCATTTTTCAAAGAACTAAAGTTATCGACATAGCTCAAAGGATTAGCAAACTGAAATGGCAGTGGGCTGGTCACATCTGTCGCAGAACCGATAACCGTTGGGGTAGATGTGTTCTAGAGTGGAGACCACGGCTCTGTAAACGTAGTGTAGGACGCCAATTTACGTCCACAGCTGGACATAGGCATGTCCAGCTGTGGACGTAAATTGGCTGATTATGATACGTTATTTGACTGTATTTTTTAATACATCTTCTAAGCTAGCGTTTGACCACTATCTCGCCTGGTGGTAAGCGATGATGTGGTCGACGATGGTGAACACGCTAGGCCTAGAGTACTCTGACTCTCAAGGGCCTGCGTGCTGCCGGAACACTGTAAGGTTATGGTGGCAGATTTTCTCCTTGATGGTGGTGATCTACTTTTTGGAAGCAATGTATAAGGTGTCGGACTGGCGATCGAGAGGTAGTGAGTTTGATCCCCACCCCACCCATTGCACTATTGACGTGAACCCACTCCAGACACAAGCATATTTAGCTTAATTGGAGGGGTTAACAAGAATACTAGTAATGTGTAACTAGTAATGTGAAAGACAAAATAGTCCCCTTGCCAAACTAGCCCTGCTGATGGTACTATTAAAATTTCATTGAGATATGTAGATACACACTTTAAATTTGCTACTGAAAATGACTAGCGCCGCATTTGAAGTCGGTTCTTATAGTTTTTTAAACGATCCACTAGCAGCGCCTCGCGGTCTCACCCGCGCAGTTCCCGTACCCGTGAAAATACGGGGATAAAATATAACTTAAGTTATTCGCCGATACTGTAGCTTTCCATTAGTGAAAGAATTCGGAAATCGGTTCTGTAGTTTTTGAGTTATATCGAAACAAACAATAAATCAAGTCTTTACTATTTATAATATTAGTTTAGATAAAAGCATCTAGATGGCGCTAGAGTAGGTTGAATAGCTCTCCTTGTAAATATTGCCTAAATGTATGAGATCCTGCATAAACGATATTTTCCGCGATGTTGGAACCTGATGCACTTGCTTCGTCAACGAACATCTTCAAATTTGAAGTTGTTATAAAATGTTTTCTATCTAACCGACTTCACAAAAAAGGAGGAGGTTCTCAATTCGTCGGAATCTTTTATTTTTACTTAATACATGTACACCGATTACTCGAAGATGCATGAACGGATTTTGAAAACTTTTTTGTTTCAAAGGGTACCCTTCCCAGGTGGTCTCATTTAAATTTTAACCGGTCGAGCGGTTTTTAATTTATCAACATTTGTATTACGATGCATTTATGTATATACCTCGATGACATGCTACTTACTGCTGGCTACTTTGACTAGCGCGACGTTTGAAGTCGGTTCTTTTAGATTTTTAAACATCTTAAATTATAAATTGTTAAACACAATCCAAAATGTCATCGCACCGACGGGACTTGAACCCGCAACCTCCTGGATTAACCTATCCAGATGCTTTACCAATTAAGCCCCAGTTCGATATATCGTTACGACGAAATTAGTGGATTGCTCAACCAAATTTTGGACTGTGTTTAAAAATTTACAAAAATATAAAGTGTGTAATACTTCAAAGAAACATAATATCCTAAATTATTATTTTATTAATATAGATTATTAAACAAAATCATTTGTTTTTATTGCAGGTTGGGCGCTTTATGTGACAGCAACAGGATTAGCCCTAGTATTTGTATCTAGCGCCCTATCCAAGGTAGCCGATAAGGCAGCCAACAGTGATAAAGTGCAATTCCAAATGGACGAAGGAAACAACCTTATTTGTTTGGCTTAGGTAAAAGAACCAACTATATGTATACAAGGCCTGTAATTACCAATTGTCATTATTATCAGCCAATTTCCGTCCACTGCTGGACATAGGCCTCTTTTATGGAACGCCACTGAGCTCGATCTTCAGCTATTCTTTTCCAACCGCTGCCAGCCAGCTTGTGTATATCATCGCTACATCTAGCTGAAGGGCGTCCTACAATACGTATACCGAGCTGTGGACTCCAATAATATCACGCGACTAGTTTTTCTAAGAAATTTGTGGCCAGTTTTACAGCTTTCTAATAGTCCTATTACTCCTATTAATTTTATGCAGTTATTTATTTCATACATACATACATAAAATCACGCCTTTTTCCCGTTGGGGTAGGCAGAGACAACTTCTTTCCACATGCTACGATCCTGACATACCTCTTTCGCTTCTTCCACTTTCATATTCTTAGGATTGGGTTTTTCACAATATGATATATCAAAATTTAAAAACAATATTACTATATAAACATAAAACTTTATGTTTACCGAGCGAACCTTTCGCGCGGTGGTAGATGTCAGTACTCTTAGTACGAGTTTTTATCGTAAACGATTTTGACAGATCTGACATAGTTTTCGACTTAATCTGGCTCCCTGATTGGTTTAAATTTAGTGAAATGTGGTAACCACTAGAGGCGCTGTACTGTTTTTCATACATAATTTGTTCGATATACGATATCGAGTTTGGTATGAAAACTCGTACTAAGTGTACAGATGTGTAACATCTTTTTAGGGTTCCGAACCCAAAGGGTACCAACGGAACCCTATTACTGAGACTCCGCTGTCCGTCTGTCTGTCTGTCTGTCTGTCTGTCTGTCTGTCTGTCCGTCTGTCACCAGGCTGTATCTCATGAACCGTGATAGTTAGACGGTTGAAATTTTCACAGATGATGTATTTCTGTTGCCGCTATAACAACAAATACTAAGAAGAGAACAAAGTTAAAAATTAAAGAAAAGTTTTAAAATTGTTTTTACGATAGCGCAGCGCCACCTATCTAGTTGCTAAGGTATATATATCGTCTTTACCTTAATCTGAATCTCGGAAGCGGCTCCAACGATTAAATAAAATTTAGTATACCTACAGGGGATTTCGGGGGCGATAAATCGATCTAGCTAGGAGTCATTTTCAGAAAATGTTGTTTAATTCGTGTTTTCAATAATCAACTTTATTGATAATTAACTTAAAATATGACTCTTCCCGACATCTATTGGCGAGTAAAAGTACTGTATCAGTAAAGCAGTTAGTTGCTCTCAATTAAAAAAAAAAATAGTATTATTATTCGTCAATAGATGTCGGGAAGAGTCATATTTCTCTGTTTAAGTGGCAAAAAATAGCGAGCAAAGCTCGGTCAACCAGATATTTAATAATATTAATTACTACAATTACTATTACTACTATATAATACTATTCTACCTTTGTGTAAACGTTTACTTAGTTGGTGTTAGAAGTTCGTTAGAAATTCGATAGATGGCGTTCGGAACCCTCCGTGTGCGGGACAAAAGTCTGACTCGCACTTGGCCAGTTTTATTTATATATGTTCGTTCATAAAAAATAAACTGGCCAAGTGCAAGTCGGACTCGCACTCGTAGGGTTCCGTACTACACTACAGTATTTTATAAGATTGAGCAAAAAATACCACTTTTATTTTTCGCCAGCAAAAAAGAATAATTCATAAACATTTTATTTCTTATAACGCCATCTAACGTCTAACAAAGGTGTTAGGGATCGACATTTCAATATAACGCCATCTTTGGGACGTTTACCTAACTAAGCGTTCAGAGATGGCGTGAAATGCCGAAAAAAAACACGTTTCTTGTATGGGGACCCTCTATAATTTTTAACTTTATTCTGTTTTTAGTATTTGTTGTTATAGCGGCAACAGAAATATATCATCTGTGAAAATTTCAACTGTCTAGTTATCACGGTTCATGAGATACAGCCTGGTGACAGACGGACAGACAGACAGCCAGACGGACAGCGTAGTCTTAGTAACAGGGTCCCGTTTTACCCTTTGGGTACGGAACCCTAAAAAGATTCCGGCGAAATAAGAATCTCCTCGTCGGTTAAGATTATTTAAAGTCGCGGTATTTAAAGTCGGTTCTTTTAGTTTTTAAATAATCCGATATTTACAATTTAATGTAATCATAATTTATTTAGAAAATGTAATCTTACTTGCTCTCCAAAAAGAGGTATATTCTAATTTACTGACTGATGCTTTACTCAATTCTTTACGAATTTAATATCTGTTGCTCTGCTATTAAGATATATTTTCCTTTTGACTGAGAGATTTAATTTAATTTTTGCATTTTTTAGGGTTCCGTAGCCGAATGGCAAAAAACGGAACCCTTATAGATTCGTCATGTCTGTCTGTCTGTCTGTCTGTCTGTAAGTAGATGTATTCTTTAAACCGCTTTCCGATTTTTATACAAAAATAAAAAATACAAAAAATACATGGAACCGAAACAAAAAAAAAAAAATTTTTCTTCAAACCTATACGAGTGGGGTGTCTATGGATAGGTCTTCAAAAATGACATTGAGGTTCCTATAATCATTTAAGTCAATCATTTGAAAAATAGGCGCGTCTAAAGTGGTAAAATGTGTGTCCCCCCCCCCCCCTAACTTTTAAAGTATGGGAGTGAAATATCTAAAAAAAATATATGCTGTAGATCTCAATAAAAACTTACAACGAAAATTGGTTTGAACGAGTTACAGTCAGCAGTTTTAGAGAAATGGCGAACGCAAAGATAACTTTGTTTTTCATACAAACACTATGAAAAACAAAGTTAATTTTGTAGTTGCGAAAAATCATAGTTATGGAATACTTAACGGTGTTACGGAACCCTACGAGTGCGAGTCCGACTTGCACTTGGCCAGTTTAATTTTAAAGATTTATTTACAGTTGAGTGAAGATAGTATTTAAAACTCACTTCTTTTCTAAAGAATGGAAGCAGCAATAGTCCAATGGTTAGGGCGTCGGCCTGGCGATCGAGAGGTCGTGAGTTCAATCCCTACCCTTTGCTCTATTGACGTGAACCCACTTCAGACACATTCATTATTTAGCTTAGTTGGTGGGGTTAATAAGACTACTAGTAGTGTGCAAGTGCAACCCCAGAAACGTGATTTTTCCGGCATTTTTAGGGTTCCGTACCTCAAAAGGTAAAAAAGGAACCCTTATCAGATCACTTTCTTGTCCGTCTGTCTGTCTGTCTGTCCGTCTGTCCGTGTGTCACCACTGATTTTCTCAGGAACAGGTGGACCTAGCAGGTTGAAATTTATATCTGATACTGAAGTCTATAGTCCCTATTGGGTGTATAAAAATCAAGGTCTTGAGTCAACACAATAAAAAGATATGGGCAAATTTAGATTTTCGCGAAAACTTAGTACCAAAATGTAATTAACCTTAATTTTCAACTTTTATTATTTTTCGGAATTTTTCCTTTACTTGTGCTGTAAGTAAGACCTTGCTTTTAACCAAAATTGACAATTCTAGATCAACCGGAAGTACCCTATAGGATTTGGGTCGAAAACCTATAGGGTACTTCCCGTTAACCTAGAATCATTAAATTTGGCAAGAAGTAAGGTCTTACGGCACAAATTAAGGAAAAGTCCAAAAAATAAAAAAAGTAGAAAATTAAAGGGTGTAAATACATACATAGTTTACGTTAAGATCACTGAGTTATATGAGCGCTGATACTTTATATACTATTTTTACTATATATACTATTTATATATATACTATTATATATACTATTTATACTTTATATATATATATATACCATTTATACTTTATATACTACTATATTTAGAGGTCTAGATTAATTGGTACATACCAACGTTGGTACGAAGCCTCGGTGGGCGAGTTCAACTCGACTTGGCCGGTTTTTTTGCTTATAAAATGCTTATAAATCTGCCTGCATCTTTGCTCGCGTGGCCTACAGGAAACAAGTTATATATTTTTCTTCAGAAACAAATATTAAAGGCGCTCTCGCTCCGTCTTCTTTGAATATACAAATAGACAGATGCCATAGACCACGTATAACCGACCGTGTGAAAAACCTAAACCTACTACCTAGTATAACCCATCTTTAGTGTATGCATGCAATATGCATGGTGTGAACAATAAAGCTGTGTCGAACCGTATGTATTCGTTACTAAGTAACGAATACACTGCCTGACTCGAAGTACCGAATCGGCACCCTCGAATATGTTTCGTTACTCGCATCATTCGCATGTGTCGGTATTCGGAACGAGACGAGACAAATGTACGACATACGTACGTACGTACGATTTTCGTCTCTGTCTAACAGCCTATGAATGACAGAGCGGCAATTGTTGTGCAACATGTTTTCTGTGCAGTAAAAACATACGGTAACACTGCGTCTGTAATTTTTATTCTCTATCTGCACGACAGGATAAGTTTAGTTCGTAAAACACATTTTTATTTTTATTTAACATAAACAACATACCTACTCATTTATTTTCATACTATAACGCATAACTAAATATCCAAGTACACTTAACGAACCTATTATTAACGTGCCAGATGACTGACATATACAATTATATATGACAGCCTATGGTAACGGAAGTAACGAATTCGATGTTTTATAGTAACGAATACATACGGGTATACATTTATTCGTTACTTTAACAGCTCTAGTGAACAATATGAACATGACAGTTAATCAATTTTAACGCTTGGCACTTTAATTTGTGGATAGAAGCGCCTCATAAATATAACCGTGAGTAGGTAGTATAATAGTGATAATCCACCATCTTGCATGTCAAAAAGTACAAATGAAACGCATGCTAGTTCTAATTTTTCCTGTGGCTCCATCTAGCGACAAATGAATACATTGTAAACGTCTAGCGACATCTAGCGACAAAAAAGATCATGAGATGTAATGTGAATTTCGTTGTTCAACTTCCTAGAGATGTGAGGATACGAGATAAATAACAATAATTTTCTATAAATTAAATCGCTATTGATTAACCAATCAAATACCTTCATTCTAATCTTTGGGATCGCTCTATGATGTCAGCCTAAGGGCCAGTTACACCGGTTCCTGATAGCGTTAATATGAAGATATCTGACAGATTTTTGACAGCTTTTATATGGCGTCATGTATCAGATAACTATCTGACACATTATCAGGAATCAGAAGAAGAAGAATCAAAGCATTTATTAAGTATGTAGGCAGTATTAATATACGCACATATACACGTCAAAATCATAAATCATAACCAATTATTAAGTAAACATAGCAAAAGCAGAATTTTAACGCTTTGAATTAGAAAAAAAAAACAAAAGTAATGAACCATTCAGCTGTCATCCAATCGTTTACGACAGAATATTAAAAAAATATTAAAGTAGGTTAAACCAACCATACATGTAACTGTGTGTTTCAGTACTTCAGGCCACGCGCAGTGTAGGGTTCCGTAGTAGCCTGTTATTCAATGCAAGTCTTTACCCGTTATAAACAAGCAACTAGGTACTTCGTCTTTGTCACTTTAAAAGATTTATTCTAAGGATTTTGTATTACACACAAATTTATCCAACACCCAAGTTCAACGACTATTACTGCTAAACTAATAAAGCTTTCTTAACCGCTATAATTTTCCTTTAAAGTTCATGAAATGCGCTATTATCACGAAATTTTCCAGATTTTTCAAGCCAGCAGTTTAGCTTTTAGAGGGGGGGGGGGGGGAATAGGGAATTTGCATGATTTTTTTAAATATGTTTAATTTACTAATTTCATCCATTTAACATAGTAAAATATGAAATAATACTGAAAGTGTTCAAATTAAGTTTAACAAAATAGTTTTAGCATTGAAAAAATATGAGGTATATAAAACGCTGCCAAATTTTCGCGCGACTTTGTGACGTCATAGTGCATCGCACGGTGTCCATAGATTAAATCTTTTTATTAGAAATAGTACGTATTCGTACAACAGTGCATAGTATTTCTATGATAAAGATTTAATCTGTGGAGACCGTGTGGTGCCCTGTGACGTCACTTTCTAATTGACAAGCGGTGATGTGTTTCGCAAATTAAAATTTCTTACGCTTTTTTTGCATTTTTCATATAATATTTTAACACATTTAAGAGTATTTTATTTATAAAAAATGTTGAAGGTGGTTGCTCGTCGTCAGCTAACCACAACAGAGCCAATAGATGGCGCCGATACTCTTATTTGATTAATTTAATTTTTCAATGACTGAAATAGTATTTGGTAAATAAAAAATATTGATTTTGCGAGTACAGCGTATACATTTTAATTTATTCAGCTAAATTTGAAGTATATATACACTCTCTACATACTTTTATTTGTAAACAAGCGTGGCGTCAGGACTGATCACGCACACACGCGAAAATATTTTTGTATCACAGATTATTTAATAGTGTATTTGACGTTTACAAAAGCATTTGCTAATTTTCTCAATGTGTAAATGAGTAATGTAGCCGATTGGTGAGAACTACTGGATTAAGCGCATCAGGGACCGGGTTCGAACCCTTCCTTACTACCAATTTTATTTTGTTTTCAATTCTAAACATTACCTTTTTTATTTATTGTTATTAGTTTACTGTCTACATTACTCTCGCTAATAACAAAATACCAAATATCATATAGATTTGTACCACTTTTTGATGTGAACTGTACCTACTCATACTAACGCTATTGGGTGGTTTTTCGACGAGGTTCAACGTAAATTTCGTTGTTGCATGCTGGAGTCTGTTCTGTAGATCCCAAAGCACAGAGTACTAAGGACCCAAAGTGAAGCATTTGGCGTACTAGTTGTGCTTTGCGGTTTTACCCACAATCTAATATAAACTGCTATTTGCGATAAAATGCAGCCTATGTGACTACGAGAGCGAGTAGAAGGCATTTGCTGATTATAAATTACAAACAAAATAAAAACAGTAAGTCATATGTAAGGTATATTAATTACCCGACTACGGCGAAGCAAAAAGAAGGGTTATGTTTTTGACCGGTATGTGGGTATGTATGTATGTATGTATGTATGTATGTTTGTATGTATGTTCATCTGTTCCCTCATGACTTCTAAACTACTTATTATAATTTAACAAATGAGGTGTCGTTGGACACGTCTTATTTGTCTGCTGGTTATAGGCTATATGACGTCACAACAAATTGAATGCGGCGCCCCCTAGAGGGGACGAAGTCCAGAACTAAAAAAAATCTCACCCCACCCTATCGTGTGTGGTATCGTTGAATAGGGATTTTAAGATGAAGATAGGGTTTAGTACATCATATTTTTGTAGGGCGAGTGTGTGTGTGTATATGTTTGTTGATCACTATGTATGTATGTAAGTATGTTAACATATATACATGTATACATCTATCCAAAAACCCCAAAATGCTTTAAATAAAAAATAAGTTCAAAAACTAAAACCCGACTACTGAAAATACACTCTAAAAAGTATGAAACAAAAAAATATTCTCATCTGAGATCGCTAAGTACAAACTATTCAATATGTATCGTGTATTATACAAAAAACTAACTTGTAATAAATATTTTATTGTAATTCATAAATATTCTTAGTGGTGCTCAGTGGATACCCGTGGTCGTATGTTACTTTGCAGTGTGTATTGTTTTGTTACGGTAGGTGACTATAGGTATAGGTATTTTTTATTTACTTACTAAGGTATACTTTCCTTTTATAAGTATTTCAAAAATATTGTACACGACAATATTTTATTTTCATTTACAATATTTATATAAAAATAATAAATATATCCGTAAATGATAATGGAGCGGTCCTAGTAGAGCAATGCATGACCATTTTCGAGATCTGGCGCTGGTATCATCATCATCATCAAAATCAGCCGGTACCAGTCCACTGGTAGACATAGGCCTTTCCTAAGTCACTGCCCACCGCTTTGCGAATATCGTCGCTCCACCTGGGCCCCTAGACAAAATCCAATTTCTGTTTTCATTCACGCTAACGCGACTTTAAAGTGTATGGGAATGATAACTTTGTTGCGGAAACATAAATATCATTCCATACATTTTGACCTTGCGTTAGCGTGAATGGCAACAGAAATTGAATTTTGTCTAGGGGGGCTGGTCACAGGACTGCGCTACGTTTGCCGATTCGCGGTCTCCACACTAGAACCAGTCTGCCCCAACGGTTATCGCTCCTATACGGCAGATATGACCAGGCCACTGCCATTTCAGTTTGCTAATCCGGACATCAGGAAACTATATGCCTGATACTTCTTCTTTGGTCCTTTCACAAATAAAATATCTAAACAATTTGGTCAATTAGTCGTACTCTCCTCAGTACAGTCTCTGGTAAAACACATTTTTTATAAAATGTCACTAATTTTGGTAACATGTTTGTTATACAATCTTCGTCACGTTAAATTTTGAGAATAGTGATGTCATGTGTGTTTCGGTAATATAGCCAACATAATTTATAATCGTACAAAATTAAAAATCCGACTAACAATGCATAATTGGGTTAACAAATGCAATCCACTAATTTCGTCGTAACGTTACTTCGCACCATGGCTTAATTGGCAAAGCACCGGAACATGTTATTCCGGAGGTTGCGGGTTCAAGTCCCGTTGGTACGATGAAATTTTGGATTGTGTTTAACAATATGCCAATATGGTCCAAAATTTCCAAAAAACACTAAGCGATAAGATCCATTAAAAAAAAACTTAAAAAAAGAAAACCGACTTCAAATGCCACGCTATTAATTTTCAATACCAAGTTTGACGTGCTTATCTCCATATCTCTGAAGATTTATCATACATACATCATGTCTCCTTTCCAACAAAAAAATAATCATCAAAATCGGTTCAGAAACGACGAAGTTATCCGCGAACAAACATAAAAAAATATATACTGTCGAATTGAGAAACATCCTTTTTTGAAGTCGGTTAGAAACAAAATAAAACGAAATTTGCCTTACCTAACCGATAAACCGACGAAATATTTGAAGGCCACAAACTATAATAATAAGTACTGTAATACTAATGAAAACTTGAAAAAGTCCTGAAAAAGCGGCGACTCGCATTTCAGCGGTCTGGCATCGTCGCCTTTTCAGCGAGCTCACGGTTTGGCAACGTCTGACGATCGCGGCAATACACACTAATGAGTTTAGCGTATGACACTGTAAAAACTTGAGTCACATATTGACAAAAATGAATTAAAATCTCGATCCTAGTTTTCATATTATTTAATCAAATTATGTAGTAAGATTGGATTTCGCGTATGTAAAGAGTTGTATAAAGACCAATAGATGTGATTTCATTGCAATTTTTTGATCCATTTACTCGTATTTGTCAATATACTTTTGTATGGAAAACGAACCACCTTAACAAACAACACCAGAACAATAATGATTCGAAAATAAATCATTTCAAGTAAATGTATACTACATGCATATTCCCTATTGCTGTTGAATCTACCGGTGTTTCGGAAATACTCCCATCAGAGAAGAAACACCAAGAAACTCTATGAGGCATGTCTTGTCATTTTCTCTTTTTTTTAACCGACTTCAAAAAAGGAGGAGGTTTCTCAATTCGACCGTATATATGTTTTTTTTTTTAATGTTTGTTCGCAGATAACTTCGTCGTTTATGGACCGATTTTGATTATTATTTTTTTGTTGGAAAGGAGATATCCCAAGTGTGGTACCATGGTAATTTTATCGAGGTCTGATAAGTATCTCCAGAGATATGGACATAAACACCTCAAAATTGGTACTGAAAATTAATAGCGCGGCATTGAAGACGGTTCTTTTTAGTTTTTTAAACGATCTTATTTTAAATTAATTGTACATGTCAGCTTTAAATTTTTTACAAGATATTAATAATTATTATACAATTTATTATTGTTCTTGGAGCTTGGGGCATTCAGGCCATGCATTTTTGTCATCCATATAGTCACCTATTGTATAGTATGAATTTTTCATCAAATTGGATTTTACATAGATTTTAAATTTGCTCATAGGCAATTGATCAATATCTTTGGGTAGCTTATTGTAAAAGCGTATACAGTTCCCCATGAATGAACCACTAACTTTCTGCAGTCTGAAATTAATAAATAATCTATTTTTATGTCTTGTATTAAAATTATGTACATCAGACCTTTTCTTATAATCATTAATATTCTTGCGAATGAACATAATATTTTCGTAAATGTATTGACACGCCACTGTTAGAATTTTAATTTCCTTAAATTTTTCACGAAGTGAATCTCGCGACCTCATATATATATATAGAGCGAATAGCTCGTTTCTGCAAAACAAATATTGATTGGATTTCAGCGGCTTTCCCCCACAATAAAATGCCATAAGACATTATACTGTGGAAGTAGCTGAAATAGACCAATCTTGCAGTGGCTTCGTCCGTTAAAAATCTAATTTTACGTACTGCGTATGCAGCGGAGCTTAACCTACCTGCTAGAACCGATATTTGAGAACCCCATTGAAGCTTTGAATCCAGGGTGATGCCCAAGAATGTTGTGGATTCAACAAGTTCTAATGGTACATCATTTATTAATATACTTCTATTTAGGATACCTTTTTTTACATTTGGTAGAGATAAATTAATACATTTAGTTTTTTTTGCGTTTAACAATAAATTATTGGTTGTATACCAATTCAGAACCTGTGTTATTGATTTGTTTACATCGTCAAAGTTAGGTGTAGTCCTATCTATTTTGAATATCAAGGAAGTATCATCTGCGAACAAAACAATATTACATAGGTTCTTTACGAATGATGGTAAATCATTGATATAAACTAGAAATAAAAAAGGTCCAAGGATCGATCCCTGCGGGACTCCCATTTTTATGAGGGATCCAGATGACCTGACGCCATTGACTTCAACCATCTGTGTTCTATTACTGAGGTATGATGATACTAGATCAAGTGCCTTACTTTCAACACCTTAGTATTTTAATTTGTAAATTAGAGTTTCATGACAGACACAATCAAATGCTTTTGATAGGTCACAGAACACGCCAGTAGCATCTTGTGCTTTCTCCCAAGCATCAAATATATGTTTAAGAAGACCTATTCCTGCATCAATAGTAGAACGCCCTTTCGTAAATCCAAATTGTTTGCTATTTAAAACATCATTAATGTTAAAATGTGTTAAAGCTGGTCTAATATTACTTTTTCAAAAATTTTACTTAAAGTCGGTAGTGTAGAGATTGGTCTATAGTTAGATGGATCATTTTTGTTTACTGATTTAAATAAAGGAACCAATTAACTTTTTTTCATTAAATCCGGGAAGACACCAAGGTGTCAACGCATCTGTTAAAAATAAAAGCTAAGTATGGGCTAATAACAGTAATAATGTAACTAAGTACTGTGGTTGACATTCCCCACAGGTCCTCGGTTTTCTTTTGTTTGAGCATTTTAAATGTTTTCACAATTGAGTCTGCAGTTACGTATTTGAACTGGAACAAGGTATCACATTTATTTACACACTTTGATAATATAGAATAAGCATCAGCGGGACTAGAATTTAAGGACTGAGTAGTAGTAATGGGTACTTGAGAGTAGAACTCATCAAATGTATTGGCAACCTCATTACTATCCATGATTAATTTATTGTTAACTTTTAAGATGATCTTACTGTCTCGTTGTTTTATTTTTCCAGTTTCAGTATTGATGATTTTCCATGTTGTTTTTATTTTATCATCAGCATGCTTAATTTTTCTACTAACGTGCAAAGATTTTGCTGTCTGACAAACCACTTTAAAAGTTTTGGAATATAGTTTTAAGTGATTTATGAATTTAGTATTGTGTAAATTAATGTGTTTTTGTGAGTATAAGTTGGACAAATTGTTTCTACTTTTGTAAATACCAGGAGTAGCCTAGTCATCGAACCGAATTTTCCCACCTCTTGTAATAGTTTAAAATTTAAAAATATATTTGAACTCTGCACCCAACATTTGAGATAGAGTGCTGCATAGGTCATCGGGATCCTCAGAAAATATTAGGTTCATTAGTTGCTTGTCAATGATATCCACAAACTGTTCAACCCGATTGGTTATAATGGGCCTGTTTGTGTATTCTTGACCTTTGGTGGATGCTTTACATGGAAATGTGGCACTCTGTCCCAGATGGTCTGAGCCAAGTTTATCAAAAATTGCAATTTTCTCAGGTTCACAGTTGCAAAACACATTGTCCAAGCAGGTTGCTGATGAGCTAGTGATTCTAGGCAGCTGGTTAAAAAGATGATTTTTTTTAACTTATCACTGAGCGGTGACTGCTCAATTAAATTAACATTAAAGTCACCGCAGACTATCAAAGATTTCGAGGTGTTGAAGACTTTCATCATGACTTCTTCCATAATTGTCTCAAACATTTTATAATCCGATGGGGGTCTGTATACACAGATGACTATATGTTGCCCCAGCTCTCCCAGAAAATGGTGAAACTGAGCCTAAATGTTCTTTCGAGACAAATAATTTACGATCGTTTAAAAAACTAAAAGAACCGACTTCGCACGTCGCGATAGTCCAAGTAGCCAGTAGACGCAGTAACTATTACATAATCTGTGCCAGTAGTGAGTATATGTTTGATAGTATATGGTTTGATAATCTGGGTTAACTCAGTAGATTCGATATCAGCTTTCAGAGCACAAAAAAAAATGCTTGAGGTCACTTTGTGCAGCTGATTATCTAGATAGTTGTAAACCTCTATTTAAAAAACCACAATATATTACCTTTGCCTTGCCTTGCCTATACATTTTTGAACTGTGTATTTTTGTTCATAGCCATAGCTCTTTATTTGAGCTGCGTAATGATGTCGTTAGTAGACAGAACAATCGAAAAAAATTTAAATTGTATATACCACATCAGCGAATTCAAATGTATAGTAAAAATGTAAATTGTATGGCTATTAATGTGTATAATAAGTTGCCAGATGTATTTAAGGATATAAGTGTTTCTAAATTCAAAACAAAATTATTCAATCTGCTAATTGAAAAATGTTATTATTCTATTAAAGAATTTCTTGATGACAATATTAATCGATATTTTGTACAATAATATTATTTTTCATTTTTTTCATTGACATCCAACTTTGTATTTTGACATTTAATTTAACAATATTTTTTATAAATTGACATGGTATCACTAGGTTAACGTTTATCTGACATACAATGTCTCTCTTGACAATGACATTTGAGCAATATTCGATTCTTTTGACCTTATTAGTTTACTATGTATCACACTTCACAAAGTACTTTTCTGTTATGCTAATCAATTTGTAGAAAATGTAGTTAAATAATTAATAAATCTGACTAAACAATCATAAATAATACTAATATTATATCGATAAATTTGTACGCCGGTGACGGCAGAATATGCAGGTTCAGAATGTATTATAGATCTTAAGTATTACCATATTCTGATAAATTGAATAAATGAGTAAGACGTCTAAGTAAATGCGTCGTAATACTAATGTTGATATATTAAAAACGGCTCGGCCGATTTCGTTAAAATTTAAATGGGACTACCTGGGATGGGTACCATTTGAAACAAAAAAAGAATTTTCCAAATCAGTTCAGGCATCATTGTGTAGTCTTAATAGTTTCGGAATAAAGTGGTGACATACGGACAGACAGACAGACATGACGAATCTATAAAGGTTCCTTTTTTTTGCTAGAGCGAGTCAGAGTCGCGTCGCACACTTAGGAAGGGTTCCGTACTATAGTACAATACGAAATTTAACAAAGTTTCAACCTCTCATTTGATTAATTTTGATTAATTGATAATACAGAGAACATGTATTTTGTTAGGTAGGTATACAAGTTCACGGAAAATCTCGTCAGTGCGATCTAGAAAGACGGGGCGCTCGTTTACTAGCGCCATCTATGTTATTTTGCCGAAACTAATTAGAAAGATTGTTAGCTTAACACGAAGGAGTTGTTAACACCCAGATGACACCTAGACTTTCATAGATGGCGTTATACTAATAAACACGTTTTTGTATGGGGACCTCTTTAATTTTTAACTTTATTTTGTTTTTAGTATTTGTTCTTGCGGCAACAGAAATACATCATCTGTGAACATTTCAACTGTCTAACTATCACGGTTAATGAGATACAGCCTTGTGACAGACGGACAGACAGACAGACGGACGGACAGCGGAGTCTAAGTAATAGGGTCCCGTTTTACCCTTTGGGTACGGAACCCTAAAAATGGTGATGAGATGGAAAATCTGTGGCTGAGTTAGTACCTATACCTAAATTGGGTAGGTGGCAATATATAATCAAAGTGGACGAGATATGATCAATTGTTGATCTTACTTCACGCTTTCTAAATATTCCATATATTTCGTTGGCGTTGTTAAAAAAGACGAATCAGTTTATTAGGGGCTTATTCATTTTATTTAAAAAAAATGAAGTTTGATCATGTGGCCAATTAATACATTTGTGGCTCGATTTATTATTTCTCTTTTAATATTACAAGGATTGTTTGATTGGTACGGAACCTTACGATTGCGAGCCCTACTTGCACTTGGCCTAAGTTTATATTGGTCTGTTCTTTTAGCCAACTTAGGTGAGGTATCGGTCTTATATCTTTTAAACTGTGTTAGATTAAAAATAAAATGTATTTTGAGAAGTATCTTAAACGACTTCACAAAAAAGGAGGAGGTTCTCAATTCAACTGTATTGTTCATTTATGTTTGTTACCTCAGAAAACCGTCATCTCTTGACCGTTTTCAAAAATTATTTTTTCGTTTGAGAGATTTTGCCACCCGATGGGTCTCATTCAAATTTTATCGAGGTATGACAATTATCTCCGGAGATATAGAGTTAAACATCTCAAACACATTACATACCTTGACGTTCAAGTGTGACGTTCGACGTCTAGATGAAAGCTGAATGGCTCAATATCTTTGTTTTTTTTTTTGTAAATTCAAAGCAATAAGTTGTGTTTCTGTTATATCTATAATAATTTTTATTGAATGATCTATTTAATGTTATTTGATGTGTGTAAGTGCAAATTTTTAATTTGCCCATATACTGAATAAATGCTTTGACTTGACGACATATGCATTTGTATACCTTGACGACATGATACTACTGGCTATTTTGACTATCGCGGCATGTAAAGTCGTTTTTTTTTTCGTTTTGTAAACGATCTTAAATTATTATTTAGTTTATCTTGTTCTGGTCCTTTAGCCAACGTATGCTATCATAACATCGGTCTTATATCTCTTAAACTGTGTTAGATTAAAAAGAAAATGTATTTTTAGGAGTATTTTAATATCTTTACAATTTTTACTCGCTAAGGCTTTTGCCGCCATTGTTATAGGAAAGCTAGCTTCACCATCATTTATCATCGATGTTTAAGCTTTAAGGATTATACTATTTTACCGTATATTAAGCTAACAATGAAAATATCAAATTAAGAGCGAACGCGGGGTGCGAGTTTTCCATACAAACGTATTCCCCCGTTTTCTCCCTGGAAAATGCTTCCAGAGCAAAATTTGTTTCTAAGATATATATAAATAGACACTTTAAATAATTACAAAAAATACTTATTCCAAGTAATGCAAAGGGCGGTCTTATCGCTCAAAGCGATTTCTTCCAGACAACCATGCTATATAAGGAAAGTTATAAAGAAATATAAGCATTTTTAACCGACTTCCAAAAAGGAGGTTACTCAATTCGACCGTATATTTTTTATCACCTCCTTAAGATGTTCATATTTCTATTTGCAATTGGTTGGCATAGCTACAGTAGACCTTGATTTTTTTTAGAAATAAATTTCGCTCTAGAAGCATTTTCCAGAGAGCAAACGGGGGGAATACGTTTGTATGCAAAAGTGCACCCCGCGTTCGCTCTTAAGTATAGCTGATTTTATAAATATGTTATTTTTATAGAAATAACGACATATATTAAGTACAGTAAGTAAGCCCCATAGTAAATAATGCAGTTCGAGACAACGCTATACAAAACCGACACTAGCCGATTATCTCCCTTTACCTCGAAGTGCATTATTCACCGCCAGGTAATGTAAAGCTAAGCGCGCACTGCGATTTTTATTCGTCAATCTGCGAACAACGACAACGCGGACACGGAGTCCATCCGTGTCCGCGCACTGCGGAAAAATTAGTTCGCATATTTTGTACGGAATAGTACGATTTTTATAGTTATAAATATTATAAAAAATAAGTTCAAAAACGAAAACCCAACTACTGAAAAATCACTCTCTAAAAAGTATGAAACAAGAAAATATTCTCATCTGAGATCGCTAAGTACAAACTAATCAATATGTATCGTGTATTATACAAACAACTAACTTGTAATATTTTATTGTATTTCATAAATATTCATAGTGGTGTTCAGTGGATACCCGTGGTCGTATGTTACTTTGCAGTGTGTATTGTTTTGTTACGGTAGGTGACATACGACCACGGCTATCCTCTGAGCACCACTAAGAATATTTATGAAATACAATAAAATATTTATTACAAGTTAGTTGTTTGTATAATACACGATACATATTGAATAGTTTGTACATAGTGGTCTCAGATGATAATATTTTCTTGTTTTATACTTTTTAGGGAGTGATTTTTCAGTAGTCGGGTTTTAGTTTTTGAACTTATTTTTTATTTAAAGCATTTTGGGTTTTTTAGATAGATGTATACATGTATATATGTCAGCATACTTACATACAATACAATACAATACAAAATACTTTATTGTACACCACTTAAAGTAACTTACGAAACAGTTGACTCATAAAAACTACAGTACAATGGGCGGACTTATCGCTAAGAGCGATCTCTTCCAGTCAACCTTTGGATGGAGTAAGAGAAATAGTGAGTTGAGCAAGGTCGGTGGTGTTCTATTGCAAAATAATTAATGAAAAAAAAATGAAATAAAAAATATATATATATATAATAATAAGAAATATGATTATATACATCTAATACGTACCTATATACCTACATATATTACATTTAAAACATATACGTATATATTCATATATATCATTTATATTTACAAAATAAATAAATACATAGTTTATATCAATAGTCGAATAAAGTGTTCATAAGTTTATTAGTCAGCAGAATCAGCAAGATAAAAATGGTATGTACATACATACACGGCGATCAACAAACACAACCCTCCCAACTGCTTCTTTGCGGCGCCGTGGGGTAAAAATTAATTAATTAAAAATTCTTGACTTCGGCGGGATATATCTCGCCAACGCTACGCCCCACAAAAATATGATGTACTAAAATTTATCTTCATTTTAAATTCCTATTCAACGATACCACACACGATGGGGTGGAGTGATTTTTTTTTTAGTTCTGGACTTCGTCCCCTCTAAGGGGCGTCACATTCGATTTGTTGTGACGTCACATAGCCTATAACAAGCAGACAAATAAGACGCGTCTAACGACACCTCATTTGTTAAATTATGATAAGTATTTTAGAAGTTATGAGGGAACAGATGAACATACATACAAACATACATACATACTTACAACCCACATACCGGTCAAAAACATGACCTTCCTTTTTGCTTCGCCGTAGTCGGGTAAAAATACAGGACCATTCGCGCTAACACATTAATTTTATTTACCTTGACGTTTCGACCAAGTAGAATTTATCGTGGTCACGAGACGACTGTCTTCTCTTCTCTTTTTTTTTTAAGAATAAAGTATACAATATATATATATATATTTCTAACTACGTGGTCAATTCGCTATAGTTTGAAGTTTACAAGTACGATTTTTCTTCACAACGAATAAATTCGCAGTGCGTGCTTAGCCTTTATCTAAAGCCACAAAACAAATATGTACATATGAATATACCTATATTTTAATACTCATTTTCATGTTTTAAATATTTATGAATTTCTATTGAATAAAATACTCGTTAAGTAATAAGATATGAAAATGGACGTAAAGGTACGTACAGACTATGTAACATGCTATAAAACTTGTGTTTTATAACACGTCTACAATTATGTAACCTTGTTATTCAACATAAAACAATACTGTACACATTAGAATAACAATTTTATATATTTTATAACCATTCTTCAGAGCTAGTGAGTATAGGTGATTAATATAACATTGTTGTACAATGTTATATGTATATATATATAATTAATCTTATATAATATATATTTTCGCTAAATATTACTAAACAAGATTCGCTTTGACATTTTTGACAGTGATGTCTCTGTAGGTTCGCCTCAAAAGATTCACTTTGACATTTTTGACAGTGATGTCTTTGCAGGTTCGCCTCAAAAGTTTCACTTTGACATTTTTGACAGTGATGTCTCTGTAGGTTCGCATCAAAAGATTCACTTTGACATTTTTGACAGTGATGTCTGTAGGTTCGCCTCAAAAGATTCACTTTGACATTTTTGACAGTGATGTCTCTGTAGGTTTGCCTCAAAAGATTCACTTTGACATTTTTGACAGTGATGTCTCTGTAGATTCGCATCAAAAGTTTCACTTTGACATTTTTGACAGTGATGTCTCTGTAGGTTCGCCTCAAAAGATTCACTTTGACTTTTTTGACAGTGATGTCTCTGTAGGTTCGCCTCAAAAGATTCACTTTGACATTTTTGACAGTGATGGCTCTGTAGGTTCGCATCAAAAGCCACCTAGCGAGTGTTGCGGAACTATATTTTTATTTTAATTAAAACGGCTTATTGTTAGTTATAAAATATATGCAGCAAATGTGAATCTGGGCTATATTGTAATAAAATAATTATTTAATTAATTAATTAAGTATTTATTTTGTCTTCAACTATTTTTATTTTTCGGATTTTTTACCTTTACTTTTTTACAAATATATATATATATTTGTAAAAAAGTAAAGGTAAAAAATCCGAAATATATATATATATATATATATATATATATATATATTTATACGTTATAGGCTAGCGTTTGACCACTATATATATGCAGCAAATGTGAATCTGGGCATGGGCCATATTGTAATAAAAAAAGTATTTAATTAATTAATTAATTAAGTAATTTTTTTGTCTTGTCAAAATTTAAACAATTTTTTAAATTATTCAGTATTATCTCTTTATTTCCATTATAAGATTGTTTTTTCTTGGTTGCTAGACTTGCTAGTTTGTATTATACTTAAACACAGACGACTTAGTTAAATAGACGTCCTTACTATAGAATCTGAAAATGATTAAACTTTGAAAAGCAACATGTTTTGCCATTTTTAACAATACAAAATATTCTAAATTCTCTAGGATGAATTTCATTGTTTTTGTACCTATTATTTTGATTATAACCTACCGACTTTTAACTACAAATTTTGACTAATCTCGACTTATGTTTCATGCATGGCCACTGCACTTGAGGAACTTCAAATTGATGAAAACTATAAATCAAATATTATTATTTTGTCGAACTCTATGATTATGACTTTGCAATGTTAGGACGTATATTCACTGTGTTGTCTACGCGTTTGTCATAATGAAAGAAAAAAAAATAGTATTATTTAAGTATAGGTAGGTATAAGAAGTTACACTATTTTTACACAATATTTTATGTCATTGTATACATATTTGTATTTGGAATTATACAACTTTTGACTGATTTTTTGTGTTTTTTCTTAATGTTATAACGTGTATAGACCTAGCGTGTTCACCATCTTTGAGCACATCATCGCTTACCACCAGGCGAGATAGTGGTCAAACACTAGCCTGCAGACGGCCCGCCTGAGTAAGTGATCATCGTCGTGCTTGATCATCCACAGTACATAAGGCGCTTATGAGGCGTTGCCGACCTTCTCTAGGGTCTCTAGGGTTCCGTAGCTGAATGGCTAAAACAGAACCCTTATAGATTCTGTCTGTCTGTCCGTCCGTATGTCACAGTCGCTTTATTCCGAAACTATTAGGACTAAACCGTTTAAACTTGGTAGGTAGATGTATTCTGTGAACCGCTTTACAATTTTTATACAAAAATAAAAGATTAAGATTAAGGGCACACAGAACTGAAACTATTTTTTTTTCATCATCCCTATACCTCAGAACTCTTAATAGTACTACGTACCTATACGTGATATACATAGTTCTTTAAAAATGACATTGAGGTTCCTAATACTATTTTTTATCAAAGACATGGGGTTCCTGAAATCATTTTTTCTCACAGGCAATCATTTGAAAGATAAACACTTCTAAAGTGGTAAAATGTGTGTCCCATCCACTCTAACTTTTAAAGTAAGGGAGTAAATATCTAAAAAAATATATGCTGTAGATCACAATAAAAAAATTCAACAAAAAAATGGGTTTGAACGAGACATCAGAGGTGCTCGTTATATTAGACAGCAGTTAAAAAGCGCAGATTAAAAAATATAGCAGACGCGGTCTGCTTTTTATATTTACAGCATTCTGCTTTCAGCGGTGCAGCTTCACACAATCATAATTTGTTTATGAATAAAAAATACGCGTTGTCCGTATTATGTTTCTACATAATGATGTTATTTTTTTAGGTAAGTAAATATAGTTAGTTGTTAAACACACTTAGTTTATTTTAATCTCTCGTCGTGTTCAACAAAACAACGACATCGCGCACTAATATAACATTGAGCGTTTCGTTTCGTCCAAAAACCGCGGCGCTGAACACAACTGCGATTTAAAACGAAAACAGCTAGGCTATTCTGTAAGCTATCTCGACAGCGGAATCCGCGGTGAGATTTGAATTTCGTACTACGAAATTCAACCGTATTACGAACGTGATACGATTGAATTTCGTAGTACGTAATTTGAATCTCACCGCGGATTCCGCTGTCGAGATAGCTTACAGAATAGCCTAGCAGGCCTCCCTCACTCGCCCATAGCTACTGCGATTTATACCTAAACTTTCGTCACCTGCGCCGGTACTATCTGCCAGTCGGTTGTCACTGCTCACGCGCGCGCAACGTATATTATTATTCAAATGACGGGATAACTGCGCATTCGTATTCTATCTTAGAAACGATTTAAGATTTTCATAGTCATTTTGCGGGTTTGACAAAAAACAAGCACAATATGTTTCATTTTTTATGCTACCGATACTAAAATGACAAGACGGCGTAAAATTCACTTTTCCGATATAAAATTCGACTCTTAGTTAGGAACTTTGATGTAATTTTGTGAGGTAAATAAAAATAATTCGTAAACTTTTTTTTTTATTGAGTAAACCCTTTACTGTATCGGGGCGCGCCGGTACATCGCGCGCTGAACGAAGTAATAACAACGCTAGGTCGAGCGCCTTAGACACATCTTTGCTTGTATTGTCTGAAATAAACGTTGGTATTGTGTTTTTCTAGGGGAGTGAAGTATCTGTTACTCAGTAACTATTATATAATCTGTGACGAAAACGCTGATATGCATATACAAAATATTCTGCGCTTTTTACTGCGCGTTTCGTTACAACGCGTTTTGTGTTTAGAGCCGTTATTAACACGACTACGAGACATACAGTCATCATACATACAGTCACCGGATTTTGAGATATAGGAACCGCATATATAACTTTGTTTTTCATACAAACACTATGAAAAACAAAGGTAACTTTTTGCTGGCGAAAAATGATAGTTAAAAATTACTCTACTGTGTTACGGAACCCTACGAGAGCGAGCCCGACTTGCACTGGGCCAGTTTCTTAAGTTACAGCTTTATACCATCGATAGGTCCTAGGTGTCCACAAAATATCAAACACGGATGTCTACTTGCTAAAAACCATAAATATATAAGAATTTAGGTAGGTGGTACTTATACTTACCTAATCACCCTTGGAAAATACTTGAAAAGGGGGTGGCCCCTTTGTCATAATAATGTACGTAACAAGGGTAAATTACCCGTCTTCGATCGTGGAAATCCGTACACTTGTGCCGATGTCGTAATAATGGCCTACTGATTAGATTAATTTTTAAAGGGACGCCATTTTGAATTTTAAAATGGCCGTCGCGGTTTTCTTTGTTATGTGAAGGAAAATAAATAATCGTTAGGTATATGTTATAAGAACAATAGGTATCGGCTGTAGGTATAACTATAACTATTTCGTATATTTTTTTAATAGTTGGTTATACCTAACGTGACCATTTATTTTATCACTCAAAACGGGACATTACTTTATATAGGTACGTAAAAAAAATATCAGCACCGAGAAATTCGCGTGGATATTAGATAAAGAACAAATTAATTACAAATAATCCAATCATTGGTACGATGAAATTTTGGATTGTGTTTAACAATTTACAAAAATATTAAGTGTGTAACACTTTAAAAGAAACATAATATTTAATCCAATCATGTCGCCTATCTACCTCTAGCAAAAAAAGGAATAGTGAGAAATTCGCGTGGCTATACCAACAAATGAGTATCAAATAATCCAATCATACTGCCTGTCCGCGTACCTGTCTGCATCGCCGTGACGCAAGGTTACCGAAAGCCCGCAGTCTTATTTCTATATCTTCAATTTTCCCAAGGTTTCGAAAAACGGGACATTTATGCGTCCCAGAGATTTTCTTGGGGTACCTAAAAAAGGGACGGTCCTGTTCAAAACGGGACGTCAGGTCACGTTAGTTATACCTATGCATCGACTTCATAACAATTGCTATGACGTCGACGTACCTATGTATCCTAATTTATACTTGTGGCGCCCATGCTTGGTTTTATTCAACGCGCTCAGGTCACTTTTACTTATACTTATGTAAAAATTATAAAAATACATTTCCCCCTCTTCGCGATCCCTTTTTTAATACCGTTAGTTTTCTCTATCTCTTTATTTTCTAAAATACTAGCGAATACCTACATACATCCAAAAAAGAACTATGTGCAAAATTTCAATTTCATAAGTCATATATTATGTTTCTTTGAAGTGTTACACACTTAATATCTTTGTAAATTGTTAAACACAATCCAAAATTTCATCGTACCAACGGGACTTGAACCCGCAACCTCCGGAATAACATGTTCCGGTGCTTTGCCAATCAAGCCATGGTGCGAAGTGACGTTACGACGAAAATTTCGTCGCGGGTTCAAGTCCCGTTGGTACGATGAAATTTTGGATTGTGTTTAACAATTCATAAGTCATATCTTGAGATAGGTAGGTATCTATCGTGATAGATCAGTCATTGGTATTTTTCTAATATACTTAGTTAAATATATTTATGTTAAAAAAATATTTCTTAGATAGCATTTATAATTTTCTTGATTGCACGGATTGCACCAAAATAAAACATTTAAAACCAAATTTACCGTCGCAATTATGATCCTTTAAAATCACGCAGCCGAGCCCTATCAATCAACACTCAAATAAACTGGCCAAGTCAGACTGACTCGCACTCGTAAGGTTCCGTAACACAGTAGAGTATTCTATTACTATGATTTTTCGTAACCAAAAAATTAATTTTGTTTTTCATAGCGTTGGTATGAAAAACAAAGTTATATTTGCGGTCGTATTTCAAAAACTGCTCACTGTATCTCGTTCAAACCAATTTCCGTTGAAAGTTTTTATTGAGTTCTACAGAATATATTTTTTCGAGATGTTTCGCTCCCTTACTTTAAAAGTCAGAGGAAGGTTGACACATATTTTACCACTTTTGACATAGGTTTGAAGATTTTTGATGAGATTTGATTTGATTGAGAGAAGATGAAGCGGTTCACAGAATATCTACATATCAAGTTTAAATGCTGTAGTCCTAATAGTTTCGGAATAAAATGGCTGTTACATATGGACAGACAAACGTGACGAATCTATAAGTAGGGTTCCGTTTTTTGCCATTGGGCTACGGAACCCTAATAACACTTTAGCCAAAAAAAATAAGGAATCTTTAAGTTATTAACGATAGAGTTGAAAATATAGTTGGAGGCATTTAGAGTGGGATTGTTTGGATGTTTTGAAGTAAATCAATCAAAGAAATGTCGAATGATTATAGTGCAGTAGACGGATTAAAGCCTAAGGCTTCAATGTAGTGGAATCCATCGAATGTCGTCTTTTTACTTTGGATCAATTTATAAATATAAATTGATCTTGACATGGAATGTGAATCCTGCAGGGCTACTCACAATCATCGGAAAGAAATTCGGCATCAGAAGAAACTAACTTAGTTTCTGACAGAAACTAACTTGAGAGCTAAGTGGCGCAGTGGGGGTGGTAGGTCGGCTTTGACGTCAGAGATAGTGGGTTCAAATTTGTCCGGTGGAAATTTAACAAATGGATTTTACTGAGTAAATGTGCGCATTTCACAGTGGCCCTCCGGTGATCGAAACACGTCGACACACATATACAGATACACCCGTTAAACTTATTATTGTGGTTCTTTTTGCGTCGGGGTTAATAAAAAAAAAAAAAAAAACACGGACAAATTGTATATAATCTGTAGTAGTCGAAATTAAAAACAAGATAGGAAATTCCATAAATACGCGCGAAGCAACGAGAAAATAATTTAAAATACGAAATCTAAAACAAAAGACTCTCAACTTTCGCTACATTCCATCTGACGTCATACCATACATAAACACACACACAAACAAAGAAAAAGAACACACCAAAGGATATACGATTTCAAAGTATGGAATCTGTCGAATCGTGACCGGCCGCGGGCGGGAATGCACGCGATTGGTCGACACGCGACGCGAGCGCATCATGCCTTCGCAAAAGATTTATTATACAACCTTCTTGGGAATAGGTTTAATAAATAATAGTAAATAACGCCCCTAGATCATACGCGGCGACTTCTGTAACTACATATTGTATTTTAAGTTAATATGTAGGTACCTAAAGACATTGTATCATGTATTTCTGCTGCAAACGAATATAAGTAACCCGCAAAAAGTATTTAGTCTGTAGATATGCAGTGTTTTGTTTTGTATCCACAGACCAAGAATTTCACTAGGTTAGTGAAATCCTTGGTCTGTGTTTATATCAGACTGACAAGCTTTTGATCTCTTTCTCCACCGAGAATAGACTCTACTCATGTCTTTCTCACTGGATGTTAAGTGAAGTGACCACTATCTCGCCTGGTGGTAAGCGATGATGTGGTCGACGACCATCGATGTATATGTACTCGAGATAAATGTAGGTACCTACATTTATGATGTCGATGACGGTGAACACGCTAGGCCTAGAATAATCTGACTCTCAAGGGCTGTGTGTTGCCGTATCACCGTAAGGTTATGGCGGCAGATTTTCTTCTTGATGGTGGTAGCTACTTTTTGGTAGCAAGTCAGGCGGAACTTTTTTTTGATATCTTATAGGCTAGCGTTTGACCACTATCTCACCTGTTAGTAAGTGATGATGCGGTCGAAGATGGTAAGCACGCTAGGCCTAGAATGGGAACTAGCTGTCAAGGATAGCTGCCGGAACACATTACATGTTTGGCGACAGATTTTCTAACTTGAGGGTGGTAGCAAGCCAGGCGGACACTAGATAGTGTCCTACCACCATGCGGGGGTTGTTGGTTTCTTAACTATGTATTTCCTCCACTGGAGAACTGTCTATAGAAAAATCCATTGGTGCACGGCGGGGCTCGGTACCTCTGGCATCAAAGGCGACAGTTCTCCCACTTACACCACCGGGCCCTCAAAATCATCGATATAATATGGTATGGCCCTACCATTTCAGGAAAAGAAAATCCAGGATTCAAAAAAGATAATTTTAGGCAACCAACAGTTTTGTGTGTCACAACGACCGACGTTATCGCTTACCATCAGGCGAGCGTCTTGCTGATCCTGTTAACTAACATTAAAAAAAACTTCACAAAAAGGTCAAAAAGGGTAAAAGCAATGAAAGATCAACGTTCATTCATTAATTTAATGACTTAATTACTTGACTCTGACGTAAAACATAATTATAATTGTACCTAATTACGCAGTCTGTTCGTAATTGTAGGTCATACAGGCTAGGCTTAGGTATAAAAGTTGGTCTAGGTCTAAGGGAAGACAGTTTGAACTAACTGAATAGAATGTTGTTTAAAAAATAAATTACCTACCTACTAGTTAGAAATGTACACCACCCCCGACTGTTCTAAGATGCATAATCTGTTTGAGACCAATCAGCCCAATGAGGTATATAAATATATATAGCTTATTACTTTATTACTTCTATGAAATTACCTATATTAAATAAACAGTGTTACTCCAGCATTCATTGGTTTCACTCGTGTACCACCCGAACTGGTCCTATTGCACCAAACACAACATCTTTGCTGTATGTCGTTCAATAAAATACTTATATGCGAAATTTAAAACTGTTGCGGGGTTCTTGATATTTAGTTTCAATCAAACCATTGTATTATAGAATATACTTTTATTTCAATCCAGCGTACATAATAACTTAAACTACAGGTTGGCAAAATAGAGTAGAAATAAATAGGGGCGCCACTATTGCTATATACTAGTAACCCCGATAGCAGAGAGAGTGGCGGTAAACTTTAAAATTACTTCTTTAGTGAAACTACGGTCATGTTAAAACATTTTTAAGTCGCGTAGGTTACGGAAAATATTAAAATACTACTAATAAGTTGCACAAAAAAACTTTGTTCATAAATCTTCAGTCACTGACCACAGTTAACATGGAAAATTTTATCACAGATTAGATTATTGCCAGGCCAGAAAAAAAATAGTTCCGTTTCAAGACGTTTTTGCCAACCTGTAGCTTCGGCCTGTCCATGTCTAATAATACTAGCGGGAATCGTCTTACCATAGACTCTAATAATCATAGACTAAGTATAAATATGAATCTACAACAAAAACCACTTCCGACTGATCTACAGTCCGGCAAGTATAACTTGGCGTGCCTGTGCGCCACTGTGCTTTTACTTTGTACTTTGATAACAGTTTCTCTTAAACCACTTTTAATTACTTTTGGAATTATTGAACTATTTTAATGTAGCAGATTTATCAACAATAATGTCGCGGTAATCTCTCAAACGCCAAACTCACAGTTTCAATTAAAATAATTAGTTGGAGTTTTGGCGGGAACGTAGAAAAGTGTGTGGGATCTCATTGTATTTTTTCCTAAAACTTGTGTTCTTCCGCGAGTTAATGTGTAATAAATGTGGATTATTAACCATTAAGAGCCGGTGAATATGTACGAGTGTAGGGAAACAGCACAATCTTGAAAAACATGCTATTTGCGTTCTCACCAAAATTCCACTGAAAATCTTCAGTAAACACCACATCTTTACTGAAGGTATGACTTAGACTAGACTTTTACTTGAAAAAGGACCTGAAATGCGACTTTAACCCATCTCTACGACTAAAACTCATAAAAACTTGAAGAATTTAAATACTTGACACTGGCTAAATACACTAATCGTGTGGAGCCATAATAAAACTTAAAAAAAAAAGAATTCGTTCCAAAAACCACCACCGCCAAGTTATACTTGTGGCACTGTATGTATAATCTGTTCATTGAGACCATACCAATGAGCCCAAATACGACATTTCTGCTGTAAGTTGGTAAGGAGTTGAGTATTCTATCTTCTTCTATCTACTGTAACTACTTCTATGATTTAAACAAATTTGAAATATGAATTCTGCAGATTCCAGATGTCCCAGCATGTAGTAGTTAGTTCTTCCTACTTTGTGAAGTCAGTCAATAAAAATGTTCTAAGCCTTGTGGTGGGTTCCCTAAACCAGCTACTAAAATGTATGAGTGCATATATTCACACATATATATTATGTAGATATGTCCGAGGTGTAATTGCGCTGTGATTGGTTGATTACAGGGGTACGATGCAGTGCGTTCCCACGGACTAATGTAGGGTGGGTATGAGGTTAATATATCGATCAGAGATACATATTTAAAATAAGAAACGACCTTTTTTTCTTACTTCATCATGAATAGAATATAATTAATTAAGTAAAGTATAAAAATAAGAAATCCGTTGAACAATAATTCATGTATGCACCAGCTTTTCTTCGCAAAATACATCATCATAAATAGAATTCTCATATTAAATTTTCAAAATAAGATATCTATTGAATAATAATTCTACATGAATTATACACCGGCTTTTAATCGCGCTTAGGTACCTATTATTTTTCTACGGGTAGATATCTATGCTCCGATCAGCATGGACAATGGCCATGCAATTGAAAACTAATAGGGAATATGCATGTTTTTTTTTAACATTTTTATTTCACTCATTACATCGATATAACATTATAAAAAAATAAAATACTGCTGGAATTAGTCTAATTATTTTTTAAATAAACATTTAAATATACAAATAAATTTGAGCAGTTTAAACGCCATCATTTCCCGGGCTCTTTGGTAATACATTGTGACGTCACGCACTTACGTCAGACACACGCCGCTTGAAGCAAACTAGCTTTTTTTTCTTTAACTAAGACTCCGCGCGATTATTGTATATAGCCAATGGCATGTTTTTATTAAATTATACAGTTTCTGTAATCTCGTACTCATTTTATCTATATTAAATGGTTAGTAATATACATTTCTGCACAATAATTCGCGGCAAATACAATATTTGGAAATAAATACAATAAGACCACACCATACATTTATTTTTATGTTCCCGCGCTTAATGTTTCTATCACGTGGAGTTGTGCATAATGACGTCAACTTTCGATTCGACCAATGGTGATCTGTTTTACAAACTTAAATTTCCCTCGCTTAAATTGCATTTTTAATTTATTATTTTAAGCAAATAAAATGAAATTAAATAAAAATAAAGGTTTTATATATAACTCCAGGACAACAAAAAATCGAAAAAAAAATTTCCAATAAATCTGAGCTTTATGCATATTCCCAATTCAGAAAAAAAAGTAGCTTACCACTATCAAGGAGAAAATTTGTCGCCCTAACCTTACAATGTTCCGGCACCACACAGCCCTCGAGAGCGTATTCAAGGCTTACCCTGTTCACCATCTTCAACCTCATCATCGCTTACCACCAGGTGAGATAGTCAAACGCTAGACTATTAAGAATTCTGCATATCAATCTGTCTCTGTAATAAGTAGACGTCATCGCTTACAATCAGGCGAGCCTCGTGCTTGTCCCGTTACCACATATCATAAAAAGAAATTGTACGGAGCGTAGTATACTGTACTGGGTAACAGACTCTCAGACCGCGTTAGAAACAGTATACTGCGCTTCAAAACTGAAATCGCCGACGTTGTTCAAAAAGCTGCCAGTCTGAATAGAAGTAGAACTGGGCTGGACACGTCTGTCGCATGTTGGCCGAGCTGTGGGCTAAGCTCACCACTGAGTGGAGCCCACGCAACGTTAGACGACGTCGCGGCAGGCCCAGGATGAGATGGCGGGATGAGATAGACTCCTTTTCAATGGCGGATCCAGGATTTTTTTGGAGGGGCACAAGGGGCGGACGGGCAAAAAATCAACAATAACTGCTAGTAATTGACAAGAGTTTCACTCATGTTCTTTCAGTTATATGTATTATTTATATATTTAACAACTCTGATAATTTGATTTGCTTCTAAGTATATGTACTGTGATGTAATCTCCACAGTACAAAAAAATACCGTCTGGGGGGCACGTGCCCCTGTGCCCCCTTAAATCCGCTATTGCTCCTTTTAGAAAGACTGGCAATCCATGGCTGCCGACCGGGATTAAATAGAAAGAGGATAGGATGGCCTTTGCCCAGCTGTGGGACAAAAACAGCTAAAAATAAATAAAATTAAATTGTATGGAGGTGTGATAGCTTAACTTTCTTAGCTTTTAAGCTCCTTTCAACCTAAATGTCCGAGTACTATTATTTATTCTGTGCCAAATTTTCGATTTTGCTGCCAACATGGCCATCCTACAAAGTAACGCACGAGCCAAAAATATAGGTTACAAAACCAATGGTCGAAATTTTTGACTTTCGCGATTATATAGGTTGAGAAAGATGGTTCATTTTGATGTATTACCCTGGATTAGCTAAAATAAAGCTTAATATTAGCTTTAAATAAAATACCTAAAATAATTTAAAACCTCCCCCGACTAATCACTACATCACTACATATTTATAAAGTCCCCCGCCGCGTCTGTCTGTCTGTCTATCTGTTCGCGATGAATTAAAAAACTACTTAACGGATTTTCATATGGTTTCACCAATAGACAGAGTGATTCGTGAGAAACGTTTATGTGTATAATTCATTAAGGTTTTGTGTGAATTGGATGAAATAAAATATGGCGATGATGGTTAAAGATGTTAATTCATACTCGACAACAAACTGATGCAAAAACTGTAGACATTTAAGCTCTATCTGTGCGAAGCCGGGACGGGTCTGTATTAGTCTTTTATCAACCGACTTCCAAAAAGAAGAAGGTTCTCAATTCATCTGTATGTTTTTTTTTGTATGTGTGTTACGCAATTATTTCGTCAATTGTAAATCGATTGGAATGATTCTTTTTTAGTCGATAGGGTGCCTTCATTTTCGAGGTGTTCCCATTGTTATTTCATCGAGATCTGATATATCTCCAGAGATATGACGATAAACGTCTCAAACTTGCTACTGAAATTCTCGCTCGACTCGCGGGGCATGGAAGTCGGTTGTTTTAGTTTTTAAACTATCTTAATTATGTATAGGTAATCTGGTGATTGGGACCATTCCAATGAACCCAAACACGACATCTCTGCTGTAAGTTGTAGAATGAGCATTAGCCGCACGGCTCTAAAATGCATAAAATTATTGCTTACCAAGCTCCCATTTTCGAAAGCTTTATAATAAAGCACTACCGAGAACAAAATGATGTTTTAATAACACCTTCTATTCTGTTATTATATGGTAGTCATACGTATTATTAATTACATAATTCATAATTACTGAGAGTCAGGAAGCTTTCACTGATTCCTCTGAGATATTTTTTAGGGTTCCGTAACCCAATAGGAAAAAACAAAAACTTATAGTAGTATCATTTCATGGTCCGTTTGTCTCATGACGGATAGGAAGATTTTTTTACCGTCTAAAAATAGAGCCTAGGTGATAACCTATAAGGTAGGTAGGTAATAAGGTAGTAAATATAAATACTACCTTATTATTCATATTTCTGTGGGTTATCTACCTTATTGTTAATATTTCTGTGGGTTATCTACCTTATTGTTAATATTTCTGTGGGTTATCTATCTTATTGTTAATATTTCTGTGGGTTAGCTACCTTATTGTTAATATTTCTGTAGGTTATCTACCTTATTGTTAATATTTCTGTGGGTTATCTACCTTATTGTTAATATTTCTGTGGGTTATCTACCTTATTGTTAATATTTCTGTGGCTTATCTACCTTATTGTTAATATTTCTGTGGGTTATCTACCTTATTGTTAATATTTCTGTGGGTTATCTACCTTATTGTTAATATTTCTGTGGGTTATCTACCTTATTGTTAATATTTCTGTGGGTTATCTATCTTATTGTTAATATTTCTGTGGGTTATCTATTCGACACGTATATGTATGTAATTGAAACTGCAAAATATTCTCATACATTATATAAAGCGAATCCTCCACGGTAGTTTCCGTTAAAATTAGAAATAGTTTATCTAAATATGATTATAAACCAGCTGTGCCCCGCAGTTTTACCCGGGTAGACATCGTTCCCGTGAAAATATCTGGATAATAAGTAACCTATTTGTTATTTCAGGGTCTAGGCTATCTACATACCGAATTTCACCTCAATCGTTTGAGTAGTTTTAGCGTGAAAAAGTAACAAACATACTTAAACACTCACATTCTTTCACCTTTATGATTTTAGTAGGAAGTATGATCGAAAGCAGTAAGTAGTATTTAATGTTATATGAAGAGGGAGTTAGGGACATAAAAACAATTTAAGGTATTAAATAACGCCAATGAATATTTATATGTAATATTTCATACGTCATTACATTATGACAAGATAGACGGACCTACCATCATTGTAACACCACAATTATTGTATACTATGTTCAATGAAATAAATGATTTGTATTTGTATTTGTATTTGTGGGATTTATACGGAACCCTCAGAACATGAGGAACACTTACACTTGTTCGTTTTTTAAAAAAATAATTATTAGGTTGGTCTCTTCATAGGCTTTTGTAAGTTTGTATGTTATGCATTTTGGTTTAATTGATTTTAATAAGTGGGTGCAGTGGGATTTTGTTTTCGTTTCCGACATTTATTTTTATTTAACGCGGTAGGAGCATTATGTATATGTTCCACCTGACTTACTCTCAAAAAGTAGCTTATCACAATCGAGGAGAAATAATCTGCCAATCAAATCTCATTACAATTTACAATATTCATAGAGCAAGGCACAGAAGTTCCACCCCTCTCTCCATAAGTGGTTAAATGCCTACTTTGCGTCCGTACCTAGTTATTTGTACGGTTTTTACTCGACTCACTAATAGATAGGTAGGTGAAGGTAAAGAAACAGTATATATTTTTCCTTGGTTAGGATATGTACCCAGCCAGTTTAAAAATCTATTGATGTCGAAACGACAAGAGCTCAATGGCTAAGGCGTCGGCCTGAAAATCGAGAGGTCGTTAGTTCGATCCCCCACTCATTGCTCCAGATACAAACATATTTAGGTTTAGCTTAGTTGGAGGGGTTAACAAGACTACTAGTAATGTGCAACCCATTTTGCTGGTATGCTTTATAAAAAAAAACTTTATAGATTTTCATATCATATAGGCTAGCGTTTGACCACTATCTCACCTGTTGGTAAGTGATGATGCGGTCGAGGATGGTAGCACGCTAAGCTTAGAATGGGAACTGGCTCTCAAGGATAGCTGCCGGAACACGTTAGATGTTTGGCAACGGATTTTCTAACTTGACAGTGGTAACTGGCCAGGCGGACACTAAATACTGTCATACTACCATGCGGGGGTTGGGAGTTTCTGAACGATGTTTTTCCTTCACCGGAGGGTCACTGTGAAAATCGCACATACAATTATTTCGTTAGAAAAATCCATTGGTGCACGGCGGGGATTGAACTCGGTACCTCTGGCTTCAAAGCCGACCATTATCCCATTGCACCACACTGGGCCCTCAAAAAGTTTTTTTTATTTTGGTCAGACAAGGAATTGACCAATATCTCATATGATTTTAAGAGATGATGAGGGTTAAAATGGTTGAACATCAATAAGAAGTTGGTGATTTTCAAACGACTCCTCAAAAAAAGGAGGTTGTCAATTCGTCTGCATGTTTTTTTTGTATGTATGTTACGCGTTTACTCTGTCAATTCTTAACCGAATCTAATGATTATTTTATTAATAATTATTATTAATATTAATTATTTAATATATATGATATAGGCTCATCAGATACAGCCTGGTGACAGACGGGCAGACAGACAGACAGACAGACGGACAGCGGAGTCTTAGTAATAGGGTCCCGTTATACCCTTTGGGCACTCTCTGGAGGAGGCCTTCACCTCAGGGGTTCCCTCAACCAACTAAAACCATATTTTTTAATTAATTAATATTTATTGTAAAACTTGGGAAATATAAGGCTTTTTTATTTTTTATTTTATTTTAATTATACCCTTTGGGTACAGAACCCTAAAAAAGCACACAGACGAATTGAGAACCTCCTATAGTAGGTTCAAACCTACTTACAAAATAGATACACAATCTAAACAAACAAATCCTACAACTTAACGTCCCACATAACAAAATGGCGTCATAATTTGTAGATACCTACTTTTATAATACCTTGTATTTCAATATCCACATACGTCTACATGAAGCCCTACATACATACAAACGTACATACAACACCAGTTTCTTTGGTTTCCCTCGTCCACATAAAAACAACAAGACAAAAGATGTGGGGAAAAGGTATCGTCTATTTGTATAATACTAGAGGTAACATATGAAACAAAGGACTGCTAAGTTTGTATAGAATAGAGACAACGCTCTTTCGAAATGAAGTAAAAAAGTCTCCATCATTATCAACCAGTATTCGTCTACAGCTGGACATAGGCCTCTCCTATGGCACGCCACTGAGCTCGATCTTCAGCTCCTTGTTTCCAGCCGCTGCCAGCCAGCTTGCGTATATCATCGCTCCACCTAGCTGGAGGGCGTCCTACGCTTCGTATAACGAGCCGTGGTCTCCACTCTAGAACACGAAAAAGCCTTTTCTACAGGTTATATACGTTGTTTTTGGCACAGATAAAAGATGTGATAGCGTAATTAACGAGGTCTGTGGTTTTGGAATCATACCTTTGTGTCAACTTCGATGCAAGACTAGAGTGGTAAACTAGACTAGAGTTTGCCTACAATCCTTATTAAGTTCGATTGTCTATGCGACGTTACGTTGAAACGTAAAGTTACGAAAAACGTAACGATTTTGAGTTAATCTTGTAACGTAAAGAAACAAAAACTTAGCTTGACTTTCTTAAGGAGCAAACTAAAAAAAATATTTCAGCATTGATCTTAAAATGAGGTCGTGCTGCCCCAGAAGGATTTAGTTCCTCACAGTCTACCCGTGACTTGACCAACACCTGTTAAGTTACTATGCAGTCTAAGTTGGACAAGAAAGTAAATAACCGGCTAAGTGGGTGTCGGGCCACGCGCAGTTTAGGGTTCCGTAGTAGCCTGTTATTTAATGCAAGTCTATACCCGTTATAAACAAGCAACTAGGTACTCCGTCTTTGTCACTTAAAGATTTATTCTAAGGATTTTGTATTTGGTACAAAATTATCCAACACCCAAATTCAACGACTATTACTGCTAAACTAGTAAAGTTATCTTAACCGCTATAATTTTCCTTTTAAGTTCATGAAATGCGCTATTATCACAAATTTTTCCAGATTTTTCAGCCAGCAGTTTAGCTTTTAGAGGGGGTGGGGGACGCCCTACTCGTACAAAATTTTGCACTTTAAAGTTTAATATTTCGTAAATGGAGCATTGAATCGAAAAATAGTATTAGCAAACCTTAAGTCATTTTAAAAGACCTATTCAACGATACCCCACACGATGGGGTAGACGATGAAAAAAAAAATCATCCCCACATCTCATATAGGGGAGCTACCCTAAAAAGAAATATTTTTATTTCAGCACTTTGTCGGCGTCATTTATTTACATATCCCCACAAAATTACAGCTTTCTAGTATTAACGGTCTCTTAGCAAAACCTCGGACAGACAGACAGACAGACGGACATGACGAAACTATAAGGGTTCCTTGTTAGGAGTACGGAACCCTAAAAAGACATATTTCCAATCTACATAGCAATATTATATGAACAAGTGAATTATTTTAGGAACAAAAACCCGAATGCGTGGTATACTTACATTAAGTTATTAAACTATTCCAAACTCCAATAAAACATATAAGTTATATATACATATATTCGTAATCACCGTTAAAAATTCTTTATTTTGAAACCACACTCGATGTATTTTAAAAACATATTTTTATTGTATTGCTAATCCCAATTTGTAAGTTTGCGATACAAAAGACTTCAACTCGTGACTCCTTTTTCCTTCCCAATAGCCAATACCATTCCCAATACCTTTGGTAATCCAAATTTGCAAGTTTGCGATACAAAAGACTTCAACGAATGACACTTGTTTTTCCTTTCAAATAGTCGAGCCGCAATGTTCATATCGTTAATTGAGATTACTTTTTGATCCTTAATTTTTTATTTTATTTTGATGTACCCAGTGTCACTTTCACGACTAAGACGAATCTGTTGACACCACTCACATTAAAATACGACAAGCCGTTTAGGCCCTAGGGCGTGCCAAAGAAATAAACATACATACATACACTCGAAAAACATAACCTTCCTTCTTTCGCAATCGGGAAAGAAATTTTTTTTTTATTTATGACATAAAGTTTCTTAATAATTACGTTTTTGCTATAAAAAATGTAGGTATATGCGCTTTTCACAGTGGCCCCCCGGTGAAAGAACAAACATAGTTAAGAAACCCCAACCTCAGCATGGTCGTAGGACACTATCTAATCTCCGCCTGGCCCGCTACCACCCTCATGTTATAAAATCGGTCGCCAATCATCTAATGTGTTCCGGCAGCTATCCTTGAGAGCCAGTTTCTATTCTAGGCCTAGCGTGCTACCATCCTCGACCGCATCATCACTTACCAACAGGCAGGATAGTGGTCAAACGCTAGCCTACATGAAAAAAAAGGTAACCAATCTTTCCGACTAGCTAGCTCCGAACACCATCCTTGAACCCACGGTCTGAACAAAAGCCTACATTTTTCTTATTCGGCTGATTTGAACCACGATTTAAGTCGGTATATATATCGACATTTAGGGCGCATCAACGCCTGCGAAAAGCATCGGCATCTACCCTCACAACTGACAAAAGCAACCACATGTAAAAGACACACTTTCACCTCTACTTGTAAGTAGTATAAACCAAGGCGACTGAGCTAAGAACAAAATAAATAAAACCAGTATGGTAATACAGTAATTGCGTTTAGTCACGCGACGCACGCGAGATATAGAACTTTCCGATTTGTTTTTGGAAAATTATGTTGGAAATAGAAGACGGCTCTTAGAACCAACTTATATTTTAGGTTTATGAACCTATTTCTTGGTAAAGTGCGAGGCGTTCTCAAACAAGATAAAAATAGACCTACCCACCTTAGCGATATTTAATTTTTACAAGCTTTTATTTAGTTTTACCTGTCCGATGTTTGTCATCAAATCTTGATGACATGGTGCTGATCTGATGGTGGAGCTGGAAGGTGGCCAAAGGAAATCCTACCCAACACCACGCCCAAAAACGACGGGTATAACTACACATGTTATACCCGTCGTGTTTGGGCTCGTTGGATTTGTCTTGACTTACTCTGGTCCTAGGTTATGTTGCTAAGCTTGTGTTTAAAAAGGCTATTTAAAATATTACTTATTACCTATTTATATTATTTATTTATATTAATACTTTGAATGGTCATCACAATTACCTATTATCATCATAATTCAACCATTAAAGCTTATAAACTAACTTAAATGAGGTAGGTACTTAGGAGTTAAATACTGAAACTTTCGAGCATTTACCAATGGAGATGTTAACGTTGTGATCCGCGAACACTTTTTTCTGCCGATACTAACGGGGGACGAGGTAAACAAGCATTACACACACACAAATCACTCACTCTAACGATTCCGCACACTAGCTTGAAACACGCACACAATATTAAAAATATAGCGTAGTTACGCACGCTCATATGGCCATATGGCCGGTAGAGGGGTACGCCTTGCATTAACATCTCCATTGGTAAATGCTTGAAGACTGAAACAGACAAAATAATTATAACTTATGCAAGGAAGATGCATATGTCTCTACATACGATATTGACACTGCGAAATTCGTGTTCTCTGTAGAAAAATATGTCTAGATCCTGGTATTGGTGTACCACGGCGTTGAGTAACCGAAGTGCGCATGACATTGGAGCAATCCTAGCCCAATCCGACACCACCAATATTGTTTATAACCGACTTCACAAAAAAGGAGGAGATCCTCAATTCGATTGTTTTTTTTTTTAGGTTTTTACCTTAGAACTCGTTCAAATCTTCTTAATTATTCAATCAATCTAATATATCGAACAAATTTTGTATGAAACACAGTACAGCGCCTTACAGTGGTCACCACACTTCATTAAATTTAAACCAATCAGGGAGCCAGAATAAGTCGAAAACTATATGTGAGATCTGTCAAAAGCGTTTACGATGAAAACTCGTACTAAGGGTATACTTACTTAGTAATAAATAAATACATACATACATTATATAGGTACACACAATTCAAAAACATAACATACTTTACGCTTGGCACCATCGATATAAAAAGGGAGATATGGTACCCCGCTCCTCAGTGTGAACCGTATGAATTAGGTTCGCGAACCTAATTTCACCTTAATCACAATCGAACTGGCGTTTGTGTAGCACGTACAGAATTACATGTGCAATTATCGCAGATCCATTAAATAATTAGCAACAATGCCTTCCTCAATTTTTCATGAACATCAGGCTCGTCATTAGAAATTCGTATTTCATATAGTTTAGTTGTTTTTAGTTTCATTATATTTACGTTGCATAGGAGTGGGTAACGCATCTACCTTTTAATATCGATGCTTGGCACTTAAATTTGTTGATACAAGCATTTCAAAAGCTCCTCAATATTTATTTCTACGCTGCGTTACAAAACGATGATCATCCAAACTAATCCAAATGTCAAAAAGCTCGAATGAAACACTTGCGAGTTCTAATTTTTCTTGTGGCTCCATCTAGCGACAAATGAACACATGATGTAAAGCAGTTTTCAACCGCCGCCGCAAAAAGATGAGTGTTTTAAGGTTGACGTGTGTATGTGTAATAATATTACAATTAAATGGTAACACTTGTAAGTTAGTTTGTCAAAGGTAATCTCTGAAATTACCCACCCGATTAAAAAAATTCTTTGATTAATATTTAGAATGGTCACTTTTGATGGACAGACACTAAATATAATACCTCGTTTTATTTAATTTCAATGAAATCATACAATAATATACAAAATTATACAATACCAAAACTCTTAATTGATTATCATATTATACAAATTGTAAAATGCAGTAACGAGGTACCTAATACAATCGGCGGTCTTATCGCAGAAAGCAATTTCTTCCAGACCTCTTTGGTATGAAAAGTAGCATAAAAAACATAAATAGATATTGTGTAGCAGTATATATATATATATAACTAGCGACCCGCTCCGGCCCGTACGGGTGCAATGCTGAGTAATAATTGTTAATACCGCCACAACCGGTATGTCTCTGCATTTTAAATCTGTAATATCTTCGAAAATATTCATTTCAATTACATGCTGTAAAGGGCCATATTAAACTAAATTAAATGCACGTTGTATTTAAAGTACTCAATTAGATAAGGATGAATGCTGTATTGCTTAAATTGGCTTTGTAATCAAGCCATTATTTCTCGTAAAAAGTAATGGATAAAAATTTGTATTGTATTGTATTTATTTGTCTATAGGCGTTTTACACACACTCAGATACGTCAAACATTATGTCGCTATGTCTATAAACAATCTTAATACATTTTATAGTATAAAATAAAATATGATGCAGAGTATTGTTATACATTTCAATGCATCAAAGCACAAAATAATTAAAATAATAAATATATGTTGTCTAAGTGACATACTTAATCACAAAATAACATAAATAAAAAATAAAAATTACAATTAGTCTTATCATTATTATTAAATTCGTAATCAGATGTCCTTCAATGAATACAATTCCAAATCAATTAATTTTTTTTTTCAGTTGCAATTTATAAAATAGCGGCGCAGCCTTGTCATTGTTGTTAATCTTACAGATACTCTTCCTAAATGAGTTGTAATATCGTATGCTATTACATTTGAAACTTTTTGATTTCTTGGCAAGTCTACATTTAGGATGAGCGATGAGCGATGAGGATGAGCGATGAGTATTGTAGGTTATCCCTAAGAGATAGACATATACCATCGCAGACTTTTTTGTAGATCTTTTTAAGGTGTACAATACTGTAGTACATTATTTTGATCTATCTCGTAGGGCTCAGCCAGCGTTTGCAATGTAAGCGCAAAAATGTGTTTATTTACGACATCACATTCACAAGGGTCATTCTAATAAATAATAACGGTAGGAATAGTTATTTTAATGTAAAGTAAAACTTACGAATAATGAGGACATGATTTGGCATGTTTCTTACTTCCGACTGAATAAACGTTTGATGTTTTTTTGAAAAAGTAATAATAATCTAAATTATGATTAAGTATTTACAAAGAATTTTATGAATTTTTAAGAGTTGTTAAAATAATATTACTATTCTTCATAATATAAGTTTAATCTTAGCGAATGTCAACTTCCGGCTAGCTACATTAATGTTGCACGCCTGACAGTTGGAAAAAGATCTCAAAGAAGACAACTCCTGTGACAACTGGCTCTCATAAGTTAGATATTGTTTTTACTGCAAAGCGATTTTAGGATAAAATAACGACTGTGAGTTTTGTAAAAGAGTGGGAAATATAATTTTGTTATGGAATAACTGGATGTTTGAACTTTTGGCTCCGCAAAATTAGAAACCTCTAAAATCATCAGTGTTTCTGATCATGTATAATACATATAAACCTTCCTCTTAAATCACTCTATAAATTTAAAAAATACCGCATCAAAATCAGATGCGTAGTTTTTAGGGTTCCGTAGTGCTGACAAGGAACCCTTATAGTTTCGTCATGTCCGTCTGTCTGTCTGTCTGTCTGTCCGTCCGAGGTTTTGCTAAGAGACCGTTAATACTAGAAAGCTGTAATTTTGTGGGGGCATATATATAAATTACGCCGACAAAATGCTGAAATAAAATTTAAAAAAAAAATTTTTTTTAGGGTAGCTCCCCTATATGAGAAGTGGGGATGAATTTTATTTTCATCGTCTACCGCATCGTGTGGGGTATCGTTGAATGTCTTTTAAAATGACTTAAGGGTTACTAATACCATTTTTCGATTGAATGCTCCATTTACGAAATATTAAACTTTAAATCTGGAAAAATCCGTGATAATAGTGCATTTCGTGAACTTTAAAGGAAAACTATAGCGGTTAAGATAACTTTATTAGTTAAGCAGTAATAGTCGTTGAACTTGAGTGTTGGATAATTTTGTACCAAATACAAAATCCTTAGAATAAATCCTTTAAAATGACAAAGACGGAGTACCTAGTTGCTTGTTTATAACGGGTAAAGACTTGCATTGAATAACAGGCTACTACGGTACCCTACACTGCGCGTGGCCTGACACGCACTTGGCAGGTTATTAAGATATAAGCAAACATAGGAAGCGACTTTGTTTTATACTATGTAGTGATAGTGATAGTGATAGTGATATTAAAGATACGAGTACGTATGAAAATAAAACTTAAAAAATTACCACAGAATAATTAATAGTACTGAGTATTATGGCTTATTTAAATTACAATCTACAAATAATAAATTTATTAAAAAAATATAAACTAAACCAACTTCAAAACCACAAATGCACTCAAAAGCTTTAGACCATGCATATATAACATTAAAATACAAAAGGAATCGTTCAAATCGTTTCACAATTGACGGAGTAAAAAAAAACAAACAAAAAAAAAACATGCAGACGACTTGAGAACCTCTTCCTTTTCAGAAGTCTCTTTAGAGACTAAATTCAAAATAAGTCACCTGATTTCGTTACCTACAAACTACAATCATTGTTTCACCTACCCGCATAAATCAAAATCACTTTTTGACTTATGGGCCGCGGGTTCGATTCCCGTAATCGTACCCCAAGGGTAGAAATTAGACGCAATTATCTGCACATTTCTACAAAACGCAATTTTGTTGTTTTTTTAACGGTTTTTCGATCTTTCTTTATTTGTAAATTGCCGGTTGAGATTTGGGAGACTAGGCGATTAGCTTTTTGGGGTTTTTATTGTTTTATTAGGGCGATTAGAGGCTTTGTTTCTTGAAAAGTGGATATAGTAGGCCAGTGCAATTACAGACAGCTTGAGACTCGGTATCTTAATAAATAATAAACTGGCCAAGTGCAAGTCGGACTCGCACTCGTAGGGTTCCGTAACACAGTTAAGTATTCCATAATTATGATTTTTCGCAACTTCAAAATTAACTTTGTTTTTCATAGTGTTTGTATGAAAAACAAAGTTATCTTTGCGGTCGCCATATCTCAAAAACTGCTGGCTGTATCTCGTTCAAACCAATTTTCGTTGTTAGTTTTTATTGAGATCTACAGCATATATTTTTTTTAGATTTTTTACTCCCTTACTTTAAAAGTTAGAGGGGGGGGGACACACATTTTACCACTTTAGACGCGCCTATCTTTCGAATGATTGACTTTGAGAAAAAATGATATTAAGAACCTCAATGTCATTTTTGAAGACCTATCCATAGACACCCCACATGTATAGGTTTAAAGAAATTTTTTTTTTGTTTCAGTTCCATGTATGGGATGCCCCCCCTTAAACTTTAATTTTTTTTACTTTTGTATAAAAATCGGAAAGCGGTTTACAGAATACATCTACCTACTAAGTTTCAATTCTGTAGTCCTAACAGTTTCGGAATAAAATGGCTGTGACATACGGACGGACAGACAGACAGACAGACAGACAGACAGACAGACAGACAGACAGACATGACGAATCTATAAGGGTTTCGTTTCTTGTCAGCACTACGGAACCCTAAAAATTAATAAAATCTCGGTATCTTCTGTTAACCACGTGGAGTGTTAAGCAAAATTCTGGCAAATGGTTTGCCACAGTATCTGTTATGAGCTGACACTCAGGGTCAGTAAGTCAGTATCATCAATTCCTGATAGCGCTAATGAAGAAATCTGGCATATTTTTGACTGCTTTTATATAGCGTCCTGTGTCAAATACCTAACGTTCTATGTGAAAAACATGTGTGTAGTGTCTGTGTAATAGGTTGTTAAAACGCTAGTATGGAGATTTTGTCGAGTGTCCGGGGTGTGCCTTAAGCTTACCTTAGATAAATAATAAAAAAGTATTTCGAAAAACGTATACGCAGGCTGGTTGGCAGCGGCTGAAAACAGAGCTGAAGATCGAGCTCAGTGGCGTGGGATAGGACAGGGCCTATGTGATTGTCGTATGTCCAGCAGTGAACAAACACTGCTAGACCAACTGATCGACCAACTGATCGACCGATTGATTGACCGATTGATTGACCGACTGATCGACCGACTGATCGACCAACTGATCGACCGACTGATTGACAGGCTGATCGACCGACTGATCAACTGACTGATCGACCGACTGATCGACCAACTGATCGACCAACTGATCGATCGATTGATCGACCGATTGATCGACCGACTGATCGACAGACTGATCGACTTACTGATCGACCAACTGATCGACCAACTGATCGACCAACTGATCGACCGACTGATCGACCGACTGATCAACCGACTGATCGACCAACTGATCGACCAACTGATCGACCAACTGACCGACCGATTGATAGACCGATTGATTGACCGACTGATCGACCAACTGATCGACCGACAGTTTGACCGACTGATCAACCGACTGATCGACCAACTGATCGAACAACTGATCGACCAACTGACCGACCGATTGAACGGCCGATTAATCGGCCGATTGATTGACCAACTGTGAACTGATCGACCGACTGATCGACCAACTGATCGACCGACTGATCGACAGACTGATCGACAGAATGATCTACCGATTCATCGACCGATTAATCGACCAACTGATCGATCGACTGATCGATTATAAACATGTTTTCATTCTTTTTTCAATTAGTGCGCGCCGCGTCGTGTTGCGGTCTGAGCTGACCCTTATAAGGATAATAAAACAAATGCATAGTACTCAGAAAAAAAAACTGGCCGCAAGTCGGACTCGCACTCGTAGGGTTCCGAAACACAGTAAAGTATTCTATAACTACGATTTTTCGCAAGTAAGTTAGAGGGGGGAGGGGGGACACATTTTACCACTTTAGCACCTTTCTTTCAAATGATTGAGAAAAAATGATTTTAGGAACCTCAATGTCAATTTTAAAGACCTATCCATAAACACGCCACACGTATAGGTTTGAAGAATTTTTGTTTGTTTCAGTTCCATGTATCCCATACATGGAACTGAAACAAAAAAAATATCTTATTAACCCATAAACTTACCCCCTTAAACTTTTATATTTTTAATTTTTGTATAAAAATCGGAAAGCGGTTCACAGAATACATCTATATGCCAAGTATCAATTCTGTAGTCTTAACAGTTTCGGAATAAAATGGCTGTGACATACGGACGGACAGACAGACAGACAGACAGACATGACGAATCTTTATAGATTCGTCATGTCTTGATTGTCATGAATTATGGCAAAAAATGGAACCCTTATGGGTTCCGTTTTTTGCCATTCGGCTACGGAACCCTAAAAATACATTGCTGAATGAATTTAATTCGAAGAGTTATTTAATTTAAAACATAATAAAATTAACCGACGAAAAAAAACGGAGGAGGTTATCCAGTCGACGCGTATATATTTTTTTTATGTATGACCACGCATAACTTTTTACAGAGTAGTCTGACTTCGATAATTCTTTTTTTATTGGAAAGGGTATACCCCCAAGGGGGTCCCATTTAAATTTTAACGAAATCGGTCGAGCCGTTTTGAATAAATCAACGAAAATAATGGATAAAAGTATCATTATTTGGATGATTATCATATCATCAATGTATGTCAACAAACACTGGAAAAAACAAAGAGCCGAAAATCGGGCTCAGTTGCGTGTGTTGAGAGAGGCATATGTCCAGCAGTGGACTGATACCGGCTGATTATGAGGATGATGATGATGATGATATTTTACAGGTGGTAAGTACAATTTAAATTTCATCGAGATATGTTCAGTATCTCCAGAGATATGAAGATAAACACCTCCAACTTAGTACTGAAATTGACTAGCGTGACGTTGGAAGTCGGTTTTTTTAGTTTTTTTATGTGATCTTAAATTATTTTTATTATTATTATAAAGCATTGATTTGTCCAGGCCAGGGGGTAAGCAATGATGTCTGCTTTTAACATAGTAGATTATGGCCACAAAAAATTATACAATAAAACGTTTTAACCATACGCACTAGTCATCCATTATTAATGTTATACTTATACCGGCTGTAATTCACGTACCTTTAGTCAAATTTTCTCGACCTAGGTTTCTAGCGAGTCCGTCACCGATGATCGTCGTTATGAACAGAGATACAAGTATAGGTACAACTGTCTAGCGAGTCCGTCGCCGATGATCGTCGTTATGAACAGAGATACAAGTATAGGTACAACTGTCTAGCGAGTCCGTCACCGATGATCGTCGTTATGAACAGAGATACAAGTATAGGTACAACTGTCTAGCGAGTCCGTCACCGATGATCGTCGTTATGAACAGAGATACAAGTATAGGTACAACTGTCTAGCGAGTCCGTCGCCGATGATCGTCGTTATGAACAGAGATACAAGTATAGGTACAACTGTCTAGCGAATCCGTCGCCGATGATCGTCGTTATGAACAGAGATACAAGTATAGATACAACTGTCTAGCGAGTCCGTCGCCGATGATCGTCGTTATGAACAGAGATACAAGTATAGGTACAACTGTCTAGCGAGTCCGTCGCCGATGATCGTCGTTATGAACAGAGATACAAGTATAGATACAACTGTCTAGCGAGTCCGTCGCCGATGGTCGTCGTTATGAACAGAGATACAAGTATAGGTACAACTGTCTAGCGAGTCCGTCGCCGATGATCGTCGTTATGAACAGAGATACAAGTATAGGTACAACTGTCTAGCGAGTCCGTCGCCGATGATCGTCGTTATGAACAGAGATACAAGTATAGGTACAACTGTCTAGCGAGTCCGTCGCCGATGATCGTCGTTATGAACAGAGATACAAGTATAGGTACAACTGTCTAGTGAGTCCGTCGCCGATGATCGTCGTTATGAACAGAGATACAAGTATAGGTACAACTGTCTAGCGAGTCCGTCGCCGATGATCGTCGTTATGAACAGAGATACAAGTATAGGTACAACTGTCTAGTGAGTCCGTCGCCGATGATCGTCGTTATGAACAGAGATACAAGTATAGGTACAACTGTCTAGCGAGTCCGTCGCCGATGATCGTCGTTATGAACAGAGATACAAGTATAGGTACAACCGTCTAGTAAGTCCGTCGCCGATGATCATCGTTATGAACAGAGATACAAGTATAGGTACAACTGTCTAGCGAATCCGTCGCCGATGATCGTCGTTATGAACAGAGGTACAAGTATAGGTACAACTGTCTAGCGAGTCCCTCGCCGATGATCGTCGTTATGAACAGAGGTACAAGTATAGGTACAACTGTCTAGCTGCATGCCCTCTACCATTTTTATCTTTTCTATGCCTCTACTAGACGTTAGCGATGCGTCTTGTAATCGCAAACGTGAACTAGAAGGTGATGCAGCTAGACAGTTGTTTATTTGGATTTCTTTTCTTATCGAAGATTATCGGTCGAAATTCATCGCTATTCACTACACGAATAGCGATGAATTTCGACCGAGACTACCGGCCCTATGTCCTACGCTACGTTTGCATATTCGCGGTTTCCACTCTAGGACAAGTCTACCTTAACGGTTATCAGTCCTGCGGCTGCCACTGCCACTTCAGTTTGCTAATCTTTTGAGCTATGTCGATCATTTTAGTTCTCTGGCGAATTACTTCGTTCCGGATTCGATACCGCAATGAAACACCGAGCATAGCTCTCTCCATAGCTCGCCAAGCGACTTTAGGTTGGTGGACAAGTTGAACTGTGAGTGTCCACGTCTCGGCTCACCACATCATCACAGGCAGGACGCACAAGACTTTTGTCTTTTAGTAGACGACGAGACGACTCGACGGGGTTTTCCGAATTCTGCCCAGCCCAGCTGAATTCTTCTCTGGATTTCCTTTTCATAGTTGTATACGAGTTTACCTAGTTGGAATCGGTTAGTATAATTTTACAAATTCGCAAACCACCATACTATAAACAATGTTACAAAACCAATCGATCAATAAATAAACTTATTCTAACCTGAACATCTAATACTAGATCAATAGATAAACTTAATTACAGGGCCCAAGTTATTATTTTGTGTAATAACATGTTAGATTATTGGAAAAAATAAATTTATTACCTTCGCTTTACTGATTGATCGGTGATGAGTCGATCGCACAGCGACATATGTGGAGATGCAATATAAAATTAGTGTTAATATTTTTGGCACATGTCAGATTTTGTTCCGGAAAACAAAATCAAAAAGGGAAATGTTAAAAAAAAAACATAAACTCAATTGCGTGAAATAGTTAATTATGACTAGCAGCCCGCCCCGGCTTCGCACGGGTAGAACATATATGCCTCCAAAATTTGCATCAGTTTGTTGCATCGAATATAAAATTTTAACATATTTAACAATAATCGTCATATTTCAACCAATTTACACAAAACCTTAACGAATTATGCACCTAAACCTTCCTCATAAACACTCTGGCTATTGGTGAAAACCGCATGATAATCCGTTCAGTAGCTTTTGAGATTATTGCGAACAGACAGACAGACGCAGTGATGGACTTTGTTTTATAATACCTACGTAGTGATATTGGACGGCCCTTTGGCGTAAAGGATAGTTACCCTGATTCTGACCCGACGGTCGTTGGTTCTAATCCTAGCTATATACCTACCAATGAAAGTTTATGTGCATTCATGAATCATGGGTTTTCGTACAGAGGTAGTGGGATCATTAAATCTACCAATAATTAAGAAAGTTTGACTAAAACAACCGACTTCAATGCCCCGCGAGTCAACTTCAGTAGCAAGTTTGAGACGTTTATCGTCATATCTCTGGAGATACTTATCACATCTCGATGAAATTACAATGGGTGGTCCCTCGAAAACGTACCCTACCGATTACAAAAATAATCATTCGAATCAGTACACAATTGACGGAGTAATCACGTAACATACACACACAAAAAAAAACATAGAGACGAATTGAGAACCTCCTTATTTTTGGAAGTCGGTTGAAAAATAGCTTACCACCAAGGAGAACATCTACCGCCGTAACCTTAACGTAACGAAAAAAGTAGGGGTTTATACGTTTAACGTGTGTATCTGTGTGTCTGTCTGTAGCATCTTAGCACCCAACCGGATGAACCGATTTTGATTTTATTATTGATAGTTTTTTTTTTGTTTGATAGATATCTTCATCGAGAGTGTTCTTAGCTTTGATTTATGAAAATTCGTTCAATAGTTATAAAACTATGAGTTTTTTTCTAGTTAATTGCGCTATGAAATCAACTTTCAGCTCAGATTTTAAATGTCGTGTTTAGAGTCATTGGAATGCTTTTAATGAAAAGATTATACATAGATCAGTCGGGGTGGTTTAAAATATTATATTATATATATAGATCATTATTATTTTATACAATAGATCATATTATTATACTATATTGACTTCAAATTGATTGCGATCGGTGGGGATCTACAGAAAAGCTAACCCTATAATAATATTTTCGTAGTAACTATGACCTAATCTGTGGTTTCACTGCAAATTTTTTATTAATTTTGCGATGCGTGTATGTGAAATTCGTGATATCTTCTAGAGTTTTCATTTGAATTATATACTGTAAAAGACAATTTTAATCTATAATATATGGCCAAGCTAATTAACGTAATTATTTGGATAAGGATTAATACTATATACTTGAAAATAGCCTTGGAAGTTATGTAATATTTTTTAACAAAAATTTTAAGATTAAAATGGTTACTGTGAGTCAACCTTAAGGGATAGACATATGCTGTCGCGGACTTTTTTGTAGGTCTTATTAAGTTGTACAACTCTTGCATAGAAAATATTCTTCTATCTATTTTCAATTGAGCAGCGTTCGTAAGAAACGTGTTTTTTCGACCGTTTTTTTGCCGACTTAGGTTGCAAATTAGGTCTCCACGAATGTACCTTTGATTTAAACGGGATAATATATAGCTTATTTTCAATCCGAAAGTCCATTCTATGTATTAGTAAAATAATATTTTAAATCGGTTCAGTAGTTTTTGAGCCAAATCATACAAACATACAAAAATACAAAAATACAAATGTTATCTCTTTATAATATTAGTATAGATTAGAACTACATCTTTCGTCTCATTAACTCTTTAGTATTCAAGTGAGACAAATGTATCAAGCAAAAGCGCTTTCATGTAGGTTTTATCATTCAGCTTATATATTCTCGCAATATTTTGAAACCCTTTGGTGGAAATCTTATCTAGGTTTTACGGACATAAAAAAAAATCGTAAAGGATACGCACAGTGCCATACAAGGCGGCGTGCGGTAAGTAAGTACCGCACTTGTGCGGTTAGTACTTTCTTCACGCGCCGTTGTATAGTGCGTAATCTTAAACTTTAGAACGTATAAAGTCTTTGTAAATGCATTTTTTGAGCAAATGTGCTGAAAAATATACATTTTGTTGATATTTAGCATTACTCATTCCCAATAGTAGTTTTTTAGCATTTCATATTCCAATCTAAACACGTATATATTTTTGTACGCTATTTATTATGATACCACACTCGATAGGTTTGAGGAAAAAACATTTTTGAAGCCAAGGTTGATTGATTTTTATAATTTTGTTAATATAAGTACTCAGTGTGAGTTTCACAATTAAGAAGAATCTAACGACACCTCTCAAGCTAAATCTATCAATCCGTTTAGGCTACAGAGCGTGCCAAAAAAGTAAACATACATACATACATACATACACTCAAAACAAATACTCCCATTATAGCGCAGTCTAGATCGCAAATGAATAGGACTTGGTCACTATAGTGATGGCTCATATTATTATGGGCTATATTTTTTTACCGTGACCAAACAAGCACTTGATCACTCTCACCTGACGTTAAGTGACGATGCGGTTGAAGATGAATGTTTGTGTGGAAGTCGGTAGTAAGACAACTGACTGTGGTCCAAACCACACAATGTAATTATCCCAATCATTTCATCAGCTGGCTATTTTTAATCTTGTTGACCCCCTTAACTAAGCTAAATATGCTTGTGTCTTTAGTGCGTTCGCGTCAATAGTGCAATGGGTGGGGATCGAAGTCACGACCTCTCGGTCACCAGGCCGACGCTTTAGCCATTGGGCTATTGTTGCTTATATTTTCGAACGGCACGCGGAAACTTGGCAAACTAACATAAATCTTTATAAGTACCTACGGTTTGTGGGTCAAGGGCGATCGTATACGATCTCCAAAAGTTGAGAAAAACTTATAGGAGTACGAAATCTCCACAGTTTTCTCAATTAATATTTTAATTGATGCGTACCCTTAGTTTCATTAATGCAACCAGGTAACCGTCTGAGTTATACCCCGCGGGTTTTTCTGATCGACCTGATACTGAATATTAAACGTTGACAACAAAAAATATCATGGCAATGGGAACTTGTTGGCTGCGTAGTCTTTAGTATGGTTGCAAAAATGCAAGTCTATCGGAATTAGCCAAAAAATGATTTTGTCCGTCTATCTGTTCTTGCCTACAGGTCGCATTTTTAACCGATTTTGACGAAAATTGGCACAGAAGTTCCCTGATTTATTTAATTGAATTTTGATTGAGGGAAAATAGGGGGTGAAAGGTTCGCTGTGGCGTTATTTATCGACGGATTCAATCAAATTTGTGAGGCATACAATGATTTCATTCTACACAAGATGTTAGGGAAATAATCCAAAAGGGGGAGCGCAGGGGAGAAAATAGAGGAAGTTTGCTTTAGCGTTATATTTAAGGACAGATTTCAATTTTATGTCATTTTTTCGGAAAATCTATGTACCTACCATTACCAATTAATTAGACTACGCAGTTCTCGTTGCCTTCACGAGACGAACCCGTAGATACCAGATTCGGCTTTTCTTTTTTTTTTACAAGCTTTGTCTCTACTTCACGGCGAATTTATTTGTCCGTCACAAATCTTGCGATTGATTTTAGAGCGACTTCCAGGGGTTCGATTGAGCTAAAATTTGGCATACATGTGTAAATCGCGTAACAATGCAATATTACGATGACATGGTGCTGATCTGATGATGGAGCTAGAAGGTGGCCAAAGGAACTCCTAAACTACACATGTTATACCCGTCGTGTTTGAGCTTGTTGCATTTGTCTTGACTTACTCTGGCCCTAGGTTATGTAAAAGCTTGTGTTAGATTTTTTTTTAAATATTACTTGTTTATGCTAGGCAAGCGTTTGACCATTATCTGGGACCAAGGAAACACAAATAATTCCTAAAATGTATTAGCCCCTATTATGAATAGTTCTCAACAGTCCTCCTCGTGAGCCCTCATAACAATGCAATACACATAGGTTTATTGCATAATCTTTCCATCCACTATCAATAGTTAAGTACCTAACAGTTGTAAACGGCCTCTTGAATGTATTAATTGTAGTTGGCTTCGGCTCCACCAATGCCTCCCAAACAACCAGGCGTGTACGACCCGTGAAATGTAACGAATAAAAGATAATAATAATAAAATACATTTATTTCCTCGTCACAAAGGTTTTTTGCAATACATACAATAGGTTCTCTCAAAGAGAGAATGTTTGAGAGAAAGAAAGAAAAAAGAACTCAAGAACCTTTAGTAAGTATTACATATATTTCGAACCCTGCAGGTGATAGATGCGTTACCTATAAGTATCGATGTTCCACCTAACTTGCTACCAAAAATAGCTTACTCACTACCGTCAAAGAGAAAATTTGCCATAACCTAACGGTGTTTCGGCAGCTCACAACCCTTCAAAGTCAGACCATTTTAGGCATAGCTTCATCGCTTACCACCAGGCGAAAATAGTGGTCAACGCTATCCTATCAGATACAAAACAAGTGAATTACCTATTGAAAAGTACAAAAAACCCGACTGCGTGAAAAAAGATTTATTAGCAATTACCTAATCCAAACTCCAATAAAACATATAATATATATATATATATATAAACATATATATATATATAACTTATATATACAATAAAACATATAAGTTATATATATATATATACATATATATAACTTATATGTTTTATGTATACCCAGTGTCACTCTCTTTAAGACGAATCTATTGACACCACTCACATAAAGATACGACAAGCCGTTGAGGCTCTAGGGCGTTCCAAATAAATATACATACATACACTCCAAAAAACATAACCCTCCTTCTTTCGCAGTCGGGCAAAAAACCTGTTCCTTTTCCGAACAAAAAGGTAGTGTTTAATACCTACCTCTTTATGCACTAGTAAATAATTCAAATAAATTGTCGTTAGAATCCTGCATACAATCAAATAGATACGAACGTGGGAAGTTCTTAGAAATACTGCATATTGATGAACTGCCTGACATTATACTAAGTTCAAGTTCAAAATGTCAATAAAGCTAAGTTACAATATTTGATAATACTTTCTTATATAATCGACTTCACAAAAAAAGATGGAGATTCTCAATTTGCCTGTTTTCTTATATGTTTGGTTCCTCCGAACTCCGTAATTTATAAAGGTACGGACACACCGCGGCGTCCTGCGATCTGCGGGCGCGATCTCAGTACATTTCAATTGTTTTCTGATCGCGTTTTGTGTGACCAGTCGATACAATTACTACTGCGCTATCAGCCGCCATATCTCCGCCATTTCGAATTTTTGCCATAAACTGAATTGATAAAAAAAATCTATAAAATTATCGAAGAAGCTCATACAATTTCACTAGAGTCGGTTGAGAAATACAACTTGTAGAGGAGAAGAACATCCGGACATACAAAGCATTTTAAGCCAAGCTGAATCAGCGACCAGAGAGTGAGCCCAGTGGCGTAATCGGGAGAACGGTCGGCTATGATGCCTGAGGTACCGAGTTCAAACCCCGCCGAGCACCAATGGATTTTTCTATCGAAAAATGTATGTGCGCTTTTCACAGTGGTCCTCCGGAGATGGAAAAACATCGTTAAGAAACCAACAACCCACGCATGGTGGTAGGACACTGTCTAGTGTCTACCTGACTAGCTATCAAGTTAGAAAATCTGTCGCCAAACATCTAATGTGTTCCGGCAGCTATCCTTGTGAGCCAGTTGCCATTCTAGGCGTAGCGTGCTTACCATCTTGGACCGCATCATCACTTAACAACAGGTGAGATAGTGGTCAAACGCTAGCCTATAAGATATTAAAAAAAACCTTCGCTTTGCTCGCTCAATAAAATATAAGTAGCTAAAAATTTTTTTAAAGCTTACTAGCAATGTGGGTTACATAATAATAGTATTCTTGTTAACCCCTCCTTCTAAGCTAAACATGCTAGTGTCTGGAGTGAGTTCACGTCAATAGTGCAATGGGTGGCGATCGAACTCAAGACCTCTCGATCACTAGGCCGACGCCTTAGCCATTGGGCTATTGGCGCTTTTTACACACAGACCGTGAATTATGTTTACAACCATAATCTATAAGCTAACACATAATGTTGAGCTAAAATATATAATTACAAGTAAGGCCCAACAGCTTCGTCCGCCCATAGAAATATTCTATGTTTTACTATACTGCCCTCATAACTCAAACTGCAGTAATCGACATTTTTGGGATATTGACTTTTTTCAAGAAATGGGGCCCCAAGGGGTTTATATACATGAAAAAATATTAATATCTTATAAAAAGTCTCTACAAGTATGTTTTTTAGGTAACGTTTTGCGCAGTACTTACATGAAAACTATATCAATGATAAGAAAAAGGACAGTATTAAACACATGCTAAAGAAGAATGCAGTTTTTGCAATTACTGCATTCTTAGTTATCAGGGCAGTATAATATATCCATATAATACACAGGTGGACATACCACCACTATATCCATAAAATTTCAGGCAAATATCATCGAACCGTTGAGCCGTGAAGCGGCAATAAATATATAAACTGACTAATATAGTTAACAAGTTGCGCCTCGTGACTTCATCCGCGTCTAAAAGTATCCATGTGTTAATCCAGGTTATAAAGTATCTCGATACCAAATTTCAAACAAATCCATTTAGCCGTTTTTGCGTGAAAGAGCAACAAACATTTATCCATCCATACTCACGAACATAACTTTAAAGCATCTAGATGGCGCTGGGGTTTAAACAAAAATAAAGGTTGCACAGTAAATATTGCCTAAATATATGAGAGCCTGCATTGCACAAACGATATTTTCCGCGATCCTAGAACCAAATAATGCACTTCGTCGGGGATAGAGCAATACCTCGTAACTAACACAGGTACAGAACGCGTATCTACACATCACTTAAGTTTACAGAAGAAACATAAAACTGCCTAGTTTCATAAATTTTGGGTCTAGGAATGTCAATTTGGTACATTAATCTGTACTAATATTATAAAGAGGAAAACTTTGTTTGTTTGGTTGTAATGAATAGGCTCAAAAACTACTGGACCGTTTTTAAAAATTCTTTCACCATTCGAAAGCCACATTATCCACGAGTAACATAGGCTATTTGGAAAAAAATAGGGTTCCGTAAGTTATTTGGGTTTTAGCAAAACAACGTTTGCCAGGTCAGCTAGTCACTAATAAAGGTGATTTACATTCTAGTAAAGGTAATCTAATACTATAAGAATCTTTGTCCTGACATACTGACTGACTGACTCACTGACAGACAACGCACAGCCTAAACCGCTGGTCGTAGAGACTTGAAATTTGGAAGGTATATTTGGCTTAGTACGTAGGGGTGTGCTAAGAAAGGATTTTTCAAAATTCACCCCTTAAAGGGATGAAATTGGGGTTCAAAGTTTGTATGGAGTAACAAGATAAGATAGTCTTTTCTATCCGAAACTTCACACAAGTGCTTCAGTACAAAAATAAGTAAATACGTGTTTCAGGTTTTTTTTAAATTCCACCCCTAAGAGGATGAAATGGGGTAACAAAGTGTGAAAATCAATATTTTTTCGGATTGCGCTAAAACTTGGCATGCTGATAATTATTACAACCTTAGTTACCTTTGAAAAAGGATTTTTCAAATTTCACCCCTGAAGGGGATGAAACGGAGGTTCAAAGTTTCTATGGAGAAACAAGATTAAATTGTCTTTTCTCTTCGAAACATCACACAAGTGCTTCAGGACATAAATAAATAAACACGTGTTTTAGGTTTTTTCGATATTCCACCCCTAAGAGGGTGAAATGGGGTAACAAAGTCTGAAAATCAATATTGTTTTGGATTGCGTTGAAATTTGGCATACAGGTGGTTATTATGACGTTAGTATCAGCTAAGAAAGGATTTTCTAAAATTCACTCCTTAAAGGGATGAAACGGAGGTTCAAAGTTTCTATGGAGAAACAACATTAGATAGCCTTTTCTATTCGAAACTTCACACAAGTGTTCGAGTATATAAATAAGTAAATACAAGTTTTAGGCTTTTTCGAAATTCCATCCCTAAGAGCACCGATATGGTAACAAAGTGTGAAAATCAATATTGTTTCGGATTACGCTGAAATTTGGCATGCAGATAGTTATTACGACGTTAGTTTCCTCTGAGAAAGAATTTTCCAAAATTCACCCCTGAAGGGAATGAAACGGGGGTTCAAAGGTTGTATGGAAAAACAAGATTAGATAGTCTTTTATATTCGAAACTTAACACAAGTGCTTCAGTAAAAAAATAAGTAAATACGTGTTTCAGGCTTTTTTGAAATTATACCCATAAGAGGGTGAAATGGGGTAACAAAATGTGATAATCAACATTGTATCGGATTGCGCTGAAATTTGGCATGCAGATAGTTATTACGACGTAAGTTCCCTCTGAGAAAGGATTTTCCAAAATTCACCCATGAAGGGGATGAAGTCAAGTCAAGTCAAAGTCAAAGCATTCATTCAGTATATGGGCAAATTAAAAATTAGCACTTACACACGTCAAATAACATTAAATAGATCATATTCAACAAAAAATATAGATATAACAGAAACATAACGCTTTGAATTTACAAAAAAAAAAACAAAGGTATTGAGCCATTCAGCTTTCATCTAGACGTCGAACGTCACACTTAAAACACATGTTTAATTCCCCTTATTAATGTAGGGTTGCCAACCGTACCATTACGTGCACCCGCAACCCAGTGCATGTTTCAGTACTTCAGACAATTTTTATCCAAAAAATTGTGAAATAATGAAACATAATAGATAAAATAGATATAGTTATATAGATAGATATAATATAGATGTATATAATATGATAAATAGATATAGATATATAATAGACATAATAGATGAAACGGGGGTTCAAAGTTTTAATGGAGAAACAAGATTAGATAGTCTTTTATATTCGAAATTTAACACAAGTACTTAAGTTAAGTAAATACGTGTTTCAGGCTCTTTCGAAATTCCACCCCTAAACGAGTGAAGTGGGGTAACAAAGTCTGAAATCAATATTGTTTCGGATTGCGCTGAAATTTGGCATGCAGTTAGTTATTTTGACTTAGGTATCCGCAAAGGAAGAATTTTTCAAAATTCACTCTTCAAGGGGATGCAGCGGGGGTTCAAAGTTTGGATAGCCATTTTATTCGACATTTCATACAAGTACTTCTGTAAATAAATAAGTAAATACGAGTTTCAGACTTGTTCAAAATGCCACCCTAAGAGGATAAACTGGGATAACAAAGTCTAAAAATCAATATTGTTTCGGATTACGCTGAAATTTAGAATGCAGATGGTTATTATGACGTAGGTATCCGCTCAGAAAAGATTTTCTAAAAATTCCTCCCGGATACGGAACGGGGATTCAAAGTTTGTATGGCGAAACAAAATGAGACAAAGTACGTGTTGTAGGATTTTCGAAATGGGGTAGGTAACAATGTCTGAAAATTTGGGTTTTTCGGGTTTTATAAATATGAATCCCGAATTGCCTAAGTCACGCGATAACATGAAAACGGGTGAACCGATTTGGCTAATTCTTATTTGATGTCTTTAACGATAGAACAGTTTTTACAAAAGAACAGTTTTAAGTAAATAAAAGAAGTTTTTAACGCGGGCGAAGCCGCGGGGCACTTCTAGTTTTGTATAAACATGGTTCGGTTTCCTTGTATGACACTTACGCGGTATTTTTTTGTCTGTTATATGAGTTTTTGAGTACATTTTCTGCCAGATATAAATAGATATATATATTATTCGTCGGATTTTGCAGATCAGCGGTATTGCATAGACTAGATTTGGAGAAAACGTGTCCGCGGTTTTAGTTTTCACTCAATCTCGTTTTCTATTGATCAAGTTTTTTTTTGTAATATAGGGAGGTGCCGAAGAAGTCGTTGTGTGCATTGGTACAGAAAAATATATTTGGCTACACACGTAGTTACGCGGCATTGACCGACGCTACTTACGCGGTATTGCACTATCCCCGACGGCTTGCAACTGCGTCTTCAAACGTCTTAAAATGTAAACTTTACAAATATAACATTTTGATGATGTTATTAGTAGGTTAGTATGGTTAATAAGCAATATGAACTTATGAAGTGGTGATGTAAAAAACTACAACATTGTATTTTGTACACGTACCCACATTTTTATCCTTTTTCTCCCGACACAAAGTAACCTCGATTTCTCTCCGAAAAGATTTTCGGTGGAAAAAAATAGTAAAAATAAAAATGTGGATCTAAAACCAGAGCGGCCAGAGATGTATTTTTTTTATTAAAAAGTATCCGCTTGGTATATTGCCGGCGGCTGTTGCCCGTTTGAAGGTAGGGACAGCAAAATCAGTGATTGAGAAAAACACCTATTAATTTATTAAATTGTTTATTTCATTTATAAAAGTGACTCAGACGCTTCTTTCCAAAATATAAAAATTATAAACGGTAACTGTGCTCCGCGGCATCGTCCTATCTATGTTACTGTTATTGTATACCTATCTATGTATCAAATTTCATCTAAATCCGTTGAGCAGACGTCATCAGAGTCACTTCAAAAGAAGAATTAATAGGGTCCCCTTAGTAAAATACCACGAATAAAGAACACCACAGATTATCGATAATGGGTTTGAAATAAAATAAATTGAACTGTATATACACAGCACCTAAACGATTATTAAACAATACCATACATCATGTCATGCAACTATCTATTCTAAGTGCCATAAGAATAATCGATAATCGAATTAATAAATATGCACTACATTATCCAGACTATCCAGACAGATTTCTGCCGAACACGTGAGTGACTGTGATTGATTGCTATGTGTGCGTATCACACAGACCCAAGTACTTTTTACACTGTATCGATACGTGCGTCTGTGGCGTGTAACACTCACTTTCAAAGACACATTTTTATAATACGTACTTCCAGTGACTGAGTTTGAAGTTGTAACAATACAAGTAGTAGATAACTATAGTCCAACTTATTCAACCAAATTATTATATCAATTATTTATTCAATCAATTTCACCCGTGCGGAGCCGGGGCAGGCTAGTTCTTTAGAATTTTAGAAAACAGCTCATTGTAACCAAACAAGTAGAAACTACCGAGATTTTACTGACAGACATACAGTCTGAATTAATTTAGCGAAGCACTTGAGCACTTTTAATATTGCAAATAATTCGAGAAACCTCTCATGAAGTAGAGAAAATTACCCCACTATTACAGATAAAATAAACTTGTCACACTGACTAATCTTTGTTTATTTCAGTTTTTAAAATAATTTAACTATTATTAAGTAAAACAACAAAATTACCTGTGAAAAGATATACCATCGAGACTCTCTGTTTTTGTAAACTATTTTTGCAGTCTCGAAAGACGCAATACGGCATAATTACTATGAAGGCAAGGCTGCTAAGTAATACTAAAGAAGCTTCCGACTGCTGTTGCTTGGTAGCGGACTGAGCTCAGAAACCGGAAACGTATACTCAAGCATTTAGTATTACCGAACTTGCGGTCACTCGGGTGTTCGGCCGAATCTGTCTGCCTTTTTTTATATTACTCTGAGCCTTATCCATATAGTGAGCTGTCAAAAATATTATCCTATATTAGACAAAGCATAATTAGTCTCAAATCATCGATGTGAATGTACTACGTACGTACCTCGATGCCTCAAATCATTCAGCTTCTGTGCAACAAATGTAACTTTTTTTTTTGCCAACGATACCCATACATACGGCACGGTATTTTTATTTAAGTCACGATTATAATAATTTTCAAAATTTGTAATTACACAGTACAAGATGCTACCGTTTCAACATAAATAATATCTTTTAGCAACTCTTAAAAACATATCAAAGTATGATCTTAAAATAAAGAAGGATTGATATTAATTTCCATTAAATTATGTTTATTTTGTATTTCACTTGAGGCTAAATTACCGGATTTTTTTGATTACGCTAATGAGATTTTCCTTTTAAAAATATAAATAAGTCTACAGGTCTCTTCCACAGCTGGTAAGATCATCGATATTCCGCCTGACTTGTTACCAAAAAATAACTTACCACCACTAAGAAAATCTCGCCATAACCTTACGATGTTCCGGTAGCACTCAACTCTTGAGAGTCAGAGTTTAGACCTAGTGTTTTCACCATCTTCGACCACATCATCTCTTAGCACCAGGCGAGATAGTGTACCACAGAATAAAGAATAGTAACAAGCGATGCCACGTAGGTTTATTGACTTTATTGTGTTCTTGTTTGTTCTATAACAACAATCGTAAGTCGGGTCAGAGGCCAACAAACTTAGTATGTTAAATATTAGCAGCACCTCGCAGTTTCAGCCACGTAGTTCCCGTTCCTGTAAGAATACGGCATGATAATGTAGCTTTCCATTAGTGGAACATTTTTGAAATATGTCCAGTAGATTTTGAGTTGAATCGCAACAAACGAACTAACAAACAAACGAAAAATCAAATCTTTTCTCATTATAACATTCATATTTTAGTTTAGATGAAGAAGGAAAAACCGGTGAAGGAACAACATCGTTAAAAAACTCCCAATACCCGCATGGTAGTAGGACACTATCTAGTGTCCGCCTGGCCAGCTACCACCCTCAAGTTAGAAAATCTGTCGCCAAACATCAAATGTGTTTCAGCAGCTATCCTTGAGAGCCAGTTCTCATTCTAGGCCTAGCGTGCTACCACGTGCTACCATCCTCGACCGCATCATCACTCACCAGCAGGTGAGATAGTGGTCAAACGCTAGCCCATATAATATGAAAAAAAATCGAGTAGAAGGCAGTTTACTTACGAGTCCTTTAGGCCGTAAGCACACGGCGTATTTTAAGCGCGCAGACGACGCGCGTTTTAGGAACGCGCGTCTTCGGCGCCGTAGACGCTGATTGTTGCGCTTGCATTGATGATACATTGAATCGCGTATACGCGCGTAATCTGCGCGTCGTCTGCGCGTTTAAAATACGCCGTGTGCTATGGGCCTTAAGCACACGGGGCGATCGTGAAACGTGCCTCTACTGCGCGTATACGTGCAGATACAGCGATACAGACGCGCTGTAGTCGCCCCCCCCTGCCTGTAGTTCCCCCCCCCCTGCCCCTACTCCGCTCCTTTGTACGCGCGTTTGTATCGCTTCAAACGCGCGTGTACGCGCTTCATGCGCGCGCTTGTATCATCAATGCAAACGCAACAATCAGCGTCTACAGCGCCGAAGACGCGCGTTCCTGAAACGCGCGTCGTCTGCGCGCTTAAAATACGCCGTGTGCTTACGGCCTAAGTTACAAGGTTGCGATCGAATCCCGTTTGAATCGCGTATACGCGCGTAAACTGCGCGTCGTCTGCGCGTTTAAAATACGCCGTGTGCTATGGGCCTTATTTTATAAAGTTTTTGAATGGCCCTGCTGTAATGTGTAAAGACGCTAAAGACTAAACCGTCAAAATTCCTTACCTCGTTCGCCATCCATCACAAAATGACGTATACCTCCGAGCTAAAAAAAGCTATCGGAAGCCGAACTCGGTTTTAATAGCTAACAGCATATAGCCGATAGATTAATACGATAAGTGTATGGTATAACGTGTTATTATAAAGTTATCTGCAAGCCTATCTTTATGGGCTGTGGATGAAAGGTAAAGCGGCGCGGGTGCGGGTAGATGTACAAATTTCTGACTAACTTCATAAAATATTTTGTTTATGATAGAATACAGGCTCAAAACTGTACTAAAATGTATCCCAAGGATCACCAAACCAAACCTTGTAGAGCTTTGTAACGGAGCTGTCCAGACGTCTGATAGATGTCTCCCTCGTGGGAGACCAAAGAGCTGGCGCTTACCTCGGGCAACGGATTAGTTTCGTCATTCAAAGGGGTAAGTCGCCAGCTTTTTGGGTTCTCTACTCTCTACTCTCTGTCGGGTTCCGTACCTTGTATGGAAAAAAGGAACTCTTAAAGGATCACCTTGTTGACCGTCTGTCTGTTTGTTTGTCTGTCCATCTGTCCGTCTGTCTAGACCCATCTTCTCAGGATATGATAAATATAAATAAGCGAATATCATCCCATAAAAAAGTACTATTAGTTTGCCTGAAACAAGATTTTCGGGAAACTTATAATAGACATAGATATATTTTTAATGCGGGTAAAGCCGCTAAGAGCAATTGGTTATTTATTAAATATATCTGTTAAGATATACAATTAACATAATAAAATATCATGTTCCTGCAAAACAATTGAATTTTGCATGCCGCTTTATCTGCAATAGGTAGACGTCATCGCTTACCATCAGGCGAGCGTCGTGCTTGTCCTGATACCTGATATCATAAAAAAAATACATTGTTCACGTCGTTTTACATTTGCGACAATATTGGTCCTTCTCGAGGTTATTTTTTACTTTTCGTACGATGAATTAGAAAACTGAAATCGAGAATTTATTGTTTCATTTTGGGTTTTTTGATTTCTGGTAATAAATCGTCTTCAAGCTTCAAAATGTTTTGATACCTAACCTATATTTCATTTTATTTTTGATGTCGTCAATAAAAATGTTCAAAGAATAAATTGTAAAACATTTTTTTGAAATAATTATTATAATGGTTAATAACTTGGATCGTTTACGAAACCAAAAAAACGGACTTCAAATGCCACGCTAGTCATTTTCAGTGCTAAGTTTGAGGTGTTTATCTCCATATCTCTGGAGATACTATCAGATCTCGATGAAATGAAAAACGCCGATTTGAGTAAAATGTCTTTAAAGTTTTTGACCCCATAGAATTGATTCGGTCGTCATATCATTTTATTAAGAATAGATAAAGTAATAATCGAAACACATCGTCGTAAAGGAAAAACATCGTTAAGAGACCAACTACCCCCACATGGTGGTAGGACACTATACCTAGTGTCCGCCTGGCCAGCTACCACCCTCAAGTTAGAAAATCTGTCGCCAAACATCTAATGTGTTTCGGCAGCTATCCTTGAGAGCCAGTTCCCATTCTAGGCCTAGCGTGCTTACCATCTTCGATCTCATTATCACTTACCAACAGGATATTCTTTCTTTAATTTGAAATTTAATTGTATTATTACTATTTTAATTATTGTAAATTATTATTATTGTAATACTTTTTATATTTGCACGCCAAATGGCAGAATGTAGCGGTTACTTAAAATTGTACTAACACTATATACCTATGTTCGCAAATAATAATTTTGATTGATTGATTGATTGATATTAAAAACATATTTTTTAAATAATTTATTCTTATATTAGCTTACTTTTACACCAACATTATATCACACAACATTTATCAATATTATTGATAGAAAATGTATCTCTTGAGATGTTTTTAGTGTTGAAATACTCGTACTGTGTATACTCAATACAAACTTCAAACGCTCAGCAATCATTCAGCAATAGATTGTTTTGGTAAAAGGGTGGTTCCCATATGAACTGAAACTAAAAAAAAATGTTTTATCAAACCTATACGAGCGGGGTGTCTATAGATACAAATTACATTGAGTTAGTATTTACAAATGACATTGAGGTTCCTATAACTATGTTTTCTCAAAATCAATCATTTGAAAGATAGACACACTTCTAAAGTGGTTAAATGTGTGTCCCCCATCTAACTTCTAAAATAAGAGAGTGAAAAATCTAAAAAAAAATATGCTGTAGATCTCAATAAACAGTTTTAACAAAAATTGGTTTAAAAGAGATATTATAGTCAGCAGTTTTAGAAATATAGTACATTTTCGAAACCGCAAACATAACTTTGTCATTCATACAAACAATGTGAAAAACAAAGAAAAATGTTTGCTGACGTAAAATGATAACGTAACGTATTTTTTGCTCGATTTTATGAAATATTGTTGTGTGGTTCGGAACCCTACGAGTGTGTTAGATTATTTTCATAGTACATACAGATTTACGACATATTTCCAATGTTTGATGATGATTTAATTTATTAATTATTAATATTGCCTCATATAAGGGTATTTATTGTGTGATCGAAACATTTGAGGGTAGTTACAAGATGTCAGAGCCGCCATCTTGGTTTTCTGTTTGACTGATGCTTTAAAAGGGCGGTAGAAACATTTATTGAGACATTTTTGCTCGAGCAGCCTTCGGGCTAACATCGTCACCTTTACTCTGTCGGGAATATCGTTCAGACGACAAAGTTCTGTCCAACTCAATAAAGCTAAGTATTTGTATAAACATAATGTATTGAATAATTATGGCTAGAATGTGGTTTTCTAGGATATGTTTATAATAATGATGGTTTCACCTAGGAATTTATTTATTTATTTATTTATTTAATAAGGTGGAGTAGGTAGGTAATAAGTAGGAATGGTGATGATAAAGTGTTTTAGCTTCGTTGAGGGTGGTAAGGAAAGGCTATGAGGGGTGGTGGAGGCTTTTTGGGGGAAACCCCATAATATTTTGTATAAATTGTCTAAATCGGTAGTGATTTTCATGTGTTATGTCTATCTTGTTGAAACTTGTTATAAGCCTTGTGACTTAACATTAAATACTTATTGGTATATTGCTGTTCTCTTTGTGCTATTGTCTATTATAATGGTCCTGAGTCTCCTGATGGTACATAAACTGTTGTTTAATAATGAAGGTACAAATAAAATGCTTTCTCGGTGATGTCCTGACTTTTATATTTTATTAATAAGTCCTACCTATTAGCTGAAGTATAGGCAGGTAGTTTTGGAAGTAGTTCCAAGTGAATATTTAGCTCCAGACATATTAAGTTTATGGTAGATTACTAGACTACCGGCTACCACCCATCTTGTTATCTATGAGTAAGCTAACAAGTGCGACTTGCAAATCCGACTTGCACTTGGCCAGTTTATTTTTTTATAGAAGCTTACTAGCAATGTTGGTTGCACATTACTGGTAGCAACCCCTCCAACTAAGCTAAATGTGCTTGTGTCTGGAATGGGTTCACGTCAATAGTGCAATGGGTGGGGATCGAACTCGCGACCTCTTGATCGCCAGGCTGACGCCTTAGCCATTGGGCTCTTGCCGATTTCATTGTGATTCAGTCAGATTTCAGTTATTACAAGGAATATGTAATCTAATTTCCTAGTATTTATTGTTATATAATGCAGCGTTGCCAAGTCGACTGGCGATATATCGAAGTGATGAGATGTCTATATAATGCCGCAACGATGTCAGTACAAGTACAGAACCAGCGAACTAAACATGTCCACCTGCGTCAAGGAGTGAGACAGGGGGACGTCATATCCCCGAAACTGTTCACTAACGCCTTGGAGGATATGTTTAAGACGCTGGACTAGAAAGATCGTGGCATCAACATCAACGGCAGGTACATCTCTCACTTACGATTCGCAGATGACATCGTCATTATGGCAGAGACGCTGCAGGACCTACAAAGGATGTTGAATGGCCTAGCTGATTCTTCTCGTAGCATCGGTCTCCGGATGAATTTGGACAAAACCAAAGTCATGTACAACGAGCACGTTGTTCCGGAACCGATTGCCGTAGATGGAATCCCACTCGAAGTTGTCACTAAGTATGTTTACCTAGGGCAAACGCTCCAACTAGGCAAACATAACTTCGAGAAGGAAATCCAGAGAAGAATTCAGCTGGGCTGGGCAGCATTCGGAAAACTCCGTCGAGTCTTCTCGTCGCCTATACCACAGTGTCTAAAGACAAAAGTCTTTAACCAGTGCGTCCTACCTGTGATGACATACGGAGCCGAGACGTGACACCGGACACTCACAGTCCGACTGGTCCACCAGTTTAAAGTCGCTCAGCGAGCTATGGAGAGAGCTATGCTCGGTATTTCTCGCGGGATGAATGCGGGATCGAATCCGGAACGAAGTAATTCGCCAGAGAACTAAAGTTATCGACATAGCTCAACGGATTAGCAAGCTGAAGTGGCAGTGGGCTGGTCATATCTGCCGCAGGACTGATAACCGTTGGGGCAGACTTGTCCTAGAGTGGAGACCGCGAATCGGCAAACGTAGCGTAGGACGTCCTGTGACCAGGTGGAGCGACGAGATACGCAAAGCGGTGGGCAGTGACTGGAAGAGAAGAGCCGAAGATCGGGCTCAGTGGCGCATCTTGGGAGAGGCCTATGTCCAGCAGTGGACTGATACGGGCTGATGATGATTGTTATATATATTTAGTTGTGTTTCACTATTTCACTTTTTTTTTTAAATAGAAATTGTCTGAAGTACTGAAACATAGAGGTAAGTACATGCAGGTAATAAACCCTACCCGATTAGTCTGACGTCAACGATTGGATGACAGCTGAATGGCTCATTTTTCATGTTTTTTTTAAAATTCAAAGCGTTAAGTTATATGCCCTTGCTATGTGTACTTGCTAATTGATTATGATTTATTTTATTGACGTGTGTATACGTATTTAATACTGCCCACCTACATACCGAATAAATGCTTGGATTTGGTGTGATATGAAATTTAAAATCACCTCAATTCTAGAAGTTGGCTAAAATACTAGATTTTATCCGTCGTTATCAATCATGTTTAAAATATTTGACCTCTGTCATTAGGAACAAACCTTCCTCGAGGCGAATCAATTATCAATACCTTTTGAATACTAAAAGTATCTAAAATCTAGATACCTAATAAAATGCATAGAAACCTATACGGATGTAGGTTTTGTTTTTATTGAAGGGTGACGTGTTGATTTTGCTTAATAATGTGGATAGTTTTTAGGGTTGCGTAACCAAAGGGTACCTACGGAACCCTATTACTGAGACTTCGCTGTTCGTATGTCCGTCCGTCTCTTAGAGTCAATCTTCTAAAATTCTAAACCGTAATAGGTAGATACTTGAAATTTTCATAATGTGTAATAATTTTGGATTGTGTTTAACAATTTACAAAAATATAAAGTGTGAGACACTTCAAAGAAACATAATATGTGTAATAAGGCGCTAAAACTGTAGATACTAAAAACAGAATAAATTTATAAATTAAAAGTCCCTATACAAGAAAACTGTTTTTCCGGAAAAATTTTGTTCAATCTTTGTAAATATTTTACTGTGCTACGGAACCCTACGTGTGCGAGTCCGACTCGCACTTGGCCAGTTTATTAAGTTTGGTAAGGGACGTTACATCCGAACTTATCATTATTATCTTAGAATAGATAATTGATCATTCATAAAATTCTCGTTCGCTGCTGAAAACACACACCGTGCGTTTTTTGATTTTTGGTATCAGAAGTATAATAAAAAATAAATATAATACTTTTTTTTTTAAATTATTTTTTTCACAAGGGGTGCGTTTGACCTTCTGCTGTTGGATTTTAGTTTTGATTTGATGCCACAGCCACGAAAAAAATTACAAAAAATAATTTAAAAAATTAAAAAATATGCGAAAAAATGCCGCAGTCAAAGTCAGAGCCTAGACTCAAAGACATTACAGCATAGAATACTCTGACTCTCAAGGGCTGTGTGCTGCCGGAACACCGTAAGGTTATGGCGGCAGATTTTCTGCTTGATGGTGGTAAGCTATAATATGACCATACCACCTGTGGACGAGAACACCCCTGCTAAGAGTCTGCGAACTCTTGATTAAGGTACGGACACACGATAGCGTTCTGCGTGCGCGATCTAGTCGGCGATTGTACTATTCATTATTCCGACTGGTTCACACCAAACGCGATCGGAAAACAATTGAATAGTACTGAGATCGCGCCCGCAGATCACAGGACGCCGCGGTGTGGCCGTACCTTTAGAAGTTAAGCCACCTACTCTAACACTACAAATAAAATAATTCGAAGCCGGCAAATAATGTTAATATTTAAGGTTCGCAGAGGTTGCGCAGTTGATCATAAACAGAACATTTCGCTTTCATGTTACCCCGTAACTTGAAGAGGTGGTGTCGGGCGCTTTACCATTTTGACGACACCTACAACTTTTATTTATACCTCAAGCAGCACCCCGCGGCTTCGTCTGCGCAAAGAAGTATTATATGTACTATATCCTTGAGCAAAATTTCAGCCTGATTGGTCTAGCCACTGAACACGGATATGGTCTAGCCGTTTAACTGTGAAGAGGTAACAAACAAATATACAAACTGATTTTGTATTAAGTAATACTAGCTGATACCCGCAACGTCGTTCACGTACACCAAGAATTTAATTTTTTTTTATTTTTTTTTTTATACGTTATAGGCTAGCTTTTGACCACTATCTCACCAGTTGGTAAGTGATGATGCGGTCGAAGATGGTAAGCACGCTAGGCCTAGAATAGGAACTGGCTCTCAAGGATAGCTGCCGGAACACATTAGATGTTTGGTGACAGATTTTCTAACTTGAGGGTGGTAGCTGGCCAGGCGGACACTAGATAGTGTCCTACCACCATGCGGGGGTTTTGTTGGTTTCTTAACGATGTTTTTCCTTCACCAGAGGGCCACTGTGAGAAGCGCACATAAATTTTTCGATAGAAAAATCCATTGGTGCACGGCGGTTTGAACTCGGTACCACGGCATCAAAGCCGAACGTTCTCCCGATTACGCCACCGGGCCCTCAAATAAAATAGAAAAAGTAGTCGAATATACTCGACCTAAGTTTCCAGCGAGTCCGTCGCTCTTCCTCGGGAGTGAGGTCACGCGGTGAGATCGCGATGATCACTCTTGTTTCAAACCTAGCTCGAGAAAATTCGACTAAAGGTAGGTTAAAAACAGCGGATATAAGTAATATATGTAGTAGACAATAATAAACTGGCCAAGTGCAAGTCAGACTCGCACTAGTAGAGTTCCGTACCACACTACAGTATTTTATAAGATCAAGCAAAAAATACCACTATCATTATCGCCAGCAAAAAATAATAATTAATATACATTTCATTTCTTACTATAACGCCATCTAACGTCTAACAAATGTGTTAGGGATCGACATTTCAATATAACGCCATCTATGGGACGTTTACCTGACTAAGCGTTCATAGATGGCGTGAAATGCCGAAAAAAACACGTATCTTGTATGGGGACCCTCTATAATTTTTAATTTTATTCTGTTTTTAGTATTTGTTGTTATAGCGGCAACAGATATACATCATCTGTGAAAATTTCAACTGTCTAACTATCACGGTTTATGAGATACAGCCTGGTGACAGACGGACAGACAGACAGACAGACAGACAGACAGACAGACAGACAGACAGACAGACAGACAGACAGACGGACAGCGGAGTCTTAGTAATAGGGTCCCGTTTTACCCTTTGGGTACGGAACCCTAAAAACCAGAACCACCAAATTTCCATCGACATATTCGTTACCTATACGATTAAGGGCGAACGCGGGGTGTACTTTTCCATACAAATGTATTCCCCCGTTTCCTCCCTAGAAAACGCTTCTAGAGAAAAAGTTTTATCTACAAAAAATCTAGGTCTGCTGTAGCTACTACTATCATTTGCTTTTATTGACTAAACAATTGCAAATAGAAATATGACTCTAATGAGGAGATAAAAAGGATTATATTTATTTTTGCTATTAGTTGGTCATAACAGCAAATGATAGGGGCGTACCTACAGCAGACCTTGATATTTTGTAGAAACAAATTTTGCTCTTGAAGTATTTTTCAGGGAGGAAACGGGGGAATACATTTGTTTAGAAAAGTGCACCCCGCATTTCTTTTAACAATGTGTCGTCATTTGGCACCAAGCTCCAGACGACCCAGTACCATTGGGCAAGCACCGTCACCCGCGGCTACCCACCACACTAATTATGCGCCTTTCTGAGAACAGTTTTATTATTTTCGGCTACCGTGATTAGATGCCGCGCACGATACCACACAAAAACTAAACACAACTTTAGACAAGACACGGTCTCAACAAATTACTGGGTTATATTTGAATGGTCGAGTTACGGTTGCACTACTTGCAGAGACCAGAGTTAATAGGTACATCAACAGCAATATTATAAATGCGAAAGTCAGTTTGTTTATTTGTTTGGGACTTCTTTACGGTCAAACGGCTGCACTGATTTACCTGAATTTTTTTGTAGGGATAGACTACTATGGATAGATATGGACCTACTATGGGTTAGTAGAATACTTCTTAAAGGTACGACCACACTGCGGCGTCCTGCGTCCACGTGCGCGTTCGCGATCTTTCATTTACATTTTCTTAAAGGCGATAGGCAAGCGTTTGACCACTATCTCACCTGATGTTAATTGACGATGCATATTCCTATAGCTCAACAAATTAGCAGGCTGAAGTGGCAGTGGGCTGGTCATATCTGCCGCAGGACTGATAACCGTTGTGATAGACTTGTCCTAGAGTGGAGACCACGAATCGGCAAACGTAGCGTAGGACGTCCTGTGACCAGGTGGACTGGAAAATGAGTCGAAGATCGGGCTCAGTGGCGTGTCTTGGCGGAGGCCTATGCCCAGCTGTGGACTGATAGGTACAGGCTGATTATGGTAATAGTAATGATTAAACATTTAAACACAAGCTTTATGAAAAGACCCTCACTATTATGGTAGTGGAAAGGACAACAGTAAATACTAGACCAAATGATGGTGCGGTCGAAGATGGTAAGCACGCTAGGCCTAGAATGGGAACTGGCTCTCAAGGATAGCTGCCGGAACACATTAGATGTTTGGCGATAGATTTTCTAACTTGAGGGTGGTAGCTGGCCAGGCGGACACTAGATAGTGTCCTACCACCATGCGGGGGTTGTTGGTTTCTTAACGATGTTTTTCTTCACTTTCACCGGTTTTCCTTATCCTACTATTTGGCACGTTTGGGAAAACGTAGTGTATGTAGGATAGGACGCCGGCGAGATGGAGTGAATATCTGCGCAAGGTAGCTGGCAGTCATTGGATGCAAAGAGCCGAAGATCGGGCTCAGTGGCAGGCATTGGGAGAGGCCTAAGTCCAGCAGTGGACTAACACAGTCTGCAGCTGATGATGATGATGATGACTATTTGCCGTTACGAAGTTCCAGTCTTTGTTGTAAGCGATGATGTCTGGTGGTAAGCGATGATGTGGTCGAAGATGGTGAACTTGCCTTAAATACTCTAACTCTGTATAAATATTGATCGTTTAACTGTAAAATATAAAAAACAGACTTCATATGCCGCGCTAGTCATTTTGAGAAGTTTGAAGAATTTATCTCCATATCTCTGGAGATACTCATCAGATCTCGATGAATTGTCCAATGAGACCAAAGTATGTCTGCCCAGTGGTGTAGTGGGAGAACGATCAGCTCTGATGCTAGAGGTACCGAGTTCAATCCCCGCCGTGCACCAATGGATTTTTCTATCGAAAAAGGTATTTGCGCTTTTCACAGTAGCCCTCCGGTGAATAAAAAACATCGTTAAGATACCTCCAACCCCCGCATGGTGGTAGTACACTATCTAGGGTCCGCCTGGCCAGCTACCAAGTTAGAAAATCTGTCGCCAAACATTTAACACTATATTACCGTGCATTTGATGTGTTCCGGCAGCTATCCTTGAGAGCCAGTTCCCATTCTAAGCCTAGCGTGCTTACCATCTTCGACCGCATCATCACTTACCAAAAGGTGAGATAATGGTCAAACGCTAACCTATATAATATAAAAAATATCATTGTATTTTATTTAAAAAAAGGTATTTTCAAATCGGTTAATTAACGATAGAGTTTTTATGTAACAAACATAACAAAAGAAACGAATGGAGAACCTCCTCTTTTTCGAACTAAAAACTTTCCTTCCGACTACCCTAATTTAACGATGGCATTACATAATTTATACGTCAAAGTTGATATACATTTATATTATGTTTATTATGACATGTCTTGCATTAATATATCCACGAACTCACCCCTGTCCGAGTAAGGTGTGGCCACGGACGCCATTTTGGGCTTTCAACAAATTGACTAAGTACTTATGTTAATTTATTACAACAATGGTGTCTTCAATGTTTTTAACCGACTTCAAAAAAAGGAGGAGGTTTCTCAATTCGACCGTACATATATATATATATATATATATATACATATATATATATATATTTTATTTTTTATTTTTTATGTTTGTTCGCGGATAACTTCGTCGTTTATGAACCGATTTTAATTATCCTTTTTTTGTTGGAAAGGAGATATCCCAAGTATGGTACCATGGTAATTTTATAGAGGTCTGATAAGTATCTCCAGAGATATGGAGATAAACACCTCAAAATTGGTACTGAAAATGAAAAGCGCGGCATTGACGTCGGTTCTTTTTTAGTTTTTAAACGATCTTATTTATAAACTAGCAGCCCGCCCCGGCTTCGCACGGGTAGAACATATATGCCTACAACATTTGCATCAGTTTGTTGCATCGAATTTAAAATATGAACATATTTAACAATAATCGTCATATTTCATCCAATTTACACAAAACCTTAACGAATTATGGACCTAAACCTCCCTCATAAACACTCTGGCTATTGGTGAAAACAGCATGATAATCCGTTCAGTAGCTATTTAGATTATTGCGAACAGACAGACAGACGCAGTGATGGAATTTGTTTTATAATACTTACGTAGTAGTATTGGACGGCCCTTTAGCGTAAAGGATAGTTACCCTGATTCTGACCCGACGGTCGTTGGTTCTAATCCTAGCTATATACCTACCAATGAAAGTTTTATGTGCATTCATGAATCATGAGTTTTCGTACAGTGGTAGTGGGATCATTAAATCTACCAAAAAGTAGCTTACTACCAAGGAGCCTGGGCCCGGTGGCGTAATCGGGAGAACGGTCGGCTTTGATGCCGTGGTACCGAGTTCAAACCTTACCGTGCACCAATGGATTTTTCCATCGAAAAATTTATGTGCGCTTCTCACAGTGGCCCTCCGGTGAATGAAAACATCGTTAAGAAACCAACAACCCCCGCATGGTGGTAGGACACTATCTAGTGTCCGCCCGGCCAGCTACCACCCTCAAGTTAGAAAATCTGTCGCCAAAAACATCTAATGTGTTCCGGCAGCTATCCTTGAGAGTCCGTTCCCCAGTCTAGGCCTAGCGTGCTTACCATCTTCGACCGCATCATCACTTACCAATAGCTAGGCTATTCTGTGAGCTATCTCGACAACGGAATCCGCGGTGAGATTTGAATTTTGTACTACGAAATTCAACCGTATTGCGAACGTGATACGATTGAATTTCAAACTACGAAATTCGAATCTCACCGCGGATTCCGCTGTCGAGATAGCTTACAGAATAGCCTAGCAGGTGAGATAGTGGTCAAACGCTAGCCTATTAGATATAAAAAAAAAAGGTGAACATCTGCCGCCGTAACCTTACGCGTTCCCCGACGCAAAATGTAGGGGTAATATACGTTTAACGTGTGTATCTGTGTGTCTGTCTGTAGCATCTTAGCACCTAACCGGATGAACCGATTTTGTTTTTAATATTGATAGTTTTTAACAAAAATTTTAAGATTAAAATGGTTACTGTGAGTCAACCTTAAGAGATAGACATATGCTGTCGCGGACTTTTTTGTAGGTCTAATTAAGTTGTACAACTCTTCTATAAAAAATATTCTTCTATCTATTATCAATTGAGCAGCGTTCGTAAGAAACGTGTTTTTTCGACCGTTTTTTTGCCGACTTAGGTTGCAAATTAGGTCTCCACGAATGTACCTTTGATTTAAACGGGATAATATATAGCCTATTTTCATTCCGAAAGTCCATTCTATTTATCAGTGAAAGAATTTTTTAAATCGGTTCAGTAGTTTTTGAGCCAAATCATTACAAACATACAAAAATACAAAAATACAAAAATACAAAAATACAAAAATACAAAAATACAAAAATACAAAAATACAAATGTTCTCTCTTTATAATATTAGTATAGATAGGCTAACGTTTCAGCACTACGTGTTGGTAAGTGATGATGCGGTGGAGGATGGTAGAACGCTAGGCGTAGAATGGGAACTGGCTTTACAGAACCAGACACAAATGATGTTTGGCACAGGGGTAGACAATTTAAGGGGGTACGATTTCCATACAAAAGTATAATGCACAAATATAAGTAAATGGAGGGAAAACTTGCACTGAAATCACATCTATTGGTCTTTTATAAGTCTTTACGTGTCGGGAAACGTATTTACCTACATGATTTGATTGATTAAGATGAAATTATTTTTAATAATAGTAAAATTCAAGTTAAACCAAAAAATATTGATTGAGTAATATGTTTCTATTATTCATTTAAAATATGTAGATAAATATAATTCCTGACATGTAAAGACTTATTCAAGTACAATAGATGTGATTTCAGTGCAGGTTTTTGCTCCGTTTACTCATATTTGTGCATTACAGTTTTGTATGGTGAAATTATACTTACCTATAATAATTGGTAAACAAGGTCGATTCCGCTTTGTGCAACAAGTATATTATTAGATGCATATGTTTATGTAATGTATATGTATTTTTATATGTATGTTTGTGTATACACGTGTATTTATGTATATGTATAACTATATAAATAACTAACAATTACAATAAATACACCACCGTCCGTCACAGTCTCGCAATATTAATCTCAGCTTGGTTGTCTGGAAGAAATCGTTTTAAGCGATAAGACCGCCCTTTGCATTGCTTAGAATAAGTATTTTCCTTTAGTACTTTCTGTAATAATTGTTGTGCAAATAAAGTGTATCTATCTATCTATCTATCTATCTATCTATCTATAAAAAAAATCATTTTAGTAATACCATGCACCAATAGGTATTCCTATCGAAAAATGTATGTGCGCTTTTCACAGTGCTTCTCCGGTGAAGGAAAACATCGTTAAGGAACCCCCAACCTCACCATGGTGGTAGGATACTATCTAGTGTCCACCTGGCCAGCTACACGCTCAAGTTAGGAAATCTATCGCCAAACATCTAATGTGTTGCGGCAGCTACCTTAAAGAGCCAGTTCCCATTCTAGAGCTAGCGTGCTACCATCCTCGACCGCATCCTCACTTACTAATAGGTGAGATAGTGGTTATACGCTAGCCTATATGATATACAAGCTGTGCTCGGAGGTTTTACCCGCGTAGACATCTTTCCCGTGAGAAAATAGGGAAAAATAGTACCCTATCTATTTGTTATTCCAGGGTTAGGTTATTCTAGCCTATCTAATATACTTAACATACTAAATTTCAGCTCAATCGGTTGAATGATAGTTTGAGCGTGAAGAAATAACAAACATACGGATGGTTATTTTGGTCTTTTTAAGGTTGGTTTATTTACTTTATGTTATTTTTGATAATGCACGATCTTTCATATTAAAATCTTAGATTAAGTATTTATATATAGTCAAACACTCGGAAATCCAAGATACAGGCCTCGAGCCTAGTTTGGATTTCACAGTTCTCTTGTCGTCGTATTCCATTATCATTCTATGTGCATTTCTGTAACTTACATTATGTGTTTTGTTCTGCCAATAAAAATGTATTTATTATTTATATATAAGTACTTGTACTTATACACATACAAATTTTCGCCTTTATAATATTACAATAGGAGGACGGTTAAAAAATACTAGTATTTTATTATTTTTTAGGCCGTACGAAGTCGCGTAGCGTGAGGTAATTGTTATCTATAATGTCGAGAAGTGTTATAAAACACTTTTCAATCTACAATCATCGTAATATCTACGTTAGTAGGTATCTATTTTATCTAATTCCAATTAGATGGTAGATATATTAGAAGCACTTTTATGAAGTGGCAATTGCATTTATGTTCATTGTTTTTTAATATGTATAATGGTATTAAGTAATCAATGTATCATGTTTAAACTATTATGTAGGATATCTATAATAGTTGTGATGATTTTTCAACCGACTTCCAAAAAGGAGGAGGTTCTCAATTCGTCTGCATGTTTTTTTTTAAAATTATTATTTTTTTGAGTATGTTATGCGATTACTCCGTCAATTGTGAATCGATTTGAATAATTATTTTTTTAATCAGTAGGGTATATTTTCGAGGTAGTTCCATTGTAATTTCATCGAGCTCTGATAAGTATCTCCAGAGATATGACGATAAACGTCTCAAACCTGCTACTGAAACTGACTCGCGGGACATGGAAGTCGGCTGTTTTAGTTGTTAAACTATCTTAGTTATTTACTATATTTACTTTTTACTATTTACTTATAACAACATTAATATTATATTTGCAAAAGTCAGTTTGTACAGGTATTTGTTTGTTTATTACACCTTCACTGTCAAGCAGCTCTACTAATTTGATTGAAATTTTGCACAGGGATAGCCAGTAGGGTGGTATGGTATGGTGGTATTGGACACAAGATACTTTTTAACGCATGCAAATTGTGATAGGATAGTGGTAAGTTATTCAATAATTATGACTAAGATAACGGACGCAGGACGACACGTGCCGCGTGAGTCAGATAAACTCTACCCATGACAAAAAGAATCATTCAAATCGGATCACAATTCGGTTCACAATTTACGAAATAATCAGGTAACAAACATTAAATAAACAGACGAATTGAGAAATTCTTTTTTGGAAATTGGTTGAAAATGACCGGGCAGGGACCCGTGAGTTGTAAAACATTACGAGTATAACAACAAAATCGCAGATCTCAAATTATCTATACCATTTTGGGTAAACCTTTTCGTAACAAGATCTCCCACATTATAATGTGGGGAGATTTGAATCGTGTCTTGTTATTCTTATTATACAAGATAAATAAAAAAGGACTACGGAAAAATGTAGTCTATGTCATCCGGATCATAATGATGCATGGTTAAAACACTGATATAAAGACACTGATGCATATATATTCTTTTAAACATATTCAGTGAAAAACACTCCGAAAAAAAATGATTACGCAAACCAACTTCCACTCGCCGCGAGCCGCCATTACAACTTTAGTTCCGCTACTCAATCACAGATGGCGATGCCAGTACTTTCACTCTTCACCACTTTATATTGTTTTTAATTATGTTTAACTGCATTTAAATTGGCTAACAGGCGTAATGGACGCTTTTTGCCGCGGAAAGAATCTGAGGCACGGCGAATTGATGTGTATTGAGTCATTATAACTATAACGCAGACTTGAGAAAGGGTTAAATAGAGAATTATGGCTTAGCGCGTTTTGGTTTGCGGGATTTCTTAGGTGGCTTAGGTATGTTGAAAATCCCCGTTGAAATTTTTCTTTAATTTTTTTTTCTGACTGGCAAGCGTTTGGATTTTATTTCACCTGATGGAAAGTGACAACGTGATTGAGGGTGTAGCATGCTTGCCTAGAAGATACCTGTTCACTCTTGACTTCAAGAGACCCAAGTTATAGCTACTCGGAAAACTAAGTTACAGCAAATTCTAAGTTTCTTTGAATTGGAATTTAAAGCAAATATGCATGAAATCAAAACACATATGTGAGTGAATATAAAAACATATAACGATTATTGTCGATTTTAATATGTAACAAATTATTGTTAATTTGTATTGAACATTTGTAAATTCTACCACATACTAATTAATAAATAAAATAGAATAGAATAGAAAACACTTTACTGAACACCATAATAAAGAAACAGTACAATACAATAAATAAAACAAGTGTAACAATAGGCGGTCTTATCGCTAAGAGCGATCTCATCCAGACAACCTTCTGATGAAGAAACAATGAACGTGATACGGCGGTGTATGGTGATTTATCAAATTATATATATAATATAAATACTATTCATACATAATAAATAATGTATGTAATGTAATGTATTTACTTACATAATATGTAAGTAAATACGCTTTTAAAGGAAAATAAATAAATAAGTATATATATGGAAATTGACTAAATGATAAAAGAAAACGATACGTTTATGTAAATAAGTGAATTAGTGACAAATAAATACAACAATTATTACTGTTATTGTAATATTAGTACCTCAAGTTTTAAGTATTATTCGCTGGAAAAACGGGTGAAATGCACTCCACTATTATTTTTGTTTTACGTAAGTAAGTTATGTTTTACGTTAGAAACATTATGTTTCCTAGATAATAAATATTTTACGTTAGAAACATTATGTTTCCTAGATAATAAATATTTTACGTTAGAAACATTATGTTTCCTAGATAATAAATATTTTACGTTAGAAACATTATGTTTCCTAGATAATAAATATTTTACATTAGAAACATTATGTTTCCTAGATAATAAATATTTTAAGTACTTACCGTCTAAGTTTCTATTAACAGCATCATAGTATAGGTTGGTATAATGCTTCAATTTGAAATAATAATGGTTTTAGAATGGACGAGTCACGCAATTATCATCGCCATAATATCTTATATATTACTAGCTGCGCCCCGCGGCTTTGCCCGCATTTAATCCTGGTTATAAACTTTCCTCTTGAATCACTCTATCTATTGCTGAAAACTTCATTGAATTCCGTTGCTTAGTTTAAAAGTCAAAGCATCTATTCAGTAGGTATAATGGGCAAATAGGGAATATGCATGTGGTATAAATTTACTTGAAATCATTTATTTTCGAATCATTATTGTTCTGGTGTTGTATGTTAAACATTTTTTTGTAAATAAAATAGTCTTACATGTGTTAAAATATTATATAAAAAATGCAAAAAAAGCATGGGAAATTTAAATTTGCTAAACACATCACCACTTGTCAATTAGAAAGTGACGTCACAGTGCACAACACGGTCTCCACAGATTAAATCTTTTTCATAGAAATAGTATGCACTGCAGTACGAATACGTAGTATTTCTATTAAAAATATTTAATCTGTGGAGACTGTGTTGTGCACTGTGACGTCACAAAGGCGCGCAAAAATTTGGCAGCGTTTTAGATACCTCATATTTTTTCAATGCTAAAACTATATTTTGTAGCTTAATTTGAACACTTTCAGTATTATTTAATGTTTTTACTGTGTTAAATGGATGTATTCAGTGAAATAAACATATTAAAAAAAACATGCATATTCCCTATTATAAATCTGCACTTACACAAGGCTTAACTTGAACCGCCCAATTCATTATTTTTTTATTTTTTTATCATTCATATTCGTTTATATTTGTATGTAGCCTTTTTATTGTCCGAATGACGGATTTTTAAATTGAAATAAAATGACAGCGAAAAAGTGGAAGGGCTATGCAAAATTAAGTGTTAAACTAAATTTATTTAAGTAACATAAAAATAATTACCTAATGACAAAAATAAAAACGATAAGATCTTAGATAATTTACTTGTAAATTATCTAAGGATAAGATATGTTTTGCCATGTATAAAGTAATTGGGACATGCTGAATGAAGCTAACATGATTGACGCTAACACCGAGGAAGATGTTCACAGGACTTTGGAAAAAGTCGATTTTCCAAATAGCGTAATAGACGTTGAAGTATGGGCGAAAAAATTGAATGATGAAAATGATCACTTAAGAAGCTAAACACGCCAATACTAATAGGGCTTCAAAGATTCCGACGTCACTGATAAGATGAAATCCAGCATGATAAATGTGCTAAACAAGGTCGGTATTTACGGTAGCCTCACTGGGAACATTTGTTATAAGTTTCTTGAACTCAATACAAGTAAATTAAAGTTTATTGTGTTTTTCATCATCTAGGTTTCAACCCCATCAGTCGCTCCGTAACGATACATTACGTTACGTTACAACACGTCAAATAATTATTATAAATATACCATAAACATAACTTATTGCTTTGCATTAAAAAAAAAGTATTGAGCCATTCAGCTTTCATCTAAACGCCGAACGTCACATTTAAAACAAATGGTTAATTCCCCTGATTAATGTAGGGGTTGCCAACCGTACCATTACTTGCATCCCCAAGTACTTTAGATATTTTTAATCCAAAAAATTGTGAAATAATGAAACAAAATATATAAAAGATTTAAGCGTACCTACTGACAGTGGGAGCGACTTGTTTTATACTCATACGTAGGTTATTTTGGATCAAGTGACTTCTAAGAATATGACAGTCTATATCATATTTAACTTAGGGTCAGTTTCACCGGTTACTGATAAAGTTTCAAACAGTTATCTGACAGATGACGCCATTTGAAAGATATCAAAAATCTGCCAGATTCGTTCCCATTAGAGGAACCGGTGAAACTGGCCCGGCCCTAAAGAGTGAACGCGGGTAGCACTTTTCCATACCAATTTTATTCCCTGATAACCGTTGGGGTAGACTTGTCCTAGAGTGGAGACCGCGAATCGGCAAACGTAGCGTAGGACGTCCTGTGACCAGGTGGAGCGACGACATACGCAAAGCGGTGGGCAGTGACTGGAAAAGAAGAGCCGAAGATCGGGTTCAGTGGCGCATCTTGGGAGAGGCCTACGTCCAGCAGTGGACGGACACCGGCTGATAATGATGATGATGTATTTCCCCCCTAGAAAATGCTTCTAGAGAAAAAAAAATTAACCAATAGCAAATAGAAATATGACACTTCAAAAATCTTAAAGAGGAGATTAGAATGCTTAATATTTCTTTTTGCAATTGGCTGGTCAAAAAAAGCAAATGATAGGCGACATCAGACCTTGATATTTTGTAGAAACAAATTTTGCTCTAGAAGCATTTTCCAGGGAGGAAACGGGGGAATACATTTGTATGGAAATGTGCACCCTGCGTTCCCTCTGAATATATTTTTGTAAGCGATACAAACTTTGTATTGTTTTCTAAATATTTAAACAAGCAATTAGTAGGTATATATATATATTATAATATATATCTGCATCTCGTATCTCGGAAAGAAAGAGAGTCTATATGAAAAATATAATTGAAATAGTTTAAAAACTACAAAATCCGACTTCCATGCCGCGCGAGTCAGTTTCAGTAGAAAGTTTGAGACGTTTATCGTCATATCTCTGGAGATACTTAAAATTTTGATCGTACCATCTTAAGGTACGCACACACCGCGGCGTCCTGCGTCTTGCGTGCGCGATCTCAGTACATTTCAATTGTTTTCTGATCGCGAAAACAATTGAAATGTACTGAGATCGCGCACGCAGGACGCAGGACGCCGCGGTGTGTCCGTACCTTTAGAAATTTATTCTACTAAATAAAACAATATTTCACGGAGAATAGACTCTACTCTCTGTCTTTATCCGTGAAAGATTCATTGAAATCGGTTCACAATTGGCGGAGAAATTGCGTAAAAAACATAAAACAACAAAAACATATTGACTAATTTATAACATCCTCCATTTTGGAAGTCGTTTGAAAAGTTAATAATTTATGATTGTACAAAAAGAAAAAACCCGACTTCACATGCCACGATAGTCAAAGTACTGGCTAGTTATAATCATATCATCTAAGTATACAAATTTGCTTATATTGTTTATCTCCATATCTCCGGAGATCATTGTCAGATCTCGATAAAATTTGAATGGGACTAAATGGGAGGTATAATATCGCAAAAAAAAAATTTTTGTGAAGTTGGTTAAAAAAGACATTTATATTTTCAGTACTTATCACATGTTTACCATAGAAAATGACAAGTACAAAAACTTGTCGTCTTTAGATGGTATTGATGGAAAACTAGTCTTCTCGACTGCTCGCATTTCCTACAAGACGTCGGTATGTCTCGTAGCATGTCACAGGAAAGACGACAAGATGTAAGAATTTTGTAGAAATGCCGTTTGTAGACAAGAAAGAAATCTTAATTTGGATGAAGAAAACATCAGCTTTTGCTTATTTTTTCTATTGCTGGAGCAGAAAAATTGGTGTTTTTATACCGTCTACAAAACAAGAGGAGGTAAATTCGTCTTCTTTTCAACCGACTTCGAAAAAGATGGAGGTTCTCAATTCGTCTGTATGTATTTTTTTGTATGTATGTTTCGCGATTACTCCGTCAATTGCTAACCGATTTGAATGATTCTATTTTTAATCGGTAGGGTACGTTTTTGAGGTGGTCCCATTGTAATTTGATTGAGATCTGATAAGTATCTCCAGAGATATAACGATAAACGTCTCAAACTTGCTACTGAAATTGACTCGCGTGGTCGCGGGACATGGAAGTCGGTTGTTTTAGTTTTTCATCATCATCATCATTATCAGCCGGTATCAGTCCAATGCTGGACGTAGGCCCCCCCCAAGACACGCCACTGAGCCCGGTCTTCGGCTCTTTGTTTTCAGTCACTGCCCACCGCTTTGCGAATGTCGTCGCTCCACCTAGTCACAGGGCGTCCTACTCTACGTTTGCCGATTCGCGGTCTCCACTCTAGAACCAGTCTGCCCCAACGGTTATCGGTCCTACGGCAGATATGACCAGCCCAGTTTTAGTTTTTAAACTATTTTAATTACTGTTTTTGCCGTTTCGTAATTGATTTCTCAATCATTATTTTTTCATAAGTAGGGTATATATAAGTTAAGGCACGAATATTAGCGTGGTTAAGGGCCTAAGGGGTGGTCTAACATTTTATCTACGTCCTATGAGTGTCTTTAACGAACGATTAACTTTTAATTTTTATTTTAACGAAGATTAAAATGTCGAATTAGTTGCTAAACAATTACTCGCGTGGCTTGTAAAATTGTTTTTTTAGGGTCCCGGACTCAAAGGGTAAAACGGGACCCTATTACTAAGACTCCGCTGTCCGTTTGTCTATCTGTCTGTCTGTCTATCTGTCCGTCTGTCACCAGGCTGTATCTCATGAACCGTGATAGTTAGACAGTTGAAATGTTCACAGATGATGTGTTTCTGTTGCCGCTATAACAACAAATACTAAAAACAGAATAAAGTTAAAAATAATAGAGGGTCCCAATACAAAAAACGTGTTTTTTTCGGCATTTCACGCCATCTATGAACGCTTAGTTAGGTAAACGTCCCATAGATGGCGTTATATTGAAATGTCGATCCCTAACACCTTTGTTAGACGTTAGATGGCGTTATAAGAAATAAAATGTTTGATAATTATAATTTTTGCTGGCAAAAAATGATAGTGGTATTTTTTGCTCGATCTTATAAAATACTGTAGTGTGGTACGGAACCCTACGAGTGCGAGTCCGACTTGCACTGGGCCAGTTTATTTTCAAGGATGTTTTTTATAACATCGCTGATCAAATTTTAATGATAAACGTTTTGAATTTTACCGAACTTTCTTAAACACTTGTTCAACGGAGATTAATTTAAATATATACACGATTGTTTTTAATGTATATTATGAAAGTTGTTTAGATAAGGTTTGTTTGTCTCTTTACGGATAAACAGCTTGATCGAATTGGGCAAAAAATGTTACACAAGGATAGTTAATATGATATAATTTTAATTTTTAACTAACTTATTTGATCCCAGTGCTGGGCAAAGGTTTCCCCCATTTTTTTCTACCTATCTCTATCTAACGCCGTTTGTGGCCAGTCATTGTGAAAACAATCCAAATCGTCTCGCCACCGCTTTTTGTGCCTTCCTCTACGTCGACGACCGTCTGGGATATCGATATCCCAGGCAAAACAAAAATGAAGCCCTATCTACGAGAGATACTAAACAAAGCAGCCAATGGCAATGAAGAAGACGGATCAGAAAAGAAGAAAGAAGAAGAAGAAGGAAGAGTGTACAAGCGGGGGCCACTGTAGGGTGTGCTGACGGGTTCGCTGGGCTTCCCCGAACAGGGTCTCACCTGGCAGGGCCCTGTCGCCCCTACACATAGTGGCTCCTAGCTATACAGCTCAAGAAGACCAGGAGGGACAACAGTCCCGAACAAGAGACGCGTCTACAGTAGTAGACGCAGAAGAGCCAGGGGCATAGGGTAAAACCCTGAACCCCTCTCCCCACACCAATAGGTGTGAGCGGACAATAACGCCGACGATCGTCTTCAGGCACCTACTGCGTGACAATTTTGTCCTGTCACACCTGTCGGGATGCATCCGTCAAGTATGACCCGCCCAGTCCCATTTCAGCCTGGCAGTCTTGTCGCCCACGTCAGCAAAGCCGGTTCTTGAGCGCAGTGTTGGGTACTCTATCTGTTCTTTTCACTCTCAGTATGCTGCGCTCCGTTGCTCTTTGGAATAATATTTAAATTAAATATTTGCAACCACGCTCCGACTAATCCATGTATTATCTGTTCATTGGGACCATTCTACAAACACGATATCTTTGCTGTAAGTTGGTGAGGAGTAGAGTAATCTGCAGATTCCAGGAGATGTCCTAGCATCAGAGTCAATGCTACCATGTTCTTACAATATCGCTCAAGTTAGAGAATACGGAATTTTGAATTGATCAGACCTATGAAAGTTAAATTCATAGAGCGTCATCAACTAGAAAAAAGCTCATAGTCTTCAAACGGCTGAACGGATTTTAATGATTCAAAGCGAAGAACACTCTCGATTAAGACACCTATGAAACAAAACAAACAAAATCAAAATCGGTTCATCCGTTTGGGTGCTATCATGCTACAAACAGACACACACCTTCACAAATACACAAGTCAAACTTATAACATCCCTTCATTTTACGTCGGGGGTTAAAAATTGGATACATCATACTTTTTAACGCGGGCGAAGCTGCTTCATATAAAATTAGAACGATTATAATTCCTTAATACCACTCGAGTTCAGTGGTCGTCGCGATCTCGCTGCGTGAACTCCCGAGGATGTGCATCGGACATGCATGAAACCTAGGTCGAGACAGTCGACAACAATCAGTAGTGAGTATAATAGTCGGTAATTTATAATCATGATTCAAACTCACGATAACTATAAATCCATAATACCTAATTAAAACCGTCTAGAGTTTTCCCATATATATTTTGCGTAAAGGTACGGCCACACCGCGGCGTTCTGCGATCTGCGGGCGCGATCTCAGTACTTTTCAATTGTTTGAGTTTGAGTTCTTTCAAATCGCGTTTGGTGTGAAACAATCGGTACTACTGCGCTATCTGATCGCCGCCTAGATCGCACACGCAGGATGGTGCGGTGTGTCCGTACCTTAAAGTTAAGCCTATCTACTCTATCATCCTAGAAAAAAATGAATTCACACGCTCAAGACCTAGGATTCCTAATTAATTAAAAATGAATCTAGGTCTTCAATGGACATCCTCTCGGCGAAGGTTTTTGTCGCAACATCAAAGGAGCGGCCAGCGATGCTGTGCGGTCCATAGAATAATGTATAGAAGGGTCATTTGAGTTTTATTTTTTAGTACCTACCTATCGATGCGAAGCGATCTACGACTGTTCGATGATTTTATTAAGATTGATTTTTTATTTCTGTATGGGTGTGTCTATTATTCCAGCCTTCTTCTTAATTATTATTTTTTTATAGCTTTCTGGCTAGCGTTTGATCGTTTGATCGGGTAATTAGGTAGGTAGTTACCTACCTAATTTACAACTGTGTACTCCAAAAAATCTGAAACATAACAATTACAAAGGAACCGTGTTCTAGTGGCTACAATGAAAAAAAAGCTTCACCCTCAAGTTGATAAATCTGTCGCCAAAACATCTAATATGTTCTGGCAGCTATCCTTGAGAGCCAGTTCCCATTCTAGGCCTAGCGTGCTACCATCCTCGACCGCATCATCGCTTACCAACAGGTGAGATAGTGGTCAAACGCTAGCCTACCAAATATAAAAAAAACCTAAAAAAAGTGCCATTCTAGCTAAAAAAAAATTGGTTGTCTGTAAAGTTGGTTTTAGTTTAACGAAACAATTTCATAACAAAACATTGATGAAATCGGCGCATGCGTACAATGAGCGTAACGGGACACTTTATCGTGCATGCAGCCGACGTTCATCGATTCATTAGACGTTTTCACGTCAAACAATTTTAAGTTTTTTCTCTAATAATTTTATTGTACAGCCTTCATCGCGTAGGCATATACTCAACCAAACACCACCTTCTGCAATATCTACTCTACCCCCGCTTCCCAGATATGCAAGCGTCGCTGCGTCCGCGCAAGTTTTTCTCTACAGTCTCCCTTGCTCTCTCCCCGTCCCTATCTAACCAAAAGCGCCGCATGTGACTACGATGTAAGCTGTGTTCAGGTTTTTGTTCTTGTCGAAGGCTGCAGTTTTTCACGTACTACTGGCCGGTTTTGTTTTCGCCAGATAAGCAGATGGCGTTAAGGAGTTTGTATGAACATTGAACTGTCTTTTTCGAAATATTGGAATCACGGAGGATAGAATGGAACAATAAGATACTTTGTAGCTTCCGTGATAGTCGCTTTCTGCTGCAATTTGTGGCGCTAAGTATGGAAACTTAATACCAACTATCTAAAGGCCGAGCTTTGTGAGGGCTCGCGTAGTTTTCCTGCCTAGTAATAATTTTTAAGGTAGTTGTTTTTTAACCGACTTCAAAAAAGGAGGTTTCTCAATTCGACCGTATATATATATATATTTTTCATGTTTGTTCGCGGATAACTTCGTCGTTTATGAACCGATTTTGATTATTCTTTTTTTGTTCGAAAGGAGATATCCCAAGTGTGGTACCATGGTAATTTTATCGAGGTCTGATAAGTATCTCCAGAGATATTGAGATAAACATCTCAAAATTGGTACTGAAAATGAATAGCGCGGCATTGAAGTCGGTTCTTTTTTAGTTTTTAAACGATATTATTATATTTTAATATAATTATTGATATGGGCTTCGGTAAATAACTCATACGACAAATTATTTTCAGAGATTTTTTTATTTTTTAAACATTGGTTAGCATAGCCCTTATATTCAATCAAGAATCAAAAATCAAAGCATTTATTCAGTATGTAGGCAGTATAAATATACGCACATATACACGTCAAAATCATAAATCATAAAATAAATCATAACCAATTATCAAGTAAACATAGCAAAAGCAGAATTTAACGCTTTGAATTAGAAAAAAAAAAGTAATGAACCATTCAGCTGTCATACAATCGTTTACGTCAGAATATTAAAAAAAAGTTAAAGTAGGTTAAACTCAACCATACATGTAACTGTGTGTTTCAGTACTTCAGACAATTATATATTATGACATTAGGTTCCTCATACGGATTTCCTCATGCTTCCTACATTTTAACATATTATAGGTATGAATGTTTAATACTACTTAATCTATCGAAGGTAAATCGTCTATATAATTTCGCCGGTTCACATCCAAGCACGGGTTTTCGTCTACATGTGGTAGGAGCATTATTTAACCGATGTTCCGTCTGACTTGCTACCAAAAAGTAGCTACCATCAAGGAGAAAATCTCCCGCTATAACCTTACGGTGTTTCGGTAGTAGCACACAGCCCTCAAGAGTCAGAGTATTTGTATTCTAAGCCCCTAGGCCTAGGTTCGAATTCATCATTGCTTATACCACTAGGCGTGATAGTGGTTAAACGCTAGCCTATAAGATATAAGAAATATACTCGAGTAAATATTTATAAGAAATGCATTTACTAGGTAGGACACTATCTAGTGTCCGCCTGGCCAGCTACCACCCTCAAGTTGGAAAATCTGTCACCAAACATCTAATGTGTTCCGGCAGCTGTGCTTGAGAGCCAGTTCCCATTCTAGGCCTAGCGTGCTACCATCCTCGACCGCATCATCACTTACTAACTGTTGATGTAGTGGTTAAAGGCAAAAAAGTAAAAAAAATGTTAGTGGTCACTTTTACCAACAAAAAATCCCTACACAGTCCTGTAATTATCACATATAATTGCATTTGGAGGGTGGCTTACCCCGTGACGTCACGGTGACGTCATTAAGGGTCTACTACTACGAAGGGGAAGGTATGTGGTAAAGCTATGTAGTTTCACCCCTCGCTATACAAAGGCTTAGAAGCTGAAATATACTAGAAAAGTAGGTTTAATTCTGAACTAAAAAGTTTTTAGTGAATTTTTTTGTGTAGTTCCGATTTTTTGTCTGGCTTTCATAAAAAGGAAGTTGAAAATATGGAATTATTACCAAATACGTCTGTATTTTTCTGTCATTTATCAACCGATTCGAAAAACCATTTTTTAGTTTAGAGAGTATGCTTACCGCTTAGTCCTATTATAATTTCATCGAGATATTATGAGTATCTACAGAGATATGGAGTTAAACAAGGAGAAGGCGGCAATAGCCCAATGGATAAGGTGTCGGACTGGCGATCGAGAGTTCGTGAGTTCGATCCCCACCCCACCCATTGCACTATTGACGTGAACCCACTCCAGACACAAGCATATTTAGCTTAGTTGGAGGGGTTAACAAGAATATAAGAATATGGAACCCACATTGCGAGTTTAAAAAAAAAACACCTAAAACTTAGTACTGAAAATTTGTCATTATCAGCGCGGCATTGAATTATTTTTGTATAAATGTGGAATGACCTGCCCACCGCGATCTTCCCACTAACTATTCGACAGCACTAGCGGCAACTAATCAACAGCACACAGTAGCCAGTAGACGTAGTAACTATTACATAATCTGTGCCAGTAAGTAAAGTGCCACCCAAGTAGTAAGTCGTCGAGATAAGTAAATGCGTCGTAATACAAATGTTGATATATTAAAAACGGCGCGTCCGATTTCGTTAAATTTTAAAAGGGACCACCTTTAAGGGGACACCCTTTGGAACAAAAAAAGAATTTTCCAAATCGGTTCAGGCATCTTCGGGTAATCGGTGAAAATACATAAAATGTTCCGACGAATTGAAAACATCCTCGTTTATGTGAAAAAAATATGTTACTCGATTTCTTTGCTAATTGTCAACCTAACTTAATGTTTTTTTTTATGCGTAGGCTATTTTCTCAGAGATGCCATGGCCTTTTTCAACCGACTTCCATAAAGAAGGTTGTCAATTCGTGTATATGTGTTTTTTTTAATATGTATGTTACGCGATTACTCAGTCAATTGTGAACCGATTCGAATGATTCTTTTTTTAATCGGAGCGTACGTTTCCGAGGTGGTCCCATTGTAATTTTATCGAGATCTGATAAGAATCTCTAGAGATATGACGATAAACGTCTCAAACTTGCTACTGACCGACTCGTGGGGCATGGAAGTTGGTTGTTTTAGTTTTTGAACTATCTTAATTATTAAATGTTTACAAGCAATGTGGGTTTCACATTACTAGTAGTCTTGTTAACCCCTCCAACTAAGATAAGTATGCTTGTGTCTGGAGTGGGTTCACGTCAATAGTGCAATCGGTGAAGATCGGACTCACCACTTCTTAATCGCCAGGCCGACACCTTATCATTGGGCTATTGCCGCTTATGGAGGTTAATGCAGCGGCTTGGGTTAGGATGTCGCTGGTTAAATGCTATCCGGGGATAATCACTCAAGAACGGGGTGGACCAAAATGTCATGAATTTTATGCATAAAGCAGCTAGCAAGGTATACATTTTGTAGAATGTGCGATCGAATTACACAACCTAATTCTACTTCTCCTTTTTACAATCGGATACCAAGACAAACCAATAAACGGCATCCATACATGGTGGATATTCCAGCAATCCGCACTAAACGTTTTGGTTCGACGTTCATCATTCGAACCGCAAAAGAATGGAACACGTTACCGACTGACTTGTTTCCGAGTAGTTATAACTTGGGTGTCTTCGGTCGAGAGTGAACAGGTATCTTCTAGGCAAGTAGGTATATTCTACAACCTTGATCACATCATCATATTCCATCTGGCGTGATAGTTGTCAAATGCTTGCTTTTTTATGAACTTTTATTAAGGGGCTTTTGGCTAAATATAGCTATGACAGTCCGGCATAGTCAATACGGCATGATTACTACGTAAGCAACGAAGTAATACTGCACGGAAGCGTCCGACCCTGCTGCCGCTTGGTAGCAAACTGATCGCGGAAGCGTATTACTCAAGCATTTAGTATTACTGAACTTGCGTTCACTCGGGTGTTAGGCACGAATCTGTATGCATTTTTTATGATAGTTTGAGGTATTAGCTTACAAAGTAAATATTACCTAACAGACGAACGCTCTTCAACCACCCTGAGCAGACATAGATAGAACATTCTAGCCGCGTCTGACGATGGAGCAGATAGAATGCTCTGAAATATTCCCCACATTTACAATCATTGCATGATAATTTAAGATCATTTAAAAACTTTAAGGACCTACTTCAAATGCAGCGCTTGTCATTTTTAGCACTTACCTTACTTTATTTTACTTTACCTTACTTTAGTTTAAGGTAGATATATATATATAAACATCTCTATAACTCTGGAGATCCTGAAAATAGCTCAATAAAATTTAAATGGGAACCTAGGAAGTACCTATGCCCATCCAAACTAAACATATAAAAACAAAAAACCAAACTTGCAAAATCGGTCCAGGCGTCTTTGATAAATCGGTGAATATACAAAAAAAAAAACAAAAAAGATTCCGACGAAGAACCTCCTCCTCTCTTGAAGTCGTTTAATAAATAAAAGCTTGTAAAAATGTTTAAAATATCTGTTTCATATCAATTAGAAGTATTTATTTAACTTTTTATTTCATGAAAAGATTTACTCACATTATCTCAAACGAATGCAAAATATACTAAGGCCCCCTACACACGGCCGCATTGTGTCGACGCGTGCCGGATCATTCCGTCTCACTTGATGAGAACCGGGTTGCATCAATAGACGAATCAAGTCTTGTCAAAATGTTGCTAACACAGGATGTTTTATTTTTTTAATATATACTTTTTATTTTTTTAGTATTTATCTATAGATTACTTCTATAGATTACTTCTTTTTTATCTGATAGGCTAGCGTTTGACCTCTAGCTCGCCTGGTGGTAAGCGATGATGTGGTCTAAGATGGTTAAAACGCTATGCTTAGAATGTTTTGAATCTTAAGGGCTGTGTGTTGCCGGAGCAACGTAAGGTTATGGTGAGTAGGTGGTTATTGGGTGTTCTACTCCAACCACATCTGTTGATTAAACGATATACCCAACTGCGTTCGCTCCGCTTGCTGCGCTCACTTGTTGCAGTTGGGTATATCGTTTAATCAACAGATGTAGCTGGAGTAGAACACCCAATAACTAAAAATTGATTATCTCTCACCACTTGTGTTTTAGAACTCAAAGCCTCCGGTGTAATAATTTTGATCGACGTGTTTTAGAACTCTCAATGACCCCGGATTAATAGTTTTGATCAACTGTGTTCGTAACACATACGGTTAAGTGATCCATGGTAAGTTTCACTCTGGGAGCCCAAGGTCGGATTATCTCCACCGATTGCGATTCCTAACCTACCTGTGTTTTGAGCATATCGTATAGTCAGATAAACCTGTTCTACTACTTCTACTAAAGCCGTAATGACTTTTTGTTGGAATACTTACGATAAATTATCGCGCCCTAACCTACCTGTGTTTTGAGCATATCGTATAGTCAGATAAACCAAAAAATATTACAAAATTAAAATCTGCTACCCCTAAAGCACCAACTTTTATATTTTCTGTGCTTTAAAGAAATGTGTGTATATACGTTAATAAAAATTCAAGCGTAGTCACTCACCATTTTCATCTAAAGGATTTTAATTTATTAAATTCATGAAGATCTCATTGTCCCTGCTGCTTGTCGTTCCTGTAAAATATAAATTGGTACACATTAGTTTAAAACTAAGAATACACAATTTAATTTAAAAAAATCTTTACTCAGAATAAATCAAATTAAACTTGGAAATAACTAAACATTAAATCAGTGTGTAGTTAATATAAACAGCAATCGAAAAATAATCATTTTTATGTAATTTTTTAATATTATTTTCTTTACATAACATTTACATAACATGTTCAAAATAATTAGGATCGTTTAAAAAACCGACTTCAAATGCTACTGTATTCAATTTGAGTAGCAAGTTTGCAGTTATTATCGCCATATCTCTGGAGATACTTGATAAATTTACAATGAGACCACTACAAAAGTATAATCTTTGAAATAAATATATAATTAAAAAATCGGACCACAATTGACAGAGAAAAATAAATAAAAAAAAATTTACAGTGAAACATAGAACATCCTCCTTTTTTTTAAAGTCGGTTAATAGGGCTTTTTGTCGTATGAAGACCTATTTTATTTTTTCGATTTCTAGTTATTGAGAAAATCTTTATTATATAATACGACAGAAACTTGGTTTTTAATTTTATTTTCGAATCAACCAAAAAAGAGTACGTTGCAAAATATTATACAATAAAAGCTAGGTACTTACTTGTTATTTCCAAATAGTTACAGAACTACACTCACCGATACACTCACCGACACCACAGCCGACACCGTACACTTATATAATGAATGATTTTGTTCACACGCTAGATAGTAGGTACAAACGTATCAAGGTAAAATGGATTGAATAACAATTATGTACATCGTAAGCATTTCTTTTAAGGGTTCGCATACACGTTCGTTTTTAACTCTGCGATTGAACTGTTCTGTAGGTACAGATAAATTTTTATACCATTAAGTTTGCACTGTACAGTTAATTAAATGCTATTTTAACCGACACCTAACCGAGGAGTAGGTTCTGAATTCGTCGGAATCTTTTTTTTATGTATGCTTCTCGATTACTCAAAGATGGCTGTACCGATTTAGAATATTTTTTATATTTGTTTGAAAGGACATACTTTCCAAGTAATTTCATTTAAATTTCATCGAGATCTCATGACTATCTCAAGAGATATGGAGACAAACACATCAAACTTGGCACATGACTAGCGCGACATTTGAAGTTGGTTCTTTTGGTTTATTAACGATTTTAAATTATAATTATTACCATTCAGTTAAACTATCATTCATATGTATAGTCACACTATTTAGTGAAAACGAGCAGTTTAAACTCAAGGTGTGTAGCGGCCTTAGGACAAATTACTTTTTAACCGACTTAACAAAACGAGGACTTAACAGATAGCGTTTGTACGAATTACTTTTTTGTTTATTATATCATAGCTCAATCATTTATGAACTGATTTGTTTTTTTTTTTTTTTTTTACTGACTTCACAAAAAGGAGGATGTACTCAATTCGTCTGTATAATTTAATTTTTTTGTCACTTCAGAACCTCATCATTTATTAACTGTGTGTGGATTTGGATAATGTTTTTATTTTATTTTTTTACCGACTTCAAAAAAAGGAGGAGGTTTCTCATTTCTACCGATATTTTTTATGTTTGTTCGCGGATAACTTCGTCGTTTATGAACCGATTTTGATTATTCTTTTTTTGTTCGAAAGGAGATATTCCAAGTGTAGTAGTACCATGATAATTTTATCGAGGTCTGATGAGTACCTCCAGAGATATTGAGATAAACATCTCAAAATTGGTACTGAAAATGAATAGCGCGGCATTGAAGTCGGTTCGTTTTTAGTTTTTAAACGATATTATTATTAGTAGAATATGTTTACAGTGTAGTTCCATTTTAATTTTAACGAGATCCGATAAGAATCTCCAGAGATATGGAGATAGATACCTCAAACTTAGTACTGAAAATGACTTGCGCTGCATGTGAAGTCGGTTTTTTTGTTTTGCGAACGAACTTAAATTATGTAAGAAAGTAAATAGTAATACTTCCCGTGTGGTGTATTGTACAGTTCAAATAATTAGATACCGTCTTATTATCTAAACACATAAAATATGATTGTAATATTTTATGCACTGACTTTTAATTTTTCTATCTTTTAATCTATCGTAGTCGGGTAATGGTGTGAGTTTTTATATTGTCATCCGAGTAGGCGGAATCTTTCTTTGATCCGATTTCAAAGGTGGTGCGACAAAGGTGGTGCGACCATTAGCTTCAAATTTGCTTGTTTTGTTAAAGTACGGGTACTTAATATCTTTTGAATTGGAATATTATTTGCTGACACATAAAAAGTATTTGCTATAAAATCGCGTAAAATTAGAAAACTGACATATTCTTCGCTGGTTCATCATCCTCGAGAATCTTGCTGCCTGCCAGACCCTGCCAACCGCCCGCCACCCTGCTCAGCCACCGCCTGCCACCCTGCTCAGCCGCCGCCTGCCACCCTGCTCAGCCGCCGCCTGCCAGACTCCGCCAGCCACCGCCAGCCCGCCTGCCGCCTGACATTGCGCAGCCACGACACTTCGAGAAAACATCTACAGAAATATGTGAGTGAGTATTGTCTTATTACGTGTTTTTTAAAATCTTTGTTCCATCCATACTCATTTTTTATTTTTTTTCTCAGGTCGGACTCTGAATACGAATCTGAAGCAATCGTGGCCACAGCACCGTCGGTGTTGTCGCAGCCTACCAAGAAGCCAAAAGCCTCAAAGCGCAAGATCACCCCCGTCGTTAACGCTGCTGCCCTTGCTAAGCGCGGTCATGCATCATATTCACCATCCTTCACACCACCCGATTTGCAAGAGCCGGAATTTTCGTGGTACGTATATATATATATATATATATATATATATATTATATCTGATAGGTTATCGTTTTTATCGCTTGGTGGTAACTACTACTAGGTACCGATGCAGGGCCCCAACCGTACTATAATTAACGTACCGTACTATAATTAACGTATATACGATAATTTAGGCCTCCGTATTATGTACGCAAATACACGATAAATTCCATACACCACAAAGTTTGAGAATTACGCTCATATTCAATAAAAAATTGAGATACTATTGTTTATTGGTAACAGCGCCAGCTTATTTCTTAATTTCAAAACGTTGGTACGCTTATAAAATCTGTGTACTGTGGTCTGTCTTCTCAGCCCGTCTGCCTGTATGGAGTTAAATATACATTGATTCTGTTCTGTATACACAAACAAAGTGTAATAAAAATTATCGTTTTATATGATTTTTTAATGTATTTTAAGCCATTATACTGAGTGTACGATAATTTTGCTCCAAAAACGTCAAAATACGATAATTTCACGGCCCTGGTACTTTCCTCGCTTCAGGTTGGGATCCCTGTACCGATGATGATAATAATTATTTAACAATAATGTATATTGTATGGAGTGAGCAACGTTAAATGATTATTTAACTCTGAATCTAATTATGATGATAAAAGTTCCTAAATATTATCATAACAGTATTTCATCATATTTTATTTTCTTTGTTTTACAGGTCTAAAAAACGCAAGTCAGACATCTTTTCGATTCTGAAAGGGGAAGAAAGCGTTGCTGCATCTAACGCATCACAAAGCGCCGGAGGCAACGTATCGACTTCTTCCTTCACGACGAGGGTTTCCGGAGGGCAGAGCCGACGCACCGCAACAGTCTCCGAAGGCGACTTTTACGTTGAGGTGAAGCTTTACAACGTCGTCGACGTTCAAAATACGCCTCCTCAAGAACGCTATAAAAAAGCGTTGACGAGTGTAAAGCTGCGTCTCAACGAACAAACTAAGGAGTGGGAAATTTTACAAGAGTTTCTCATTACGGTGTTTAAATTATTTAAAGATTCTAAACCATCAACATTTAGTGATAAGATTAATTTTAAATAAACAAAACGTGTGCATAGGTTTATTATGGTTTTTATTTTATTAAATTAAGTTAGGTTCATAAAGGTAGATAGAATTATTATAGTATGTTTTGATATATGTAGTGTAGGTAGACTATATTAAACTCTCAAAGTAATTTTTTTAATTAATTTGAAATAAAAAAGAAAATTAAAAGCGTATAATATTATAATACTGACTTTAAAAAATAGGTAACTTTCTATGTAGGTAGGTACTTAAATTAATAATTATATCTAGTAGGTAAACAAGCAAGTAGCTTCTACAATGCCATTCTGTTCAGTTTGTAACACATCTATAAGCGGTAGGCGCTGGACAGGTCATTTGCGAAGTAATACACATAAACAAAACGTTTTAACTGTACCGCATATCGATGTGGAAGGCGTAGATATTGTAGCGACAGCATTTCAGAACCGAATAATATCTTACAGGATTGCTGCGCAATACGCAAATGAACATTCTATTGATGTATTTTTAGATTCAATACGAAACAAAGTCAAACTCATTTTAGATGAATGCATAAAAAAACATATTTGTGTCAAAGTCAACTTCGAAATATTCTCAAAGTTTTTACTTTTCAAAAATAATGAACAAGAAACTAAATCGTTTATGACAAAAAATATCCCTGTTTATGGAAATTATAATTTTGAGCATTTATATTTAAATGTAATCAATACAATACGCACAAAAATTGACCAATTCGAAGAGCAAGATTCGGGTTGGACTTTTCTTAATTGTATGCATATTGAGGTTAATGTTAATAAATATCAACCACTTCGCGGCTCCACGTATATTGAACTACCAATATTCATCAAGAAAAAGAAAGCATGTTTAAATATTCAAAACAACGATAAACACTGTTTTCTGTGGAGCGTACTTGCAGCCCTCTATCCAGCTAAAAACCATCCTGAAAGGGTTTCGTCATATGTACATTTTCGCAATGTACTAAACACTGAAAACATTTCGTTTCCCATGACATTATCTGATGTTAAAATATTCGAAGAAAACAATCCAAACCTAAGTTTTATCATTTTTGGCTTAAAAAATAACAAGACTGTTGTAGGCCCGCTTTATAAATCAGAAAGCCATGAAAATAAAAAAACGATTCACCTTCTTTGGATAGAAAACAACACAACATCTCACTATTGTCTCATAAAGAATTTATCGAGACTGGTGAGAAGTCAAATAACGAAGCATAAAGGACAGATCTATTTTTGTGACACTTGTTTGTTGTTTTTTAAAACGGTTGAGGATGTAGAAAGTCATACCTGTAACGGAATTGTCACTGTCCTACCGGAAAAGGGGTCAGTAATTAAATTCAAGAATTTCGAACGCAAACAAGACATTCCTTTTGTAATTTATGCTGACTTTGAAACTATGCTAGAAGATGTAAGCAAAAGTGAATCAGATCCTCAAAGTTCTTATACGCGCACTACACAAAAGCATACACCTATCGCATTTGCTTACAATGTGATTAATTCTGTTGACCTTTCTTACAATAAATTCGTAATCTTTAGAGGTCCTCATTGTGTAGAAAAATTTGTTAGCTCTCTTTACAAAGATGTTCGGGATATCCATGCAGTGTTATCACAAAACGTTCCCATAATTTTTAATGCAAACGATGCAGTTGATTTTAGGAATGCAGTTCGATGTCATATTTGTGAGAGTTTTCTATTCGGAGATAAGGTCAGAGACCATTGTCACCTTACTGGACAGTATCGGGGTGCAGCTCATAGCTTATGTAATTTACAGTACAAAGTTCCAAAGTTTGTGCCAATTTTTTTCCACAATTTAGCAGGGTATGATTGTCACTTGTTTATAAAAACACTTGGTGAAGCGCCTGGACCAATAAAAATAATTCCTAAAACGAAAGAAAATTATATCTCTTTCACAAAATTCATTCCAATATCAAGAGACGAGTTCGTTCAGTTAAGATTTGTAGATTCGTCAAATTTTTAGGAACCAGTCTAGAAAAATTGGTTAAAACCATGAAAACTCATGAGTTTACTCATTTAAGGAATATTTACCCAAATGAAAATGAGTTTTCCCTTCTAACTCGTAAAGGCGTTTACCCTTACGAGTACATGAACGCATGGGAACGTTACAACGAGCCATTTCTGCCAAGCAAAGAAAGTTTTTATAGCTCTCTCAACAATGAGCACATATCAAATAAAGATTATGAGCACGCACAGTCAGTTTGGACCCAATTTGAAATTCGGAACCTAGGCGAATATACCGATTTGTATTTAAAAAGTGATGTGTTGCTGTTAACAGATATATTTGAAAACTTTAGAAAAACTTGCAAACATTACTACAACTTGGACCCTGCATTCTATGTTACAGCACCGAGTTTATCATTCGATGCTATGCTTTATAAAACAGGCATTGAGTTAGAACTAATAGATGACTTTGCTATAGTAGATATGTTACAGACAGGCATACGAGGAGGTGTGGTAATGGCAGCACATAGGCATGCCAAAGCAAACAACGAATTTATTTTCGACCATGATCCTTTGATGCCAGAATCATTCATAGTCTATATAGACTGCAATAATCTTTATGGATACAGCATGTGTCAAACATTGCCCTTGTCAAACTTTAGGTTTCTTGATCAATCAGAAGTTAATAAACTGGATGTGAATAATGTATCTGATGATGCAGAGTTCGGCTTCATTCTAGAAGTCGATCTCATTTATCCAAAAAAATTACATTGGGAACATAATGATTTACCGTTTTGCCCCGAAAAAGATATTCCACCGGGTGGAAAAAATGAAAAGTTAATTCCAAATCTTTATGACAAATTTAATTATGTTATACATTATGTACATTTAAAAACCTGTTTAAGACATGGTTTGATCTTGAGACAAGTACATCGTGCTATAACGTTTCGACAGAGTGCATATTTAAAACAATACATCGATCTTAATACAAATTTGCGTCAAAAAGCAACGTCAACTTTTGAGCAAGACTTTTTCAAATTGCTCAATAACAGTGTTTTTGGTAAAACGTTAGAAAACAACCGCAAGAAGGTCCATGTTGAGTTGATAAATCAATGGAATGATCAAAACAATAGAACTAAAAAAAGAAATAACGCAGAAAAATTAATCGCGAGTCCAAACTTTCACAGTGCTTCAGTTTTTACGGAAAGTTTGGTTGCGATTCAATTAAAGCCTAATCGTATAGTATTGGATAAGCCACTGTATATCGGATTTACAGTTTTGGAATTATCAAAATCACATATGTATGATTTTCACTATTCTATATTTAAACCATTTTACAGGGACCGCTTGACGATGTGTTATACTGATACAGACAGCTTTATTTATCACATCCAAACCAAAAATTTTTATCAAGATGTGAAAAATACGTTTTTGGAGTATTTTGATACCAGTAACTTTTCTGTTGATAATTATCACAAATTACCAATAATTAACAAAAAAGTACCAGGACTTTTCAAAGATGAAATGGGTGGAAAAATAATCACTGAATATGTAGGATTACGCTCTAAATTATATTGTATAAAAAATACTGACACTGAAATTAAAAAGGCTAAGGGAGTAAAATCATGTGTTGTTCGAGATCTTAGTATCTTAGATTATACAAACACATTGCTTACATCAAATACACTACGCAAGAAAAACATATTGTTTAAAAGTATAAAACATGAAATATTTACACGTTCTGTAAACAAAATTGCGCTTTCTAGTAGCGACGATAAACGATTTATTTCGCAAGATAAAAAATCAAGCAGAGCTTGGGGTCATATTTCAATTCTTGGGGTCTAATCTAATGTAAGTAGCTTAAGATTATCTGTAAGATGAAATAAATATGTAATATAATAATAATAATAATAATGTTATAATAATAATGTAAAGTGAACCTTAAGTAAGAATATAGTGAATAAACGAATTTCATTTAGAATACTTGTTGTTTTTATTTTATTTTACGAGCCTTAACATCTAGCTTAAGTTAATAATGCAAAATCAATTTAATGTTTGTGAAAAATTTTGTGTAAGCTATTCCTGTAATCTACGTAGATACTTCAAATTCACTAACGCAGCATAAACTTTTAACACCGACGCAGGTGCACTGACATGTCACTACATGATTTTGCACATTCGACAAACATTGAATAAAATTCATCATGCCCTGCTCATTATACCCTGTTCGAGCGTCGCAGTTAACACACATATTCACATAATTTCAAGTCGACTTAAGACGTAAGTTTTGAACTTTTATTCGTTTATTTCTATTTACTCGATATTATCCATAAAAATGACCCTAATAGTTTTCTATTTTGTTTCAGATTATGACAGACATTGTAATAAATAATAACAGTGAGACTCAAGATGGACTTTTTGGAATTAATACCCAAGACCTTCTTTTCCACTGTGCGCAGAATCCATTAGAAGGCTTTGACGAAATTTTTCCAATCACTAATCAGAAGAAATCGTCTCCAAAACGTCCAAAACGGAAAACAAAGAAGACACCTGGTGAAACTAAGAATCTTCGCAATAGTATGCGGCGATCATCATTTGTTTTAAACCGTGAAGCATGCAAAGGGAGACGTTTGATTCAGATCAAAATAATAGACATTAGTGGTGATAACAGTGACACTGAAAGTGATGTTGTAATATCGGCTCAATATATAGTAAAAGATTTTACGGACAGAATATTAGATCAAACCGAAAGAGTGATTAAAAATATATCTGAAAATATAATAAGTGATTCTGACTGATGAGACGCATAATTGAATAAAATTATTTTTAAATAGATCAGTTAAATTAAATTAGAAGTGATTCTTAAGATGTTTAATCAAATCAGTAAGTAGTATCTCCCTGAATGCATTGTACTATTTAATTCATTAAATTTAAGATATGTTTTAATTTTCGATATTATATTAAAAACCTATTCAAATATCTGCTGTATTTTAATTCCTAAATACTCACCACTTTAATTCGTTAAAATATAATTTGGTAGAATAAAACAACAACCAGTTTAGGCAATAATTATTTTATTTTATTTAAAACATTAAATTAAATTCTTAGCTTACATTGAATAAATGTATATTATTATTATCATACCACTTTTTTAAGCACAATACATTTTTTAATGCACACATTTTCGTGTGTTGTACACAATTTAAATTTATATTAGGTTTTTCATAGTCGTGATATAATTTTAAAAAATTAGGACATCCTTTTTCTCCCACATCTATTATTTCACAGTTCTCACAAAGGCCTTTGATCCACATAACTTTCTCAGTTCCTTTTGTTAACACTTTTTTCTTATTCAAATATGGTATTATAATTCTTTTGAATTCCCTGTAGTCAATGTGGCCTTCACTCCAGAAATATCCTCGATTTGCTTCTATCCACCGCACTTGTTTCTTTTCTTCGATCGATAAGTTTTTAAATGGATAGGGGGGCTTGACAAGAAAGGTTTGGGTATTTTCTTCGTTTAAAATAGACAATTCTTTTATAATAAAATTATTTTGTGTATCTTTGAATCCTTGTACATCCACGAATATATATTTTATTCTGTAAGGATTCATATTTTAAGATATTTTTTTTACTATATTACTCAACGGTCTGTACTCGATGATGGAATCGTTTAAAATAAGACAATATGCAGCTGTCTGATCAGGTATTTCTGAATGACATTCAAGTTCCACACGTACGCTAACTACAGGACCTGACTTAAGGTTTTCGCTTTGTCTAGAGCAATCGATTACAAACAGCGGTGCTTTTTCTTTGAATTCAGAAGTACTTAGCAGTGGTTCACTTCTGCGTCCATAATAAGATGTCTGAAACCTGACATATTGCTCATACAATAATGAATATTTATGATCATCAAGACTAATATTCAAGTTTTCATATGGAAAATAGTTAGAGTTAAGATATACTTTGACATCTCTTAAATAACAAGGGTCGAATTTTGATATATCGCGATCAGCTAAATTTTTTCTATTTGTTTGTAAGCCTATGATTACATATCTTGGCTTTTCAATCTGTGAGGACGTTTTAATTGACCAAGTATGCTTAGTTGTTTTAGGTAATAAGGGATACTCATATAAATCCCAATTTCTAAAAGCCAAATATAGAGAACGATCCTTTTCCAATAACTTTAGTAAATTAACTTTTTCTTTATCTGATACCTTGACGTGTGGAACGCGCCAAACTAACTTATTTATTATTATATCTTCAAGAACCTCACCAGATGGAACTTTCAAAGAATTCAAATTTGTATTACTGCGTAATAATATCAGTTCATGTTTACAATTCATAATTATTTTCTTATAATCTTCAGCAAAGCCCAAAATATTACTAAGAGGTATTGAGGCAGAAAAACTATTTCCATGGGTTGTTTTTGTTCCATTTATATCCCAACCCCAAGCTTTTGCTATCTTAGCTTCATTTTCATTAAATGATACTAAACTCTTCATTGTTGTAGTCATTCCAGCATTTTTGATTCTATCTATTTCAACTCCATTTAGTTCATAACGAATATCTTGAAAAAGAAACAGTAATGGATTGTTTGTGAATTCCACAGCAGTAACTTTTAGTTTTGTATCCTTCTTTATGATGTTTACTGTTCCTTCTAAATAAAGGGTACTTGCTGATGGTAGTATGTATAAATCCTGCTGATTGATAGGTATGCGGATTTCATCATTCCTGTTAAAACTTGTTACGTAAGGTTTATATGAATGATATTCGATACCGTCTATGGTGTTATCGTATGCTGGTGAACTTGTTATATCCAAAATGTTCATTTTAATAGACCAATTAATTTCAGGAACTTTTTATTTTCCCTGGTCAATTTAATTTTTTTCTTAGTTGTTCCTTTTCGGATTGTTCGATGAGTACTGATGTGTTTCATTATTGAATTACTACTTTTATTGAAGTCGATCATCTTTTCCTGATATGCAAATATAATTGAACTTCTTCACCGCGTAGATTTATTAAATTATTATTAATATCTAATAATCTAATATTAATAGTGCTGACGTCAATTTGATTGACAGGAAAATAAATTATATTCTTTGGCACTTCTATTATTCGGTATCCTGGAGGCACGTTAGGAGCAAATTCATAAAGAATATGGCTTGGTTTTCCATTAATATATGATCCGCTCACTATATCACATTCGACTCTTACCACTGTTGTCGATAAAATGTTAACTGGGAGTTGCGACTCGTGTATTATATTGGCTTTAAGAGTTTTATTACCAAATCCTAGTAAAGTTCCTGGAGAATTAGCTTTTTCAAAATGGATATCTTTAGAGCAGAAGATAAACGATTTCAACGTGTTATTATTGCAAAATAAATTAAAAGCGACTCCTTTTTTTACGTTTGACTTTAGATAATCAGAAATATCTTGCAGTTCGTAAGTGCCTTCTGGTATTTATATTTTTATATTGTCATCCGAGTAGGCGGAATCTTTCTTTGATCCGATTTCAAAGGTGGTGCGACAAAGGTGGTGCGACCATTAGCTTCAAATTTGCTTGTTTTGTTAAAGTACGGGTACTTAATATCTTTTGAATTGGAATATTATTTGCTGACACATAAAAAGTATTTGCTATAAAATCGCGTAAAATTAGAAAACTGACATATTCTTCGCTGGTTCATCATCCTCGAGAATCTTGCTGCCTGCCAGACCCTGCCAACCGCCCGCCACCCTGCTCAGCCACCGCCTGCCACCCTGCTCAGCCGCCGCCTGCCACCCTGCTCAGCCGCCGCCTGCCAGACTCCGCCAGCCACCGCCAGCCCGCCTGCCGCCTGACATTGCGCAGCCACGACACTTCGAGAAAACATCTACAGAAATATGTGAGTGAGTATTGTCTTATTACGTGTTTTTTAAAATCTTTGTTCCATCCATACTCATTTTTTATTTTTTTTCTCAGGTCGGACTCTGAATACGAATCTGAAGCAATCGTGGCCACAGCACCGTCGGTGTTGTCGCAGCCTACCAAGAAGCCAAAAGCCTCAAAGCGCAAGATCACCCCCGTCGTTAACGCTGCTGCCCTTGCTAAGCGCGGTCATGCATCATATTCACCATCCTTCACACCACCCGATTTGCAAGAGCCGGAATTTTCGTGGTACGTATATATATATATATATATATATATATATATTATATCTGATAGGTTATCGTTTTTATCGCTTGGTGGTAACTACTACTAGGTACCGATGCAGGGCCCCAACCGTACTATAATTAACGTACCGTACTATAATTAACGTATATACGATAATTTAGGCCTCCGTATTATGTACGCAAATACACGATAAATTCCATACACCACAAAGTTTGAGAATTACGCTCATATTCAATAAAAAATTGAGATACTATTGTTTATTGGTAACAGCGCCAGCTTATTTCTTAATTTCAAAACGTTGGTACGCTTATAAAATCTGTGTACTGTGGTCTGTCTTCTCAGCCCGTCTGCCTGTATGGAGTTAAATATACATTGATTCTGTTCTGTATACACAAACAAAGTGTAATAAAAATTATCGTTTTATATGATTTTTTAATGTATTTTAAGCCATTATACTGAGTGTACGATAATTTTGCTCCAAAAACGTCAAAATACGATAATTTCACGGCCCTGGTACTTTCCTCGCTTCAGGTTGGGATCCCTGTACCGATGATGATAATAATTATTTAACAATAATGTATATTGTATGGAGTGAGCAACGTTAAATGATTATTTAACTCTGAATCTAATTATGATGATAAAAGTTCCTAAATATTATCATAACAGTATTTCATCATATTTTATTTTCTTTGTTTTACAGGTCTAAAAAACGCAAGTCAGACATCTTTTCGATTCTGAAAGGGGAAGAAAGCGTTGCTGCATCTAACGCATCACAAAGCGCCGGAGGCAACGTATCGACTTCTTCCTTCACGACGAGGGTTTCCGGAGGGCAGAGCCGACGCACCGCAACAGTCTCCGAAGGCGACTTTTACGTTGAGGTGAAGCTTTACAACGTCGTCGACGTTCAAAATACGCCTCCTCAAGAACGCTATAAAAAAGCGTTGACGAGTGTAAAGCTGCGTCTCAACGAACAAACTAAGGAGTGGGAAATTTTACAAGAGTTTCTCATTACGGTGTTTAAATTATTTAAAGATTCTAAACCATCAACATTTAGTGATAAGATTAATTTTAAATAAACAAAACGTGTGCATAGGTTTATTATGGTTTTTATTTTATTAAATTAAGTTAGGTTCATAAAGGTAGATAGAATTATTATAGTATGTTTTGATATATGTAGTGTAGGTAGACTATATTAAACTCTCAAAGTAATTTTTTTAATTAATTTGAAATAAAAAAGAAAATTAAAAGCGTATAATATTATAATACTGACTTTAAAAAATAGGTAACTTTCTATGTAGGTAGGTACTTAAATTAATAATTATATCTAGTAGGTAAACAAGCAAGTAGCTTCTACAATGCCATTCTGTTCAGTTTGTAACACATCTATAAGCGGTAGGCGCTGGACAGGTCATTTGCGAAGTAATACACATAAACAAAACGTTTTAACTGTACCGCATATCGATGTGGAAGGCGTAGATATTGTAGCGACAGCATTTCAGAACCGAATAATATCTTACAGGATTGCTGCGCAATACGCAAATGAACATTCTATTGATGTATTTTTAGATTCAATACGAAACAAAGTCAAACTCATTTTAGATGAATGCATAAAAAAACATATTTGTGTCAAAGTCAACTTCGAAATATTCTCAAAGTTTTTACTTTTCAAAAATAATGAACAAGAAACTAAATCGTTTATGACAAAAAATATCCCTGTTTATGGAAATTATAATTTTGAGCATTTATATTTAAATGTAATCAATACAATACGCACAAAAATTGACCAATTCGAAGAGCAAGATTCGGGTTGGACTTTTCTTAATTGTATGCATATTGAGGTTAATGTTAATAAATATCAACCACTTCGCGGCTCCACGTATATTGAACTACCAATATTCATCAAGAAAAAGAAAGCATGTTTAAATATTCAAAACAACGATAAACACTGTTTTCTGTGGAGCGTACTTGCAGCCCTCTATCCAGCTAAAAACCATCCTGAAAGGGTTTCGTCATATGTACATTTTCGCAATGTACTAAACACTGAAAACATTTCGTTTCCCATGACATTATCTGATGTTAAAATATTCGAAGAAAACAATCCAAACCTAAGTTTTATCATTTTTGGCTTAAAAAATAACAAGACTGTTGTAGGCCCGCTTTATAAATCAGAAAGCCATGAAAATAAAAAAACGATTCACCTTCTTTGGATAGAAAACAACACAACATCTCACTATTGTCTCATAAAGAATTTATCGAGACTGGTGAGAAGTCAAATAACGAAGCATAAAGGACAGATCTATTTTTGTGACACTTGTTTGTTGTTTTTTAAAACGGTTGAGGATGTAGAAAGTCATACCTGTAACGGAATTGTCACTGTCCTACCGGAAAAGGGGTCAGTAATTAAATTCAAGAATTTCGAACGCAAACAAGACATTCCTTTTGTAATTTATGCTGACTTTGAAACTATGCTAGAAGATGTAAGCAAAAGTGAATCAGATCCTCAAAGTTCTTATACGCGCACTACACAAAAGCATACACCTATCGCATTTGCTTACAATGTGATTAATTCTGTTGACCTTTCTTACAATAAATTCGTAATCTTTAGAGGTCCTCATTGTGTAGAAAAATTTGTTAGCTCTCTTTACAAAGATGTTCGGGATATCCATGCAGTGTTATCACAAAACGTTCCCATAATTTTTAATGCAAACGATGCAGTTGATTTTAGGAATGCAGTTCGATGTCATATTTGTGAGAGTTTTCTATTCGGAGATAAGGTCAGAGACCATTGTCACCTTACTGGACAGTATCGGGGTGCAGCTCATAGCTTATGTAATTTACAGTACAAAGTTCCAAAGTTTGTGCCAATTTTTTTCCACAATTTAGCAGGGTATGATTGTCACTTGTTTATAAAAACACTTGGTGAAGCGCCTGGACCAATAAAAATAATTCCTAAAACGAAAGAAAATTATATCTCTTTCACAAAATTCATTCCAATATCAAGAGACGAGTTCGTTCAGTTAAGATTTGTAGATTCGTCAAATTTTTAGGAACCAGTCTAGAAAAATTGGTTAAAACCATGAAAACTCATGAGTTTACTCATTTAAGGAATATTTACCCAAATGAAAATGAGTTTTCCCTTCTAACTCGTAAAGGCGTTTACCCTTACGAGTACATGAACGCATGGGAACGTTACAACGAGCCATTTCTGCCAAGCAAAGAAAGTTTTTATAGCTCTCTCAACAATGAGCACATATCAAATAAAGATTATGAGCACGCACAGTCAGTTTGGACCCAATTTGAAATTCGGAACCTAGGCGAATATACCGATTTGTATTTAAAAAGTGATGTGTTGCTGTTAACAGATATATTTGAAAACTTTAGAAAAACTTGCAAACATTACTACAACTTGGACCCCGCATTCTATGTTACAGCACCGAGTTTATCATTCGATGCTATGCTTTATAAAACAGGCATTGAGTTAGAACTAATAGATGACTTTGCTATAGTAGATATGTTACAGACAGGCATACGAGGAGGTGTGGTAATGGCAGCACATAGGCATGCCAAAGCAAACAACGAATTTATTTTCGACCATGATCCTTTGATGCCAGAATCATTCATAGTCTATATAGACTGCAATAATCTTTATGGATACAGCATGTGTCAAACATTGCCCTTGTCAAACTTTAGGTTTCTTGATCAATCAGAAGTTAATAAACTGGATGTGAATAATGTATCTGATGATGCAGAGTTCGGCTTCATTCTAGAAGTCGATCTCATTTATCCAAAAAAATTACATTGGGAACATAATGATTTACCGTTTTGCCCCGAAAAAGATATTCCACCGGGTGGAAAAAATGAAAAGTTAATTCCAAATCTTTATGACAAATTTAATTATGTTATACATTATGTACATTTAAAAACCTGTTTAAGACATGGTTTGATCTTGAGACAAGTACATCGTGCTATAACGTTTCGACAGAGTGCATATTTAAAACAATACATCGATCTTAATACAAATTTGCGTCAAAAAGCAACGTCAACTTTTGAGCAAGACTTTTTCAAATTGCTCAATAACAGTGTTTTTGGTAAAACGTTAGAAAACAACCGCAAGAAGGTCCATGTTGAGTTGATAAATCAATGGAATGATCAAAACAATAGAACTAAAAAAAGAAATAACGCAGAAAAATTAATCGCGAGTCCAAACTTTCACAGTGCTTCAGTTTTTACGGAAAGTTTGGTTGCGATTCAATTAAAGCCTAATCGTATAGTATTGGATAAGCCACTGTATATCGGATTTACAGTTTTGGAATTATCAAAATCACATATGTATGATTTTCACTATTCTATATTTAAACCATTTTACAGGGACCGCTTGACGATGTGTTATACTGATACAGACAGCTTTATTTATCACATCCAAACCAAAAATTTTTATCAAGATGTGAAAAATACGTTTTTGGAGTATTTTGATACCAGTAACTTTTCTGTTGATAATTATCACAAATTACCAATAATTAACAAAAAAGTACCAGGACTTTTCAAAGATGAAATGGGTGGAAAAATAATCACTGAATATGTAGGATTACGCTCTAAATTATATTGTATAAAAAATACTGACACTGAAATTAAAAAGGCTAAGGGAGTAAAATCATGTGTTGTTCGAGATCTTAGTATCTTAGATTATACAAACACATTGCTTACATCAAATACACTACGCAAGAAAAACATATTGTTTAAAAGTATAAAACATGAAATATTTACACGTTCTGTAAACAAAATTGCGCTTTCTAGTAGCGACGATAAACGATTTATTTCGCAAGATAAAAAATCAAGCAGAGCTTGGGGTCATATTTCAATTCTTGGGGTCTAATCTAATGTAAGTAGCTTAAGATTATCTGTAAGATGAAATAAATATGTAATATAATAATAATAATAATAATGTTATAATAATAATGTAAAGTGAACCTTAAGTAAGAATATAGTGAATAAACGAATTTCATTTAGAATACTTGTTGTTTTTATTTTATTTTACGAGCCTTAACATCTAGCTTAAGTTAATAATGCAAAATCAATTTAATGTTTGTGAAAAATTTTGTGTAAGCTATTCCTGTAATCTACGTAGATACTTCAAATTCACTAACGCAGCATAAACTTTTAACACCGACGCAGGTGCACTGACATGTCACTACATGATTTTGCACATTCGACAAACATTGAATAAAATTCATCATGCCCTGCTCATTATACCCTGTTCGAGCGTCGCAGTTAACACACATATTCACATAATTTCAAGTCGACTTAAGACGTAAGTTTTGAACTTTTATTCGTTTATTTCTATTTACTCGATATTATCCATAAAAATGACCCTAATAGTTTTCTATTTTGTTTCAGATTATGACAGACATTGTAATAAATAATAACAGTGAGACTCAAGATGGACTTTTTGGAATTAATACCCAAGACCTTCTTTTCCACTGTGCGCAGAATCCATTAGAAGGCTTTGACGAAATTTTTCCAATCACTAATCAGAAGAAATCGTCTCCAAAACGTCCAAAACGGAAAACAAAGAAGACACCTGGTGAAACTAAGAATCTTCGCAATAGTATGCGGCGATCATCATTTGTTTTAAACCGTGAAGCATGCAAAGGGAGACGTTTGATTCAGATCAAAATAATAGACATTAGTGGTGATAACAGTGACACTGAAAGTGATGTTGTAATATCGGCTCAATATATAGTAAAAGATTTTACGGACAGAATATTAGATCAAACCGAAAGAGTGATTAAAAATATATCTGAAAATATAATAAGTGATTCTGACTGATGAGACGCATAATTGAATAAAATTATTTTTAAATAGATCAGTTAAATTAAATTAGAAGTGATTCTTAAGATGTTTAATCAAATCAGTAAGTAGTATCTCCCTGAATGCATTGTACTATTTAATTCATTAAATTTAAGATATGTTTTAATTTTCGATATTATATTAAAAACCTATTCAAATATCTGCTGTATTTTAATTCCTAAATACTCACCACTTTAATTCGTTAAAATATAATTTGGTAGAATAAAACAACAACCAGTTTAGGCAATAATTATTTTATTTTATTTAAAACATTAAATTAAATTCTTAGCTTACATTGAATAAATGTATATTATTATTATCATACCACTTTTTTAAGCACAATACATTTTTTAATGCACACATTTTCGTGTGTTGTACACAATTTAAATTTATATTAGGTTTTTCATAGTCGTGATATAATTTTAAAAAATTAGGACATCCTTTTTCTCCCACATCTATTATTTCACAGTTCTCACAAAGGCCTTTGATCCACATAACTTTCTCAGTTCCTTTTGTTAACACTTTTTTCTTATTCAAATATGGTATTATAATTCTTTTGAATTCCCTGTAGTCAATGTGGCCTTCACTCCAGAAATATCCTCGATTTGCTTCTATCCACCGCACTTGTTTCTTTTCTTCGATCGATAAGTTTTTAAATGGATAGGGGGGCTTGACAAGAAAGGTTTGGGTATTTTCTTCGTTTAAAATAGACAATTCTTTTATAATAAAATTATTTTGTGTATCTTTGAATCCTTGTACATCCACGAATATATATTTTATTCTGTAAGGATTCATATTTTAAGATATTTTTTTTACTATATTACTCAACGGTCTGTACTCGATGATGGAATCGTTTAAAATAAGACAATATGCAGCTGTCTGATCAGGTATTTCTGAATGACATTCAAGTTCCACACGTACGCTAACTACAGGACCTGACTTAAGGTTTTTTTTTTTTTTTTTTTTTTTTTTTTTTTATTTATTAGGAATAACAAACAACTACATTATAAATATAATATTGACAAAAATTAAAATTATGTTTGTATTATTAATAACGTAGTCCACAGCGTTATTCACGTATTGAATATAAACATATACTTATAGAAAAGCAACTAGAGGGATGGAAAATTTTTTCTGAAATTTGTCCGCAAAAAATTTAAAACAAAGTAGAAGTGACAAAGCTGAAAGAAGTTCAACTATTTTGAAACAGTACAGAGTCTTCCTTAACTAATAAACTTATCAATAATTTTCTGAGTTCATACAATGAACATGTAAATATATCAATGTCTTTGTTAAACGACCTATTAAAGGACTCGACCATACGACGAACAGGTGAACGAAGGCCCGAGTTAGTGCGGCAGGTGTTTAAAGCAAAAAGAGAGCGAGCTCGAGCTTCTCGCGTGTTTGCTGTTCTAGGAACAACGTAGCACAGTTTTCGAACTAAATCTATGCAATCGATTTTATTTTTGACTATATTGAATAAGGTGATAGCTTCAAGATACTTGCGTCTGGACTCAAGGGATAAAAGTTTATATTTATTAAGTAAGTCAGGATAAGAGGTGAATCTATGGAAACATTTATAGTGCATAGTGCGTAGGTACTTACGTTGGACTCTCTCGACTGCAGTGATGTACTTCTTGTAATATGGATTCCAAATGGATACGGCATATTCTAACTGTGGACGTACAAGTGCTGTATATAGGTGCAAGTATGTGGTGTATCTTTTAAAATTAGTTGATGACCTCATGACAAAACCATACATCTTGAAAGCTTTACTGATGATCATTTCAACGTGCTCATTTAAGCAGAGTTGGCTGTCTAATTGAATTCCCAAATCTCTTATGGAAGTTACCCTATTAAGAGGGGTGTCGCAGATGTTATATGTGAATGATGTAGCATTTTTGTTTTTTGTGAAACTTATGGTGTTACATTTGTGAATGCTAAGTTGTAATTTATTATACGTACAGTAGGCTGTGAATCTGTTTAAGTCCTGTTGAAAAGATATACAGTCCGCAATAGACGCAATAGGTTTGTAAGCTTTGAGATCGTCAGCATATAGTAGTATCTTAGAATTTTGAAAACACTGATCTATGTCATTTATAAAAATAATGAAGAGGAGAGGACCAAGTATAGAGCCCTGAGGGACTCCAGAAGTTACCATTACACTATGGGATTGGTATCCATTTATGACCACTTTCTGAGTGCGATTAGTAATGTAAGAAATGAACCAACGGAGAAGATCGCCACAAATGCCGTTATACGCAATCTTGTTCAGTAGAATTTCGTGGTCAACTTTGTCAAAAGCTTTTTTGAAATCAGTATAGATAGCATCTACTTGAATACGCTTATCCATGTTATCAAAAAGGTCACTTGTGAAAACGTTGAGATTAGATGTCGTAGATCTTTTTTTAACAAATCCGTGTTGCTCGTGAATGATTATGTTATGCAAGGCTGGATATATCTCGTTATGTACCAACCTTTCAAAAAGCTTTGACAAAGCCGACAAGATAGAGATAGGACGATAATTCTCGATATCATGCTTATCACCACTCTTATGAACTGGGGTGATATAAGCGCGTTTCCAAACTTCCGGAAAGACACCTTCAGTCATACATTTATTGTATATAGTGGTTAAAGGCACGCTGATGACATCAGCGGTGTTTTTAAGAAAACTGGATGGTATACCATCGGGACCAGGACCTTTTGCTGGGTCCAATAATTTAAGTTGCTTTAATACTGTGTATTTATCAAAAGAAAGAGTACTTATTAAGATGTCTTTGGGGTGGTTGTTAATGTTATTATTTCGGGGTGGCGTCCAACAACTGAGAGCAGGCGAAGCGGGTTCGAATACTGATTCAAAAAAGCAAGAAAACATTTTGCATATTGTTTCCGGATGAGTTGACTGTTTACCGAGATATGTCATACGTGCAGGAATGCCAGATTTCGATTTAAGGTTGGATATATATGTCCAAAAATGTTTAACATTCGTATTAATATTATCTTCGACGGATGTCATATATCGCTTATAACATTTATCGCAGTTATCTTTGAATGATGCTCTAAGTTCAGAAAATATTACGTAGTCTAATTTGTTATTATAAATTTTCCATTTTACCCATGCCTTCTGCTTTCGTTTGGAAATACTAATTAAAGAATGCGTGAACCAGATGGGAAAATTGGGTGATTTGGAATTAATTAATGGGACGTTATCCCGAATAATGCCATTAATGTTGTTATAAAATATGTCAACTGCGGTTTCAGCATTAAGATCACATAATATTTGACTCCAATCTGTGGCGGCTATTGCTTTGTTTATCTCAATATAATTAGCCTTTCTAAAATTGGGCTTAGTCATAGGGTTTTTATTTAAACATTGCTCGGGTAAACTAATTAGACAATATGCAACAAAGGGGGGATGGTACTGATCTGGACTAACAAGGGAATTGGGTTGTGACTGGACATAACAAGGTGAATTGCATATGAGTAGGTCAAGTATTTTGCCATTCATGTTCAGTAATGTATTATATTGTGCACAGTTTAGCACAGACATGCAGCTGCTAACTAACAATCCTTTTGACGAAGAATCGCTACATGTTAATCCATCGGAGTTGTTTGAATTAACAGGGTTATTACTGGTCCAGGTAATGTCTGGCATATTATAATCTCCTAGTATGCATAGGTTATCTATGCTGGCGTCGTTTAAAACGTCTTGAAGGAAATCAAAGTGATGTTCGTAATCGTCCATAGTCGCCCAAGGAGGGATATACGCGGCACTAATAACGTGCTTTTTATGTTTATATTGACTTGGCAGCTCCACCAGTACGTGCTCAACAGATGCAGGCAGGGGAGTGTTGTTGTGTGATTTACTCGGAATGTCAAATTGGATAGGTTGCAAACTACGTAATATCGCGATTAGTATACCTCCGCCATCCCGTTTTCCTACAGCCAACCGGTCGCGGTCGCGTCTAAATACGGAGTAGCGATGATCTATGAATTCACTATTACATATATCCGGTATCAGCCAAGTTTCTGTCAGTACTATAATGTCGTAGGTAGAAGCTAGTATATTCATATATAATGTGTGTAGTTTAGATCTTAAACCTCTACAGTTTTGATAATAAATTGATAATTTGTCTTTCTTATCCATAAAATTTGTGTACTATAATATATACGTATAAATAAAGACGAGCAAACAAATACTCTTTTTCAAGGTAATTGTGTTTGATATATATAGAAAGGTGTATTGTGAAAATTAATATTCTTATAACGGCGGGAGATTGTCTTACGTAGTTTGGTAATTGAGTTTTCAATGAGTTAATAAAGCAGTATATAACTATCACACATAGAAGAGTCCGGTTGTATGAAAGTGCACTGTAGCAAATATTCAATAAGTCTAAAATGTTCCCTGTATAGTAAATTAAAAAGAAACTTTTATTAGCAAATAGAAAAAGTAACTGAAAATACTGAACGCGCATGGTCGAGTGCTGAAGATAAATTGAATAATAATTAACAAATACGTTTATTCTGACAATTAAACACAATAATTTAAAAAAGGAGGCACGACTCAATATAAATTTAATAATTACATTGGGGATATCAGTGAGCTCAATGTTATCCAGTGCAGCTGGTGGGTTTGATCTTGTCCAGGTCCGATTCTGAGCGTATAACAAAGGCTGCTGAGTCATCGCGTTCGCGTACGAGGATTGCCGAGTTTCTAATCCACACATATTTATAATTGTTTTCCTTAGCCACCTCTCGGCATCTACGAAATAAATGCTTGTTTTTTAGTGTCAAGTGTTCATTCATGTAAATTCGGCTTGGAGTCCCCGAGATATTAAGTTGGTCTGAATTCAGTGTTTTCGCTTTGCGATAGGCCCCTAGAACATTGTCACGTGTTATACGTGATGTAAACTTTATGATAATGTTTTTCGGTCTGTTGTTGTTGTGCTGCGCGTGAGGCACGCGGTGAACTGAGACGACGTCCTGAGGTAGTATAGGGACTTTTAGTGCTGTTCCAATGCCATTGACAAGGGCAGGCAAGTACTCGTTTCGCTTCTCAGGTACATTACAGAGTTCGATGTTACAAGCCCTGGCTTGCTGCTCAAGATGGTCGATTTTGGCTTCCAGGCTGGCGATAGCCGGGCTGGCCTCGAGTCGGCTGGCCACGTCCTCTACACGTTGTTTGAGGTCTTGATGTTCACTGCAGCAAAATTGAACAGAATCTTTGAGGTGCGATACGTCATGATTCAATGTTGACAAGTTCGTCTTGAGGCCGGATTGCTCGGCTTTCAGTGATTTTATTTCGTCTCTTATCTCAGATAAAGTGCCCTTGATGTCGTCTCTGATACAAAGTATGTCATTATTGGTTTCCTTACGCCATTCATGTAGCTTCCCGTACAATAATTGAGTGAAAGTGTCGAGGTCGATCTCACCTAGAGTCTGAGATTTTTCTATACTGCAGCTTGGCTCGGGAGAATCTTTAGTGTTAAAAGATATGTCCATTGAAAGGTCACACGTAGGTACCTGCGTTGCACGGACAGGTGTATCTAAATTAGATATTTCCCGTCGTGTTACGTTGCTGCACGGGGGGCACTTCCAGTCTGACCTGAATTCCTTAGGCAAAGAGGCGAATTGTGCAGGCTTAATATTTAAGCATTCGCAGTGATAGCAGTCATTGCAGAACTTGCAGGTCAGGTTGCTTTCACTGGGAGAAAGTGGGCGCCTGCAACCACTGCAATTCATCTTTGTTGATAAAAGTATTATAATATGTCTCTGTTTATGGTGAAACAAGTGTAAAAAGCGCCACCTAGCGCGATCTAGCAGCTTAAATCGCGAAGTCAACTATTTAAGTTGTTAGTCGTTGCAATGTTAGTAAGTGTGCTAGTGGTTCACAGTAGTCAGCAGAGATGGCGCTAATCACAATAGGCGAGCAATCAGTAATGACTATGCAAAATTGATATTATATGATTTGGGGAATATTGCACTGTTCCACCACAGATTTTCGTGCACTACACTGATTTGTTGTTATTTCACTTGTGGGATATATTTACAGCTACTTTCTTCATGAGAACATAGTTAATAAGCCGCAGTTCACAGGTTTTGGTTCAGGTAATTTAAAACTTTATAATGTCACAAAAACCTGGATCTACAGTTGTTACCTTCAAATTTGGCACTGTTACTTTGCAATTTTACATAAAGATTTTAATTTAAATCACTTTAACTGTTTTTAAACAAATAAAATACGCAGACCAATTTGAAACGTAAACAAACCAGCGGTGCCCTCTAGCGCGACTCAGTTTTCGCTTTGTCTAGAGCAATCGATTACAAACAGCGGTGCTTTTTCTTTGAATTCAGAAGTACTTAGCAGTGGTTCACTTCTGCGTCCATAATAAGATGTCTGAAACCTGACATATTGCTCATACAATAATGAATATTTATGATCATCAAGACTAATATTCAAGTTTTCATATGGAAAATAGTTAGAGTTAAGATATACTTTGACATCTCTTAAATAACAAGGGTCGAATTTTGATATATCGCGATCAGCTAAATTTTTTCTATTTGTTTGTAAGCCTATGATTACATATCTTGGCTTTTCAATCTGTGAGGACGTTTTAATTGACCAAGTATGCTTAGTTGTTTTAGGTAATAAGGGATACTCATATAAATCCCAATTTCTAAAAGCCAAATATAGAGAACGATCCTTTTCCAATAACTTTAGTAAATTAACTTTTTCTTTATCTGATACCTTGACGTGTGGAACGCGCCAAACTAACTTATTTATTATTATATCTTCAAGAACCTCACCAGATGGAACTTTCAAAGAATTCAAATTTGTATTACTGCGTAATAATATCAGTTCATGTTTACAATTCATAATTATTTTCTTATAATCTTCAGCAAAGCCCAAAATATTACTAAGAGGTATTGAGGCAGAAAAACTATTTCCATGGGTTGTTTTTGTTCCATTTATATCCCAACCCCAAGCTTTTGCTATCTTAGCTTCATTTTCATTAAATGATACTAAACTCTTCATTGTTGTAGTCATTCCAGCATTTTTGATTCTATCTATTTCAACTCCATTTAGTTCATAACGAATATCTTGAAAAAGAAACAGTAATGGATTGTTTGTGAATTCCACAGCAGTAACTTTTAGTTTTGTATCCTTCTTTATGATGTTTACTGTTCCTTCTAAATAAAGGGTACTTGCTGATGGTAGTATGTATAAATCCTGCTGATTGATAGGTATGCGGATTTCATCATTCCTGTTAAAACTTGTTACGTAAGGTTTATATGAATGATATTCGATACCGTCTATGGTGTTATCGTATGCTGGTGAACTTGTTATATCCAAAATGTTCATTTTAATAGACCAATTAATTTCAGGAACTTTTTATTTTCCCTGGTCAATTTAATTTTTTTTTAGTTTTTTTCTTAGTTGTTCCTTTTCGGATTGTTCGATGAGTACTGATGTGTTTCATTATTGAATTACTACTTTTATTGAAGTCGATCATCTTTTCCTGATATGCAAATATAATTGAACTTCTTCACCGCGTAGATTTATTAAATTATTATTAATATCTAATAATCTAATATTAATAGTGCTGACGTCAATTTGATTGACAGGAAAATAAATTATATTCTTTGGCACTTCTATTATTCGGTATCCTGGAGGCACGTTAGGAGCAAATTCATAAAGAATATGGCTTGGTTTTCCATTAATATATGATCCGCTCACTATATCACATTCGACTCTTACCACTGTTGTCGATAAAATGTTAACTGGGAGTTGCGACTCGTGTATTATATTGGCTTTAAGAGTTTTATTACCAAATCCTAGTAAAGTTCCTGGAGAATTAGCTTTTTCAAAATGGATATCTTTAGAGCAGAAGATAAACGATTTCAACGTGTTATTATTGCAAAATAAATTAAAAGCGACTCCTTTTTTTACGTTTGACTTTAGATAATCAGAAATATCTTGCAGTTCGTAAGTGCCTTCTGGTATGTCTACGACTTCGTTATTGTCATAATAATATTTATTGTTTCTGTTATCAATGTTAGGTATTGAATTGAATGTTGAGAAATATAACAGAGCACACTCGTATTCATCATCAAATTGTAAAGCTGGATAATAGGTAGTGGATAAAATAGAGGTGTTGCCTGTTATTGACAGCGTGAAAGACATTTTAGAAATGATGGTAATAAAAACACGTTTATAAATATATAGTCACAATACTTTATTAGAACATTTTATACAAATAGTATTAGCATAACATTTTTTCCAAAATTCACTTAGGAACTTTAAACATAAATGACCACAATTAGATGTATTAAAACGTTGATATCTACAATAATTGTATGTTATATTAAATTTTAAATATCTTATTAACTCAATTGGTGGCTTTAAATCACCAAAGCTATCAAAATACTCACAATAGTTAAAATGTTTTACATAGGCTACCCAATGGGTTCCTTCATTCTCTGAGCTATCTAAATTAACAATCGCACACTCAATGTCCTTAGGCTTTGGCGGCAATTCATTTCTCATGAAAACACCTCTAAAGTAAGGTATGTGTTTAGTAGCATACTCTAATATGTCTATATCAGTGAGAGCACGCTTGGGTAACCTTTCTATTAGTTTTTTGAACTATTTACAAAAAGACCATTGCCTTTTTTATATGGTTTTATATATAAGCCTTTTCCTAAGGCGATACTTTCCATCGTTTTATTATGACGTTGGGCTTCTTCCAAATTCTTTTTAGCTGCTTTATGATCATTTACAGCTTTAGTAATACCTGCTGCACCTCCAACCAATGCACCTAGAGCAGACAGTCCTGCGAATATTGGTATAAGTGGTAAAATACCACCTGTTTTTGGTAACGGTATTACACGAGGCAGACACACTCCTTTTTTATTTTTTATCAGTTTTTTCGCAGCTGAATATGCAGCTTTAATAGCTCTAGAATTGCTTTTTGGTTTTAATTTTTTCAGTCGTTTATGTATTGTAGAGACGATCGATTTAAATGTTCTCACGCCAGCACCATGCTTCATTTTGGTTTTCATCACTTTGCTCACAAGCCACGAAGACAGTTTTTCTCCTCTTCCTGCATTTTTCGATTTCATCCGTTGCTTTGCCATATTTAATAATTCTAAATCAGCTCTGTGTCGATCTTCCAATTTATTTGAATTATCGTATGCTATATCGTGTCTCATGCAAGCATTATCAAGCTCATTAACTCCTTGATCACCTCTCAATAATCGTTTTCTTAATCTGGTACCAGGTCCACAGTAATTGTACCCAGGTAAATGCAATTCAAATGGTAAGTTATTTATGATGCTGTTAACGAGTCCACCACCATGCATAGCTGAGTTATAAATGAGATAAAATATCTAAATAGACTTAATTTTATATACTTAGGTATGTAACTCTATAGAAAAGATAATCATACAATTGCTCGTTTTTCAATCCAACTGTTTTCAGTACTAGGTAGACCTAACCACTTTACGAATAATTTATTACCTTTTTTTCTTATAACCTTTTCAATTAGATACACATTAGGACACTTAGTTTTTTGAAGTTCTTGTTCATAAAAACTTCCTAAAATTGGTTGATAGTGTAGATCTTCTATGGAATAAGTGATAGGTTTAGAACCATGAACTTTTTTAATCAAAAACAATTCCGTAGACCAGTTTGGGGTGTATCCTTTTTCAAAGTTACCTTTATATTTACTTATACGAACATGGTCACCAACTTCTAATTTTCTGGTCTTTGACAGACAATTAATTTCCTGTGATTTGATTATATTTCTCAATACTTCACTTTGGTTTGATTGGTTAACATCGTTTGGTTTATATTTTATTGTTCGATGTATTGTGTTATTGTATGTTGCCATAACACTTTCTAAAAGCTTTCCAATCCATTTATAACTACCATTCAAACTAAAATTTTTATACAACTTGTTCTTGAGAGTTTTGATTAGTCTTTCTACTATAGAAGCCTTTTTTATGGAATATGTAGAGTAATGATTAATTTTATTTTTTAGCATAACTTTTTTAAATTCATCGTTATAAAATTCTGTGCCCATGTCAGTTTGTAAGTTAACTGGCTTTCGATAATTTTTAAATAATAGCGAACTAAATGCATTTGCTATTTCGGATTTAGTCTTCGTTTTAACAGGGATAGCCCAGGAAAATTTAGAAAAACAATCTATTACAACAAAAATATACCTATATCCATTATTACGACTTTTTATATTTTGAAAATCCATAAGATCAGCTTGCCATAAATCATCAATTCCTCTTAATATTACAGATCGTCGAACAAAGTTTTTACGAGCTGTTTTATGAATTTCATTTACTATTTGTAGCTTACTCATTTCTTTGATTTAATGATTTGGTCTAATTCAGCCTTTGTATAATAATCTGCTTTTAAATTCTCAATGCCTTTTTTAACATCTGCTTTTAAATCGTTGAATATTATATCGACTTCTTGTTTTTTTACAAACAATTGAGATTGGCTGTCTACGTATTCCTTGTTCACAGCATCGGTATTTTTCAATGGAATTGTAATCCCAGTCAACCTTGTATTTTGTAAATCGAACTCTCCGGTTTCAGTTCGCATCAAGACTTTATCAAAATTTTCTAAAAAGTCTGGTAAACGCAATCGTTTATGAATATGATGTCCAAACTTATCCATTATTGTGAACTGATGGGTGTTGTTGACAAAGATCAAATGATACTATTTTTAGAAATGTATGCTATTTATTAAGGTATAATGTTGCTTTCGCGCAGTTCTTCTATAATAGATATTATTTCATTATCTAACCCAGTGTTACCAGCATCTTTTGAAGCAATCAATAGTTTTAATCTTTCAACCAGTTCATTAGGATTGTCCCAGTAAACGTAGTCAACATTTTTCTTCCACTGTTTCAACAGAGGTAGTCCTTTTCCTTGATGAAGTAAATCAGGTTGACTACTGTCAGTGCTCGCTGAAACTTTACGCAACTTAAATAGCGGTTTTATTATATTCAAGTATTTTCGACCTCTGTTACTTCTGATTGGTTTATTTGGATCGAATTCTCTTCGGTGCACATTTGTTTCTAGTAACATTATTTTATAATGTCTCAAATCTTCATCAGTTATTGCAGATATATTAGGTACTTTTTTAAACAGAAGTTCCTTTATACCAGGAGTATATTTGTACTTGTTTGCACCAACTTGAATATAATCATCAAAAAGAGTTACACGCGAAGATCCCATCATGTGTTTACCTCGTTCATTTCTCACGCCAAACGGAACATCTTGTAAAGTTTTGGAAGACATGGACCACGAAGAAATTTCTTGATCACTTGAACCTGATTGCACTGATTTAAATGATTCCTCATTTTCTTCATTATCAGATTTTTCTGAATTCTCATAGCTTTCATCTGAATCATTAGAGTCTCTTGGACTAAATACGTCGAACTCGATGTTAGAATCTCTCTTAAGAGTTTTGTCCTTGTCTAATGGACTTGAAGTTTCAAATTGTACTCCTTTAGTTTGGGAACACGTTTTAGATTTTTCCACCATTTCATTAAGAGGACTTGTAATTGGTTTGAAAACAGATTCCAAAATACTATTGTTTTCCATTTCAATATCTCGCATCTTTTTAACCTTATTTTTAACAGCTGCCGCAGCCTTTACAATTTGTCTCTTTAGATTTTTTTCCATATCTTTAAATTGAATTTCAATTGATTGAACTATTGTCAGTGTTCTCACGAAAGTGATAACATATGTTTTTACTTCAGCTATTTATAGTAGGCTAGCAATAGAGTATAATCAGAAATACAATCGTGTTATATTGGCGAATACTCGCCTACAAATTGGACACTTATTACCAATGGAAAAAGCACACTTTGCACAAGCCGCAGCATGACCACAAGTGTTAAGCTCTTCTTCTAAACAAATTTTACAGATTATTGAAGATGATGTATTTACTATCAAAGGTAGATCATCCAGTGGAGTCTGTTGGCAATTTTTTTTAATTTCTTCGTATACATAATTTTTCATGCTCTTAACGTAGTCTTTTCCTTTCATTACTAAAACATACGGACATGACTGGAACCAGCGCGCGTGCTCTACCCATGGTTGATCTTCGGAGTTCCAGTCTTTAAGCCTTCCATCGCAGTAAAAACAAATAACTCTGTCGTCACAGCCTGCATAAAAAAATCCTGCTTCAGCCATTTCTTGTGGTTTTTGTGTTAATCCTCGAGGCCAGGTATCGAAACTTCTTAAACGTTTGTATACAGTGGAGTATATACGGTTCACAGGATTATTAAACATGATTTCTATATTTAATTATTAAGTTTACTGCTATTAGCTGTTTACTTTTCAACACCTCGACAAGCATTGACATATTTACGACATACATACTAATGAAACACAACAAACGTATCGAATTTCTTTCGGTAACATCCTTTGTTTTTTTCACAATCCTTGTTAATCACTACATAACTGTAGGGTTCTTTCCATATATTTGCACACATTTCTCTAAATTCCTGCCACGTCATATCTGTATTGACGTGTTCATCATAAATATGTCTCATATTTATATCATCTTGCTTAAAGAGAACAATTAAATTTGCATTATCTCTCACTAACTGTTTTGGTATTTTGCTATAAGTCTGATTTAGATAAAAACAGTCTATATATTTATGTCTTCCCATTGCAAAATAGTCGCGCATATTATTTTGATTCTCACACGCTACGTCATCGAATATAATTATTGAGTTACATTTTGCTGCCTCTGGAGTAAGAACTTCTTCATTTTCATGATACTTAGAAAAAGTAACACCAGGAACCATTCGTAATACCTGTTCCAAATACATGTATCTCGGTTGATAAAGAGTTTTTGAATAAACATAAACATTTTTAAATTGCAAACCATTTTCATGTAAGATGAGTCCGATAGCCAAATTAGTTTTTCCACAGTTCGACGGGCCACATATTATACATCGTATTGTATTTGGTAAAAGCTTTCCATGACGAAAACTGCGTTTTTCAGAATTAATATTTATATTTTCGAATTTTAATGATATTGGCTGCTTAACGAACTTCATTGCAAGAGCGCTTTTCGCAGAATGATAAGTAATGTTTAGTAACCACATTAATAAACATTATAATTTTCACCGGAGGCTTTGAGAGTTCTAAAACATGTTGATCAAAATTATTACACCGGAAGCTTTGAGAGTTCTAAAACACAAGTGGCGAGAGATAATCAATTTTTAGTTATTGGGTGTTCTACTCCAGCCACATCTGTTGATTAAACGATATACCCAACTGCAACAAGTGAGCGCAGCAAGCGGAGCGAACGCAGTTGGGTATATCGTTTAATCAACAGATGTGGTTGGAGTAGAACACCCAATAACCACCTACTATGGTGGCTGATTTTCTCCTTGATGGTGGTAAGTTGCTTTTTGATAGCGAGTCTCGCATTGTCAAATCAAGCATTGATACAATGCTTCTGCCATCAGTGGAGACTACAGAATGTTTTTTCAGATTACACAATTCATGTTTTTGTTTAGTGTTTAGAAAATGTATGTATTATACTCGTAAAATCCCACTCCCTTATAATCCAAAGTAGTATGGGGTGGTAGCTGGCCAGATGGACACTAGACAGTGACCTAAAGCCATGCTACATAGGCACTATCCCAAACACAACACACTTACAAATAAAAACTACACATAAAATACAAAAAGCAATAATTAAAAGCAAAATTTTTTCTCATCTCTCAAAACTTCCAACACCCTATATAAAGATTCAGTGATTCAATAAGAATCAGTGATGATTTCATTACGTTTAGCGTGAATTAGTTCAGTGGGGAGTGATTCGATTCCTTTATTCGTTGCGCGGTTCAGTGAGTAACAATATGTTGCGGTGTGTAAAGGGTCCTGGGAATTGGATAAATATTTTGACTGTGTCGTATTTCTACTGTGATGACTGATGTGTTACTTTAATTATCTTTTTATTTTAATTTAAGTACTTTTTATGCAGACAGAAAATCAAACCTATAAATAGTGATTACTAATTTCGCAACACCAAGGGTTTACGCGTGTAGGGTTAAGGCTAAGCGCGCACATGATTGCGATGCGTTTATTTTACCGCACGGTAGAATACATTCTACATAAAAAAGTTGCGTTTAATTCCCTGCATCGCCGCTAAGTCGCTTGTATATCGGTTTTTTTATCGGATACATTTCGGAGAGTGTGCAATGGAACTGCATGATTTGATTCTGCCATCCCCATTTTATAATCGGACATCCAGAGATACTAAAAGGCACCACCGATTTACGGTGGAATATGCCATTTACCCGAACGAAGCGATTTGCTTCTTCGTTCATCATACGAACCGCCAAGGAATGGAATACCCTGCCTGAGTCTGTGTTTTCGGTTAAGAACAATATGGGGGTCTGCAAATCGCGAGTGAATAGGTAGCTTCTGGGTAAGCACGCTCCATCATCGATCGCATCATCACTTAACATCAGCTGAGATAGTGGACAAGAGCTACCCAGGTCGGTGTAAAAAAAAAGTGCGCGCACATCAATGACACTCCATACTTCACAATATATGCGTGCGTAGATAAACGCACCGCAAGTGCTGTGCGCGCAAGCACTAAGATCTAAGCTTTTTTTTTACATCTGATAGGCTAGCGCTTGACCATTATCTCGACTGGTGGTAAAAGATAATGTAATCGATGATGGTGAACATGCTAGTCCTAGGATGAACCGAATCTCTAGGTTACGTAGTACTTATTATATAATCTATGCTCAAGATGCTCAAGTGCTGCCAGAACACCGTAAGGTTAAGGCGTTAGATTTTCTCCCGGTGGTAACCTATCTTTTGTTAGCAAGTCATTCGGCATAACTGAACCTTCGAACATATAATTTACCTCTAAATAGTAACTAGAATTAAACATAATTTCACCACAAAATAATAAATAGGTACTTTCGTAAGAAAATAACACGGTATTGTCACATCATTTTCACATAAATGATTCATAACCAATTCACTTAAAGATATCCAATTATCTGGACGTCTGAATATAATTTTCAACTCTAAATTGTATATTTCGTTTCAGTACGTATTTACAATGCTAATAATTAGGTGCATTGTAGAACAGCCCTTGGCGTATCAATTACGAAATCTAATTGGCTATTTTAAATTTAGAATTCCATTTAGAAGGTCCTGATTGGTGTCGCGTGGCCGGGTTGTTTTACAATGTCTAACAATTTTATTGACATATCCAATTTTCCGAACACACATTTTACCACTTCAGACGTCTATCTTTCAAATGGTTGACTTTGAGAAAAAATGGTTTTAGGAACCTCAATGTCATTTTTAAAGACCTATCTATAAACACCCCGCACAAATAGTTTTGATGAAATAATTTGTTTTAGTTTCAATTACAAGTTGATAAAAATGTATTGAATAAAAATAGTAAAGCGGTTCACAGAATACACCTACCTGCAGCTACCAAGTTTTAACTGTGTAGTCCTAATAGTTTCGGAATAAAGTGGCTGTGACTTTACGGACGGACAGACAGACAGACATGACGAATCTATAAGGGTTCCGTTTTTTGCCATTCGGCAACGGAACCCTAAAAAAGGTAAATTTACTATGACAAACTTATTATTTGTATTTTTTTTTTTAAATCGCCCCGTCATTTAGCTGAGTTGCCATCTTACATTAATTATAACAAACGTCAAAAATCTGTCAAACTCCATACAACAAGTGAATTATTTTAGGAACAAAAAGTGATTAAACTGTTCCAAACTCCAATAAAACATACCTATTGTTTTGCTTAACCCAATTAGCAAGTTTGCGATACAAAAGACTTTAACGCGTGACTTGTTTCTCCTTCCAAATAGTGGAACCGCAATTTTCATCTCGTTATTTTGAGATTACTTTTTGGCGCCAAAAATCCTTAATTTTGTTTTTTTTAATTTATATGTACCCAGTGTCACTCTCACGACTAAGACGAATCTATTGACACCACTCGCATAAAAATACGACAAACCGTTGAAGGGTCTAGGGCGTGCCAAAGAAATATACATACATACATATATACATAAATATATACATACTGTATACATACGTACATACATACATACATATATACATACATTTATACATACACTCGAAAAACATAACCCTCCTTCATTCGCAGTCGGGTAAAAACACTAGTTATAGTTACGGTTAAAGTAAGATGGTGCAACTCAGACTTAAGTGAACTTATATTTTTAACTTAGATTGTATATACTTGCAGGTACCATAGACAACCCCTTCTTAAATAAATAAAACGGTTCTAACAAAGGTCTAATAAAATGACAGGAAAAAGTGTTTCATGGAAAATGGAAATTAAATCTGAGAAAGGTTGCATCTAACCATTTCTTTGAATAGAGTGTTCCCAATATCCCACGTTTTTTGTCGAATATGTAATTGCCGTAAGCAATATCGTACTCGTACTAATATTATAAATGCGAAATGTTTCTAAACGTTCTAATTTTCAAATATTTATTGACGAAGCAAGTGCATCTGCTACTAACATTGCGGAAAATATAGTGATGCGGGATTATAATCCAGTTTTCAACCGACTTCCAAAAAGAAGGAGGTTCTCAATTCGTCTGTATGTTTTTTTTTGTGTGTATGTTACGCGATTACTCCGTCAATTGTGAACCGATTTGAATGTTTCTTTTTTAACCGACTTCAAAAAAAGGAGGAGGTTTCTCAATTCGACAGTATATTTTTTTTTTTTTTTTTTTTTTTTTAATGTTTGTTCGCGGATAACTTCGTCGTTTATGAACCGATTTCGATTATTCTTTTTTTGTTCGAAAGGAGATATCCCAAGTGTGGTACCATGGTAATTTTATCGAGGTATGATAAGTATCTCCAGAGATATTGAGATAAACATCTCAAAATTGGTACTGAAAATGAATAGCGCGGCATTGAAGTCGGTTGTTTTTTAGTTTTTAAATGATATTATTAATCAGTAGGGTACGCTTCCGAAGTGGTCTCATTGTAATTTCATCGAGATCTGATAAGTGCCTCCAGAGATATGACCATAAACGTCTCAAACTTGCCACTAAAATTGACTCGCGGGGCATGGAAATCGGTTTTTTTAGTTTTAAAACTATCATAATTATAGATTGTCATAATTTAGAATTAGGAAACCAAATATTTTTTGTTATTACAAGCAAACAAGCAATATTTTATAAGTTAACCGTTTTTTTTATTCTGGGTGTAAATTTAGTGAAATTTAAGGATTTTTTTGAAAAGCTGTTAATTATTAGGTATGATTAATTATTATGTGATTTATTCAGCGATGCTTAGTTCAGTGGTTTTTAGGGTTCCGTAGCCGAATGGCAAAAAACGGAACCCTTATAGATTCGTCATGTCTGTCTGTCTGTCTGTCTGTCTGTCTGTCCGTCCGTATGTCACAGCCATTTTATTCCGAAACTGTTAGGACTACAGAATTGAAACTTGGTAGGTAGATGTATTCTGTGAACCGCTTTCCGATTTTTATACAAAAATAGAAAATATAAAAGTTTAAGGGGGGGGCATCCCATACATAGAACTGAAACAAAAAAAAAAAATCTTCAAACCTATGCGTGTGGGGTGTCTATGGATAGGTCTTCAAAAATGACATTGAGGTTTCTAAAATCATTTTTTCTCAAAGTCAATCATTTGAAAGATAGGCGCGTCTAAAGTGGTAAAATGTGTGTCCCCCCCCCTCTAACTTTTAAAGTATGGGAGTGAAAAATCTAAAAAAAATATATGCTGCAGATCCCAATAAAAACTTACAACGAAAATTGGTTTGAACGAGATACAGTCAGAAGTTTTAGAGATATGGCGACCGCAAAGATAACTTTGTTTTTCATACAAACACTATGAAAAACAAAGTTAATTTTGTAGTTGCGAAAAATCATAGTTATGGAATACTTAACTGTGTTACGGAACCCTACGAGTGCGAGTCCGACTTGCACTTGGCCAGTTTATTTTTATTTCTCTACGGTTTAGTGAATGGCTTAGTTTTAATTATTCAGTAGGTTTGAGGTGTTTTGATTTACTTACTTTCCTTTAAAGGTACTTAAACATGCATGCACTTGCTCACAATCTGACTCGACGGAAAGCAATGATGCGATCTAATAAAGCATATTTGTTTCGTAAAATAGTTGTCAATGGAAACAAACTACGTGGTCTATATTTTAAATATTGCAAACGGATTCAAAATGGCGGCATTATCTATGATCGATAGTCAGCGAATCCATAATCACTTGAGAATATCTGAACCATTTAACATTTTTATTGTGTTCATACATCGTTGTATATATGTATTTATTAGGTATTGCAATAGCGTCGAAATATGGGAAGCTCATAAATAGTGACTGAAGGCTCAGTGGTGTAGTGGGAGAATGGTCGGTTCAATCCACGCCGTGTACCAATGAATTTTCGCTATAGAAAAATAATGTATGTGTGCTTTTCACAGTGACCCTCCGGTGAAGGAAAATATTCTTAAGAATCCCCAACCCCCGCATGGTGGTAGGACACTATCTAGTATCCGCATGGCCAGCTACCACCCTCAAGTTAGAAAATCTGTCGCCAAAACATCTAATGTGTTCCGGCAGCTATCCTTAAGAGCCAGTTCCTATTCTAGGCCTAGCGTGCTTACCATCTTCGACCGCATCATCACTAACCAACAGGTGATATAGTGGTCAAACGCTAGACTATAAGAAAAAAAAAAATGACAGCTGTCATTAGGGCCAATTTGCTCAGTAACGCCATGAAATGAACGAAAACATGATAGTCCCCATTGATGAAAACACGTCATTTATTTCAAAAATTATGTGGAAATCTATAATGCACCTAAAAGTAAATACTGAGGCTTGGACTGGACTATGACTTACACTTGAAATTATTTTTCATAAATAAAAACTTTTAATTAGTAGTAATACTTGGGAACTGTCTAAATAGGTAAATCGTGGAGTGCCAGATTTATAACAAAAGAACAAGTGCATGATGAATTTTTTTAAATATTTAGGAAATTATTATAGTAAAATCACAGGACAAAATTATTAATTTGAAAACTTTTTTGACAAAAAATTGTAGGCAACAAAGACTACAACAAAATGTATATTTCAGGAGTCTCTATTATACAAAAAGATTTTGGAGATGCAGGGATTTGAACCCTGGACTTTCAGCATGCGAAGCAGACACTCTACCACTGAGTTACATCCCCGGTAAAGTCTTGTTCGAAAATAGCGAGTATTTTGATACTTTTGCACTAAGAAGTCTGTGACGCGACGGACTTGTCTGTTGTTTTGACGAAAATTTATGCCGCATTTTTTGACACTTGCATATTAATCGTGGTCCACATCTTGCACCACTTCATCACTTAGCATCAGGGTGAAATAGTGGTCAAACGCTTGACTCCAGAATTAAAATAAATTCCGATTTAACCGACTTCAAATGACGCGCTAAACCCATATCTATTGAGGTACTTGATCTCGATAAAATTACATTGGGACAAAATGGGAAGCATACTCTCTCAAAAAAAAGTATTCAGGTAAATTGAGAATTTACAGAGGGTACATATATACAACTTAAAAATAAATTAAACTTTTAACTGAGAATAAATGAAATGTTATAAATAAAAATTAAAGTAGTTATAAATAAATTGAGAATATCCTACTTTTTCTAAAGTCGGTAAAAATTCCAAAGTTTGTTTGCGAACTCTTTCCGGGTAAACAGCTCGACCGATTTCCGAGACAATCCCGGCTAATTTCAACGGTTATTGATAAAGTTTCAGATAATTATCTGACAGATGACACCATATAAAAGTTGTCAAAAATCAGCCAGATAAGTTTCTAATACGGCTATCAGTCAGCAACCGGTAAAACTGGTCCTTAGTATAGTCAGTATGGCAGAATAAGACAGGTAATGCTTTTTAACGAGAGCAGAGCTAAGAGACGTAGCTAGTCAAACTTATAGGGAACTTGTCAATACATACATCAATTCATGCCTTTTTCCGTTGAGGTAGGCAGAGACTACTTCTTTCCACATGCTACGATCCTGACATACCTCTTTCGTTTCTTCCACTTTCATGAGCGCCTTCATACATGCTCGCCGGTTATAGGTAGTTTTGACTTGGCCTTTCTTTAAAACGTCTCCGATTTGATACGTTCGCCTAGGTCAGCCTCTAAGTTCTCTAGAACTATAACCTGGAATTATAAATTTGGCAAGAAGCGAGGTCTTAAAGTACATCATACTAATGGATGGTAAATAAATACGCAAGGACCAGATTGTTCTAACTGTCCTCAAGGGCTGCAGGAACACAGTAAGGTTATGGCTTTTATATACTTTTTGGTAACAATTCAGGCGGAACATCGATATAATATACTCCTAACACCTTACCTTTTAAGCTACATCATCAACATCATTATCATAATCAGCCGGTATCAGTCTACTGCTGGACATAGTGACTGGAAACAATGAGCCGAAGATCGGGCATAGTGGCGTGACTTTTAAACTACGGTGCCATCGATGTACGGTGCCCTTAAAACCACATATAATTTAACCACACAGAGAGGTTCCAATACAACCAATTACAGACACTTTTGCGGTTTATATTAAATCATTACCATGCTATCCCTAATCAGGCCGAAAGCTGGTTTTTTTTACATAATTTTGACCGAAATTCGTAAAATGACACTCTGACGCCAAGCGGTCGCCTTTGTAATCGCAGTACTGACTAACGCAGTACCATACTGCGTTTGGCGATTTTGAAAGAATGAAAGAAAGAAAAAAAACACTTTTATTTAGCATATTACATATCATATCATATCATCATATAATATCATCATATAATTTATTCCACAACAAATTACAATTGTATTGGAAATTGTTACACAAAAAGAAAAAACGCATACAAATAAAAATTAAACAAATTAAAAAGAATAAAAATAAAACAAAACATTAAAAAGAAACAGAATAATAATATATAATAATAATAAAATACATAAACAATCAAAGATAAAAAAGTAATAAAAAAAAGCAATGTCGATCTTAATTTAAAATTTACCCTAAATCATTCACTACATAGAAGAACGTCAAAACAAGAAAACACAACACAACACACACGTATACTACTTTGTAAACGTACGTAAAGATAATAAAAGAAAAAAAAAACAAACAAGAATATAATAAAGTTATGAATTATGAACTCGGTACTTAAATAATGAAATAATGTGTAGTGCTAAAAAGGTCTATCTCTGGGCACAGAAAGAAAACATAATAGTCCTCTCTCTTAGTTCGTGAGTTGGATTATCAAAAAATATTGGACACCTATTTTATTATTTTACAAATCAATAGAAATTAAGAGCGTCAAAATTAGGGAGTGGGGGTTCGTAACGTCATTCGGAATTTCAACGCTCTATAATCTTCGTAATTTTTTGTTTAATTGACCAAATGTGATGAGATTATGTAAATGAGGGAAAAAAAAAAATTTTTTTAGGAATCTAGCCTCATCGCTTATTTCGTTTTTTTAGTATAATTGCTTACTTAATAACTATATAAATTATTCAGTACAATATTCAACATAATTTGAAAAATGGCAATGGCTAGATGTATATGCTATTTAATAAGCCATTGTTTGACTTTAGTTTTAAAATAATTAAGGTACTACGTGATAATCATGAAATAAATATACTAAAGCGAAAATAGCAAAAACAACCACTAAATGAAATTCTTGAGTTATCCTTACTGCCTTAAAATATTATATCAACACAGATTACACAACAGTATCTGGGTTACCAGAAATTATACATTTTCAGTACGATCGTACATTCGGACTATAATTTGAAACTATAATTCGTACTTTTTGTTTGTTTGCCTCTAATTACGGGAACCTAAAAAATGGCCGTCGTCGCCGGTTTTTTTTGGTATTTTTTGAGGTTGGATGCGACTTGTCCTTTTGGTTTTTATTAGATTTTGTGTTTTTTTGGATTTGTTGTGTGATAATCATGGTAGGTAATATGTTTAGTATCTTTTATGCAGTCGGTGTTCCTAGTTCCGGAATGTTTGGTCTTATTCAGCTTAAGACTAGTTGGATTAGCTATGTGGATTGGTCTAAAGTTAATTTTACAAGCTTTTATTTAGTTTCACCTGTCCCGATGTTCGTCATCACATCTTGCGAATTAAATTTGATCCACTTCCCGGTTACCGATTGAGTTGAAATTTTGTATACATGTGTAAATCGCGTGACAATGCAATATTATGATGACATGGTGCTGATCTAATGATGGAGCTGGAAAGTGGTCAAAGAAACTCCTAAACTACACATGTTTTACCCGTCGTGTTTGGACTCGTTGGATTTGTTTTGATTTACTGTGGTCAAAAATTATGTAAAAGCATGTGTTTCAAAAGGTTTTTATAATATCACTTGTTAATATTTTGCGCATCATCTCAATGAATAATTATTTTTAGGGTTCCGTACCTCAAAAAAAAACACTCATAGGATCATTTGTTATCCGTCTGTCTGTCTGTCCATCTGTTTGTCTGGCTGTCCGTCTGTACGTCTGTCCGTCTGTCCATTTGTCAAAAATCTTTCGTTTAAGAAACCCCAAACCCTCGCATGACGTTAGGACAATATCTAATGTCCGCCTGGCTAGCTACTACCCTCAAGTTAGAAAATCTGTCGCCAAACATCTAATGAGTTCCAGCAGCTATCGTAGAGAGCTAGTTCCCATTAGTCAAACGCTAGCCCTAGCCTATAAGATATAACAAGTAATATTTAAAAAAAACTTTTTAAACACAAGCTTTTGAATACCTAAGGACCAGAGTAAGTCAAGACAAATCAAACGAGCCGAAACACGAAGGGTATATCATGTGTTGTTAAGGAGTTTCTTTGGCCACCTTCCAGCTTCATCATCAGTTCAGCACCATGCCATCATAATATTGCATTGTCACGCGATTTGCACATGTATGCCAAATTTCAGCTCAATCGTACCCCTGGAAGTTGCTCTATAATCAATCGCAAGATTTGTGAAGGACAAATAATTTCGCCGTGAAGAAGAGATAAAGCTTGAAATAAAAAAAATTGATATATTTTGCGATTTGACAAGGGAATCTAAACCATCGTTGACCTACAATCATGAAACTTTGGCAAGAAGCAAGGTCTTACAGCACTTATAATGGAAAAATCTGAAAACATGAATGGCTCATCAAATTTGTTTTTTCTTAAATCCAAAGCGATAATTGTTCTTTTTAACCAACTTCAAAAAAAAGACGTTTCTCAATTCGACCGTTTTTTTTTTGTTTGTTCGCGGATAACTTCGTCGTTTATGACCCGATTTTAATTATTCTACTTTTGTTCGAAAGGAGATATCCCAAGTGTGGTACCATGGTAATTTTATCGAGGTCTGATAAGTATCTCCAGAGATATTGAGATAAACATCTCAAAATTGGTACTGAAATTAATAGCGTGGCATTGAAATCGGTTCTTTCTTAAACGATATTATTAAATTTAGAATAATATTTATTAATAGGATTTATTTAATTTTCTTTATTTCTTATATGCTAGCGTTTGACCACTATCTCATCTGTTGGTACCTAAGTGATAATGCAGTCGAGGATAGGCTAGGCCTAGAATGAGAACTGGCTCTCAATTATTATAAAATTGTTTTAATATTTATATCGTATTAACATTTGGTACAGAAATCGTAGATCTTGATAAAATTTAAATGGGATCACCTTGAAGATCAACCCTATCTATGAAAAAAATAATTATACAAATCGGTTAACAATTGGCGGAGTAATCGGTAAACAAACATATAAAAAATGTACAAATGAATTGAGAACCTCCTTTTTAGAAGTAGGATGAAAAATAATAATTAAGATAGTTTAATAACTAAAACAACCGAATTCCATTTCGTGCCAGTCAGTTTCAGTAGCAAGATTGAGACGTTTATCGTTATACCTCTGGAGATACTTATCAGATCTCGGTGAAATTACAAAAAGACGATCTCGGAAATGTACCCTACCGATTAAAAAAATAATCATTCGAACCGGTTCACAATTGACGGAGTAATCGCGTAACATACATACAAAAAAAAAGTTAAACAAAAACATAGAATAGAAATACTCTTTATTGAATACCAGCACAGTAACATAGTATACAAAAAAAAGACTATGGTATTACAATGGGCGGTCTTGTCGCTAAGAGCGATCTCCTCCAGACAACCTTTGTATGGACAGTATCGTAGTAAGAATTTGCAAACTTTAACTTAAACTAAAACTTTAAACTTTTTTTTTTCAGTCGTCTCGTGACCACGATCAATGCAACTTGGTCGAAACGTCGAGTTAAATAAAATTAATGTTTTAGGCGCGATAAGTCTCGTATTTTCATATTTTTAACTATGTAGTAAGAATTGGCTGGTAGTGCAGTGCGCAATACATCAATCTACAGTGCGAGCAAAATTATAATTGTAAACAAATCAATAAAACAATCTTGTTATAAGAAATAAAGAAGAAATAAGCTAATTACACTTAACTAAACAACTAATTAAACATACAGACGAATTGAAAACCTCCTCCTTTTTGAAAGACACTTGAAAATGCAAATCATGCTAAGAAAATCTAGTTGGAAGTATATAAAAAATAAACACACTACATATTATTATATCTATTACAAAAAACCACTGAACAACTAACCGCAATGTTCACTGAACTGTGTGAATAGACAGACAAAGTATACGTTTGATGTATTATGTAAGGACGGGTGGGGTCGGGACAGGAAGCTAGTATGTCATGTACTAGTGAGGGGGAGTGTGAAAAAATATTTATTACTTTCCTATGTATTTTTAACCGACTTCAAAAAAGATGAAAGTTCTCAATTAGTTTGCATTTTTAACCGACTTCAAGCAAGGTACTTTTTGTTTTTAATTATTTTTTTACTGACTTCAAAAAAAGAAGTTAAGAAACCTTCGTAGAATAAGAATTCGACCGTATGTATTTTTTTTATTTTACCTCATAACTCATTTTGAACCGACTTGCAAAAAGAAGGAGGTTCTCAATTCGTCTATGTTTTTATTTTTGTGTGTATGTTACGCAATTACTCCGTAAATTATGAACCGATTCGAATAATTCTTTATTAAATCGGTAGGGTACGTTTTCGAGGTGGTCCTATTGTAATTTCATTGAGATCTAATAAGTATCTCCAGAGATATGATGATAAACCTCTCAAACTTGCTACTGAAATTGACTCGCTGGGCATGGAAGTCGGTTGTTTTAGTTTTTAAACTATCTTAATTTTACTAACCGATTTGCAAAACCTCTTTTTTGTTTGAGAGGGTATATCTCCCACTTAGTGCCATGTTACATCTTTGTCTTCGTCAATCTTTGAGATGTGGTGAGGATCTCCGAAGATATTGAGATAAATGAATACCTCAATCTTGCTACTATCTGAAGTATGCATTGGAGATGCACGTTGTAGTACGGCTGGCAACCTTACATTAATCAGAGGAATTTAACTTTTTTTAAGTGTGACGTTCGACGTATTCATGAAAGCTGAATGGCTTATTACTTCTAATTATTTTTTAATTCAAAGCAATGAATGTTTTTGTTATATTTAGAATAATTATTATTGAAATGATCTATTAATTGTTATTTTGACATATTGTGTTAGTGCAGATTTTTAATTTGCCCATATTCTGAATAAATGTTTTGACTTCTGACTTGACTTTGACTGAATTATTAGCCTTACATCTGAAGTATGTTTTTTTTAACTAGTTGATTAGCAAGGGCTTTTATAATTTAAATTAGTATTTTCAAGTCAATAGAACTTAAGGATTTTAAAATGTGTTACAGTTACTATATATATAGTTATAATGTATTATTTATATTTAATATTTTCATTAACATAATAATTAGAAAATCAAAAGTTGTTGTAAATAATATATGTAAAATTAGAATAAGTCTAAAATAATCTCTTAATATATATAATATATATATATATATATATATATATATATATGTATATATTGTACCTTTCTATTAAAGAAAGGTAATTATAATTTTAACTCTTTGTTGATATTTTCTATATTACACGTTTATTAAGTAATTCTTACTTTCTAACCTACCTCAACAGAGAGCTTTATTGTACGCCCGAAAAAGGCATACTGTTGATACGAATATAAACATACCATCTTATGTAACACAGTATTTACAATAAATATATTTTGATTTGGATTTTAGTTTTTTTAACTTTTTACACGGAGGTCGCTGGTTCAAATCCTAGCCAATTGAATTTTCTATGTGCATTCATGAGTGTTAGACCATAGGTGCATTATATCGATGTTCTGCCTGACTTGCTACCAAAAAATAGCTTACCACCATCAAGGAGAAAATCTGATGGTATATGATGGTTTGCTTTGATGGTTTGGACATCTAGAGAGGATGGATGAAGAAAGATTGACGAAACAGATTTTTGAGACGAGTGTAAATGAGCCCGCCGGTAGAGGCCGACCTAGGCGAACGTATCACGATCAGCAGGGTTATTCTCAATCATTTAAAAGCAAATTCTGATTCGGAAACTGCCTTTACTTCAACTTGGATCGTTGCAATTCACAATGCTCCGATCAGTTACTTTCGATATTTAAATTCGAAAAATCAGTTATTCTAATTGGAAAGGTTTCTGCGACAAAATAGCTCACGGATTTAAAATTGAAGCTTCCGATATCGAATAGGTTTTAGAATGATTGAGAATCAGGGGACAGATCGGAGACGTTTTATTAAATAAAGTCCAACTCAAAAGTACCTATAACCGGCGAGCATGTATGAAGGCGTTCATGAAAGTGGAAGAAGCGAAAGAGGTATGGGAAAGGAATAGTCTCTGCCTACCCAAACGGGAAAAAGGCGTGATTGTATTTATGTCCAGCAGGGCTAGCATGGCAAGGGGACTATTTTGTCTTTCCACCTATCCGTGTTTTGTTTGGTGGAGAAGGCAAATTATAAGTAAAGTTTTTCGACATTTATAAACGCCCGCTGACTTTTAATCAATTCTTTTTTAAACTTTTTAATATGAAACAAAATCAAAACTCGGGGTTAAACTTCACCAAGCGTTTAAATTATTGTGTTGATCTCCTGTCAGTGGCGAAAAACAGGGAAATATTTTTGTCTTTCCCCCGGGGATAAGGCCATGCTGTGGTCGATTTACACCTAACTACTTGAGAACTAAGTTACGAACCTATAAAGAAACTGAACAAAGTAAGTAATGACGTTTTGACCACATGTCATTTGACATTCATAGCAGATGGCGTAATTAAGAGGGTGACATTACAATAGATGAGGCTGCTACTGAGGGCATAAGCGGAGCGGTTAGAATAGCGTTTGTACCTTGACAAGCTCGAAACGTGATTTTTTTGTAATACGAAAGCGATGTTATGGTTTTGTACCTCAAAAAGAAAAAAAGGGACCCTCACTAGGATCACTTTGTTGTCCCTCTGTCAAGATCCCTTTTTCTCGGGAACGCCGCGTAGAGATATCAAGTTGAACTTATAACCAATACTCGCGATAAGCGATTGTGTGGTTGTAGGTGGTGAACACGCGAGGCCTATAATACTGATTCACAAGGGCTGTGTAGTCTTCACTGCCGGAACACCGTAACATTATGGCAGCAGGATTTTTTCTTGATGTTGGTAAGCTTCTTTTTCGTAAGTCAGGTGGAACATCGATATAATAATGCTCCTACCACCTGTGGATAAATAACCTCTAAATGTAATCCATCGCAAATTAATTGTGACAAATTCGTTAATATTTTTACATATAAGTATTATTATTACTTAATTTAAAATGTCATAGTATTTTAGAGTGTGATTTTATTTCGAGGCTCCAACTGATTCTCGTGTTTAGCCCCAAGCTAGTTCACAAAACATGAAATATCTCTATAATTTTTCTATCACAGAATGGTCCTGTTGAATTATTATTTATTAATACTTTTGTTAAGTAATGATTGGATAATAACTATAATTTAATGTCTTCAGCATCATCATCAGCCTATTTCTATCCACCGTTGGAGATAAGCCCACGGCACGTCACTGAGCGTGATCATCAGGTATTTGTTTCCAGCCGCTGCCAGCCAGCTTGCGTATATAATCGCTCTAGCTGGGGCGCGCCCTACCGAGCCATAGTCTCCACTTTATCAAAATCAAAAAGCATAAATAGCACGAATTAAAATATTACATGACTAAATAAAATCGCTCATTCACCCGCTATCGCTCCGCCTATCACACAATCTACCATAAAACTCAATAAAACCGTAATACTAAAACAATGAAGTAACGAACGCAAACCGAAACAAAGACAGGCCACAATCGAGTACTAGAGTTAGCGAGAGGGAACAAGAGGGAATAAGAGGGAACGAGAGGGAACAAGAGGTTACAGGGGTTACGATTCAAGAGGGCGGTTGGTGTTCGAAGTACACTTTCGAATTTTGAGGGTACTTGTACAATTTGTTGCGTTGCAAAGTTGGAATTTTAATCTTTTACTTGTTGGATAGTAAATAGTTTAAGCATGGTATTCGTGTTGCAGTCTCAAGGACCGACTGTGTAGTGTAAATATGAGATCGATCTTGTCGATCGTGTAAAGTATCTTGAAATAACGCCAATGACTAATTTAATGATAAATGCTATGTATAAAACAATAAGTCAGGAACTCTAATTCAGAACAAATTCCACACAAAAAGTAGCCTTCCTTCAAACCATAACGACGTAGATTCAAAATAAGAATCACTTTCGAAGTTACAAATGATTGGCTTGGAGATTGATTTAAATTCGGAACGAAAGCAGGGATTGGTTCATGCATGTGCTGCAGTGTCTGTTATGACAGTTGAGTCAAACAAGATAAATGTCCGACTAATGACGCGCTGGACACGACTTTTAACCCCGCCTGCTTGGACACGACTTTTGTTGGGTCATTTTTATAACGCAGTTACTTTTCCTTACTTATGATTTAATTCCTAGGACAAATGTAATATTTCAAACGCCATTATATTATGACAAGATAGGTGGACCTAGCATCATTTTAACATCATTTATTGTACACTATTTTTAATGAAATCCTCAGTTGAACTGTTTAGTTGAACTTGTGGGAATGAGCCGTTGAAATATATAATTTTGATTTTTGATTTGATGGAACCTATAAATCTAAATACTTAAATAAAAAATAAGTTCAAAAACTAAAACCCCACTAGTGAAATATCACGCTCTAAAAAGTATGAAACAAGAACATATTCTCATCTGAGATCGCTATGTACAAACTATTCGAAAAGTATCGTTTATTATATAAAAAAACTTACTTTTAATAAATATTTTACCGTATTTTATAAATATTCTTAATGGTGTTCAGTGGATACTGGATACCCGTGGTCATATGCTACTTTTCAGAATGTATTGTTTTGTTACGGTAGGTGACGTACGACCTCGGCTATCCTCTGAGCACCACCAAGAATATGTATAAAATACGATAAAACATTTATTAAAAGTAAGTTTTTGATATAATAAACGATACATATTGAATAGTTTGTACATAGCGATCTCAGATGAGAATATGTTCTTGTTTCATACTTTTTAGAGCGTGATATTCCAGTAGTCGGGTTTTAGTTATTGAACTTATTTTTTATTTCAAGTATTTTGGGGTTTTTGCATAAATGTATACATGCATACATACCAACATACTTACATACATACATAGCGATCAACAATCACATAACCCTCCCTATTGCTTCTTTGCGGACGCCGCGCCGTGGGGTAAAAATTAGTTTTCTTGAGTTTGACGGGATATATCTCGCAAACGCTACGCTTGACATAATGAATGTTTCAAAAATGAAATATGATGAAATATGATGTTTCAAACTCTACCTTCATTTTAAAATCTCTTTTTAACGATACCCCACACAATGGGGTGGGGTGAAATTTTTTTTTAAGTTCTTGACTTCATGCCCTCTAGAGGGCACCACATTCAATTTCTTGTGACGTTACATAGGCTATAACCAGCAAAGAAATAAAACGCATCCAACGACACCTCATTTGTCAAATTATGATGAGTAGCTTAGAAGTTATGAGGGAACAGATGAACATAAATACAAACGTACATACATACATACATACTTACATACATACATACCCACATACCGGTCATAAACATAACCCTCCTTTTTGCTTCGTCGTAGTCGGGTAATAAATTGTGTTGTAAATGGGTATTATTGTGTCCGTAATTTTTATAATTGTAAAGTTCCTCACGACACAGTTTCCTAGTACGGGGATACGTCTTTAAATAAGATCGTTTAAATAACTAAAATAACCAACTTCAAATGCCGCGCTATTAATTTTCAGTACCAAGTTTGAGGTGTTTATCTCCATATCTCTGGAGATACCAATCAGATCTTGATAAAACTACAATGGTACCACCCCTGGAATATCTCCTTTCCAACAAAAAAAGAGTCATCAAAATCGGTTCATAAAAGACGAAGTTATCCGCGAACAAACATAAAATATATATACGGTCGAATTGAGTAACCTCCTTTTTAGGGTTCCGTACCCAAAGGGTAAAACGGGACCCTATTACTAAGACTCCGCTGTCCGTCTGTCTGTCTGTCTGTCTGTCTGTCTGTCTGTCTGTCTGTCTGTCTGTCTGTCTGTCTGTCCGTCTGTCACCAGGCTGTATCTCATGAACCGTGGTAGTTAGACAGTTGAAATTTTCACAGATGTATTTCTGATGCCGCTATAACAACAAATACTAATAATATCGTTTAAAAACTAAATAATATCGTTTAAAAACTAAAAAAAAGAACCGACTTCAATGTTCATTTTCAGTACCAATTTTGAGATGTTTATCTCAATATCTCTGGAGATACTTATCAAACCTCGATAAAATTACCATGGTACTACACTTGGGATATCTCCTTTCGAACAAAAAAAGAATAATCAAAATCGGTGCATAAATGACGAAGTTATCCCCGAACAAACATAAAAAAAAAAAAATATATATATATATATACGGTCGAATTGAGAAACCTCCTCCTTTTTTTGAAGTCGGTTAAAAAGAACCGACTTCAATGGCGCGCTATTCATTTTCAGTACCAATTTTGAGATGTTTATCTCAATATCTCTGGAGATACTTATCATACTTCGATAAAATTACCATGGTACCACACTTGGGATATTTCCTTTCGAACAAAAAAAGAATAATCAAAATCGGTTCATAAACGACGAAGTTATCCGCAAACAAATATAAAATATATATATATATATATATATATATATACGGTCGAATTGAGAAACCTCCTCCTTTTTTTGAAGTCGGTTAAAAACAGAATAAAGTTAAAAAGAATAGAGGGTAAAATAATATCAATAATACAAGAAACATGTTTTTTTTCGGTATTTCACGCCATCTATGAACGCTTAGTTAAGTAAACGTTCCATAGATGGCGTTATATTGAAATGTCGATCCCTAACTCCTTTTTTAGACGTTAGGTGGCGTTATTAGAAATAAAATATTTATTAATTGTTATTTTTTGCTGGCGACAAATTTGGTGGTATTTTTTGCTCGATCTTATAAAATATTGTAGTGTGGTACGGAACCCTACTAGTGCGAGTCCGACTTGCACTGCCAGTTTATTTATTTTAGATGTCGGTTACATAAAATAAAACTGGCCAAGTGCGAGTCAGCATCGCGTCTCTTATCGCACACTTAGGGAGGGTTCCGTACAATACGAATCATAACAGAGTTTCAACCTCATAAATTTGATTAATTGATATTACCAAGAATATTTGGTTTGGTCGCGATCTAGAAAGACGGGGCTCGTTTACTAGCGCCATCTATGTCATTTTGCCGAAACTAATTAGATAGATGGCGTTTAAAAACACGTTCTTTGAATCCCTTTAATTTTTAACTTTATTTTGTTTTTAGTATTTGTTGTTCTAGCGGCAACAGAAATACAACATCTGTGAAAATTTCAACTGTCTAACTATCACGGTTAATGAGCTATAGCCTGGTGACAGACGGACAGACAGACAGACAGACAGACAGACGGACAGCGGAGTCTTAGTAATAGGGTCCCGTTTTACCCTTTGGGTACGGAACCCTAAAACTGGCCGCATGTTTAAAAGACCATTACTGTTTCTCTGAGGAATCGAAATAAACGAAGTTATTCTCAGCTGTTGACATAGGAAAGCTTCCTAAACGAATTAGGAGCCTGAAGTGGCAATATGCTGGTCCATATTTGGTCAACTATCAAACAAAAAAATCGCAATCGGTTTATCCGTTTGTGAGCTACAATCACACGAGTAAAGAAAATGAATCTTTACTCATGAGCTACGATGCTACAGATAGACACACACATACACAGATACACACGTCAAACTTATACCACGCCCAACTATTTTTTTTCCACTATTTATCAATTCTTTTTCTGTCCGCCAAAATGTATATCACCATTTTGTCCATATTGTCACCATTGGTCGAAGATTTTTACTGTAATTTCACGAAAATCTTTAAGAACGGTAAAATTTTAAATTGAAATAACTTAAATAATTTCACTAAAGCGCAGAATAATGGTAAAATGACAGAACGTTAAGATATTGGAACACGCCGTTCCACATTTCGAGAGCACTCTCAGCATCTCACTTAGACGAAACATTTCTTGCTAAGTGACTTTTACAATAAACGATACGATTGTTAAGCATTCACAGAAGGCCTATTTATTCACTATCATTTGAAATCGAATTCGGATTCGGAAACTGCCTCTCCTTCGACTCAGATGTTTGCAATACAAAATGCTAAATTCTTAACTTTTTCAAAATTCTAATTGGAAAGGTTGCCGCAATCCAATAGCTCACGGAATATAAAATACTAGCTGACCCGGCGAACATCGTACCACCTAACAGACAATGAATGTCGTGTTACCTTTTAGATGAACTTGTTTTAAGCTTTTATGAACGTAATAAATGAATACAAAAGAGATATTAAGTTTATTAATGTATTATGGCAATACAGATATAAAATAAAAATTGGTAAAAATGGTTTTTGGAAATATAAACTTTTTTATGTTGCTTGTAAGCATACATTTCTGAACGCACGCACATTTGACAATCAATAAATATGTGAAACAATTATCATTACTGACAATATTTAACATTTTTTAAATCTACGTGACTTGAATTTAATTCACAAAAATTTGTAGAATTTTTACTTGACTTACTACTTGACATGGGCTAAATACACTAATCATGTGGAGCCATAATTATACAAAAAAAAAATACGGCGGCAGATTTTCTTTCTAGGCTTGCCATTTCTATTTTTATTTAAACAATATTATGCAGCTGACAGACGGACTATCAGTTCCATTTGGATCATGATATGTACTGTGATCGGTATGCGTTTCTCTATGTTGTGTTTCACTATTTCACTTTTTTTATTTTTTTTATATAAAAATTGTCTGAAGTACTGAAACACACAGTTACTTGTATGGTTGGTTTTAACCTACTTTAATTTTTTTTAAATATTCTGACGTAAACGATTGGATGACAGCTGAATGGTTCATTACTTTTTTTTTTCTAATTCAAAGCGTTAAATTCTGCTTTTGCTATGTTTACTTGATAATTGGTTATGATTTATTTTATGATTTATGATTTTGACGTGTATATGTGCGTATATTTATACTGCCTACATACTGAATAAATGCTTTGATTCTTTGATAAACAATTGAACATCAAATGATTGGCAGTTTTTAAACCCTCCTGGGTTAGTTTTTTTGAGTTTTTAGTTTTTACATTTTGGCAAAATATTTTTTCTTATATAATTTTTTTAGGTCAATTATTCATTGTTTTTAATACTTATTATCCTATTCCTGACAAAGACAATTCCAAGAATACAAAAATCTTAAAAATTGGCCTCGCCGTTCTTGAGTTATAAGTGTAGTAACTAACACGACTTTCTTTTATATATAACATAACATCATCAGCCTGTATCAGTCCACTGCTGAACATAGGCCTCTCCCAAGATGCGCCACTGAGCCCGATCTTCGGCTTTTCTCTTCCAGTCACTGCCCACCGCTTTGCGTATGTCGTCGCTCCACCTGGTCACAGGACGTCCTACGCTACGTTTGCCGATTCGCGGTCTCCACTCTAGGACCAGTCTGCCCCAACGGTTATCAGTCCTGCGGCAGATATGACCAGCCCACTGCCACTTCAGCTTGCTAATCCGTTGAGCTATGTCGATAACTTTAGTTCTCTGGCGAATTACTTCGTTCCGGATTCGATATTATTATATACTTTTATATATATAGATTCTGAATTCAAATTCGCTTCCGATTTCGAATTAATCTAAGTAATTAAGATAATTAATTACTAAGTTCTAAGTAATTAGTAATTAAGAATAACTATACTGCACTCAACAAACAGCGCCTTCTACGACGGCGTCGAACTATGGGGTCGTGCCGCAGACAGACAGAGAGCGTTCGTGATGCAGTAAACGAGCCGTGCGCGCCACAATGAGAGTCTTCAGACGACATCTTCTGCAAATATCTCTTCAAAGAGCTGAACATACTGCATCTGCCTTGTGAATTTACAACAGACTTCCAAAAAGATGGAGGTTCTCATTTCGTCTGTATGTATGTTACGCGATTACTGCGTGAATTGTGATCCGATTCAATTTATTCTTTTTATAATCGATAGGGTTAATTTCCGAGGTGGTCCCATTGTAATTTCATGGAGATCTAATGAGTATCCATAGAGATATGACGATAAACTTCTCAAACTTGCGACTGACATTGACTCGCGGGGCATGTCAGTTGTTTTAGTTTTTAAACTATCTTAATTACTGGCAATAGACATCATGCATTCAGCCCAATGACAAAAGAGGTCGCTTCGCTATTCAGCTTTGTCTTCGTATGAGTATAATAGTCATCAATTTTAAATATCGAACGGCGAAGATCAATTTCGTTCTTGAAAAAATTAAAAAAAAAGATGAAAAAAGGCGGGAATAGAAAACTTTTACTTTAAATATTGTTTGTTTTTGGGATTTTTTTATAATTACGTGCTAATTAGGAAAAAAACATGAGTTCTGCAAGTGATGAAGAAATAAGCTGCACTCCCGATTCAATGAAAATGGAAGCTGAAGCAGCAAGTAACAATCATTTCACTATACATTTTAACTAATAAAATGTTTTATACTTGTAATGCCGGTTTTTTTCTACTTACCTCACAATCGAGATGTAAAGCAGAGTAGTTAGCTCGGGTGTAAGCATCAATTGCACCCTCGAACTATAGACGCCCTCGCTGCGCTCGTGCGCCTAAATATCTCGGGCTGCAATTGATGCCTTACAGCCCTTGGCTACTAATCTACTATTAGTTGCCTTTCCACATTCATACATCTCCATGTGTTTGCAAGAAGGGGGCTATAAAAGACTGGAGTACTGCGCAGCGACAAATACAAAGAGCGCTTTCAACACCTTCAAATCAATTCGCAAAATCAAAAAGGTCTGTATTATATAATGGGTCTGTCAATGTCAGTATTTAACAGACTGTCTGTCAATAACTTAGAATTTGAATGAGTTTTGCATATTGCCTGAATCATCGATGTATATGTAGGGAGGGAGGGGGGGGGACACACATTTTACCACTTTAGACGCGCCTATCTTTTAAATGATTGACTTTGAGAAAAAATGTCATTTTTAAAGACCTATCCATAGACGGCCCGCCCACACGTATAGGTTTGAAGAAAAAAAAATTTTTTGTTCCAGTTCCATGTATGGGATGCCCCCCCTTAAACTTTTATTTTTTTTATTTTTGTATAAAAATTGGAAAGCGATTCACAGAATACATCTACCTACCAAGTTTCAATTCTGTAGTCCTAATAGTTTCGGAATAAAATGGCTGTGACATACGGACGGACAGACAGACAGACATGGGGTTCAATGAGTTTTGCGGACGTATGGAGGGTAGTTTTAACTGCCTTTCAGAAATTTTGTGAGTTTTAAACCGATTTGACATATACTTTGATCCACATTTTGTTTTCATATGTTTTATGTGACATTTTAATTACTATTTATTGACTAAACTATTTTAAGTTGACTTGATTATGTTGTAGTACATCTGTTTAGTTTTTATTGAATATTTTTTGTTTAGTTAATTCATCTTGATTATCTATGTAATAATTTTAATTGAACAATGTGATAAGTAGTGTTAGTGGTCTGTGTGTACCGTTCTAATTATTATAAATAAAAAAAAATAAAAAATGGCGAATCTATCTAAAAAACGGAACCCTTGTTCCGTTTTTTGCCATTCGGCTACGAACGATCCCTAAAAAGGAGTGCTGAATTTACATCTCGCTTAGTTTAGCGTGAGTGCTCCTCACGCGCGATCGCGCGCCGCTCGGCACGTAAGTCAGTTTATGATGGGCGCCTCTGGTTTACATGTACCTCGATGGCCATGATAAAAATATATTTGTATTGTAAGTATAATGTTATGTCAATAGATATGATTTTTATTCTGTATCGTATATTTGCTGTTATATTTATGTCTATTGTAGCGACACAATATCACACTTACATTGTAATCTGTTGATAGCAGAGGATTGCAATTGTAAGGCGTGAGTGAAGTACCTCAGTCGTCACCCGAAGGGCCCGGTAGCTAGGCTAATGTTAGTTTGGTGATTCGTACCTATGTAATCAGTTAAAGACAATATACTTCTCATATAATAATCTAGTGTTTCTCTACTTCCGAGTGATAGGGATGCACTTCATTTAGTTTACTATTAATATTGTAATAGTTTAGCGGCCGGTGACGCTGCTGTTCGTCACCGGCCTGTAGTATTTAGTTACGCCATCATTTGAAATGGTTATACCTACCGCTATTTGTCGTTCGCCAGAGTCTCGTTCGTTGGTCAGCAGGATGCACTACGGTCAAGCGAGGTTGGCTGGGAGCACTGGTGGTATTTGTGCTCCCTTACAACCCTAAAACTAAACTAGATCGCTATCTTTTGTTTTCTAACGGGGGTAAAAGTGTAACCGCGAAGCGTATAATGATTTAATTGAAGACAAGTAACAAAATTAAAATTTTGAATAAACTTTCACGACAATGTCCTTTAGAAAATTAACGTCATAACATCTACCTAAGAACCACCACTAATTCATTACGAACCGTTTAAAGACAAAATCGAACTAGTTTTGGACAAAAATGGCACGATGGATTTGCACAAACAAATGTTTACAGCAGCGCCCCCTGGTGAGTTGACACCGTAACACCAATTTAAGAACATGCACCTATCAAACACGAACCCATAACTGAAAACTGTATCAAAATCAAACTAGTCGTTTTGAAGAAAAATGGCAACATCGATTTGCACACACAAACAAACAAACAAACATCCTCTCACCCCAAACGCATATACAGTCTCCGTTCCGTCGTGGGCAACAAATTATACAATATCTACTACAACATTACTCTGGTTCTAACGCGATCGGATAGTAAACATCGTTTATTATAAATGTCTCTATTGATTTTCCGTGCCGTCAAGTGCCGTGAACGAAAGCTTTTAGCAGCATTACGAAACACTACGACTGGCGGGTAATGTACGAGAGGGCTTTTATTTACTAGTTTTTTTTTACTTTAGAAAATGTAGACGAAATTTTCGATAGAATTTTGTAAAGTGCTAAGTTAGCAAAATGTGAAACTTGAAGCGATTTTTGAATTGAGGATCGATTTTCGGTTGGAAACAAAGAGGAGCGACCTGATTCTCAATAATTCGAAAAGCTATTCGGATTCGGAAGCTGCATTTTTAATTTAAAAAAAAACAGCATTGCAATACAATGCTCCGATTGGTTACTTTTGATATTTCAATTAGAAAAAATCAGTGATTCTAATTGAAAAGGTTTCCGCAACAAAATAACTCATGGATTTATCAATATTAAAATTTCAAATGAAGCTTCCGAATTCGAATGTGGTATGTGAGTGAAATTAGAATCAGGGTGCTGTAGATCGAGCTCAGAGCTCGTGCGTGCCATAGGAGAGGCCTATGTCCTATAGTAGGCCTATCTGAAAATCAGCGTTCAGGTGGGCATCTGCCTGAACATTTTCGTGCTGAGATAGGCCTTTTCAGCTACTACCGTGAATAGAAATAAGTAGCAACTGATGTTTTTTTTAGTTTCTATTTTAAGTTTGTTCTTGTTTTTAACCGACTTCAAAAAAAGGAGGAGGTTTCTCATTTCGACCGTATATTTTATTTTTATTTTTTATGTTTGTTCGCGGATAACTTCGTCGTTTATGAACCAATTTTGATTATTCTTTTTTTGTTGGAAAGGAAATATCCCAAGTGTGATACCATGGTAATTTTATCGAGGTCTGATAATTATCTCCAGAGATATGGGGATAAACACTTCAAAATTGGTACTGAAATTAATAGCGCGGCATTGAAGTCGGTTCTTTTTAGTTGTTTAAACGATCTTATTAAATTGTGTAATCAGTTATATTTTTGTTATATTTTCTTGCTTAGCTTAATAAATGTAATTTCTCTTTCTTTCTTTCTTTCTTTCTTTCTTTCTATCTTTCTTTCTTTCTCTTTCTTTCTTTCTTTCTTTCTTTCTTTCTCTTTCTTTCTTTCTTTCTACAGTGGATGAATACTGGCTTCTAATGATGATGATATGTGTTGCAAGCCTGATACGGTCTGGACGGAACTACTAGGGCTACTTTTGAGGGCCCGGTGGCGTAATCGGGAGAACGGTCGGCTTTGATGCCGTGGTACCGAGTTCAAATCGCCGTGCACCAGTGGATTTTTCTATCGAAAAATGTATGTGCGCTTTTCACAGTGGCCCTCTGGTGAAGGAAAAACATCGTTAAGAAACCAACAACCCCCGCATGGTGGTAGGACACTATCTAGTGTCCGCCTGGCCAGCTACCACCCTCAAGTTAGAAAATCTGTCACCAAACATCTAATGTGTTCCGGCAGCCATCCTTGAGAGCCAGTTTCCATGCTAGGTCTAGCGTGCTTAAAATCTTCGACCGCATCATCACTTACCAACAGATGAGATAGTGGTCAAACGCTAGCCTATAAAGTATTAAAAAAAAAACTAGGTACTCTTCCATAACAATAGTAATATTCAATACTAATAATAATAATATATCTACATTCTACACAATGATTTTTCAAGTGGGTGAGGATGGCCAAATCCGAAACTCGCTATTCCTCATCGGAATAGCAAAAAATACTCAAATGAGTCTCGGGCTCGATTTTGATGAAAACTAACTGCATCATTGGATTTTTGAAAAATCATTATTCCTAGCTAGGAATCGAACCCGTTGATTTTGAAAAAAGAAACACTTCCTGTATTATTACACCATTCGATAGTGTCGCTAATAAGGAACGAATTATGGGAAGTAATGATATACGGGAAATAGTTGGATTTTAATAAACTTCATATTTTCAGACAATATCTTTAATAATCATACCTACATTACCTGTACCTAACTATAATTTTATTTAAACAACTTAAAAATAATTACCTAATGACAATATCAAAATTATATAAACTACAATAATAATATCTATACTACAAATAAAAGAAAGAACCTAGGTCGCTACCAGCCGGTAATGTTCCCAAAAAGCTAGCGACGTTACCTCATTGTATAGCTAGGCTAATACGTTGGCCGAGGTAAGCGCCAGCTCTTTGGTCACGGGTGATATCAATTAGGCGTCTGGACAACTCCTGTACCTTGTGCAAAATGATTATCAATATTTTTTTAACACACAACCCGCAGCGAAGTTTTCTTCTCAACATTATGTTCTAATTAAACCCGCAATACAGCCTTTATAGTCCTAGTGCTGGGTACAGAGCTCTACAAGGGTACTTACTATCCATTGTGAAATACATACTCGAATACTTTAGATATTTTTAAATGTACCAACACTTTTGTTAAACCTAATAAAAATATTTATTATTATTATTTCAAACTTTTATTGTCTTTTCGCGGTTCAAAGCCATAGTGACCAGACCTTACACCCTATAGGTATATACACCCCCTTAGGTAGTATGTAAAACACGAAATCAATTGAGTCACGAAATCAAAATAATACAATTGAGGACTTGAAACGATCTTTGGAATATATTATATTGTAATGCAGTACAATCCTTCACCTTTTCGACACATCTAGCTATGATATGTATTGAGAACATACGTACGACCATCATTTTGAATCATCATCGGTTTAAAAGATAGAGAATAAGATCGTTTAAAAAACTAAAAAAGAACCGACTTCAATGCCGCGCTATTAATTTTCAGTACCAATTTTGAGGTATTTATCTCCATATCTCTGGAGATACTAATCAGACCCCGATAAAATTACCATGGTACTACACTGGGGATATCTCCTTTCCAACAAAAAAAGAATAATCAAAATCGGTTCATAAGCGACGAAGTTATCCGCGAACAGACATAAAAAAAAACATATCTACGGTCGAATTGAGAAACCTCCTCCGTTTTTTGAAGTCGGTTATAAATAAGACAGTATTTTGTTAAAAATGAGCTCTTTCTTTAAGTTTGCCGTATATTATTACTTCCCATAATTCTTTTCTTATTAGCGACACTATCGAATGGTATAAAAATACAGGATGTGTTTTTTTTATATTGATTTTTCAAAAATCCAATGATGCAGTTTTAGTTTCATCAAAATCGGTCCCGAGACTCCTTTGAGTATTTTTCGTTATTCCTTGTAGTTTCGGATTTGGCCATCCACGCTCATTTGAAAAATTCACCCTGTCTACTAATATTATAATAGTAAATTATACAACAAGTGAATAAAAAGGCAATTTAATTCGAGAGTCTAAGTTGGATCCCGAGAGCAGCGAAGGATTCTACTCTAGAATCCTGAGCGAAGCGAGGGATACAAGGACCGAGATTAAATTTTTTATTCACGAGTAGTGTAATCTTCTTTTTACCATTGACTGCGAGAAAATAAATAGTAGTACCTACTTATAGTACTTATGTATATTTATTATATATTATTATTAATGTGTAATAAAATGTGGATTATTAACCATTTAGTGCCGGTGAACGTGTGTGTAGGGAAACAACAGCACAATCTTGAAAAACATGCTATATTGTTCTCACTAAAATTAAAGTTCACATCTTTACTAAAGGAGTATTATTATCTTTTCTATGCTAAAGGTAAGAAAAGTCTCAAGTACCCATAGAATTCTTAGTTCAAGGACTAGACTGTGACTTCAACTTGATCAGAAATGTGACTTTAAATCAAATTATGACTTGAATTTACAAAATCTTGAATGATTTTTACACTTTATTCTGGCTGAGTACACTAATCTAATAAAAACTAAATAAAAAACTAACTAAAATTGGCGGGATTTTTTTTGAATTATATAGCTTCTATGGTATACCTCCATTTAGCCAGCTAGTAGGCACTTTCAGCCAGTTTTATTTATTTTTTGTACATAATTCGTATTTCGTTGTTGTTCCAAATTCAAAATGTTTTTATTCACCGAGTGAGTAAAAGAGCGTTTTATTCACTCCTATCGATGAATAAAGTGCTCTTTTTTGAGTGGCGATGGTAAAAAAACGTTTGTAACTCTGTCACTCTGAACGAATGAAATAATGAATGAGTCATTCATTCATAATAATAATAAAAATACTCGTATATTCTAATATTACAAAAAACTTTTTTACTCACGACGGAACGGAGACCGTATAATGCGTTTGGGGTGAGAGTAGGGATTGAAATCCCGAAGCTCATTCAATCCCGCGGGATTGATATGCGGGATTACTCAATCCCGCGTGGATCCCGCGGGATCCCGCATCTTTAAAATTGTTATAAAAAAAAATTATTGACAAAAAAAACACACTAAGTCATACATACATTTTCACGCAACATTGCATTTGCATTTTTTTTTTGCATTGCATTTTGCATTTTTGCTTTGCAGTAAAATAGGAATCTTTTTCGGTTGAAATGGTCTCCAGTGAAATTACAGAACATGTGAGACTCAACATCTTTATGTCTCAAGGTAACAGGCGCATTGCAGTGACATGCAAAATTGCGGCTATCCAGAATGTTGTATGCCGCTGTATCTGTAATAGGTAGACGTCATCGCTTACCATCAGGTGAACGTCGTGGTTTACCTGCTACCTTATATCATAAAAAAAATAACAAAAACAAAAGCCACTTAAATCATAATGTTTCAGGGTGAGGACATAAAGAGGCAGGTAGCGCAGACAAACCGGTACTGATCCATACTGGTAAAATATTCCAATGTTATCATCTGCGCTCGCAGATAAAGGAACAAGTTGCAGAAAATGATAAAACAATGGAATATTTTACCAGTCCGTCGTGCTCGTGCAATTTGCGGGATCCGCGGATCCGCGCTTTTTAGGTGCGGGATCCAGCAGATTAAAAAAAGCTGCGGGATCCCGTTTTGCGGGATTGCAATCCCTAGGTGAGAGGATGTTTGTTTGTGTGTGCAAATCCATGTTGCCATTTTTCTCCAAAACTACTAGTCCGATTTTGATGCAGTTTTCAGTTATGGATGCGGATGTAATTGGTGCATGTTTTTAGATAGGTGTTACGGTGACAACTCCCCAGGGGGCGCTGGAGTAATCATTTGTTAGTGCAAATCGATGTTACCATTTTTCTTCAAAACGACTAGTCCGATTTTGATGCAGTTTTCAGTTATGGGTTCGTGTTTGATTGGTGCATGTTCTTAAATAGGTGTTACGGTGTCAACTCATCAGGGGGCGCTGCGGTAAACATTTGTTTGTGCAAATCCATGTTGCCATTTTTCTCCAAAACTACATAGTTCGATTTTGTCTTTAAACGGTTCGTAATTAATCAGTGGTGGTTCTTAGATAGATGTTATGACGTTAATTTTCTAAAGGACATTGTCGTGGGTGTTATTCAAAATTTTAATTTTGTTACTTGTTAACTCTGTCACTCTGTTTGTCACAGTGTCTGTTTGTTACCTAATCACGCCTAAACGGACGATCCGATCTTACTGAAATTTAACATGGAGATACTATATGGCATTAGGATGACCATGGGCTACAAAATTTTGGTGTAGGAACATGAACGAAATCGCGGGTATCGACTAGTTTCTTATAATAACAGAATTCTGAAGTAACAGACATAAAAAAATACAGGCGAATTAAGAACCTCCTCTTTTTTGTGAAGTGGGTTAAAAATAATAAACAACATTAAAACTAAATCCAAATCTCTCTTACAAATAATTTTGGAAACAAAATCCTAAGGTTTTTGCCCTCTAAATAAAAATAAAATACCTGAAAGAATAAAAATCCAACCCTCAGAGAAACATAAAATGACAACTGTGTAGGTAAATCATTACGGCACCCTTCCCACCCCTGTTGTCATGGCAACCGACTGGGCGGGTTAGGGGTGGCTAAAGGAGGTTTCGTAGGTATATTGTATATATCCTCTTGACTTGGTTTGAATTTCATTTGGTTTCCTGGAATTCGTTGAGTTTTGTTTGCTTATTATGCTACTCATTTTGTTGAGTTGATTTGCGCGTGCCTTAAAATATCCTATGTCCTATTTCTTACATACTTAAAAAAAGAAGGTTCTCAATTCATTGGAACCTTTTTTTTTTACCTCTTTGGAATCCTTTTAACCGAATTAAAAAACGAAGGAGGTTTCTCAATTCGACCGTATATATAATATATATTTTTTATGTGTGTTCAAATTGGTGTAATCCAAGGTGACAGAGTTGAATCTCCTCGTGTATTGAAGTCGGTTGAAAACACAGATATATTAATAATAGGTATTAATAATTCTGTGGTGGAAAATAATAGGTGCCTATTCCATTACCCTCTTCCTTTTGCAGTCGAGTTTAGTATTGAATGAATTGTAATGTATCGATTAGTCTGACATTTTTCGACACGGTGCCCTCACCACTTACAGCCCTACGATCGTTGACCTTTGAACAGAGAAATTATGTACCTATAACTAGCTGTGCCCCGCGACTTTGTCCGCGTCAAAAAGTATACTATAGCCTAATCCATAGTGCTGGCTATCTCTGTACAAAATTTCAGCTGAATCGGACCAGCCGTTTGACCGTGTAGAAGTCCTAAACAAACTCATTTTCGCATTTAATATTGGTGTTGATTTGTGTTGACGACGTATTTTAAACTAAATTAAAATGGTTGCTAGTACAAAAATATTACTTTTCGGTAAACGAATACCAAGAGGACAATATTTAAAACTGCTAATACCATATTTTTTTTTTACTTAATCCCCCTCTTCCTGCATATTTTTCGCTACTATTGATCTTGCAGCGCTTATTTTTTTTTTTTAATATATATTTATCCTATTAGTATTTACTGTTTTTTTTTTGTTTAGTTATTTTCTTCTTTCTTTCTTTTAACACCAAAGTCTATACACATTACATTACAACATGTTATATGACTATTTACATCTAATATATAAAATTCTCGTGTCACAGTTTTCGTTGCCATACTCCTCCGAAACGGCTTGACCGATTTTGATGAAATTTTTTGTGCTTATCCGGTATCTATGAGAATCGGCCAACATCTATTTTTCATCTCCCTAAATGTTAGGGGTAGTCCACCCCTAAATTTATTTTTTTATTTTTTAGACAAAATTTTTAATTTCTATTTTTTTATGATACAACATACAAAAATATAATATACACTTTATTTTAACAACTTAAAAATAATTACCTAATGACAATATCAAGATTATATAAACTACAATAATAATATCTATACTATAAATAAAAGACAGAACCTAGGTCGCTACCTGCCGGTAATGTTCCCAAAAAGCTAGCGACGTTACCTCGTTGTATAGCTAGACCAGATTCTCGTTCGCGCGTGGCAAGGAGACGAGCCCGGACTTTATTATCAATACTTTTGTCTAAAATTTGTTTCTGTACAATTTTACAAAGGGGATCGTCCCATTGCCTTTGCGAACTAAGATTTTTTGGAAGATCCTCACTTGGACAAGCCAAAGACCAGGCCGTTCTACCATCTTCCAAAGAGTCTATTGAAATTTGTGATGCTGAATTTGAAATTATTCTCTTAAAAAGAACCAAAACACTGTTGGCAGAAGATAGAAAGGCCGGTAATGAAACACTGGAAATTTTGCGGATGCCAATGCCTCCAAGCCGAACAGGCAGAGATGCCTGACACCATGAAATATCTGGAAGTGAACAATTTAGAATTTGGGTTAAAACATTTTTAATCGCGTCATCCAAACTTAGTAGTAAAGAAATGTGGTTCCAAAGAGGGCAACATCGTAGTATATACGTAAATTTTGGCACAAAAAGACAAAATCGAATTAGATGAAAAGCCATGTGGTTGTGAATTTTAGTGAGACGTTCAGACGTATCTTCAAATTTTTGACGTTGTTCATCGACAAAATCTGGGAATGACTCGTGAAGGATCGGAGCTCCTAGGAGGCGCAAACTTTTACCGGTCAATAATTTTAAATTTGGAGCTAAACTGTTAAATTTATCATACAAATTGTCTCTTTTTTCTGAAGGTACAATGTCTGTTATAAATAGTTCACATTTAGAGAAATTTAGTTCTAAACCAATTGATTTAAATCTACCAATTAACAATTCTAAATCTTCCAATACAGTTGTAGCATCGCCTCCAAGGGTCCCGTCATCCAGATACCACATATTTAATTTGGAATTTAGACTCGAGAAAAGACATACAAAAATACATACAATCCTCAATTTAAACCCTTCTACGATCAACCCTTATTTTTTAATAGCCATTTATTTATATGGTAAAACAACGTTTGCCGGGTCAGCTAGTTATATTATACTATTGTACTACTCATCATCTTAAATGCCAATACCATTAGTAAATTATAAATTATTAGATATTATTTTATATGACTTATTATAGCAAAATTGTATTATATTAATATTATTTTAACACTGTTGACTGCTGAGCTGTGAAACGCAATTATTACCAATAAATTATGAATCATGAATATTGAATATTTTGATTTTTGATGAAAGTATGTAAGTCTGACTGAGAGACATTCTGTGCAAGGTATTATGTCCAGCAGTGGACTAACACAGGCGCTAATGACGATGATATAAGACTTACAGGTATCGGGATGACTTTTTCTAATTATATTGTAATACGGGACTTATCGCGCTAAAAACATAATTTTATTTACCTTGACGTTTCGGTCAAGTTGCATTGACCGTGGTCACGAGAAGACTGAAGTTGTGGGTATCAGCATTGTTATGATTGAGAGTAGTTTGAAACTACCCTCATTTGATCGGAGCTGCCATTGCGACACACAATAAGTACTGACAACATCGGTAAATAAAATTATGTTTTTAGCGCGATAAGTCCCGTATTACAATACAATTATGTGTGTAAATCGCGAAAGTTTAAAACTTACAACTTTTCTAAGATATCAACAAGAAACTTGAGCTAAATTTAAAAATTTCAAACCACCTAGAAATTACCTATGGTATGTAAAATCAGTTCATTTATTAAATATTGTGTAACATAAATGTAAACATAATATATTATACTTTTTTAAGCATATTCATTTCAAAAAGCTTTGACATGATCAAAGTGCAAATGTAGATGTATATAAGTACAGTAAATCTATAAAACAATATGGAGTTATTAACACCATTGGTAACTCAACAATGGCTAAACAGATTTTCATAAACTTTGATTTTATTATAAAAACTCACGTTCATTTTAAACTTATAGATTTAAAATGATGAGTAATTATGTTAAATTATTTCGGATGAGGCCGAAACATATGTCGATCGCTATATCGACATCGCGTAAGTCACGTTAAATTCCCGTTTTTAAATCTATAAACTTTGATTTGTTGGATTAGTACCTATAATAGCAGAATACCTAAAAAAATTAGGTTTAAATTAGGTTTAGTTTTTATTTTTAGGGATCCGTACCTCAAAAGGTAAAAAACAGAACCCTTATAAAATCACTTTCTTGTCAGTCTTTCCGTCTGTCCGTCTGTCTGTGTGTCACCACCGATTTTCGTAGGAACACTTTGTAACGAAGGCTTTTAGTGGAATTTTGGTGAGAACGTAATGACATATGTTTCACCGTCTAAATCACTAGCTGTGCCCCGCGGCTTTGCCCGCGTTAAGAAGTATTCTATTGCCTTATCAATAGTACTGGTTATGCCAATACAAAATTTCAGCCAAATCAGTCCAGTCGTTTGACTGCGAAGAAGTCCCAAACAAATAAACAAACTGAATTTCGCATTTATAATATTGTTATAATTTATTCGTAGATTGGTGTTGATAATACATGTTAGAAAACGCGTTTCAAAAAATATAAAGGTGCTCTTAGCACATACACCACCTGTATTTTTACTAGAGAAAATCATAGTTTAATTAACAGACAAAGTAGTGGTACCACCCCAGGCTGACTAGCAGAGGTCCTACGACTGTAAATCTACCACCTTTAAGATCAAACTAAAAGTGCAAAGTGGCACAAAATGTGTATATAACCTACTTAGGTACGTGTAATTCGTATAAATTAAATTAAAAATTACCCGCGACTGATTTATATAATGTATAATTTGTTCATCCAATGCGCCTAAACACGACATCTCAGACGAGGAGTTGAGAGAATTCTGCAGATTTAAGGAGATGTCTCAGCATTAGGTCCAGTTTACCATATTCTTGCAATATTATAGAAGTAACAAGATGCTGAATTTCAAATTAATACATTTAATTTTTAAACTACGCTAAAAAGGCGGCAGCAGAGCGTCGGGTAACCAGTGCTACTTGTACTTATTCCTTATTATCAGCTAGTGCGCAGAAGCGCCATTTTTAACCGACTTTAAAAAAAAGGAGGAGGTTTCTCAATTCGACCGGTTTATAATATATATTTTTTTTTGTTCGCGGATAACTTCGCCGTTTATGAACCGATTTTGAATATTATTTTTTTGTTGGAAAGGAGATATCACAAGTGTAGTACCATGGTAATTTCATTGAGGTATGATAAGTATCTTCAGAGATATGGAGATAAACACCTCAAACTTGGTACTGAAAATTAATAGCGCGGCATTTGAAGTCGGTTCTTTTAGTTTTTTAAACGATCTTATATATGTTTGATTATTAAATGTATCGTGAGGATTACACATAATGTTATTATTAAGAACGGTTGTACACTCACGGGTTTTTTTATCGTCAATCTTATATATTTTTGACGTCCGCGGTCAAAGGACTATGAAAGTTGCCATCGTAGTCTCATCAACCAAAATAAGGGTTCCTTTTTTAACCTTTTGAGGCACGGAACCCTAAAAAGAGCTGATAACATTTAAACGGCTGAACGGAATTTTCATGAAACAAGGCTAAGAACACTCTCGATGAAGACACCTATCAAAAAAAACTAAATATATTTCTATAGAAACTAAATAGACAGACACACACATACACAGATACACGGGTACACAGATGTCAAACTTATAACACCACTTTTTGCGTCGGGGCTTAAAATATTCAAGACTCATATGAAAAGAAAACAAATGATTAAAAAACAAACTCATGATTATGACGTAATATAAAAAATAAAACCCACTAATAAATGATAAAGCTACTAATTACTGAACATTGAGCATCAGTAATAAATTTACAAATTATCTCACTACTTCAGATAAATATTGCATTAGCCATCTCTGTCATTAGCATTAAATTAACGTATTATAGAAAGAGACAAATTATATTCTGTCAATGACTACAAGCTAGCCTCATAATGATATGCAATGCGACCCCTTTCGCGCCATCTCTTTCGCACTACTCGTATTTTGGTTGAATTAAAAGAGACAGGAATAATACTTACAGTTTCGATTTTAGTGATACAGATACTAGTTTTGGTAGAGCTTTCGCCATTCATACAAATTTAAGTTTAGTAGGATTTTTTAAGTCGTTTGTGAGGTGCGGGGTTCCGGTTATATTGGTTGGTTCATGGTGTTATAATTTTTCATGGCGACAGGCAGTTGGCGGGAAAAATAATTTATAGGTTATGCTAGGCTTGACAGTTGTAAATGAATACTACACTAAAACGATAATGGCGTCGTATTTATTTGTGTAGTGGTGATCTGTGATTTATTCGAAATTCGTGTGTGTATTATAATTAATGATTGACATATATATCATTTATTTAATTAAAGTAGTGGAAAACATTTTCCCGTGAAGAAACTGTAGGTACCTATCGTAATATTAGGCAGACCGATGAAAGAAGCGATATCTTATTATTCTAAAGTTTTATTAGGTTAATTTTTAAGTCTAAAGTACCTAAGTATAGAATGTAACAAGGTTGCCGGTATATTACTATGTCTCTAATGGACTTGTAACATTGGTAGGTAGGGAAGACCGGGGCAAAATGGAATACTTAAGAGAAAAAACGTCATAATATGAAAATCAAACTGTTTATTAAAAATATATTGCAACAAAAGCAACACTTACAGTTTTTATTTCCATAATTATAATCTGTTGTGGATCTAAATCACATATTTTTTTGGCAAATATTAACTAAATAGCACATGTCAAAAATCCCGTCTTGCCCCAGGATCGGGGCAAAATGGGAAAGGCTGTGTAGGGCATAATGAGTTCACATTTAAATCTGGTTAGCAACGTTACATATATCTTCCTCTTCATCGTCGTCGTCTACACCTGCGCAGGAATTATGGGCGCAACCATTGCACACGCTAGAAATAACCTATCCTTCAGTGGACTGTGAATATTAGTATATATTTACTAGTATACACTTACATTATTATGCAAGGACAATCATTATTTTCACCGTCTTCAGATTAACAATCCGTGTCATTTTTTGCATCTTTTGTTTCTATTATTTTTTCTAGCTTCTTCTTCTTAAGGTCTTTTTTATTCAGTCTTTTTTTCTATTTATATTTCTAATGAGATCATTCTTGTACGGAGAATGGTAGTATTTCAGTTTAACCCGGTTTTATTATTTTCTCTCTTGGGTTCTTACTTCCTTGGCTATGATATTCTGGGGTCACAGAAACGAGGAATTTGCTAGCTGTGTGCAAAATTCGAAACCTGAGGCAAAAACTCTGTGCTCATTCTGCTCTCATTCATTGATTTTCAGATAGTAAAAAGTTGATGATTGATGTTCCAGCAAATGTAGGTTCATAAGCAATCTCATTATGAGCTGGAGTATAACGATATTTGTTGGGTTGCCTCTAAAGGAGTAAACCTTGTATCAAAACAGATTGATTCAATCGATTCATCGATTCAAAACAGAAACCTTCGTAAAATTTCTTCATAAAACCGTTTTTTCTCGCCGCGCAGGCAAAACACATAGTGACACGCACACACCGCTCGGATTCTTGTGAGGCGATAGAACATCGCGCGAATGGCGTTGTGGTAGGCTCTGTTGTGTTCCCGTCATGCCCCGTGCTTCGTCTTTCTCCGGTCTCCCCTATGCTATTAAAAAATATATAATATAGGCTAATGTTTTGACCACTATTTCACCAGTTACTAAGTGAAAAATCTATTTTTTAAATGTTTGTCTGTCTGTCTGTTTGTTCCGGCTAATCTCTAAAACGGCTGGACCGATTTTAACGGGACGTTTACTGGCATATAGCTAACGTGATAGCTGGAGTAACTAAGGCTACTTTTATTTAAAAAAAAACAATAGAGTTCCGCGAAAACAAAATTGAATTATGTATAAATTTCACCCGTGCGAAGCCGGGGCAGGCTGCCTACACAGTACATTAAACTGCAGTACATTAAATCACGCCTTTTTGTCGTTTGGGTCACAGAGACTACTTCTTTTCACAAGCTACGATTCTAACATACCTCTTTCGCTTCTTTCACTTTCATGAGCGCCTTCATACATGCTCGCCGGTTATACTTAGGTACTTTTGACTTGGCGTCTCTTTAAAACTATTTAACTAAGTAATGGATAATAAGCAAAAGTTGTAGAGAGCCTCTTGATGTTGGTTTCGGCTCCGTCAATGCCTTATAATGGTCCGGGCATTTATGATTCGAGAAATAAGATACGTTTTCAATTTTCAGTACCAATTTTGAGGTGTTTATCTCTATATCTCTGGAGACACTTATCAGACCTCGATACAATTACCATGGTACAACATTTGGAATATCTCCTTTCCAACAAAAAAAGAATAATCAAAATCGGTTCATAAACGACGAAGTTATCCGCGAACAAACATAAAAATGTATATTTATATACGGTCGAATTGAGAAACATCCTCCTTTTTTTGAAGTCGGTTAAAAATAAGAACCTAGGTCGCTGTCTGCCGGTAACGTTCCCAAAAAGCTGGCAACGTTACCTCGTTGAATAGCCTGGTCTGAGGACGTTCCCCTGGAGGCCCCGGTTTCACTCCCGTGGGTACAGTAAAATTTGTAGGTATATTGTAGGTATATAGCAATCATCAGAGATTTACATACAATTATGCAACGCACTATAAAGTCCTCTTTCATCTAATATTAACATAAAAACCTCCAAATTAACAATAATAGTTATAACAAGCAGTTTCCACAAGTTTGAACCATAAAATTGTCTTGAAACGCTACAAAAGGACCAATTTACTTATTGTAGTAGCGTCAAATTGCGCGCGAAAAGAGGGTAGTCAGAAAATTGCAAATCAAATTGTATTGTGCGCGGTCAGTCGACCGAGAGACGCGGTGGGGTAAAGACGTGTGGGGTGAAATTGAGGTTTGTATTTTTCGGAGCTCTGGTGGACAGAAAGGTGGCTTGATTAAAGAGATTGGGCTATTTTCTATGCGTGCATTGACCGAGTTAAATGTTTATCAATTTTGGGTTTAGTGGTTGGCTTTCGATTTTGTTGCTTGAACCAATTGTGGATTTATATCCACAGGTCTTTATAGGTTCCTGTCGCGAATTGTGCTGCAGAATGATGTTGATTTGATTTTGTAACTACTTAATTATAATATTTACAAATCCAGATTCTCGTGTATAGGTACTAAGATTGTGGTATATTTGCTTACATAATCAGCTTGTGTCAGTTCACTGCTGGACGTAGGCCTCTCCCAAGATACGCCACTTAGCCCGATCTTCGGCTAATAAGTGGGAGGTATATGCCCTAATCGCCACTCTGGGCAGGCGGGTTGGCGATCGCAGGACGTAGCTCCTCGCACCGGTGACGCTGCTGCCCGTCACCAGCCTGTAGTATTTAGCTAAGCTATAATTTTGAAATGGTTATACCGCCATTTGTCGGTCACCAGAGTTCGTTTGTTGGTCAGCAAGATGCATCACGGGCAGGTGAGGTTGGCTGGGAGCACTGAGGTGGTATTTGTGCACCCATACATCCCAGGATGTAAGAGAGCAATTTGCTTGCTTGTGTCTAACAATAATTAATATCGTTTAATAAACTAAGATACTGACTTCACGTGCCGCGTTTGTCAAGTTTGGGATGTTTATCTCTATGTATCTGAAGCTACTTATCAGGTCTTGATGAATTGTACAATGTAAAGTACATCGTAATTAGCGGTGGGTCGGTACGCCATTTTGCAATAACGATAACCATTGTAGGTATTCACACCAATACCGGTTTCCGAAACATGGTATTCTCAATAACTGGTTATTGCGGCATTGCGGTCGGTATTTGAAATTTGACAAAATCTGTTATCGGAAAACCGTAAGGTTATGGCGGCAGATTTTTTTCCGTGATTGTAGTAAGATAGTCTTTGGTAGCAAGTCAGGCAGAACATCGATATAATATGCGGAAATGTGTCGATGGCTATAACTAAACATGTATCTAATTTTTTTATATGATTTAAAAAAAATACAAATTTTCACATATATAATATTGATATCATCTAAATAAAGTAGAAGAATTTTGTGATTCGACATAAATTGGTTATTATATAGTTTTGATTGAATCGGGCGCCACTAATAACAATAACTTCATTGGTTTCGATCGACACTCGCAACGCCTAGCGCCTGTATAGGTTAGGTATTGCAAATAAATAGTTACTACGATATCCAATCGGTTCTTGCATCGGCTGCAACGCTTGTAGTTTGCGAAAACTGGTTTCGCCCGATAAACAGTTATTATGACATCCAATACCATGTTTTCGGTATTGTACGTACACCTGTTATTGAAACTATTTACGGTTTGCAACGACCTTCTCTAATCGTAATCGTAAAGTACAAACTCATAAACAATAAACAAATAAACTGGCCAAGTGCAAGTTGGACTCGCACTCGTAGGGTTCCGTAACACAGTAGAGTATTCTATAACTTTGATTTTTCGCAACTACAAAAATAACTTTGTTTTTCATAGTGTTTGTATGAAAAACAAAGTTATACTTGCGGTCGCTGTATCTCAACAACTGCTGACTGTATCTCGTTCAAACTAATTTTCGTTGAAAGTTTTTATTGAGATCTACAGAATATATTTTTTCTAGATTTTTCACTCCCTTACTTTAGAAGTTAGAGGAGGTGGGGGGGGGGGGGGGGGGGGGGCACACATTTTACCACTTTAGACGTGCCTATCTTTGAAATGATTGACTTTGAGAAAAAATGATTTTAGAAACTTCAATGTCATTTTTAAAGACCTATCCATAGATACCCCACACGCATAGGTTTGACGAAAAAATTACAGACAAACAGACAGACAGACAGACAGACATGGCGAATCTATAAGGGTTCCGTTTTTTGCCATTCGGCTACGGAACCCTAAAAAGGAATTTTCAAAATCGGTTAATAATTGACGGAGTATACTGAGGTAACAAACATTAGGTAAACAGCTAATTAAGAACCTTCTTCTATTTAACCGACTTCACAAAGAAGGAGAAAAGAGGTAGAAGGTTCTCAATACGCCTATAAGTTTTTTTTTCAGTTCTTTTGATGTGCGAATAAGGAGTTTATCTATCTATCTATCTATCTATTAACTTAGTAGCATAGATAAAGTAACTAGGTATAATACAGCTTAATTTAGATACCTTTAGATAGGTACCTAATGCAGCAGATAATAGTGATAAGTATATTTGGTTCTCAAGGAAATTATGCGTTGTCTCATGTACTACATAGGCTAGCGTTTGACCACTATCTCACCTGTTGGTAAGAAAGAAAGAAAGAAAGAAAGAAAATACATTTATTCAGCTAAACTAACTACACAGTCAAAAACAATATAAAACAGAAATAGATAGCGTTACATAAACAAAAAAAGAAAAATTAAAATAGAAACTAAAAAATAGATTTTTAACACAAGGTAGTTGTTGCTGAAAAGGCCTATCTCAGCACAAATGTTCAAGCAGCTAACCACCCGAACGCTGATTTTCGGATAGGCCTAGAGCGGGTGTTGGACTAACACAAAACAATTTCTAAAAAAGAAAACTTAAAATTGATAAAACTAAATTAAAAGGTATTCAATTAAACATAAATCTTACAGACAATACTTAATAAATACAAAGTTAATTATATTATTTATTATATTATATTTGTAGAACACTGGACGGTACAGATTACACGGAAAGAAAGAAAACATTGTTTTAGCAACTAAATCACAACATTTGTGGAATTAAATTAATTTAATAATAGTCTATGAGCTCAAATAGGAACAAAAATACTATGACTTGCAACCGTTTGTTTTTTATTCAAGGTTGCTGAACTAAGACAAACATAGGTATTTGGTGTACAATGGGTATATAGCGATAAGCTGTTTTGGGTAATGTAAGTAAGAGAGTAGATGTGTTAATAGGTAATTAGTTACTGATTGACTTTAAATGATTGAAACATCTATATTAATATTACCATGGTTCCTTTGAGCAACCACTAGGAATTGTTTTAATTTTAACTTAAAGAGATTTAATGTTTTCAGGTTCCTTATTGGAGGTGGAATATTGTTCCAACACTTGGATGCCGAGTAGCGAAAGGAACCTCGGAAGCCAACTGTACGATGTTTCTGTGTAGACAGTTGTTGAGAGACGTGGCGAGCTGAAGATGACCTGCCCTCGGCAAACCAAATGAGCTTGTTATATAGATAAAATGGATTTTTAAAGTTTATTACGCCAAAAAGCAGACACGCCAGGTGGAGTTTGCGTCTAGATTTCATTTTCAATGTATAGTGTTTATTAAGGAAGGGAGTAACATGTGATCTAACAGGAATATTGAAGCAGAATCTAGCACAGGCATTTTGCACCCTTTGAACCAAGTGTTGGGTTCTAGATAACAGCCGAGAGCCATATACTGTGTCAGCATAATTGAGTTTAGAGAGCACAAGTATTTCTACGAGTTGTATCCGGAGCTCTTCACTCAAATATGGTCTGAGTTTGTAGAGCATTTTTAGTCTGTAGAAACAATTTCTCACTGATTCAAGTGGTAAGTGATGATGCGGTCGAGGATGGTAGCCCACGTAACCTAGAATGGGAACGATAGCTGCCGGAATACTATAAAATGTTAGGCAATAGACTTTCCAACTTTTTTTTTGTTTCGTCCCCTTAAGGGGTGAATTTCAGAAAATCATTGCTCAGAGAAAACTTACGTCGTAATACCTAACTATTTGCATGCCAAATTCAGCGCAATCCGAAACAATATTGAATTATAGACTTTGTTACCCCATTTTACCCTTTTAGGGGTGGAATTTTGAAAAAGCCTGAAACACGTATATACTTATTTTTTTACTGAAGCACTTGTGTGAAGTTTCGAATAGAAACGACTGTCACATTTTTTTCTCCATACAAACTTTGAACCCCAATTTCACCCTCTTAAGGGGTGAATATTGGAAAATCCTTTCTTGGTAGGTACACCCTTACGTACTAAGACAAATATACCCTCCAAATTTCAAGTCTCTACGACCAGCGGTTTAGGCTGTGCGTTGTCAGTCAGTCAGTATGTCAGTATGTCAGGACAAAGATTCTTATAGCATTAGATTTATATATTTTAATGTTTGTTCGCGGATAACTTTGTCGTTTATGAACCGATTTCGATTATTATTTTTTTGTTGTAAAGGAGATATCCCAAGTGGTAATTTTATCGAGGTCTGACAAGTATCTCCAGAGATATGGAGATAAACACCTCAAACTTGGTACTAAAAATTAATAGCGTGGCATTTGAAGTCGGTTCTTTAAGTTTTTTAAACGATCTTATGTCGTTTTATGTTGATTTGTGTCAGTCTTGTGTATTGCTTAACCCTGGATTTAAAATATGTATTAACTCAGGTATCTACAAGCGGGCCTTAAAAAACAATAAAATTCCTACAGCAACAACCATCTGCGTAACCGATAATTATTAAAAAAAAATGAAAACCGCAAATCAATCGTAAGTTAAATAAACAAAATCCATAATCGTAAAATCGATTTGCTATATAACAGTTATTAGATATTAAATTTGACAGTGACATGAGAGGTACAACTAAAACCAACCCCAAAAACCAACCCCTATTTACGAAACCGGAAACAGAAATGACTACATTTTTTCAAACCGCAGACGTGTGGCGCCCGCGCATCGGGACGTTCGGAAATTTGAATTTGAAATTGGAACGTAATGGCGGACCTGGCGGCCATCATTAAAAATAGATCATAGAGTTTTCGAATTATTTTGTATAATTTTATATCGCTTAATGTTCGATTTCCTTAAGGTTTTTGTCTTGTTTGTACGTTTTGATCTTTGGGAAGATTCCGCTGAAGATCACTTGAGAACCTGAATATAAAATTATAAAAGATATCGCGTTACGGAAAAAATAAGACCCGACTACGAAAGAATTTATGGTCGTACAAAACGAAAAAACCAACTTCATATGCCGCGATAGTCAAAGCACCAGGTTATATTCATGTCATCAAAGTATACAATTTGGCTTTTATTGTTTATCTCCATATCTCCGGAGATAATAGTCATATCTCGATAAAATTTGAATGGGACCAAATGGGAGGCATAATCTCTCAACAAAAAAAGATTTTTTCAAATCGGTTTAGATTTGACAGAGTTCTGAGGTAATAAATGTTTTTTTAAAACAGTCCAAACTTTTCCTTTTTTGTGAAGTCGGTTAAAAAGAATTTCGGTTAAAAAAATGTTTTTGTCTTATGACTAATAAACTTGTCGGAAAGTGACAATGCGGTCGAGGATAGTAGCACACTAAAGATGCGGTCTAAGATGGAATCCTGTTTGTCTGATAATGAAAGAAGGCAGTGAGATGAGACGCTAGACAAAAAGATACGCCCACACCGCGGCGTCCTGCGTCCTTGTGCGCGTTCGCGGTATGATTTTCATTCGTTTTCCGATCGCCGTAGATCGTGTTTAGTGTGAACCAGACGGTACAAATACTATAACTGCCACGGTAATATTACCGTGCTACTGCGCTATCTGATCGCCGCCTAGATCGCGCACGCAGGACGCCGCGGTGTGGTGGTACCTTAAAGTACGGCCACACTGCGGCGTCCTACGATCTGCGGGCGCGATCTCAGTACTTTTCAATTGTTTTCTGATCGCGTTTGGTGTGAAACAGTCAGTACAAATACTGCTGCGCTATCTGATCGCCTCCTAGATCGCGCACGCAGGACGCTGCGGTGTGTCCGTACCTTTAAAGTAGGTATGCAGGTCTGTTACTGAGATTATCCAACTTGAGGGTGGTAAAAGTTAGCCAGACGGACACTATCCAGTGTCCTATCACCATGCAATAATCGCTTACCATCAGGTAAGCGTCTTGCTTGTCCTAATATCATAAAAAACCTTGGGAAAATGCCTCAAAAACATATTATGTCTAGACAGTAAAAAACATTTACATAATAAGTTTAGGCGCCATGTTAATAGCCATTATTGTATTGTATAATATGCAATTTAATATTTATGAGACTTTATAGTCACTTCATTTTAACCCCCGACGTAAATAGAGAGCCCGGTGGTGTAGTGGGAGAACGGTCGGATTTGATGCCAGAGGTACTGAGTTCAATCCCCGCCGTGCACCAATGGATTTTTGTATCGAAATATGTATATATGCGCTTTTCACAGTAGCCCTCCGGTGTAGGAAAAACATTGTTAAAAAACTCCCAACCCCCGCATGTATATGTACCGCATGCATATATATGTACCCCGTGGTAGGACACTATCTAGTGTTCGCCTGGCCAGCTACCACCCTCAAGTTAGAAAATCTGTCGCCAAACATCTAATGTGTTCCGGCAGCTATCCTTGAGAGCCAGTTCACATTCCAGACCTAGCGTGCTTACCATCTTCGACCGCATCAACACTTACCAACAGATGAGATAGTGGTAAAACCCTAGCCTATATGATATAAATAAAAGGGGTGTTATAAGTTTAACGTGTGTTGTTATTTTATCTGGGTGAGCCATCGTAGTTCCAATACGGCTAAACCGATTGTGATTTAGTTTTATTTACTGTTTGAAAGGCGATTTAATCGAAAGTGTTTGAAGTTTGAGGTATTTATCTCCATATCTCTGGAGATAATTATCAGACCTCGATAAAATTACAATAGGACCAAACAGTAAGCATATTTACCTACTATCTAAATCGAATTTTCTTTTATTTAATTCGGTAAATAAATAAAGCGGTTCTGAGGCAACAAATGTAAATAAGATCGCTTAAAAAACTAAAAACAACCGACTTCAATGCCGCGCTAATAATTTTCAGTACCAATTTTGAGGTGTTTATCTCCATATCTCTGGAGATACTCATCAGACCTCGATAACATTACCATGGTACCACACTTGGGATATCTCCTTTCTAACAAAAAAAGAGTAATCAAAATCAGTTCATAAACAACAAAGTTATCCGCGAACAAACATAAAAAAAAAAACATTTATACGGTCGAATTGAGAAAGCTCCTCCTTTATTTGAAGTCGGTTAAAAAATAGAAACGAATTGAAAACCCCTTCTGTTTATGTGAAGTCGGTGTAATAAATAATTTTCCAAGTTGGTTAATAAATAACGGAGTTCTGTGGTTTTAAAAATAAAAAAATCTGGTGAATTGTGCACATTCTCCTTTTTCGTAAAGTCGGTTTAAGACTAGCGCGGCATTCGACGTCTGTTTTTTAACCGACTTCAAAAAAAGGAGGATGTTTCTCAATTCGACCGTACATATGTTTTTTTTATGTTTCTTCGCGGATAACTTTGTCGTTTATAAACCGATTTTGATAATTATTCTTTTGTTAGAAAGGAGATATCGCAAGTGTAGTACCATGGTAATTTTATTGAGGTCTAATAAGTATCTCCAGAGATATGGAGATAAACATCTCAAAATTGGTACTGAAAATTAATAGCGCGGCATTGAAGTCGGTTGTTTTTAGTTTTTTAAACCATCTTATTATATTTTGTACACGATCTTAAATCACTGCACTCTTCCAATACTTTCTCATACAGCCATTTTTTTTTTGCATAGTTTTTAACTGAATTCACTCAAAAAACTAAAACAACCGACTTCCATGCCGCACGCAGTTCGCAGTTTCAGTAGCAAGTTTGAGAAATTTATCGACATATCTCTGTAGATACCTATCAGATCTCGATGAAACTACCATGGTACCCATCCTTGGGATATCTCCTTTCCAACAAAAAATGAATAATCAAAATCGGTTCATAGACGACGAAGTTATTCGCAAACACACATATATTTATATATACACATATACGGTCGAATTAAGGAACCTCCTCCATTTTTGAAGACGGTTAAAAACATACTTAGTTTGCATCAGTGTTGCCTAATTTAAGTTTATTTGTATTAAGTACATAAAGTGTTATTTTTCTGCATATAAACTTTTATTATGTTAAATTTCACGGTCTTTGTGAGATAGGTACTACATATTATTAGAAAAAGTCTCTCACCACGTCTGTTTGTCTGCCTGTCTGTTTGCGATAAACTCAAAAACTACAGAACAGATTTTCATGCGGTTTTCTTTTCACCAATAGACAGAGTTATTAATGTGGAAGGTTTACGTGTATCATTCGTTAAAGTTTTGTTTGAATTGGTTGAAATATGATGATAATCGTTGAAGATGTCAATTCATACTGGACGCAACAAGCTAATACAATAATTAAGATAGTTTAAAAACTAAAACAACCGACGTCCATGTCCCGCGAGTCAATGTCAGTAGCAAGTTGAGACGTTTATCATCATATCTCTGGTGATACTTGTCATATCTCGACAAAATTACAATGGAACAACCTCGGAAACGTATTCTACCGATTAAAAAAAGAATCATTCGAATCGGTTTACAATTGACGGAGTAATCGCGTAACATACATAAAAAAAAAAAGAATTGAGAACCTCCTTCTTTTTGGAAATCGGTTGAAAAATTAAGGCATTTAAAGCGTGCGAAGCCAGGACGGGTCGCTAGTTCATAAATAAAAAGCCATCTGATATTTTACTTCACGTAATAATATTATGATACATACTGTAGTTAATTCTAAACTCCGGCACCCGTTGTCCAATTTCGATGATTCTTTCTTTGTTCAATAGAATACATTTGCAAGATGATTCCATAGAAATTTTATCAAGATCACATGGCAACCTCTAGAGATATGAAGTCAAACACAAGCACTTAGATCACTAACTGACGATGTCACTTGGAAACCACACTTTATAAATGACACTGAGGACTCACAGTGCTCGCGTACGCGTAAATAGTGTCATTTAAACCAATTAATTGACATAAATCACTAGTAAATTGTCAAATCCACCAAATTATGATTTTCAAAAAATTAAACCTGACGTCAGTCATTTGCTTAAGAAAATTTCACTGGCACGTTTTATGTAAATAAAATTCCTTCAAAGTTTTTTTTTTAAGTTTCATTATGGCTCCACACGATTAGTGTATTTAGCCAGTGTCAAGTATTTAAGTTTTTCAAGTTATTATGAATTTAGGTCGTAGAGATGAGTCAAAGTCACATTTCAGGTCAGACTTCAAGTAAAAGTCTAGTCTAAGTCATACTTTCAGTAAAGATGTGGTGTTTACTGAAGATTTTCAGTGGAATTTTGGTGAGAACGCAAATGGCATGTTTTTCAACATTGTGCTGTTTCCCGACACTCGCACACAATCACCGGCACTTAATGGGTAACAATCCACATTTATTACACATTAACTCGCGGAAGAACACGAGTTTTAGGAAAAAATACAATGAGATCACACACACACACTTTTCCACGTTCCCGCCAAAACTCTTACTTCACATTAATCACTAGTAAATTGTCAAATCCACCATGAATTCGATTTTCAAAAAATTAAACTTAACGTCAATCATTTGTTTAAGAAAATGTCACTGGCACGTTTTATGAAAACAAAATTCCTTTTTTAAAGTTTTTAAAAATATTCTATTTCTTTCTATTTTGTTTTTAACAAAAGCACATCTGCCTACCAGCACAACCGAGTTTGTAATGATATGACACCACAGTGCGGTTTTGTACCAATTACATGAATTTGTATGGCTGATGGGGTCAATACAAATTGTTTTTGTAATTCGACCAGTGTAGGTAGACCCCTATGCAAAATTATTGGTTGAGTATGGCTCCATAGTATTGGATTGGATAGAATGTAAGTGTTTAGGAAGATGGAAGAAGATTTTTATCTTGTCTTATTCTTGAGAAAAAACCTAAGTTTTCCACAGCTCAAAGGATTAGCAAGCTGATGTGGCAGGGGGCTGGTTACATCTGTCGTAGAACCAATAACCGTTGTGGTAGACGTGTTCTAGAGTGGAGACCACAGCTCGGTAAATGTAGTGTAGGACGCCCTCCAGCTAGGTGGAATATTATATCGATGTTCCGCTTGCTACCAAAAAGTAGCTTACCACCATCAAGGAGAAAATCTGCCTCCATAACCTTACGGTGTTCCAGCAGCGCACAGCCCTTGAGAGTCAGACCATTCTAGACCTAGCGTGTTCACGATCTTCGACCACATCATCGCTTACCACCAGACGAGATAGTGGTCAGACGCTAGTCAGCCCTTGCGATTTAAAAAAAAATTATATCTTATTAACAGTTTATATAGCGTGGAAAAATTAAACGGGAAAAATAAAGTAAAGATATCAAACTTCACTGAAAACAAGCATAGCCTGAAGGTAATCATAAATCATAAATCATACATTATTTTTTGCTGAATTGTAGTCGGTACAGATGGTGAAAAGTTACAAAATTGTTAATTTGTTGTTTGTGGTAAGCGATGACGTCTTCCTATTACAGATACAGTGGCAAGCAAAATTCTGACAGTACAGAATTTTAGCATGTCACTGCACTGCGCCTGTTACCTTGAAACATAAAGATGTTGAGTCTCACATGCCCTGTAATTTCACTGGACACCTTGCCATTTCAACCAAAAAAGACTCCTATTTCACGACTGAAAATTAATTGGCAAAGTGGTGGTAACGCCCCAGGCGCACTAGCAGAAGTCCTACCACTACAACTGTATGTGTTTTCCACACAGATGGACTTCACTTAAACGTAGTGAAATCTTTGTTCTGTGTTTTCCAATGCTAAGACTGTTTTTCTTTCTTTTACGAGACATCGTGCATATTCTCACATTCCCGCTAACCTCATTAAAATTAAGTATATAACTTAAGCACCGTTTCCTTACATATAGTGACGTCATCCCCAAAATCCCATCTCATTATAATTCAAGCGATACCTATATTCAGTACAAATCGTTGCACAGGACAGATGGGTATCGTTCTAACGCGTTATTAGGACCTAGTCTCGAAGAATCCATTGCATTAACATAATGATACGTTCGACAGAGCAGGCGATAACAGAGACTACATTTAAATGATGATTCAGAATTAAATTTGCCATAGATGTTTTTTTAGGGTTCCGTATCCAAAGGGTAAAACGGGACCCTATTACTAAGACTCCGCTGTCCGTCTGTCTGTCTGTCTGTCTGTCTGTCTGTCCGTCTGTCTGTCTGTCTGTCCGTCTGTCACCAGGCTGTATCTCATGAACCGTGATAGTTAGGCAGTCAAAATTTTCACAGATGATGTATATCTGTTGCCGCTATAACAACAAATACTAAAAAAATAATAAAGTTAAAAATAATAGAGGGTCCCCATACAAGAGACGTGTTTTTTTCGGCATTACACGCCATCTATGTACGCTTAGTTAGGTAAACGTCCCATAGATGGCGTTATATTAAAATGTCGATCCCTAACACCTTTGTTAGACGTTAGATGGCGTTATAAGAAATAAAATGTTTATTAATTATTATTTTTTGCTGGCGAAAAATGATAGTGGTATTTTTTGCTCGATCTTATAAAATACTGTAGTGTGGTACGGAACCCTACTAGTGCGAGTCCAACTTGCACTTGGCCAGTTTATTTATAAATATAGAATAAAATGTCTTTTATAGTGTGATGATAAGTAATACTAACTGCGTTTTGTGGTTTTACTCATTTCATAATTAAAAAAAGTTGCAATTATTTTGAAAAAGTATAATTTACTATAAAAGATTAGATATTTATAACGTTGTTTTATCATATCGATCAAAATCTGTTGAGCTTATGTTACTTGAATTCTATATTCAGTACAAATCGTTGCATAGGACATGTGGGTATCGTTCTAACGCGTTATTAGGACCTAGTCCCGAAAAATCCATTGCATTAACATAATGATACGTTCGACAGAGCAGCCAATAACAGAGACTAGATTAAAATGTTAATTACAGAATTAAATTTGCTCTAAATGGTTTTTTTTAATAAATATAGAATAAAATGCCACTTATAATGTAGTGATAAGTACTACTGAGTTTTGAAGTTTTACTCGCGTCATTTTTGAAAAAAATTTCAATTATGGTGAAAAAGTGTAATTAACCATAAAATATATGATACTCGTATATCTAATATAGTTTTATCATATTTATCAAAATCTGTTGAACTCATGTTAAATTAATCCTATATTCAGTAGAAATCGTTGCAAAGGACAGATGGGTATCGTTCTAACGCGTTATTAGGACCTAGTCTCGAAGAATCCATTGTATTAACATAATGATACGTTAGACAGAGTAGGTGATAAAAGAGACTACGTTGAAAAGTTGAAACAGAATTAAATTTGCTCTAAATATTATGCTGTGAAATCTCTGGGCAGTATTTCAGTTCATGAATAATTTTAGGACTTCTGTTGAAAACTAAAAATAAGTGGGGTCACTAAAGAATTAAAAGAGATATATTTACACATAACATTTAAATGCTATGCTTGCAATTTAATTATAAAATAATTTGTTTTAGGTTTTATTTTAGCCTAGTTATACCTAAATATTAAAATACGGCACTTATCACCCTTAAATATTAATTTTATTTAACACGACGTTTCGACCAAGTTTCATTGATCGTAGTCGCGAGAAGACTGTATTAATATTTTTGTCTATGTATTCAAATCGTGAAAAAAATAAGTTTGCAATTCGTTTGCAGCCTGTTTTCAGGATTTTATTGGATCGAGAAAAGTAAATTATATCGTGTAACAAATATTTGCATTCATTAGACGAAATTCAGAGGTTTATTGTTAAATAACAATATACATAATAATTGTAAACACCTAAAAAATGTGATCTAACTTGTATTTTGCGCTTCGCTGCCGTATGCATGTATCTATCACCTTAAACACTCTACATAGCTTTTTGAAGTCTCTGTCCTCACACTACTCTACAAAAGCCGTTTCTTACTCATATCAAATAAAACTCTACAAGAAATATACATACATAAATATACCTACATAATTATATTTTACCTTTACATTATACTTGAACACAAAATTATGAATATTAAAAACGGTATAGCATTATGATGTTCCTAACAATATTTTAATAGTAATCATAAAATACCTAATTATATTTCGGTTTTCGATTTTTAAGGTACGATTTGTAATGATGAGCTATGTTGAGCGAATGTTTAACCTATTTGAAACTGAGAAGGTTGTCATGTAATCTTCTATTGCCTTATTACCCGACTGTCTAAAAAGAGGGTAGAGTTTTTCGAGTCTATGTTTGTGAATCTATTTTAACCCCCGACACAATAAAGGGGTACTATACGTTTGTGTGTACCTGTGACGGGTGTTTCTGTCTGTGGCATTGTAGCTCCCAAACGGATGAACCGATTTTAATTTAGTTTTATAGTTCAGTCATTACGATGCATTTTCTAAAATGACACAAAACTTTTTTGTTACCCTTGTTATGACGCAACTAAATTTCAAGGGGGGAGGAGGGGGGGGGGGTTTATTCAGTTTTTAGCTATGCTAAGACAGACGTGTGAGATCTACAGCTCAGGTTATAAAGTAGGGTTAATATATATATATATATATACATAATATTTTTTAATTTTTGTTTGATTGTAGACAGGCAAGCATTTGACCAAAAAGTCAGCCGGCAACATGTACCATTCTTTTGTGGTTCGGCTAATGAAAGTACTAGCTGTACCCCGCGGTTTTACCCTCGTAGACATCGTTCCCGTAGGAATATCGAGATAAAAAGTACCCTCAGTGTTATTCCAGGGTCTAGGCAATCTACATACCAAACTGCAGCTCAATCGGTTCAGTAGTTTTTGCGTGAAAGAGTTACAAACATACATCCATACATTCTTACAAACTTTCGCATTTATGATATTAGTCGGAAAACCAAAACGTTTAGTGCGGAGTGCTGGAATGTCCACCATGTATGGACGACGTTTGTTAGTTTGCCTTATTGTCCGATGGTTAAAGAAGGAAGAAGGAATTAGATTGTCTAATTCTATAATATCGCACACTCACCGAGATGTATCCTGTAGAACGCAGATAAACTTGCAATTTTTCGCCGATGCTCGAAGCTTCTATACATACATGGATTCTATACTTCATACCTACTAGGGATGTTACGTAGGTGGTTTTATCGAAACCGAAGTAGAAACCGGAAATTTGAAATTTATTTTAACGTAACCGAAATCGATCCGGAACCGGAACCGAAACGAAATCGGAACCGGAGATGAAGTAGTGAACCATGGAGTGTTGGGGACAAATGAGAACCTATGTCATGCGGGTCAGATAAATGAATAAAACAATGCTATAATTATTCGGTATACCTAACATCTGTTTCGAATCAATCGGAATCGAAGCCGAAACCGGAGGTGTGGAAACAACTGAAAGTTTCGTTTATCAGAACCGAAGCCGAAACCGGAGGTGTGGAAACAACTGAAAGTTTCGTTTATCAGAACCGAAGCCGGAACTCCGTAACATCCACAGAAATGTGAACAATAAGGTAGTTATTCATATTCTGTGGTAACATTTTTAATACCTACCTACTCCTTTCCATCGCATTGCTCGGCAATGGAACATAAGCTTTATATTGTTGTTACCAGTCTGCCGAAACGATTACCTACAGGTTTTGTGGGAAACACTTTAATGAGGGTTAGGTATTATATAATGTAATATTGTTTTTATGTGGGGGTGACTTACTGCCTCCAAAATATAGGGTATTTTAATTTTGAAGGCCTACGTGTTTAGTGAGGTATTTTTAGTCGACTTCATAAACGGAGGAGGTTATCAATTCGTCGGAATCTATTTGTGATTTGATTTATAATTAATTCCAACGACCATCAAATTAAACACCTACTTCCTATCATTCGAAAACCCTGGTTCTCAATCATTCGAAAACCTATTCGGATTTGGAACCTTTATTTTCAATTTTGAATATTGACAAATCCGTGAGCTATTTTGTCGCGGAATCCTTTCCAATTAGAATCACTCACTAACCGTTCGGAGCATTGTGAATTGTGAAGATCTAAGTTGAAGTAAAGGCAGTTTTCGAATCTGAATTTGCTTTGAATTATTGAAAATAACTCTGCTGTCCATCCTAAGGTTGTCTGAAAGAGATCACAATTGTATTGATTACTTACCTTAAAAAGGTAAATAAATGTAAAAGAAAAAAAAAAAAAAGGTAAATACTTTTTTGGTAGTCATATACAATGTAAATAAGGAGTTTTGGCGGGAACGTGGAACAGTGTGTGTGCTCGCATTGTATTTTTTCCTTAAACTTGTGTTCTTCCGCAAGTTAATGTGTATTAAATGTGGATTATTAACCATTAAGTGCCGGTGAATGTGTGCGAGTTTAGGGAAACAGCACAATGTTGAAAAACATGCTATTTGCGTTCTCACCAAAATTCCACTGTAAATCTTCAGTAAACACCACATCTTTACTGAAGGTATGACTTAGACTAGACTTTTACTTGAAAACTGACCTGATATGTGACTTTGACCCATCTCTTCGACTAAAATTCATAAAAATCTGAAGAATTTCAATACTTGACACTGGCTAAATACACTAATCGTGTGGAGCCATAATAAAACTTAAAAAAAAATGTAAATAAGAGTTTAATGTATTTTATAGAAAGTTTGTGACTAATAGTAGTAGCTAGACGCGTTGTCTATAATTTCTCCAAAAAAATACAAGGATCGTGTCGGAGCGCAGCAAGCAGATTATAATTTTGTTAAATATCCCCATTATTACTAGATCTATTTATTATTTCGAAACAAAAATGTGATTTTTTCATAATCTCGAAGTATCATTAAATATTCAACTCAGAACCCGACCCACTATCCAAACCCGAATACAAATCACGATCGATAAACAGCGCCATCTATCATCTAGTAGCGTAGTAGCGCCCCACTAGCGCTATTCCACGCACCGGCGATTTTCCGAACTAACACTGCAATATATCAAAATGGCCTTTACACATAATTGCTACAACAATTTGCCTTAAATTAAATAGATTTATTGATGTAAACGACTCATTAAGCTTTATTTAAGTGTTGCTATGTATTTAGCGTGTTTAATTTTATGTTTGCGACGGTTAAGTTGAGAGATTAATGTTATTTACAATGGTTATAGTTTTGGTTACTTGAAAACGTGATGAGTTTAAGGTAATAATGAAGTAGGTTGTTTCTTGTTACAAGGACATTATGTAAATGTAACTGAAAATAATTAGCATTGTACGCTTTGACTTACTTAACTAGGTCATGTTATAAATAAATTTAATTTAAAATAAAAACTTTTTAAATTTTTGAATCAGAAATGAGAAGACCTTCCTGTTATACGGGGTCTTAAAAACATTTTCATAAAAATATTTTCTTAAAAGAACTTTTATTTACAAACTAATTTAACTACAAATATGAATACTTATTGGAAATGGAAAATTATAATTTAAGATAAACCATTTATCCATTTTCTTTACAATGATGATTATTGATTAGGTAATTAAATAAACTAATTATGCTTTTTTACTATCGATAAGTTAATCGAATCGACGCCCTTCAGGCTTGCAATTTTATTGTCTGTTCTGTTAGAAAAAAATAGTTTTATATTAAGCTGTAAAATCGCTCTTTAAAATTTTTGTAGTACATTCATTGGAATTAGTAGAAAAACAAATAAACTGTAAAATTTTCTTTTAAGTTTTATATCTGATAGGCGTTTGACTAGTGCTATTTTGCCTGGTGGTAAACGATGATGTGGTCGAATATGGTGAACACGCTAGCACAGTAAAGATAATAGTCCTACGACGCTAGGCCTAGAATACTCTGACTCTCAAGGGATGTGTGCTGCCGGAACACCGTAAGGTTATGGCGGCAGATTTTCTCCTTGATGGTGTTAAGCTACTTTTTTTAATGATATAAGGTAACAGGACAAGCTCAACGCTCACCTGATGGTAAGCGACAACGTCTACCTATTATATATATTTTTGTAGAAAGTCAGGCGGAACATGGATGCAATCCTCCTACCACCTTTGGATGTAACCGTTCTTGGATATCAACAGACGACCTCTCGCTTAGCAGTCAAGGTATCTGTCCGTTACCATCTTTAACCAAATCATCGCTTACCAGTGGTAAGCGATGATTTGGTTGAAGAAGTTACCACCAGGCGAGTTAGTGGTCAAACGCTAGACTAAAGACATAAAAAAATCGATGAATTGTTTAATGAGAAAATTCAAGGGCAACAAAAAAGGGCATTTTTCAAATCGGTTTAATAAACGACAGAGTTCTAGGTAACAAAAATTAAAAGCCAATCAAGAACCTACTCGTTTTTTGGAGTAGACCGAAATTAAATAAATATTCCATATTTTAATCTGCAAATTAAGTCCAATTTCCTTGTTATCATTTTCTTCCTATGTTCATTGTTAAAAGTTTTCACCAAAAAACGTACAAGTATGAACAGCCGAGTATATACTGTAGTACCTATGTTTTTGTTGCAATCCACAAAACAAGTTGTTACTATTGGAATGTTCCAAATGAAATGTCGTGGCGCAGAGATGCAGGGACGGAGGAAGTGAAAATGTACACAAAAAAAAAAAAGAATTAGCAAAATCGGTAGGTTAACGTGTTCTAAAGTTATGGCGTGACAAAGGGAAATAAGGATTAATAAACCCCCGACGCAAAAAGAAGGAGTGTTATATTATAAGTTTGACGTTGCATCTGTGTGTGTCTGTCTGTGGAATCGTAGCGCCCAAGAGGATGAACCAATTGAAATTCGATCTAGTTTTTTTTTTTACCTAACACTTGTCGCCTACATCAAAAGTGTTCTTAGCTTTGACTCATGAAAATCCGTTTAGCCGTTTTAAGACTGAGCTCTTTTCTAATTGATTGATGACACTATAGAATCACCTTTCGTATGTCTGATCAATTTGTGATGTTATTTCAATAATATTGTAAGAACATAGCAGCATTGACCTGATGCTGGGATATCTCCTGAAATCTGCAGAATACCAACTCCTCACCAACTTACAGCAGAGATACTACATATAGACCAGTCGGGGCAATCCCCGACAATTTTAAAACATTTTAAATTTTGAATAAAAGTATTATTTTCTTTTATAAAATAAAATCACTTGAGTCCATCTCTGGTCGAATACCGTGAGAGTTGCCATTTGACACACGACATTTCACGGAACGGGCCGGGACAAACTATTCCGATGCATTTTTCTATTTAGCACTTTGTGTATATAGTGTTCATAACTGATGAGTGCAAGCCTGATGTTTTTGTACTTTACAGGCTTCCTCTTGAACGCTCATCTTTTTTTAACTGACTTCACAAAAAGGTTCTCTATTCGACTGTATTTTTTTTAATGTTTGCAGAACTCCGTCAAATCTTAACCGCTTTGAAAAAATATTTTTTTGTTTCAGATTATGCTTTTAGTTTGGTCACATTCACATTTTATTGAGCTATGACCATCTCCAGAGATATGGAGGTAAACAATATAAGCAAATTTGAATACCTACTTAGATGACATGATTATAACTAGCCAGTACTTTGAATATCGCGGCATGTGAAGTCGGGTTTTTCGTTTTGTACGATCATCAATTATTGTAATCTACAGTAGAAAGAGGAGGTAAGATAGATGGATTTATATATTTTATGATATATTTATTTTATGATATAAGGTAACAGGACAAGCACGACGCTCGCCTGATGGTAAGCGATGACGTCTAAGCGATTACATATACAGCGGCATACAAAATTCTGAACTGCCAGAATGTCGCACGTCGCTGCACTGCGCCTGTTACCTTCAGACATAAAGATGTTAAGTCTCATGTAATTTCACTGGACACCTCGCCATTTCAACTGAAAAATATTCCTATTTCACGGCTGAAAATTAATTGGCAAAGTGGTGGTACATCAGCTTATATTGCGTTCCCTAATGTCAATGTCAAAGCCAAACAGTAGTATTTTATTGGTACTTAGAGGTACCAAATTGAAGACCAAATCTAGTCTAAAATTATATTTTTGTGCCTAAAAGTACCTAAGCACACCTATGTAATGACTGTACTTCAGATAAACATACACTCCCCTTTAGTTAGTCAGGTAAATAAATACCTACAAATAAATGCAAAATGATTTTGCAGGTAATTGCTTACATAATTTTTTTTATGTTGTGAGGACACATTTTGGCAGATGGTGAACGCAGCCTACTGTTGTTTCAACCACAATTATAATCAAACATTCTCACATTGTTTTAAACAACATTATTAAAATATTTATATAAATTTGTGAGGTTGCTTCTCCAATCACGCAAAAAACTGCTGACGGATTGGAGTGAAAGTAGGAACACCGATAGTTTGTCAGACAAATTAACACAGACATACTTTTTATACTTACAAGTAATTTTTTAACGCGAGTGAAGCCACGGAGGTCAGATTATAGTACATTTAAAAAATATATTATATTAATAGCACATACAAATTTAGTTTTTCCAGTTGACACGAGATGGCGCTACTAGTCCACCAATACTCGCTTTATCTACGTAAAGGAATTTTATGGAATAGGTTCATTATTTAAGTTCTAAGTATTGCTTTTTTTTGTGTACCTACGTTTAATCTGTAATTAATTATTGTGTGGATTTATTATTAGGTAGGTACTTATATAAGTAAAATGTTTTACTCTGCACTTTGCCTTTGGCCAAAATAAATTATTAGGTATTATAAAAACTACTAAAATACGTAAATTTACAGAGAAAGCAATAAACTAGTTTTTCAGTCTAAAATTTTATACCTTCTATTTCTTCTTCCGTTCTTTTTTTTTAATTCTGTTTGGTCACGCAGACGAAAAAAGGCACAAACTAACTTTCTTATTTTTATTATTGATGGTAATAATAATATTCACAATACTTAAGTGGTAGGACTTCTGGTAGTCCACCTGGGGTATTAACACCCCTGTCAGATATTTACCCGTAAAACAAAAATGTATTTTAAATTGTTTTTAACCGACTTTACAAAAAAGGAGGAGGTTCTCAATTCGCCTCTACCACAGAATAATTAATAATTACAAGTACCTCTACATTAAAAAAGAAAAGAAAAAAGTTTTTATATAGTTATACCACAGAACTTCGTCATTTATGTATAAACCGATTCTAAAAAAAAATTTTTTTTTAGAGACTCCTTATGCTTCTAACGTGTCCATTACACAGTACGTAATCCGTCATTTAAAACCAAAAGTCAGACTTATGGTTGCTCATGCAGCAAATCCAAGTATGTATATATCGGTTAGTCACCGTCAGTCACCCCAATACACGATCAGTTATCCATCAGTCACAGCCGTGACTGTGAACAAACTGACAGCCAAACCTATCGTGTAATGGACGCCTTAAACCTCAACTCTATAAAACTTAAATTCGAAATTTAAAACTACACTCGACTGTACCTATGTAAAATCTGTTCATTGAGACCATTCCAATAAGCCCAAATTCGACATCTCTACTGTAAGTTTTTTTTTTTTTTTTAATTTTTTTTGTTTCGCACGTTTTATTCCTCCGACATTGGTCGGAGACCTTTTTGAGCGGGTTATACTTTAAAATAAAATGCATTAAGCTATTGAGCGTTCATGCTGAGTTCTAGGTTATTGTGGTGTAAGTTGGTTAGGAGTTGGGTATTCTGCAGATACCAGGAGATGTCCCGGCATCAGGTCAATGCCACCATATTTTTACAATACCATTGAAGTAACAATAGTACCTATTACCGAATTAAAAATCAGAGCTATGGCAGCTGATTTTATATTGTCATCAACTAGATTAATTTAAGATCGTTTAAAAAACTAAAAGAACCGACTTCAACCGTCGCGCTAGTCAAAGTAGCCAGTAGATGTAGTAACTGTATATAATCTGTGCCAGTAGTTAGTAGTATCACAGATTATATAATGGTAGTAAGTCGTCGAGATAAGTAAATGCATCGTAATACATATGTTGATATATTAAAAACGGCTCGGCCGATTTCCTTAAAATTTAAATGGGACCACCTGGCAATTTATGTTTTATGTTTTTATACTTGTTTTCTTTTCTATTTTTATATGAAATATTGTAAAAAACCTATACCTAAGAAAAAATAATAAATAAAATGAATAATAATTCATTTATTTCAGAATATTAATTCCATATAGGTGGTACATTATACATACACAGTTACAATGATTAAAAACATAAAAATAAAGTAAAACTATAAACCAGGTTAGTACACACAAAAATCAGATTGGTGATGCATCACTGTGTCACCAGGTGTATCAGTGGTTTAAGCTGTTTCAGCCACTGATCCATGATACATGATCCCAGATCCTCAGCAACACTGACCAGAAGGGAGTTGGAACCACCACGTACGCGGCTCATTAAAACGGCTGAATGGATGTTCACGAATCAAAGCTAAGAACTCTCTCGATTAAGACATTCTATCAACAGTGTCTCCAGATTGGGGGTTTCTTTCCCCATATTGGGGAAAAATAAACATTTTGGGGAATAAATGGGGTACTGAAAACTGTGGGGAAAATTTTGGGGAACGCATTTTTTTTTAATGTAAGTCATAAGAAGTGTTTAAAGTCACGAATAATAGTGTGAACAATGATGACATCCAATAATGATTGGAGGTAACATAGGTGAAAACTGTTTTTGATTTTTGGTGGCTATCAAAATAGTAATAAAATACAAGGACAAATTAATTTTTTGCATTAGATTTATTTCATGTTAGATACCAAATTAATTTGGAGAAAATTGTAGAGAAAGGTATCTTTTTGGGGAAAATTAAAACCTGATTTGGGGAAATTTTATATACATAGCCTGGAGACACTGTCTATCAAACAAAAAAAAATCAAACTCAGTTCATCCGTTTGGGCGATGTCACAGACAGACACACATATACACAGAGACATAAATATACAGATAGACAGGGTCGACGGAAGCAGTCTAGGAGCGTAATCTCAAGATGGCCATGAAAAACCGCGACAATGACGTCGTTGGGGCTCCAGAAATAAGGCAGATGAAAAGAGAAATAAATAAGCTAAGAAAATGATTATTGGATTATCTAAACCTGACATGCTCACGTCAAGGTGACTGCCTGTGGTGGCGTTGTGTAGTGGGCCACTCTCTTCCCTAACATATGGTTGTTATATATATATATATATATATATATATATATATATATATATATATATATATATATATATATATATATATATAAAAACATGTAACTAAGTAGTTACGAATAATTAATAAAATAAGAAATAATAATAATAACATTATAAGTATATATATAAAATAAATAAAAAAAAAAAAAAAAAAAAACAAAACAAACATACGGCATCGACTACCACTTAAACAAATTATAGACTTTTAAGTGTTTAAGTGTTAGTGAATGTGTATGGAGTAATTAATATAGGTAAAATATTTTAAAAAAGCATGGACCTCGTGTCTATGGTAATGAAAGGGAGGGGGTTTTAGTCAGTAGGAGTCTGACATAATTGCAGGGCCCGAGCTCTGCGGTATCTCATGAAGGATTTGCCCCTCCCACGGAAAAAAAACAGATACACCCGTCAAACTTAAAACACATATATTATTTTTGCGTCGGGGGTTAAAAATTGTGTATTTTGTAGGAAATAACAAATTGGAAAATTTTGCACAAGCGATTTTCATATCCTTATTAGTGACTTATTTTGATGCGAATGGCTGAATCTGTTCTTATAAGAATTCTATCAGTATGGGATCAAATTAGAAAAGGGTTGGTCTTAAGGTACGGCCACACCGCGGCGTCCTGCGATCTGCGGGTGCGATCTCAGTACTTTTCAATTGTTTTCTGATCGCGTTTGGTGTGAACCAGTCGGTACAAATACTACTGCGCTATCTGATCGCCGCCTAAATCGCGCACGCAGGACGCTGCGGTGTGTCCATTACTTTATTTAAATTTCTGTAAAATCGGATTGTCCGTTTAGCCGTGGTTAGGCAACAAACAGACAGAGTTACAAACGTTTTTAACCTAAGGAGGAGGAGGTTCTCAATTCGTCGGAATTTATTTTTCTTTTTTTTTATTACTTTTTATGTATGTTCACCGATTACTCGAAGATGCCTGAACCGATTTGAAAAATTATTTTTTTGTTTCAATGGATACCCTTCCCAGGTGATCCCATTCAAATTTGAACGAAATTGGCCGAGCCGTTTTTAATATATCAACATTTGTATTACGATGCATTTATATACCTCGATGACATGCTACTTACTGCTGGCTACTTTGACTAGCGCGACGTTTGAAGTCGGTTCTATTAGCTTTTTAATTTTAAATTATTAGAATATAAGTGTGTATGGATGGATAGTATACTTAAATATGTTTTTATTTTGTATTTTAAGATCTAGACTTAAAGCCAGGCCATTCTCAGCACCTATCTACCTATAATGCTATCTTGTACCATCTTATATTTAATCAAATTAGTCAGTCTGCACCCCTTTTCCTGTTCTCGGGACAACGCGAACATTCAAACAAAAACTTAACTTTTGCATCTTGAAATAAAGCTCAAAATCGCTTGTTCAAACTTAGTACTACTAACGATTCTTAAGATTTAAAAAAGCTTAAGTCACAATATGTGATTCAAGGGAATTTGAATGTTATAGCATGAGGTACAAGGTGGTTTTTTCTGGTTGTTGTTGTGTTTAGGATTGAAGTTGGAGTCAAATTGAAAGGATGGACCAATTACGATCAATTTAGGCGATTTAAACAAGTGTCGTGTGGGATTTCGGTGGTCAAAGTTTGAGTGTACAGGTAGGGAGATTTACAATAACAACACAAAGCATTGCAGCTCAGAAATTATAATTATACAATCGTCTATAATTGAATAGTCCCGAGTTCGAAACTCAACCGGGGAAAAGATTTTTATGTAACATGTCGCTTTTTTCAACCAACTTCCAAAAAAGAGGAGGTTGTCAATTAGTCTGTATGTTTTATTTTTTTTGTGTGTATGTTACGCAATCTTCGTCCGATTCGAATGATTCTTTTTTAATTGGTAGGGTACATTGCTGAGGTGGTCCCATTGTAATTTCATCAAGATCTGATAAGTATATGAGATATGATGAGAACAGAGAACAGAGATATGATGATAAACGCCTCAAACTTGCTACTGAAACTGACTCGCGGGGCATGGAAGTCGTTTGTTTGAGTTTTTAGGTTTCGTACCCAAAGGGTAAAACGGGACCCTATTACTGAGACTCCGCTGTCCGTCTGTCTGTCTGTCCGTCTGTCACCAGGCTGGATCTCATGAACCGTGATAGTTAGACAGTTGACATTTTCACACATGATGTATTTTTGTTGCCGCTATAACAACAAATCTACTAAAAACAAAATAAAGTTAAAAATTATAGGGGGTCCCCATACAAGAAACGTGATTTTTTTCGGCATTTCAATATAACGCCATCTATGAACGCTTAGGTATACGTCCATAGATGGCGTTATATTGAAATATCGATCCCTAACACCTTTGTGTTAACTTTCACATAGATTGCGCACACAATAAGCACGCGGCTCACAACTCTGTTTTGATGAAATGTTTATATACTGTACTGTGGTACGGAACGCTACGATTGCGAGTCCGACTTGCACTTAGCCAGTTTATTTAACTATTTTAATTATATAGAGAAGGTAACAAGACAAAAAATAATAATAATCAAACAATTGTGTTAAATATTGTACGGTAGTAGGAAAACCTTCAGGTGCGATTCCGACACGCACTTGGCCAGTTTTACATACCACCGTTTATACTATTATTTAATCTGTGTCACCGCACCGCGTATTTGAGATACATACATACAATCACGCCTTTTACCCCTTGGGGTAGGCAGATGCTACTCAATTGAGATAGGTAGGTACCTAATATCTGAAAATGAAAGAATGTATACCTTTGATGGTAAGCGATGACATTTGCCTATAACAGGTAGGTACAATGCACGCTCTATCTATTGCAAGTACGTTGCCTATAAATTTACTAGACATTTTTCAATATGAATAATTTAAGGGTTGATTTCACCATTTATGCTACTAATATAGATTTATTAAACTAAGTTCTACTAAAACGTGATCAAACGTCGATGTTGATCTTGGTTTACGCGTACTTGATTTCACCACCTCCCATGAGGCTCCATTTGATCGCGTTTACCAAAACCAAGATTTTTTGCTATCACGCACAATGGAACGTAAATGTCGTCATAGGGTTGTCGTATTAGATTGTTTTGGCATTGTCAAACTGACCAATTAATATTACCAAATTCGTTTCCGTGTTCGTGTATGGTATATATTTTTGTAAATTGTTAAACACAATCCAAAATTTCATCGTACCGACGGGACTTGAACCCGCAACCTCCGGAATGACATGTTCCGGTGCTTTGCCAATTAAGCCACGGTGCGAAGTATCGTTACGACGAAATTAGTGGATTGCATTTGTTAACCCAATTATGCATTGGTGGCGCCATCTATGAATACTTATTACGTAAGTTAATCATTCGGAAGAAATCATTACAGTTTTCAAATCCGACAAGAGATGTTGCACTGCGTAAATCAAATATTATGTTTCTTTGAAGTGTTTCACACTTTATATTTTTGTGCCACTACAATTGAATTACAATAAAATATTCGTAACAGATGTGAAGAATTTAAATCTCAGTACATTTTTACTTAATACGGTACTTTATATTAAGTACACTTCAAAATTAAAACGAAGGTCGAAAAATTAAAACAATTAAAATAAACTTTATTTTAAATGTCATAGGATTGATTTTTCAGTGAATCAAAATGAAATAACGAACCAGAACAGAGCGGGTACTATTCACTTGATATGGGTTCCGTACCACCAAATATAATAACATAGATAAATTACCTCTATAGTATATTGATAGATGTCTATACCTAGATAGATATATTTTTTTTAAATATCTTACTAGTTGATACCCGTGACTTTGTTCGTTCACTTACACCAATAATTTAGTAGCCTATGTTCATCCCCTAAACGAATAGCTGAAGATCGAGCTCAGTGGCGAGCTATGGGAGAGGCCTATGTCCAGCAGTGGACGGAAATTGGCTGATAATAATTATTGATGATTATGTTCATCCTCATGCCATAAAGTATAAAGTAGATCGGAACGTCCGTTTAGACGTGATTAGGTAACAAACGTTTATACTATTAGTTTTCGTTTATTTATGTATAGGCTAGCGTTTGACCACTCTCTAACCTGGTGGTAAGAGATGATATGGTCAAAGATGATGAAAACGCTAGGCTTGGAATACCTACTCTGATTCTCAAAGGCTGTGTGCTGCCGGAACACCGTATAATTATTGCGACAGATTTACACATTGATGTTCGTATAACAACTTAACAGTGGTGGAAAAACCTATACAAGCTGCGACCAACTTGGTCGGTCTATTGTCATAAAATAAAATAGCTGGATTGAATATCACGAGTCTAATAAAGGGCTCCTTGGTTTCGCATACAGAACCCTAAAATTTTAAGAGGACTCGAGGAAGAGTTTCAAGTTAAGGGCACTTATGAGTATTGTATGGAAGATTGTATGAGAGATTGTAAATAGTTGATAAATAGTGTACTGTGTTGTATGAGGATGCTTCAGTTTGTGGTAGTTAAAAGTGTATGAATGGTATTTAGAATGTTTAATTGAGATCAATAGGTACCCAATAATGATACTTCTCTACTAAAGTCCGCTTGATTTTCAGGGTTCCATAGGCAAATGGCAAAAATCGGAACCCTTATAGGTTCGTCATCTGTCTGTTTGTCTGTCTATCCGTATGTCACAGCCACTTTATTCCGAAACTATTAAGACTACACAGTTGAAACTTGGTAGGTAGGTGTATTCTGTAAATCGCTTTATGATTTTTATACAAAAATAAAATAAATAAAAGATTAAGGTGGGTTCACACACACGGATTTGAAAATTAAAAAAAAAAATCAAACCTATAAGTGCGGGATGTCTATAGATAGGTATTTTAAAATTACGTTGAGGTTTCTAAAATCATATTTTCTCAACGTCAATCGTTTGAAAGATATACACTTCTAAAGTGGTAAAACGTGCCCCCCCCCCCCCTCCTCTCTAACTTTTAATGTAAGTGAAAAATCTAAAAAAATACATGCTGTAGATCTCAATAAACACTTTAATCGAAAATTGGTTTGAACGAGATAAAGTCAGAAGATTTTGAGATACCCGCATATATAACTTTGTTTTTCATACAAACGCTACGAAAAACAAAGTTAATTTTCTGCTGGCGAAAAGTTATAGTTATAAATTACTCTACTGTGTTACGGAACCCTACGAGTGCGAGTCTGACTTGCACTGGGCCAGTTTTTTTAAACATGTATAGGTATTCTAATTTAAATCCTGAGTCCACAAGGGTAGAAGAATTATATCGATATTTGCGTGACTTACCTTCACATGTCGTACTAGTCATTTCCAGTATACGTTTTTAGATATGATCACGATTAAATTACCATGAGACCCTACGGAAAGTGTAAACCTTCGTAAACATAAAGGAATTTTCCAAATTGGTTCATAATTAGCGAAACTCTGAGGTTTACCTTACATCAGAACATATATAATTATATAATTTGTTAATGAAAAAAAACTATTTGTTAAAATATTTTATAAATACAAGTGAATCGAGAACTTCCTCCTATATTGAAGTTGGTTGAAAACTTGGTAATACTCCATTTTCATAGTCAGTAAATGGTTTTGTTGTATGATTTTTAAGAAAATTAAGTCCAAAAGCCAAATATAATAAAATAAAATATAATTAATTAATAAACCTATAATAAAATAAAATAAACTTTAAGAGGACAGGACTTGTCAAATATTGTTTGCAAAATATTTGCTTCACCTACTTTATGGGGTATTATTCAATGGAAGGATATTGTGCTTTTGTACACCTCGACGATATCTACAGGATGATTTCTAAAGAAATCACCCTAGAATCTAATGTGATTAAAATCAATAAATGTGTTTAGTAGAAGGCAAACCTATGCGCTAGCTAATGTAGGCTTATAACTTATTTTTTTTAATTCTATGTTTTATTCCGCCATATAGCCTGCATAGTTCTCAATCTAAAATGAGAAGTGGTTTTCATTAACGGCTGTCAGAACACACCGTTAGATTTTGGCGATAGATTTTCTAGCTTGAGGGTGATAGCCAGGTGGACACTAGACAGTGCCTTATCACCATTCGGGGGCGTTATAAAATGCATCCTTGTTTTTGTACGGTCTAAACAAATGTATGCTTGATTTTCTAAACAAATGATTAAGGAGTTATCCAGACGCCTAATTCACATCACCCGTGACCAAAGAGCTGGCGCTTGCCTCGGCCAACGTATTAGCCTAGCTATACAACGAGGTAACGTCGCTAGCTTTTTGGGAACATAATTACCGGCAGGTAGCGACCTAGGTTCTGCATTTTATTTATAGTATAGGTATTGTATAGTGTAGTTTATATAATTTTGATATTGTCATTCGTTAATTATTTAAAATAAAAATTAATTAAATTTGCAACACTAGGGGTGACACTCATGCGTTGCTGTTAAGATTATTTTAACGCCCCTTTTGAAGGACTCCAAGTTGCAGCTCTGCGGGAAGACAGCAGACTGCTAGCTGCTTAAATGAACTCATCCTGTATATATAAGTAAGGCAGGTAGGTACAGTCACCGAGAGAACACAATGTGCTCACTGGGTCGTGTAGTATTGTGCTGTGCCTCTAATGCCCGGCTCGAAGGTCCGGACAGACAGAGACAAAAGTGATTTGATATATTTTTTTTTCTAAAGCTTACCCCTTAGCAATGTGGGTTCTACATTACTAGTTGTCTTGTTTACTCCTCTAACTAAGCTAAATATACTTGTGCGTGGAGTAGGTTCATGTCACTGTATTAATGGGTCGGGATCGAACTCAGGAGCTCTCGATCGCTAGGCCGAAGCCTTTGGGATATTTCTGCTTGATCTTGCCGAACAATTTTACTGTGGACTGATTTGCTAAATTATTTTTTATTGAAAAGAGTATACTCCTGAAGTGTTCGCATTGTAAATACGTAAGATGATAAGAAACTCCAGAGTAAGTCCATATCTCTGGAGATACTAAACATATCTCGATGACATTTTAATGGGATACCCTTTTAAACAAAAAATATTTTTTTAAATCGGTTTACGCATTTTCAAGTAATCGGTGAACATACATAAAAAAAAGAAAAACATACAGTTGAGTACAAGAACATACATATACAACCTATTCCTTTTTTGTAATCGGTTAAAAATTACTAGCGTGGTGTTCTAAAGGTCTAAAATTATTGACTTATATATTTTATTATAATATTTTTGTGTTACACTTTTGTATTTTTTTTGCGACTGTACACTCTATACGTCCTATTGGTCATACAGATTATGACAGATTTTGAAATATAAATAATAATATGTTTGTAAAGCCTTTGTGTATGTGGGAGTCGGGGTAACCCTTTATACCGCCCTTGAATGGGGATTTTGTGTTTATATCAACTATTAATACTGAATTTTATAATATACTTATTTTATATCTGATAAGCTAGCGTTTGTCTTCTTTCTCCTACTATCCTACTCTCCAACTCCTACCTAGTCCTCCTGGGCCCGTACCATCACTTTGACAATTAATTTTCAGTCGTTAAATAGGAATGTTTTTCGGTTAAAATGTCAAGGTGTCCAGTGAAATTACAGGGCATGTGAGACTTAACATCTTTGTCTCAAGGTAACAGGCGCAGTGCAGTGTTCAGAATTTTGCATGCCGCTGTATCTGTAATAGGTAGACGTCATGGATTACCATACGGCAAGCGTCATGCTTGTACTGTTATTACCTTATATAAAAAAAAACTCTCTGTCTGAGCGTCTGTCTGTCTGCTTCACAGGTCTGCTTTCTTCTGCTTTCTGTTCGCGATAAACTCAAAAACAACTGAACAGATTTTCATGCAAGTTATTAATATTAAGGTTTTGTGTAAATTGGTTAAAATACGACGATGATTGTTGAAGACGTTAATTCATACTTGACGTTAATTGAACAAAACCCGGCACGCCTGTAAAAGAAAAATACGAGAATGGCTGTCAACGAAGGACTATGATGGAACAGAAATCATACTAAGGACTCCGAGATAACGCTGCGGGCCTGTCTCATCTCAAACCACTGTTATGGTACGATCTCAACAACGAGCACGTCGTCCCCAAGAGATAAATAACACATGTTGCGAGATGACACAGGCCCACGACTATTTGAAACAATTCATACCATACACATGACATAACTCCAACGGGTAGACACACACTCTCTCACACACACACACACACACACACACACACACACACACACACACACACACACACACACACGCACACATAGATTTCACTAACATAGAAAACATAATGTTCCCAGCAATCAAGCGACCTCTGCACTGTTAATAATAATAATAATAATAATAAAGCCTTTTATTTTCTATCTCTTAAGTATTACATTAAATTTATGCATGAATTAAAACTTATAAGTTTTGCACTTGTACAGTTTTTCATTTTACCATGATGTTTTCGTTAAAGTTGTGTGTTTTATTTACATTCATATTTTCTTGGATAGGAACCCCTATTTGGGTATAGGCCTCCTCCAGCTTAATCCAGTTTTCTCTCTCTTTAGCTCGTTCGAACCACTCTTTTCCTGCTGTTGCTATAATATCGTCACTCCATCGTTTTATAGGTCGTCCTTTTCGTCTTTTTCCGCTAGGTCCTTTCCATCTCGTCACTTCTGTAGTCCATCGCTTGTCGCTGTATCGTGCTACATGGCCAGCCCATTGCCATTTTAATCTTTGGCAGTAGTGTAGGACGTCTATTAGTTTTGTCTTCTTTCGTATAGATTCGCTTCTTACTTTGTGCATTCTTCTTATTTTTAGTAAGCTTCTTTCCATAGCTTTCTGGCAGCTAACCAGTTTTGTTTTTATTTTAGTGTTGTAGGTCCTTGTCTGGCAACCATACGTGAGAGTCGGTAAGATGCATGAGTCCATTACTATTTTCTTTAAGTGGAGCGGATAGTCACCTTTCATAATCTCTTTGAGTGACCAGTATTTTTTCCAACTCATATTTATTCTACGTTCTACCTCTTCTTCTTCATTTCTGTCTTCAAATGATATTTCTTTTCCAAGATATATATATTTATTTACGTATTCAATGGTCTTTCCTTCGAGTTTTATTATGTGTGTGTAGCTGTTTGTCATTAGTTTTGTTTTATCTTTATTCATCAAAAGACCTACTTTTTTACTTTGATCGCTTAATAAGTTTATCATTTTTTCTAGTTTTCTGCTGCTTTCGGCGAAGAGGACTATATCATCTGCGAATCTGAGGTGACTTAAATAGCGGTCACCCACTTTGATTCCTTCGTTTTCCCATTTCAGATCCTCGAAGATGTTTTGTAATACTGCTATGAAAATCTTGGGAGATAGGGGGTCTCCTTGCCTCACTCCTCTTAGAATTGGTATTTCCGATCCTCGTTTCTCTAGTTTTACATTACTGGTGCTGCTTTCGTATATGTTTTTCAAAATATTTTTGTACTTTTCGTGGACATGACATTTGTTCAGAGCTTCCCAGATTGCATCGTGTGATATCGTATCAAATGCTTTTGCATAATCGATGAAAGCTAGATATAATGGTCTGTTAAACTCTTTGTATTTTTCTATTATTTGCTGCATTACAAGTATATGGTCAATCGTTGAGAAACCAGACCGAAACCCTGCTTGTTCTATTGGTTGAAGCTTTTCGATTTTGTCACTGATTCTGTTTAGTAATATAGTGGTGAAAAGTTTATAGGTACTAGGGAGAAGGCTAATTGGACGGTAGTTGCCTATATCTTGAGGGTCACCTTTTTTATACAGCAGAACTATATCTGATTTGTTCCATTGTTCTGGTATTTGTCCCGTGTTTATAACTTTGCTGAACAAATATGAGAGAGGACGTGCTAACAGAGTAATTCCAATTTTTAAAGCCTCATTTGGTATACCATCTGGCCCTGGACTTTTTTCTGATTTAAGTTTCTTAATATGACTTGCTACCTCCATCACGTCCACTTCTGCGGGCTCGTTTTCAGTGTCGCTACATCTTCTAGGATACTTGTTTTTGCTTGCATAATATGTTACAACGTTGTTTTTATACAGCTCTCTGTAGAACTCTGTGGCACAATCTATAATATCTTTTCTCATGTTAGTTGTTGAGATTCTTGTTTTTAAATTTTGTATCCAGTTTTTATGTGTACCTAGTTGTTTATATGCTCTTTTCGTGCTCCTGTATTGTTTAAGACTTGTTTCTATTACCTGTTTTCTGTAGTTTTTGTAATCTTGATTAATGGATTTGTTAGTTATTTTGAACAGCGTACTTAGCTCTTCCTTCATTTCCTTCGTTTTTTGTTTTGTTTTCAAAAGTTCCGAGCGTCTAGTCATTAATTCTATTGTAGGTTTTGTGAAGATTTTGTTTGTATTGATTTGTTTTTCTTCTTTTTGTTTTCTTGACATACTATTTTTAATTATGAGTTCTATTTTATTGTATAAAGTCTGGACATCCTCGTCGTCGCCTAAACTTTCCAATTCTTTTGTGTTGGTTTCTAAACTGCTAATGTACAGCGTTTTCTCTTCTTCTGTTTTGAATGTATTCAAAGATGATTTAAATGACTTCCTGCTTTTTTTGCTGTTTTGTAGGAGATATGTAGCTCTAACTAGTCTGTGATCAGAGCTAAACTCTAAGCCGTGTAGAACTTCTATATTCCTTATTTTTTCGGGTTGGTTTGAAAGGATGTAGTCCACCTCATTCTTAATTTTTTCATTTGGTGAGATCCATGTCCATTTACGATTAAGCCTCATTTTGAAATAAGTATTCATGACCGATAATTTGTGTTCGAAAGCAAATTCTATAAGTTTTTTACCTCGTTCATTCCTTTTTCCATAGCCAAATTTGCCTAGAATCTTTTCTTCATTTGTTTTGGCTACGCCCACTTTGGCATTAAAATCTCCAATAACTAACACGTTTTCTCCGCCCTGAATTTGTGCTTCTTGTAGGGTATCATAAAATTTATCGATTTCTTCTTTAGAGGCTTTTTCGGTTGGTGCGTATACTTGGATTATAGAAATAATCTTTTTGTTGAATTCCAGTTGAAGTAGGGCAACTCTTTCAGACAATCCCGAGAATTTTAATATATTGTTTTTATATTCTTTTTTTATCAAGAAGCCAACTCCATGTAGGCCGAGCGTTTCACCTTTATAACAAAATATATAATATTTATGTTCTTCGATTTTGCATCCCATTCGCCTAACTTCTGCTAAGCCAAGTATATCAATTTTTATTTTTTCCAGAGCAAACATAAGTTCTATGTATCTTCTTGTGGATGCTAAGGATCTTACATTGAATGTTCCAATGTGTAGAGGTTTTTGAGGCAGTTCTTTATCTTTTTCTGGAGGGTTTTGGTCATTTTCTCCCACGGGGACCAGCCGGCTTGGGAGAGTGTTTTTCTCGGTTGTTTGTTGCGAGTTTGTATTGTAATGGTTGTTGTTCCGGTTTTGAGTGTGTGGTGGTTGCTATGCATTGGTTTTCTCTCTCATTGAGTTTGATCTCGCACGTGCCATGTACTCGTAGGCATTGGTTTTATTGGCTTTCTTCGGAGCTACGTACGATGGTTTTTCTGTCTGTAGTGTGCCGAGATTGGGCGAAGAAGATGGTTCCCTTTTTCTTTTTTCTCGATTTGCATCTGTCGGGTTCTTAACTACCAGTTTATCTAATTTTATGTAAGCTATGTTACCCTTCTCTCGTTCCTCTTCAAGTTTTGGTTGTAATGCTTTACGTGCTTCTAATATTTCCTTTGTGTAGTCTTCCTTAACATATATGCCTTGAGGTAATTTATTTTTCAATCGCATTATTTCCACTTTCCTCCAGTACGATACAAGTGAAATTAAAATCGGTCGTCTCGTAGTATTTTTATTTCCAATTCTGAAGGCATTCATAATTTCCAATTCTTGCATATTTAATCCGAGGAAACTGTTAAGTTTTTCAGTTATTATTTTCACCAAACTCAATTCTTGCTTGTCTTCCGTTATGCCGAAGAGAAGTATGTTGTTTTTCTTTTTAGCCATTTCCATTCCTTTAATTTTCTCCTTCAAATCTTTAACTTCATTTTTAAGTTGTTTATTTTCTTCGTCCAACTTTTTAAATCGCTCGTCTATTTGTTGTACTACATTTTGAGTTACTGATTCCGTTATAGTTATGGTCTGTTGTTTCATTTGTTCTTGTATTTTTTCGAATAATATTTGCATTTGGCTATCCATTTTTCAGTAAATTCGTTGTATTTTTATTTTTGGTATAGTAATCGGTGTAATTTTAATTATAGATCTGGCAACTCTGATAAAATTCGTACCTTTTTAAATTCTTGTAGTGGCAACACTATCTGTCAAATTTCTTGCCGTTGTCTTGCTTAAGATCATATAGTAATCTGTGGCTTAGATCTGAATAATTTTCTATGGTTTGGATTACGGACGAACTTCACTCTGTATATTTTGAGGTTATTTATCACGTAAACATTCACAATTGTGCACTATTATTATTGTGTTTATTGAAATAATTCACTATGAAATGTCTAGTTGCTTGGATTGTGGTACCATATATATTTAACACAGGATATACTTGAGTGATAAGGTAAAAACGAATATTATTGTAGGAGCGAATTTCAAAACGTCTAGTTACTTTGACACCGGAACCGGAAAAAAAAAACCTCTGCACTGTTATCTACTTATAAATTATACGTGTAAAGGAAGATACTAGATTCTGCGACACAGGATATCCTAGTGCAGGATCTAGGGATCTCATTAATGGATAAGGTTAGACATAAGATATCTATTCGATATTAAGTTGTATAAATACCACATCTTTCTATGCCTTGTACATCGTTTTGCTTTTTATATATTAAATAAATAAATAAATAAATAAAAAAAAAAATACTGGACGCAACAAACTAATGCAAAAATGCAGGCATACATTAATAAGCTCTATGCGTGTCGTGCAGAGCCGGGGCGGATTGCTAGTAGATCTATAAAAGAGGAATATGCACTATGCACTAGCTAGTATGCACTGTTTTGTTACATCTCAAAGGGATTAGGCAGCGTTTTAAATGAAAGCTCCTAGGTGGCTTGGCTTTTTCCGACTCTTCCATACAATTATCGTCATATTTGAACCAATCTGCACAAAACCTTGACAAATTATATAAAACCCTAAACCTTTCTCAAGAATCTCTCTATCTATTGGTGAAACCCGCATGAAAATCCGTTCTGTAGTTTTTGAGTTTATCACGAACAGACAGACAGACGAGGCGGGGGACTTTGTTTTACAATATGTCGTGATATATAAAAACTAAAGAAAAATCTTCTGTTTCAACTTAGGGATTATTTACTCCCATTGCAAATTAAGTTGAATGAAATGAAGCTACTACATCCGTCGACAACAAAAAGGCGCGCGCACACTGTAAAAAATAAAATCATTAAGATTAGGACACAATAGTAAACACCTTGGCGTCCCGCGGTGATACATAAAGGACATAATAAAACATGCCACTGTGGCAAAAAGAACAACGTGCTTTTTGAATGACTGAGTCATAAGCGGGCGCGGTTGATAAAACAAGCGTTTATAATTATTTTATAAAATTAATTAAAGGCATTTTTCATAATGAGTATTTTTATATAGCAATTATAACAAGAATTTTTAAGTGTTAAATTTAAAGTTGTACCTACATTATGTTAATACGTAATGTTTTGGCCGCATAGACTGGAAAAAATCATGTTTAGTTAGACATCTAGATTAGTTATAATTATAGGTTTTGTTAGTAAAATATTTTTCTACATAATAATTTAAGATTGTTTAAATAACTAAAAGAACCGACTTCAAACGTCGCGCTAGTCAATCAATCATGTCGTCGAGGTAATTAAATGCATCTTAATACGAATGTTGAAATATTAAAAATCGCTCGATCTATTTCGTTAAAATTTAAATGGGACCACCAACGAGGGGTACAACAAAAAAAGAAGTTTCCAAATCGGTTCAGGCATCTTCGAGTAATCGGTGAAAATACATTTAAAAAATATAGATTCCGACGAATTGAGAACCTCCTCCTCCTTTTTTGTAAAGTCGGTTAAAAATAAATTGTAGATTACATATTTATCACTTGGTACTTAGGCCATGAGTTCTATCATTGCACTATTGACGATATTAAGCTTAGTTGGAGGGGTTTACAAGTCTACTAGTAGTGTGCAACCCACATTGCTAGTAATTTTTAAGAAAAACTGTCGTTTCTGATTGGGAGGCGTCCTTTACTATTAGTCTATATCTTCCTGTTTTGCTTGCAAGTTAAACTCTAACTGCTAACTCGCATGCTCGCGTACGTTATCTCTTTCGCTTGTAACTTAGACCATCATATAAAGCAGTGTTCACACGTATCCCGCAGCGCGCATTAGCATCGTGTCTCGATAAGCCGGCGCCCCGCGGTCTCATTGTAGCCACGGCCTAATGTCGTGCCCCCGGTGTTGTAGCCTGGGTTCTGTATATTATTTTATTATTATGTCATCGTAAAGTAGTTAATACATTCATGAGTCCTGATATAAAGCTTGGACACTGAAAAGAAGAGAGGAGAGGACATTTGTCAACAAACAATAGGATTTCATCATGCTGTCTAATAACTCAGCACGATAGCACATATCCTGACATATTTCCACTAGTGGTAAGACCATTACATCGATGTTCCGCCTGACTTGCTATCAAAATGTAGCTTACCACCAAGAAGAAAATCTTCCACCATAACCTTACGTTGTTCCGGCAGCACACAGCCCTTAAGAGTCAGACCATTCTAAGCCTAGCGTGTTCACCATCTTCAATCACATCATCGCTTATCATCGCTAGTCTATCAGATATAAAAAAATCCACAATTTTCACCTTGGTGGAGTTAGTTTCTTACTATTTCTTGAAATTTTGTTTATTTTACCATTTTTGCAAGACCATAATATTTTTAAATATGTTTTTATTTGACGTTTATTTGACGCGTTTGACCACTATCTCACCTGTTGGTAAGTGATGATGCGGCCGAAGATGGTAGCACGCTAGGCCTAGAATAGGAACTGGCTCTCAATGATAGCTGCCGAAACACATTAGATGTTTGGCGACAGATTTTCTCTTGAGAGTGGTAGCTGGCCAGGCGGACACTAGATAGTGTCCTACCACAATGCATGATCTATTTTTCGAAAATTCTGTATTTCCAGAATTTTGTACAAAACTGCACTGCGACTGTTACTTTGAGACATAACATGCCCTGTAATTTCACTTCAGATGTGATAAAGCTCAAATACTTTTCAATCCACGAGCAGTTACCAAATAATTTGAGTTTATATAAAAAATAATTACTACAAATTGAATGCAGTTACTTATAAGTTATTACAATTGAATTATATTAGGTACTAGAAATGCACCGCGGCTTCGCCCGCGTTAAAATCTTCTTTCATTTTATTTCAAACTTATCTCTCGTAAAAACACATCAAAAAATAAATAGCCAAATTGGTCCACGAAGTTATGGCGTGATCAAGAGAAATAGGGATTTATTTATAAAAACCCAAAAAACCATATTGATGATGATGATATTCAGACTATGTAACCCCATTTTACCCTCTTAGGGGTAAAATTTCGAAAAAGCCAGAACCACGTATTTACTTATTTATTTACAGAAGCACTTTTGTGAAGTTTCGAATAAAAATACTATCTGAACTTGATACTCCAAACAAACTTTGAGCCCCTATTTTAACCCATTAAGGGGGTACGATTTCCATACAGAAGTATACTGCACAAATATAAGTAAATGGAGGGAAAACTTGCACTGAAATCACATCTATTGGTCTTTTAGAAGTATTTACGTGTCGAGAATTGAATTTACCTACATGATTTGATTGATTAAGATGAAATTATTTTAAATAATAGTAAAATTCGAGTTAAATCAAAAAATATTGATTGAGTAATATGTTTATATTATTCATTTAAATCATGTAGATAAATATAATCCCGACATGTTAAAACTTATACAAGACCAAAAGATGTGAATATGAGTAAACGGAGCAAAAATATGCACTGAAATATTTTTGCTCCGTTTACTCATATTTGTGCATTATAGTTTTGTATGGAAATCGTACCCCCTTAAGGAGTGTATTTTGGAAAAACCTTTGTTAGCGGATACCTACGTCATTATAATCTTAAATATATCTACGTGCCAAATTTCAGTTAATCTGTTAAGTGGTTTGAGATGTGTGATGATAGATCAGTCAGTCAGTCAGTAACGTTTGCCTTTATATTCTACAAATAAGAAGAAGAAGAAAGAAGAAGACGGAAGAAAACTTTAAAACGCACCTAGTTTAATAAAATAATCTCACGATCTCCAAAACGCGTCCAAATAAAAAAGCGGTCTTTCCGCCGATTGCTGCCATGCCGTTTTAATTTACTCTTGATGGATTCTGTTATAAGAAAACAAGAGAATCGACATCCTGATATAATGTTGCACAAGCATTGAAATGTTCTTTTTCTTACGCCTTTTTGGATTTGTGTAATCCTATTGGGTCTTTCTTACATTTTGGTTAAATTAAAAACGTAATAACATAAAAGTCAAAGTCAAAAGTCAAAGCATTTATTCAGTATATGAATAAATTAAAAATTTGCACTTACACACGTCAAATTATATTAAACAGATCATATTCAATAAAAAATATTATAGATATAACAGAAACATAACTTATTGCTTTGAATTTACAAAAAATAAACAAAGGTATTGAGCCATTCAGCTTTCATCTAGACGTCGAACGTCACACTTAAAACACATGTTTAATTCCCCTGATTAATGTAGGGTTGCCAACCGTACTATTACGTGAACCCGCAACCCAGTGCATGTTTCAGTACTTAAGATTCACTACATAAGGTGATAAAATTTGTCATGCCAATCCAAAGGTTGTCTGAAAGAGATGGTTTTCAGCGATATGACCGCCCATTGTCCAATTCATTTAAGGAATCCAAATTTTGTGAATTTTTGTACTTTGTAAAGTAAGTTAAGTTGGTTAAGCTTTGTTAAGTTGGTGACAATAAAGATTTATTGTATAGTGTAAAGGTTTAGTAAGTATTTACAAAGTATTTTGACACTCTACATCTATACTAATATTATAAAGAGAGTACATTTGTATTTTGAATTTTTGTATTTTTGTATTTTTCTATGTTTGTAATGATTTGGCTCAAAAACTACTGGACCGATTTAAAAAATTCTTTCACTAATATATAGAATGGACTTTCGGAATGAAAATAGGCTATATATTATCCCGTTTAAATCAAAGGTACATTCGTGGAGACCTAATTTGCAACCTAAGTCGACTAAAAAACGGTCGAAAAAACTAATTAAAAAAAATTAATACTTATCCAAATAATTACGTTAGTTAGCTTGGCTACATATTATAGATTAAAATTGTCCTTTACAGTATATTATTCAAATGAAAACTCTAGAAGATTTCACGGATTTCACATACACGCATCGCAAAATTAATAAAATATCTGCAGTGAAACCACAGATTAGGTCATAGTTAGAATTGATCAGACTTATGAAAGTTGATTTCATAGCGCAATTAACTAGAATAATATCGTTTAAAAACTACAAAACAACCGACTTCAATGCCGCGCTATTCATTTTCAGTACCAATTTTGAGATGTTTATCTCAATATCTCTGGAGATACTTATCATACCTCGATAAAATTACCATGGTACCACACTTGGGATATCTCCTTTTGAACAAAAAAAGAATAATCGAAATCGGTTCATAAACGACGAAGTTATCCGCGAACAAACATAAAAAAAAAAAAAAAAAAAAAAAAAAAAATATACGGTCGAATTGAGAAACCTCCTCCTTTTTTTGAAGTCGGTTAAAAAAAGCTCATAGTTTTATAGCGATTGAACGAATTTTCATGAATCAAAGCTAAGAACACTCTCGATGAAGACATCTTATCAAACAAAAAAATACTATCAATAATAAAATCAAAATCGGTTCATCGGGTTGGGTGCTAAGATGCTACAGACAGACACACAGATACACACGTTAAACGTATAATACCCCGTCTTTGATCCCATGATTTGATTGATTTTGATTCAATGATCCCACTACCTCTGTACGAAAACCCATGATTCATGAATGCACATAAAACTTTCATTGGTAAGTATATAGGATTAGAACCAACGCCCGTGGGGTCAGAATCAGGGTAACTATCCTTTACGCCAAAGGGCCGTCCAATATCACTACGTAGGTATTATAAAACAAAGTCCATCACTGCGTCTGTCTGTCTGTTCGCAATAATCTCAAAAGCTACTGAACGGATTATCATGCGGTTTTCACCAATAGCCAGAGTGTTTATGAGGAAGGTTTAGGTGCATAATTCGTTAAGGTTTTGTGTAAATTGGTTGAAATATGACGATGATTGTTAAATATGTTAATATTTTATATTTGATGCAACAAACTGATGCAAATTTTGTAGGCATGTTCTACCCGTGCGAAGTCGGGGCGGGCTGCTAGTCTACAATACAGCTACAATACCAGCAGTCAATACCTACATAGTCAGGTGGTAGGAGCGATGTTATATCGATGTTCCACCTGACTTGCTACTAAAAAGTAGCTTACCATCGTGGAGAAAAGAATCTGTTATAGACAGACGTTTATTTCTATATCTTATAGGCTAGCGTTTGACCACTATCTCACCTGTTGGTAAGTGATGATGCGATCGAAAATGGTAAGCACGCTAGGGCTAGAATGGGCACTGGCTCTCAAGGATTGCAGCCTTTGATAATCAGCTTACCATGAGACGACCGTCTTGCCTTTCTGTTACCTTTGATCATAGAATAAGTCAAAGTAAGGTTATATAAAAACATAAAATTAATAAAATAAAAGGTAGTATTTTTCCAAAGTATGTTTGGGGAAATCTTATCTGGTTGTTTGTTGATAAATGGTTGTTATGTGGGCGTCCTACCACTGGAGATATATATAAAAGAATGTGTGAGTGTAGAAGAATTTTTAAGTCACGTCTGAAGTGGTGTCGAAACCACCAAGACCAATTAAAAATGCACATATTAGCCTCTAAACATTCCAAAAAAGACTTCAGTGGTTTTTGGAAAAGTACAAATCGTCTGAAGAGTCGTCCTGGTCTTCCGGTAACTGTTGATGGCTCAAGCGACCTCAAAGAAATTGCTGATAAATTTAAAAATAACTTTATTGTGAAATCGCCTCTGGGGCAATCAGTATCGCAGGTTTCGGATGGGGTAAATGGGGGGTATGTGAATACCAGGATTCGGGCAAAAGATGTAGTGAAGGCAACACAATCTATCTCAAAAGGGAAATCCCCAGGCCACGATGGTTTGAGTGTGGAACATTTACAGTATGCCGGGCCTCATATATGTAGGGTTCTGTCTATGTTGTACAACTTGTGCATATCCCACGCTTACCTACCAGCTGATATGATGAAAACGACTGTAGTGCCAATAGTAAAAAATAAGACTGGGGATTTATCAGACATATCCAACTACAGACCTATTTCCTTGGTAACTATAATTGCTAAGGTATTTGACAGCATTCTCAACATACAATTAAATCGATACCTGCAGTTACATGACAGTCAATTTGGGTTTCGGCCGGGACTTTCCACAGAGACTGCGATATTGTGTTTGAAAAGTGCTGTCAAATACTACACTTCTAGAAAAACACCTGTTTACGCTTGTTTTCTTGACCTTTCCAAGGCTTTTGACTTGGTGTCATATGATATCTTGTGGAGGAAGATGAGGAAGTCCCATGTACCGTATGAATTAATAAATATTTTTCAGTATTGGTATGGGAATCAAGTAAACAATGTGAAGTGTGTGGGCACGATGTCGGAACCTTATAGGTTGGAATGTGGGGTGCGGCAGGGGGGGTTAAGCTCTCCCTCCATTTTCAACTTGTATATCAACGAACTGATTGAGACGCTCAGCAAGCAACATGTAGGTTGTCACATAGACGGCGTTTGTTTCAATAACATTAGCTACGCGGACGACATGGTGCTGTTGAGCGCCTCGGTCTGTGGCCTCAGAAAACTTCTGAGGATTTGCGAGGGCTACGCGGCTGAACATGGGCTGATTTATAATGGTAAAAAAAGTCAGTATATGGTGTTTCAAGGGGGTCCTAGGAAGGTGACTGAGATGCCTCCTCTATTACTGAACGGAACATCGTTAGCCAGAGTAGAGGAATTCAAATATCTTGGCCATCTCATCACACCTGATCTGAAAGACGATGCTGACATCGAACGGGAGCGGAGGGCGCTGTCGGTCAGAGCGAACATGGTGGTCCGCAGGTTTGCTCGGTGTTCAACTGAGGTGAAGGTAACTCTTTTTAGAGCTTACTGCACCTCTTTCTATACTTGCAGCCTGTGGTCCGACTATACGCAAAAATCGTACAGCGCCCTACGTGTCCAGTTCAATAGCGCGTTCAGGTTGTTGGGGCTCCGCCGCTATTGCAGTGCGTCGACAATGTTTGCAGAAGCACGTGTAGACTGCTTCTACACAACAATGCGGAGGCGAGCCACGTCACTTGTGCGGCGAGTGCGGCGGAGCGCCAACAGCATGCTGGCCGCGTTCGCGGCAAGACTAGACAGCCCTTACATCAATCACTGTTGTAGCTTACACATTGTGCACAGTGCTTGAGTGTTATCATAGGTCTTATTTGAATAAAATTAGATTGAATTATAATTTGAAGAATTTTCTGTTTAATGTGTAATGAATTTTAATGTTATAATAATAATTAAATTGACATATTTAATTTAACTTAGTGTAATTTGATTTAATTTTAATAATGATTAGGATTTCAATAATGTGACTGTTATCTTGTTATTTTGGTTATTTTAGTTTGTGTAATGTTATGAGTCCGTGTTACTTGTGAAATAAATGATATGATTATTATTATCTAATACTATAAGAATAATACTATAAGAATCTTTGTCCTGACATACTAACTGACTGACCGACAGACAACGCAAAGCCTAAGCCGCTGGTCTGGGAGGGTATATTTGTCTTAATACGTAAGGGTGTACTAAGAAAGGATTTTCCAAAATTCACCCCTTAATCGGATGAAATTGGGGTTCAAAGTTTGTATGGAGAAACAAGATTGGATAGTCTTTTCTATCCGAAACTTCACACAAGTGATTCAGTAAAAAAATAAGTAAATACGTGTTTCAGGTTTTTTTGAAATTCCAACCCTAAGGGTGAAATGGGGTAACAAAGTGTGAAAATCAATATTGTTTCGGATTGCGCTGAAATTTGGCATGCAGATAGTTATTACGACGTTAGTTCCCTCTAACAAGGGCTTTTCCGAAATTCACCCCTGAAGGGGATGAAACGGGGGTTCAAAGTTTGTATGGAGAAATAAGATTAGATAGTCTTTTATATTCGAAACATAACACATGTAAGTAAATACGTGTTTCAGGCTCTTTCGAAATTCCACCCCTAAAAGGGTGAAGTGGGGTAACAAAGTGTGAAATTAATATTGTTTGGAATTGCGCTGAAATTTGGCATGCAGATAGTTATTTTGACTTAGGTATCCGCTAAAAAAGAATTTTTCAAAATTCACTTTTCAAAGGGATGAAGCGGGGGTTTGGATAGTCATTTTATTCAACATTTCACACAAGTACTTCTGTAAATAAATAAGTAAATACGAGTTTCAGACTTTTTCAAAATGCCACCCTAAGAGGATGATTATTAAAAACTTATTTTATTTACTTAAAACTTTCTTTTGTAAAAACGATTATATCATTAAATACATCAAATAAGAATTAGCCAAATCAGGGGGCTGATCACGAAAACTAGTGAACGAACGAAATGAACTAAATGACGGGGACGGAGCTATACAGCCTACATAAATAAATAAAATAAATAAAATAATAAATAAATAAATAAAAATTTATTGACACAATTTGAGGGTAACGTAACAATAAATTATATCATTAATTAGCTACCTGTTTACATTTATAGATAGTCCCTTGGCACCTGAACTAGTAATTAAACTGTATCTCAGGTACCAAGGCCTCCCGTTACATATATCATTCGGAAAAGGTAGTTGCTATACAAATGCTATACTATTAGTTATACATAATGTCGTAACTATAATTAAATAGTTAGAAAAAGTATACATAAGAAAAAGAAAAAAAAAAAGTAATGTTGTTCTTGTTTTATCAAAATACTTAAATGGAGAATAATAAAAATTAAATAAAACTTAAAATAAAGATGATTGTGAGTGTGATTATTTAGATTTGGTGATGTGGTGTGTGTGTGTGTGTGTGTGTGTGTGTGTGTGAGCGTGTGTGTGTGGGTGTGTGTGTGTGTTTATATGTATTGTGTGAGTGTATGTATGTGTGAACGCGAGAATATATGTAATCAAATAGCTAGAGATTTTATCAATTCTTCAGTTTCTGAGTATGTGAGAGATTGTAGCCATTGTTCAATAATAGCTTTGACTTTATGGTATGTGAGCGAGAATATATTATTAACTTTATTGGCTTTATTATATATTCGGGTTGATAGAACTTCGTAGTGACGTTCCGCTAGAGTAGTTCGGCAAGTTGTTGTGTGAAAGATATGACGATTAGTTCTGCGAAAAGTTGTATTATTGTCTTGATGATATGGTGTATTTTTGTGTTTTCGGAGGATCACATGGAAGATGTAGAGTTGCCTGACCGTGAGAACTTCTATTTCTTTATAGAGAGAGGTGGTAGGAAATCTAAAAGGCTTTTTAAAAGCCACCTTCAGTATTGCTCTCTGAGCTCGTTCGAGAGGTAGGAGCGTAGTGGGAAATGTGCCTCCCCAAACAGTATCACAATAAGTTAAGATAGACATACCTGCGTCCCCGTCATTTCGTTCATTTAATGATTTTCGTGATCAGCCCCCTGATTTGGCTAATTCTTATTTGATGTATTTAATGATAGAATCGTTTTTAAAAAAGAAAAATTTTAAATAAATAAAATAAGTTTTTAACGCGGGTGAAGCCGCGGGGCACTTCTAGTACCTCTTTATAAAATTTTCAACCGTGAAGGACAGGTCGTTCTAATTTTTTTTTTAAAATATTTATTTTATTTAGAAATAATTTAAGATCGTTTAAAAACTAAAAGAACCGGCTTCAAACGTCGCGCTAGTCATAGTAGCCAGTAGACGCAGTAACTATTACATAATCTGTGCCAGTAGTTAGTAGTAAGTCATCGAGATAAGTAAATGCGTCGTAATTCAAATGTTGATATATTAAAAACGGCTCGGCCGATTGATACCTCGATGACATGATTATGGCTAGTGGATGTTTTCACTATCGCGGCATGTGAAGTCGGTTTTTTGTTTTGTACGATCATATATTATTGGAAGTCGGTTGAGTGCCAAGATTTTAATCGTCACTCTTGAATTAGTGTAAGTAATTAGTGATCTTGAGTATTACGCGTTATTTTTCTACTTGTCAAACCCTTCTTTAACCGACTTCACAAGAAAGGAGGAGGTTCTCAATTCGTCGGCACCTTTTTTTAGGGTTCCGTACCTCAAAAGGTACAAAAGGAACCCTTATAAGATCACTTTCTTGTCCGTCTGTCTGTCTGTCTGTCCGTCTGTCTGTCCGTCTGTCCGTGTGTCACCACCAATTTTCTCAGGAATGGGTGAACCTAGCAAGTTGAAATTTGTACCAGATACTGAGGTCTATAGTCCCTATTAGGTGTATAAAAATCAAGGTCCTGAGCCAGCACGATAAAAAGATATGGGCAAATTTAGATTTTCGCGAAAACTTGTAAGTACCTATATATAGGACTATCAGTTCCATTTGGATCATGATATGTACTGTGATCGGTATGCGTTTCTCTATGTTGTGTTTCACTATTTCACTTTTTTATTTTTTTTATATAAAAATTGTCTGAAGTACTGAAACACACAGTTACATGTATGGTTGGTTTTAACCTACTTTAATTTTTTTTAAATATTCTGACGTAAACGATTGGATGACAGCTGAATGGTTCATTACTTTTTTTTTCTAATTCAAAGCGTTAAATTCTGCTTTTGCTATGTTTACTTGATAATTGGTTATGATTTATGATTTTGACGTGTATATGTGCGTATATTTATACTGCCTACATACTGAATAAATGCTTTGATTCTTTGATTCTTGATTCTACCAAAATTTCCTTAATTTTCAACTTTTATTTTATTTTTCGGAATTTTTCCTTTGCAAATTGTAAAACCTTGCTTGTGACCAAAATTGACAATTCTAGGTCGACCGGAAATACCCTATAGGTTTTGGGTCGAAAACCTATAGAGTACATCCCGTTGACCTAGAATCATAAAATTTGGCAAGAAGCAAGGTCTTATAGCACAAATAAAGGAAAAATCCCAAAAAAATTAAAAATTAAAGGGTGTCCCCATACATACATAGTTTCAGCCAATTAAGATAGGCCTCTGAGTTATATGAGCGCTCATAAAATTTAGAGGTCTAGCTTAATTGGTACCTACCAACGTTGGTACGGAAGCCGCGGTGGGCGAGTCCAACTCGACTTTGCCGGTTTTATTTTTATGTATGTTTACCGATTACTCGAAGATGCCTGAACCGATTAGATTTTTTTTTCTTTTTTTGATTCAAAGTGGGTACCCTTTGAATCAATAAAAGAATTCTCTTAGATGGTCCCATTTAAATTTTATTTAGATCTAATAAGCATCTCCAGAGATATGGCAATGAACATCTTAAACTTGCTGCTGAAAGAGACTCGCGTGGCATGTGAAGTCGATTTCTTAGTATTGAATCTGATGAATTTAATTTAGTTTAAATTTAATTCAAAATTAAAAAGGTCCAACTGGCGTACTCCTACAAGGTCATTTTTTCCGCCTCCTACATATACATATACATTTATAAGTCGTCAGATCTCGGATTTCGAGAAATAAAACTGTTATCTAATTATCCCTTTGCGCGTGAATCCGGTAGCAAAAATTAGTTTTTTGTCCATCTGGCACGGGCCATAATGGATTTTATATTGTTTATTGTGTTTATTATTTGTTTTTGTTTATGTGACACATACATCCTGCAAATTAAATTTTTATTAGGTTCTAAGTTATTGCAGCCGCTTTTAAGTTCTGTAACTTGAGAAATATGTGTTTTTAATAGGAAGTACTTCACAGGAAAAGCAAGATACTTACCTGATGGTAAGCGATGACGACTGTCTATCATTTTAAATCCGATTGCAAATTTTTAATTTGCCCATATACTGAATAAATGCTTTGACTTGACTTTTGACTTTGAACACATCGCGGCGTCCTGCGTGCGCGATCTAGGCGGCGATCAGATAGCGCAGTAGTTGTACTATTATTTATTCTGTGGTAGTAGTATTTGTACCGACTGGTGCACACCAAACAGTAACTATTATTTATATTATATATTATATAATCTGTGACCAAACGCGATCAGAAAATAATAGAAAACTTCCTCCTTTTTACCCGACTGCGCGACGCAAAGGAGAGGTAATGTGTTTTTCAGTCTATATATGTATGTATGTATGTATGTTTGTTCCTTTGTGGCACACTAGAGACCAAACGCGTGGGCCGATTTTGATAATTGGCACGTCAATAGATTCGTCATGCTAGCGCAAGTGTCAAAAAAAACATAAAAAATTGAAAAATTCAAAATGGCGGATTTCAGACGCCAAAATTTGGGGTTCAAAAAATTTTTTTTTAAAGCCTCTCGAGTGGGGTATCGAATTAAAGGTCTTAAAATGGAGATTCAAAATATATTTATAACAAATATGATCAATATGATCGTACAAATCGAAAAAGAAACGATTTTACATGCCGCGTTAGTCACTTTCAGTAACAAGTTTGCGGTGCTTATCTATGAAGTTACTTATCAGATCTCAATAAAATTACAATGAGACCAAACGAAAATCATATTAACTCAAACAAAAAAAGAATTTTCCAAATCGGTTAAGAATTGATGGAGTTCTGAGGTAACAAACAACCTCTTCCTTTTGGTATAGTCGTTTAATAGTACAACTGTAAAGAAAGTAAGCTTAAAAAGCAATACCCTATCTATTTCACGCATTTTGGTTTTTTTTATTCTTTTTTCCATAATTGTAATAACGGTCATAGTTATACATATTTTGTGAAGATTTCAAGTCTTCTATTATTAGTTTACAAGTTCAAGCACAAAACGCCGAAAAATACACGTTACTTGTATGTAGACCACACTGTGATGTAGACCCCCTATTTAATTTTATTTTGTTTTTAGTATTTGTTGTTAAATCCCCCATTTTAATACATACTTAGTAGTGTAGACGCACAAAATCTTATATTTGCCAAAAAAATGCGTAAGCATATTAGTAAATATAATTATAGTAGTTGGTACTGGAATCCTGCTGGCCCCATTTCATAAACAATAAAATATTAACGCTAACGTCAATATATATATTTGAAATGTGCAAATTGGTACGTATATATACCAATTTCTATTCTAGAAAAAGAGGTGGTCCTAGAGGAGACAAAACAAGGTTCAAACATAACTTGATTCATCCCAGCTCTAAGCTGAAAATACACAGTTCCGGTACACATGCGATGGCGGTAAAGTCAAAGTCAAAGTATTTATTCAGTAAGTAGGTAGTATTAATATACGCACTTATATACGTCTCAAATCATAAAATAAATCATAATTGATGAAAAGTAAACATAGCAAAAGCAAGATATTTTATAAGCTTCCCGACTGTTTTACACGTATAAAGGATAGGAGTTACTAATTAACAAAGCGTATTTTACGCTCAATGAATACCTAGATGACAAAACAAATAAATAGTTAAATTAAATAAGTCTATAAAGTGAAACGAAATAATATATTATATAATATACATATATACATACAATCACGCCTTTTTCCCGTTGGGGTAGGCAGAGACTACTTCTTTCCACATGCTACAATCCTGACATTGACCCAAACAAAACTGGAGGAATCGTAAAATATTTGACAATTGGGTTAGGATCTCGAGTTATGTTGCGGAGAAATTTGAACGTTAACCATGGTCTTGTCAATGGAGCAATGGGAATCATAAGAACAATTGAGTGGCCAGCTCTTCGGAGGGACCAGTTGGAACCCGGAAAACTGCCACAGGCTGTTTATGTTGAATTTGACGACAAAGGTATCAAAAACAACGTCTCTGGAGTAGGAGTCCGAATCGAACCATCATGTACAGAATTCGATGCACTTCGTGGACAGGGTAAAATAGAGCGGAAAATGTTACCGTTGATATTATGTTGGGGTTTAACTGTCCATAAATTACAAGGTACTACCTTGGACAAAGCTGTGGTCGACTTAAGTTCACGCATTATTGCGAAAGGTCAAGCCTATGTAGCATTGAGCCGGGTTAGATCTTTAGAGGGACTAGTAATAAGTAGTTAAGACCCCCGGAAACTACTCAATAATCCACATGACATCAACTCTCTAAATGAAATGAGAAGATTACGGAATTTGCCGTCCTTTACTTAACTAAAAAGTGTAAAATAAAACATTAAATTAAAAAATCAAAAAACCCGACTGCGCAAAAAGTGAAGTGTTAAAAAACGAACTGAAAAGAAAAAACAAGTATCCTCATTCAAGCCATTAATCTGTCCAGACTGTTAAAGTCTCTACATTCCATATAACAAAGTATAATTTATTTTATGAGTGTATCGATCGAGAAAGAATTTAAATGGTATAGTTTTTTGATATCCCTAAACAGAAGTCTAAATTACTAGACTTACTTGTTTTTTTCTTTTCAGTTCGTTTTTTAACACTTCACTTTTTGCGCAGTCGGGTTTTTTGATTTTTTAATTTAATGTTTTATTTGTGAAGTCCGTCAAAAGTGAACTCAATTTAAGTCCTGATACATACAGAATATAAAATCAAATACAATGGAATTTTTAAGTAGAACCCCCATATTGATTTTAATTTATATATACGGTGGTCGATTCATCAGAAATATTTATCATTTATTATTCAATAAGATCAAATAATCATTAAATATCTGTGAGATCAAGAACCTGTATTCAGCAAAATGTATAATAAGCTTAAGTCAACGGGTTTCCTTGCTTTTTAGGGTTCCGTACCTTAAAATGAACCCTTATAGGATAATTTGTTGTCCGTTAGTCTGTCTGTCCATATGTTTTTCTATCCGTCTGTCCGTCTGTCAAGACCCTTTATCTCCGGAACGCGTAGAGAGATCATGATTATATATACTTGGGTTTATGGTGTCTTTCGGCTGTGAAAAAATCAAAGCTGTAAGTCAACGCCATCAAAAGATATGACTGTTTATGTCGCATATTTTGCGATTTCACGCGGGAATCAAAACCTTTAGGGTACTTCCCGTTAACCTAGAATCATGAAATTTGACAAGAAGCAAGGTCTTGAAGCACTCATATAGGAATAAATCTGAAAATCGTAAATATGTAGTTTATTAAAAAAAAAAAATACTTTTACAAACTTATTATTTGCGGTTGGAGCAATACATTTTCTATAGATCTTTCGATCTATAGAAAATGTATTGCAAGGTTAAATTTGTCCTTTAACCTAGTTTGAGAAGTTGGTACTGAAACCTCGGTGGGCGAGTCCAATCGAACTCGACTTGGCCGGTTTAATTCAAATAACATATCAAATCTCCAAGACCGTTAGGTTTGTTAGGTAGTACGAAAGTTATTCGATTTGTTACAGAGAACGTGTTTTACTCTCTTCTTTTGTATAATTTTACATTATTTTTCACACCCATTACCTGTTAACAAGCAAGGTTTGCAAGGTTAGCAAGCAAAATAACGGATGTCGATGAATGAATGAATGAATGAATAATACTTTATTGCACACCAAGAACAAAAAACAAACAAAAGTAACAGAAGAACATAACATATCGGTAGTACAATGGGCGGTCTTATCGCTTAGAGCGATCTCTACCAGACAACCTTTGGATGGAGAGGATTTCCAAATTATAATATTGCGGGGGTGTGCAGCTATAAGTTACCATATATATGAATATACTTAAAACTAATACTTACACATATACACAAACATAATACATTACATAGATACATATACATTGTAACTAAACAGATATTATTAAAATAGATACACGATGACGAAAATAGATAGTCGATGGGACAAAATTATAAACGCAATTCGTAGGACAACATTAATCCTATTAAAAAAATCATTGATCATACATATTTTTCATAACACTATTCATAACCTATGTTCAACACAGTTTTAATAGGGTATTAACACATTTGCAATTAAACTAGCTAATACATTCAGACAAACATATTTCTTAGTAATATAAAGAACAGTGTACACATTAACTACACTGTATACATTAATTATGTAATTTCTCAGTGACAGCCAATTAAAATTATCAATATATACTTGTCTTCATTAGCAATTGTAAATTGTTAAGGCTCCTGCGGCAGCCGTATCTGCCTGTAATTTCAGACGAATATAATGATCCGCAATACTAATGGTAAGGATCGTATAAAAACAAAAAATAATTCCTTTTTAAGTTATTTTCAGTAACAAGTTTGAGGTTTTTATCGGCATATATCTCTGGAGATATTCATCAGATCTTAATTCATTGGTTTAAACCACAGTGAAGATATACCTCCCATGAAAAAAATAATAATTCAAATCGGCTCACAATTGGCGGAGAAATCGTACTTACAGAAAAACAGTCAAAATAACACTACAAATATAGAATGAAACTTATTAATGAAAGTGATTTTTCAACCGAATTACAAAAGGAAGAAGGTTTTAAATTCGTTTGTAGGTATGTTTTTTTTAAGTAATTTTGTTACGCTATACTCCGCTAATTGTTAACCGATTCGAATGATTCTTTATGGAAATAAAAATAAAAATATATTTATTGTTAACAACTGTGTCCAAAAGCAAATGGTTTTAATTGGTAGGGTACATCTCCAAATTAGTTTATTTGTAATTTCATCGACATCTAATAAACATCTCCAGAGATAAACAACTCAAATTTGGTACTGAAGATGACTAGCGCGGCATATGAAGTCGGTTTTTTCGATGTTAAATTATGTTTATCGTTTGTCCACTATCTCACTTGATGCGGTCGAGGATGGTAACACGACGCTAAGCATAGAATGAGAACTGGCTCTCAAGGACAGCTGTCAAAAACACTAGTATTTGGAGTCAGATTTAACACCTTGAGGGTAGTAGCTAGCCAGGAACCTAGGACACTAATTAGTGCATGCGAACACAAAATTGCCAGCATGTTTGGCGCGTTATCCTGTTCTTGGTACAGTATAATACACGCCAATATTAAAAGTCGGCCGGAGCACGGTATATTAAAGACATTAACACATACAAATGATAAGTCCGTACTTAAATTTCAGCACTATACCACAGAATATTTAATTGAAAATCTTAGAACAAATACAATTCTAGAATGGTTTGACAGTGGGCGACACTTAGAGCGATCTCTACCAGACAACCTTTGGATGGACAGGAGCTAGTTAGATAAATGCGGTCGGTGGTACACAATACCTGCAAAAACATGTACGGATTAAATAAAAATAAATTTGTATACATGTCTAATTACCATAATTATAAACTTACATTCATATACTACGATAATATAGTTACAATAATAGTATACTACGTTTCGTATATCGGTACATAAGCACACAGCGTACTGCGCTATTTCTAGCGACGACGAGAGACGACTAAAGCTGTGTCGAACCGTATGTATTCGTTACTAAAGTAACGAATACACTGCCTGACTCGAAGTACCGAATCGGTACTCTCGAATATGTTTCGGTACTCGCATCATTCGCATGTGTCGGTATTCGGAACAAGACGAGACAAAATGTACGACATACGTACGTACGTACGATCTCCGTCTCTGTCTAACAGCCTATGAATGACAGAGCGGCAATTGTTTTGCAACATGTTTTCTGTGCAGTGAAAATATACGGTAACACTGCGTCTGTAATTTTTATTCTCTATCTGCACGACAGGATAAGTTTAGTTAGTAAAACACATTTTTATTTAACATAAAAAACATACCTACTCATTTATTTTCGTACTATAACCCATAACTAAATATACAAATACATTTAACGAACCTATTAGTAACGTGTCAGAATGATACTGACACATACAGTTATACACGACAGCCGATTGTAACGAAACTAACGAGTAACGATACGAAAGTAACGAGTTCGATGTTTTATAGTAACGAATTCATACGGGTATACATACATATTAATCGTTACTTTCACAGCTCTAGAGACGACTGCCGAGCTCCGCACCTTCGAGAGCTGTCAAAAATCAAGTTAGCATTTTTGCCTGTAGATACTCGTTGCTACACATGCATACTCCCACAGCCACAGGCCCCTTAAAATTGTATACCTACTTAATTTTAAAGTCGAGTACACACTCATTAAACTAATTGACAGCTGAGATGTATTATTTATTATTTTAACTGGTTTCGATAAAGGATGCCAACCTAAATATTAATATGGGTTGGTTTTCATTAACTTTCGATTCGTGTTTTCATAATAAAAATACTTACATTTAACATACTGGTCAAGAACATAACCCTTGCTTTTGCTTTGCCCTAGTCGGGTAAAAACCACCCCCGACTGATGACAGTTCAGTTTAACCTATTGAGTAAAAATCTATAAAATATCTCAGTGTCTGTAAGATTGAATATGTAAATGTCTTAAGGTAACAGGCATAGGACAGTAACTCGACTCGACTTTATAGCTAACCAAAATTTTGATATTAAAGTTATTAGTATATAAGTTAAGTTATTACAATAAAAATCACCAAATAAATACCTTTTTTGTAAATTTTACCGCAGCCCGGCTTCGCACGGGAAGCGCACTAATTATATGTATTCCTACATTTTTGCATGAGCTTGTAACATCGATTATTAATTAACATCTACAACCATCATAATCATATTTCAACCAATTTACACCTAAACCTTCCTGATGAATCACTCTATTGGTGAAAAATTGCATGAAAATCCGTTCAGTCGTTTTTGAGTTTATCGCGAACAGACAGACATACAGACAGACAGATGCGGCGAGGGACTTTGTTTATAATATTTAGTGACTAGCTGTTACCCGCGGCTTCGCCCGCGTTATTTGTGTCTTTATGACCTTTGAGATCGATGATCTCTTAGGCCAAGTCACCATAGATGAACCTAAAGTCGAACTCAATATCTTCTATTGTTAAATTCATTAATCATTGTGGTTAGGTATACGAAGTTGTGCTGTTTAAATGTTTGACTCAACACAAAAGTTCCTGAAACATTTCTTACAAAGAAAATAAAGCTAATAGCTGCGCGAGCGCAGCGAGAGCTATCATTGCGCGAGCGAACATTTTTTATGACTTTTTTTGACCCTGACAAATTTACGACCTAATAATCAACTCACTATAGATGACTCTTAGGTCAAACTCGATATCGTCTATTGTTAAAGTCATTAATAATTACTTGGTAAACCTAACCAAGGTTTACCAAGTTTTGCTGTTTAAGTATTTGAGTCAGTCTAATGTATGAGGCTGTTGAAACACGCTATTATACGCTATATAGCGTTATTACTGCGAAACATTTTTACGACTTTTCATGACCCTGACAGTTTTTATGACCTACTAAGTCAACACCGATGACACGGTAAAACGTGATATCCACTTATTTTAAGGTTAATAATCATTATGATTATTGAAGGTTGTACTGTTTAAATGTATAACTCGTTTTGATGCATGTGGTTATTAATATACAAAAGTTGCTTATATATTATATTACCTTCAAAGTAGATAAAACAAATGCCTGCGCAAGCGTAGCGAGCACGCAACATTTTTTACGACTTTTAATGACCCTCACAGTTTTTATGACCTACTTAGTCAACACGCATGACATTAAGGTTAAACTTGATATCCACTTATTTTAGGGTTAATAATCATTATGATTATTGAAGGTTGTACTGCTTTAATTTATGACTCGTTTTGATGCATGTGGTTATTAATATACAAAAGTCGCTGAAATATTACCTTCAAAGTAGATAAAACAAATACTCGCGCGAGCGTAGCGAGCGCTATCACAGCTCGAGCGAAGCGAGCGCTAAAAATGTTAACGACTTTTTATGACCCTGACAGTTTTTATGACCTACTAAGTCAACACTGATGACACTCAGGTTAAAGTCGATAGTAACTTATTTTAAGGTTAATAATTATTATGGTTATTGAAGGTTGTACTGTTTCAATTTATGACTCGTTTTGATGCATGTATCTATTAAAATACAAAATTTGCTGATATATTACCTTCAAGGCAGATAAAACAAATACTCGCGCGAGCGTAGCGAGCGCTATCACTGCACGAGCGAAGCGAGCGAAAAATGTTTTTACGTCTTTTTATGACCCTAATAGTTTTTATGACCTACTAAGTCAACACCGATGACATTGGGGTTAAATTTAATATCCACTTCATTAAAGGTTAATAATCATTATGATTATCGAAGGTTGTTCTGCTTCAATTTATGACTCGTTTTGATGCATTTGACTATTAAAATACAAAATTTGCTCAAAAATACCTTCGTAGTAGATAAAATAAATAATTGCGCGAGTGAAGCGAGCGCGAACAATTTTTACGACTTTTATGACCCTGACAGTTTTTATAAACTACTAAGTCAACACTGATGACACTCAAGTGAAACGTGATATCCACTTATTTTAAGGTTAATAATCATTCTGATTATTGAAGATTGTACAGTTTTAATTTATGACTCGTTTTGATGCATGTGGTTATGAATATGCGAAAGTTGCTGAAATATTACCTACAAAGTTGATAAAATAAATGCTTGCGCGAGCGTAGCGAGCGCTATCACAGCGCGAGCGAAGCGAGCGTGAAAATGTTTTACGACTTTTTATGACCCTGACAGTTTTTATGACGTACTAAGTCAATACCGATTACATAAGGGTTCAATTTGATATCGACTTAATTGAAGGTTAATAATCAATATGATTATTGAAGGTTGTTCTGTTTCAATGTATGATTCGTTTTGATGCATGTGGCTATTAAAATTCAAAAGTTGAGGAAATATTTCCTACAAAGTAGATAAAATAGATGCTTGCGCAAGCGTTGCGAGCGTTATCACTGCGCCAAAATTTTTTACGACTTTTTATGACCTTGACAGTTTCAACATTCAACAATAAAAAACTGACAACCGGACTCGATTGTAAAACAATAACCAATGTGCTCGGATAATAGACTCTACTCTTGGTCTATGTCTTATTAACTGTCTCTGTACAATTTTAGCTCAATCGGTCAACTCGTTTAACCGAGAAGAGGGTCACACGTTTAAAAAAATCAATAAAAAAAAATTAGTTACCCAAACTCAACTGTTAAAAAAAATATCCTTTGTCGTTCTATGCCCTATTAACTGTATTTGTACAAAATTTGAGCTGAATCGGTCAAAACGATTGCCGCTAAGAGGCAACACATTATTCCATAATAAAATTATGGACACCCGAAATTGCCAGCCAAAAAAAAAGTATCCTATGTCTTATTGACCGTCTGTGCACAAAATTTCAGCTGAAATGGTTGAGCCGTTTGACTGAGAGGAGGCCACACATTTCAAAAGTTCAATAAAAAAAATCTGGACACCTGGACTCGACTGCCAGAAAAGAGTATCCTATGTGCTTTTATGCCATATGAGCTGTATATGTAGAAAATTTCAGCCGTATCGGTCAAGCCGTTTACCTGATAAGTGGCCAAACATACCCAAAATTCTATAAAAAAAATCTGGACACCCAGACTCGATAGCCAAAAAAAAATTTTCTATATCCTATTCTGCCCCATTAACTGTCTTTATACAACATGTCAGGCAAATTAGTCAAGCCGTTTATTCGAGAAGATGTCTTATATTTACAAATTTCAATTAAAAATATTTGGACCCCCTGACTCGATAGCCAGAAAAAACGTATTCTACATCCTATTGTGACCTATAAACTGTCTTTACACAACATGTCAGGCAAATCGGTCAAGCCGTTTATTCGAGAAGATGCCATATATTTACAAAATTCCGTTAAAAATATTTGGACCCCCTGACTTGATAGCCAGAAAAAAAGTTTCCTATATCCTATTCTGCCCTATGAACTGTCTTTATACAACATGTCAGGCAAATCGGTCAAGCCGTTTATTCGAGAAGTGGTCTTATATTTACAAAATTCAGTTAAAAATATTTGGACCCCCTGACTTGATAGCCAGAAAAAAAGTATCCTATATCTTATTCTGCCCTATGAACTGTCTTTATACAGCATGTCAGGCTATTTGGTCAAGCCGTTTATTCGAGAAGTGGTCTTATATTTGCAAAATTCAATTAAAAATATCTGGACCCCCTGACTCGACAGCCAGAAAAAAAGTACTCTATATCCTATTCTGCCTTATGAACTGTCTTTATACAACATGTCAGGCAAATCAGTCAAGCCGATTATTCGAGAAGAGGTCTTATATTTACAAAATTCAATTAAAAATATCTGGACCCCCTGACTTGACAGCCAAAAAAAAAGTATCCTTTATCCTATTCTGCCCTACGACATGTATTCACACAAAATTTCAGGCAAATCGGTCAAGCCGTTTATTCGAGAAGATGCCTTATATTCACAAAATTCCGTTAAAAATATTTGGACCCCCTGACTTGATAGCCAGAAAAAAAGTATTCTTTATCCTATTCTGCCCTATGAACTATCTTTACACAACATGTCAGACAAATCGGTCAAGCCCTTTATCCCAGAAGATGTCTTATATATACAAAATTAAATTAAAAATATCTGGACCCCCTGACTCGACAGCCAGAAAAAAGTACCCTATATTCTATTCTGACCTATGACATGTATTCACACAAAATTTCAGGCAAATCGGTCAAGCCGTTTATTCGAGAAGATGTCTTATATTTACAAATTTCAATTAAAAATATTTGGACCCCTGACTCGATAGCCAGAAAAAACGTATTCTACATCCTATTCTGACCTATAAACTGTCTTTACACAACATGTCAGGCAAATCGGTCAAGCCGTTTATTCGAGAAGATGCCTTATATATACAAAATTCCGTTAAAAAAATTTGGACCCCCGTGACTTGATAGCCAGAAAAAAAGTTTCCTATATCCTATTCTGCCATATGAACTGTCTTTATACAACATGTCAGGCTAGTTGGTCAAGCCGTTTATTCGAGAAGTGGTCTTATATTTACAAAATTCAATTAAAAATATTTGGACCCCCTGACTTGATAGCCAGAAAAAAAGTATCCTATATCTTATTCTGCCCTATGAACTGTCTTTATACAGCATGTCCGGCTATTTGGTCAAGCCGTTTATTCGAGAAGTGGTCTTATATTTACAAAATTCAATTAAAAATATCTGGACCCCCCTGACTCGACAGCCAGAAAAAAAGTACCCTATATCCTATTCTGCCTTATGAACTGTCTTTATACAACATGTCAGGCAAATCAGTCAAGCCGATTATTCGAGAAGAGGTCTTATATTTACAAAATTCAATTTAAAATTTCTGGACCCCCTGACTCGACAGCCAAAAAAAAAGTTTCCTATATCCTATTCTGCCCTATGAACTGTCTTTATACAACATGTCAGGCAAATCGGTCAAGCCGTTTATTCGAGAAGTGGTCTTATATTTACAAAATTCAGTTAAAAATATTTGGACCCCCTGACTTGATAGCCAGAAAAAAAGTATCCTATATCTTATTCTGCCCTATGAACTGTCTTTATACAGCATGTCAGGCTATTTGGTCAAGCCGTTTATTCGAGAAGTGGTCTTATATTTGCAAAATTCAATTAAAAATATCTGGACCCCCTGACTCGACAGCCAGAAAAAAAGTACCCTTTATCCTATTCTGCCTTATGAACTGTCTTTATACAACATGTCAGGCAAATCAGTCAAGCCGATTATTCGAGAAGAGGTCTTATATTTACAAAATTCAATTAAAAATATCTGGACCCCCTGACTTGACAGCCAAAAAAAAAGTATCCTTTATCCTATTCTGCCCTACGACATGTATTCACACAAAATTTCAGGCAAATCGGTCAAGCCGTTTATTCGAGAAGATGCCTTATATTCACAAAATTCCGTTAAAAATATTTGGACCCCCTGACTTGATAGCCAGAAAAAAAGTATTCTTTATCCTATTCTGCCCTATGAACTATCTTTACACAACATGTCAGACAAATCGGTCAAGCCCTTTATCCCAGAAGTTGTCTTATATATACAAAATTAAATTAAAAATATCTGGACCCCCTGACTCGACAGCCAGAAAAAAGTACCCTATATTCTATTCTGACCTATGACATGTATTCACACAAAATTTCAGACAAATCGGTCAAGCCGTTTATTCGAGAAGATGTCTTATATTTACAAATTTCAATTAAAAATATTTGGACCCCCTGACTCGATAGCCAGAAAAAACGTATTCTACATCCTATTCTGACCTATAAACTGTCTTTACACAACATGTCAGGCAAATCGGTCAAGCCGTTTATTCGAGAAGATGCCTTATATATACAAAATTCCGTTAAAAAAATTTGGACCCCCGTGACTTGATAGCCAGAAAAAAAGTTTCCTATATCCTATTCTGCCATATGAACTGTCTTTATACAACATGTCAGGCTAGTTGGTCAAGCCGTTTATTCGAGAAGTGGTCTTATATTTACAAAATTCAATTAAAAATATTTGGACCCCCTGACTTGATAGCCAGAAAAAAAGTATCCTATATCTTATTCTGCCCTATGAACTGTCTTTATACAGCATGTCCGGCTATTTGGTCAAGCCGTTTATTCGAGAAGTGGTCTTATATTTACAAAATTCAATTAAAAATATCTGGACCCCCCTGACTCGACAGCCAGAAAAAAAGTACCCTATATCCTATTCTGCCTTATGAACTGTCTTTATACAACATGTCAGGCAAATCAGTCAAGCCGATTATTCGAGAAGAGGTCTTATATTTACAAAATTCAATTTAAAATTTCTGGACCCCCTGACTCGACAGCCAAAAAAAAAGTATCCTTTATCCTATTCTGCCCTACGACATGTATTCACACAAAATTTCAGGCAAATCGGTCAAGCCGTTTATTCGAGAAGATGCCTTATATTCACAAAATTCCGTTAAAAATATTTGGACCCCCTGACTTGATAGCCAGAAAAAAAGTATTCTTTATCCTATTCTGCCCTATGAACTATCTTTACACAACATGTCAGACAAATCGGTCAAGCCCTTTATTCGAGAAGATGTCTTATATATACAAAATTAAATTAAAAATATCTGGACCCCCTGACTCGACAGCCAGAAAAAAAGTACCCTATATTCTATTCTGACCTATGACATGTATTCACACAAAATTTCAGGCAAATCGGTCAAGCCGTTTATTCGAGAAGATGTCTTATATTTACAAATTTCAATTAAAAATATTTGGACCCCCTGACTCGATAGCCAGAAAAAAGTATTCTATATCCTATTCTGCCCTATGAACTGTCTTTATACAACATGTCAAGCAAATCTGTCAAGCCGTTTATTCGAGAAGATGCCTTATATTTACAAAATTCCGTTAAAAATATTTGGACCCCCTGACTTGATAGCCAGAAAAAAAGTACCCTATATCCATCCTAAGAATCCATCCTAAGAATAAATCCATCCTAAGAAGTCCCAAACAAACAAACAAACAAACAAATAAACAAACTGACTTTCACATTTATAATATTGGTGTTGATTGGTGTTGATAAGCTACGAGTACCATTTAGAAGATCAGGCTCAGTTGCGAGCATTAGGATTGGCCTATGTCCAGCTGTGGACTAACACAGGCTGCTGCTGATGATAATGATGATAGGCTAGCGTTTGACCACTATCGCGCCTGGTGGTAAGCAGTGATGTGGTAGAAGATACACGCTAGACCTAGAATACTCTGAATCTCAAGGGCTGTGTGCTGCCGGAACGCCGTAAAGGTACGGACACACCGCGGCGTCCTGCGATCTGCGGGCGCGATCTCAGTACATTTCAATTGTTTTCTGATCGCGCTTGGAGTTAACCAGTCGATACAAATACTACTGCGCTATCTGATCGCCGCCTAGATCGCGCACGCAGGACGCCGCGGTGTGTCCGTACCTTAAGGTTATGGCGGAAGATTCCATATTTTGAAGTGGGCTAAAAATATATCTTGCAGTATTCAAACAGTTTTATTCTTTGTAGAAACACGAGACATCCTATATTTCTAAAAAAGTAACGCAGCTTTTCCCCTCGTGTGTAACTTCCGAGGCGTGGTTGTGTAAAAAAGTTGCGAGTGCTATTGTATGACGAATAGATTTTAATCCAGACGGAAGTAAACGTGTTAAGTTGTTTTTTGGTGGTGGTCTTTTAATAACGATGCTTGTAATATAAAAAAAATACAAGAACATTAATAAAATACTATTTAATATTGATGACGATAAATAAGATAGTTTAAAAACTAAACCAACTGACTTCCATGCCGCGCGAGGAAGAGCCCGTAGAATGTTTAAAAGTTTAAAGTGTATGTTACGCGATTACTCAATCGTCAATTGTGAACCGATTCAAATAATTATTTTTGTAATCGGTAGGGTATGTTTTCGTGGTGGTCACATTGTAAATTCATTGAGATCTGATAAGTATCTCCAGAGATATGACGATAAATGTCTCAAACTTACTACTGAAATTGACTCGCGGGGCATTGAAGTCTGTTGTTTTAGTTTTTTAACTATCTTTATTATGGATGAACCAATTTTGATTCAGTTTTTTTTTTGTTTGATAGGTTTCTTAATCTAGAGAGTTCTTAGCTTTGATTCATGAAAATCCGTTCAGCTGTTTTAAGCCAATGAGCTTTTTAGGGTTCCGAACCCAAAGAGTACCAACGGAACCCTATTACTGAGACTCCGCTGTCCGTCTGTCTGTCTGTCTGTCTGTATTTCTGTCTGTCTGTCTGTCCGTTTACTTAGTTGGTGTTAAAAGTTCGTTAGAAATTCGTTAGATGGCGTTCGCAACCCTCCGTGTGCGGGACAAAAGTCTGACTCGCACTTGGCCAGTTTTATTTCTAGATAATAACGCTATGCGATCAACTTCCATAGGTCTCATCAATTCGAAATTTTGTATCCTTTTACTTCAATGATATTTATAAGGACATGATAGCATTGACCTGATACTGGAACATCTCCTGGAATCTGCAGAATACTCCACTCCTCACCAACAGAGATGTCGAGTTCGAGCTCATTGGAATTGTTTCATAAACATATTATAATACATAGATCAGTCGCAGTGGTTTACATTTTGAATTTAAGTATTAAGAAACCCAATTAAACATATTTCACTACATCACCGTACTAATTCTATTCACAACTCGACTAATCCATAGATTCATAACAACTTTACAATATTTTTTTGCTAAGGGTTTGACCACACCCATGGACTTACAATGGCGCGGAAGAGGGGTGTACAATTACCCTTAGTATTGTGTTTATTAAATGTACTATATGGTGCAATATGATGGAATTTTAAGCTTACTTTTGCGAGTATAAAGTTGTTTGGAGTTTGGCATTAAGGATATTTTGTATGGAATATGTTAGCATAATACGTTGATCCTTTTAGGGTTCCGTTACCTAAAGGGTGCCAATCGGACCCTAGTACTACCTAGTACTCCATTGTCCGTCACAGGATTTTATACGCTGATAACAAGAATTGAGATAGTTTAAATACAAAAACAACCGACTTCCATGCCCCGCGAGTCAGTTTCAGTAGCAAGTTTGAGACGTTTATCGTTATGACGATATGTCTCTGGATATGTCTCTGGAGATACTTATCAAATCTCGATGAAATTACAATGGAACCACCTCGAAAATTGACCCTACCAATTAAAAAATAAATCTTTTGAATCGGTTCACAATTGACGGAGTAATTGCGTAACATAAATAAAAATAAAAAACAAAAACATAATACTTAGACGAATTGAAAACCTGCTCCTTTGTGAGAGTCGGCTGAAAAACAAAAAATGTTTCTACCCATGTCCGTTATATGTGCCCCAAACCATTTTTCATTAGAAAGGAAATAATGCTAAGATGGTTTTAGACCACCAAAACAATGCATTTGGCACATTTGATTACATTTCTTTTTGTTCATCATATTATATAGGCTAGAATTTTACCACTATCTCACCTGTTGGTAAGTGATGATGCGGTCGAGGATGGCACGCTAGACCCAGAATGGGAACTGGCTCTCAAGGACAGCCACCGGAACACATTAAGATGTTTGGCGACAGATTTTCTAACTTGAGGGTGGTAGCTGGCCAGGCGTCACTAGATATATTCCTACCACCATGTGGGGTTGGGGGTCCCTAACGATGTTTTTCCTTCACCGGAGGGCTACCGTGAAAAGCGCACATACATTTTCCGATACAAAAATCCATTGTTGTATGGCGGAGATTGAACTTGGTACCTCTGGCGTCAAAATCGACCATTCTCCCGCTACACCACTGGGCTCTCAAAACTAGCCTTTTTCTAGAGTAGTAGCACACGCCGGTATCCACTAGTAATACCATAATATATAGGTACACAATTTTATGTTACACCCGAGCCAGCTATTATAATGAAATTCTATACCTTGTCATTACGATGAAATCAAAGTACAATATCTGTATGACTATTGAGAGCGCGTGCCAACAGTGTGATGTGGTAATTACTATGATTTATTTTTATTTTTAAATGTATTTCGGTTTATTCAAATATTTAGTTTTTAGGGTTCCGTACCTCAAAAGGTAAAAAAAGGAACCCTTATAAGATCACTTTTTTGTCCGTCTGTCTGTCTGTCTGTCTGTCCGTCTGTCTGTCCGTCTGTCTGTCCGTGTGTCACCACTGATTTTCTCAGGAACGGGTGGACCTAGCAAGTTGGATTTTATACCTGATACTGAGGTCTATAGTCCCTATTGGGTGTATAAAAACCAAGGTCTTGAGTCAACACAATAAAAATATATGGGTATATTTCGATTTTCGCGAAAACTTGTTAGTACCAAAATGTACCTTAATTTTCAACTTTTTTATTTTTCGGAATTTTTCCTGTACTTGTGCTGTAAGACCTTGCTTTTGACTAAAATTGAAAATTCTAGGTCAACCGGAAGTACCCTATAGGTTTTCGACTCAAAACCTATAGGGTACTTCCCGTTGACCTTTTGGTTGATTGGTGCACGCGGGGTTTAAACTCTACCTCTGGCATCAAATCCGATCGTTCTCCCGATTACGCCACCGGGCCCTCAAAGACCCTGGAATAACACATAGGGTACTTTTTATCTCGATATTCCTACGGGAACGATGTCTACGCGGGTAAAACCGTGGGGCACTGCTAATAAATCATAAAATATTATAACAAACCAAAATCTAGGGTGCCGCCGGCTGCGGGACAGGGCCCAAGCTACCGGTAGTTAGGGCTGCAGAGAGAGGAACCTCCTGACGATGCGTGCCGTGTGAATAAGATAGTTCCTATTGTGATATAATTATTATCATATACATATATATTTATGTATATGATAATAATTATATTATTTAAGTTATAAATTCAAGTTTGCGACGCCCTAAACAGTACGATGTCAATATGGGTACGTGTCAATAGATATAACTAGGTTAGTTTTAGACTATGTTGTTATTTCTATTGTACATTGTATGGCAAATAAATAAATAAGTACCGCCTTCTGTATCTGTTTATTATTATAAAGTGAGATGGAGACTGCCAAAAGCTGGCAAATCAAGACTGGTGTTGAAAAACGAGACTCAAGCATCGATAAGATCTTAGGATAGAATAAAGCTGTACAAGTAATATTTTAAAAACCCTTTTAAACACAAGCTTTTACATAACCTAGGATCAGAGTAAGTCAAGAAAAATGAACGAGCCAACGAGCTCAAACAAGATGGGTATAACATGTGTAGTTTAGGAGTTCCTTTGGCCATCTTCCAGCTCCATCACCAGATCAGCACCACGTCAAAATATTCCATTGTCACGCGATTTACACATGTATGCAAAATTTCAGCTCAATCGAACCCCTGGAAGTCGCTTTAAAATCAATCGCAAGATTTGTGACGGACAAATAAATTCGTAGTGAATTAGAGATAAAGCTTGTAATAAAAACTGTGATAAAGCCATGTGATTGAATAAATTGGTGATGAGAGCCCCTTGGTTTGAAATCAAGGCATTTATCTTAAAGCAAGAGGTCGCTGAATCAAATGCTGGGTGTTCGTCCACAGGTTGTAAACGCGTATTATATCGATGTTCAGCCTGATTTGCTACCAAAAACTAACATACAACCATAAAGGATTTAATCTGCCGCCATAAACTTAACGTGCTCCGGCAGCACACAGCCCTTGAGAGTCAGAGTATTCTAGGCCTAGCGTGCTCACCATCATTGCTTACCTCCAGGCTAGATAGTGGTCTGCAAACGCTACCCTATCTTTATTACATAGTGTACTAGCTGTGCCCCGCAGTTTTACCCGCGTATACATCGGTCCCGCGGGAATATCGGGATAAAAAGTCCTGTGTTATTCTATGTAGATACCTAATTTCAGCTTAATCGGTACAGTAGGTAGTTTTTGCGTGAAAGATCAACTTACAAGACAAACATACATCCATACATACAAACTTTCACGTTTATAATATTAGTAAGGACAAAACAAGGTCGCTCCTGCTGTCTGTACGCGATCTTCAACGGATTTTAATGCAGTTTTCAGCAATAGAAAGAGTGATTCAAGAGAAAATTCATATTTATATTTATTTATTCCATGTAACAATATACATTGTATGGGAAATTACAGACATTGAACATATACGAAATCACATTGCATAAAAAGAAACAAAAATTAATTACATTAATTACAAACTTTTTTTATTTTTTTTTAATGTTTGAATGGTTTAAAACCAGCCGCGGTATGCAAATAGTTCGATATTATAAGTGAGATAGTTTAAAAACTAAAACAACCGACTTCCATGCCCCGTAGGGCCAGGTAGGAGTCAGTTTCAGTAGCAAGTTTGAGACGTTTATTGTCATATCTCTGGAGATACTTGTCAAATCTTGATGAAATTACGGAAATTACAGAAATTACAATGGGACCTTGGAAACGTACCCTAATGATTTAAAAAAAGAATCATTCAAATCAGTTCAGTTAGTCATAGTCATTAATGGAGTAATCGCGTAACATACAAAAAAATACAAATGTAAATAATTTAAGATCGTTTAAAAAACTAAAAGAACCGACTTCAAACGTCGCGCTAGACAAAGTAGCCAGTAGACGAAGTAATTATTACATAATCTGTGCCAGTAGTTAGTAGTAAGTCGTGGAGATAAAAGGTTCCGACGAATTGAGTACCCCCTCCTTTTTTGTGAAGTCGGTTAAAAATAAAAACGTACAGACGAATTGAGAACCTCCTTCTTTTTGGAAGTCGCTTGAAAATAAGTCGCGCGTGGTATGTAAAGTCCGTCCCATTAAAAGTTAATTAAAAATATTATAATAAGTATTAGATAAGTGCCTAAGTAATAAGTATCGTCAACTCTTCACATATTTAACTACCATTTTAACAAATCACATTACATTTAGATTACTTAACTATGAAAGGGGGGAGTGAGAGAAAATTGCAGTAATTTAGTAATAATGCTCCCAGCGTGAACAGAACACCCTGTGAGTGGCACGCGTTTATAAATTAGCTGACTTTGAGCACCCTTGTTGTGGATTTTACTTATTTAATTAGGATTGTAGATAATATAGATAGTGGTCAAACGCTAGCCTATAAGATATAAAAAATAATCTCTGGGAGTGCCAGCTAAAGTGAAAACATGAACATTAACGTTGTGCATTTGGTCTACTCTCCGTCCGTCTTACGAATTTTCGATCAAGTCACGTGTCCTGACGCGAAAAAAAAAGTTTCTACTCTCCCTCCGTCTTACGAATTTTCGATCAGGCCGCGTGTCCTGACGCGATGTCCTGACGCGAGTTTAAAATTTTGTACCTATCCCAAAAAAGTTCACAACGCGCCTAAAAAAGTGTTTACTTCATAAGCTAGTTTTGCAAACTCAAAGTATGAAACCATCAACAATCCAAGTAAGTACATACTTCTACATACAGGTACATACTGGCATGTATTCTGCGCCACCTATAACTCCGGAGGATACAATTTATAGAGCACCAAGTATCATGTCAGACCTGCTAAGACACTGAGATACTAACGCTGTAGAGTTGCGAAGATATGGAGGCGTCAACAGATAAATTATATGCATTAATTTTTTGTGAGCTCTGCGTAGGTCTGTCTAATTTGAAAGGAAGAAAGAAAGAAAACCCATTTATTAAGCTTAGTTTACTAAACAAAAATAAAAAAATAACAAAATAAATTATAACTGAGTAAAACAATAAGAAAAAATAAACTGACCAAGTGCAAGTGGGACTCGCACTAGTTGGGTTCCGTACCACACTACAGTATTTTATAAGATCGAGCAAAAAATACCACTATCATTTTTCGCCAGCAAAAAATAATAATTAATAAACATTTTATTTCTTATAACGCCATCTAACGTCTAACAAACGAGTTAGGAATCGACATTTCAATATAACGCCATCCATGGGACTTTTACCTAACTAAGCGTTCATAGATGGCGTGAAATGCCGAAAAAAACACGTTTCTTGTATGCGGACCCTCTATTATTTTTAACTTTATTTTGTTTTTAGTATTTGTTGTTATAGCGGCAACAGAAATACATCATCGATGTAAATTTCAACTGTCTAACTATCACGGTTCATGAGATACAGCCTGGTGACAGACGGACAGACAGACAGACAGACTAGACAGACCGAGAATATGAACTGGCTCTCAAGGACAGTTACCGGAACACATTAGATTTTTGGCGACATTTTTTCTAACTTCCAGGTGGTAGCTGGCCAGACGGACATTTGACAGTATCCTACCACAATGCCATATTCATAAAGCGTTGATTTTAACCGATTTCACAAAATAGGAGGAGGTTATCAATTCGACTGTTTTTTTAAATGTTTGTTACCTCAGAACTCCGTCAAATCTAGACCGATTTGAAAAATTATTTTTTTGTTTGAGAGATTATGCCTTCCATTTAGTCTGATTTAAATTTTATCGACGTATGACAATTATCTCCAGAGATATTATGGATAAACATCTCAAACTCATTGCATACCTTGATGATATAATGCATTTGTATACCTTGACGACATGATACTACTGGCTTTTTTGACTGTAGCGGCATGTGCAGTCGATTTTTTTTTCGTTTTGTACGATCATAAATTATAATTTCAATTTCATTCAATAAAATCCGCACCCTATCGTCACTAGTCTAACTAAAAATACCACATCAATGTTTCCTGCAGCGCTCCCCCGGCACGCTTTGAGTTCGCCGCGACGATCTCAGTATTTCTGTTTTTTCACAAAAATATCTTTTCTTACTGTGACCACTGCTGGGACAAGTATGTGGTTTTTTGTCGTTTACGTGGAATGTCCACCATTGTGACATGGTGAGCGAAGCCGGGAGCGGTTTCGAGCGATGACTTGTGCAAAAATATCTCTTGAGTTGGGCCTTGAATTTACCCTTAAGACAAATGCTACTAAGCGCCTATGTCCATGGCAAGGCTACGTAATTTTCTATTGACACTATATTGGATTGGACACTGTGGTTTAGGTAGTCCACCCCCTTCATTCTCAATCATTCGAAAACCTATTCGGATTTGGAGGCTTCATTTTTAATTGTTAATATTGTATAATTCGTGAGCTATTTTGTCGCCGAAACCTTTTTTAATTAAAATCATTGATTTTTTCAAATTGAAATATCAAAAGTAACCGATCGGAGTATTGTCAATTGCAAAGATCCAACTCAAAGGAGTGGCAGTTTCCGAATCTGAATTTGCTTTCCAATGATTGAGAGTAACCTGCTACTACGTCGACTACGACTAATAAACGAAATGTCCTTTTTGGTCGAATTGCCGTCTTCCTGCCATCCTTAATATTATAAGATCTATATAGTAGCTAGTTCTTAGATATACAGGGTGTTTGATGGATGGACCGGTAACAGTTTTTGGGGGGGTTGGGGGTGTCATACCGCATGCGCAAGTCCTAAGTGTCACGGTGTTTCAGATATATATTTTTTTTCAATCACCCAAAATCTTGCCTTCAAATTGTACTTTTTTGTTTGTGGTTGTAATACAACGAATAAACTTGTGCTGTATTCTGCAATGTAATGTATTCTAAATAAAATATTACTTTACACATTTTCCTTTAAAAAAATAATAATTCTGAGCTCTCACAGTTGTATAATCTGTTTGACTGTTTTAAAAAGTGACAACTTCTTGATTTTGGGTGATATATCACCCAAAATCAAGAAGTTGTCACTTTGCCCTACCCTACCCTATAGGGTAATCAAAAAAAAAACAACAAAAAATCACATCTATAACACCGTGATAGTTAGGACTTCGGGTCTACCGGGGAAAACTTGCGCATGAACCCCCAAACCCCAAAAAAATTTGTCAGTCCATCCACCAAACACCCTGTATATTGCCATTTTCAACCGAGTTCCAATTCGTTGAGGAGGTTCTTAATTCATCTATATTTTTCTTTTTTTTGTGTTTTTTGCCAGCTATCAATCGATTCGAATAATAATTATTTTTAACCTACTTCAAAAAACGAAGGAGGTTTCTCAATTCGAAAGTATATATATTTTTTATTTTTATGTTTTTTCGCGGATAACTTCGTCGTTTTTGTCGTTGGATTTTGATTATTCTTTTTTTGTTGGAAAGGATATATCCCAAGTGTGGTACAATGGTAATTTTATAGAGGTCTAATAAGTATCTCCAGAGATATGGAGATAAACACCTCAAAATTGGTACTGAAAAAGAATAGCGCGGCATTGAAGTCGGTTCTTTTTTAGTTTTTAACCGACTTCAAAAAAAGGAGGAGGTTTCTCAATTCGACCGTATATTTTTTTTTTTTTTTTTTTTTTTTTTTTTTTTTTTTTATGTTTGTTCGCGGATAACTTCGTCGTTTATGAACCGATTTCGATTATTCTTTTTTTGTTCGAAAGGAAATATCCTAAGTGTAGTACCATGGTAATTTTATCGAGGTATGATAAGTATCTCCAGAGATATTGAGATAAACATCTCAAAATTGGTACTGAAAATGAATATTTTTTTTATGTTTGTTCGCGGATAACTTCGTCGTTTATGAACCGATTTCGATTATTCTTTTTTTGTTCGAAAGGAGATATCCCAAGTGTGGTACCATGGTAATTTTATCGAGGTATGATAGTATCCAGAGATATTGAGATAAACATCTCAAAATTGGTACTGAAAATGAATAGCGCGGCATTGAAGTCGGTTGTTTTTTAGTTTTTAAACGATATTATTAAACGATCTTATTCATGTGTGGAATTTTTCTTATTTCTAATGAGTAAATCTCCACGGCGGTTCTATTATACGATTTATTGAGATCTGATGAGCATCTCCAGAGATATGGCATTAAACATTTCAAACTTACTACTAAAACTGAGTCGTGTGGCATGTGAAGTCGGTTTTTTATTTTTATTTTTTTATATCGCATAGGCTAGTGTGTGACCACTATCTCGCTTGTTAGTAAGTGATGATACGATCGATGATGGTAGCACGCTAGGCCTAGTATGGGAATTGGCTCTCTAGAATTGTCGCCGGAACACATCAATGTTTAGCGACAGATTTTACAACCTTATCTAGCAGGCCAGGCGGACACTAGATAGTGTTCTACCACCATACGCGGGTTGGGGTTTCCTTCACTAGAGTTAGTCTTAAACTATATTTTAATTCAATAATTCCTCACTATATACTTCCTTAACTAAAAAATCTGCCATATGCTATAAAGTGTCATATTTTTAACGTAAAACGAAAAATAAAAAAGCTGGCCCTAAAACCCTGAATGAAGCCGGAAGCGCACGCCCACGAAACCCTTTTTAAAATAATAAAGACTTTTGAAGGGTCCCGTATAATGCCGTTTTGATACAAAAGAATTTTTTAAAAAGTTCTTGTTTTTTTTGCGCTAGACATCTGGCTTTGGTGAGTGAAGTGTTTGTCGTTTTTAGTGCGTTTGTTGATAGTTTTAAATCTATTTTAACTATGGGTTTTATTGAGTGCTATGAAGTGCCAGCATTTTTGTCTTTATTGTTAACTACTTTAAATGGCTTAATGCTTAAAATGGCTCTATGAGCTGTAGACATCGCGAGTCTGCCATTGTATATTTAAAACTGAATAAATGTTCACAGCGCACCAGTTCATATTACCTACATTATTTCTCATCGTAAAGCAGACATGTCGAACATGCGGCTCTCTAGGCATTTGTCTGCAGCCCAATCCAATTTTAAGAACAGTCTCTTGATGCGGCCCGCGTTTGTCGTAAAAATATTTCAATAACGCGCGCTATAAGCTGGGAACGATCACCGCGCGTCGCGCGCCGCGGCCACCGGTCTATATCTACCGGAGGACGGACGGTTGACATATAGCCTCCTCTCGGTTAACGGTGGTGAGCATTCTGCGATCCCCAACCCTCCAAGCGTGCAAAAGCAAACCCCTCTTTTGAAGGGGAAGACCTTTGTCCAGCAGTGCGTGGATGTATTCTGGTTGATGATGATGACCGCTCTATCTATGAAATGTTTTTTTCTTTATGGTTAGGTTTTGCAGCCCACTGACTCTACGATCATAATGCATTTGGCCCACCAATTACTTTGAGTTTGACATGGATGCCGTACGCTTTTCGTCTTTGAAATTTCTCGTTAGAAGACCTTATTACTCCTACTTATCATAACACACTCGTCTTAAATAACCAACTAGTTTAATTCAGTAGGTCATCATCATCATAATCAGTCGGTATCAGTCAACTGCTGGACATAGGCATCTCCCAATACACGTCACTAATCAGACGATGAAACGAAGAGCCGAAGATCGGGCTCAGTGGCGAGGTAACCTAACCTAATTTAATCATCGATCGGATGCACGTAAAGTAGCGAATAAAAGCTATGGAGGGTCATCAAAAACCAAAAAATCATAGCAATATGCACAAACATGGTATCATTGACCTGACGCATGGGACATCTCCTGGAATCTGGAGAATACCCAACTCCTCACGAACTTACAGCAGAGATGTCGTATTTGGGCTTATTGGAAAGGTCTCAATTAACAGATTATACATAGATCAGTCTAGGGTGGTTTTAAATTTTGAATTTAAGTATTATTATGAAAGCATTAAACTTTTTTTGACAAATGCATTGTTTGTATGTATGTTATACTTGTTCACCTGTCACCCGCAAACGAGTTACATGTCAATAATAATTGTCTTCCTATAAATGATAACTATTATTTCTGTTATAATAGCCAGTGCACCTACATAGTGTGGTTATTAAGTGCAAATTAGATCTGCGTTACTTAGAATTTAGTTCAGTTTAATTATATACTAGCTATCAGCACCGGTTTTGTACGGGTGATATGTATTTTATAACATTGTGGGCCAGTTTCACCGGTTCCTGATATCAGGAACTAATCTTGACACATTTTTGACAGCTTTTGTATGAAGTTATCTGTCACTTTATCATGAACCAGTGAAACTGACCATAAGGGTTTTATTTCAGTGTAAATACTCAAAGCTTTAAACATACATATTTATGTATGTTTAAAGGAGAAAAAAAAAACAATTAAAAAAAATCTACTGAGAATAGAGAACTTAGAGTACAGTGCATAAAAATTTCAGCAATTTTTCCAATGTTATGTTTCATTCTTTCTTTTTAATTATTCTGTGTAATAAAAGACAAAATCAAATTGTGATAGTTTTTTATCAAGAAGATTTAATACAAAGTATAATTGTAAAGTACTACTGATATAATCAACAAAATATTCCAAAAATATTGAACAGATGGTAGGAGCATAGAATATCGATGTTCCGCCTGACTTGCTACCAAAAAGTATATTACCACCATTAATTACCACCAAGAAAACCGACATAACCTTACAGCGTTTGTCCTCAGCAACGGCACCGGGACGTCACCGGCACCGAGATTTTTCCGGGCCGATTTGAAAATGATGTGCCGGCGATTGTTTGTCCACCGCCACCGATTCCGGTGGTTCTGTTTCTTCTAGCTGTCATGCGTGGCAGATACGTTTCCATAGAAATAAAACAAACAACCTCAGACAAAAAACAATAACCGATCGAACGGCGCCGAGCGCCGGCAGTGTGTGGACAAGATCAAACGTGTTTTGTATTGTGAGCCAATGCCGGCACATCGGCCCGTCAAAATCTCTGGCCGATTTCTAGCGGTCACGCCGATCTATTCGAAATGTCGGCGGCCGGGATGACGTCGTCCGGTGCCGCTCATGCTGTGGACAAGCTGCCATACTATACATATGTACCGCTACTTCGGCGCCGGCATTTTGTTCCCGTTGACGTCGCGGTGCCGTTGCTGTGGACAAACGCTGTTACGGTGTGCCGGCAGCACACAGCCCTTGACAGTCAGAGTATTATAGGCCTAGCGTGTTTACCATCTTCAACAACTTCATCGCTTACCACCAGGTGAGATAGATGGCAAACGCTTGCCTATAAGATATAAAAAAGTAAAAGCCCTACCATGATAGTATGAGCGGCTAACAGAGCAAAGTTTGTCATCACATACATTGAATAACTTTTCGGCATCACCTTAATGCCCTCACGTCTTTTGACCCAGGTCCTCAGTATCCCGACTACGCAAAAACGACAGATATGTCTTTGTATTTACCGCGCACAAAAACAAACCGCGCCGGACTGTGGTCGGACTCAGGCGAGTGATTTTTGTGGCCGAGTGTAACTAGACACTGTTAAGACAATCGAAACTTGGAGTGTTCCCATTTAAGGGACATTTCTGAATGTGCATATTTAAACAACTTAAAAATAATTACCTAATGACAATATCAAAATTATATAAACTACAATATATAATACTTAAAATATAAATAAAAGACAGAACCTAGGTCACTACCTGCCGGTAACGTTCCCAAAAAGCTAACGACATTACCTCATTGTATAGCTAGGCTTATATGTTGGCTAATCGAAACTTAATTTAAAAAAAAACTCTTTTATGCTGAAAAAGCAATAGAGTACGTGTGCAAGGAAGTAGGTTGAAATCTATATGGCAACAAATCTGGTATTTATCGTGAGCACAGAATAAACAACATACAACTTTTGTTAATCGCTGAGCTCATTTTCCTAACCTAGCTCTTGTGGATAGGTACACTACTTACTATACTTACCTGATAAATATCCGAATTTAGACACAATATGTTATTATTTAATACAATCACCACCATTCTACAAAGATTATAACAAATGTAGCAAGTCCTAGTGCCCCATATGTAACAAAAAAGTGGCATGTCTGTATCCAGCCTATGTGCCATCTGCCAACGTTTCAATAAAGGACAATAATTGTCTCTCCATCGCTGTTTAATTATACTAAGCGACGTTTTTCGCGGGTGTAAGGAGGACTATATCCACTCGATAGGATAGGGATGGGACAAATATCGATAACTGGAACGAGAAATCCAGATAGAAGGAAAATAAGCTATAGATCTATTGGCCAAACAAGCCTCAGTAGACGAAATACCATTTGAAGTATAATTATTTTTTCTAGACGTCTGATAGAAGTCTCCTACGACCAAAGAGCTGGCGCTTACCTCGAACAACAAATTAGTATAGCCATTCAAAGAGGTAATGTCGCCAGCTTTTTAGGTACTCTAAAAGCAGTCAGCCAGCGGCCTTAATTCAGTTTTTATATTTGTAGATTTATATTAAAGTTTTAGGAGTTGTATATATTTTAGTTATAGTTTTAATTTAATTTTAGTTATATTTGGTGATAATTAATGCAATTTTAACTTTGTAAACGTATTTTTATTTTTAATATAACTGACATGTAAAGTATATATTATATGTATAATATAATATTCGTTCCTTTATATTTTGTTACTTTGGACTTGGATCACAGTAAATTAGCAAAAATAGCAGTGTAAAATTTTAGGGCAGGAAAACTTTGCCGAATGTTTGAAAGAAAAAAAAGCATATGGTTCCGCACTATCCAACCGCAGAAATGCATGCATTCAAATACTCTTTAACAATGTAGTAAATCGATTGAAAATTAGAAAATTTTTGAGGTTGTTTTTTTTTTTTTTTTTTTTTTTTTAAATAATAAATTATATTATATTATTAGGAGAAGCCTATGTCTAGCGTTGGACAGAAATTGGCTGATAATGATGATATTATATACTATTTATCGACATTACATCCCATCCCTACATCGACAAGCAATCAATTAAAAAGCACGAAAATGGCGTAATGGAAATGGTTGGGAATATTTACGCTCATTGTCATATAACCTATCTTTGGATTTAAACTGTTCATCCATAAAAGGTAGGAATGGATTGAAATGATCGATTTTGCTTAATTAGGTGATTCAAAATAACGATTATTAGGTATCTTTTGGTCAAAATGAGGCACTGTTTATTCAATCAGTATATTTATCACGTCTTTAACTATGAAATTCCCATTTAATACTGAAAATATATAAGATCGATGGTACCACAGGTGGTAGAAGCATATTATATCGATGTACCGCCTGACTTGCTATCAAAAAGTAGATTACCACCATCAGAGAGAAAATCTGCCGCATAACTTTACGGTGTTTCAGCACACAGCCTAGAGCTAGAGTATTCTAGGCCTAGCGTGTTCAACATTTTCGACCACATCGTAGCTATAGTCTGGCCATAACTGCTGTGCACTCTCTGAGGTATGCGCGGCGAGGTGGGAGCCGGGGAAATGGACAAATCTTACGATATCAGTTTACATTTCTAAGGCAAGACTTGTAGCGGAACCGTGCGCGTCCCCCCGTCTCGCTGCGCGCATACCTCAGAGAGTGCACAGCAGTTATGACCAGACTATACCACCAGGCGAGATAGTGGTCAAAAATGCCTTATTAAGTTATCCTGTCGTTTCAGCACGCTGCTTCGCTTAGTCGGTAAAGTGGCTGTGTTTCTGTCCCTAGAACTAACATGTCCTATTCAATGTAGGTAAATCTAGCGCATAGCTAAGCTTTTTGTAATGGAAGGACTTCTGCTAGTCCGCCTGGGGCAGTACTACTACTTTTATTAATTAATTCAGCCGTGAAATATGTATTAAGTATATAAGTATTCGTATATAAATGTTTTTCGGTTTTAATGGCACTGTGTCCAGTGAAATTACAGGGCATGTGAGACTTAACATCTTTATGTTTCAAGGTAACAGGCGCAGTACAGTGACATGCAAAATTCTGGCAGTCCAGAATGTTGCATCCCGCAGTATCTGTAGTAGGTAGACTTCATCGCTTACCATCAGGCAAGCGACGTGCTTGTCCTGTTACCTTATATCATAAAAAAGGCTAATTTAAATATAGTTTAGCTAATTAAGGGCGGAGACAGACTTTTCTATTATTCCGTATAGGCATCATTCCGCCACCATCTCAGATGTTGGTAAGTGATGATGCGGTCGAGGATGGTAGCACGTTAGGCCTAGAATGGGAACTGGCTCTCAAGAATAGTTGCTGTAACACATAAGATGTTTGGCGACAGATATTCCAACTTGAGGGTGGTAGCTAGTCACTTGGACACTAGTCAGTGTACACTACCATGCCGGGGGTTTCTTTACGACGTTTTTCCTTCACGGAAGAGCCACTGTGAAATGGGCACATAATTTTTTAATAGGTGAATACATGGGTACACACGGCTAGGATTTGAACTAACTAACTACCTCTGGCGTCACGTCTTACCATTCTCACACTGTACCACTGGGCCCTCAAAACTTAAAACGTTTGCTATGTACCTAACCTTTCGATATTTTGTAACACGTTATGGTAGTCTTTTCACAGGTGGTAGAAGCATTATATTGATATTCCACCTGAGGTGCTACCAAAAAGTAGCTTACCACCATCAAGGAGAACATCTGCCGCCATAACCTCACGGTGGCTCGGCAGTACACAGCCCTCGGCATTGAGATCATTCTAGGCCTAGCGTGTTCACCATCTTCGGCCACATCATCGCTTACCACTAGCTGAGATAGTGGTCAAACGCTAGCCTATCGGATATAAAATAAACGGGCAAGTGCGTGTCGGGCCACGCGCAGTGTAGGTTTCCGTAGTAGCCTGTTATTCAATGCAAGTCTTTACCCATTATTATCAAGCAACTAGGTACTCCGTCTTTGTCACTTTAAAGGATTTTGTATTTGGTACAAAATTATCCAACACCCAAGTTCAACGACTATTACTGCTAAACTAATAAAGTTATCTTAACCGCTATAATGTTCCTTTAAAGTTCATGAAATACGCTATTATCACGATTTTTTCCAGATTTTTCAAGCCAGCAGTTTAGTTTTTAGAGGGGGGGGGGGGGGGACGCCCTACTGGAACAAAAATTTGCACTTTAAAGTGTAATATTTCGTAAATGGAGCATTCAATCGAAAAATGGTATTAGCAACCCTTAAATCATTTTAAAATACCTATTCAACGATAACCCACACGATGGGGTAGACGATGAAAAAAAAATTCATCCCCACTTCTCATATAGGGGAGCTACCCTAAAAAAAATATTTTTCGAAATTTTATTTCAGCACTTTGTCGGCGTCACTTATTTACATACCCCCACAAAATTACAGCTTATAGTAGTTGCTAGTATGAACGGTCTCTTAGCAAAACCTCGGACAGACAGACAGACGGACATGACGAAACTATAAGGGTTCTGTCAGGACTACGGAACCCTAAAAAGTGAGTGCAGTGAGCTGAGCTACTCAATGCGAGCGCCGGATTCTCCACTCGATTGCTGTCTTATTCGTGAATTATTTTATACCTTTGAAATGCAAGGCGTCTTTGCCTACTTACGAGTCGTAGAAACAGAGGGCGCGCGTGTTGATGGTTCTCATTTACTGATTTTGTTGCGATGACAGCATTCTCTTCATTGCCAATACGACTTAAAAGTTTGATACCTTGGTAGGTTACCTACTACTATGTATATACCTTCCTTCTTTACCTTTGAATGTTAGTTTTTCGAGGGCCCGGTGGCGTAATCGGGAGAACGGTCGGCTTTGATGCCGTGGTACCGAGTTCAAACCGCCGTGCACCAATGGATTTTTCTATAGAAAAATTTATGAGCGCTTCTCACAGTGGCCCTCCGGTGAAGGAAAACAACAAGAAATCAACAACCCCCGCATGGTGGTAGGACACTCTAGTGTCCGCCTAGGCAGCTACCACCCTCAAGTTAGAAAATCTGTCACCAAAACATCTAATGTGTTTCGGCAGCTATCCTTGAGAGCCAGTTCCCATTCTAGGCCTAGCGTGCTTACCATCTTCGACCGCATCATCACTTACCAACAGGTGAGATAGTGGTCAAACGTTATCCTATAAAGTATTAAAAAAAAATTGTTCATCGTAATGCCACGACGGTTCTCTTTTTGGACAGACTACATGGATAGTCTGAGAGAATGGCGAACGCTGATACGGATCAGCATAGCCATTCTCGTTTCAATCGGATACATTCGAATTCGGAAGCGTCATTTTGAATTCCGAATATTTATTATTTTATATTGAACCATTCCGATTGGAATTACTGATTTTTACAATTTGAAATATCAAAAGATACGGATTAGAACATTGTGAATTGCAAAGATCTGAGTCGATGAAGAGGCAGTTTCCGAATCCGAATTTGTTTTCGAATGATTGTTAATCAGGATACAGGTTTGTATTCAATTCATGTTCGATACGTGAAAAAGACAGACCGTCCTTTTTCGCATTTTTCCGTATTTGATTCGTATTTTAACAAATATATTCTCTCTGATCTCGCGAGTCTGTCTTTTTACATGACTTAAAACTGAATAAAATGTTCGCATCTTAAGAGGGAACGCGGTATGCACTTTTCCATACAAATGTATTCCCCCGTTTCCTCCCTGGAAATTGCTTCCAGAGCAAAATTAATTTCTACAAAAATCAAGGTCTGCTGTAGCTATCATTTGCTTTTTTTGACCAACCAATTGCAAATAGACACAGTGTAGCTACAGCAGACCACTAATTTTTTTAGAAAAATATGTTGCTCTGGAAACTTTTTCAGGAAGGAAACGGGGGAATAAATTTATATGGAAAAGTGCACCCCGCGTTCCCTCTTAAGACAAAAAGACACTCCCCGACCCTTGATGTTTATGATAAAAAAAGATATTCGGACAAAAACATAATAAGGGTAACAAAAAGTTTGGCAACAATTTTGACCACTTTCGAAATGGCTACAATTATTTAGAGCCATTTCGTAAATTTTATAATGTGATATGAATGATATTCGATTTGAAATTGTATAATTTAATTTTAGTTATAAAATCATGCTTTTCTTTTATAAACGTTATTTTTTCTTTGATAAAATGATAGTTCAATTATAATTGGTTTAAAAATATTGCTATCCTGAGTGAGTAAATAACCTAAAGAGGTATAAAATAAAAACACGTAAATACGATATTTTTCTCTTTTTATTTGACAAAGAAATTAATTCATTTTTTTCTTATTTCCGCTTTCCTTATAATACATTGTAGTAATAAAGTAATTATTCTATCTAACTATATTTATATGTATTTTATATTTCTATATATTACAGATAATATTTACAAAATTGTAATTTTCTTCCCGTAAAGACCCACACAATAAAAATATTTACACATAGTCTATTTCATTTTAAGAATTAAATAAAAAAAATGTTAAATTTGTTTTAAATAAGCACAAAGTAAAAACACAAAGGTAAACCAAATTATGCAAGTGTTTCCCATAATTTAGCTTTATTTTTTGATAAATTATTGTCGTTATCCTGCTGCAATTTTGTTCGATAAATAAATCACAAATATGATTTACTTATCAAATAATAATTATAAAATGTTTGTGTACAAATTTTATTATTTTTTGTGTTATTATGAATAGACTATGCAAAATAATAAAAACATAAATTAACTTGCAATAGAGATTAAAAATATTAGCTAATAAACTTGCATTTAGAACACAACAATTTTTGCAGGAGACATAAATACATTTTCCAAAAAATGTCAAAATATAGAAAATAATATAAAAAAATACTTAAATATTATCACAACAGACTGGTCAGTGTTCCTGCTAGATGCAAATTAATTTTCAAAATAAATAAAATTTACCAATTAAAGCTTAATTTATGAATACATTTCTGTTTTTAAATTTAAATTATTCTACCAATTCAATGGGAACTGTTTTTTGTTTAGATTATTTTTATTAATGAAGAATAATTTTAATTTGCGGGTAGACAAATAAATATAGTGATTAACATGAAAGTCAATTCAATCGAAAATGTACATGAAATGACGGATCTTCATGAATAAAAATAATCTAAAACTATATTGTTAACCATTGTAAAGACTTTGTTGTAGATATTTTGAATTATAATATTGCAAAAATCAACTCTCCAATCTCCAATAATTTCAAGCAGCGTTATATTTTTTTTATACATTATCAGTTAATTGCAAAAAAAAATGTTAATTGTAGTTGAAGAAAATTAAATCTATTGCAATAGTAAAATTATAGGACGGGAATAAAACAATTATTTTAATAAAACAGATATTTCTTATATGTTATGTAACTTTTACCAACCAAGATTAATTAAATTAATAATTCGAAATATGTGGTAAAATGTCACAAATTCTTATTAGGTAATTACAACGTGCATTTCTGATGTTACTTGGTCTTTGCGAGGTTGGCCATAAGTCCATTGTTCGACCAATTAGAGACGTGCATGACGATGACGTTTTCATCTCTCATCACATTCTCTCCATTCACGGACTTTGTCTGTGCTGTTAGCGCTGTTCAAAGATTATGCAATTGAATAGAATACACTTAATGAAAATGTACCTACAGGTTTATAAGTATATATTTTTTGCTTCTGTTTCACCTAATAAAAAAATTAGTTGTAATATTGCTAGGCTAATTTACATTTAAAGTATTTATTTGGGATTCAGAACTTAGAGGAGTTTAGAATTTTTTTTTAAAAAAGAGAGGCCATTCAAATATATTTTTTAAGAATTAATTGGTGATAATTAATCACTTTATATCCTCTCAGAATCAAAAAGTATATTCAAATCAACTGCATAACCTTTCCATGGCTTTCAACTGCTTGGATCAAAGAATTTATTAATCAAAACTATCTACTTAAATCTATCTATCTACTTATAATTCATTTATTTTAGTAGTATATTCCCAGCTTGCATAAGAAATGTGCTATATATTTTCTGACAATAATAAATTCTTTGACCTCTCAATTTTTCTAATAATACAAATTTACAAGAACCATTATGAACATTAAACCTATTTATAATTAATTAATTATAAAAAATTTACAACTTTTTTATAATTATCTATTAAATATTTTCCCTTATGCTAAAGTTGGTTGTGCCGATACATTATTTTGATATTTAATAAAAGGTTTAGGCGCCATTTTATTTCGCGCAAGACGCCATTTTGTTGCGCGCTGTTATACGCAATTATGTTTAGCGTTTCTGGGTGCCATCTTATTTTGCGCTGTTGTCCGCCATTTTATAGTGATATACACTTACTTTTTATCATTATGTTCTATATTGATGGCTGTTAGACTGCTGGCCATACCCTGTTGAAGAATAAAATAAATCAATAATCCACAAAATATAATTTATTTTTGTACCAAAAATCCACGAATGATGATGCGAAGATACAAAAGTGCGTTATTTTAATATTCATCTATAAATTGATTTGTCAATACATCATTGATTCTATTAATCGTTTAAATATAATTGTGTGATCATCATTGTATCATCGTTTGATCATTTGTTTATACATTTATTGGGCTTTCTATCTTCTATGTTCCTCAAAAACTTCACATAATATTGTAAAAAAATTATCATCGTCAAAATAGTTTATTCACTGATGAATCTATAAATTCATTCATCCATTAATTTACTCATCCATCTACTAAGCTACACATCCATCTACCCTACAAAATTTACAGCCACTCCGTGAGCAAGCCAGGATTATCTGGTACTCGTACCAGACGTAATGATAATCTGGTCGGTGGTTCACGGAGGGTGCGGCTGTAGCGCCCTCTGGTGGTGGAATGGATATAATCAATTTATCTATATAGCCATTTAGTGATATTTTTATCCATCCATCTATTATATAATACATCCATCTACTCAACTACCCATCCATCTCGCAAACTACTCAACCATCTCTTCACTTTGATCTTCAGATACTTACGTAAGCAAGCCAGGGTTTGCATCTGTCTGGTACCATGAGTACTGCGGAACGTACGGTGGGTGCGGCTGTGGCGCCCCCTGGTGGTGGAGTGGATGCGCATGCGCACCTTTCATGTCCCACGGTCCGGGTGGCGCACCCTGTTATAAAGAAAAAGGGGATATTGGTTAGACATTGCAAATTCATACAATCCTACATAATTTGTCAAGGTTTGGATTTTCTTGTATTTTGTTCCTCCAGAAGTGAAAACTTGAACACGTAATTTTTGTATATTTTGGAATGACACCGCGCGCAAGTGCCCTGCGCTCCGTCTTACGAATTTTCGATCAGGGCACGTGACTTGACGCGAGTTTAACATTTTTTCCCATCCCAAGAAAAGTGCACAACGCCGCTAAAGAAGTTTTTACTTCAAAAAATAATTTATGGAATTTAGATGAAATTTAGCACACAAATAAAGGGAGATTTATCGGGTAACTTCACGATATGGCGTGAAATGATATCTATATTCAAGATATTGATTCCGGGTTTGTCTATATTATACACAACACGTGTTTTATATTAGTAAGTACATAATATTCATGTGTTTTCAATTATTACCCACATACGATAGTGATTGATACCAAATAACTGTGAATATCTTGAAAGTTATTTACCAGCAGTTAATTAGATTTCAATTAAGTTTTTTGAGCTGTATTTTTAGCACACAGGATAAACATTTTCAAGCTATTTTTCTTTTTTATCTACTTCAAAAAACAAGGAGGAGGTTCTATGTTCCACTGTATTTTTTAACGTTATTCACTGATTAAGTACTCAAAGATGTGTGGACCGATTTGGAAAATTCAATTGTTTAAAAGAGTTAGGGCCTGTTTAAGCCAGCCAATTATTATGACAAAAATGTACCTAACTATAACTTTTTTAATCTAACTATAACATTTAGATTGAAAATCTACCATAGTAGGTAGATATTTTTACTATTTTATGATGGTGAAATCGCTTTTTTTAGAGATCTTTATCCCTTTTAAGCAAAACCAGCATCCATATTCTTATTTCATTCAGATACATCCTAATTCGAAAGTGGTTATTTTGTATTCTGAATAATTATGAATTGCAGAAACCCATCTGATTAGGATCACTGATTTTTTCGAATTGAAATTTAATATGAAAAGTTTAAAATGTTGTTTAAAAGTTTTTAACGGACTACAAATAAAAGAGGTTTCTTGATTCGACCGTATATATACCATATACCAATAATTGAATTAATTGGCTAAATAAATATAATCTTATTAATTATATTATAAATCGCAAAGATCCGAGTCAAAAGAGAGGCAGTTTCTGAATCCAAATTTGTTTATTTATTATTTTGAATAGCCCTGCAGCTCTTAAATTTTCTTATTGACCATTTCTTAGTGACCAATATCAAAATACTTGCGTAGTATTAAAATATATATATATTTAGTAGTTTTTAGTGCGGAACTTTTACAAGGAGTTCCTTGTTAATTCCAGAAACAAATTCTACTTTCCAGAAACACATGACTAACATAAACACAATCTCTACACACAAAAAAAGTGCAAAAATAGCAGTGGCCCATGAGGGGATCGAACCCGCGACCTTCGCGTTATTAGCACGACGCTCTAACCAACTGAGCTAATGGGCCGATGTTTCTGCCGTCGAAATTTAGATTCAATAGCCCCACGTATTTTTCATGCATAGATTGCATATAGAGTTATTTTAAAGCAGAGCTATTATCTCTTTTATAACTGATAATAATTGTAGGACTCAGAATATCAATAATCTCGCTATCAATTAATTTATGACATGCAATGTATTGTTTACAAATTAGCCTGAACTCTTTATATTTCATATACATTATTCACTACATTTAATTTTCTTGTTAGTTTTGGCGAAAATCCAAAAAATACCGTTACGTGTCATGCCCGGAATGTAGAAGTACATGACAACATATAAAAAAATATATGAACGGAAAACATTTTTTTTCCTATGTCACACTAAAGAGGTATGTCAACATCGTAGCATGTGGAAAGAAGTAAGTCTCAGAAAAAGGCGTAATTGTATATGTATGTATTACCTATATGTATTTCACGAAACATTACTGAAAATAGGTGTTTAAGACATGAAATGCAATAAAACATTTATTTGTAACAAGTACGTACTAAACAAGTACTACAAGTACGTACTTAAGTACTTATGTACCATATGATATGAATATGTACTTAAGTACGTATATACGTAAAATGTTATGTAACTACTTATTTATCATAACAAAACAAAATGGATTCCAAAATGTTTATCCTGTGTGCCAAATACTATATGAAATTTGTAGAAACGACGATAAAAGAATAAAATAAAGACAATTGATATTAGTTTAATAATAAATTGTCAAAAATATTCACTGTTATTATTTGTTATTTTATCAATCACAATAATATAATCTAAAACAATTGAAAACACAAAAATAATAATAAAAAAATAAAAATAAAAAATCTATCGGATACATTCGGAAGCGTAATTTTAAATTTAGAATATTTATTATTCCGTGAGCTATTTGGTCACGGAAACCTTTCCGATTAGAATCATTGATTTCTTCGAATTGAATTAACAAAAGTTATGGATTGCAAAAACCTGAGTCGAAGGAGTAGGTAGAAGTTTCCGAATCCGAATAGGTTTTTGAATTATTGAGAATCAGGGCGTAGGAGGAGGTTATCAAATTCGGAGGTTTAAATTTTCGAAGTGAAAGCTTCTTTAGCGGCGTTGTGAACTTTTTAGGGATGGGTAAAAAATGTTAAACTTGGGTCTGGACATCGCGTCAGGACACGTGACTTGATCGAAAATTCGTAAGACGGGGGGAGAGTAGACCAAATGCACAATGTTAATATTCAAGTTTTCACTTCTGCCAGCACTCCCGGAGTGCAACCCGTGGTTTTATTATATGTATGTTCGGGCATAACTTTGTCGTATAGTTTTAGCTGATAATTTCCCTTTAGATTTGTCAGCTAAATTCATGGTGTACTTCAAACATTTTCTCGATGTGCACGCATCGTAAGAATTCACTCCCACCATTTTTCATAACGCACCATGAGAAGTATAACTTCAATAAACACATATATGATATAACCTCTCCTTTGTGTCGCGCAGCCGGGTAAAAAGAAAACAGTTCCACGGGTCCCTTCGACGCAATACAACAAAATTGTTGTAAGTGTTAAAACTAAAACTAATCATATTAAGTTAAGGGTGCGCCGGCGCGCCCTCTAATGGATAGTTTTATAATTTGTTAACACGCGAGGTATTAACTATTTCGATATTAGTTCATTTATGTTATCAATGGAATTTAGCTACCATTTATTCTACTATCTAATAACTGTGTTCTGCGGCTTTGCCTGCGTTTAATAGTTTTATTATCTTATTTCATTATAGGGGTATCCATGTGTTACATTTTAGCTATATCCTGATTTCTGTCAACCCGCGGATTAAACGTGAAGGAAACAAGCGAACAGAAGCGACTATCTGTGTCGCATTTATAATCTGTAAATTAGTGTTGTTGCAGTATTTAAGGTACCGTCTTCAGTGAAATAAGGCATTTTCTTAAAAAACAAAGTAATTTCCTGGACTCTCAATGGATGGATTTCAAAATGAACACAATGGATTGAAAATAATTTATGATCGTACAAAACGAAAATAAAACTGGCCAAGTGCGAGTCAGACTTTTGTCCCGCACACGGAGGGTTCCGAATTTCCGAAGTCCGAACGCCACGAACTTCTAACACCAATTAAGTAAATATTAACACAAAGGTAATTAATGTAATTAAATATCTGGAAGACCGTGTGTTCGTACGACTATCTTTCTACTGATTCTAGCTAATTGTCGAAGCTCTTTTTATACTAAAATTGAAGATATATTATTCAATACTGTCCACTACTCGTACATATGTGCAAATTAACTTTATCTCAACTAAGTAAACAAATCGACCGAGGCCCACAAATTTGACAAATGAAACGCTTGCGCGTGCTAATTTTTCCTGTGCTGCCATCTAGCTGCGTCGAGGTGAATTAATTTCGTATCGTATCGTATCGTAAACAACACGTTTTTTGTTTTAAAAACCCTTTAATTTGTAACTTTGTTCTGTTCTTAGTATTTGTTGTTATAGCGGCAACAGAAATACATCATCTGTGAAAATTTCATCCGTCTAACTATCACGGTTCATGAGATACAGCCTGGTGACAGACGGACAGACAGACAGACAGACAGATAGACAGACAGACAGACGGACAGCGAAGTCTCAGTAATAGGGTTCCGTTGGTACCCTTTGGGTTCGGAACCCTAAAAACCAACTTCACATGCCGCGATAGTCAAAGTACTGGCAAATTATAATCATGTCATCTAAGTATACAAATTTGCTTAAGTATATTGTTTATCTCCATATCTCCGGAGATAATTATCATAGCTCGATAAAATTTGAATGGCCTCAAATAAGAGACATAGTCTCTTAAACAAAAAACTATTTTTCAAATCGGTTATGATTTGACGGAGTTCTGAGGTAACAAACATTAAAAAAACAGTCGAATTGAGAATTTTCTCCTTTTTATGTGAAATCGGTTAAAAAAAATATATTGACTACACTTGAGCGCCACTCAGTTTTCAGTAGCACGCTTAAGCTTATTTATATCCATATCTCTACCTACAGTTACTTAACAGAAATCTCGAATAATCTGTTAATCTCGATGAATTTGTACAATGGGATCAAACGGAAAGTGAGGAAAATTTTCCAAATTGGTTTATTTATACGGAGTTCGCCCCCTGATTCTCAATCATTCAAAAACAAATTCGGATTCGAAAGCTTCATTTTTAAATTTTAATATTGATAAATCCGTGAGCTATTTTGTCGCGGAAACCTTTCTAATTAGAAGCACTAACTTTTTCAAATTTAAATCTCAAAAGTAACAGATCGGAGCATTGTGAATTGCAAAGAATCGAGTCGAAAAAGCGACAGTTTCCAAATCCAAATTTGCTTTCGAATGATTGAAAATAACCCTGCTGAGGTAGAGGTTTTTGAAGTCGGTTAAAAATACAACCGAATTAAAACCATCCTGTTTTTGGAGTCACTTGAAAGAATCGTCGGCAAGTCGTAGGTGTCTAAGGCTCTCTTCCAACGGTGCGTGATTCTACGGATTATCACACATTACCTTCATATTCCTGCATGCTACGGATTTGTCCACACTTTCACGAGCGTCACTCTTCCCACGATGCCCTAGTTTGGACTGAGTCTATCCGCAGTAACATTGACCGTGGGAACCAAGCTTAATACACACCAATCGGGTTCATTAATGCACTTTTTTATTACATAAAAGCTTACTAGAAATGTGAACTTTGAAGACTAAAAGCCGTTCCTTCTTACTCTAGTTCCTTACCTTGAGCATCCAAGGCATGGTTCTCCTCACATCTGGGGGCCCCTCATTGTCCTCTTGATGTCCGAAATAACTCTCCTATGGTGAGAAAAGAGAGGCTTTCCTCATCAGTCGAAAATGATTTTGGCAAAATAAAAAAGCAGAATCATTACCTATGATGTATATGTATCTAGTTGATGTTTTTTATTAATTATAAATATATTGTTACTTATTAAGCCACATGTCAACTCCAATTGATGTGAACATAATTTCCTTTTTTATATATTTTGTAACTTCGATGGCAATATTTTTTTTAACCCTGAGCACAGCCTAAATAATTGTACAAGTAACCCGACGCAAAAATATAAGTTTGAAATACTTATTCTTGATAATATTTTCATATCAAAATAAGTTGAGGTAACTTAATTCTTAGGTTACTTAATACCCTAGTTAAAAAGCTATATTGTAATTGTAAAGGGTGTATATACCTCACGGTATATATATCTATATCTTTCTTTATATAAAAATATGTAAATTTAAGTCATCTGAATGAAAATGAAGCAAAATGAAATCTACCTCTATAAGTACATAAGTAGATAATAGACCCTACGCACTTTTTCAGCGCTCGTAGCAAAACCCAATGTTTTGTTTTAAATAAATATATTTTACTATTTGACTACCCAAGACAGGAGCAATTTTTCATTATATAATTGTATGTAATTCTATAAAATAACTTATGTTAATGCAAGCACACATAAATTAGTTAATATTTATCCGGTAATGGCCTTGTTCTCTGTTCAATTCTCACTTTTAACCGACTTCACAACAAATTAGGTTTTCAATTCATCTGTATTGTTGTGGTGTTTTAGGGTTCCGTAGCCAAATGGCAAAAAACGGAACCCTTATGGATTCATCATGTCTGTCTATCTGTCTGTCCGTCCGAATGTCACTTTATTCCGAAACTGTGACAAAATATATACAAGAATATTTAATTTTAAGTTTTCTTGGCTCAAGTCTAAGGAATAGGCAGTCTTTTGAGCTTGCAAAGCTGATTTTTTTTAAAGCTTACTAGCAATGTGGGTTGCAAATTACTAGTAGTTTTGTTAACCTCCTACTTAGCTGAATATGCTTGTGTCTGGAGTGGGTTCACGTCATATAGCAATGCATGAAGATCGAGCTTACGACACTCGATCGCCAAGCCGACGCTTTAGCCATACGTTGGGCTCCCAGAAGTCTAATGTGGTTGGGCTATTGCCGCTGTAACATTGAATATTGAACAGAGGATAAGGATCCAGACGTAGGAGACAATACTTACGTATCCGACCCTCGGGTCCCATGACTGTTGGTGAGGCTTCACGTCACACGAGCTACCGTCGGGAGACCGGCCAGCTGACGGCTGCAACAAAATATAGGTATCAGAAAATTGTATGAACCGTCAAATATTTGATAGGTCAACATGTATAATATTAGAAATAATAAGTTAAGTGATAAGACACTAACTGTATGAGAAAGGCGCATAGAATAGATAAACTCCAATCTTGTTGGATTGGAGGGTCTAAATGCAAATATTTTTTTTTAAATAAATCCGAATCAAAAATTTTATTCACCAATATTAAAACATATACATTATATTAGGCACGTTGTTTACATAACTTTTATTAGTACTTGCTACTAAAAAAAGTTATGAGAGTTATGAGTTCGAGACGTTTATCATCATATCCCTGAAGATACTAATCAGATCTCGATTAAATTACAATGGGAATACTTCGGAAATGTACCCGACCGATTATAATATCGTTTAAAAACTAAAAAAGAACCGCCTCAGTACCAATTTTGAGGTGTTTATCTCAATATCTCTAGAGATACTTATCAGACCTCGATAAAATAACCATGGTACCACACTTGGGATATTTCCTGTCCAACAAAAAAATAATAATCAAAATCGGTTCATAAACGACGAAGTTATCCGCGAACATACATAAAAAAACAATATATATATATATATATAAATATATATACGGTCAAATTGATAAACCTCCTCCTTTTTTTGAAGTCGGTTAAAAATAAAAAAACATACAGACGAATTGAGAACATCCTCCCTTTTGGAAGTTGGTTGAAAATAAATAACATTCTTTAGTGCATGCAAGTTTCATGTTTGATGTTGAAGAAATGTTCATTCAGCTTCGTTGCCATAAATTCATTAATACCTACTATAAAAGATTATTCCTGTTTACGCATTGTTTGTAAAAATTAATTTAATTTAGATTTTGAAATCAGGTTTTATTTTGATTTTGAAGTCAGGATATATATGACATATACTATACTAGCTGATACCCGGCAACTTCGTTCACGTACACCAAGAATTTAATTTAACATTTGTGTGATCTGAGTACAAAACATGATTACATTTTCACAAAAAGTTGCCTTTGTTCATCCTCATGCCATAATGTATCTCTTTGTCAAATTTCAGTAAGATCGGATCATCGGTTTAGGCGTGATTAGGTAACAAACAGACAGAGTAGCAAACGATTTAATATTAGTCTGGACTGTTCACCTATTTTGCTTCCGTACCTCAAAAGGTAAAAAAAGGAACCCTTATCTCCGTCTGTCTGTCCGTCTGTCTGTCTGTCTGTCCGTCTGTCTGTCCGTCTGTCTGTCCGTCTGTCTGTCCGTCTGTCTGTCCGTCTGTCTGTTCATCTGTCTGTTCGTCTGTCTGTCCGTCTGTCCGTGTGTCACCACCAATTTTCTCAGGAACGGGTGAACCTAGCAAGTTGAAATTTATACCAGATACTGAGATATTTTCGCGATAAACTTGTAAGTACCAAAATGTACCTTAATTTTCAACTTTTTATTTTTAAGATTTTTTCCTTTGCTTGTTTTTTTTTTGTATCTTTGACTTGTGTTGTAACACCTTGCTTGTGATCAAAATTGACAATTCTAGGTCGACCGCAAGTACCCTATAGGTTTTGGGTCGAAAACCTATAGGGTACTTCCCGTTGACCTAGAATCATAAAATTTGGCAAGAAGCAAGGTCTTATAGCACAAATAAAGGGAAAATTCCAAAAAATAAACAAAGTTGAAAATTAAAGGATGTCCCCATACATACATAGTTTCAGCCAATTGAGATAGGCCTCTGAGTTATATGAGCGCTCATACAATTTAGAAGTCTAGCTTAATTGGTACATACCAACGTTGGTACGGAAGCCTCGGTGGGCGAGTCCAACTCGACTTTGCCGGTTTTATTTATGTTTGTTACCTAAGAACTCCCGTCATTTAAAAGCGATTTGAATTTTATTTTTTTGAGAGAATTATGCTTTCTATTTGGTGCCGTCGTAAATTTATTGACATCTGATAAAATCTCCATAGATATGGAGATAAACACCTCAATCTTGTAAAAAAATGTATAAAATACATATAAATGTATCAATATACATATATAAATGAATGCGCGGCATATGAAGTCAGTTTTTGTTTTCGTCTTGTAAACGATATAAAATTATACTTAGTCCTATTTAGTCGAAATAATGAGACCATCACTTAACCACCCATAATTTAGTGCAAATGAGGAGAAGTGCAAGTTATCTAACTTAATTAATTAATGTCTTACATATCCAACCTTGACATCCCAGGGTTGTTGCGGGGGTTGTTTCACATCCCAGGGGGTGCCAGTGGGTGACAACCCGGGTGACAGCTCGGACACGGGGGTGGAGCTCGGGGTGGGGGAGTGCGCCTGTGCTTGACCCCCAGACTGGTACGCTGAGGGGGAGTGTTGGGAACCGCTGGAACTACCGCCGCCACCTGGGGGGAGAAAATGGCGTTTGATATAAATATATTTGGGATCGATGTCTACGCGGGTAAAACCCTGGGAAACAGTTATTTATACCATAATATAAAATATTTATTAGTTTAGTTTTAATAACTAGGATACCTAGTTTATAAACTAAAGCAATCAACCGACTTCCATGCCCAACGAGTCAGTTTCAGTAGGAAGTTTGTATATCTCTATAGATACTTATCAGATCTCGATGAAATTACAATGGGATGACCTCGGAAATGTAGGGTACATTAAAAAAGGATCATTTGAATCGGTTCACAATTGACGAAGTAATTGCGTAACAAACAAAACAAAAAAACAAACATACAGACGAATTGAGAACCTCCTCCTTCTTAGAAGTTGGTTGAAAATATTATGATTCTGTTGCAGTAATTGCCTCTTTTGAATGTTGCAGGGTAGTGCGTTGCGTCTGCTACGTTATTGCATCTGTTGTTATATAAGGCGCAGGTTTGGCCACACATAGAGTAATGTTCTCATCTATGGAATGGTGCACCGAAATATCAATTGCAACTACTTGAGTCCCTACAGAGAAGAGCCGTTGGACTTGTTGACGACCCCAAGCTAACTGATATATTGGAACATTTGAGTCTTCGTCGCGACGTTGGCTCTCTTAACCTTTTCTACAGGTACACTATCACGGGGAATGTTCTGAAGAGCTTTTTAATATTATAATACCTCCGTCACGTTTCTACCATCGAAACTCCTGACTGCGTCAAAAAGCACATCCGCACATTATAGATACGTGTGGGCATCACATACTACTCGTTTCACACGATTGTTCTTCCCACGTACTACCTATAAGATGTGGAATGACCTCCCATCTGAAACCTTTCCAGAAACATTTAATCTGAGTAGCTTTAAACGAAGAGTTATGAGAGTGCTCTCTAATAAGGGTAGGCAATACACCGGCAATACCTCTGGTTTTGCAGATGTCAATAGGCGGCGGTGACACTTACCATCAGGTGGGCCGTTTGCCAGTTTGCCGTTCCATATTATTAAAAAAAGTCTCACATATCCTCTGTCTGGATTGCAATATATACAAATCCAAGCATAATAAATGTAGGTTCCTTACTAACCATGTAGTAGCTGGTTGTTGTTGGGCGGACTGCCGGGCGGGAGGCCCAGACTGGGCGGCGGGGCGCCCACCTGGGCTGCCTTCATCATCTTCTTGTACTTGCTGCGACGGTTCTGGAACCAGATCTTCACCTGGAAAGGAGGGGATTGGTTAGTTGTTTGTTTAATTAACTTTTTATGGTTTAAGTTTGACCACTATCTTACCACTAGGTGAGCGATGATGTCATAGCTCAGGGAAAGCAAAAAGGACAAGCAAGTCACTCTTTCTGATGGTAAGCGATCAAATGTACTTATAACAGAGTATTTGGCAAATCTACATTGATAGAATTTTGCGGGTAACTGCACTGGGTCTTCTTTGTATATTTGGCTAGCGTTTGACCACTATCTCGCGTATCGTTGTGTGTGGTCGTACCTTTGACCACACCGCGGCTTCCAGCGTGTGCGATCTAGGCGGCGATCAGATAGCGCATTAGTATTTGTACCGACTGGTCCACACCAAACGCGATCTACGGCGATCAGAAAACAATTGAAATTCAGATCGCGAACGCGCACGCGGACGTAGGACGCCGCGATGCGGACGTACCTTAAGAGATATTTTGGTTGAAGATGGTGAACCCGCTAGGCCTAGAATACTCTGACTCACATGGGCTGTGTGCTGCTGGAACGTCGTAAAGTTATAGCGGCAGATTTTCTCTTTGATGATGGTAACTTACATTTTGGTAGTACCTCAGATATTTAGAATGGGATGCTTGGGGTTTTCATTTATTTTCTAAGAGGAAGTTTACGAACATTTTTTTATTCAGCATAAAGGCTGACGTATGACCACTGTCTCACCTGTTGGTAAATCAATTGGACCACGGTGTGATTTCAACCCACTACCTCTGGGGCCAAAGCAGACTTATCGCCTGATACACCACTGACTTGTGACCACTCTAAATATAATAATTTCGCCAGACAAACCTTTTTTGTTTATATCAAACTAACATTATCATCGATGCACTTGAATAGAAATAGATCACAATGCATAGAAATAATTATATGTAGACACAACCGCAAGTTACTACACAATATCTATACAATGTAACCAAAAACTTCACACATCTATGAAATTGATTCATGCTATCCCACAGACAGCTTACATACATACATACACACATACAAATGTACAAAGGGGTAGCGTGAAAGAGGGCGGAGTTACTAGCTACCGTTAGCGTACCGTTACTCTGTAGAGATGGGACTTGTCGATATAATACATCGATGGAATATGTCGATAGTTGAGGTCGAATGTCTTACAAAATTTATTGTACTTGTTGATAAGTGCTTAAATGTGCTACTGCTATTTGTTTTACGTACTTACAGTTTATTAATGTATTTATATTTTATGCATTGGGTGGCAAACACAGGGGAGCGGTGGTCACTGTCGTCTATGGACTTGCAACTCTCGGTGTCACTGATAATGTTTTATAAATTCTATGAAACATTATCAGTGACAGATACTATTTCATAGAATTTATGGTAAACTTAGAATTGGGATATAAAGTATAAAGTAGATATAAAGTATTAATAATCAAATAAATGACGCTAAATTTAAACGTTTTTTACGTTAATGAGACATCCTTTTTAATGTACTTTAAAATATATCTATTTCTATTAACTTAATATGCTTAAACATTGGGCCATATTTACGCATTATAAATATCTTAAAGATAAACATTGATGAAATTAAATATAATCGGCAAACATTTAAATACGCACATCAATTTGTCAACGACGCGTGACGTTTGCTCTTGGAGTCAAATTTATAAATAACTAGCTGTGCAAGCTGGGCTTCGCCTGCGTTAAAAACAACTTTTATTTATTTATTTATTTTTTCATAAGAACCATCTACTGACGATAAAAAACACAACAAAAAAAGAATTAGCGAAATCGGTCCAGCCGTTCACGCGTGATGCCGTGACTAAGGGCAATTGGGATTTATTTTTATATATAAAAGACTAGCAGCCCGCCCCGGCTTCGCACGGGTAGAACATATATGCCTACAAAATTTGCATCAGTTTGTTGCATCGAATATAAAATATGAACATATTTAACAACCATCGTCATATGTCATCCAATTTATACAAAACCTTAACGAATTATGCACCTAAACCTTCCTCATAAACACTCTGGCTATTGGTGAAAACTACATGATAATCCGTTCAGTAGCTATTGAGATTATTGCGAACAGACAGACAGACGCAGTGATGAACTTTGTTTTATAATACTTACGTATTGATATTGTACGGCCCTTTGGCGTAAAGGATAGTTACCCTGATTCTGACCCGACGGTCTTTGGTTCTAATCCTAGCTATATAGGTATATAGCCTATAACCTACCAATGAAAGTTTTATGTGCATTCATGAATCATGAGTTTTCGTACAGTGGTAGTGGAATCATTAAATCTACCAAAAAGTAGCTTACCACCAAGGAGTACATCTGCCGCCGTAACCTTACGGCGTTCCCTGACGCAAAATGTAGGGGTAATATACGTTTAACGTGTGTGTCGCGTGTGATACGCTTAATCTGTGTGTCTGTCTGTACCATCTTAGCACCTAACCGGATGAACCGATTTTGTTTTTATTATTGATAGTTTTTTTTTGTTTGATAGATGTCTTCATCGAGAGTTTTCTTAGCTTTGATTCATGAAAATTCGTTCAATCGTTACAAAATTATGAGCTTTTTTCTAGTTAATTGCGCTATGAAATCAACTTTCATAGGTCTGATCAATTCGAAAATCTTCTTCTTCAACGATATTGTAAGAACACAATGTAAGGACTCTACAGAATACTCAAATCCTCACCAACTTACAGCTCAGATTTTAAATGTCGTGTTTAGAGTCATTGGAAAAAGCTATTATACATAGATCAGTCGGGGTGGTTTAAAATATTATATTATATTATTATATATATAGATGAATATTATTTTATACAATAGATCATATTATTATACTATATTGACTTCAAATTGATTGTGATCGGTGGGGATCTACAGAAAAGCTAAGCTTATAATAATATTTTCGCAGTAACTCTGACCTAATCTGTGGTTTCACTGCAAATATTTTATTAATTTTGCGATGCCTGTTTGTGAAAATGCGTGATATCTTCTAGAGTTTTCATTTGAATTATATACTGTAAAGGACAATTTTAATCTTTAATATGTGGCCAAGTTAATTAACGTAATTATTTGGATAAGGATTAATACTATATACTTGAAAATAGCCTTCGAAGTTATGTAATATTTTTTAACAAAAATTTGAAGATTAAAATGGTTACTGTGAGTCAACCTTAAGAGATAGACATATGCTTTCGGGGACTTTTTTGTAGGTCTTATTAAGTTGTATAGTTATACATACTTGCATAGAAAATATTCTTCTATATATTTTCAATTAAGCAGCGTTCGTAAGAAACGTGTTTTTTCGACCGTTTATTTGCCGACTTAGGTTGCAAATTAGGTCTCCACGAATGTACCTTTGATTTAAACGGGATAATATATAGCCTATTTTCATTCCGAAAGTTCATTCTACGTAGTAGTGAAAGAATTTTTTAAATCGGTTCAGTAGTTTTTGAGCTTACTCATTACAAACATACAAAAATACAAAAATACAAATGTTATCTCTTTATAATATTAGTATAGACTACTAGAAGCGTTTCATAGTTCCACTCGCATTTAAAAGTATCATATGACCTAAATAAGGCTACTTCTGTGCAAAATTTCGGGTAAATTTAAATAGCCGTTTTTGCTCCAAAGCTTAATCTTCGTTACCCTCACCTAATAATTATCATAATGTATTTCTTTATAATATTGGTTATTATGTAGAAAAGTACAGCCAAATCTGTCGAACCGTTTAGCCGTGAAAAATAATATAAGTACAGACGTAGTTAATTTCGCATACATTATAATAATATTTAATTAAATATGGGTTTCATAAGAAGTGAACTATTGAGGTCGCGTCTCATAATATTTATCATATTTACAATCACATCATTGCTATGATGTTGTGAATAATTTTCCTGTTTGTACACGTGGTAAAGATTGAATACCTCAGTTATTTTATTAAACATGTAGTTCAATAGCAAGTTATTATTACACATGGTAATACGCTTCTGGTATGTGACTTGATCTCGCATTACAAGTGACGTATTGTGCAAGAGGTGATGGTCATTTTTGGTAAGGTACAACAACGTCATAATGATATTATTGATATTATACCTACTAAATCTATTTAATGTTTAATCAAACATTCGTGGACATATTATGTTTCTTTGAAGTGTCTTACACTTTATATTTTTGTAAATTGTTAAACACAATCCAATTTGGATTGTGTTTAACTATTGATACATATTTGATACATAATATTTGATTTACGCAGTGCAACATCTCTCGTCGGATTTGAAAACTGTAATGATTTCTTCCGAATGATTAACTTACGTGATAAGTCGTCATAGATGGCGCCACCAATGCATAATTGGGTTAACAAATGCAATCCACTAATTTCTTCGTATCGATGGATCGAACCGTGGCTTCATTGGCAGAGCACCTGGACGTGTAATCCGGGGGGTGCGGGTTCGAGTCCCGTCGGTACGATGAAATTTTGGATTGTGTTTAACAATTTACAAAAATATAAAGTGTGTGATACTTCAAAGAAACATAATATTTGATTTACGCAGTGCAACATCTCTCGTCGGATTTGAAAACTGTAATCATTTCTTCCGAATGATTAACTTACGTAATAAGTAGTCATAGATGGCGCCACCAATGCATAATTGGGTTAACAAATGCAATCCACTAATTCGTGGACATGTAATGAGAAGAAGTGAAGATTAGTGTGAGATTTTTGTCTGATATTGTTAAAAAAATATTTATATTAATAAAAATTTGTATGTACAGATTAATTAACTTATTACTTAAGCTGCCACCTCCTTGACTATAACTGATAAGTGATCAATTTATATCGACAATTCGCGTAATCAATGTGGAAACCTGTTTTATGTCAGTGACATCTTGTTCATAAAAACTTATATTACGGTTTATTATTAGTTTATTTGCGCCTACTTGAATGCAATGTGAGTTATTAGGTTCAGTTTTATAAAAAGGGCCTTTTTATGCTCATACACTTCCAAAGAGTTTTTTTTATTATAATATATAATATATATAGGTGGTGGCTTGGTGATTGGTGGTAGCGATGATGTGGTCAAAGATGTACCTAAGCCTAGAATGGTTGACTTTCAAGGGCTGTGTTTCCTTGATACATTTTACAACAATTCAGGCGAAATATAGATTTAATGCTTATACAACCAGTGGATAGTAAGCCATAATTAGTTCTATCGATATCGATGTAATTTTATCGAGCACCTACCCTCATCCCTATACATTCACCCTCTGATTAGCCGGGTCGCAGTTCACGTTATAACTTAACCTCGAGTCATAACCACCTTTCAACCCTAACCCTTATGTCAATGCAATATGAACTAGATTCGTCAATCAATCAACTTTATGTCAATATCGAAAACCATTATTTAAACTGACTTTTATTCCAATGTCATAAGATTCAAAATGAAATATGTATTTTTCTGAAAAATACAGTGACATGTATGTTTGTGTCCAAAATTGAAAGATAATGTTTGCGAATTGGTGTAAATTTGGATTGAATCTTGAACTTTGGCGTGATGTTCTGTCGTTTTGGTGAAAATAGTCTTAATATTAGTGATATATATTCAAATGTAGATACTCTGAGACAACATTTTGACAATACGGTAGATAAGGTATTGCCAAAATGTTGTAGTACGTCTATGAGGATAAGGTTTTTAATAAATTAGTAGACAATTTCAACAGTCTTAGTAATATTATCTTTTTAATAATATTTAATTGACACACCTATGCTCAAATTTTCACTAAACAATTTTTGAAGTTATACTTCTTTTGGCGCGATAGAGAAAAATGATGAGAGTGAATTTTTACGATGCGCGCGCACACCAACACCTAAATTCTACACCGTGAAGTTAGTTCTAGGTGGCATGACTATGTTCAAGTTGTATATGTCATATTTAACGTCATAATTTTACGTGAATAAAACCTTTTTTATTTAAATAAAATCTTTTTGATTAATTTTAATATTTATCGTTAATCACTACTGCATTTTAGTTATTTTTTTTCCATATGCCACAGAAGTATAACTTCAAACGCGTGTACATAAGTACACACACCCTTTTTTTTAATTGTTTTTATAAGTGTCTATCTTAGTCAATATGTTATTATACAAGTATTGATTATACAATTTAATATTATGTGGTTTGACTATATGTAATATAAATAAGTAAATCCAGTTTGTAATCCAGGCAAATTCAAAATTATATTTAGTTATTTGCCATACAATGTACAATAGACATAATAGAAATAACAACTCAGTGTATAACTTTGATTAGACCTAATTATATCTATTGACATGTATTCTGTACTATTTAAAGCTAGGTAACCTAAAACTCTGGTGTTATTACAGATCCAAAAGTCAGTATGTCTGTTACCTCTGGCTAAATGACTTAACTGATTGAGCTCAAATTTTGTACCATAGGACACAGGACTTTTCAATGTGGGCAAAACCGCTGGACGCAAGTAGTAAATCATAATAAATATAGATGATTCACATCGCCACCAGTGACATTCGAATTCAAAATAATTATTTCAGTCATCGAAGCATTCAACAATAGGATTTTTGTGACAAAGACAGACATTTTTGAATAATATAACAATACGAATATTATGCATTAGTTTATTTCGTAAATCGGTTTGCCGAGTTCCGGCTTGGTGTTTGGTATAAGTACGTACGTAGAGTACCATCAAAGATGAGACTTGAAACCACGTGTTTCATATTCATTTAGAGGTCTGCTACGCTATTCTGTAAGCTATCTCGACAGCGGAATCCGCGGTGAGATTCGAATTTCGTAGTTTGAAATTCAATCGTATCACGTTCGCAATACGGTTGAATTTCGTAGTACAAAATTCAAATCTCACCGCGGATTCCGTTGTAGAGATAGCTTACAGAATAGCCTAGCTGTTTATCGGTATAAGGTACGCCTGGTCCCTTACCATCTAAGACAGACGGTAAGGGACCGGGCGTCATTGAATTGGCTATTTTCGTGGCCTCGATTGCTCTTGGTCACTTCCCGCTGTCACTATCACTTCCGCTGTCACTTCCCACTGTCACTTTACGCTGTCACTTCCCACTGTCACTTCCCTACAAATCAATATAAACCATGTGGTTTAGCCAGTCTCATCTTTAGTGGCACGTATGTATTATAAAAACACAGATATTTTTTGATATCATATCCCAACCAGCAAAAACTACACTTAAAACAATCTCTAGACCACTATTTCTTGCTCTTATACCATTCTTATATCGTCGTATAAGCCTGGATTTGTCACCATTTATAAGCGTAATTTGTTTATATCTTTCTAATATCAGTCTTATTGAATGTTGTTTTCACTTAAATTATTCTTACCAAAACTAATTTAAGCGTACATAGGCTTACATTGTTTTAACGTTAGAGTCCTGTGAGCGTAAGACACTTTATTTTGATTTTACATAAGATCAAACACAATCGTAAAAAAACTGTTGGTATAGTGTTTGTTTGAAAGTTACAACTAATAAAAAAGAAATCGAAAACAGTAAGGATAAAGGTATTTAATAATTATATTGTATTAACCGTGCCATTATTTACAAGTGTTTTGTTTTATGCTTTTCGGTAAGTATTAGTATTGGAAAATATTATTTACTGTAAATTAGACCCTAGTTTACGCTTCACAACTCGTGTGCCTCATCAATATGTAATATTTAGCATTCTTGTTTAATTATTTTATTTGTTAATTTGTATTAAAAGCGTCACCATTACTATTGCATTTATTAGAATCACTATAAGACTATTATAAGATCATTTAGCAGTAATCAAATTTATTCCAACATGGAGTCATGGAGTGGGAATAAATTAGAGTTTCTTGAATTGACATAAAACATTATTTTCATTTAAGAGTGAACGCTTAATACCGCTAAAATACTTTTGGTGAAATATAATAGTCAACATCAAATGTTACTCTCACAACTTTAGTCACAAATTCGATTTAAGATCAAACATTCTTAAATTAGACTCGTTTTCTCTATTGTAAGTATGATGATTCAATATCACTCTAATACCGTGCCTATCCACTGCTGTTAATCTTATAATAGTTTTGAATAAGATCAATATTTACATGTTTTAAGTACTCTAATAAAATACTGATATTAGTCTAACATTCTTACAATAGCATTGAGAAAATATGTAATAAAATTAAATGAGCTTAGGAAATGTGGATATCAGTGAGTGGGGATCTCAAGTGTGATAAGTCTTAAAAAATGCTTTTATAGGAGAGTGTGGCTTACAACGGCACTGTAAAATAAACTTATATGCATAATTAAGACAAGGTATTAAGATCAAGCGTATTTGAGCCTGTAACGGCTTGTCAGAGACATATAGGAGCGATAGCAATAACGAAAACAGATAAGAGACCAATATAAGCTCAGAACTCTTATAAAGTGAGAAACGTAAGACGATTTTGCTAGTTTCGATAGGCTAGCGTTTGACCCCTATCTCACCTGTTGGTAAGTGATGATGCGGTCGAAGTTGGTCGGCACGCTAGGCCTAGAATGGGAACTTGTTCTTAAGGATAGCTGCCGGAACACATTAGATGTTTGGCGACAGACAGATTTTCTAACTTGACAGATTTTTTAACCCTGAGGGTGGTAGTTGGCCAGGCGGACACTAAATAGTGTCCTACCAACACGGGGGTTGGGGTTTTTCCTTCACCGGAGGACCACTGTGAAAAGTGCATACATTTTTTGATAGAAAAATCCATTGATGCACGGCGGGGATTGAAGTCGGTACATCTGGATAGATATCTAGATATTTACAGATGGCGTGGGAGCGTATATTAGCACTTGTGATCGCATCTGGCGTAATCTCCGCCAATTCGTTGTTTCTGCATTTTTTTGTTGGAACTCATAGAGTTAAACCAAAGAGTCGCTATCCCGTGTACATTTTGTCGAACGCTTATCATTCACGCGGGGGCAGGTGGAGCGGTTGCCGCCATAGATAAAACCGACAAACAGATGTGACAAATTGTAGATTAAATACCTATCGCCATACCGTCTACGACTAAAGTCCTTTTATTATATATCCATACAAAGCATAAGTTTTAGCTATGCTATCTCAATAATACATTTATAGATTTTATAGATTTCTCATATAGAGTAAAATAACCTATTTTACAGTAAATTACAGTATATACACACATGTAAAACTGTTCTTCAAAGGTTAAAAATAGGCAATTTAATTTAGCTATAATGTCATATCTGTTTACACAATCTATGAACTGCCCGTGCAAACAGAACATGGCGCCGCGTCGTGAAGTGTCATTACAATTTGACAAAATAATGTTTTATTTTAGCGTGTTCTATTCGAAAATCTGAACTTACTTATGAAAAGTTACTCCGTCACTTTTGTTTGTTTTTCCTGATTGGTTTTTACAGTATCTGAGGACACACGATGGCATTTCGGTTTTTTCATAACGCGCGTGTTGTTCGTTTGAGTGCCGAGCTACGTGTGAGCGGGAAATTGCCGGCCAGCACCTTTGCGATTTTCGACAATGCCAGTTTGAGATGTTCAGTCTCGAGGTATATGTCTATGTTGGAACTACACAAAATCGCTAAAACTGAAGAGTATATTCAGTCAAAATTTTATTAGTTTATTTTTCAGACACATAGATCTATTTAGTTAGTACTTATCATAAGTCTTAATTAAAATACATTTTTGTCATTAATTACGTATGTATATAAAATCACATTATCATTATTTAGATATATAATAATTTTATTAGGTATAACCCTAACAAAAGAAGAAAAGACAGTCTTTTCCATACCTAAATTGAACCAAAAACTGTCCCATAGGTACAAACATTTGCGTACTATAATCACAGAATAATTAATAGTACTACACATTAACGTACTATACAATAACGTCAATAAATCGATTCCTACGTGTTTAAATTTTAATAAACTAGAACCCAAAAATTCGCTCTAAAAATGGTTAAGCAAGTTAACTATGAAGGTCAACACATACACACACACACATACATACACATACACACACACACATACATACACATACACACACACACATACACACACACACATTCACACACACATTATTTAAAATTTGATATTGAAGTTTGAGTATAGTAAATACAAAAAAACAATGACAAAAAATCTGATACCATACTGTACTGAGTAGTAAATGTATTAAAGTATGTAAGTGTTTAAGTTTAATAAATATCGCAAGGATTGCGTGACCTGCAAAAATATATAACATACATTTTTAAAGCAAGGGCGGTAAAAACATGGTATGGTTGCGGTTGGCCATATGCCATTTGCCGTGCTGCTTTTTTAATGAAACTTTTATTTGTAACTAGCACCGCCCCGCGGCTGTGTCCGCGTTAAAAAGTACCCTATGTGCTAATCCAAGTTAAAAAGTATGTATATGCCAAATTTCACTCAAATCCGTGCCGCGGTTTTTGCGTGAAAGAGTCACAAACCTTCATCCAACCATCTACACTCAACTTAACTTAATATAAAAGCATCTAGATGGCGCTTGAGTAGGTTGGATAGTTTTCCTTGTAAATATTGTGTAAATGTATGAGATCCTGCATCGCGCAAACGATATTTTCCGCGATGTTAGATAAAACCAGATGTCGTCAGTTTGACAAGTTTCGGCGTGATGTTTGGTGCCAGACTTTCGTCTTCAATTGCCAGTTAAGTACGATACCATCTTATACCGCATCGTCACTTAACATCAGGTAGAATATTAGTCAAGATCCTGTCAGTATACATTAAAAAATTCGCGCTGAATGTCAGTTTCTTTGCTTTTTCTTTATCTGCAATACACGTCCTAGAAGTTTTGGTTACGTCTATTAGCCATAGAGTTTTAAAATTATTTTTATTTATAGTTGTTCCTTACAAGCAGTACAAACAGAAATATAACCAGTCAGTCTATCTCAAACAAAAAACAACAATACATATAAAAATCGCCTACAATTCCCACAGCGCTTTCGTCAGGGGACGGCGGTATGCAATACATCCGCACGTATCTATAGCCAGTATAGGATGGCGGTATCCAGTCGGCGAGTACAAAGAAATGTCGGACATAGGCCGCATAGCACCGAGAAACTTGGTGCCCTCACGTATACAACTATTCCAGCATTGGATGGGATTGTGCTTGAGGTAGCAATTCTGTGAATTGAGATCATGCGGCGCTTGTTGCGAGGCCTGAGGTATCTACCTCTCTATATGTAGATAAAGTAATGTTTATTACCAGTGTGTCTGCCTCTATAACTAGTTTTGAATTTTGCTATACTGACTAGAAATATATTACTGTGTATATCGTTGACCTGCACCTTCGAGGTTATACCAATAAGGTATAATACAAAATAGATAATCTTTTGTTACATTGTTAATTACATTCTTCTTGGTATATCCATTCTCTGGCGTGCTCTAAGGTATACAGAAGTTTTACACAATTTGTTGATTCTGAATCTGTCACTAGGTATCTACGTCGTACGGAATACAGTCTCAAAATAGAAAGCGTTGGCGACCGAAGTTCGTTGTATAGAACAAGAAGCAGCTTTACAGCATGTCTATCCCCCAAGTCACGCCACTGGGCCCCCCGATCTTTGACTCTCTGTTTCCAGTCACTGCCCACCGTTTTTCAAATGTCGTCGCTCCACCTGGTCACAGGGCGTCCTACGCTACGTTTGCCGATTCGCGGTCTACCCCAGTCGACGCGGTCAACCAGTCTACCTCAATGGTTATCGGTGTTACGGCAGATATTGCAAAGAATAAAAGACGTCAATACCGAGGTAGAGCAAGACAAAAAAGACGCACGCGTGGTGATAAGCGAAAATGTTTGTGTAAACATATTTTGTTTACTCGTAGTGCCACAGATTATATAATAGTTACTACGTAACAGATACTTCACTCCCCTACAAAAACACAATATCAACGTTTATTTCAGACAATACAAGCAAAAATGTGTCTAAGACGCTCGACCTAGCGTTGTTAACGAAGTAATTCGTTCAGTGCGCGATGTACCGGCGCGCCCCCATATAGTAAAGGGTTGACTAAAAAAAGTTAACGAATTAGTTTTATTTACCTCACAAATTACATCAAAGTTTCTAACTAAGAGTAGAATTTTATGTCGGAAAAGTAAATTTTACGCCGTCTTGTCATTTTAGTATCGGTAGCATAAAAAAATGAAACATATTATGCATGTTTTTTGTCAAACCTGCAAAATGACTATGAAAAACTTAAATCGTTTCTAATATAGAATACGAATGCGCAGTTATGCCGTCATTTCAATAATAATATACGTTGCGCGCGCGTGAGCAGTGACAACCAACTGGCAGATAGTACCGCCAGAGTTGAAGGAAGTTTAGGTATAAATCGCAGTAGCTATGGGCGAGTGAGGGAGGCCTGGTAGTGTATGCCCTGAAATCTTAATTTCCAAATTTTATAATTCACTATTATACTGAGTCTTTTAGTATTTTGTAAAGAAAAAATACATATAGCTTACAATATTTGAGTCACACACACAACACAAACACTGTGCTATTATTATGAGTACAAATTGTTTCTCACGACTTCAAAATCAGAACATGACATAGTATCAATATTAATAACAAAACAAAAACTAGCTCATTCGCGTCAAATTAAAAATCAAAAGTATCAATCACGTGACTATGGCTCAATTTGTGAATGGACACAAGAAAGTATAAATAATTAATTAAAATATTAATATTAATGTTGTGCTCGGTGTTGCATGAAGCGATCCTTGTAAAAAAAGACAGTAGCTGGTATAAAACTGGAGGACAGTGGTGGCATAGAGACTGATTTATTTTATAATTATTTTTGCAAGTAAAAGGTACGTTGGGATTGCGCGTTTTTTTTCACTTTTGTTTTTAAGCTTGTTGTCACGTTGTTGTAGATGCGATTCGAAGTGAGTAGGATATGGCCTAATTTGGTACACTTTTTTGAATATATTCATGGCTAGCATTTTATCACTATATCGCCTGGTGGTAATCAAGATGTGATCGAAGATGGTGAACACGCTAGGTCTAGAATAGTCTGACTCTCAAGGGCTGTGTGCTGCCGGAACACCGTAAGGTTATGGCGGCAGATTTTTTCCTCAACGGTAGTAAGTTACTTTATGGGAGCAAGTCAGACGGAACATCGATAAAATGCTCTTACTACCTGTAGACAAACAAGCATGAATGCACATAGAAAATTGGTGCATGGCTGGGACTTAAACCAGTAACCTCCCGGCTAGAAGAGCTATGTATCATTTACACCAACGAGCCGTTCAAACTGTTTAGTAAATACTTATAATTTTAACTGGACAAATTTCTATAGCGAGAGCGTGACTACAGATGTTGATATTATATTTGACTACGATCTACGATCGATATTGTGATCTACAAATTATTTGAATACGTACGAATTTGTATTTGTAATAACATAAAAATTATGTTTCTTTGAAGTGTCTCACACTTTATATTTTTGTAAATTGTTAAACACAATCCAAAATTTCATCGTACCGACGGGACTCGAACCCGCACCCCCCGGATTACACGTCCAGGTGCTCTGCCAATTAAGCCACGGTTCGATACATCGATACGACGAAATTATTTAATTTTGGATTGTGTTTAACAATTTACAAAAATATAAAGTGTGAGACACTTCAAAGAAACATAATATTTGATTTACGCAGTGCAACATCTCTCGTCGGATTTGTAAACTGTAATGATTTCTTCCGAATGATTAACTTACGTAATAAGTAGTCATAGATGGCGCCACCAATGCATAATTGGGTTAACAAATGCAATCCACTAATTTCGTCGTATCGATGTATCGAACCGTGGTTTAATTGGCAGAGCACCTGGACGTGTAATCCGGGGGGTGCGGGTTCGAGTCCCGTCGGTACGATGAAATTTTGGATTGTGTTTAACAATTTAACATAAAAATTGGTACACATTCTAGCTTTCTGTATAATTATGTTATATGTGCATAAAACTGGTAAACTAAGACACCTCTATTCGTTGCTGGTAAATAAATCATTCTAGGCCTAGCACGCTACCATCCTCAGCCGCATCATCACTTACCATTAGGTGAGATAGTGGTCAAACGCTATTATATATGATAAAAAAATATTTACATAAAAAAAAATATTTTATTTCAGTCTTTTCGTGACCACGGTCAACGTATTTTAATCAAAACATTGAGATAAATAAAATAAATATTTCAACGTTATGTTAAGTATAATAATAACATTACTAACATGGGAGTTAATATTATAATGAATCTCATGCTCACTATCAAAATATTTATTAACCTCAATATCGATAAAACTTTTTCATCGATATCGATAAAACATATTCATCGACGACGCACAACACAACACTACAGCAGTCGCGACGGCGCGGCATAGTTCCGTCAGTGACTGACGCCAAGGACTTACCGCCTCTAGCCTGACCGCTCACAGCTACTTGAAGCAGTTGCAAATACACATATTTTATCTGTACGTTGAATCTATTAGAGCCTTGCTGTATCGTTCACATTAAAAACAATCCTAATTTACGATATTGGCTATCTATGTGCTAAATTTCAGACAAGCTGGGTCAAGCCTTCTTGAAAGAAAAAAACTTGTATATATAGAGCAATCAGCGACCACACACACAAAAAAACATACATACCTACAGAGGAACTGGGAACTTCCTCCTTTTTGAAGTCGGTAAAAATGTTGGAGCGATGAAATCATCGCGGCATCACAAGCTGGCTGGCAGCGGCTGAAAGATCTAGCTCAGTAGCTCACTGAGCTAGATCGAATACGTTTAAAATTTTGTTTTATTTTATGCATGGTGGTAGTACACTATCTAGTGTCCGCCTGGCCAACTCCAAATTAAAAAAAAATTGTCGCCTTACATGTTCCGGCAGCTATCCTTGAGAGTCAGTTCCTATTTTAGGCCTAGCGTGCTGCCATCCTCGACCGCATCATCACTTACCAACAGGTGAGATATTGGTCAAACGATAGCCTATATGATATTCAAAAATAAAAAAATTGTTCCAATTGTTCAATATTGCACTTGAAAGTTTTTTTTTCTTTCTGTCCTTATAATATTTATTTACGTTTTACACGACTCAAATAGCCCCCTAGAGAAAATACGACTTCTGTTAGCGTTTACGCTAAATACAACAACAAAGGGAACGACATTTATTTTTAAAGACGAATATAATTGTCAATGTCACTCCCATATATTTTGAAGTTGCGTTTGGCGTGAACGAGTTGCGTCAGTTGTGGAACGATTTTCGAAATTATTTTTTATTCAATAGCGTATACTACTGAAGTAGTCCTATTGCAAATTCATCGATATCTAATGAGTATCTCCAGAGATATGAAGATAAACACCTCAACTCGCTACTGAAAATGAATAGAGCGGCATTTGAAGTCCGTCTTGAATCTTAAATTATTAGTGACCTTAAATTAATTAAATTATAAACTTAACTTAAATTAATTAAGTAAATTATTAGAGCCTTTATCTCATTGGTGAAAACAAGAGCACATCAAGAACACACACATTGAATTAGCACTCAATGAATTCAGTAATATAAAAATGTTCTTAACCATTCACTTTTCACGTTCGAATAGAAAACGTATCACCAGAACCCATACATATGTATGTATGTAAAACATAATTAGTCTACCGTATCTCTCATTAATCACTCTATTATCTGTATTATTCGAAAATGTCATTATAATGACATTTTCGAATAATACAGATTTAATTCATATAACTTTTACATTACTCATAATTAAGATCGCTTAAAAACTAAAAACCGATTTCACGAGGTTTAGTTAGTTTCAGTAGCAAGTTTGAGATGATTAATCTCCATACATATCTCTGGAGATATGCAACAGATCCACCTGAAGTCTAAATAATTATTTAGACTTCTGTGAATATTACACATGTCAATCGTTGTCAATGTCATTGACATTAACGTCTTTACCTCGGTCTTTACGAAAGCTTGTCTTTAAATAGAGTTTTTCTTATTAATTTAGTATAATATGAACCTTACCTATAGCTTTATTCGAATGAATGGAACTGACTAGAAAAGGATTTTTTTTTCACAATACTTTAATTCAACTTACGCAAAATGTTTAATGTTTGCATGTAAGACTTCCAAAAAGGAGGAGGTTCTCAATTCGTCTGTATGTTTTTTTTCTGTACCTATGTATGTTACGCGATTACACCGTCAATTGTGAACCGATTCGAATGATTTTTTTTTTTCATTTATTAGGGTACATTTTCAAGGTGGTCCCATTGTATTTTCGAGATCTGATAAGTATCTCCAGATATATGACGATAAACGTCTCAAACTTGCTACTAAAACTGACACGCGCAGCATGGAAGAAATAGTTTTTTTAATTTTTCAAACTATCTTAACTATCTAGTTAGAAAAAAGTGTTCAATAAAGACTCAGTGCCCACAGCAGCAAATTGCGAATGAGGTAAAAACCCCAACAGCATTTTCGGAACAGATTCGTGTAAAATCAAAAGTTATAAAAACGGTAAACTTTTTACCGTGTAGGTGAGAGCTTGGCCGACACTCTCGAAATGTCTTTAGGTTTACCGACAAGGATTTTTAACACAGTATACTCTTATATGCAGTGACTAAGCTTTACTGCTGGTAATGATTATGCTAGTATACGAAAAGGATTGATAAAAAAAGATAGAGTAGAAACACATTAGCAAGATCTTATTATAGGAAAAATCTTATTAACTGAGTGAAGCGAAGGTCTTCGTTTTAGTATGGGCAAAAAATGCTTTCGTATATCCGGTGGATGTCCGGTTGTCCGGATGTTTGTTTTCTTCTACAGATCGCATTTTTCAACCGATTTACTTAAAAGTTTATGAACAGGTTGGATAATTACATGGAATTTTTCGTTGATTCAGTTTATTGAAAAAAATTCGAAATGGCAGGAAAACGAAGAAAGAATCATAATTCAGCCATTTCGAAATATGTTCAAAATTGTCCAACTCTTTATCGGGTCGGGGTTGTCTTGTTGTTTTAAGGTGCACGGTGAAAATTGATTCAGTTTAAAGTTATGCAAAGACAATCTCGGGTGGTCATGGAGCCATCAGCCACTTTTGTATGAATAAAATTTAAATCTTTAAAATCACAGTAGGTATAAGTGATTTATACAGTAATTTCAGATATTTAAATTTTTTAACAGAGTTTAGATGCGAGGTAAGTAGTGAGTTTTGTTAGACAGGCAAAAGGAAAACAATATCAGTTGAGATTCAGAGTATTCTAGGCCTAGCGTGATCACCTTCTTCGACCACATCATCGCTTACCATTTGACAAGATTGTGTTCGAACGCTAGCCTATAAGATATAAAAAAATCGTACGAAACGAATTGTATCAAATAATACAAAATAAAACTTTATTACTGCTTTCCACGATACAAATGGCAAGATGCATGCGTATTCGAGTTTTTACGCGGCAGAACGCAAGAATCGTATCGAGAATTTTTATCGATATTTTGAAACATTGCAGCGGGAAGTCACTAAAGTTTGACATTTTATGACGTCAGTGGATTTTCAAGGACGACTGCAAGAAGATTACACTCAATGGAGGTTGCATGTTAAATAAACTGTACTAAAAATATTACCTTGAATTACGGAATTACGGAAAGTGTGAGCGGAATAGAAAATAAAAACAAAACGAAAAGAAAAAAAAACTATGCGTGACACGAGAAATACAAATCTATGTAGCAATGGAAGGACTTCAGTTCTGTTCTACTAATGACACCGGTACCCTTAGTACGAGTTTTCATCGTAAAAGGTTTTGACAGATCTCACATAGTTTTTGACTTATTCTGGCTCCCTGATTGGTCTAAATTTAGTGAAGTGTGAAAACCACTAGAGGCGCTGCCGTACTGTTTTTCATACAAAATTTGTTCGATTTACGATAAAGAGTTTGGTATGAAAACTCGTACTAAGAGTACAGGGGTGGTACCACTTTTACTTTTATTCAACCACGACGCAGAAATGTTTTTCGGTTTGACCGTCCTAAGTGTCGAGTGAAATTGCATAGGCCATATTTTGATGCTTAACTTGGGGTCTCAGAATGCCACCCAGCAATATGACTTGCAAAATTTTATATATTATATATATATATTTTATGATATAAGGTAACAGGACAAGCACGACGATCGCCTGATGGTAAGCGATGACTTCTACGTCTACCTATAACAGATACTGCGGCATGCAACATTCAGAACTGCCAGAATGTTGCATGTCACTGCACTGCGCCTGTTACCTTGAGACATAAAGATGTTGAGTCTCACATGCCCTGTCATTTCACTGGAAACCTTGCCATTTCAAACGAAAAAAAAAAAATCCTATTTCACGGCTGAAAATTAATTGGCAAAGTGGTGGTACCGCCCCAGGCGGACTAGCAGGAGTTCTATCACTGTCATATATGCTTACTAGGCAAACGTTTTGCTTATCTTTTATTTATATTCTACTATGCATATGGATGGATGGATGTTTGTTTTGTAACCCATTCACGCTAAAACGACTGCACGGATCCGGATGAAATTTTGCACACGGATAGAACATAACCTAGCTTAGGACTTAGGATACATTTAAACGCGAGTAAAGCTGCATAGAACAGCTCATCATAAAAATTGTTACAAATCAAGTCACAAAGAAACAAAAAAAAACCAAAATCGACCCATCAAAACATACAATAAGAATTTGATTAAGCCCCCTCAAAGAACTAATGACAAGGGTTGTCGCAAATCATAATGCGCCCTAATTGTAATCGCTCAGATAAGCACCGATTTCGGCAACCCTACTGCGAAGGGTGAAGCTTATTAGTTTAACATTGACATATGTTGAAGGGTCGGAAGATTAACCCTCTTATTCATAGACAAGAATTAGCCGTATTTTTACAACCTTTTACTTAACTTGCAATGTTATCTATGTGAGATAACATTGCAGACATTGCATGAGTTATATCCACGTTCCAACTGATATGCTGCCAGAAAGTAGCTTACCAAGTTACCACCATTTAGGAGTAAATCTGCCGCCATAACCGGTGTTACGGTGTTCCGGCGGCACACAGCCTTTGCCCCTTAAACTTTCATATAAAAAACTGGCCAAGTGCAAGTCGGACTCGCACTAGTATAGGGTTCCGTACCACACTACAGTATTTTATAAGATCGAGCAAAAAATACCACCATCATTTTTTACCAGCAAAAAATAATAATTAATAAACATTTTATTTCTTATAACGCCATCTAACGTCTAACAAAGGTGTTAGGGATCGACATTTCAATATAACGCCATCTATGGGACGTTTACGTAACTAAGCGTTCATAGATGGCGTAAAATGCCGAAAAAAACACGTTTCTTGTATGGGGACCCTCTATTATGTTTAACTTTATTCTGTTTTTAGTATTTGTTGTTATAGCGGCAACAGAAATACATCATCTGTGAAAATTTCAACTGTCAAACTATCACGGTTCATGAGATACAGCCTGGTGACAGACGGACAGACAGACAGACAGTGGACAGACAGACAGACAGACAGACAGACGGACAGCGGAGTCTTAGTAATAGGGTCCCGTTTTACCCTTTGGGTACGAAACCCTAAAAAGGATTCGTGCCGAACACCCGAGTGAACGCAAGTTCAGTAATACTAAATGCTTGAGTAATACGCTTCCACGCTCAGTTTGCTACCAAACGGCAGCTCCGGACGCTTCCGTGCAGTATTACTTCGCAGCGTTGCTTACTAAGTAATCATGCCGTATTGACTATGCCGGACTGAGCGCGGAAACTTATTACTCAAGAATTTGGTATTACTGAACTTGTGGTGACTCGGGTATTCAGCACGAATCTGTCTGCCTTTTTTATGATAGTCTGAGCTTTGCCCCTTAAGAGTCAGAGTTATCTAGGCCTAGCGTGTTCACCATCTTCAACCACATCATCGCATACCACCAGGCGATATAGTGGTCAAACGCTAGCCTATTAAATATATTTTAAAAACCTAGAGTAAAAATATAAAGGTGTGTAGGTACAACAGTTTGCTTATCATGGAATTATTCACTATAAACTATTTTGACAGCATAATAGAGTTACCACCTGTTCGAAAATGATCCCTTTTAGTTAACCACATGTACATTTGTAGTTTTTTTTTACTGTATTGAATCTCAGCTATAATTTATATATTCATATTATTTATAGGGTTCCGTACCTTAAAAGGAAAAAAAAGAACCTCACAGGATCACTTTCTTGTCCGTCTGTGTTTCTGTCTGTCTGTCCATCTGTCAAGACCCTTTATCTCAAGAACCCGTAGATATATCAAGTTGAACTGTATATCAAATACTCGGGTGTATGGTATCTTTTGGCTGATAAAAGAAAATTACCCCAAAATAAAAAAATAAAAAACAAAATATATAAAATAAACAAAACATAAAATAAAACAAAATATGACGTAGCCAAAACCCAACATCTTACTTTAACCGTAACTATAACTATTAACCGGTGTTTTTATGGAGTTTTATTGATTTTTGACGTTTGTTATAAATCAAGTAAGATGGTCTAAAAATTTTTATTAGAAATCAAAAATTATTGCTTTAACTTGGAAAATTAGAGCACCGAAAACAGTAGTCTGCCGTGGCAGAAGCGTCCCAACTCGAAACCTCGCTATTACAGGCTCTCATTACAAAATAACGAAGCAGACCCTGCTCGACACACGACGCCTTGTTAATATGTGAATTACTGCACGTAACTCGATATATTAGCAATTGATTATGTTGTAAACAAATATTATGATTGATAGATAATTCAAGTATGTTTTAGTTAAATTATTGTGCGGATTCTGTTGATGCTTCACAGCCAGCGTTATTTTTTCATTTGATCAATCTGGATTTTTTTATTATTAGGAAAATTTATTTTGACTTTACTTTTAGGAGGATTTATGTCAAATTTAATCTCTTTTTGTATATCTTATAGGCTAGCGTTTGACCACTATCTCACCTGTTAGTAAGTGATAGTGATAGACAAAGATGGTAAGCACGCTAGGACTAGAATGAGAACTGGCTCTCAAGGATAGCTGCCGGAACACATTAGATGTTTTGGCGACAGATTTTCTAACTTGAGGGTGGTGTGTGAATTCCAGATCGATCGAATATAGAGACTATAAACAAACTAAATTAGATTTGACAGCATTAAACAACAAGGTGGTAAGGCACTGTCTTAGTATTCGCCTCGGTATAGTGAAAAATCTATGGCCAAACATCTAGTGTGTACCAATTTTTTTTTAATATCATTTAATCTAGTGTTTGACCACTGTCTCACGTGGTGGTAAGCGATGATGTAGTCGATGATGGTGAACATATTAGGCCGAGAATACTTTGGTTATGGTGGCAGATTTTCTCATTAATGGTTGTAAGCGAATTTTTTGGTATCTAGTAAGTCAGGTGGAACATCAATAAAATACTTCTACCATCTTTGGAAAAATAGTCTGTATTGGCCTTTGACTAGCGTGGCGTAAAATAAGTTTCTAATAAAAATAATATTATGTACAGTCATACATTACGCAACCAGAATTTTGTGACTTATGTAAGTATATAATAATGTTAACATTTTATCTTATACATGAGTTTTATCTTGCATGCACCTACTTATATTAATTATTTTTCATATATAAAAATACAGCACCGCAATCTAGACTTTACTTTCAGAGAAATAAGACTCAAAACCGAAAAAATAACTTAGAAACGTGAGAAAAAAACTATTGCGTTGTTTTTTCCATGACATTGTTTCTAAGACACGCAACGTAGCAATTGCGGTTTTTCTCTGTAGCCGGAAGTCGACATAATTATATACGTATTAGTCATTTTCGGTTGTCTGTCCGTCTTTAAGCGTGAGAAATCGAAAATGTCACAGCGATGGTTTTTTTAGATTTTTGGATTGTCCGCTTTTGGCTACTTTGGTGTCGTGAGATTTTCTTATTGTTAGGTTTTCTTTTTATGTAATTACTAGTTCTGCTCGGTGGTTTCGGCTGCGTTTAAAAGTATCTATCATAAATTATCAATGTCAAAAGTATCCTAGTATTCATCCAGGTTACCAATAGGTAAACTATCTATTAATTAATTTTCATTGAAATCCGATCAGCATTTTCTTTCGTGAATATCAATCATACAAACTTTTACATTTTTATTCTTAGTAGAACATAAATAAATACTTCTATCTATTAAGATCGTTTACAAAACGAAAAAAAACCGACTTCACATGCTGCGATAGTCAAAATAGCCAGTAGTATCATGTCGTCAAGTCAAGTATACAAAGCATATGTCATCAAGGTATGCATGATGTTTATCTCCATATCTCCGGAGATAGAACAGTCCTCTTAACCTAAGAACCTCTTCCTTTTTTGTGAATTCGGTTAAAAATACGTATATATGAATTGAGAACCTCTGCCGTTTTTAAAGTCGATTAAGAAGATCACTTGAAGATAAACCTAAATAAAAAAATAATAATAATGAGTCCTACCTATGTGCAAAATAAATCACATTAAATCAAAATAGAGCCTATACCTACTCTTGTCCATTCAATGTAAAGGAGGAAAACTCAAGCAATGCGACTGATCAAGGCTATGGGATTGATTATACTGCCATTGTATTGACTGCTGGTCTGTAGCTATGTTTCCCTGGTACATATAGCTGTATTATCCTTCTCGGTTTTGCTAGATTTAAAGACGAAATTTTACCAGTTCTTGATAAAGTGGTGATCTTCTTTATCTAAAGTTCCTGAGAGGCTATCAGACATATATCTGACAGATTATTGACACATTTTGCCTGGGTTGCAGGATCAGTTTCATCGGTTCGTGATATATACAAATGTCTCATCATCATCATCATCACTAATCTGTATCAGTATCAGATACAGATCAGATACAGATCAGTCCACGGCTGGACGTAGGCCTCTCCCAAGATGCGCCACTGAGCCCGATCTTCGGCTCTTCTCTTCCAGTCACTACCCACCTCTTATATTATACAAATATCTAAATGTTCTTAATTTCAGTTACATAATGTAGCGTTTTTGACACCAACGTCTCTAAAAATAACTGTAAATCAAATCAACATATCAACTATAAATCAACTGTAATCTAGTTAACTACATATTTAAATGTACTAACTGTGTCTGTGCTACTTAATGTAATAACAATTTGTAAAAAGTAATTAAATTATATGAAACAGTAAAGGGTACAATATGAGCTTGTACTCGACTCTGAAGTCCGAACTGGTTACTCTTAAATATTTACTAAACTGATATGTGTTACTATACAAACGTTGTAAAATATCTGGCAGATAAGATTCTTCGAATAGGCGTATTAGGGAGCGGTGAAAATGGCCAAATATATTATATAGGTACGTTTATAATATCCTTCTATGATGCTGTAGGTAATTTAGTAATTTTAGTAATCTGTGCTATAGACTACTTTTTCCTTTTAAACCTTTAACCTTTTAAAATACCCGGGAAACTGTTGTGTAGAATAATTATTCGCTTAATATTCTCACATTTAACCCTCAACTGTAAACAACTTTATAATTTTCAGTTAAAGAAAAACCATTAAAGTTGCCACTAGCATTCACTAGATGGCATCGTAAGATACAATAAAAGTCACAATAAAACGACCAGAAGAACTGACCCGTCATCATTTAGCATAAAACAAGAAGTGTGAAGACGTCGAAAGCTCAACTCAAACTGGGCAAGAACGAGGCGATTTACAATGATTCATAGCGTCAAGGTCGCGAAAAACGTTTGAGATATCAAACAGGTCATTGAAATGTTACACCTATCCTCGCTTTGGGTAAGAAAAAATTTATTTGAAAAGAGAAAATATGTAAGGAAATTGTTCCGTTGGAGATTTTAGTTAAAATTGTCTGCTAAACATTTATACAGATTTTTTTTTAAATAAGTGTACTATTGTCAAACTTATTAAGCAAACACGTCTGACAAAAAAGTTTCTAAAGCAACACATATGAACAACGAAGAGCGAAAAGATTGATTCATGTCGAAAATCATAAACTATTATTAATTTTCCTCTGGTGTGACAGGTTTATATCTGATTTTCCACTGGTTTTGATAATAGCTCGACTTAAGCAACATTCATTTTACCAATCAAGTGTCATCATTATGGTTGGCGTAACCAATTCAGTTGACAAGGCTTGATAGCACTTTTTATGAGAATAGGAAGTTAAGTGATCTTGCGGCTCATACACTTCTTCCACTTCCAGTAAGCAAAATTTAATAGTGGGCCACATTCGCATTGTACCATTTGTCAATTTACAGGTTAAGTGCTAGCCTGTCCTAAAAAAAAATCACGCTGTTCCCCAACAGCCAGATAAGTTTGTTTCTAAGATTTCAATGACAATGTAATATGTATAACCTTAACTCTTAGTATGATATGAATGCCTGGTACTTTTGTATGATTGATGACCGTAGATAAGGCGAAAGAAAATGATTGTATGGATTTGTATGTACTTTGTGTGGGTTTAAACTGTGTTTTATTGTGTGTGAAGATTGAACGGTGATTTTTCATGTAAATACGACTGTTAGATTTGATAACTACAACAATAAAAATACATTTATGTGCAAAATTAACATGAAATAATTTTATTACTTGTTTAATGGATTAATTTTGTGAAAAAATAATGTAACTTATTTTGTATGAATATATTATTAATAATTTCAGATCGTTTAAAACCCTAAAAGAACCGACTTCAAACGTCGCGCTAGTCAAAGTAGCCAGTAGTTAGTAGCATGTCGTCGGAGTATATAAATTCATCGTAATACATGTTGATGTATTAATAAAAAGGGCTTGACCGATTTCGTTAAAATTTAAATGGGACCACCTGGGAAGTGTGCCATCCACCTAAGCTTTGAAACAATTTTTTTTTTTCGAAATCTGTGCAGGCATCTTCTAGTAATCGGAGATAATACATTAATAAAATCCTCCTTTTTTGTGAAGTTGGTTAAAAAGTATATAATTATGTAGGTATACAAAAAAATATTATTACATTACTGTCTTTTACATTATAGTTATTAGTTGGCCAGTTTGCATGCAACAAACATACATTTTAACTATTCTTCATCTAGGCTTAGCGTGCTACCATCCTCAACCACATCCTCACTCAGTAACAGGTGAGATGTACAAATTGCCAGTTAAAAAAAATGAAATACCAACACGTACTTAGTCATTAAATAATGATTCCAAAGCAAGAATAAGGCCAAGAGATTCAGAAATGTAAAATATAAGCAGAAATTCAAGCCGCAGTGTTTTCGCCTCACGTAGCTTGGCGACTTGAGATCTGTCATTATTTTGATAATACCGCTGTACGTGGGGGAACGTATAGTGATGGGACGTTGTGAAGCTTCGGGATATCGATGCTTTAGATATAGTATCGTGAAGGTGCGAGTGATATCGGATGTTGGCACTATATGTTACTCGATAGTTATTAAATCGAATAAATAAATATCGTGATGGTGCTCATGATATCGATGTCTAGTCAATTTTAGGATATCGATATTAATAACATGTCAATTTAAATTCTATTGATACAGGTTTATTTTTATTGCTGATTTTAAATGAAACATAAAAGCAAATATATACATATATATATTGGTAAGCATTGAAAATTGAGGTGGAGATGTACATTAAATTTAATACTAAACGTGATAATTTTAAACTCTTTATATACTAAATTATTTTTTAAATTGCCGAATACTTATAAAAATTCGAATATTATTTAATTTAAGATTAATTTACGCAGTGTGGATTGTCAAACTAAAGCAATTATCAATAAAATAAATCAAAGATAGTATTGCTAGCTTTCTGGATACCTACCAGCAGACAGCAAACTGAATATTATATTACTTAGTATAGATTTTGTATAAATTGATATCATCAACAGTATGTTATTTACATAATAGTATAAACATTATTATATTTTTAAAACTACCTAACTATGTATAAACTACCAAATAAACTTTATCAAAAATAATAATAACTAAAATGTAGTCTACCAAACCACTACCAGTAGGTAAAGTTCCTAAAATGCTGGCTGTATTCCGCCGTTGAATGGCGATGCTTCTGAGCTAAATACATGCCAGCATTTTTTATTTTTACGTTAGGTACAATATAATTGACTATTTTGTTGGCCAAAAAAACCTTCAGTATCACCAACGCGACATCCGCATACAAATTCTAAAAGTTTTCTCATAATCGTTTCATTACCCAAGACGGTTAACAAAAAAAAAACATCGACACCGATATTCATCTCATCGACACAAACATGTCGTCACTATATATACATAAACATATATCCGTTGTCCGTCGTGTTAGTAAACATATAATTACTTGGTAGGTCGATGCATATCAGGGCCTGTTTAGTGTCTGCATTTGTATGTGTGTGTGTAACTAGTTTCACAGGCGCTTGAGTGCTTTCTGTGTTGCTAGGTAATATGGATTCACCTTTTTAATGGGGAGATTTATTGAATGGTTTTGTGGTTAGTTGATAGTGTCTATGCTTTTGTTTGTTGAATTTCGAAATGCATGAATGTATAGGTATTTGCCATCCTCTTTCTTCTATTGGACAGCTAAATGTACTAATTTGCGCCATTTTGTATAGTGCAACTATTTTGCTGCCACAGAATTCCTTGAATTGAGTAGTTCACATATTTAATTAATTTTAGAGCCAATTTCAGCCTTGTTTGCAGTAATCGTAGGATGAATTAAGGGTCAAATGCTTTGTCATTTAATTATAAAAAAATACATACACGTCGAAAATATAACATACTCCTTTTTGAAGTCGATAGATTAACCACGATTCAATTTTAGAACCACATCACCATATAGCATCAGTTAAAATAATAGTCAACTGCGTGTTTATCGGGTCTGGATTAAAAAATGATATAGCGTGAAAAACAAACGTCATGCTAATCGTAGCTAATCCGAATTACCAAAAATTAAAATCACATTTCCGCAAAAAGAAAAGCAATTGCTGCCCAACATAGAAAATTATTTCTTGGTTGGTAGAGTAGTATTTTTACTAAGCTGTCGAGTCTTCCAGCCACTGGAAACTAAGAGCCCAAGATCGGGCTTAGTGGCGTGTCTTGGGGCCTAAGTCCAGTGCAGTGGACTGATACCGGCAGATAATGATAATGATGTCGAATCTTTAAGTGGACTGGATTTCATATTAACATAGGTAATTTTAGGTAGTAGCCTTTAGATACACCTTTGTATTTTAAGTTGAGTTACTCCATATTATATGGACCGCCATTTTTCCCCTTCGTAATATTTTTATCGGGAACTAGGATTAGGTATATTAAGCTTAATTCCAGGTAACACCGGGTGATCGTAACAAGTCGCGACCACACAGAGCATGTAGATTTAATTTATTTATTTATTGTTTCGATTTATCAATTATGTTGTAAACTCGATTGTTTTATTGACCGATCGCGCAAGATATTTGTTTATTTTTATGCAAATGATAATTGTATTTTAATTTCTTTTTTCCTAATTTTATTACACCATTTTGTGAAAAGGGTGTCAAAAGTCGTTGCAAGAGATAAAATTGGAATGGCGTTTTGTATGTCAATACGATGTTGAAATATGGGCGCAAGTTAAAAGTTGATAGAGTTTTAAATTTCTCAATAGTTAATTTTATGTTTTAGTTATTGTTTCGTAATAATTATGGTAATACATATATAACAATGTGGCAATATAATATATATATATTTTTTCTTCAATGTGTATTAATTGTCTAGGAACAAATATTTTATTCTGTTTGATTTAAGTTTACCTACATTTATTCATCATCATCATCAGCCTATCTCTGTCCACTGCTGGATATAGGCCTCACCTATGGCACATTGAATAATAAGCAAATGATTCTTCACTGTTTTACAAAAAACTAAAGCAGATGCATATATTATCATCATCATCAACAAAAATACTTCAAACAATCATATCAATACACACGCAATGAAAAAATATCATTTCATTAAATTATTATTTACTATTTTGTGAGGTGTTGAACTAAGATTGTATAATTATAGTTATTTGCTTTATTGTATTACAAGCTTATTAAAGTAATTATATGATTATTTGTTGGAGTTGAAAATTTATTGTTGTAGGTATAATAAATAATAAAATGTTATAAATGAGTATTTGTTTTTGTCTACTATGTACTCTACTATTATGAATTCGAAAGCAGCTTTGTCTCTCTGCCCCTCTGTCTGTTTGTTACGTTTTCACAACTAAACGCCTGCACATGATTTCGCTGAAATTTAGTTCAGGGATTATCCCTATCCATACTGGCTATCCCTGGATAGCTAGTATAGGTGTAGTAGAATAAGACTATAGCCTAACACCCAGATGTTAAGCAGTCCATACTAAGGTTGTATAGAAGATGTTACTTAATGTGATTGGACTGCCAATCGTATAGCCGAATTTGATTGTTGCTTTTTGTAGATATTAAATGGTTTTTGCATACAATACTAAGTTAGTCATTGTATTTAAAAATGAAGAACTTTTATCTAATATGACAATACTTATGATTAACCTGCTAACATAGTAATTACATCTTAAGTAAATGTAAAGCTTTGTATGACAACAAACCATTTTATATATATTTTAAAATAACTATAGCATAAGTTAGAGAATACGTACTACAATTGATAAAGAAAAACTATAAAAATTAGCATACTTCTTCTACTAATAGTGTTGACCTAAAGATTACTGAATGAACATCGTCATAATGAATAGTTCTAATTGTCTATTATAATCAAATAGCTATAATTTAGTCCATTATATGGCTCGTTGGCTATGCAAAATTTCGCGCCAAATTCGTTACAAAACTGACAAACGAACAATTACACATTGTGGATTAAAGCTGATATGAATCTCGCGTAATCGTTCAATTAAAATACTTAAAATTTTAAACAGTAGTACAACACTATTATTATGATGTTCTGTTTTATTGTTAATAATTGTTTTATATAATGATTAAGTACATGATATTTTAAAATGTAGGTAAGTGGTTATGTGAGTATTAAGTTTTTATTTTTAATGCATTTGAATTTATAATAATTAAAATAGATTATATAATTTTGCATTGTATGTTTACTTACCTTGTTTACCGTATTTACCTTGCACTTAAAATTTACTCCTACATTTCAAAAAAGATATAACATGAGCAGCTTGTTAGCAAAACTTTATCGATATTTTTATCGACATTATTTTGGATGTAGACATCACTTTATTTATAAAATAATTTTGTTTGTACAGACCTACAAGTCAATGTTTCTTTTATAGCATACTGTATTTCTAACCGACTTCAAAAAAGAAGGAGGAAGGAGGATTCTCAACACGGCAGTAACATTTTTTTTTAATGTATGTTCGGGCATAACTCCATCGTTTATGAACGGATTTGCAACATTTTTTTTTTGTTTGAATGAGATCTATTCCAAAATGGTCCTGTTTTATTCATTGTAAAGATCTGATGATAAGTTTCGGCGACAGACGATGGAACTCTTCAATAAACGCCATGAAATGTTACCTCAGAACTCCGTCATTTATTCACCGACTTGATATATTCTGTCTTTGTTTGAGAGGGTTATTTATCATGTGATCCCATTGTAAATTCATCGATCTGATGAGAACCGACTGGCTATATTCAAAACCTGTTGACATGTCCAGGTTCTGGGCTCTATCTGGGGTTTTCATGCGTCATGTCCGGGTTACCAAATTTTAGAGATGGCAACCCTATTATACTCGAGAGTCAAACCACTCTAGCCCTAGCCAGGCTTGTCTCACTCCACGTACTTGCCGCGTTAGTTAATACGCGAGATCAAACCTAGATACAACGTCGGTAACGTTCATAATTAAGATAGTTTAAAAACTAAAACAAGCGACTTCAATGCCCCGCGAGTCAACTTCAGGAGCAAGTTCGAGACGTTTATCGTCATATCTCTGGAGATACTTATCAGATCTCGATGAAATTACAATGGGACCACCTCGAAAACAAACCCTACCGATTACATAAAGAATCATTCGAATCGGTTCACAATTGACGGAGTAATCGCGTAACATACACACAAAAAAAAAAGAAAAAAAAGAACTTACAGACGAATTGAGAACCTCCTTCTTTTTGGAAGTTGAAAATACGCTACACTGCTGGGGCCCCCGGTGTCTCTTAGCAGTGTAGCGTATTTTGATCGTTACCGACGTTGTATCTAGGTTTAATCTCGCATATTTGCTATAAAAGAGTGAGTCTTCTGTACCATAGTATACTAGTAATAGGAAATATGCATGTGGTTTAAATTTACTTGTAATCATTTATTTTCGAATCATTATTGTTCTGGTGTTCTAGCTTAAAAATTTTTTTATAAATAAAATACACTTACATGAGTTAAAATATTATATGAAAAATGCAAAAAAAGCGTGGGAAATTTAAATTTGCTAATATCACCACTTGTCAATTAGAAAGTTACGTCACAGTGCAGCACACGGTCTCTACAGATTAAATCTTTTCCATAGAAATAGTATGCACTGTTGTACGAATACGTAGTATTTCTATTAAAAATATTTAATCTGTGGAGACCTGTAGTGTAGTAATCTGTCATGCACTGTGAACTCATGAAAATTTGGCAGCGTTTTAGATAAGGTCAACTCGGCGAAGACCGGCATACTTTATTAAAATAATTACAAATGGACTTATTTTGGCTATTCTATAACCCTAAACTCAAATTTGTTTAAACTAGATAATAAGATATTTAGCTGACCTGACAAGAAATATGTCAAAATGACATAGAAATCGTCAGTTCCTGAAAAAAATACCATTTTTGAAAATACAGTGCAAACAGACGGATTTTGCTCCAATGTCGGATAAGACCGTCTAGTGGCAAATTTACCTAGTTACTGATAGTTTGCGTAGTTACAGATAGTGTGTACGAATACCAGCGAATACCTATTCCTGTAACAACTTAATTTGTGTCTGCCCTAACTCTCAGGAATAAGGTTTTAAATAGCTAATTTCGGGAGATGCAGCATTTATCGGGTAGGACCGGCATACTTTGCACTTTCAGGGGTATAAAACATATTACTCACCATGAATAACAACGAATATTTTTTACGAAGATACAGATCTGTAAAGTGCGCACATATAGACACACGGACGGATGGACGGACGGACGAACGAATGGACAGCAAAGTCTCAGAAAGTGTTCATTTGGTACCCTTTGGGTTCGGAGTGAGGGAGGCCTGACCAAAGGTTGACAACTTCTGAAAGTGGCGAAGACCGGCATATGACATTTATTACCCTCCACAACCTAGACGGACTTCTCCTCTACATATTTTTAGGTTAGTTTTAATTTTCATCAACCATAACTTAGAAAAAAACGTAAATAATACTAATTTAATGTACTAATTAAATAGATATATTCAAAAAGAATGAACTTCCTTGCATAGATCCTTCAAATTACTAAAATTAAACACTTTTAAACTGTTTTTGTTAAAGCGTGGTGCACCCTCAATGCAAGGTGCTCACCGTACTAAATTAAAAAAATCTTGTTTTTCCATTCGCACTGCATGCACCGCCATCTATATCAATTTCTAAGATCTAAAATGGTTTGATTATTTCGTTGTATTGTCATCCTAGTAGTTCTGCTGAATTCGTTGTAATTCTTGTTGTACGGTCTTACCCGATAGACGGTCTTCGCCGAGTTGACCTTGCCTCATATTTTTTCAATGCTAAAACTATATTTTGTAGCTTAATTTGAACACTTTCAGTATTATTTAATGTTTTTACTGTTTTAAATGGATGTATTCAGTGAAATAAACATTATTATTATTTATATTATATATTATAAAAATCATGCAGATTCCCTATTGTTCTGTGCCCTAGCGTGATCCCCCACATCATCACTTACAAAACAGCTGGTGAGATAGTGGTCAAACGCTAGCCTATAAAAAAAACGATAATTCTCATATACGAGTTCTATAATAAAATACAGTAATGGAAGAAAGACAAGTGTTATTACAAAAAGCATTTAGATGCGTAATGAAGTAATAAAATTATGAATTAATTATTTTTATGTCGTTTTAATTGGTCTTAGATGCTTTCGGGATATATGTTGGGTAGTATTAAATGTTAGGTAATACGGTGTATGTATACCTATTTTAGTCAGTAATTAAGTTATATTTTAACCTACTTCACACAAAAGGAGGATTTTTTTATGTTTGTTACCATAGAAACTCCGTCATTTATTAACCGATTTGGGAAACTAATAGAGTATGCTTCCCGTTTGGTCCCATTGTAATTTTTATCGAGATCGTATCGTATATTACACACTGAAATAAATATTGAAATACACATTATACTTACGGTTTCTAAATAATGTAAGCTGTTCGGTAATTTCGCGCACGCAGTCAACGACTCCGTGGCGCAACGGTAGCGCGTCTGACTCCAGATCAGAAGGTTGCGTGTTCAAATCACGTCGGGGTCATAATCTTTTTGGATATTTTTTTGTTCATGTAATAATTACCTAATTATTGTAAGTAGCTGCACGAAGATTGTTTCGTAATATGGGTCATTTAGTGCCAAAAAAAAATTAAGTTGATTCTAATCTGACGTTTTTTTTTTTGTTTATACATTTTTTTTATATTATACCTATTATATTTTTACTATTTCATGTCACTTTTAATTAAAAATAATCCCTTTTATTTTTTTTGCTAATTAGTGTGTAATTCTTTTGAGCTAAAATATAATTTCATTTTGAAGTTTCAATGCCATAGCGCTAAAGTTTTAAAATTGAAAAATAACACTCATAAAAAACACCAAACAGTATATACTTTTTTATTTTGATAAATATATACAAAGTTATGAATGCTTATTACTTACATAAAACTATATATTTTAATCTAAAATGGGATATTTTTGGTCTGCCTAATTTAAATAAATTAAGAAATAACATGCGATGGGTCTAGCCGAATAAGTAGGTGCATTGCAAAAAGTAATTTTACGCGACCTTCGCCGTCATAAATGTTACCTACAAGTTATTTTGCAATTTAAAAATAGAATTACTCATGAAGTAAGACAGTCGTAGTGTTCGAAAACATACAAAGGTGTAATATTTTGAGGAGATGATCTTGATTGATGTTTTTTAATAATAATGTTAGGTATACTTATCTAATTTAAAAATTATGTAGGTATTCAAAGCTGCGGGTACATTAAGATCGATAGTACAAATGTGAAAATGGTCGTTAAAAAACATTTCTTTATTCAATTTTTATTTAAATTATTTATTAGAGACGTGCAAATACTGGACTGGTATTGATTTTAACACCACACTAGAAATTGAAGTCAGCGTAATTTACAACATTCCACATTAAGGAAAAACCAATTACGGACAAACGTCACATGAATCCTCATAATGAATCCATTGACATCTTAATTTGGATTGAATTATTAGTTTAGGGTTTACGGTGGAACCTAAGAATTGTACAACACTAGACTGTTGATTAAATAGCCCTTCATTTTGGATTTGCTGTAAGTACTTATTCAAATATTGAATTAAATAGAATATTGAGGCATTGAACCGATGATACCCTTTTTAATAAATATTTTTTAATTTCATATTCTGAACTTCTTTTTTTTATATCTTATAGGCTAGCGTTTGACCACTAACCACTATCTCACCTGTTGGTAAGTGATGATGCAGTCGAAGATGGTAAGCACGCTAGGCCTAGAGTGGGAACTGGTTCTCAAGGATAGCTGCCGGAATACATTAGATGTTTGGTGACCGATTTTCTAACTTGACGGTAGTAGCTGGCCAGGCGGTCTACAACCATGCGGAGGTTGTTGGGTTCTTAGCGATGTTTTTCCTTAACCGGAGGACCACTGTGAAAAGAGCACATATTTTTTTCCATACAAAATCTATTGGTGCACGGCGAGGCTCAAACTCGGTTACCTCTGGCATAAAAGCCGATCGTTATCCCACTTACACCACCCGGCCCTCTACTGGTAAAATTTACACCCATAACTTAGCTAACCGATTAGCATACGTATCATAGGTTAGCGGATAGATTTTGAGTCTCGATAGAAGCTTACCACTAGTGATCAGTGGAGCTCTTTTTGGTATACCCAAGGATCACATATATAACGTTCTACGGCAGATGTCAATCGATTACGAAAAAAAAACAGTGGATTTAACTTTTTTGAACGCCCGTATATCAGTAGGTACATTTATATTAATGTTAAAGTAATTGGTTACAAGCATTATAAGATAGCGTACAGATTAGTGCATAGTAACATCGTGACCTCCGAATGTTCGTCAGCGTGAGCGCAGCCCTCCGACGGTTCCGCGCGTTGCCTTTATAATTGATGTGCATAAACACAGTCGTTGTACAGGGTGTTGCGTTTTTGAAAAACATTTTTTTTTAGAATTTTTTTTTTAATTTTAGCCTTTTGCCTCCTTATGCACTCGAAATAAATATTATACAGGAAATGCTGTGTAATTCATACATATAATTCATTGAATTTATATTTTATTATTTTATACCTTGAAAGGTACATTACATACCTATATACATTACATACCTATATACATTTTATATGAATAGTAAATGCAGATAGACATATAGATAAACACTTTACTGTCACACCACAAATATAAAACTTATAAATCTATAAACAATAGCTTAAATTAAAGTGTTACAATGGACGGTCTTACCGCTAATAGCGATCTTTTCCAGACGTCCTTTGAATAGAAATAATCTAAAAATTGTCAACAACAGGGTGCATAGGTACATAGTTACAAACATTCAAAGGCTAATTTAGCTACACTGGCTGAAATAAGCTTTTTATTACGTTTTCAATCCGTATTCATTCCAATTTTCAATCTTCGCCCTTAAAATATTGCCAAAAACCAAATCAAGAAAAAAAATCCACACATGTAATTATCAAACCTGTTCACAAAATTTCTCGAGAATCGGTTGACAAATGTGACCTGTTGAACAGCCGGACAGCCGTCGGACATACGACAGCATTTTTTTCAAGATAAAACGGAGACACTTCGTTCGCCCTTCGCTCGGTCAATAAAACAAATCAAAGAAACACTGAAGTACCTTGTTATGGAAATGCGATAAAACTACAGGTTTAAATAACAAAAACACACAAACACCCCAATACCGTTATTAAAACATTCATAAATTTTAGAAAGCAGCCAAGTAGTGACTATTAATCAATCATAGGCTTCACAAGCATCCTATATAACGCACACACAGACACAAACACAGATAGTACATCCTCACACATACAGAGGGAGTCAGCGGCGCGTAAATATATTTTGTACCGACAAAACTGTTATTTTAAAATAATTGATGTCCGTATGAATTGTCAATGCATGCTTTGTGGTCACTGGTCAGTCTATGGTTGATAGATGTATTTACGTGTAGGTTATTATTTTTTTATTGTTAAGCCTTTGACAGATTGTACTCGGAATTTTGATTAAATAGATTTCCATATTTACTTGCATAATTAAATATTCTATCGTCATCGCCTGCATTAAGTTGCTATTTGTTAAATGGTGTTCAATTAAAAATTAACAGTTGTCAATCAGAAAACTTGTCTAATCCCACTTTATATATAGACTTCTTTCAAATGATGCTATTCGTACGATACCAGCAAAGATATCTAAGACATATGTGGATATCAGCTAGCGGTTGAATAATGGTTCCCTAATTATGACAGATTAACTTAGATACTAAAATGTTAAATAAAAGCTTTTAAAAATGCAAAGCCTAATTGGATTAGTATGTCAATAATTTATTTTACGTTAACCGATATAATTACAAAATTCTCAAAAACAAACATCAAGAGAGAATGACGTTACGCAATTTTAATAACACCCTGCAGCTTGACTTTAATGGGACGAAATGCAAAAGGAATGATCTCCAAAATAAAAAGAACGCATCATTTTCGACTTCCGACGAATCTCAATTTAGACGATTAAAAATTAGAGCAGATGTGAAATTCTTACACACTACGAATTATAGAAAGTACAAAAATATTATGTATAAAATAAACATTGTATTTTTACAACTATTTAACCTTTAAAGTTTAATACTAATTTATAAGTAGTTCGGTCTTAATAGTACAGGTCTCACATTTTAAAGACAAAATATACAGAAACAACGTTTGTCTATGTGACATGAAAATCTATCATGGCGAATAAAAAATGACTTTAATTTCAATATGTAACTCAGTTGCACCTTGTAATGAAATATTTATGTCCGAATTAAAATGTTTGATGTTTTAAACAAGTGTTCAAGTATTCTAATGTTTCATTCTATTTAAATTCTAATCGATTATTTTATAATAAATAATAAAAAAAGGTTAAGGCTGACAACACATTTTTTTTAATTTATATGTGTAGATACATATTAAAAATTTTAGTTTATTTTCATTTTAAATAATATTAGGCAAGGCAATATATAAGGCACTAACATAATGAACAATATTTACATGTATTGCAATTATGAATATTTAATAATTTATAAAAAAAGTCTTATTTAATTTTAATTTCAATATCTAGTTCACATACAATTTACAACCCAAAAAGTTGTGATGCCAAAATTTACACAAAAAAACCAATAGTTCCTATATAATTTGAACGACGCGTGCCAAGGGAGCTACCGTCAATGGCGCGGTCATTAAAACGCAATAAATAAAATACCCTGATCGTCCCAGTCGACATCTGTTGCATCGACAATCGACATGCCCGCGTAAAATATACCAGTCCTTGGATGTTATAGAACTGGCTCTATAAGCAAGATATTTAAAATTGGAAATAGTGGCAAAATAAGCGACGTTAAGTTTTCGCTTTTATGTTTGCTTGTCTTTTGCATTTAAAAAGAATAACGAAATAAAAAGTTCCATGTATGACATATTTTTTTATTTGTGTTGACACAATTGTTTGATTTTCTGCGTCACAACAAAATATACTCCAAAAGTAATATATTATATGTACCGGCGTTTGAAAGTGGAACATAAAATTATTGTGTTTTATTGGTTTGAAAATGCTAATAAATTTAGCCACTGCAACGAATAGTACCAAATTCCTAACAGAACTATTCCCCGCTCCTAGGGCCTATGGGAAAATCAGAGTTTGGGTAGACACCTATGTGCTGAGATGGGTTTTTTTCAGCAACACATTATTTTTATATAGATAAGTAAGTTTTATGTATAGTTAATTTAAAAAATCTCTATTTTTGTATGCTGACTTTACCAATTTTATACTTTTGTTTTGTATAGTACCTAACGTCGAATAAATGTATTTTATTTCTTTCGTATTTCTTTCTTTCAAACTAAATGCATAAATAATAATTAACATTGTTACTATAGCACATTAAAATGTTTTATTGAATTAAGGAAGCAGATGCAAACTCAATAATTTTAAATACACCATCGATACTCTGGTGTTTATTACCTTGTCTCATGCATTGATACACGTGTAAAAACGCAATGACGGTCCATCAAGTGTGCGCTATATTGTTTTTACACCATTTGTTTCATTTATCAGCATTTAAACAAACATAAAAATACTTTAGTCGCCATAAACCGTAGTTAGCGAGATGGTATTGTCGCTATAAAAGACTTAAGATGTTCACACTTATTGTAGGTAATGTTTATTACTCCATAGATTGCTAACAGCAAACTACATTATTATTTATGGATAATGTATTGTCTAATAGATAAACAACATATTGATATATATATCAAGCATTACTAATCAATTTATTATTACTATGGTTTTCGACCACAAATTGACAGCTAACTTTTAGTTATGTTATTCATTGTATAATAAAACTGGCCAAGTGCGAGTCAGCATCGCGTCTCTTATCGCACACTTAGGGAGGGTTCCGTACAATACGAAACATAACAGAGTTTCAACCTCATATATTTGATTAATTGATATTACCAAGAATATTTGGTTTGGTCGCGATCTAGAAAGACGGGGCTCGTTTACTAGCGCCATCTATGTCATTTTGCTGAAACTAATTAGATAGATGGCGTTTAAAAACACGTTTTTTGTATTGGGACCCCCTTTAATTTTTAACTTTATTTTGTTTTTAGTATTTGTTGTTCTAGCGGCAACAGAAATACACCACCTGTGAAAATTTCAACTGTCTAACTATTACGGTTAATGAGCTATAGCCTGGTGACAGACGGACAGACAGACACACAGACAGACAGACAGACAGACAGACAGACAGACAGACAGACAGACAGACAGACAGACAGCGGAGTCTTAGTAATAGGGTCCCGTTTTACCCTTTGGGTACGGAACCCTAAAAAGCAAGTATTTAGTAAAAGAATTATCAGTTCACCGCTAACTAAATTGTTATCTAAATAACGTCATACTTGGTTAAATTTGCGAAGTATAAAAATATTAGTTACTAAATAAATATACAATTATCTATATTTTAAGCATGTATTAGAAGATAAGTATTTTACCATCTTCTGAAAATTGACGCGCCTTCAATTTTGAATAGACTTGCCTAATCCGTATAGCGTAGGTAGATTTTATTTTACTTACAGTTTATCAAAAAATGTTATTCGACCATCTTACATCTTTTAATTTATAGAGTTTCTATGCACGCAACATAAACATACATAATTTAATGTACAAAACTTTTTTGGTTTTGTTACAAACTATATCTACACCGAATGCAAACTTTGTTGAGTCCTCTAAAGTCTGACACATTTCTAAGTCATTCGATAATAATTGGTCTCTCTAAATGGTGGCAAGGTGTGAAACTCAACTCATCAGTTGAAGAATGACGTGCGTTGCTAAAAACTACAAAAGCTTGTTATACATTTAAAAAAAAATGACGTTACGATTTTTATAGGCTTGTTAAATGATTGCTCGTACAATTACGTTTATTTGCATTTTTAACGATTACGTAAATGACATTTTTCTTTTAGTTTAAAGTTTCTTTTATTTTAAATAGTTACACGCTTATGCTTGCTAAGAATTAATGGTAATTCTTAGCTACTTTTAATCGTTGTTAATTAAAAGAATTTTTACTTATGGTTTTTGTGTCTTAAATGATATTATATTATCATCAGTAATTCTAAATGTTTGTAATTACTGTTTTTGTCACTGATACAATATACTTAAAATTTAATCAATGAATAAAAGTAACATTCTGTGTTTTGATCTGACGTTGCCTGAAAACATGAGGTTTAATATTGTTTTACAAGAATGAAGAACAATCTAAAGTACATCACTGAATATTAATATAAAATACAATAGAAAAAATAATTTTCCACACGGTATAGTAAGGCCAAGTTCGCCTCGGATGCACCTAAGGCCGATTCTACACTTAAGATAAAACTGCTATTACAGTGTGTGTCACCCGTGACGACGCCATCTTGTCTATTAACTATGCCGCCATAATAGTGGGAAAACTACGGCAAATTGGTTTTGTTTTTTTTTTTATGTTTTGGACAGGATGTAAGCATGTTGCAAGGTTTGAAAATTTGGGCATGACAAAATGTTCTATGGCATGACAATGACATTAATAAAGCTTGTTGCTCAACTGCCTCTATGGCTTTGTTAAGTTTTAAGCAAAAGTGTTTTTAGTTTGATTTGATCCAACAAAACAATTGATATAACGTCTTGGTTAGAGTAAAAACGTATGGATGTAATTGAAAGATTGATGCTGATTTTGATATAACTAAACATTGTTATTCTAAATTTGTCAGCCCGCAAAGATATAGCTATTCCTATTTCACCTTTGAAGTTAAATAGAGGCGACAAGAGAAGAAGTTTAAGTAGCTCAACATCAGAATTGAAATATATACCAAATGTCTGTAAATTTACACTGATTGTATGCAGTAATGAACGTAAAAAAATATAACTTACAAACGCTAAATCATGATACCATTTGAGTAGATATAACATAATAACGTAATAGTATGCATAGACTATCATGTATCAGATGATTTATGAAATAATAAAAAAAACTGATACGCATTCATTGTTTTCTTTAACAAATTGCTCGTAAAACAACCACCTGCAGTAGCGTCTCATAAAAAGTGTCAAAACTTTAATGTTAACACAGATAAAAAAGACAAACCTTTATCTCCAAGCCGCCAGTGTCAACTTGTTAACATACCTGAAAAAAAAGAAAAAAGGTTACATCATCATCTGACGGAACAACAAAAGCGTTTGGCGCCAAAAGGGCCACTGGCCGCCATAAATTGTAGCCCAATAAAAAAGCAATTTAAAAAAACATTCGTATTTTGAAAAGAAGTCCAAATCGTTGATCTAACGTCCATTATAAGAAGACACTTTGGCTGGGGGAATTTAAGCTATCTTCATTTGGAGTGAGGGAGAAATGGTGGGTCACAGTAAAGTTGTCACTTGTTGACCACGAAGCGTGACGTCACCGTTCGGTAACCACGCTCTGGAGCACAAATGTTATAACTTTATAACGTGAGATAATCGATATACTTTTTTTATTTCGCACATAAAACTTTTTTTTTTGTTGAAAATGCAAAGTTTATTGCATTGGGAATTTAGAGATTAATTCCCGCTTTTTATTACAATGAAGTAGTATGCATTTTATTTTATTCTATCGTTGTTGTAAGATTGTAAGATTTTAATTTCAATTTAATGTTGAATATTTTTATGTATCTTACTTTAAAGTGAGTAATTTTACTAAAATTATAGATTGTATTTTTGTAAATCTACAAAAATAATACCTGCTTTATAAGAACAGTTACAAAGTCTCTGAGGCATCACGCGAACGTTGAAAACCAACGTTTTGACATTTCCGGTTCCTAAAAACTTGACAGACGGACAAAATTACACATTTTTGCTATACATTTATACTTCAAATAAACCACTCTTAACTTTAAATATATAAAGCTTTATTTCGAGTGATAGATTTAGTTTTTATGAATATTTAAAGTTTGTTAAACGTGGTTTCATCATAAAGGTACCGTCGTATTTTAATTTAATTTTAACTTAATTTAACGTAATTTAATTTTGTCGTAAAAAGTATTAAAAACGAATATTTTGTATCTTATTAAATTAAAGATGATACTTCAACTAACTCTTATTATGTTTTAAATTCAAGGCATTTAATTTATTTTTATTTCTATTTGTTAATACTTACATACAATAATAAATAGGTACACACATCAACGAACTATTTTGTGACGATCCCTTCATAATTTAGGGGAATCTCTTTTACCAAATTAATTAGCATTCTGCGACATAATTATTTAACCTATAACCTACATGATCGTCTATAAGAGAGATTATAATATCGTTCCAAGTTCTAATATTTTTAGTAATATAACAGACTGCTATACGCATAAAAGTGTTTATTACGTAAATAATGTTTAAAAAGTGTAGCGCAACAACAAAAAATCCAATAAAATCGTAATGCAAAAATCGCATTACCGACCTATTTCCGTCAACCGAGTCAAGCGAAACCTTTCACTGCGCAGCAAAAAGTCCGTGACCCCACGATATTCAAATTTGAAATTCGAATTTTTGAAGCCTTGACGTCAGGTTGTTTTAGACCCCAAGGTACATTACCCACCATAGAGATTGTATTTTTTTATTATTTTAGTACGCATTTATGTTTTTAACACGCTTTTATCAACTTCACTATTGTAGGGACCGCAACCCAAAATTTTAATACTCGTCAAATATTTCGCTGCACCTACGAGAAACGGAACGCAGCAAAAACACCCGCCCGCGCGCCGCTGCCCGGCCGCGCCCGCCATTATAAAAAAGACGTTCGTCGTGTGATCATCGCTCACCTCTGACCGCGATTGGTTACCGCGAAAAAACATACAAAATAAGCGCCGGCGCCGCGGATGCCTCGATCCAGTAAACACTATTACAATAAACTACGAAAACACGGAAGTGAAGTGTCTAAAGACTGATGGTGTGTGATAAAAAAGCGTGAAGTACTTGAAAATGGAATGGACTTGACGGTGGGTGCATATTTTTGTTTATTTGAGTTCATTTGTAGCTTCACTGAGCCATCGAGCCTACATTTTGGGCCTTCGACCCGGACTCCCGGTTATAACGTCAAGTCTCATAGTTATTTTAATACTTTCATTGCACACAAATCATATTACACCTCCCAAGTAGGTACCACACCCAACACGTGCTTGCACTTTTTATTTGTGTTTTACTAATAAACCACACAGGTTCCAACTTCAACCTACACTTTTTCAAACACTAAATAACATATTTTATGCAATCCTTATTGTTTAATACGAAAATATAGTGTTTTTTTTATCGAAAACAGTGACACGGGTGCGTTGACCTTTATGTGATAGTGAAACAAATTGCATCGTAACTTTCTGAATTTCATAGTACTAGCTCATTTCTATAGTAATATCGCTTATTATAAATGTCTAGCATCGTGTTATTGTAGAAACAAATGCCTACATTGTGTATTTACTGTGTTTTATTGTGATTACTTTGCCGGTTAGACCTCTCTAACACCGGCACCGCCCGGCAGCCATTACGTTTCGTCTTGCGTAGCGGGAAAATAATACGTAATTAAATTTTTGTGGATTTATTTTTTAGGATCATTTATTTAGACGTTTTCGGTTGTTGTATCGTAATTTAGTGACTCAAAATGACTAAAAATACTATTCCTGACTCGGATCTCGACGATCAGGTTCATCCTTTCTTGACGTCAAAGGAAATGTGTTTTCTTCGCATTCAACATTTATATGAAATGTCATTAGAAGTAGAAACAGATGTAACTCATTTAGCCGAGTTTTCTGCACGGATCGATGACCTCTCAGACATCCGAGCGGAATACAATAGGTGCGTTATGGAAATAAATTCACTATATCGGAAATACAAACCAAATTATGTCCCTACGTATAGCGAAATAAAGGCGTTTGATGAACTTTATTATGCGATTCGTAAAGTTTCCAATGGCCTTCACCCACCCGAGCGTCCCGCCAAGACGGAACCCGGTGGCAAGGAATTGCAAATAACTAGGCGGTGCGTAAAGTTACCCGAATTACAACTATTTAAATTTGATAGTAAACTCGAAAATTGGATAACCTTCCGTGATACGTTTACGAGCTTAATTCATGATAATCCCGCGATTACTGATGTCGAGAAATATTATTACCTTATGTCATCGGTTAGCGGTTCGGCTTTATCTATTGTGAAATCAATGCCAATCACAGCTGATAATTACAGCATCGTATGGAGCGCCTTAGTTAAGCGATTTGAGAATAAGCGCGCGCTTGCTTCGGCGTATTTAGACAAGCTGTTTAACTTTAAACCGTTGATAAGCGAATCGGCCGCGAACCTTAATAATTTTCTCCAAACTTATCATGAAAATATTACAGCTTTAGAACTTCTTAAAATTCCGGATTTATCTAGTTTTATACTATTCCAAATATCTTTGCGAAATCTCGACCCCGTGACGCGCCGCGAGTTCGAACAGACCGTGCCGCCGGGCGAGATACCTACCGCTAAGCAATTATTGAACTTTATCGAGAAGCAAGCGCGTGTCCTTGAGATGTCAGAAAGCAAGTCAGTGTACGCCAAGCCGTCTACACCAGCTTTCAAGCCATCTACGTCGCGTTCAAACAAGGATACGACCACACAACACGGTTATAAACCTACTATGACCGCAGCTGTGGCCAGCATGAACAACGTTGTCGAACGGCAGAAATCCAACGTCTGTCCGTGTTGTCCAATGCCACACGCTATCTATCGCTGTGCAGTCTACAACGCGCTTACACCTGAGTCACGCACTGCCAAAGTCAAAGAGCTCAGTTTGTGTGAGAACTGTTTGCGTGATAATCACACCAGCGCTGATTGTCCGTCCAAACATTGTTGTACGGTCTGCAAAAAGAGGCACCACAGCTCTCTTCACATCGACTCCTCAGTCACGTGTCAAGGGAACGTTGTGGGTCTCACATGTTCGACTGATCAGACAGTCCTGCTTGGCACCGCGGTCGTACACGTCGCGGACGCATGGGGACACTTCCATTGCGTGCGCGCACTTATAGACAGCGGCGCTATGTCAAGCTATATAACACATAGTTGTGCGAAGAGGCTAGGATTACCTCGTCGTAGATGCGATGTTCGAACGATCGGTCTAGGCGGGAACCAAGTTGATAACTTTGGTCAAACCTCGCTCGCAATAAAACCGCGACACGATACATCGCCCGTTCTTAATACGGACGCGGTTATCGTCGCGAACATAGCCGGCAATCTACCGACAGTTAGGTTACCTCTTGATATTTTAGATCGTTATCAGAATATCGAGTTAGCGGACCCAGCGTTTCATCGGCCCGCGCCGGTGGACTTATTGATAGCAGGCGACTTATTTCCTTACCTATACGACGGAGATAAAATACTACCGGAACGCCCGGGTTTGCCCGTGATATTAAAGTCTATCTTCGGATACGTTATCACCGGTCAAATAGATTGGCGCGATAGCAATAAAAAGAGTTTAGACTCGGATAACCACGCTTTTTCCGGATTTTCTAGTACGGATAACTTAGACCGGGTGATGAACGCGTTCTGGGAAGTCGAGAACGTACCGTCGGAACAACCAAAGAAACCCGACGACGTATTAGCAGAAAAGTTGTTCGCGCACGAACATAGTCGCGATCCGAACACCGGTAGATACGTTGTTAGGTATCCGTTTCGGCCGGACCACAGTCTCGGCGATTCTCGACAGGTGGCGTTACGGAGATTGACTAATTTAGAGGCGCGTCTCGACCGCGACTCTCAATTAAAGTGTGAATATCACAAATTCATGTCCGACTATGAGTCTTTAGGTCACATGACGTGTTTAGGTAATTTACAAAACGTGGATTTGATCCCGTATTTGATCCCGCATTTTTGTATTCTCAAACCGACGAGCACCAGCACCAAGCTGCGTACCGTGTTCGACGCGTCGACAAAAACTGCTAATCACAAGTCACTTAATGACGTGGTTCTAGCGGGACCGAAACTTCAGGCGGATATTAATCAGATATTAATAAATTTCCGATTACATGCTGTTTGTATATCCGCAGACATCTGTAAAATGTACAGACAAATTTTGATACATCAAGACCAACGGCCTTATCAACACATACTGTGGCGCCACTCAACAGATCAACCGGTTCAGGTTTACGAGCTGGCGACTGTCACGTATGGGGTCGCTAGTAGTCCGTATCTGGCCATCAAGGTACTGCATACTTTAGCCGACGAACACGCAGATACGTATCCAGCTGCAGCTCGAGTTCTTAAAAGTGGATTCTTCATGGATGACCTACTATGGTCGGAACCCACAGAGGATGACGCTCTCCAGCTGCAGAAGGATCTACGCGAGCTGTTGCAGAGTGCTGGCTTCCTGTTATGTAAGTGGGCTAGTAATAGTGCTCAGGTGCTGGCCGCGGTCCCTGAAGATCACCGAGAAACTCCGATTGAGTTTGACGATGATGAAGATTTGTCACTCAAGGTTTTGGGTCTTCAGTGGCTACCAGGAACGGACTGCTTTTCCTTCAGAACGATGAAGTATGATTACGAGGTCACAAAACGCACCGTTCTATCACAGATCGGTCGTTTATTCGATCCTCTCGGTTTTGTTGCACCCTGCATATTTTATGCCAAATGTTTCATGCAGAAGATCTGGGCCCTGAAACTCGATTGGGACCAGCGCTTGCCTGTTGACCTTGAAACAGAATGGCGGGCCTTCGTTCGGGAGCTACCTCTACTTTCCGAACTTAGACACGAACGTCACGTGATGGTATCGCAAAGTACGACCTCTCGTATTTTCGCGTTCGCTGACGCGTCTACCCTCGGGTACGCGGCTCAGATATACCTACACACGACTAACGACGACGGTGATAGCAAAACGAGCCTTCTAATTGCTAAATCAAAAGTGGCTCCGCTGAAAACGGTATCTGTACCACGACTCGAGCTAATGGCAGCCCACTTGCTCGCCAAACTCGTCAAGTATGTCACAGGTATTCTTCAGGAGCGAGCTATCAGTATCAACGACATCTTGTTGTTTACTGATTCTTCTGTAGTACTGGCTTGGCTTAACACACCAAGCTACAAGCTTAAAACATTCGTGGCCACTCGAGTAACAAAAATACTGGACACAGTTCCCAGTACTAATTGGTTCCATGTAAGTGGTGAGAGTAACCCGAGCGATATCTGTTCCCGGGGTGCGACGCCCTCCGTGCTTCTCTCAAATCCCGAATGGCTTAATGGTCCCAGCTGGCTACTAAGTGAGCGATGGCCAGTACGCGCTATAGATGAGTTCAGAGACGTCAATCCTCCCGAACTAAAAACCTCCCTTAACACTATGGCGCTGGTAACGTCGGAGGAGTCCTCTAATCTCATCTATGAGCTTTCTGAGAGATATTCTAACTACACGAAATTAGTCAATATCGTAGCTCGGATTCGAAAATTCATCACGAATTGCCGCACACCTAAATCCGAGCGCACTAAACTTTCTCTAAGTGACTTAAAAGACGCACGTGACGTCATCATAAAATCCGTGCAACAGCACCACTTTGCCGCCGATATAATCGCGATATCAAAGAGCCTTCAGCCGCAGCAGTCTCTGCAAAAGCTCAACCCCTTCGTTGACCCCCATGGTCTCCTCAGGGTGGGGGGTAGACTTTCGCTCGCAGAGATTTCGTTCGACAAAAAACATCCTGTATTGCTTCCTAAAAAATGCAATTTTACTAATTGTCTGATCGATTATTACCATGTGCTTTATTTACATGTAGGACCACGTACCCTACAGAGTATATTGAGTCAAAAGTTCTGGATTGTGTCCGCTCGTAGCATAGTCAGACTACGCACAAGCAAATGCATAGCGTGTTTTAAAGTAAGACCGACAGTCAGGCAACCTCTAATGGGACAGTTACCTAAGTTTCGAACGGAAGATATTCACTCCTTCCATTCGGTAGGTCTTGACATAGGGGGTCCATTTTTAACAAAAGAGTCCATTCGTAGAAATGCTCGCATCACCAAGGCTTATTTATGCATTTTCGTTTGCTGTGCTACTCGCGCGGTACATTTAGAGACTTTATCCTCACTTAGCACAGAATGCTTTCTGGCATCATTTGACCGTTTTACAGCAAGACGTGGATTATGTCAGGCGCTAATCTCAGACAATGCGACGAACTTCGTTTCAGCCGGTAAACAGTTAGCTGAAGTCTCACAATTCTTAAAATCCAACACGGATGATATCTCAGGCGAGTTTACCAAACGTCAAGTTCAATGGAAGCATAACCCTCCAACAGGTAGTCACTTCGGCGGTCTTTACGAAGCAGCCATTAAATCGGCAAAGTCACTTTTAAAAAGAACCATCGGAAGCAGGACGCTAACATTTGAAGAGTTAACAACACTCTTTGCGCGAGTTGAAGCCGTGCTCAATTCTCGCCCTCTTTGCGCTCTGTCCTCGGACCCCAGCGAGTTCGAGATACTTACTCCAGCACATTTCTTAGTAGGCCGCGGATTGTTAGATGCTCCAGAGTATGACCTAACTAGTCTCCCTATAAATCGTCTGAGTAGGTGGCAGGCGGTACAACAGATAGCCCAACAGTTTTGGCGTCTGTGGCGCAAAGATTACCTTCACACACTTCAAACCCGCCAAAAGTGGACCAAAGGTTGTCGAGATCTGAAGGTCGGCGATCTAGTGCTTATAAACTCGGACGCACCGCCCCTTCAGTGGGTACTAGGCAGAGTCACTAAGCTATACACAGGCCCAGACAATGTGACGCGTGTCGTTAGTGTTCGAACCAAACACAGTGAATTCACAAGACCCGTGGTTAAGCTCAGCCCGCTCCCCTTGGAGCAGGATGATTAGAAGTCTCTATTCTCTAACTTATCTTACAAAGGTCAACCCATCTAGTTTTAAGTTTCATATACTATACAGTCCACTCTCTATAATTTACATACTTGTAGTACTAATCTATCTAGTGTAACCTTATATTTACTTAACACTACACCTCAGTGTGACACCCTACATCTACATAATATTTTGTTATTCAATACACTTTTCAACACAATATTTATTTATTTCCAACTTGGAATTATAACTGGGAAATCCTGTCGGATTTCGGTGGGGGGAAATGTAGGGACCGCAACCCAAAATTTTAATACTCGTCAAATATTTCGCTGCACCTACGAGAAACGGAACGCAGCAAAAACACCCGCCCGCGCGCCGCTGCCCGGCCGCGCCCGCCATTATAAAAAAGACGTTCGTCGTGTGATCATCGCTCACCTCTGACCGCGATTGGTTACCGCGAAAAAACATACAAAATAAGCGCCGGCGCCGCGGATGCCTCGATCCAGTAAACACTATTACAATAAACTACGAAAACACGGAAGTGAAGTGTCTAAAGACTGATGGTGTGTGATAAAAAAGCGTGAAGTACTTGAAAATGGAATGGACTTGACGGTGGGTGCATATTTTTGTTTATTTGAGTTCATTTGTAGCTTCACTGAGCCATCGAGCCTACAACTATTAACTTACTACTATATACCTACCAAATGTAGGTAAGTAATAAATTCTTAGTAGTCAATTTTTTGGTGATTAATTTGATATCGTGGAGCTGTTCTGATGATGGAGACAGAAGTTGGATAGTGGAACTAATCAATGGCTATTTGTAAATTCCTCGAGCTTTCGGCTCATTTGATTCATTTTAGTCCAATTAATTTATCTTAGTAACAAGGGTCTGATGATGGTGCCCGGATAATACTTCATGTGCAATTTTCACAGTGGCCCTCTGGTGAAGGAAAAACATCGTTAAGAAACCAACAACCCCCGCATGGTGGTAGAACACTATCTATTAGTGTTCACCTGGCCAGTTACCACCCTCAAGTTAGAAAATCGGCCAAACATCTAATGTGTTCCGGCAGCTATCCATAAGAGCCTAGTTCTTTTTTCTTCTTTCTTTTTTCTTTAATTCTAAGCCTAGCGTGCTTACCATCTTCGACCGCATCATCGCTTACCACCGGGCGTTATAATGGTCAAACGCTAACCTATTAGATGTATAAATTAACTTTACTTTACACTTACCAACAGGTGAGATAGTGGTAAAACGTTAGCCTATAAGATATAATAAAATAAATACTTTTTAGTTCAGGCGTGTTTCATAAGAAAACATTCTTAAAACGAATACATTTACATCTGATTGAACGCTTTGTTTACCTACAGCATACTTAAAGAATTTTCGTACCATCGGTTTTACTCGTTTTACTATTGCAACCTCCTTGCTATTAAGAAGAAGTTATTATTCTAATTTTGAATTACGTAATTCATGTGTCAAGTGTTAATTTATGTCAAATAAAATTTCATCAAATTTTTAAAAATTCAAATGACCTGTCGCTGGCCACAACAAAAAACTGACACCTCAGTTCTAATTTCGAATTTGCCCTATTCTTTTTTTAAATTTCTTCTATTCTCTACTTCCTTTTTGCTTGGCCCGTTCTTCCTATTATGCCTACGTTTTTTTAATAGACGAATGATTGATAGAAACTTTGATGTCTTTTTTTGTTTTGTTAGTCATTAGTTGTTAATTACATGTGAACTTGTTCATTTGTAACCTTGCTCGTTGGGGTGTGGATGTGTGAAGGAAATGCTACTGTGGATGTGGTATTTTAAAAAAAGTTAGATCGTCTACTATTAAGTTAAGTCTGTATGTTAAGTGCATAGGTGCGAGTTTATTTTTGTATTTGTTGTTGTTGATATTTGAATAGTTGTGATAAAAATAGACTCGTTTTGTTAGTCTTAAACAGCTCTACATATATTTTTAATTGAGCAGAGTTATCTAATTATTACGGGTATTATATATCTATTTTGCTTTTTAAACGATTTATCATGAATGATTTCAAATTTGGCAAACTAGACTAAATCCCAAGAAAAATACGCACTATTGCTATGGACAAGAATTCGAGTTCTGTAACCTGAGTTTAGTGATCTACCTACTGCAAGGACGAATAAATCCTTATTTAAAATAATTAAAATTATTGCCACATCCAAAATAATAAACCCTCCACATCCAATCTAGCAGGTGGCAACACTACAAAATTATGATTTATGGCAATACACCAAAACAAATCGATCATACTAATTGGTACGATTCGATAGCAATATAATCGATTGCACAATCGAGTAACGAACATTATGGTGTTAATATCATTATGTTATTTATAACATGCTATTTTATAGCTGGTATTTTTAGCAGGTATCGTTTACCTATTAAAAGTATTTTTGGAAGATTTTTATTTTTTTAATACATTACATTTTGTGTAATACCTACATGAAATACATTACACATTAATTACATTACATATACATACATTGCTGCAACAAGTTTTTTGATCGTTTTATAATAGCTATTACATATATACATTTTAAATAAGCTTTAAAATTTTATATTAAAAAAAATGTAAGATTTAATAATAAAACAAAACGCATACTGATTGCAGTACCTTATATAATTCAAATGAAACTGATCTTCTGTCTGTCAGCTGCATTGTATCCGATATAAATATATAGATAGATAGATACGTACGCAAACAATCCAAAATTGTTTAATATTAAATTAGAAAACCTTGTGTGTGAGAAATGTCATAACTGCCATACTAGCTTTTATTTTCCAGTATATTTGTATCACTATTCTTTGATAATCCAATATCATAAATAACAATATGCACTTGACCGATTTCACATAACAAAGGATCTACTACCGACATACAAGAAACGGCACAGCAACCGTCTTGGGCAAGCATCCGGTGAACCAATAAGAGCCAATATAACAACCACTATAACTAAACCCCTCCGAACAAACAACAACTACTATCATACGGTTCTTGATATACTGGCTAGCGCAATAGATCCAATATACTGGCTAATATATCCAGCATAAAAAGACCCTAATGTCTAAGGAAAGAATTTAAGGAAACAGGTCTACTAAGCTTGGTGTATAACAACACAGTACCAGTATTTTCAGACCCCAGTAACTGAACAGGTATTGGAGAGCGAAATGTCACGTTACAGTAGTCGGTTAACGTCACTTGAGCACATTATGGCTTTAATCGGGACTTCCTACTTAAAACCCGCGCGTACTGGCCGCTGAGATTTGTTCCAATTTCAAATTGAACTTTTGATTTTGGAACACGTTTTGTGATTATTTGATTTTAGCGATGCGCTCAATTACATTATTATAATGTTCTTTGAATATATAGAGTTACTATTAGTGCCCCGCGGTTTTACCCGCGTAGACATCGTTCCCGTGGGAATATCGAGATAAAAAGTTACTATGTGTTATTTCAGGGTTCAGGTTCTAATAAAATACTACTCCAACTTATTTAGGTTTTTAAACCTACACGCTTTTATAATAAAAATACATTACCAACATAATCAAATTTTATGTTAAGTTTGATCACTATACCTACTTAACATTTACATTTATAGCTTTAAAAACTTTTATTAAAGTATGTAAAATAATAGTAACTATCATCTATGTGGGTACTTTGATAGACATTTAGTTCACAAATTTACATAAAAAGCTGTAACCGACTTACCCAATAACTATTTTAGAGCCCGCACACCGAGTTGATTAAAAAGCAATAATGTTATTACTACGCATACGCAAAAACTACATTACGAGCATAGTGATGTGCGTTACTTCATTGAAAGTATATCGATAAAGATTGGTATACACTAATGCGGGGAAGAAGGATGTGTGGCAAAAATCAAAACGATATTGCCACGCTGTCAAATCACGCAAAGCGACAAAATTCTATTTATTATTGATACACAACTGCGATCTGTCGCTAAAGCATTTAATGTGTTCCGGCAGCTTTCCTCATTCTAGGCCTAGCGTGCTACCACAGTTTTACAATCCATAGTGCTACATCATCTTCGACCGCATCGTCACCGCGGTGAAACGCTAGACTAGTTGCATCTCTACACAGCTCAGCTTTGGTAAAAACCATTCTCCAAAATGTATTTTTTTTTGATAAAATATCGTTTGCGCATAGCGAATAAATTGTGGTCAAATGCTTGTCAATCGTGCGTAAATAAAATATTATTAACATATTATTGTCCACGACAGAATATATAAAATTATTATATTTTTATTAATCTTTTTGTTTCAACATCGTCCATTCAAAAGAGAGAGTAGATAGATAGAAAAAACTCTATTGTTACACCACAAATAAAACTTATATTTTATATATATATTTATACACAATAGCTTATATATTAATGTGTTACATTGGGCGGTCTTATCGCTAATAGCGATCTCTCCCAGACAACCTTAGTATGGAAAGAGTCTAAAAACTGTCAACAATAGGGTGCATCTGTAGCAACAGAGTAGTTAATCGTATGCAATTTGTACACACATCTTGAATCTTGACATCGAGCCTTGCCATATTAAATCGCCCTTCCTATTTGACGTTATCGATTATCGAAATATTCAACGCTTTCCCAACACTCTGAGCTCTATTATTTATATCAATGAATTTTCAAACATCGGTCTCATTTAATTCTAGCCTAACTAAATTCTCTCTTCGATATCTTCATCGATACTTTTCCATCACTATCACCGATGCGTTCACATGGATAGGACCGTAACTCTACTTTTACTAGCTTCGCAAAAACTTGCATTTTGCCATATATGTCATTTTTTCCTTGACATTTTAATTACGAGTCATGCCGAAGACCAAGACCCAAGACGTGTAAAATGAAGTTATACATTAAGAAATAAAAACATATTTATTGCGTACGCAATCTGTGTTGTTGACTCTGCATGAATAGGAAACTTTTTTCGTATATTTATGTATTTTGGTTAACCATAAAGTAGAATGAGCTAGTTACAAAAAATACAATACGAATACTGTATTACTTCCTTTTAAGCGGATTTTATGGAAACTATCATCAACAACAAGTATACGCACAAGACTACCTTAACATAATTTAATGTTGTTTTCAAAACCGACATGAAATGCCGCGGTAGTCATTTTCAACCGACTTCTAAAAAGGAGGAGTTTTTCAATTCTTGTGTATGTTTTTTTCTTGTTTTTTGTAGGTATGTATGTTACGCGATTACTTCGTCAATTGTAAACCGATTCGAATGATTCTTTTTTTAATCGGTATCGTACATTTTCAAGGTGGTTCCATTGTAATTTTGTCGAGATCTGATAAGTATCTCCAGAGATATTACTATAAACGTCTCAAACTTATTACTGAAACTGAGTCGCGAGGCATGGAAGTCGGTTGTTTTAGTTCTTAAACTATCCTAATTATTATTAGTAGCAAGTTTTAGGTTGTTATCTCAATATCTCTGGATATACTTATCAGATCTCGACTAAAACAACCGACTTCAATGCCCTGCGAGTTAATTTCAGTAGCAAGTTTGAGACGTTTATCGTCATATCTCTGGAGATACTTATCAAATCTTAATGAAATTATAATGGGACCACCTCGAAAACGTAACCTACCGATTACAAAAAGAATCATTCGAATCTGTTCACAATTGACGGAGTAATCGCGTAACATACACACAAAAAAACATACAGACGAATTGAGAACCTCCTTCTTTTTGGAAGGAAGAAGAAAATTATTAGGTACATGTATCGTGTATTGTTAAATAGATAATTTTTGTTTTTGTATTTTTTCATTCCTTATTTCTTTAGTGGTTTGATTTGAGTATATAACCATAAAATGCATTGTAATATATCCAAAAAAATAAAAATAAATATTTATGATATGGTCTACGTTATATTTTGCAGATGTCAAGACCCATTCACTTTTTTATTACAATTCTGTTTTATCGTATTTTTTGCTGCATTCGCTCATTTATACTTGTTACATGTCATTACTTATTAACATATTCATAGTTTACGATAAGTAACATGCTCTAGGTAATCGTTTATTGATGTAAATGTCAAAATGTCAAAGTTTCCAGTGAGTTCTGCTAGTCCGCCTGGGACAAAATACTACGTACCACTTGGCACCTTGGTTTGGTAGTGGTCAAGCGCTTGTAGTTAAATTTGACAGTTTAATTTAGGTCCAAATGACGTAAGGGGTCTACTTATACTGGACATTTCACGTTGTTCGTTTACAAGTAAGAATACTAGGATACTTATGTATTGAGTATGTTTCCAATATACCAGCTGGTATATACCTACCCTACACTTTCGCGTGCGTAAAATTGTACTTACTTACTTATATACAGTACTAGTTGCGCCCCGCGAAGATTTGACACTTCTAAAGTGGTAAAATGTGTGTCTTCCCCCTCTAACGAGTAAAAAATCTAAAAAAAATATATATGCTGTAGATCTCAATAAACACTTTTAACGAAAATTAGCTTGAACGAGATATAGTCAGCAGTTTTTTTAGATATAGCAACCGCAAATATAACTTTGTTTTTCATACAAACACTATGAAACGCTTTCAGTTCCTTCATCTCTCTAATCCACTTCCTCTCCGTTCCTCAGAAAACCTTCAGTTGCTAATCCCTTTCCATTCCTCAGGATTTTACGATAAATCATTTACAGTGCATGCCGCCAGATTATGGAATGAGCTGCCTGTTGATATTAGACGTGCTAAGTCAATCACACAATTTAAATCCATGGTTAAGTCTTATTATTTGTCTATAACAAGCTAAGCTGTTAAACATTGTCTCAACTGCCTGTACTATTTTGACGTATATATGTATGTATATAGTTATAAATAGATGTGTAAAGTCCCCGTCACGAGAAGCTATAAATTATGTAAACAAACATCTTTTACTAAGTAAACATTTTATACTGCGAGATAATAATAAATTGACCATATTCAATCGACATGAAATATAGACGGGTTATATGAAAGTAACAACCTATTTAATTAAGTCGGATCATATTTTAACGACGCAAAGCGCTATCGTTTGTATTTCTTGGTACCGGACGCAGGGATTGTAAACTATCGGGACGCCATTTTGAAATAAACGCGTCATTCGAGTTTCGAATGCGTACGAGTTTGTTTCATAATGGAAAAAATGGAAATGGAAACATCTGAATCTGACGAATAATTATTCTTAAATAATATATGGTAATTAATATTTGTTACTTAATAATTTATTAAATCTTAAACAAATTCATTTTTTTTGTTGGTCCAAATGTTGTGAACTCCTGAACACTTGTTTACATAATTTATAGCTTCTCGTGACGGGGACTTTAGGTATATTTATGTAATATAGTAATGGTATATAAAATCACAGTTATAATATATAATTATCATTGTATATGATATATATATGTGTATGTGTATATGTGTATGTATATATGTGTAGGTACATTTTTATATATAATTGCGTATACTCGTATGTGTAGTTATATGCTATTTTAGTATATGTTACTATTTAATATTTAATATTATATGCTGTATTATTGTAATAAAGATGTATACAACTCTTTTAGATGTTTATAAATGTAGTTATATCATATTAGGAATTGATTTGTTTGCTATCATTTTTCTTTTGCTAGTAATTTTACGTTATTCGCCAACACTCTGTGTATTATAACCAATCCGTAATTAGGTTGTCTGGAAGAAATCGCTTTATGCGATAAGACCGCCGATTGTAAAACCGATTTTTGTTTTATTGTTATTTTAACTTAAAGTTCTTTTGGTTTACAATAAAGAGTTAATCTATCTATCTATGAAAAACAAAGTTAATTTTTTGGTGGCGAAAAATGATAGTTATGAAATATTCTACTGTTTTACGAAACCCTACGAGTGCGAGTCGACATGCACTTGGCCAGTTTATTTAAAAAAAAATTATCTACACTCATATCATACAGTTTTTATTATGCATTATAAGAGAGGCTGGATGAAGGAAGATTGACGAAACAGATTTATGAGACGAGTGTGAATGGGCCGGTCGGTAGAGGTCTTTGAGTATACCAAAGGTAGAGGTAGACCAAGGGTAACGTATCACGACCAGGGTTCCTAGACAAAATGGAAACAAGAAATTGGATTTTGTCTAAGGGCCCTGATCGGAGACATTTTAACGAAAGGCCAATTCAAAAGTACCTATAACCGGCGAGCATGTATGGAAGTGGAAGAAGCGAAAGAGGTATGTCAGGATCGTAGCATGTGGAAAGAAGTAGTCTCTGCCTACCCCGACGGGAAAAAGACGTGATTTTATGTATGTATGAATTAAGAAATATTAGCATAATGACATATTGTATGCCTGTGCAACTGTAATTAAATGACAAAGTGTTATTCTGATACAGGTTTCTTATCTGTTTTATCGTGTCGTGTGGGGCTGTGGACAACCGCCCTGAAGCCACGTGCACGATATAATGCGGGTTTCTGAGTATTACAGACATTTTTCCCCATTAAAACATTTTTATGTACATACATACATACTTGAATAAAGAATGCATACTTTATGACGGTGCATATATATTTATCTACCTATATGTATTTTTTGTAATATGTTATAGGCTACCGTTTGACCACTATGGGACCTCGCCTGGTGTCAAACGATGATGTGGTCGAAGATGGTGAACACGCTAGGCCAAGAATACTCTGACTCTTAAGGGCTGTGTGCTGCTGGAACACAGTAAGGTTATAGCGGCAGATTTTCTGCTTGATGGTGGTAAGCTACTTTTTGGTAGCAAACCAGGTGGAATGTCGATATAACATGCTTCTAACAGCTGTGTACTTAACATCTGTATCGTGCGCCGTGCGGTAATATTCTGAAAATCCAAGATTTTTCCGTGACATAGATCTCTTGTAGGTAATCCGTCATTCAAAACCAAAAGTCATGACTGATGGTTGCTCATGCAGCAAATCAAAGGATGTAAATATCGGTCAGTCACCGTCAGTCACCCCATTACACGATCAGTTATCCATCAGTCACAGCCGTGACTGTAAGCAAACTGACAGCAAAACCTATCGTGTAATGGACGCCTTACACGTATACATAGATGTCATCACTTACCATCACGCGAGTGCATTATAAGTAATGTTCTCGTTTATAATAACTTTTACTTTAAATTAAATAAATTAATGCCTTACTGTGTCGTAATAAAGCTTAAGTTAGCGTGTCAAAGATCAGTGTCGACAAGGGGACATACCTATGCACAGAAAAGTCGCCTTGAATACATTTATTTTCCATTAGAATAGAAAAACAGTAGAAGATTTTGTAATACTAATAAATATATATCAAAAGTTATACATATTATAAAGAGGAAACATTTTATTTTTCACCCGACTTACCAAAAAGGAGGTTCTCAATATGTCTGTATGTTTTTGTTTTTTTTTGCATTTGTGCTATGGCCGCCTTGTTTGTTTGTTTGTTACGATTTAACAGACAATCTACTGGACCGATTTAAAAAAAAATGACTAATGGAAAGCTACATTATCAGCCAGTAACATAAGCTATATTTTATCCCCGTATTCTCACGGGGAAGGGAACTACGCGGGTGAAACCGCGAGGCGCTGCTTGTATATTATAAAATACCTGTTTTATTATACACCCTCAAAAACTTTTTAAAGGAAAATTACCCATATCAGTAATAATATAAAAACACCATATTTCAAAGAAGTTGTCGTAAAAACATGACTATGAATGAATGACATTGTAAAATAATAATTAATTTAACAAAATCCAATGTTGGAAAAACCCAAACTTTTTTTGTCGTTTCTGACGTCAGTCACCAAAAAAGCGATATTATTTTATTCAAGTATTTATAGAGAAAAATATATATTTACCTACATACTGAATTCCACATTCGAAAGCGATTACGCTCAGGTGGTATTCATGGAGATTTTAACAAACGCATAGCGGTAAATTTGACACAAGTACACGATGTCAATAATGTAATGGTTTTAATGACACAATGCGTTTGTGAGTCCTCCATAGTATAGTATTGTTTGTGAATACGGTACTCTTAGTACGAGTTTTCATACCAAACTCGATATCAAACTATGTTTGTATGAAAAACACAAAAATTAATAATTAATATTTCTGAGGAAAAACGGTACAGCGCCTCTAGTGGTTTTCAGACTTTACTAAATTTAAACCAATCAGGGAGCCAGAATGAGTAGAAAACTATTTGAGATCTGTCAATACTATCTACGATGAAAACTCGTACTAAGGGTACAGACAGGGGTTTGGCATTTTTTGCCTGATTGGTTCGTTTTAAAAACCAAATGGTCGAACCGATTTAGGTGAAATTTTGCTTGGCATGTTTGCATAGCTGCTGGATTGATCATTCATAAATGTTAACGTAACGTTAAAAAACGTTATTAAAATTTTATTAATAGGTATCTTCAGAGACATGAAAAGAAACACGAATAATATCGTTTAAAAACTAAAAAACAACCGACTTCAATGCCGCGCTATTCATTTTCAGTACCAATTTTGAGATGTTTATCTCAATATCTCTGGAGATACTTATCATACCTCGATAAAATTACCATGGTACCACACTTGAGATATCTCCTTTCGAACAAAAAAAGAATAATCGAAATCGGTTCAGAAACGACGAAGTTATCCGCGAACAAACATAAAAAAAAAAAAAAAAAATAAAAAAATATATATATACGGTCGAATTGAGAAACCTCCTCCTTTTTTTGAAGTCGGTTAAAAACATGCTTTGAATAATATAAGAAAAGAACTGACTTGAAATGCTGCGCTAATCGCTAATCATTTTCAGTACAAAGTTTGAGGTGTTTATCTCTATATCTCTGAAGATACACATCAGATTTCGATAAAATTTCAACAAGACTACCTGAAAAGTATACTCTTTGAAACGAAAAAATAATTTTCCAAATCAGTCCAGGCGTCTTTGAGTAATCGAAGAAACAATGACAAATGAAAAGATATTCGTCATAGAATACTACGTAACTTCGTCATAATTTTGAAGTCAGCTAAAATGTGCTGTTGTCGACTAAACTTGCTCTTTCAAAATCCAAAGTGGCTGTCTCGTACTATATAAAATATTCTGGATATATTTGTATGTATGTATGTTTCTGAATGAATGGAAAGGGCGGGTCTCATGGCCTCAATAATAGAGTACAGGTTAAGAGAAAAGTGCTTTATGTGATTTACTAAAAAATATATCAATTTTATTAGTAATACTTATTTTAAGATCATGAAGGCTTATTAGGCTTCACACGCACGCACGCACATTAAAACAAAATCCTAAAAACAAATAAACTGGCCAAGTGTAAGTCAGACTCGCACTCGTAGGGTTCCTTACGTATTTTATAAGATCGAGCAACAAATAACACTATCATTTTTCGCCAGCAAAAAAAAATCATAGTGTTTGTATGAATGACATAGTTATATTTGCGGTTATGAAAATGTGCTACATCTCAAAAACTGCTGACTACATGTCGTTCAAACCAATTATTCAGTCTCTTATTTTAAAAGTTAGGGGGGGGGGGGGACCAAAAATGTGACCACTTTAGAAGTGTCTATCTTTCAAACTATAGACTTTGAGAAAAGATTGTTTTAGAACCCTCAATGTAAAAACCTATCTATAGACACCCCGCACGAATAGGTTTGATGAAAAAAATATTTCTTAGTTTTAGTTGATAGTGTAGTTGGCAGTATCGGGAGCCCCCCCTGACTTTATGAATCTATAAGGGTTCCCTTAGGGTAACCCTAAAAAACACACCCGACCCCTTAAAGTTCAAAAATAAACTGGCCAAGTGCAAGTCGGACTCGCACTAGTAGGGTTCCGTAACACACTACAGTATTTTATAAGATCGTGCAAAAAATACCACTATAATTTTTCGCCAGCAAAAAGTAATAATTAATAAACATTTTATTTCTTATAACGCTATCTAACGTCTAACAAAGGTGTTAGGGATCGACATTTCAATATAACGCCATCTATGGGACGTTTACCTAACTAAGCGTTCATAGATGGCGTGAAATGCCGAAAAAAACACGTTTCTTGTATGGGGACCCTCTATTATTTTTAACTTCATTCTGTTTTTAGTATTTTGTTGTTATAGCGGCAACAGAAATACATCATCTGTGAAAATTTCAACTGTCAAACTATCACGGTTCATTAGATACAGCCTGGTGACAGACGGATAGACAGACAAACAGACATACAGACAGACAGACGGACAGCGGAGTCTTAGTAATAGTGTCCCGTTTTACCTTTTGGGTACGGAACCCTAAAAATTGGTGACATTTTTGAACATATTTCGAAATGGCTGAAATACAATTTATGTCGAAAAGTCAAAGTGTCGAACCTGCTCACAAAATTTCACGAGAATCGGTTGAGAAATGCGACCTTTAGTGTAGAGGAGAACAGAACAGACACCCGGACAGACATACGAATGCATATTTGATATTTTTTTATCTAAAAGTGTATTGTATTGCCTAGTAAATAAACCTGCCAAACCTGCGAGTTGGACTCGCACACAACGTTTTACTGTTCGTTATGACAAAATGCCAAAAAAACACGTCTCTTGTAGCACTACTTTTTATTTATAATTATTTTTTAATACTTGTTGTTATTATAGTGGCCATATTAATACACAATGAAATTTTCAAATGTCTATCTACTACCGTTCGTAGGATCTAGCAATACAAGTTTCTTGTATTACCCCTTTAAATTTTAAACTTTATTTTGTTTTTATTTAATTATTTTTTATTATAGCAGCCATAGTAATACATATTCTGTCTAAATGTTAAGGGTCTACCTATTATGATTAAGGAAATATAGCCCTGTAACCGAAGGACTACGAAGTCTCAGTGAAATAGTTTCGTTGTTACCGTTTGGGTATGGAACCCTAAAAAGCTGGAATTACGTATTAAACAAAATAACTCTATAGTTATAAGAAAATCTATGATTTCAAAAATATACAGGCATAGATACCATAGACTAGACCACTTTACTCTATAGTTGTATACGGTATTTTATAGCGACAGTAATGTCGAGCGAAACTTGATACCAGGTATTATATACTCGTACTCGTACATCTTGTTAGATACCCGGTATTATGTACTTGCCAACTTGTTGAGATTTTGATCTTTCGATAGGTTAGAGTGAAATATTTAGAGCTTGTTTGAGAGGGAAAGTATATTTAAATCATAGATAATGTAAATAAAATGAGATCCCCGTTGGCGCAAAGCAGTGTTTTTCAACCTTGTTCCTGACGCAATCCCCTTAATATGAAAAATAAATGAATGAAAAATAAAAACATTCTGCGACCCCCTATCTGCACGGTTTATATTCTGTGTTTTATTATATTACTAGTTTCTGCCCTCGGCTTCGTTCGCGTGGCCTACAGGAAACAAATTACATATTTTTCTTCAGAAACAAATATTATATGCGCTCTCACTTCCTCTCAATTACAACACCTACAAATTCTTTTTCATTAATATTTTCCTAATAAAATTATATTTTTAAACTTTTTTTCCTTTACTGAGGCTTCGCGACCCCCTGCGACCCTCTTCTAGAGGCTTCGCGATCCCCCAGGGGGTCGCGACCCACACACACAAAATACTAGCATAAAGGATACATGGTTTGACGTCTAAGCGAGAGGTATTCTAGGTCTAGCATTTTCACCATCTTCGACCACATCATCATTACCACCAGGTGAGTTAGTGGTCAAATGCTTGCCTATAAGATATATAATAAAAATTAAAATTATCTTTAAGTATAACAAATAAATACAATCGCACCACACAGCATCTGTTGTGTTGATGTTGTGATCTTGTCTATCATATTATGTCATATACACACATTATTTTGTTAGTTTCTATTCTACACAAAAAATTGTTTAAAAAAATTCTAAACATTTTTGTAAAAAATAATACAAACACTTTTAACACATTTTAGGGCAATTGTACACGAACACAATCTTACGGGCATTTTACCTTTTACCTTTAGTTCGTGCCAAGTTTTTATCAATGTCAATTAAAAGTCAAAGTCGACAACAGGTTGGTTTACCCTACTTCCAAATATGCACCACTTTCTCTTTGGATTTACGTTCCGTTTCATGCAAAATATTATCATACTTTGTAAAAATTTGTGATTGACCGGGCAAAGCAAAGGTCTCTGTTTTAGCTTGGGCAAAAGTGATTTCGTATGTCTGTCAAGAAGTCTGTTCCCCTCTACATTGACGTTGAGTTAAGAATTTAGACAACCGACTTTAGTCCTTTCCATACAAGCTAACCCCGAACATCATGCCGGAACTCGGCGTACCGTACTTTGCGTGGCATTTAAAATTGGTCCATTTCTTTTTAGTTTCAACAGACTCCCAGAAACTTAAAGGTCTGTAAAAGTTTTCAACTCTTCTGTTTTTTGACGGGATTACTCCGTCAATTTTGAACCGATTCGAATGTTTTTTTTTATGGATAGGGTCTACCACCTCCACGGATCATATCTCAATAGAATTTTTTGAGATCTAATGAGTACATATCCATGTATCCAAAGTTATCTACATAGCTCAAAAGATTAGCAAACTGAAGTGGCAGTGGACTGGTCACATCTCTCGTAGAACCGATAACCTTTGGGGTAGACGTATTCTAGAGTGGAGACCACGGCTCGATAAACGTAATGTAGGGCGCCCTCTAGCTAGGTGGAGCGATGATATACGCAAGCTGGCTGGCAGCGGTTGGAAACGAAGAGCTAAAGATCGAGCTCGGTAGCGTGCCATAGGAGAGGCCTATGTCCAGCAGTGGACAGAGATAGGCTAGGCCTATGATGAAGACTAAAATGTAATAAAAATCGATCTTCTGATTTAAAAGATTATGAGGTGACATGTATTATGTAAATATGTAGTAGTTAAAGTAAGTTAAAACACGAAAAATGTAATATTAAGAAAAAAAATACCTCAAAAAAACAGGTTTCTGACAAACTAGTTAAGTTTATACATAAAATTATCCGTTGATTACGAAAGGGTCAGAAGGGCAGAAATGTAAAGGGCAATATGATAAAAAGTTTCACTTTTAATGGAATATGATGATTTTATTGCAAAGCTTGTTCATAATAAGTACTATATTTAGTTTAAAAACTAAAATACCGACTTGACATGCCGCGCGAGTCAGTATCAGTAGCAAGATTGAGATGTTTATCTCTATAGATATAGAGAGATCTGGCGATACTCATGATCATAATTATCACTTCAGCCAATTTCCGTCTACTGTTGGACATAGGCCTCTTCTATGCCACGATGGACTGAAGCAATAATTGACATCTAGTTTAGTCATAAGTTTTATGATGGCTCCTCGTGATAAGTGTATTTAGCCAGTGTCAGTATTGAAATTATTCAAGTTTTCATTCATTATTCAAGTCATTTTTAAATTAAAGTTAAGTCATACCTTCAGTAAAGATGTGGTGTTTACTAAAGATTTTTAGTGGAATTTTGGTGAGAACGCAAATAGCATGTTTTTCAACATTGTGCTGTTTCCCTACACTCGCACACATTCACCGGCACTTAATAGTTAATAATCCACATTTATTACACATTAACTCGCGGAAGAACACAAGTTTTAGGAAAAATACAATGAGATCACACACACTTTTCCACGTTCCCGCCAAAACTCCGATTGCTTGCTGTCTTTGTTTCAGACCAAGCTGACAGCGGTTGGCAGCGGTTGGAAACGAATAGCTGAAGGTCGAGCTCGCGTTACATAGTAATTCCAAATTCAAATCAGATACAAGGCTTTGAGATAAATAGACACTTGTTAAAACTAACTCAAATCAAAAAGTTTTAACCTTCCAAATGAGACCTCATTATGTTAAACACAAACATTATTCAACCCGTCTAGACTTCTTAAAACAAAAAAAAGAAACAAATGCAAACAAGTTCTTAAAATCCAGTTTACAGTTCAAGTTAACTTTAATAAGTTGAAATTAATCGAAATAGAGTAATTAATAAATTACTTACGCTGAGTAGAAAAAAACCGATACGCTTGGCATAGTGTTGCGTTATATGTAAAAACTTCCACTGTGAAGATACGCGGGCAAATAAAAAAAGAATTGCTAACGGTACTGGCTGGTTATACAACATGGCAACGAAATATTAATTTGCTAACGCTGTTCGAGTTTTGGCGGGAAGCTAAAATACATAATGTGAAGAAATTCGAGCAATTTTTTTTGTGGCCCATGCGGTATATTGTATTTAGCCACTGTTAGAAGAGTACTAACTATATATATATATATATAAGATGCTGTAATTAATCATATTGTTTATATTTTAAGATAATGATACAGTTCAAAAAATATTTACAAAATCTTGTTCTTTGGCATTTATACTTGAAGAGAAAATTGGGTGTATCGAAACCACTATTACTACATATTCATATATTTTTAATTTATGGCGAGTTGCTAGATAATGTAGATTCAGCCACAAGGTAACTTTTAGTGTATTTTATTAGTGCAATACAAAATAAAATAAATATTTGTTTAAAAATAAAATATATTTATGTGCTATCATGTTTATTGATTGTAAAACCAAATCCGAAGTTAGATCGCAATTGTCGCAAATCAGTACAGCTATAAACTTATTATTTTTGACCTTTTGACTTAAAAGAGATATCTATATGTCTGAGGCTCTTATTTCCTTTGGTTACTTATTGAAGTAGTTTATTTAAATATTTATTAATTTATTATTAATTAATATTTATTAACGTTTATTTATTATTATATATTATTGATGTATATCAAGTGTTTTCTGCGATTAGAATCCTACGCGTCTGAGCATAAGCATTATTTTTTATCAACTAACTTCAAAGAAGAAGGTTCCCAGTTTGTTTAAATTTTCTTCTATTTGTTTCCTCAGTACTCCGTCGTTTAATAACCGACTTGAAAAATGTATTTGTTTGAGAGCGAATACGTTCCGTTTGGTTTTATTGTACAATTCATTTAAATTTGAGATACCTCCAAAGACATTGAGATAAACACCTCAAGCGGAAACAGCTCTTACAATTTGGATGAAATGTTGTACTGAGATAAGGTTTTGCTTTTTTAATTTTAAGATAGAGTTATATGTTTTTGTAAAAACACGATTTTCCACAGTAAGAAATCGCTCAGGTACTTACATTTTAAATGAGTTTTAAATTTAACAGCCATCAATCACGACTGAATGTATAAATTAATAAAAAAATATGTTTTCTCCGCGTGTAAGATAATGAAACTTTTTTTATTGTCGAATGAAGAGATTTTAATAAATATGCCGACCACACCCTAAACTCGTATCTTTGGACTCATTTACACCGTAACCTTACACACTGCATGCCCTTAAAAATAGTATCTACAAAGTTTTTTCACGCAAAAGTATTCCAAATCAGTTTAAATTTTTGTTTTATTTTAAAAAATTTATATTATTTATTCTAGCTACTGACCCCAGCTTTGCATGGGTAGATCATATACGTCCACATTTCTTACACACAATCTGGATATTATATACGAGAATTATATACTTATACCATCCTCAGGCATCACTCTCTTAGATAGTCAAAACCACATGAAATATCGTTCAGTTTTTGAGATTATCGCGAACATACATATATACATAAATACGTGGCTATATATTATAAAACTGGGGTGTTTTTTAATATATACTGATAAACTAGGTGATCTCTATCATAAGCTCTACAATTCTAGTAATTATTAAGACGCTAAAGACTAGATATGGAAGCTCACTTGATGGTAAATGATGCTTTCTGTTTACTACATTGTTGTATACAAAACTCTAGATAGGCAAGATTTTTTTTTTAAGATTATGTCCTACATTTTATATAAAATGCATGTATGTAACGATAGATCGAAGTTTGTTGCTCATTCATGCCAAAACTTCTTCTCGGATTTGCATGATATTTGGCACACAAATAGCTGGTTTAAACATTAAATACTTTTACAATTGCCTGCGGGCAAAGCTGCAGAGCATAGCTAGTTATTAACACAAAACACTATTAGACATGTTACAATTCGGTGCAATAGAATCCGTGTATGGGTGTGAATATGTTAGTAAGTGCGTCCATAAGATGCGAAAATTAATAAATAATCATTCGAACCGCCCAGACTCTACATTATGAACAATAGTCCCAGTATGGACAAGACATTCGTTTTAACTGGACAATTTAAAATAAACAAGCTCAAAGAATAAGTACCTAAAACTATTGCATCAAATCTCTTACATGACATGTAAAAATTACATGATCACTCAAAAATAAACGAATATTTAAAAAGATTTTAAAAACAATTAAATATTTTTCTTATTTATTCTAAAAAACGAGAGAAAATTTGTTACACATCAATAAAGCACAATTAAAATGATCGTTAAACTCTGTCACTGACTAAACCAAGAAAAAATATTCGAAATATAAATAAATAATGTCAACAAACTCCCAAAAATGAGCGGTGGACTTGCTCGAATCCTAGATCAGATAATTCGACCAACTTTAGTAATAAAATTCGACTAATGGTACGTAAATTCATCAATAGAGATAAAATAACTTATGATATAATAACTTATAATAAAATAATCATAATTTTGAAAATACTTCAACAAAATTTGAGTACTTGTGAATACGATTACGCTTATATCACTCCTGACTTACAAAATCATATTCAAATTAATTAGGTCATTTTAAACCAGTCCACGTGAAGTATAAAATCTCATTTTCATGAATAATTCAGTTAATAAAATGATTTATACTTTGGTAAGGTAAAGAGTTGTACAACTTTGGCCCGGTAAAAAGAATTCAACGCGCTCGGCGAAAATTTGTCGTACTCTTTAGGACAGTTAGATATTAATTAACATCAACATTTGTTTCTTATGTTTTACATTATTATTATATTTAGTAAAATTTTTTATCATGTGAGTTTTTGCCAAATAAACGATTTTTCTTTCTTTCTTTCAAAATAGAATTATGAAAAGTAAGTACATATAAATGTGCATTATTATTATAAAACACAAATTTCGTACAAAATAAGATATGCATCATGTAATTTGGTTATTATTGAAGTTATACTTCTTTTGGCGCGATAGAGAAAAATGATGAGAGTGAATTTTTACGATGCGCGCGCACACCGACACCTAAATTCTACACCGTGAAGTTAGTTCTAGGTGGCATGACTATGTTCAAGTTGTATATTCTAGTATTTTTATATTTAGAACACGTGTTTCGTAAGAAAGTCATATTTAACGTCATATTTTTACGTTAATAAAACTTTTTTTATTTAATTAAAATCTTTTTGATTAATTTTAATATTTATCGTTAATCACTACTGCATTTTAGTTATTCTTTTTCCATACGCCACAGAAGTATAACTTCTAACGCGTGTACATAAGTACACACATGTTTTTTTATATGTAATTATTATTTACTATAATAGGATAAGTTACATTTTATGAATAAAGACGAAATATTAGGTTTATTGAATTATTTTTCTTTCTTATCACGTCAAAGTTGTACAGTGCCACAAGTATAACTTGGCGGTGGTGGTTTTTGGAACTAATTCTTTTAATTGAAACTGTGAGTTTGAGACGTTTGAGAGATTACCGCGACATTATTGTTGATAAATCTACTACATCAAAATAGTTCAATAATGCCAAAAGTAATTAAATGTGGTTTAAGAGAAACTGTTATCAAAGTACAAAGTAAAAGCACAGTGGCGCTCAGGCACGCCAAGTTATACTTGCCGGACTGTATCTTCTAAGTTAGCGTGCATTGTGTCACTTAATTTTTGGTGCAATAGTAGAAATAGGCAAAATGTTAGAAATAGCAAAACGCTGACAAATTCAAATAAATAAAAATTCTATTCCAACTAAAAATTTATATTTTTTCAATAAAAGGACGAAAATTGCGCAATTGTAAGGATATCACTGAGCTCGATGTACTAGGCTATCATAAAAGAATAGGAGCTAGCTTTATGCTCGGAAATTAAGAAAACGGCTATCGATTTGTGCAAAAACCACAACACTATAAAGACGACACAGTGTATCGAAAACAGTGCAAAATTTTAACACAGTGCGTTAGTTGGAATACGTTCGAAGTAAACGCAGTTTGCCTTGAGCCTGTGCTGGTCTTTCCGTCACTCTCCCACTCGTACGATATTACTATTTCAATCTCTGTCGCTCTGTTACGCAAAACACAAGGCTTAATAAGAATGCCGCTCGATGTTATGATGGATAAATTATTATTGTTGATGTTATTTTAACTTTTCTCGTTGAAACCTTTATAAATGCCGCCGTTTTTAAGCAAAAATTTTAAGTCTTTTTATTTTATGAAAGGGTCGTTTAAGTCCAACTTTTATCTTATTTTACTCAAGTGCTCTAAAGGAAAGTCATGTTTTACGAGTCGAGTGCATGTATGTTTTTATGTAACCGACAAGGTAAAGCTAAAACAGCTAGACCGAATTTATGTATTGCGTCTTAAAGCATATTATAGTTATGTGTTGCATCATTAGGGTTTGTCTCGGTCTCTGTAAAACAAAATAAATTAAAAAAAATCTTTGTGGAAACAAATTCTAGGTGCTTTCATCACAGCTTAGGTTTTTTTAGCATAGCTTAATTCACAGTCGTTGATACGTTTATAATCCGTGGTAATGTATATTATAGTGTTTAAATCTTTCTATTAAGTATCTAATGTGTTCCGGCAGCTATCCTTGAGAGCCAGTTACCATTCTAGGTTTACGTGCACCATTCTCGACCGCATCATCACTTACCGTAACACTGTAAAATACGGTTAATGTGAACCTTTTTTCTTTACTTGTCCATTTATATATATTTCTGTTTTTTGTAGTGTTGAATAAATGTATTTTCTTTCTTTCTTTTCTTCTACCGACAGGTGAGATAGTGGTCAAACGCTAGCCTATTGATATAAAACTATATAAACTAAATAAAATAACAGTTTTAAGCAAACTATTTTTATTTAAAACTTAAGCAAAGTACGTTATACATTTTTATGTAACTTTTGCTTTCTATGTAGTCTTAGTACATATAAAAAGTTACCTATTAAAATTTATAAAGCATTCGTATGAATAAAGATGCATTTAATAATCTTTAAGATTGCTGATGATGACAGCATTTAATTAATATTTATGATATAAAAGAATGAAAATTAGAATTTCTTCCTTAAGTTCGATTCGACTTAAATTTTGTGTTTCCGTATCTTCTGTGACAATGCAATAATATGGTACCATCGAGCTCACTTGATGATGGAGCCGGGCTGTAGGGACTGCAACTCCGTAATGGTAAATGGTAGGTATATATTGTTATAATTAGTACTTTTCAATACACATTATACGTGTTTACCAAAATTTTGTGATCAAAAAAGTTTTGTTTTAATTTTATTATGGTTCAGTTCAAATTAATGAATCCAGGCAAGGCATCAAATTTTAGCAACCATAATAGTTTCTCATATTATGTTTCTTTAAAGGTATAGGCCACACCGCAGCGTCCTGCGTCCGCGCGGGCGCCATCAGATAGCGCAGTAGTATTTGTACCGACTGGTTCACACCAAACGCGATCTACGGCGATCAGAAAACGATTGAAAATAAGACCGCGTCCGCGCACGTGGATGCAGGACGCAGTGGTGAGGTCGTACCTTAAGTTACTACACCCATTTTATATTTTTTGTTCATCGTTATATATACAGTCCAAATTCCCACCGTACCGGCGAGACTCAAACCCGCACCTTTCAGGAAACATGCCCAGGCGCTGCACCAATTCAGCTACAAATGTTTGAATTACACGATGTTTTGACATAAATGAAGTTTGATTTGATTTGAGGATGCCAAAAGATGCACTCCTCCGTCCAAGGGATCCGCAGTTCATATATTGTATAGGTAGGTACTACATAGATGTTTGCATATCTATGCAAAATCAATTTATTAACATTTAAATATTAACTGCGTAAGCTAACTTGTACACTAAAAGACGTGTATTAATTACAGGAAACACACACACACAAACACAGAGTGTACACACAGATGCAATGATAAGTCACCGTTGACGTAAGTACGGTTAGAAGAGAAGGTAGTTAGATTGTTTAATCAATTTTGAGATGACGAAGACGTAAGACTGCGGAAAGCAGATAACATTATAAACCCGGATAAGTGTGAGTCTGACTCGCGCGATGATGAGTATCTCCTGAGATATGGAGATAAACACCTCAAACTTAGTACTGAAAATGACTAGCGCGGCATTTGAAGTCGGTTTTTTCGTTCTGCAATGCAAATGATCTTTAATTAATTAATATTCTTAAAAGCTAGCTCCCATTCTAGGCCTAGCGTGCTTACCTTCTTCGACCGCATCATCACTTACCAACAGGTGAAATAGTGGTAAAATGCTAACCTATAAGATATTAAAAAATAATCTTATAAGGTTTTGCTAGCCTTACCCCGTTTCCCTCTTAATGAAATGCATCTAGATTCAAAGAGTTATAAGATGTAGTGACTCAGCTCAGATAAACCTATAAAATATTGTAAGTCCTTTTGTATCTATCTACCCAGATCTAGACATCCTACATCTAGAAATCTAGAAATATTCAAGGTTAAATAAAGCTTACAAAATATTTTTTATATATCTTAGACTTATAAGCTAACATGCCTGGTGGTACGCCTTGATGTGGTCGAAGATGGGAAACACGCTAGGCCTAGAATACTCTGATTCTCAAAGATTTTGTGCTGCTAGAACACCGTAAGGTTATGGCGGCAATTTTTTTCCTTGATGGTGTTACTGTGGTTAGCTACTTTTTGGTAGCAAAATACGTTCTATATATGTATTATGTCAGAGAAGATTCTCTTTAGATTTGATTGGCAACGCTATGTGGCCGTGTAGAGTTGAGAATGGTTTATGGTACGAGTTGGTGTCAGCTGACATGGTTAATGTCATCTTCACTCTGTCAGTAGAGCGTGAGATCGAGAGTAAACGGAAGAGTTGTAAGCTATTCCTCTAGGTGGTAACTTAATAGTGTGTACATTGACGATAATTATGAATACAGGGCAATGCCCATGACGGACGGCAATAACGAGTACCTACTTAGTTCTCAGACCAACCAAAACTGTCTTTTTCTAAAATATATATATATTTCTTTAGAAGTCTCCAGAAAAGAAAGGGACAAACACCGAGCAAGTGTCAGTCTCTTTCAGTCCGGTTTTTGCGCCTGGTGCACAGTCGAGTTTATAGTAAAACGTCATTGGAACCACCCAAATGCATCAGAGCCCAATGTGGTGAAGTTTGTACTCATGACCTCCAGATTGCAAACGCATCGTCTCCACCATAGATAAACCTCGGAGATTACTTGCTGTACTAAGATAAAAAGCAATAACTTTGAGTTTCGGTGAGCCCGTTTAAGTAAATGAATAATTTTATAACAGTAATACAGTTTTAAACAGTGTTTTGACTCATGCGCAACGAAGCAAGACATTTTTTGCTCATGCCGACATATCCGTTCTAAGGTGATATGACGAGCGTGCCCTGTCCTACAAGAGGTTGGCTGTCTCGAGATATATCTGAAAATATGTAATGATAGATGTGTTTTTTATTTTATTTTTTTGGTTAGAATATTGAAACCATTTCTTTTAATAGTGTTAAATTAATCGATGCATAAAAATCTTTTATCTACTTATAGTGGCAATTACTCAATGGCTTCGGTTTGGCGATCGAGAGGTCGTGCAATATTGACGAGAACCCACTCCAAACACAAGCATATTTAGCTTAGTTGGAGGGGTTAATAAGACTAACTAGCACAGAATGATTAATAGTACTACGTACTACTAGTCATGTGTAATTTACATCACTAGTAAACTTTATTTAAAAAAAGTTTTAACTGACTTCTAAACTAACAGTATATAATTTTATTAACCGACTTCCAAAAATGGAGGTTACACAATTCGACCGTATATATTTTATTTTTTTTATGTTTGTTTGCGGACAACTTCGTCGTTTATGAACCGATTTATGATTTATGATATTTTTTTTATTGGAAAGGAAATATTCCAAGTGTAGTAACCACAGTAATTTCATCGAGATTTGATAGGTATCTCAAGAGATATGGAGATAACCTCAAACTTGGTACTGAAAATTGATAGCACGGCATTTGAAGTCGGTTATTTTAGTTTTTTAAAGGATCTTATAGTATTTATTTTATTAAGTATTAAAAAAGTAGTTGTTCTCAAACTAGGATATTATTATTAAATCAATAAGTGAAGGTGTGCCTAGAAATGAAATTGTAGAGAAAGTATTAGATATATACGATCGAATTGAGAAACCTCATTCTTTAATTGAAGTATGTTAAAAATGCTCTACACTGGCTTCATACATTAATCGCATAGAGCCACACTTAACAATAAAAACATGTTAACTAAACACAATGTGCTCAGCGTTAATAACTTTATACAACAGCAAAAAATTATCTATTCTAACTTGGACGTGATAAATAATTACAAAAACAATAAGCCCGTAAACATCTCAAAATGACATTTTATTATCTAACGACATATCGCAGAAATTATAATCTCATATGCACATAATGCATAAAAACGTGCCAAGCAAATTTCATCCTTATTTGTTAAGATAAAAGATTAGTTTACAAAAAATAACTTACTGTTATTGTTTTTAAATGTCAGCGTAAGTTAGGGTTATTAGATTTTGAGCTTTAAAATATCGGGATATGATTGATTTTTGTATGTTTTGTTTTCTTAATATTATGCTCTACATGTCAAAGTCAGATTCTAGATAAAATGTGTTCTTTAGTCGAGATATGTAAGAATTTACTTAATGGAATGTTTGTGTTATTTCTATTATTTTAAATGTTTATTTAAATCCTTTTAAAACTTTTGTTTAAACAATTAACACGTTCCGAATGGGTGAGACTTTAAATTAAGGTGTCTCGAGGTTAACGAGTGTATAAGTTAAGTGAAATCAAAACTTTAGTAAGCTATAGTTTTGTTTGTACAGTTTTCCAAAATCATGAAATATAATTATTATTTATACTAGTTGCATCAAGTGGCGTCGATTGTGTTAAAAAGTATTTTAAATCACATCTAGCATACGGCCTATCACTATCAATGTGAAAAATATCAGCCCAATAGATCTATCCGTTTAACCTTAAAAACATAACCCTCCTTTTTGCTTCGCCGTAGTCGGGTAAAAAACCGGCCAAGTGCGTGTCAGGCCACGCGCAGTGTAGGGTTCCGTAGTAGCCTGTTATTCAATGCAAGTCTTTACCCGTTATAAACAAGCAACTAGGTACTCCGTCTTTGTCACTTTAAAGGATTTATTCTAAGGATTTTGTATTTGGTACAAAATTATCCAACACCCAAGTTCAACGACTATTACTACTAAACTAATAAAGTGATCTTAACCGCTATAATTTTCCTTTATATTTCATGAAATGCGCTATTATCACGATTTTTTTCAGATTTTTCAAGCCCGCAGTTTAGTTTTTAGAGGGGGGGGGGGGGGGACGCCCTACTGGAACAAAAATTTGCACTTTAAAGTTTAATATTTCGTAAATGGAGCATTCAATCGAAAAATGGTATTAGCAACCCTTAAGTCATTTTAAAAGACCTATTCAACGATACCCCACACGATGGGGTAGATGATGAAAAAAAATGCATCTCCACTTCTCATATAGGGGAGCTACCCTAAAAAAAATATTATTCAAAATTTTATTTCAGTGCTTTGTCGGTGTCATTTATTTACATACCCCCACAAAATTACAGCCTTCTAGTATTAACGGTCTCTTAGGAAAACCTCGGACAGACAGACAGACGGACATGACGAAACTATAAGGGTTCCTTGTCAGGACTACGGAACCCTAAAAAACAACAACAAAAAACAATTAACTTAGATATTTTGTCTATGATTAGCAGCGCCTTGTGGTTTCGCCCCCACGTTGTACACGTACCTACCCATGAGAATCCGGGGATAAAATAAAGCCTATTTTACTCGCTGATAATGTCGCTTTTCATTAGTGAAAGAGTTTTTGAAATCGGTCAAGTAGTTTTTGAGTTAAATCGTAACAAACAAACAAAGAATCGAATATTTCCTCTTTGTAATATTAGGTACTAGCTGTGCCCCACGGCTGCGCCTGCGTTCAAAAGCGGAAGTGTAGTGAAGCGGAAGTTTGTGTTCTGCGAAGTATTCAGTAGCCTAATCCGTAATACTGGCTATCCCTGTGCAAAATTTCAGTGAAATTGATCCAGCCGTTTGACCGTGAAGAAATCCCAAACAAACAAATAAACAAACCGACTTTCGCATTTATAATATTGGTGTTATATTATATATTATTATTATTAGTTAAGAAGTTATAAGTATGTACCTATATAAATATCTGTCTTACTAAGGTATCCTTCGTTAAAGTCGGTTAAGGAGCGAGAGCTATTTTTAATTAATCAGAAAAGTTGTTAAAATTCATGCATTTCTTATCTTTATCAATCAAATTTAAACTTGATTAATGTTAAAACATAACATGAGTATTAAATAAAAATACTTAATTCAGTTAACAAGTAAAATACAGGTTTACATTTAAAAACATTGTTTATTTACATCTTTATTGGAAAATGTTAGGCGGCGTTAGAACAGGCGTTTTAATAACGCAGCGTTCTACGACACAAGATACAAACACATTCACGCACCTGTGACAACCGATGTTTGTCTTAATACTGAACATAATATAAATAAGACAATGTGTCATTAATATTGGATTTTGTGTGTGTTATAGTGGTTGTGTGTTAGCAATTCGTTAGATATAGATTTCGTTTTAGCTGTGTTTTTTTTTATGATATAAGGTTACGGGACAAGCTCGACGCTCGCCTGATGGTAAGCAAGCAGCAAGAATTTTGCATGTCACTGCACCCGTGCCTGCTACCTTGAGAAAAAGATATTAAGTCTCACATGCCCAGTAATTTCACTGGACACTTTGCCATTTCTACCAAAAAACATTTCTATTTCACGGCTGAATTAATAGGCAAAGTGGTGGTAGTGCCCCAGGCGGACAACCAAAAATCCCATCATTACAAAAAAAGTGTGTGTGTTAGTATACATTTAAGAAGGAACCTAGAAATATATAATGAATGTCTTCTGCTCCGATTTTAACGCTCGTATTCAAGCAGATCTTTCAAAATGTCAGCCAAATACGTCGAGCTGCTTAGCCGTGAAAAGTTTAGATACAAAGTTTTTTAAAGGATAGGATATTTTAAGACATTTTTACAGCATTCATCAGTAACGACTTTCAAGCGTTACAATGAGATGTAGGTACGAGTTTTGAACGATGCGTTTTTTCTACGCTTGTGCAATAGAACCTTAGCGAAGACTTGCTTGCAGAAATAACTTGAAATGGGTAAACGAAAACAAGTTGTGTTGTAAAAACTTCACTTGCAATGGATTTTAAACTTTATTTATTTTACAGTTCAGTTGAAATCTATTTTAAAGCAAATTATTAAAATTATCAACTAGCAACGATTAAGTTTTTGTTCAGTACGATTTTACTTTATTGTTGGATAGATCCGTTTTGTTCAGTCATTTGAGCTGTTTTTTATGCCGAATAAGCAGGCAAAATTGACCATTATCTCACCTGATGTTAAGTGATGATGTGGTCGACGATGTAGCGCCCTTACCTTGAAGATACTTGCGACTTGAAGACCTTAGGTAGTACTTATCGAGAAATAGAGACCGAGGCAAGGAATTCTATTAATTGGCGGCATCGATATACAAAGGTAGATGCAGTACTCACTTTTATGCCACGTAAACATAATGAAACTAGAAACAACTACATGAAAACACGAATTTCTAATTTCGAGCTTGATGTGCATGAAGAACAGAGGAAGGTATTAAACTGCTAATTATTTAAATGGATCTTCGATAATTGCACATGTCATTCTGTACGTGCTACACAAACGCCAGTTCGATTGTAACTAAGGTGAAATTAAGTTCGCGAACCTAATTCATACGGTACACACTGAGGAGCCGGGTCCCTTATCTCCCTTTTTAGGGTTCCGTACCCAAAGGGTAAGACGGGACCCTATTACTAAGACTCCACTGTCCGTCTGTCTGCCTGTCTGTCTGTAAGTCTGTCTGTCTGTCTGTCTGTCCGTCTGTCACCAGGCTGTATCTCATGAACCGTGATAGTTAGACAGTTGAAATTTTCACAGATGATGTAGGTATTTCTGTTGCCGCTATAACAACAAATACTAAAAACAGAATAAAGTTTAAAATAATAGAGGGTCCCCATACAAAAAACGTGTTTTTTTCGGCATTTCACGCCATCTATGAACGCTTAGTTAGGTAAACGTCCCATAGATGGCGTTATATTGAAATGTCGATCCCTAACACCTTTGTTAGACGATAGATGGCGTTATAAGAAATAAAATGTTTATAAACTATTATTTTTTGCTGGCGAAAAATGATAGTGATAGTATTTTTTATTAGTATTTTTTGCTCGATCTTATAAAATACTGTAGTGTGGTACGGAACCCTACTAGTGCGAGTCCGACTTGCACTTGTCCATTTTATTTATATATCGATGATTGGCGGTTTGTATAATGAAAGTTAAAGCAAATCGCTTTGAGTGGGTAGATGGAATGTCCACCTAACAGCAATACTTAGCACATAAAAGTACGTCTGGTAATCCGATGAAAGAAAAGGTTATGGTGGTATCAAATAATGCAATTGTGTGGCACCCTCTCCGATATTATATCCGATAAACAAAATATATGCAAGAGACTTACCGAACGTCTTTTTTTTTTTATCATACTATCTGTGCCTCGCGGTTTTACTCGCGTCGACATCGTTCCCGCAGGAATATCGAAATTAAAAGTACCCTATGTGTTATTCCAGGATCTAAGCTATCTACATACCAAATTTCAACTCAATCAGTGTCGTAGTTTTAGCATGAACGAGTATAAAACATCCAAACGTACAAACTTTCGCGTTTATAATAAAAGTAAGGATAGGCTAGGGTTTGTCCATTATCTCAACTGTTAGTAAATGATGATGTGGTCAAGGATGGTAGCACGCTAGGGCTAGAATCGGAACTGGCTCTTAAGAACAGCTGTAGAAAAACATCAAAAGTCAAAAGTCAAAGCTTTTATTAAGTATATGGGCAAATCAAAAATTAGCACTTACACTCGTCAAATTACATTAAATAGATCATATTCAATAAAAAATATTATAGATATAACAGAAACATAACTTATTGCTTTGAATTTACAAAAAAAAAACAAAGGTATTGAGCCATTCAACTTTCATCTAGACGTCGAACGTCACACTTAAAACACATGTTTAATTCCCCTGATTAATGTTGAGTTGCCAACCGTACCATTACGTGCACCCGCAACCCGGTGCATGTTTCAGTACTTCAGACAATTTTTATCCAAAAACATTTGTGAAATATTGAAACATCAGATGTTTGTCAACAGATTTTCCAGCTTGAGGATAGTTAGCTGTCCAGGCGCACACTTGACTTAACTTTAACTTAGTTGGAGGGGTTAACAAGAATACTAGTAATGTGCAACCCACATAGCTAGTAAGCTTTTAAAAAAATACAAGCTTGCCCAATAAGTGTTTCCTGCCAACTTACTAAGCTGGGGGTTTCTCAACGATGTTTTCCTTTACCGGAGGGCCAATAGAAAATGCGCATTGTAATTTGAACCGAATAAAGGGTTTCAAAACTCTGAAACTGTAAGAAAAATATTTATTGAATTAAATGCACAGATCTGCTACATATTAAACTCGATCGCGTACACCGGCCCCCATAAGACCGACCTTGAACGGAGTTTGTCCCTTTCTTTTTAACCGACTTCAAAAAAAGGAGGAGGTTTCTCAATTCGACTGTATATATATATATATATATTTTTTTTTTATGTTTGTTCGCGGATAACTTCATCGTTTATGAACCGATTTTGATTATTCTTTTTTTGTTGGAAAGGAGATATCTCAAGTGTGGTACCATGGTAATTTTATCGAGGTCTGATAAGTATCTCCAGAGATATTGAGCTAAAACCTCAAAATTGGTACTGAAAATGAATAGCGCAGCATTGAAGTCGGTTCTTTTTTAGTTTTTAACCGACTTCAAAAAAAGGAGGAGGTTTCTCAATTCGACCGTATTTTTTTTTTTTTGTTTTTTTATGTTTGTTCGCGGATAACTTCGTCGTTTATGAACCGATTTTGATTATTCTTTTTTTGTTCGAAAGGAGATATCCCAAGTGTGGTACCATGGTAATTTTATTGAGGTATGATAAGTATCTCCTATGATAAGTATTGTGATAAACATCTCAAAATTGGTACTGAAAATGAATAGCGCGGCATTTTTTTTTTTTTTTAGTTTTTAAATGATATTATTAAACGATATTATGTATGGACAACTTTTATATATACCATACGTATACCATACATATAGTATACAACATATATAGGACTAGCAGGTTGTTAGACAAGGACACACTCCCACCCTGGTGTCTCTCAATCGGGCCGTTTTGTTCTACAAAGCAATTACAACCTTATTGTTAAAGTATACGGATGAAATTGAATTTGTCAAAACATCTGCAGTCTTTTTATTACGTCTATGATTAAATGATATACCTCAAAGCCTGCGTTTGTGAGAAGTATGATCCGATGACATTGTATTTTCCCTTGGTAGACAGTTTTTATGCAGCTTTCCTAGCACCCAGTAAGCCATTCAATGAAACAGTAGTGTGACCATGATTTTGTTACTATACGGACTTTTTTATATCTTGTAGTCTAACGTTTGACCACTATCACGCCTGTTGATAAGCGATGATGTGTTCGAAAATGGTGGACACGCTAGGCCTAGAATAGTCTGACTCTGAAGGGCTGTGCATTATGACGACAGATTAGCTACTTTTTAGGTAAGCTAATTTTTGATAGCACGTTAGGTAGAACATCGTTATAATATCCTCTTTTTATCTGTGTTAAAAAAAATAACCTACTGGTTGATTATTTGGTAATTCTTAATGTGTGACCACTGGTGTTATGATTTGGCCGTGGCTCGAACAACCAATCAAAAACATGTCACCAATCGTAAAGTTTCAATATGGTATTGGGTGCCAGCCAAATAAAACCTGGTGCTCGTTTATAGGTAATTCAATTAAAAACTTGCGTTCTTATCTTGGACTATAACATGGTTACCCTAAAATCCCAGATTTCCATACAATAGCTATGTCCTTGACTACGTTATCTGTTTATCTCGTCTTATGGCAATGAATCATGGTGTATTTAGTGTTTGGATTTATTGACCCACCTCGCAAAAAGAGGTAGTCAATTCGTGTGAATCTTAATATTTTTATGTATTTAAGTTAACAATATAATTTAAAGAAAGAGTAAAGCTGAGTGGTTGATTTATAAACATTTTGTACAGATCTGTTGTGTATCTCCAGAGATATGTAGAGTATCATCTGGGAGCGTTAAGGATAGATGGCTTGAGCAAGAGTTCACCGGTTCAAGTTCCAGCACGAGTGATCGTCCACAGCCAGGAGCGTAATATATATATGTTCCGGCTGGCCTGTGACCAAAAATAAGTTTACAACAAGGATATAATCTAACTTTAAGTGTTCCAACATCAGAGCAGAGCACCCTAATAGTCTAGGATAGAGTATTCTTGTCCTAGCGTGTTCACCAACTTCGACCACATTATCGCTTACCACCAGGTGAAATAGTGATCAAACGCTGGCCTATACGTAATTTGAAAAAAAAAAACCGTCCAAGTCGAGTTGGATTCGCCCACCGAGGCTTCCGTACCAACGTTGGTAGGTACCAATTAAGCTAGACCTCTAAATTGTATGAGCGCTCATATAACTCAAAGGCCTATTTTAATTGGCGTTTACTATGTATGAATATTGGGACGATTGAAGAATATTGGGACACCCTTTAATGTTCAACTTTTTTATTTTTTGAAATTTTTCCTTTATTTGTGTTGTAAAGGAAAAATTCCTAAAAATAAAAAAAGTTGTAAATTAAGGTACATTTTGGTACTTACAAGTTTTCGAGAACATCTAAATTTGCCCATAACTTTTATCGTGTTGACTCAGAACCTTGATTTTATGCACCTAATAGGGACTATAGACCTTAGTATCTGGTATAAATTTCAACTTGCAAGGTTCACCCGTTCCTGACAAAATCGGTAGTAACACACGGACAGACAGACAGACAGACGGAGAGTCGGACAAGAAAGTGATCTTATAAGGGCTATACCTTTTGAGGTACGGAACCCTAAAAATGTTCGGCTTTCTTAGCAATACATCAAGGTTAGGTCTAGCTGTACCTAGGATACCTAAACCTGTCCTAGACAGAGTTATAGATGTTATTAAGAACGGGATATTACTACACTATCGCTCTTTACATCTAAATAAAGATGTTGTGCACTTGGAACTTTTATATGCGGGTTTCATAAAAAATAAACTTAATTTAAAGATTTTTTAAAAATATTAATTATGTTTAATATAATTCTGATTTTTTTTACAATAAAATCATTTTTTGTTACACTATTTTTAATTCAAATTTATTAACATTTATTTTCTATTTTTTAGTTGGATTTTCTATAAAAGCTTATTTTTTTAGTTTTTTTAAACTATTATTTATTTATGCTACCGATACTAAAATGACAAGACGGCGTAAAATTCACTTTTCCGACATGAAATTCGACTCTTAGTTAGGGACTTTGATGTAATTTTGTGAGGTAAATAAAAATAATTCATAAACTTTTTTTTTAGTTTATTGAGTCAACCCTTTACTGTATCGGGGCGCGCCGGTACGCGCGGATCGCGCGCTGAACGAAGTAATAACAACGCTAGGTCGTGCGCCTTAGACACATCTTTGCTTGTATTGTCTAAAATAAACGTTGGTATTGTGTTTTGTAGGGGAGTGAAGTATCTGTTACGTAGTAACTATTATATAATCTGTGCTAATAGTAACAAGTAGTTAGAAAATCAGATTGCGAACGCAGGACGCGGCGGTGTGGCCGTACATATTTTCTATTTTATTTAAGTATACAACAGTGTATGTACTCTATCGCAACAAACTCTATCGAACGTTTGCTTTCCATGGCCGAATTTTATTCATATTTACAACCTACGACAAATTGAATTTCTAATAAATAAAAACCTTGATATAAAATCCTACAAGGTTTCACGTGACACAACTATAAACCTCTTGACATTTCGTTTTAACATTTCCAAAAAACAACATGGCGGTCTCAATAAACGACTGTCAAATATTTTTAGGCAATTATCTGTCATTAAATGACAATAAAATGCTACACGGCGTTTATGCATGAGGTTAATAATCAATAGTTATTTTTGAACACATTATTTTTTTTTGTTTAATCAAAAATATCTGACTAACAAAGACAGCAAGTCAAAAAAAGTTTTAGCATGGGTTTGATTAGTTAGAGGATTCATAGAATGGGTTACATTTATGTGGATTTTCAGCAGAAATAGTTATATCTTATTAAAACAATGTTTATTGTTATTACAAAGAATTTAGTTTTTGATATGATTTATGATCATATGTTATTATATTTGAAAACGGAAATGTAGAGCTCGTCGACGCATCTAGCTTCGCACAAATAGACAAATCGGCCCCCACACTCAAGATCCTGAGGAAAGCTTCAGTATGAAGCCGAAACACATCATGTAAGTCACGTCAAATTCCCGTTTTCGAACATAATCGTGAGTCTTGATGATGACACTTTTATAAATGGCATACCATAATGGTCAAAATTTTGCTAGTCTGCCTGGGCCGTTACGACCACTGTGTCAGTTGTTCAACTGTTAAATTGTTTTTTTTCTGTTTTAAAGGAAATCATGTTATTTAATATTACAGGATGCATGAGAGTCAACGTCTTGATAATTAAATTTGACATGCAAAATTCTGGGTAGAATTAATAAGGATAAATAAGAATCAATGGAAGACGTTGCTCATCATCAAACGAGCATTTTCAACATCAAAAAGCTTACCCCCACATCTTACAGTCTTAGAAGTCTCGTACCACCCATTTTAATCGTGGCTTCCAGCCTTTCACCTGCAGTAATATGTGAATTGACCTTTCAGCCACGATCTTCCCATTGATCTATATAATGTAGCCATTTTAAAATGTTATCCAAAAAATTGTTAAAACTACATCGCATCCTCAGTACCCATAGTGTTACAGCTGCGTTTTGTATATGCTTAGGCAAGTCTTGTTGTCAGAGTTTATTGCACACCCTGACGCTTTCGACGGTGATATGTCAGAAGTTTTGCATCAAAAGACACCTAGCGAGTTTATTCAAACTATTCTTTTTAATGAAAACGGCTTATAGTGCTGCTGTATTGACTGTAATCAAAGTCTAAATTCTAAAATAGGTATAGTCATATTTATCAAAGGGGAATCGAGTTATAGATTAAATTAACGGTAAACTCGTTGATCACGAACGACCTCAAATTAAAACACCAATTAATACAAATAAACAAGTTTTCGACACCAATCAGTGTGTTTTCATGGTGGTATGACGAATTGGTCAACATTTAGATCCTACATTCCGCGATTTTTTTTTTAAATAAGAAATTCGGACCCTATTGCTTGGATGTAATGTTGTTTTTTACTAATTTTAGTAGGTTGCGGTTCCAATTTTTTATATCTCAATGGTTTATTGTATTGCAAGTTTGAGGTGTTTATCTCCATATCTCTGGAGATACGCATCAGATCTCGATGAAATTATAATGATAAATAATAAAAAAGACATAATAAAAAATATTATTCGGTACCTATATAATTTAATAATAATTATCACTAAACTGGTACCAAGCGGAGGTAGCCACTTCCTAGACATCCTGCAGAACCCGTTCTGTTGACTCTTTTGACTTAGTTTGATCATTTTATATTATTAATATTAAATTAATACATTATTATACTCATAACTAGCGATAGTGCCTGGTTTTGCGTGGAAATGTAAGGTGTGAACAATTTTAAATTATTTTGATTATATTGAACAATAAAATTTAAAATTACCTATTACTTTTTAATTTTCATATAATATATAGTTAGGTAAAAGTGGGTAAAAAGGGGTGAAAAATTTCTATTAATAATCCTTGAATAACAGGTAAAACCGCATTGCGTCACTAGTATCTCATACAATTCCTGCTAACTGAAATTTACTTTCATATTCCAATAGAAATTTCAACTGAGTTGGAACCAAAAACTTAACTTACAGTACATTAATTAAAACAATTAAAATGGCTCTAACTTTTGATTTGACAAGGATATAATTATAGAGTACCATATATTTAAACGGGACTTCTGTAAACTTTCAATCTGAGTAATTAAAACTTGTGCTGACGCATTTAAATCTTTTGTAAGTTTATATTTACAGTTTATGACTTCATATAATTTGAGATCATTTACAAAATGAAGAATACAAATTTCGAATGCTGGGCTAGTCATTTTCAGAAGGCAGTTTTAAGTGTTTATCTCTATATCTCTGGAGATACTCATTAAACCTCGATGAATTTACAATTAACAATGTAACGAAAAGTATACCCTCTTTTAGTTTTATTTTATCAAGAGTAGAGTCTGATGAGTAGACCTCCAAAGATATTGGCGATTAAGACTTCAAACTTGCCACAGAAATTGAATCGTGTGGTATGTGAAGTATGTTTTTTTTTGTTAAACTATCACAATTATTAGATATTATGATCATCATGATCAGCCGGTATCAGTCCATAGCTGGACATAGGCTTCTCCTGAGCTTAATTGGCAATGTGCTGGTCGTATCTGCCGCAGGACCGACAACTGTTGGGGTAGATTTGTCGTAGAGTATTATTATCTTTTCTATGGTAGAGTGAAGACCGCGAATCGGCAAACGTCGCGTAGGACATCCTGTGACCAGGTGGAGCGACAACATTTGCAAAGCTGTGGGCGGTGACTGGAAAAGAATAGCCGAAAATCGAGCCCAGTGGCGTCTTGGGAGAGGCCTTAAGAGAAAACGCGAAATGCACTTTTCCATACAAATGTATCCGCGTTTCCTCCCTGGAAAATGCTTCTAGAGAAAAATATGTTTCTACAAAAAATCAAGGTCTGCTGTAGCTACGCCCCAATATATCATTTTTTTTACCAATCAATTGCAAATATAAATATGACCCTTCAAAAATCTTAAAGAGGACATTAGAATGTTTATATTTCTTTTTGCAATTGGTTAGTCTAAAACAGCAAATGATAGGGGCGTAGCTACAGCAGACCTTGATTGTTTGTAGAAACAAATTTTGCTCTAAAAGCATTTTCCAGGAAGGACACGGGGAATATATTTGTATGGAAAAGTGCACCCTGCGTTCCCTCTAAAATAATCTTTATGTTTAATGCAAACGAGCACTAATGTTTCCCCCGTTAAAGCTTATTAATTCAACTAGTTAAGATATACATAAAGTGATTGAACCGTTTGATCGTGCCGTCGCAGGGAAATGTGATAGAGAAATCGAAAGTTGTTATACACTCGGCTTGCATTTACTACTACTAGGAAAAATGGTTGAGTGAAACTATCGAGGTGGGAGTGAGATGCGATCCATTTTAAGATAACTCAGTACATATATCTTAAACATATTTTGAAATTACTACTTGTTAATTCAATACCTGTTTAATTTAATTTAACAAGTAGTAATTTCAATAATTTAAGATCGTTTTAAAAACGACAAAAACCGACTTCTATTGACGCGTCAGTCATTTTCAGTACTAATTTGAGGTGTTTATCTCCATATCTCTGGAAATTCTTATCAAATCTCGAATAATTACAATGGTACCAAACGAGAAGCATAGAGTATGCTCCTCGTTGTGGTGAGTATGACATGATTGGTGGATATGATATATGACATTTAGATCTAGCTGTGATTGGCGGACGCTTTCGCAGCCATGCTAGTTACTATAGCTACACATAAACAAAAAGTTTCACTTGCATCGTGGTTTCATAAACCACAACAAAAATTTCTTTTATTGACAAAAAAAATTACACGTGAGAAGAAACTATAAAAATACAATTGTCTACGACTGTAACTAAAACAAATGATTTGTTGCCCCAAATTGTAGTTTTGAGGGATTGTCGATGGAGACATTTTGAGGAAACATTCACAAGATTAGAATGGATTATAGCCGTGTCTGGATATATCAAAACAACATAAACATGTACAATACTAAACGGATAGAATTGATTCCACATCCCTCAGTTAGAAGAAACTTAAGATAGTTTAAAAACTGAAAAACCGAATTCACATGCCACGCGATTTAATTTCAGTAGCAAGTTTGGGATGTTTATTGCCATATCTCTAAAGATACTTATCAGATCTTAGTAAAATTTTAATGAAACTACCTTTAAGATTAATTCTACATACGAATAAAAGAATAATTCAAATTGGTTCACAATTGATGGAGTATACAGGAAATATATACAACATTATTATAAACATACAGATGAAATAAGAACCTCCTCTTTTTTTGTAGTCTGTTGAAAAAGGAGTTCCATTACCTCGTGTTCAATACCATCCACTGCACCGCTAAGGAATCGAAATGGAGTCCACGTCCCTCAGTTAATAGAAAAAGGAGTTCCATGACCTCTTTTCCAATATCATCCACCGCACCGTATCGAAAAACCATAGAGTTACGTGAACAAAAAAGTCAAGCGAGAAACGTCATTATAAGTACGGCACCGAGCGTTCCGAGCATTCAGCCTAGTGTCAAGAAAAAAGGTACAAATCACATTTGGATGGCACAACGAAACGATGATGGATGGCTGAGTTTAATTCGAATCGGCGGGCTGTGACGAAAGCGAGCCGCTATGTTTGAAGGGTAGGCAAGAAAATGTTTGCGGCCAGTGTGGCGCTTTTCTGGTACTCACAGAAAATTTGTATTTCGAATGTCAATTTTGAAGTTACCTCTGTCAAATGGAAAGTTTGTGGTTTTAGGATAGTGACGAGTTTTGCATCGATTTTCATGCGATGCCTTAATTTAATAGGTAATAATAGAATGGGTGCTATTTTTAAACGCTTCGGATTTAGAATTTGAAAACTGCCTCCTTCAACCTTTTTCGACTTGGTTCTTTCCAATTCACAATGATCCAATAGAAAACTTTGACAATTCAATTCCGAAAATCAGTGATTCTAGTCAAAGAGGTATATTTAAAAAAGGACCAAAAGTTGCCCACGCATTAATTCGAAATTCAAAATTAGGCTTTCGTATTCGAATGTATCCGATTTAAATCAGAACACCTATGCAGTGGGTACGCTAAAAGAAAAATATTCCTGCATGTGACATTTGATCTCAAATAAAACTTACAAGACCCGATCTTCCCACTGAAACCTGACTCTATTTACTTTCAAACCTTTGGACCAATGACCGCCTATTCAAACCTCTAGTCACCATCTCAAATGTTAAGAAAGATGACTTTCCATTTTCAAATAGGCGGCCCTGATTGGCTGTCAAACGGCAATGGCCCGCCATTGGCCGCTCGTCAAATGTCATGACTTGCGGTTATAGAACAATTGTCTTTGGAAAAATATAAAAAATAATACATATCGGCTTCTGTAAAAGTGGCAGTGGTTCGAATGCCGCCTTTGTAGTTCGCTCACGGCTGTCAGTTTTTTATTAAGTGCAGTGTAGGTATTTTTAATGAGATTGGACGAACTTTATGAATTGTGTAAGACTTTGCCTTTACTGTATCTCTTAATGTAGTATCTACGAGTAGACAACGCACTTAGACTGAAATTAGTTAGAATTGTGACGAGGAAGAAAGACCATCGCGCTTCATCCATATAAATGCAAGATTCCTTTATTTATACCGAAAAAGCCCGGTGGCGTAATCGGGAGAACGGTCGGCTTTGATGCCGTGGTACCGAGTTCAAACCGCCGTGCACCAATGGATTTTTCTATCGAAAAATTTATGTGCGCTTTTCACAGTGGCCCTCCGGTGAAGGAAAACATCGTTAAGAAACCAACAACCCCCCGCATGGTGGTAGGACACTATCTAGTGTCCGCCTGGCCAGCTACCACCCTCAAGTTAGAAAATCTGTCACCAAACATCTAATGTGTTCCGGCAGCTATCCATCCTTGAGATCCAGTTCCCATTCTAGGCCTAGCGTGCTTACCATCTTCGACCGCATCATCACTTACCAACAGGTGAGATAGTGGTCAAAACGCTAGCTTATAACGTATAAAAAAAAGAAGGTAACAGGACTAACAAGACGTTCGGCTTACAGAAAACTTACTTCTAATGTGGTCACTACACCGCACCGAGAGGATGAAAGCATGCTAGACCAAGAATGGGAACTGGCTCTTAAGAGCGAACGCGGGGTGCAGTTTTCCATACAAATATATTCCCCGTTTCCTCCCTGGAAAATGCTTCCAGAGCAAAATTTCTTTCTACAAAATATCAAGGTCTGCTGTAGTGACCAACTAATTGCAAATAGAAATATGACCATTCAAAAATCTTAAAAAGGAGATTAAAAGGCTTATATTTCTTTCTACAATAGGTTGGTCAAAAAAGCAAATGATAAAGCCTAGTGATGATAGCTACAGCAGACCTTAATATTTTGAAGAAACAAATTTTGCTCTAGAAGCATTTTCCACGGGGGAATACATTTGTATGGAAAAGTGCATCCCGCGTTCGCTCTTAAGAGTTCCCTGTTTGTGAAAAGGATTAAAAAGCTACCAGAACGCACTAGTGCAGTAGTGCTTGCAATATTTTTTTAACTTATGGCTTAGTATTAGTATCTGTTCTGTGCTTATGGGGAGGGGGCAGTTAGCCAAGCGGACACTAGACAGTGCTTTATCACTATGCATGTTGTAATAAGAAAATACAAACTTGCCTAATATCTGCCAGCTACAGAGGTGGTTGGCGCATTATATCGATGATCCGCTTGATTTGCTAGCGTTAAAGTAGCTTACCACTATCAAAGAGAACAACAACAGTTGCCATAACCTTGTTCCGGCAGTACCTACACAGCCCTATGAAATTGGAGAGTCAGACCATTTTAGGCCTAGTGTGTTAACTATCTTCGACCATATAGGTATTCACTTACCAAATGGCGAGATGGTGGTCTAACGCTAGTTAGGGCTGGGATACAAAAAAAAATCGAAAGAAAAAAGCTAAGTCAGCTTATAAATAGAGCCTTACTAAGCCAGAGGTCTGTAATAATATACATACTACATTTTAGTTGCAAACTGAGTTTCATTATAGTATCAGTGTTGATTAGGTAATTATAATTTAAGATCGTTTACAAAATAAATAAACCAGCTTCAAATGGCGCTCTAGACATTTTCTTCGCTCGATACTAATCCGATCTCGATGAAATTACAATGGGATTAAACGGAAAGTATTATACTTTCACAAACAAAAAAAAATAATTTATAAATCGGTAAATAAATGACGGAGGTCTGAGGTAACAAACATAAACAGACAGACCGACAGACAGACAGACAGACAGACGGACAGCGGAGTCTTAGTAATAGGGTACCGTTTTACCCTTTGGGTACGGAACCCTAGAAAGAGACAATTCAAAGAAAACCTCCTCTTTTTTTAAAGTCGGATAGCAACTAAAGCTATAAATATAAATTAAGTAGTTTATTTCAAAACTGTCACTGTATTACATTTATCCGAAGGTCCGGATCGTAAAAAAAATTGAAAAACTTGGAACTAAATTGGAAAATTGTTTCCAATTGTAGACAATTAAGACCAATCGAATGACAGTCGTTCCTAATTCTTTTAGATTGAATTGACAATTGTTTTACTTCATCTAGGGAATTGGCTGGTAGATGTGATCTTATTCATAGATGTTTACATAGTGACGTTTTAACTAAAATGTACATTGATAAATTTGTTACTGTATATTTTATTGAATGCCGCTATTTTTATTTATATTGCTTTAAAATCCTGGCATTCGTTGACTAATTCAGACATATAAGTATTTAATCGAAAAAGTAATATAACTGCGATTTCATTCAACAAAACTGTTACCAAATCTCATATCTTCGGAGTTATGGAGCTATGTTTACTGAGCAAATAAAAAAAACACCTTACATTACCAGTTTCACAGCACTATTAAACAAAATTAACCTGAAAACATAAAAGTCACTAGTGTTTCCAAAAACATCGATATCAATATCGATTTCTTGTAATGAGCGTATCATCGATTCCCACAATATGCCGGAATCGGTCACGCCTCTAAAATTTTTTGATTAAATTAAAGAGTAAAATTTTAATCAACTTTTGGTTACCACAAAAGCCTCTACAATGTTTTATTAAATAAAAAAGTACTTTTTGAGGATGGTTGAATTAAAGACTGACTTTTATAATAATAAGATTTATGATAAAGTGACAGGTTGTGACGGATAAATCGCATATGTGAAATATATCCAAACAAAAGTTTTCGAAATCTGTCAGATAATAATTATCCTAACGGTAGGGTTATCAAGAACCAGTAAAACTGGACCTTAAATAAAATTATTGAAAAATGCATAGATTAGAAATTGTCTTAAATTATTATAATCTCTTAGATTTCCATTACTTCAATTTTTCTCTAGTAAGTAGTGACTTCTATTCACATTTTTTCCGTAAAGCTTTTCACCATTAGCAAAAGACAAATTAGAAGTAAAATGATGTGGAATTTCGAAATCATCAAAGGTATCTCATAGCGTCATCAACTATGAAAAACTCATAGTCTTAAAACGGCTGAACGGATTTCCATGAATCAAAGATAACAATACTCTCGATTAGGTCGCTTATCCAAACAAACAAAAAAACAAAATCAAAATCTGTTTATCAATTTGGGTGCTAAGATGCCACAAACAGATACACATATCACAGATACACAGATACACACAGAATACTTATCCTTTTGCGTCGGGGATTATAAAGCAACACAGTTTGTTGAAATTAAAAAGGTTCCCGAGATTCAACGAGCAAGGCAATAAATCCAAAAGCAATTGTACTACAACACTATTAAATAAACTATTACAACACTGTTAAATATGTAAACACTACCTTAACAAGTACTTATTACGTTTTACTATTCAGAACTTACCATTATTTAATCGACAATAATTATTTAGAACGCTACAAAACTGTTATGACAATAGCATCTCAAACAGCACATAAGAACTAAACAGTACATAAAATTACACTTAAAAACGCTATTTACTATCCCTTCTGAACCATCGACTCCAATCAATCATGAAGAACTTTTTATCGATACTTTTTTATCGACTTTGCCAGTAATAAAAAGTGCAACTCTTTTGACCTTATACGCTTAATCCTATTGCATAACAAGTAAGAAAAAAAATAACATACTGAGAAACTCTATGTATAACAATGGATAATAAATAGCGCCTAAGACAAATGTTATAATTTATAACCAATGACAAAAAGTGGTTGCAACGAACAGCTATTTTAAACTTTATTTATTTGTAATTACAGTTGTAATTGGCATGTTTTATTAGTAAGGTAGATCTGCCAGTGAATTGGATTGTCGGTTTTTGTTAGATGGAGAAAGGAATTGTACCTACACATTGAGTTCTGTTCCGATTTTTTGTATTAATGTGGAATCGAATTAAGAGGCAGACGGATACAAGTACAGAGGTAAGTTTTATCGATATCGATATTTAATACACGATACCACATTAATATTTTTTAATAATAAATATGTACTTATCGTAGTTATGCTAAGTTAAGTTATGACGATATAGATCCAAAATGTAAAAATATGCATTTTGTATGACATACCATATAATATAATATCGTTTAAAAACTAAAAAAGAACCGACTTCAATGCCGCGCTATTCATTTTCAGTACTAATTTTGAGATGTTTATCTCAATATCTCTGGAGATACTTATCAGACCTTGATAAATTTACCATGGCACCACACTTGGGATATCTCCTTTCGAACAAAAACAGAATAATCAAAATCGGTTCATAAACGACGAAGTTATCCGCGAACAAACATAATATATATATATACGGTTAATAAACAGTATATGAAGCAAAAAATGTTTAAATTAAATATTTTTTTTAAATGGGATTATACCTAGTTGCTATATATTGTATTGTAGTTTGTCATACTCTATACAATCAAAATAATTAAATGGGTCACAATAATTAATTAAGCCATACTTTATTACATCAAATATTTACAGCAAATATACAACTTAAAAATAAATAAAACTATTTGAAATGTTATAAATAAAAATTAAACTAGTTATAAATAAAAAACAGAACCTAGGTCGCAGCTGTCTGCCGGTAACGTTCCCAAAAAGCTGGCGACGTTACCTCGTTGAATTGCTAGGCTAATCCGTTGGCCCAGGTAAGCGCCAGCTCTTTGGTCATGAGTGACGTCTATTAAACGTCTGGACAGCTCCTTTACAAAACCCCGGGCATCTCGACCCCACGGACCCATTGTTTCGACCCCAAACGGAAGAAAAATGTAGCCATCACCAATGGCAGCATATTTCCTCCGTTTGAGGGTTTCTGCCGCATCCGCTGCCGCACCCGCTGCTCGTGAGGTCCCGCATATGTGGGACGCTGCTAACGTGTCAGCACACGTCGCGTCCCACACCAACGGTCTCCATCGGCACCACGGAACCAACGTCATACCGTCGGGTCTCTTGCCATCGTCACGTGATATACCGTTCGGCTCTAATATAGCCGGCACGTTCACGGTGGCAAGGGCCCGACGAATGACGTCATTCAAAGAGGCGTGACGTGAGAGACGCCCTGCACTGCGGCGGCATGTCAGGCCATGGTGGCCTAATCTGTCTACTTCACTGCCGCAGTGACAATTGTGAGGTACTGTCCGGGAGATGCCCAGACGTAATCCCACAGCAATGGAGAAGCTGTCATTGTCCATAAGGGTACCTATGTTGGAAGAAGGTAATGCGTGTAGCCAGTATCCAGATTCTTTTTCACATGTGGCAAGGAGACGAGCCCGGTCCCTAATATCAACACTTTTTTGAAATAGTTCTTCTTGAATAATTAATTAAAATAAAATAAAAACTAAACATCACAAATATTTTATTTTGGAATAGCTAAACCTCAAAACAATATAAATTACAATATATGCTACCGTATTAATTATACATTTATTATATTTTATTCCAAAGGTTATTCGAGTGTAGAAATAAAAACTAACAAAAATTTATTAAATAATTAGGAAATTGTTGTATTAAAATATTTTTTGATTAGCATTACTATACCATGATGCAACTGTCTTTATTTTATCGATGATCGATACAAACGAATGCACAACACTATATTGATGCGGACTCATCAAAGCGCCCCGTTCAGACAATAACTGAGAAATATTAAATTATAATAAAATTAACTCGGAGTAACTTTTTATACCGTTACCGCATGTAGAGTTGAGAACATAACAGAGGCTACAAATTAAAAAATATATTTACATAACCTTTGTTTGTTTAAAATAATTAATATAAGTGTCATTCAAAAACGTAGGTATGATACAATAGATATCATTAATTATAAATCATAATTTCATGTTTGTTGTGATTTATATAATTGAATTGCTTATGATAAAGTAAATTAATTAATATGAGCTTCAGCTCCAATTGGTGCTTATAAAATATACATTTTCTAATCGTTTAATTATAAAGTTGTAGTTTTAAATTTAATAAGCTTGGTGGCACCTTTAACATAATGTTTTTGTAACAAATCTTCTATTTTGTTCTGTAAAGTTTTTTACGTAACTGATATTTATCTGGTAATCAATTAATAATCTCACAAAGCGTTACATAAAAATAGATAGAAATCTTAGCAAAATAAATTTGTAACATTCACATCATCGTATAGATTAAAAGAGTTTTTTTTCACACATTATAAGGGACATCAATTTTTAAAACATTTGAGATTTTATTAGTAATTTTGTTGGAGAATTTTATGCCGACTCCTTACATAATGTATTGACTTTATGTTTACTAAAGAAGAATATCTAATTCGATTGCTGGCTGTTACGAACCTTATTTTTTACATTGGAAATCACAGACAGTATAATAAAAAAATCCAACAGCACCTCTGTACAATAGATAAGTCTACACGATGTGTCAGTGCTGCCGACTCAAGTCGATTATTCATTCCTCACGGTGACACATGACGAATCAATCGGTTGCGTATCGACAACGCTATGTGCACAACACTATGTTGTGACATTGACACAAAAAAAAACGTAGTTTTTAAATGCAATTTTTTCCAACATATAATATACGATTTTTTAAAAGTAGGTAGATATAAAAAATTAAATTCTATTCCCTGGTAATATGCCATAGCGATTTGACTGTTTTTCATGTTCGTAAATAGAGTGTATAGAATTTTTTTAAATACCCAGAAACCTTGAAAAATCGTGCAAAACAGAGAATACTCGGTAATTCATTCGGATACAATTTCCGATGGGAAAACTACTTATTTTTGAAATCAAATACTAATCGAATCGAATAGATGTTCTATTCAAAATGTTCTCAGTATTACTTTTTGAATCGAATAATTTCCGAATTTTAGTGTATGTGGTGTAGAATTAACCATGATGGCTAACAAGTGTTTTAAGTAAGTCTTAGACGAACCAAAAACACGATTACTAATTATTTTTTTATAAGCCATAGACCATGATGCAATCGTCAATAGCGGCTGAATCAAACAAATTGAAGCACTTCTTTCCGATACTTATTCGTTAATTGCGATTCGTGACGAATCGATTATTAACGTATCGAATAGTGTGGTACAACACTATATTTTGATTGTAGTTTCTTTAATTGAAGTGTGCTTGTGGCGGATATTGTTAAAGAAATTTGTTAGTATGATACTAGTAATGATTTAAAAATCTATTTTTAGAAATTCAGTATTTTTATAGTTGTATCAGATTTTGTTTTGCATATGACTCCCCACGATTCGTGTTTTTGGTTAAAGTATTGCAGTTTTTTAAAATTGGTTTTCATGAAATATGTAACCACAGAACAGGTGATTTTTTTTTGTGTGTGGAACGTTGGAACTTTGTTTGAAGTTTTTCATAAACTTGTTGTTGCAGTGTTCTGTACTGTTTTGGTATTGAAATAAATTTCATCATTAATTGTGCATTTTTCTTAGCATAATTATGTATCGCGATACCATTATCAACCACATCGTCACCTACCAATAGGTGAGATAGTGGTCAAACGCTAGCTTAACTGTATATCTGTTATTAAATAATATGTAGTTTAAATGTGTATATTATTAGAACATTTGTCTGTAATTCAATGTATTAAAGCGTTTCTCCTATTATATATTTTTTTGAATTGCAATTAATCGCTTGCATGAACAAAATAATAGATATTGATATGACCCTCTGATCATAGGTCTTAACGTCATAATCAATGATATTTTTTTGTGTTTTTGGAACTAAAAAACCTTCAATATTATAACATAAGATATAATAAACATAAAATCATATTTAAATATGATTATTTTTGTGAAAAAAAAATATAAAACACAACATTTCTCGGAATCCGCTTGTTAAGAATATTTTTCCATAAAAAACTTATTGTTTTAAAAACCTACTATAAAATTACCGCTAAGACTGCTCGTATCTGTGACATTAAAAACTCCCTGTCTTTATAATTACAGTCTTACTATCTTTACCAACATCTGTTCTTAGAATTTCGTACGTATACTCATTATTATAGAGCTTATTTTAGTATAGCACAGATTTGTAGATAAAAAATACGGCAAACGGACACACTCTGTGAAATAATTATATAGCTTGTGACATAATTACTAAGTCCTCAACTTGTCTATACTAAATTCTTTTTTTTTTTTACTTTTTAAATATCGGGCTTTAATAGTTCGATTTTACAAATGGCGGAGGTCAATTAAGCTACTTCAATCCGTGTTGATGTTAAATGGTGCTAAATTAATAAGCTACTAAATTAGACACATAGTGGTTTAATTATTAGCTATTTTAAGTGACGTTTAAAAGTTTTTGATTGGTGGAAAATATGTTAATTGAATATAAGAAGGATATGACTCCATTATTGTGTTGGTTTACATTCTCCATATTTTTTACAAGTAGGTAGTATAGGTATCGAAATATATTGTTTATTGTTAACAAATTTCTTAATTATTTTTTTTTATTTTCATTTTCTGATCTTTTGATTTGCAAAAAACAAAACATACGTTTATATTCTGTATTTAAAATTGGTATCTACTATTTTCACGTAGTTGCACAGCTATTATAATATATTCTCTTTTTAAAAGCACTTTTAAAAGTAAAACCTCAAAATAAAACCTTAAACTTATACAGAGGACTTTTATAAAGTCAAATAACCAGTAACCACTGACCTGTGTCTGCGTTAAACCCAGACTAGCAGCGAGCTCAGCCCGTTCTGGTAGTGCCAAGTATTGGGTTCTCTGGAACCTCCTGTTCAACTGCTGAAGTTGTAAACTGGAATATATCGTGCGTGGTTTCCGCATCTTCTTGCCTTTGCCGTTCACACGAAGTCCAGGGTCGTCTGATAGGCCGCATTTTTCTATGGAAAGAGACGTAATATTAGTTTATGTTATATGTAATAATATAACGCTAAAAGCGTCACTAGACTAAGTGATATCTAATTTCGGATATTTTTATGCCCAAATCTGAAAATAAATTAGTTACACAAGCCCGCAACACTTTCCATTTCACAGTAAGTACAACGTGTAAGTTACGCAATATTTCTGTGCTCATATAGGCTCATAATTACTATAATACCTCAACTTCTTATAATATATAAAATGTGTTTCTGGCTGAATAAAACAAACCACATAAGTCATCTCATCCCACATACAGGAAATAACAATCTCGTTCGATGTTTTTGGCGGGAATATTGGGCGGGAATATATACAAACAAGCCGCAGTACAGTGTACACAGATCTGGATAGTAGACCTATATTTATAACGCAATTAACGGTATGGCATTTCATAGTACGCAATACACTTATTAAGAAAATTCCACAACACCTAAAATAATTTTCCAAATTTACCGCCAATAATATTCACTAAAACTTTAGGCGGCAAACTCGGGAATAAAGTCAAATTGTTTTTTAAAGCATCGCACGGTTTTTACATTCAGCCAGTTCGAGCAAGCGGGTGTAGATCCGAAGTAGCGATATAAATGCGAACCCGGCAATTACACACGACTGACTATTATCAAGTAGCAACGGCCTTTCATATATTTTACAAAATGGATGGCCTGTAAGGCGTATGGAATATTTATATTGTAGATTTATAATGCAAGTTGATTTATAAGTAGGGCGTTTGTTTGGTGAATTATTTGGTTTGAATTTGGTAGTCGAGAGAGGAGGTATGAGAAATAAGTTGCACAAAAATTGTCGTAATAAATAATATAGTTATGCATTTTCCGTGGGGACCTGTTTTTTACGTAGCGAGGTATGTTACCTATATCTTCGGTAAACTGAACATTAATATTGAAAAAAAAAACATTAACTCTGGTATACATTATACTCTCAAAGCCACTATAAGTAATATTAAAAAAAAAATATAAATCACGAAGTAGCTAAAAAATATATGTTAAAAGCCAGGTATTTTATAAATATTTTATACCTGCTACACTGCTCTATAAACGAACATCTTCGTTAATAACTTATTATGCTGGCAAGATGGCATCAAAATATGCAGATTTTATACATAACGAACAACTCACGGAATGTTAAAAAATGATGCTGAATTTCATTTTAATTTTTATAGAATTATTTCTAAATAGTTGCCAGTTTTTAAAATTGCTGAGATTATATTTACTGTATAAAACATAAAATCAACACATTACACTATGTGATAATAAACACGAAACGAACTAAGTGTGCGAAATTTTTGAATATATATAAAAGAGTGAAATAACGTAAGTAAACGAATATTAACATAATTATTTAATAACTCCTCGGCCATAAAACGTTTATTATAAATGTAATCTTTTAATGCTGATAAGTGGGAATTTCACACTATGATGCACAGTGAAAAAATCAGATTGTGTAAATTTTTATACAATAACTGTATCCGTGAAGACTAAAAGTTACAGCTCCGTCAAATCGATGCATTTAGCCAATGCCGCAATGTCACGTAAATCAAGTATAGCGTTTTGCACATTAGGTCACTCTGTGCCAAAGTAAAGGTTTAAAAACTTGCTAGCTTGTGAATATTAAGTACATCTCATAAAGGGCCGTATAATATCAGTGATAAATTAATATCATAGTATGATATACCGGTGTCGGCTTCGCAAACAGTTTTGCATATCTGCAATCGCACTGGCTGGAATGAATTTAGAACACTTTCTATAGAGATGTTTTTGAACTACTTCGCGCGGTTTTCCTTTTTTGTTACTGGCTTGTTGTGTTTTTTCCTTTTTGCAATTTTGTAACTGGCTGGCTACACGGCTTTGATTTAACTTTTTGAATTGCACAATTTGGACTAGTTTTTTACTTGTAGTTTTTGTTTTGATATGAAAGTAGGTTTAATAGCCTGTAGTACACTTTTGTAATCGAATATGCACTGCATACTTTCAACGGCAGGTAAGAAGAATCAATTATTTACTAACTTTAATAACATTTATAACCATAAATAAACACAATTCAAATTTTAGCAGAACTCCAACTTTCACAGCAATAAAAATACCTAACAACATTTCCTATCGTAATATAAAACCGTTATTCAAAAATAACAATTCACATAACAAAACGTTAAAATACAAGTTTTTACGCTGACTTTCTCGGAATCTTCCCATACATGTAAAGTCTGACAGACATACAGACAAAACAATGCGGCATGCCTTGAGGCACTGACACACCCTTAGCCACTCCACTAGTGATGGACGTAGACAGTAGTGATGGGACATGTCGAATATCGATGATATTTACTTACGATAACATTTTATGTTTTTGACAGATAACGAAACAAGGACATTATTTTTGTGAATGTTGCATTTTATTTTTACTTACTCTACTCCGTTGATCGATTTTTTTAGTAAAACTTATACTTAGGTAGCTGTAAGTTGGTTTCATATATAATTTATTATGATTTGATGGATACCTTCAGAGTTATGGAGACTATGGAGATAAACTCTTTAAACTCAAACTTGCAATTCAATTGATTTAAAACTGGCTTGGTATTATTAGTCAGTACCTAGAGTTTTTAAATAGACAATATTTTATATCGACTATATCCAAACTAACAATTGATACTACATTTACAAAAATATTATTAAAATTTGTATAGGAAATTTGAATTATTTATCGTAGTAGTTTAAACAAAGCCAAATTCTGTAATAAAAGTTCAGTAAATGCGATAAATTTTAAAGTTTTCGTGATATTTATGTTTTCTATTCATACTTATTAGGTATTTAAAATATACAACCTATTTAGATTATTATTTAATCAGTTTCAGTGTGATTTTTAAATGTTTTCCCCAACCGTGATTTATTCAATAAATATAATTTCTCCTAATTTAGGTACGAAGAAATAAAGTTGACGCTGAAATAAATGTCGATATTTTATTTCCTAATCTATTTGATCCATTCTACGAAATATTTTATATTCAAGTAGAGCAACATTCGTCCGTAACTTTACTTTGGTGCAACCCCGCCTACTCTACCGCCTACCGAAAACCGAGGGTAGACTCCAAAAACAATAAAACGCCGACGAAAAAAATAGTAAAAATCAATGCGGGTACGCCAGACTTGCGATAGAATAACGTCAAAATTTAAATAAAGAATTTCAGATATAACAATATATCTACAACTGTTGTAGTTCTATTGATAATCAAGTAGGTATCATTCACACAATAATTATAGAGGTATCATTTACTAAACGAATATAAATGCTGCACTAGTCATTTTTAGTGTAAAGTAAGTCTGAGATGTTTATCTCCATATCCCTAGAGACACTTATCAGATCTCGATAAAATTACAATGGCACCAAAAGGGGATCATACTCTCTCAAACAGAAAAAAGAATTACCCAAATCAGTTACTAAATTACGGAGTTCTGAGCCTAACAAACATATTATATTAAAAAAATATAGGCGGAATGAGAACCTCGTCCTTTTTAGAAAAGTCAGTAAAAAAATAAGATACAGACAAATTAAAATTCTTTCGAAGCTTTTGTAGACGTAAAATCTAAAAAATGTAAGTGACCAACAATTGCATGAGAGTATCTCGTCTGCAAGCCCCCGAAAACCGTACGCTTTTTAATTTTAACATAAAATAAAAAAACGAACGTTGTACATATACCGCGGTTTTGTTACGAAATAGTATTATGGGAAACAAATTATAATTTTTAATTACTTTCACTGTACAAATAAAATTATAAGCAGATAGGCCTCGGTGGTTTTACGTTTTGCATAAGAAAAGTAAGTTTCTAACTTTGTTTAAGAATACAATTATTTCTGCAAGTTTAAATCTTGAAAGTCTCTAACGGCTTCAAGTAGACACTTTAGGGTTCCGTAGCCGAATGGAAAAAAACGGAACCCTTATAGATTCATCATGTCTGTCTCTCTGTCCGTCCGTATGTCACAGCCACTTTCTTCCCAAACTATTAAGACAACACAGTTGAAACTTGGTAGGCAGGTGTATTCTGTGTACCGCTTTACGATTTTTATACAAAAATAAAAATAAACGATTATGGGGGCAGTTTCCCATACATAGAAAAGAAACTAAAAAATGTTTTTCATTAAACCTAACGTGCCTATAGATAGGTCTTTACAAATAAAATTAAAGTTCCTCAAACAATTTTTTCTCAAAGTCAACTATTTGAAAGATATAAACTTCTAAAAAGGTAACCTTTCTAACTTTTAAAATAAGGGAGTGAAACATCTAAAACAAATATAATTGTTGTAGATCTCAAAAAACATTTTCAACGAAAATTGGTTTGAACGAGATATAGTCAGCAGTTTTTGAGATATTTCACATTTTTAAAACAGCAAATATTACTTTGTTTTTTAACCGACTTCAAAAAAAGGAGGAGGTTTCTCAAGTCGACCGTATATTTTTTTATTTTTTATTTTATGTTTGTTCGCGGATAACTTCGTCGTTTATGAACCGATTTCGATTATTCTTTTTTTGTTCGAAAGGAGATATCCCAAGTGTGATACCATGGTAATTTTATCGAGGTATGATAAGTATCTCCAGAGATATTGAGATAAACATCTCAAAATTGGTACTGAAAATGAATAGCGCGGCATTGAAGTCGGTTGTTTTTTAGTTTTTAAACGATATTATTATACAAACACTAAGAAAAACAACGTTATTTTTTTGCTGGCGAAAAATAATACTTTACTGTGTTTTTTTTTATATCTTTTATATCTTACAGATTAGCGTTTGACCACTATCTTTTTTTTTATGGTAAAAGGTAACAGGACAAGCACGACGCTCGCCTGATGGTAAGCGATGACGTCTACCTATAACAGCTACAGCGGCATGCAAAATTCTGAACTGCCAGAATTTCGCATGTCACTGCACTGCGCCTGGTACCTTGAGACATAGATAAGATGTTGAGTCTCACATATAATCTCACCTATTGGTAAGCGATGATGTGATCGAAGATGGTGAACACATCAGTCCTAAAATACGCTTGACTCTCAAATGCTGTGCTCAACACCTGAAAATCTGCCGCCATAACCTCACTGGTTATGGTGGCAGATTTTCTCCTTTGGTGGTGTACACGTTTTTTTAACCTTTCCGACGCGTCTTCTTGTCCTAGAGTGGAAACCGCGAATTGGCAAACGTGGCGTAGGACGTTCTGTGACCAGGTGGAGCGACGATATACGCAAAGCGGTGGGCATTGCAGTGACTGGAAAAGAAGAGCCGAAGATCGGGCTCAGTGGCACATCTTGGGAGAGGCCTACGTCCAGCAGTGGACTGACACAGGCAGATGATGATGATGATGCGTATTTTTGATGGAAAGTGAGGTGGAATCTAACTTAATTAATGATAGTGGCCAAAATGCTGGCCATTAGGTATTGGACGCAAAGACCGTGGTAAAGCAAAAAGAAAAAAAAGCATCACCGTCAAACGTGGCAATGCCGCCAGTGTTTATTTACAGATGATTTTTATAATTTATTTTCTTAAAAAAATAGCAATTTTCTAATTTAAGATCGTTTAAAACACCTTTTACCCTTTTAAGCAAAAAAATAATTTTCTAGATCGGTTCAGGTGTCTTCGAGTAATCGGTGCACACAAAAAAAAAGGATTCCGATGAATTGAGAACCTCCTCCTTTCTTGTGAAGTTGGTTAAGAATTGGTTTTAATTATAATAATTTTTTTGTTACTTCTATAAATATTTTTCTCAGGTCACTTGTCGCTGCAACTGTACCTAACCTTAAACCAGACTGATCTTGAGATTAGGCCCAGCGGTCCTTAGGCGAAAACCACACCCCTTACTATCCTTAAAAGCATAGAGTTTTTGTAGAAAAAAAAATTACATAAAAATTCAAGGAAGTAGGAACGTTTTAGTTTTTTTTTAAAATATCTGATAGCGTTTGACCACTTTATCGCCTGGTGGTAAGCGATTATCTGGTCGAAGATGGTGAGCACCCTTTACCTAGAATTCTCCAAATCTCAATGACTGAGCTGCCAGAACTAGAAGAACATAAAGTTGTCGTGGCAGATTTTTTCTTTGAACATGGTAAGCTACTTTTTAGTAGCAAGTCAGACGGAACATCGGTATAATATCACCCACCCACACACCTCCTACCACTTGTGTACGAACAACCGTACTAGTAGCCATAAGTAGTATTATTATCTGTTCTGTGGTGCTAGGCAGGATTTGAACCAGCTACCTCTGGCTTAGAAGTCAAGCTGTCGATCCTATACGTCTACGAGTCTCTCATTCTTATCTAAAAGAGTAAAATTCACACAAATTCACACATTTTCCTCAGTAAAAAGTAAAAAAATATGAATTAGTCCTGACACCAACTGATTAACAAATACCACACCGACATCTGTCTAGTTATAGTTTTTGCTGCAATATTTCAAGTCACAGTAGATACCGCAATTGCAGATGCTTATCACAATTCAAACGAAACTGAAGTTGGTTATTTATTGTGATATTTGTCTTGTCATACAACCGACACTGTTCTTTACATTTTATTATTAATTGAAGTTTTTTGGTGACAAATTCGACGCCAAAGAGTCCAGAAGGTTTTTCGGTGGGAACGGGAATAAGTGTGTATGCTCTCATTGTAATTTATCCTAAAAGTTGTGTTCTTCTGCGAGTTATTGTGTAACAATGGTTAATATCTATGGTTAATATGGTTAATATTTTTTATATTAATTTTATTTTTTTATTAATTTAATGGTTAATAATCTACATCATATTATTAACTATTAAATGCCAGTAAATTTGTGCGAGTGTGGGGAAACAGCACAATGTTGAAAACATGCCATTTTACGTTCACACCAAAATTCCACTGAAACCCTTCAGTAAAGTCCACATCTTTGCGGACGGTGTGACTTGGACTAGACCAGGGTAGGCGAACCTTTATGTACCAACATGCCATTTTACGTTCACACCAAAATTCCACTGAAACCCTTCAGTAAAATCCACATCTTTGCAGACGGTGTGACTTGGACTAGACCAGGGTAGGCGGACCTTTACGTACCAACATGCCATTTTACGTTCACACCAAAATTCCACTAAAACCCTTCAGTAAAGTCCACATCTTTGCGGACGGTGTGACTTGGACTAGACCAGGGTAGGCGAACCTTTATGTACCTACATGCCCTTTTACGTTCACACCAAAATTCCACTGAAACCCTTCAGTAAAATCCACATCTTTGGAGACGGTGTGACTTGGACTAGACCAGGGTAGGCGGACCTTTACGTACCAACATGCCATTTTACGTTCACACCAAAATTCCACTGAAACCCTTCAGTAAAGTCCACATCTTTGCAGACGGTGTGACTTGGACTAGACCAGGGTAGGCGAACCTTTATGTACCAACATGCCATTTTACGTTCACACCAAAATTCCACTGAAACCCTTCAGTAAAGTCCACATCTTTGCAGACGGTGTGACTTGGACTAAACCAGGGTAGGCGAACCTTTATGTACCAACATGCCATTTTTTCTAACGATATGTTTAATGAGGTCATAGACGTGCCATCAAATCATTTTGACGCCACCACTCGCGTTCGCTAACCATATAATACCTACGTCATACTTATTTTCTCTTAGTGCATAATGAAATTTCGCAGTATAGAAATTGTTGCGCGTGCATCATCGACTATGATTTAAAATGTGACTTTGACTTGAATCTATGAAAACTTGAATTTATTCCAATACTTTGACACTGGCTAAATATACTAATCGTGTGGAGCCATAATGAAACATAAAAAGTGTCCTGTAAAATTACAGGGTATATCAAAAACTCAAAAGAATAAAAGGTAACGAGTGAAGTTCATCGACGCACAAATTTCTGCTGAGTCTACTGGTATAATTATTATAAACAGTTTCAAAGCGCTGTATAACTTTCTGATCAAGAAAAGAACAGGATATAGAATAAAATAAAACGAAAAGATAAAAATATACTTAAATTAATTTCTCTTTAATTTACTTTTCTATAACTTTAGAAGCCAAAATATCTTTAAAAAAATCTGTACGTTTTAGATCTACGCAGTTCCAAGTTTCAGACAGGCGCTATATGACGTGTTATTCGCTTTTAATTAGGTTTTTCACTTCAATAAACAATGTTTCATTAATTAATAAATTCTTCATCTTGATCTGTTTACGTTTGTTGTAATCTCACTTTTGTTTGAGTTCTACTTTTGTTGTTAACTGTATCACAGGTATCTTGTTACTTTTGCTAAGAAGTATTCAACCGACTTCAAAAAACAAAGGAGGTTCTCAATTCGTCTGTATGTTTTTTTTGTGTGTATGTTACGCGATTACTCCGTCAATTCTGAACCGATTCGAATTATTATTTTTGCTATCGGTAGGTACGTTTCCGAGGTGGTCCCATTGTAATTTCATTGAGATCTGATAAGTATCTCCAGAGATATGACGAAAAACGTCTCAAACTTGGTACTGAAATTGACTCGCGGGCATTGAAGTCGGTTGTTTTAGTTTTTAAACTATCTTAATTATGTTATTTTAGAGACCAAACATGCTCGGTAACTTTTCTGTTATACGGTTAGAATTTTTTTAGTTAAGGACGGTTTACATTTACATCTTATGACTCAAATATAATTTATCGTTTATTCAAAGTAATATAGACAATTTAGATTAAAGTCATTAGAAAAATACTTTTTTTCATTAAATATTATTTTTAAAATTTCCTCAGTATCAATTAAGTAGGAAATAGTGTGAGTCGTCCTTAAACACGCTGTTTGAAACGACAAATGACAGTAAAATGATCTGTCTATATTTTCTAAATTCCATAATACCTACTCACAAACCTTAAACACTTTCGTCAGCGACAGTACCCACGTATAGACAAACCTTGCCTTAAGCGTTTTATCCCTAAAACTAAAAAATATATCCCTAAAACTAAAAAATATATTCTTAAAACAGGAAAGTATCTACTGCAGGTTATAATTAAAACTATACGACGCTCACACTATGTTATTATATATTTTTGTTTTTTTTAACCGGAACTTTTTGTCCTGTCTAAAGGAAACAGTTGTTTGATGTGTTCATGTCATGTGTTCCGGCTTGTAAGAATATGCTTTATTGATTCTCCAAATTTAAATAAACATGGGATTTAGCGGGTAAATGAAAATGAAAATAATTTAAGATCGTTTAAAAAACTAAAACAACCAACTTTAAACGTCGCGCCAGTCAAAGTAGGCAGTAGATGTAGTGACTATTATATAATCTGTGCTAGTAGTTAGTGGTATGTCGTCGTAAGTAAATGCATCGTAATACAAATGTTGATATATTAAAAACGGCTAGGCCGATTTCGTTAAATTTTAAATGGGACTTCCTGGAAAGGGTACCCTTTCAAACAAAAAAAGAATTTTCCAAATCGGTTCAGGCATCTTTGAGTAATCGGTGAACATACATAAAAAAAAAGATTAGGCCGAATTGAGAACCTCCTCTTTTCGGAGTCGGTTAATAATGATGTTGATGACTGAACAACTGGTAAAGTATTTGGGATATTTTTTCATGCGTTGAATAACTTCAGAGATATAAGAACAAAAATTCTCAATAATCAAAAGCAAACCTCTCAAATCAGGTGCTATTTTCAAATTTTCAACAAAAATAATTTGACATACAAATTGTGTGTTATTTAAATTAAGTAGAGCATACTACCAGTCCACAAAGTGGGTGTGTCGCCCTCACTAACGTTCGATAAGCGCTTTTTAACTCGAATGTACTTTGGAAACCCGAGTTCTCCGTGTTTTTAACGTTTTAAATTTCTATCTTAACTTTGTTTAGATAGACATTTTTTATTTTTTGTTTTACTAGATTTCCCTTTAAATTTGCCGCTGATAGATAAATCTAGTATTGGCTATAGAACCAAATTACAGAAAAAATATACTACAGACGTAAATCACGAAAAACTTAAAAAATCACTTTTCAATTCACACAAAAAAATGTTATATCGTGTCACTAGGAGTTCAAGTACGAACTCATCAACAAAATCTAACCAGTTCCCTTCGATAAAATACAAATTTCTGTAAGGGTTAACGCCAAATGCAACTTCATAACGTATGAGAATGAATTGGACAGTGGTATTTGATCTGGAAAAATAAATATCATTCCCAACAGAATGACATGAAATATTCAGGCATTTTAGCTACAGGCGCTCAGTTAGAAACATAGGGTAAAAGGACCAAATTGAGGCACTCAGGCCTTAAAACTCACTTTTACTGAAGGTACAACCACACCGCGGCGTCCTGCGTCCGCGTGCGCGTTCGCGATCTGATTTGCCATTGTTTTCTGATCACCGTAGATCGCGTTTGGTCGGTATCTACTGCGCTATAATCTGATCGCCGCCACAGAATAAATACCTAATAGTACAATCGCCACCTAGATCGCGCACGCAGGCCGCCGCGGTGTGGACGTACCTTTAGCCTGTATGATATTGTGCTTTTTGTAATTCCAAGGACTAATCGGAGAGCGGGGCGGGTCATACGCAAGAATTAATTTACCCTACATGATAATCTAAAATATTATCCACCTTTTGGAATGTCGGTAAAAGAATAAGTATTTCACATACTTGTCGTTAAATACGAGTATACTGTAAAGATAAATAGCCTATGCTAACAAGCGTGTCAAAGACAATTTTCATACCGACAAACAACATTGCCTAATGACAATGACTAGACCACTTTTGATGTAACTCATTATACAATTAACGTTATTAACTGTTACTGTACTGTTTGAAACCCTTTACTGCTTTTGAGATTTATTGTAACTACACTAAACAGCTAATATAAACCTTATAGTTCCTGGAATAAGAGTTATTTCAATAAATTAAGTAAAATCCATTTTTTATTGAGCTGTATCTTCTCAGATCATACCCTTGAAAAGAGCTCATTTTAATTTGGGACTACTGTCCAGTTTTAAAAGAGCTCAGATAGTAAATATAATTGTTTAAGCAAGGGCTCAATGTAAAGTTGTCTTAAAATCCATTTTAAGAAGACCTCTATCGCTGTAATAATTGTTTAAATTGAGAGTTCAATAAAAGCTGGTAGTTTTAACTGGTTAACTAAATTAACTATTATATCCTGACCCCTGCTGTCAAGCTAAATGTTTGCTGAGAGGGATCTGCTTAGAATGTATGTAACTCTATATTAGAATTGATGTCAGTTAAATATTGTCGTTCTTATAATGATAGAGTAGCGTTTATTTGTTTAGTTAGATTTATGTAGTAGTTAGAGATTACAATTAAATTTTATGCTCTCTAAAACACACTAACTAATTTATTATTAAAATGAAAGATGGGTCGTAATAGTTGCGCTGTGTGCGTGTATGGGAAAGATAATGAAAATTAAAATAATTGGCATTGGCTGAATGCATTAAACATGTGGAACTATAATAGAAAAAAATGATTTTTGACAGTTTACAGTTAAGGTTCGCGCCACCATTGAACGCCGATAGATTTTTGACGGGAACATAAAAAGTATGTGTTTACTCAGTGTATTTTTCCCAAAAATATTAATTGTGTTCTTTCGCAAGTTAATGTGTCAAAAATGTGGGTCTACATTTATTGCGGAAGAATGGGTATCCCACAAAGGTGATTAATTAGGTTAGGTAATTTAGGGTAAAATACACTGAGATAACACACACTTTACTAAGTGCCCGCCAAAAACTTAATGACGGGACCGCTAGACTAAACGAATATGTCCGTATTTTTACTGTTTTATACAATCTGTGCTGTTCCACGGCATATTAGAGAACAATAATTAATAACAACGAAATATCTGTGAATATGTACGAGTAGGGCAACAAACAATGCTAAAAACATGGTAATTGGTGTTGCCCTAAAACTCCTCTGAACATCTTGAGTAAAGGCATCTGCAGTAGCATTATCAGCAGACCTGACTAAACGATTGTTATCGAAATTAATTAATAAAAACTCGAAAAAATTGACACTGGCTACATGTACTTACCGTGTGAGACCAAAAAAAAAACGAATATCGACATCTAGTTGAAAATTTTATTATTAGAATATAAGCAAAGCGTAAGTGATAAGTTTGTTTGTCTGCCTGTCCGTTACATAAATAATTTACGAATCCCACTAGCACAATAACTCCGCTTTCGCCTTCTTTATCTTTCAATCACGCAACCAAAAAACTGATAACATTTTCACCGGTGTGCGTGCAAAGGAAACTGGACGTTGAAATTGATGTGTTCCGACAACGATTTCCCTTGATTCGCCGTTTACAACAAGGTCGCGATTCCTGTGCAGCTATTCCAGTTTCTACTTTCGAGATACTCAAGGTTATAATAGTACCGATTTTTATACTTAGTACCTACTACATGTTGTCGACTGTCCTGACCTAGTATTTGTGCATGTCCGATGCACTTTTTCGAATTCTTTAGCAAGTTTACGCACTAAGTACGCAACTACTACTAAATATTCGACAGTTTTATTATCAAAAAACGTCAAAGATTCGATGATCCCTAAAAAAAATCCAAATTCAAACTTCATTCGGCGGCATAATGACGTAAAACTTTAATGCGCCGTTAGGTGGCTCTTTTAAAAAATTCACACGTTAACTGAACAGTGTCGGTGAGGAAAATTATCAAATATGTATGGACAGCTTTTGTGTTTTGACGGCAGCAATTCTGTACCTACGTTTACACTACACGACTTTTTTGTTTGTTAATCAAATACTAAGAGAATCTTTGTCCTGACATACTCACTGACTGACAACGCACAGCCTAAACCGCTGGTCGTAGACATTTGAAATTTGTAGGATACTATTTGTCTTAGTGGGTAATTCCTGAGAAATATGCAATTTTGATAAATTGTTTTTTTTTTTAATGTGTTAATTTGTATGTTTTATGACTAAATTGACTGAAATGTAACATTTACATGAAGATTATACTTGAGGCCTCCTTTCATTCTCATAAACGAAGGAATTATAGCCCCTCAAATTTTAAGAGACATGGTAATGACAATTATGCATCACGGTAATGACAATTGACTCCATAGTGATGATAATTTGGGTAATTCCTGAGAAATATGCAGTTTTGATAAATTGATACCCTACCCCACCTACGTAGTACTAGTACTACGTAGGGGTGTACTAAGAATGGGTTTTAGGAAATTCAAGCCCGTCACGTCTTAACGTCCTCCACCAAATAAAATTAGATTCAATAGCGCGACTATACCAATCTGTCTTCTGATATATTGTACACGACATCTCGGGTAAAAGGATCAATAAGCTATTATTCCATCCATATCATTACTTTTCATCGAGTCTTTGAAATCGTGGCATAGGTTGTACTTACTGATATTCTGTATAAGAACCAAAAACCAATTTAACAATGAGATTTTTTTTGAAGCGACACTTTCTTGTCCTAATATTCTAAATTACACATTACAAAAGTCAAACTCTTTTCAACTCTTTTCGTATAATTTTCTTCACGTATAACCTCAAATTATAACACTCAATTTGTCTATGGTCGTCGTAGTGTATTCTTTCAAAATGGCCGCTTGACTTTTTAAACTTTTTTCCTAACCTAGCATTACGAATATGGGTAAAGTAGAAAACGTAAGTAGGTTGTCAACTTATAAGTATTATAATTTACAATAAGTGATATAAAGGTGTGAATAAGTTCGATTATCGGGAATTTTTCGTTACTTTTTCATAGAAAATGTTTTTGGGAAAAGTTTTAAATTATCCGACACGATCGCACTTATAATAATATGAAAGAAGCATTATATTACTGTTTGGTAAGTAGGCACCTACACTAGTAAACGGCAGTTTGTTTACAAATGTTTAATAGGGCATATTTGTCTTTATTAAGCAATATTTAGCTGGTAACTGACAAGACAAACTTCAAATCTTTCTGGACGTCAGGTTATTCAAAGTTTTTTGCATGTTTTATCAAATACATTTTAAGGAGTGTGCCCGTGTTCACAAACCAATGTCTATGTTATCTGACAACCAAAGAAGTATTTATCAAAGCATTTCAACCAGTATTAACCATAGTGTTTTATTTATGCTAGATATGTAAGTAAAATTAAGCACTAGTAATATCACTAGACTCTGTGCAAAAAAAAACCGCCGTGGCGTTACTATGAACTAAGATTCAAAGGTAAGGCAGGAAGGTACATACATAACTAGAAGCACACAATAACGATAAGAGTAGGTACCTACCAAGTATTAAACATCTTTAGTCGTACTAATAATGACAGCAGTGTTGTCAATGCTACAAAAACAGTAAATTAAAACGACCGACGACTGACGCGACCTCAATTACTACGACGATTTCTTTTTAAACGGAATCTCTCACCAGGGGAGCTTAATTATCAATAATGTCCCTTAATATTTTAACTTATAAACTTTATACCAAACTAAGAAAATTGTAGTAATATCTTACCGTCTTTAGGCGGACTGGAACATTGCGGCGCATACGACCCTAAATGGTACCCATAGGTGTTTTGATGCATAGGAGGAAAAGGATAACCTAACGATCTAGGACTCGGAAACCCTGACGCTTCATGAGGATTCTGCTGACCCCCTGGACTCCCAAAATGGTGGGGATGCTGGTAACCACCCTTGAAAGGCCCATAACCATGTTGCTGAAGCTCAATAAAAGCAGATTTCGAAGAATTTGTTGGAGTAGAATTAGTAGAGTTTGAAATATCGTGAGGAGTTTGGGAACCCCCTAAATGATGGTGGTGGTCTATAGACTCTTGGGAAGTCATGGCCGGTTGGGGTGTCGATGGGCCCCCCCCTTCTGAAGGGGGCCCGAATGGATCTGAGAAACTCAGTGTGTTGGGTTTGCTGCCAGGCGACTGAATTCGGGTAATTTTGAGTGATTTAGAGAACTGGGGGTGTATTGCGCCGCTGTTGAAGCCTGGAACAAAGAAAAAGGTGGATTAATTTAGAGTGTTAACACAGAACTATTTAGTAGAGATTTTTTAACATTGTGCGATTTTAATTTTCCCTAATATCATCAGCCCTCGTATTTTTTTATATCTTATAGGCTAGCGTTTGACCACTATCTCACCAGTTGGTAATGATTATGCGGTCGAAGATGGTAAGCACGCTAGGTCTAGGATGGGAACTGGCTCTCAAGGACAGCTGCCAGAACACATAAGGTACATGTTTGGCGACAGTTTTTCTAACTTGAGGGTGGTAGCTGGCTAGGCGGACACTATAGATAGCGTCCTACCACCATGCGGGGGTTGGTGGTTATTTAACGATGTTTTTCCTTCACCGGAGAGACACTGTAAAAAGCGCACATACATTTTTCGGTAATAAAATTGAATAAATAATAATTGTGATTTTTTGATGATTAGTTTATTATGCTAATGAACCTATATATGTGTTTTGTAAATCATCTGTTTAATATAGTTTATTTAAATGTATATTTGACGAGTGTATGTATAAATTGTGCATTTTATCCTTTTGAAGATACACCTGAATATTATTGCAATTTAACAAAATGCAACGATCTCAGTATATTTTCAGCATACAATTATAAAGATTTATCTATCAATTTCAAAAAAGACATTAGGTACCTATAATTTATTTTCATTTTCCAATTCTCAAAGCAGCATTCCAAACATTCACCAAACCACAAAATAATAGAGCCATAAAGAATTTAATTTGAATATTCAATTGTATTCTAAATATTCCGGTGCTGACCAATCAGGCGTAACGGTTTTGAGAAAAGGTTAAAAATTTGAAATAAGAACGCCCACTCTCAGGGGGTCACAGAGTTCAAATGTATTCTTTTTTGAAATGTCACTTGGATTGATTCTGATCAGCAAAACTGTCGGTATTTTCTTATGTGTTTCCTTACCTCCAATAAAATAGTTCATATTGTTTAAAATTAATAATATAACAAATGAAAATGTCCAACTATGCAACTATAGCTACTCAAAACAGAGGCCGTGCTAAGCCAAAAAAAAATCTTTAGCTATGGGTCTGTGATGACGTAACGGCATTTCCAAAAACACTTTACAGCTCCCATTCATTAGAAAAAAATAATTGACTATCACCAAAGAGGTCAATCTTAATAACGATTCTCTCAAAACCAAACTCGAGAAATGTTCAAACATAAAAACAAATGACCCGAAGAGTGGAGAAAAAGAACCTCTTTTCGGCAAGTCTTTGAGTTAATTACCAATATGCCTATCCCTTTCGCACTAGTAAATATTTGTAGAGCATATCTCCTTTCTTCATTACGTTCTTTTTAGTGATACTCTCGCCGGCGCCTATAAAGGTCGGGTCAAAACGTTTTGTAATGTTTTTTTGTTTTGTTTATTTGTTTGTCCGTTGATTGCTCGAGATCGTAATAATAATGTTTAGGACGAACTAATTGGTGTAAATTTTTATTGAAAATTATTGACTTTGAGAAAACTTCATTTAAATTTATTGAAATTTGAGTAGCCAAAAGGGGTACCTTTTAGAAGGGGTACTGACTCTACGCCACATTGCATTTCACGCATTTTTCTAGCATACATTTAAAACAAAATTTTAGTGTCGCATTAAAACGTATTCTTTTTGTCTTTTTACCTATTTTTTTTTTATATTTGTTAGGCTGGCATTTGACCACTATCTCGCCTAGTGGTAAACGATGATGTGGTTCCTCAACCACATCATGGTGAACACGCTTGGCCCAGAATGGTCCGACTCTCAAAGGCTGTGCTGCCGAAACACAGTAGAGTTTTGGCGGCAGATTTTCACCTTGATTGTGGTAAGCTACCTTTTGGGAATACGAAAAAATTACAATTATTGTCAAGTCAACAGTCATTTTTAATTTTAATATATAGGCAATTAACAATATAATGCAACAGAATAAACTTTACATTTTTATGTCCACAGTACACACCATATCAATGGACAATAAATAGGTACAATGAATAACAATTTCCAAAACATAACCAGTATAAAATTGGCCACAATACAACCGCAAATGTTTGCGCTAGTAATTAAGGAAGAGTCCCCACAATTCCGTCAAATGGTATTTAATTTCCTAGGCTTCTAACATACAATGCACGTTTACCAACTGATCCGAGACAAGCCATGGGAATCGAGGGTCCCCAGTCCATGACTCTGAAGAGCCATAAAATACTATTAAGTATTCATTAAAGACAGCTCTCCATGCTTGACCGGTTTGAGAAATGAATGCTTTTGGAAAATATTTTTTTAGTTTATTGACGGTAGTTGTGAAATTATTCGGAAAAGGTTTGCTGCTTTGTGAGTGCATTGTGGTGAAATGTAATGAACAGCACCAAATTACTAGTTTTTAATGGGTAAATATGTATATAATACTGTACTACTATAAACCACTAAGTATGTAAATCTCGCTAAGGTACTGGCTAATCGCTCGACGACCAACTCAGCTCGAGCAATGGGGGGTAGACTGAAAATCAGCCCTGCGTCTCATAACAGTGCTGATTATATCCCAGTTGCCAAAATATTATTGAGCGTATTGTATTATTAATTTGTTTCTCTAGTGTACAATTTTTTTTGGCAATAAATGTGTTTTTATTTTATTTTATTTATTTTTATTATTTTATATTGTTATATCGCTAAGAGGCGATATTATGGTAAGAAAATGTCTGATGATTACGACAATATCTAAACTAGAAGCGGCCCCGTGGTTTTCCCGAGTTTTATAATACTTATTCTATATACATATATAGTAGCAGTGCCCCGCGGCTTCGCCCGCGCTAATAACTTCATTCATTTATTAAATTATTTTTCGTAAAACACATGAAAAACTAAATTAGCCATATCGATCTACCTGTTTTCAAGTTATAGTGTGACTGAGGGACATAGGGACTCATTTTTATAAAACCCAAAAAATCATATTGATTTCCAGACTTTGTTTCGTTTGTTTGTTTTTCAAATTTCCACTCTTTTAAAGGTGGAATTTTGAAAAATCCTGAAACAAATATTACTTACTTATTTACAGAACTTGAGTGAAGTTTCCAATAAAATAGACTATCTTATGTGGTTTCTATATACAAACTTTGAACTCCCGTTTCATGCCTTTAAGGGGTGAATTTTGGAAAATCCTTTCTTAGCGGATACCTACGTCATAACTCATAACAACTATCTGCATGCCAAATTTTGTTTGAGCTGTGCGTTGATAGATCAGTCAGTTAGTCAGTCAGTCGGTAACGTTTGCCGTTTATATATACAGATTTCATTATTTAAGTTAAACTGTATTTCCCTACATAGTGAATGGAACCAGGGAATACATGTTTTCTATACTTACAAATTTCATTTTGCACACGAATGGTGAGTGAATCATACTCAGTATGTAATAAAATGTATCATAGAAACTTTATCACATTGTTTAACCATTTTAGGAGAATATTTTTAAGGTTCCGTAGTCCTAACAAGGAACCCTTATAGTTTCGTCATGTCCGTCTGTCTGTCTGTCTGTCCGAGGTTTTGCTAAGAGACCGTTAATACTAGAAAGCTGTAATTTTGTGGGGGTATGTAAATAAATGACACCGACAAAGTGCTGAAATAAAATTTTGAAAAATATTTTTTTTAGGGTAGCTCCCCTATATGAGAAGTGGGCATGAATTTTTAGGTCTTTTAAAATGACTTAAGGGTTGCTAATACCATTTTTCGATTGAATGCTCCATTTATGAAATATTAAACTTTAAAATGCAAATTTTTGTTCCAGTAGGGCGTCCCCCCCCCCCCCCCTCCCCCTCTAAAAGCTAAACAGCTAGCTTGGAAAATCTGGAAAAATTCGTGATAATAGCGCATTTCATGAACTTTAAAGGAAAATTATAGCGGTTGAGATAACTTTTTACTTTAGTTTAGCAGTAATAGTCGTTAAACTTGGGTGTTGGATACTTTTGTACCAAATACAAAATCCTTAGAATAAATCCTTTAAAGTGACAAAAACGGAGTACCTAGTTGCTTGTTTATAACGGGTAAAGACTTGCATTGAATAAGAGGCTACTACGGAAGCCTACACTGCGCGTGGCCCGACACGCACTTGGCCGGTTATTAAAAATTAAAGTACTTTATTATGTTTTATTTCAGGACCTACACTATCTACATTTTCAATATCATCAAAATCGATTTAGTAGTTATTCAGATACCTACGTGGAAACAAACATTAATGTATTTTCTATGATTTTCCAGATAAAATTAAACTTTCACTGTAAATTTGAAAGAAATAAAAAATACATGTTTCATTATTTGTTTTGAGTTTTATTTAAACCTTTTGTTTTTAATTTTGAGGGAACCGGACCAAGGAATAACATTATTCATAGAAACTTTATCACCCTATGTAACCCCTTTAGGGGTTGTATTTTGAAAATCAAAATAACCTATGTGTTATTTATAATCTTACACTATCTACGTTTCAAATTTCATTAAAATCGGTTAATAAGTTATGCAGATATATCGAAACAAACATGACTGGATTTTCTATGATTTTGCCAAACAAAATTCATTTTACTCACCCCCTAGGGGTAGATTTGAAAAAATAAAAATACGTGTTCATTATTTGTTTTAAGGTTTGTTTGTACCGAGTTTTGAGTGAATCGGACAAAATAATACGTGAAAACAAATATTACTGAATTTTTTATAATTTTTACAAAGAAAATTCATTTTTTAAGTCCTCTAGCAGTAGTATTGACAAAATGAAAAACAAGTGTATCATTATCTGTTTTAAGGTTTATTTGTACCGAGTTTTGAGTAAATCGGCCCAAGGAATAAAATTTTCCATAGAAACTTTATCACCCTATTTAACCCCTTTAAGGGATGATTTTCAAAAATAATATTAGCCTATGTCTTAAGTTAGAACCTAGACTATTTACGTTTTAAATTTCATTAAACTTGGTTTAGTGGTTATCGAGATACGTGGTTACAAACATTCACACACACACACACTTACTTGCGTAAGTAGGAAGTAGGATAGGATAGTAGGATAATACTTACCAATCACTAACAAGCAATAGAAATTTACTCGCATCAATTCGCGTGGTATGTCTGACAAATCTGTCTTTTATAAAGTGTTTAAAAAATATAATGATAATATTCGTGTTTTGATGTTTATGCTTATTAACTAGTTATTTATTATACCTTACCCATTTTAATTTACAAATTAATTATAACTAATGAGATTCGTGAACAGATAAGACTGTGCAATTATTAAAGATCCGCAATGATATATTCAGTTTCTATTAATTGCAAAACAATAATGGGAATGATAGTTTAACAAAAACATGGCGCCAAGACGGTCACCGTTGCGTAAAGAATTGCAAAACACTGTCCTGTAAGGTATATTGTTTTTCTGGATTTTCAAAGTACTTGTTAGATCAACAAACTGACAGATATCACTCAAGATTCAATTGACCTGAGCGTACACTAACAATTTGGAAAAAAAAACATCTACTTGAAACTGGCTAAATACACTTATCGTGTTAAACTATAAGAAACATTATCTGTAGTTTTCAAGAATTGAAAAGGACTAGTTTGACAGTTGACTTTTGTTTTGATGTAGGTTTCGCGCGGTTCGTTCATTTAGTTCGTTTTGAACTTCGTGTGTTTAAAGTTATTAAACCTAAGTAAGTACCTATTAAATTAAATTTAACAAAAAAAAAATTAAGGTCGTGCTAAAGCATTTAAACATAATATTACAGTTTTACAAAGCTTGAAAGAGATGACATTCGATAGTTTAGTTCGATAGTAAGTAGTCTAGCAACTCGATCTGTCCAGCAAAATAAGTCAATTTTAGACTTCGTGGTAAGATCCGTTGATCTAGCAGATCCAGTATAGGCTAGCGTTTGACCACTATCTCACCTTTTGGAAAGTGATGATACGGTTGAGGATAGTAGCACGCTAGGCCTAGAATAGTAACTGGCTTTCAAGAACAGCTGCCGGAACACATTAGATGTATTGATGGCAAATTTCTATTGAGGGTGGTAGCTGGCCAGGCGGACACTAAACATTATCCTACCACCATATCGGGTTCTTAACGATGTTTTTCCATCACGGCCACTGTACAATGAGCATTATAAATGTTTCAATAGAAAAATCTATTGGTAGGGATTTGAACTTACTACATCCATTTTCCCACTGCGCCACAGGGCTTTCAGTCTGTGTTGTATTTGATTCAGAACCAATCAGCCGATTTTTGCATGATTGAGTTACAGACATCCAAATATTCACATTTAAAACATTTTAGTGGGTATATGAACACTGTAAACGAATAGCAAAACTATGATAGGTTTACACAAAGCCGTTTTATAGGGTTAATAAATGACATGAAATGAAACAGAATTTTTAACGTAATGTACAATTTTAAAGCTAAATACTATGCGACGGTTCACTTACCTTCAATTATTTTTCCCTCAAAGGTAGAATACAATTCTACTTTTTACTATTGCATTGCTATAGGGATGGATCTAGGGTTATAAAATATGGGGCAGTCGCGGGTGAAAGGTTTACTGGAACCCACTGTACCCACCGGTGAATAAAGATGAGTTAATAATATTATAGATGGATTTTTATTGAGTAAAGCAACCGCTACTGGCTTTTTTATCGTTAAGTGAAAAATAGATGAATAATATAAAAAATGCAATATAATAAAAATAGTACATTAGCTTTAGTTCATTCAATACTGACTATGCTTTTACTTTAGTTACACAACTAAAAGTAGGAAAAGATTTTTTTTAAGAATACTGTGAAATAAAATAAATAACTGTAATGCTGTATTTATTATTAGATTGAATGCCTGTCATGCACGATAGGATTTTTCTATCGAAAATGTATTTGCACATCACAGTGGCCCAGTACTATTAATTATTATGTACCCTGTTGATGGAAAAACATCGCTAAGAAATGCCTGAAATGTAGGTAGGACTCTGTCCTGTGTCCGCCTCGACAGCTATCACCCTAAAATTAGTATCATATATTTTCTGTCAACTCTAACACATTGGTTACTAACAATAAGGATCATATTGAGAAGTTGGTTGGTATTCATTATTTACCTCTTACACGCACTTTTCTTTACAATCTAAATCTTTTAATCATTTTAACCCTAATTTTCGTTCTGAAATCCGGCCCTTGATAGCGAATGAAAAACGGCAACCTAATTAGAAAACCCCAATTTTCGTTTTGAAATCCGGCCCTGGATAGCGAATGAAAAACGGCAACCTAATTAGAAGTGTGCTATGATATGAACTGGTACGTATAGTTCAATACATCCCTGTGCATTTTTATTTAATTTTCTTTATTAGTATGTACTATGTAAGGAAGAATTACTACCGACTAAGAACCACTACTATACTACGCACGATATGGGAAAACTGTTGTCACTAAAGTGTACATGCAATCACCATGTACTTACGCAGTTTATACAATAAAAATATATTCTATTCTATATTCTAACTAATTTATATAGGTCATTGTGATGGTTTAATTTTCATTATATACTATTTTAATATCTGCCATCAAGGAGAGACGTTCCCACCAAAATTCCTACTTATAATGTTGAGAGTAAACGAGTTATTCGGCGATAGAACGTAACATGGAACGTAGACTTGTGACATTGACACAAGATTCGAAAAGGGAATTTTCCAAACGCAAACAAACGAAGATCGTGACAACAATGTCCCAAGATTGCATGATGGACACTAAAAAAACATCTCGGTGTATTTAATTATCGAACAATAAAACTTTTTGAATAATCAGTTGATCGCGTGTCTGTTTTACGATCTAAAATAGTGGATTCGTCACGGATTCTATCTGTATATACGAATTTTATGGATACCGCTAGGCGGACCGGTTCGATTTTTCTTTTAATCTTGCGGCCAGTATTCGAGTTTCCACCATTTTTGGTGGTTGGCGCCATTGGTGCGTGCTTTTTTGTCTGTGGTAATAATGTTTTTTTTTAGGCTGTTCATGGCTTCATCAAACAAATTCTTTAGTTATAATTTTTTCCTGAACATTGTAAATATTAAATAATTATTTTTAAATTGATCAAAATAAGGTCCCAGGCTCGTGAGTAGGTGGTTATTGGGTGTTCTACTCCAGCCACATCTGTTGATTAAACGATATACCCAACTGCGTTCGCTCCGCTTGCTGCGCTCACTTGTTGCAGTTGGGTATATCGTTTAATCAACAGATGTGGCTGGAGTAGAACACCCAATAACTAAAAATTGATTATCTCTCGCCACTTGTGTTTTAGAACTCTCAAAGCTTCCGGTGTAATAATTTTGATCAACATGTTTTAGAACTCTCAAAGCCTCCGGTGAAAATTATAATGTTTATTAATGTGGTTACTAAACATTACTTATCATTCTGCGAAAAGCGCTCTTGCAATGAAGTTCGTTAAGCAGCCAATATCATTAAAATTCGAAAATATAAATATTAATTCTGAAAAACGCAGTTTTCGTCATGGAAAGCTTTTACCAAATACAATACGATGTATAATATGTGGCCCGTCGAACTGTGGAAAAACTAATTTGGCTATCGGACTCATCTTACATGAAAATGGTTTGCAATTTAAAAATGTTTATGTTTATTCAAAAACTCTTTATCAACCGAGATACATGTATTTGGAACAGGTATTACGAATGGTTCCTGGTGTTACTTTTTCTAAGTATCATGAAAATGAAGAAGTTCTTACTCCAGAGGCAGCAAAATGTAACTCAATAATTATATTCGATGACGTAGCGTGTGAGAATCAAAATAATATGCGCGACTATTTTGCAATGGGAAGACATAAATATATAGACTGTTTTTATCTAAATCAGACTTATAGCAAAATACCAAAACAGTTAGTGAGAGATAATGCAAATTTAATTGTTCTCTTTAAGCAAGATGATATAAATATGAGACATATTTATGATGAACACGTCAATACAGATATGACGTGGCAGGAATTTAGAGAAATGTGTGCAAATATATGGAAAGAACCCTACAGTTATGTAGTGATTAACAAGGATTGTGAAAAAAACAAAGGATGTTACCGAAAGAAATTCGATACGTTTGTTGTGTTTCATTAGTATGTATGTCGTAAATATGTCAATGCTTGTCGAGGTGTTGAAAAGTAAACAGCTAATAGCAGTAAACTTAATAATTAAATATAGAAATCATGTTTAATAATCCTGTGAACCGTATATACTCCACTGTATACAAACGTTTAAGAAGTTTCGATACCTGGCCTCGAGGATTAACACAAAAACCACAAGAAATGGCTGAAGCAGGATTTTTTTATGCAGGCTGTGACGACAGAGTTATTTGTTTTTACTGCGATGGAAGGCTTAAAGACTGGAACTCTGAAGATCAACCATGGGTAGAGCATGCGCGCTGGTTCCAGTCATGTCCGTATGTTTTAGTAATGAAAGGAAAAGACTACGTTAAGAGCATGAAAAATTATGTATACGAAGAAATTAAAAAAAATTGCCAACAGACTCCACTGGATGATCTACCTTTGATAGTAAATACATCATCTTCAATAATCTGTAAAATTTGTTTAGAAGAAGAGCTTAACACTTGTTTTTTACCTTGTGGTCATGCTGCGGCTTGTGCAAAGTGTGCTTTTTCCATTGGTAATAAGTGTCCAATTTGTAGGCGAGTATTCGCCAATATAACACGATTGTATTTCTGATTACACTCTATTGCTAGCCTACTATAAATAGCTGAAGTAAAAACACATGTTATCACTTTCGTGAGAACACTGACAATAGTTCAATCAATTGAAATTCAATTTGAAGATATGGAAAAAAATCTAAAGAGACAAATTGTAAAGGCTGCGGCAGCTGTTAAAAATAAGGTTAAAAAGATGCGAGATATTGAAATGGAAAACAATAGTATTTTGGAATCTGTTTTTAAACCAATTACAAGTCCTCTTAATGAAATGGTGGAAAAATCTAAAACGTGTTCCCAAACTAAAGGAGTACAATTTGAAACATCAAGTCCATTAGACAAGGACAAAACTCTTAAGAGAGATTCTAACATCGAGTTCGACGTATTTAGTCCAAGAGACTCTAATGATTCAGATGAAAGCTATGAGAATTCAGAAAAATCTGATAATGAAGAAAATGAGGAATCATTTAAATCAGTGCAATCAGGTTCAAGTGATCAAGAAATTTCTTCGTGGTCCATGTCTTCCAAAACTTTACAAGATGTTCCGTTTGGCGTGAGAAATGAACGAGGTAAACACATGATGGGATCTTCGCGTGTAACTCTTTTTGATGATTATATTCAAGTTGGTGCAAACAAGTACAAATATACTCCTGGTATAAAGGAACTTCTGTTTAAAAAAGTACCTAATATATCTGCAATAACTGATGAAGATTTGAGACATTATAAAATAATGTTACTAGAAACAAATGTGCACCGAAGAGAATTCGATCCAAATAAACCAATCAGAAGTAACAGAGGTCGAAAATACTTGAATATAATAAAACCGCTATTTAAGTTGCGTAAAGTTTCAGCGAGCACTGACAGTAGTCAACCTGATTTACTTCATCAAGGAAAAGGACTACCTCTGTTGAAACAGTGGAAGAAAAATGTTGACTACGTTTACTGGGACAATCCTAATGAACTGGTTGAAAGATTAAAACTATTGATTGCTTCAAAAGATGCTGGTAACACTGGGTTAGATAATGAAATAATATCTATTATAGAAGAACTGCGCGAAAGCAACATTATACCTTAATAAATAGCATACATTTCTAAAAATAGTATCATTTGATCTTTGTCAACAACACCCATCAGTTCACAATAATGGATAAGTTTGGACATCATATTCATAAACGATTGCGTTTACCAGACTTTTTAGAAAATTTTGATAAAGTCTTGATGCGAACTGAAACCGGAGAGTTCGATTTACAAAATACAAGGTTGACTGGGATTACAATTCCATTGAAAAATACCGATGCTGTGAACAAGGAATACGTAGACAGCCAATCTCAATTGTTTGTAAAAAAGCAAGAAGTCGATATAATATTCAACGATTTAAAAGCAGATGTTAAAAAAGGCATTGAGAATTTAAAAGCAGATTATTATACAAAGGCTGAATTAGACCAAATCATTAAATCAAAGAAATGAGTAAGCTACAAATAGTAAATGAAATTCATAAAACAGCTCGTAAAAACTTTGTTCGACGATCTGTAATATTAAGAGGAATTGATGATTTATGGCAAGCTGATCTTATGGATTTTCAAAATATAAAAAGTTGTAATAATGGATATAGGTATATTTTTGTTGTAATAGATTGTTTTTCTAAATTTTCCTGGGCTATCCCTGTTAAAACGAAGACTAAATCCGAAATAGCAAATGCATTTAGTTCGCTATTATTTAAAAATTATCGAAAGCCAGTTAACTTACAAACTGACATGGGCACAGAATTTTATAACGATGAATTTAAAAAAGTTATGCTAAAAAATAAAATTAATCATTACTCTACATATTCCATAAAAAAGGCTTCTATAGTAGAAAGACTAATCAAAACTCTCAAGAACAAGTTGTATAAAAAATTTAGTTTGAATGGTAGTTATAAATGGATTGGAAAGCTTTTAGAAAGTGTTATGGCAACATACAATAACACAATACATCGAACAATAAAATATAAACCAAACGATGTTAACCAATCAAACCAAAGTGAAGTATTGAGAAATATAATCAAATCACAGGAAATTAATTGTCTGTCAAAGACCAGAAAATTAGAAGTTGGTGACCATGTTCGTATAAGTAAATATAAAGGTAACTTTGAAAAAGGATACACCCCAAACTGGTCTACGGAATTGTTTTTGATTAAAAAAGTTCATGGTTCTAAACCTATCACTTATTCCATAGAAGATCTACACTATCAACCAATTTTAGGAAGTTTTTATGAACAAGAACTTCAAAAAACTAAGTGTCCTAATGTGTATCTAATTGAAAAGGTTATAAGAAAAAAAGGTAATAAATTATTCGTAAAGTGGTTAGGTCTACCTAGTACTGAAAACAGTTGGATTGAAAAACGAGCAATTGTATGATTATCTTTTCTATAGAGTTACATACCTAAGTATATAAAATTAAGTCAATTTAGATATTTTATCTCATTTATAACTCAGCTATGCACGGTGGTGGACTCGTTAACAGCATCATAAATAACTTACCATTTGAATTGCATTTACCTGGGTACAATTACTGTGGACCTGGTACCAGATTAAGAAAACGATTATTGAGAGGTGATCAAGGAGTTAATGAGCTTGATAATGCTTGCATGAGACACGATATAGCATACGATAATTCAAATAAATTGGAAGATCGACACAGAGCTGATTTAGAATTATTAAATATGGCAAAGCAACGGATGAAATCGAAAAATGCAGGAAGAGGAGAAAAACTGTCTTCGTGGCTTGTGAGCAAAGTGATGAAAACCAAAATGAAGCATGGTGCTGGCGTGAGAACATTTAAATCGATCGTCTCTACAATACATAAACGACTGAAAAAATTAAAACCAAAAAGCAATTCTAGAGCTATTAAAGCTGCATATTCAGCTGCGAAAAAACTGATAAAAAATAAAAAAGGAGTGTGTCTGCCTCGTGTAATACCGTTACCAAAAACAGGTGGTATTTTACCACTTATACCAATATTCGCAGGACTGTCTGCTCTAGGTGCATTGGTTGGAGGTGCAGCAGGTATTACTAAAGCTGTAAATGATCATAAAGCAGCTAAAAAGAATTTGGAAGAAGCCCAACGTCATAATAAAACGATGGAAAGTATCGCCTTAGGAAAAGGCTTATATATAAAACCATATAAAAAAGGCAATGGTCTTTTTGTAAATAGTTCAAAAAACTAATAGAAAGGTTACCCAAGCGTGCTCTCACTGATATAGACATATTAGAGTATGCTACTAAACACATACCTTACTTTAGAGGTGTTTTCATGAGAAATGAATTGCCGCCAAAGCCTAAGGACATTGAGTGTGCGATTGTTAATTTAGATAGCTCAGAGAATGAAGGAACCCATTGGGTAGCCTATGTAAAACATTTTAACTATTGTGAGTATTTTGATAGCTTTGGTGATTTAAAGCCACCAATTGAGTTACTAAGATATTTAAAATTTAATATAACATACAATTATTGTAGATATCAACGTTTTAATACATCTAATTGTGGTCATTTATGTTTAAAGTTCCTAAGTGAATTTTGGAAAAAATGTTATGCTAATACTATTTGTATAAAATGTTCTAATAAAGTATTGTGACTATATATTTATAAACGTGTTTTTATTACCATCATTTCTAAAATGTCTTTCACGCTGTCAATAACAGGCAACACCTCTATTTTATCCACTACCTATTATCCAGCTTTACAATTTGATGATGAATACGAGTGTGCTCTGTTATATTTCTCAACATTCAATTCAATACCTAACATTGATAACAGAAACAATAAATATTATTATGACAATAACGAAGTCGTAGACATACCAGAAGGCACTTATGAACTGCAAGATATTTCTGATTATCTAAAGTCAAACGTAAAAAAAGGAGTCGCTTTTAATTTATTTTGCAATAATAACACGTTGAAATCGTTTATCTTCTGCTCTAAAGATATCCATTTTGAAAAAGCTAATTCTCCAGGAACTTTACTAGGATTTGGTAATAAAACTCTTAAAGCCAATATAATACACGAGTCGCAACTCCCAGTTAACATTTTATCGACAACAGTGGTAAGAGTCGAATGTGATATAGTGAGCGGATCATATATTAATGGAAAACCAAGCCATATTCTTTATGAATTTGCTCCTAACGTGCCTCCAGGATACCGAATAATAGAAGTGCCAAAGAATATAATTTATTTTCCTGTCAATCAAATTGACGTCAGCACTATTAATATTAGATTATTAGATATTAATAATAATTTAATAAATCTACGCGGTGAAGAAGTTCAATTATATTTGCATATCAGGAAAAGATGATCGACTTCAATAAAAGTAGTAATTCAATAATGAAACACATCAGTACTCATCGAACAATCCGAAAAGGAACAACTAAGAAAAAAATTAAATTGACCAGGGAAAATAAAAAGTTCCTGAAATTAATTGGTCTATTAAAATGAACATTTTGGATATAACAAGTTCACCAGCATACGATAACACCATAGACGGTATCGAATATCATTCATATAAACCTTACGTAACAAGTTTTAACAGGAATGATGAAATCCGCATACCTATCAATCAGCAGGATTTATACATACTACCATCAGCAAGTACCCTTTATTTAGAAGGAACAGTAAACATCATAAAGAAGGATACAAAACTAAAAGTTACTGCTGTGGAATTCACAAACAATCCATTACTGTTTCTTTTTCAAGATATTCGTTATGAACTAAATGGAGTTGAAATAGATAGAATCAAAAATGCTGGAATGACTACAACAATGAAGAGTTTAGTATCATTTAATGAAAATGAAGCTAAGATAGCAAAAGCTTGGGGTTGGGATATAAATGGAACAAAAACAACCCATGGAAATAGTTTTTCTGCCTCAATACCTCTTAGTAATATTTTGGGCTTTGCTGAAGATTATAAGAAAATAATTATGAATTGTAAACATGAACTGATATTATTACGCAGTAATACAAATTTGAATTCTTTGAAAGTTCCATCTGGTGAGGTTCTTGAAGATATAATAATAAATAAGTTAGTTTGGCGCGTTCCACACGTCAAGGTATCAGATAAAGAAAAAGTTAATTTACTAAAGTTATTGGAAAAGGATCGTTCTCTATATTTGGCTTTTAGAAATTGGGATTTATATGAGTATCCCTTATTACCTAAAACAACTAAGCATACTTGGTCAATTAAAACGTCCTCACAGATTGAAAAGCCAAGATATGTAATCATAGGCTTACAAACAAATAGAAAAAATTTAGCTGATCGCGATATATCAAAATTCGACCCTTGTTATTTAAGAGATGTCAAAGTATATCTTAACTCTAACTATTTTCCATATGAAAACTTGAATATTAGTCTTGATGATCATAAATATTCATTATTGTATGAGCAATATGTCAGGTTTCAGACATCTTATTATGGACGCAGAAGTGAACCACTGCTAAGTACTTCTGAATTCAAAGAAAAAGCACCGCTGTTTGTAATCGATTGCTCTAGACAAAGCGAAAACCTTAAGTCAGGTCCTGTAGTTAGCGTACGTGTGGAACTTGAATGTCATTCAGAAATACCTGATCAGACAGCTGCATATTGTCTTATTTTAAACGATTCCATCATCGAGTACAGACCGTTGAGTAATATAGTAAAAAAAATATCTTAAAATATGAATCCTTGCAGAATAAAATATATATTCGTGGATGTACAAGGATTCAAAGATACACAAAATAATTTTATTATAAAAGAATTGTCTATTTTAAACGAAGAAAATACCCAAACCTTTCTTGTCAAGCCCCCCTATCCATTTAAAAACTTATCGATCGAAGAAAAGAAACAAGTGCGGTGGATAGAAGCAAATCGAGGATATTTCTGGAGTGAAGGCCACATTGACTACAGGGAATTCAAAAGAATTATAATACCATATTTGAATAATAAAAAAGTGTTAACAAAAGGAACTGAGAAAGTTATGTGGATCAAAGGCCTTTGTGAGAACTGTGAAATAATAGATGTGGGAGAAAAAGGATGTCCTAATTTTTTAAAATTATATCACGACTATGAAAAACCTAATATAAATTTAAATTGTGTACAACACACGAAAATGTGTGCATTAAAAAATGTATTGTGCTTAAAAAAGTGGTATGATAATAATAATATACATTTATTCAATGTAAGCTAAGAATTTAATTTAATGTTTTAAATAAAATAAAATAATTATTGCCTAAACTGGTTGTTGTTTTATTCTACCAAATTATATTTTAAAGAATTAAAGTGGTGAGTATTTAGGAATTAAAATACAGCAGATATTTGAATAGGTTTTTAATATAATATCGAAAATTAAAACATATCTTAAATTTAATGAATTAAATAGTACAATGCATTCAGGGAGATACTACTTACTGATTTGATTAAACATCTTAAGAATCACTTCTAATTTAATTTAACTGATCTATTTAAAAATAATGTTATTCAATTATGCGTCTCATCAGTCAGAATCACTTATTATATTTTCAGATATATTTTTAATCACTCTTTCGGTTTGATCTAATATTCTGTCCGTAAAATCTTTTACTATATATTGAGCCGATATTACAACATCACTTTCAGTGTCACTGTTATCACCACTAATGTCTATTATTTTGATCTGAATCAAACGTCTCCCTTTGTATGCTTCACGGTTTAAAACAAATGATGATCGCCGCATACTATTGCGAAGATTTTTAGTTTCACCAGGTGTCTTCTTTGTCTTCCGTTTTGGACGTTTTGGAGACGATTTCTTCTGATTAGTGATTGGAAAAATTTCGTCAAAGCCTTCTAACGGATTCTGCGCACAGTGGAAAAGAAGGTCTTGGGTATTAATTCCAAAAAGTCCATCTTGAGTCTCACTGTTATTATTTATTACAATGTCTGTCATAATCTGAAACAAAATAGAAAACTATTAGGGTCATTTTTATGGATAATATCGAGTAAATAGAAATAAAGGAATAAAAGTTCAAAACTTACGTCTTAAGTCGACTTGAAAGTATGTGAATATGTGTGTTAACTACGACGCTCGAACAGGCTATAATGAGCAGGGCATGATGAATTTTATTCAATGTTTGTCGAATGTGCAAAATCATGTAGTGACATGTCAGTGCACCTGCGTCGGTGTTAAAAGTTTATGCTGCGTTAGTGAATTTGAAGTATCTACGTAGATTACAGGAATAGCTTACACAAAATTTTTCACAAACATTAAATTGATTTTGCATTATTAACTTAAGCTAGATGTTAAGGCTCTTAAAATAAAATAAAAACAACAAGTATTCTAAATGAAATTCGTTTATTCACTATATTCTTACTTAAGGTTCACTTTACATTATTATAACATTATTATTATTATTATTATATTACATATTTATTTCATCTTACAGATAATCTTAAGCTACTTTCATTAGATTAGACCCCAAGAATTGAAATATGACCCCAAGCTCTGCTTGATTTTTTATCTTGCGAAATAAATCGTTTATCGTCGCTACTAGAAAGCGCAATTTTGTTTACAGAACGTGTAAATATTTCATGTTTTATACTTTTAAACAATATGTTTTTCTTGCGTAGTGTATTTGATGTAAGCAATGTGTTTGTATAATCTAAGATACTAAGATCTCGAACAACACATGATTTTACTCCCTTAGCCTTTTTAATTTCAGTGTCAGTATTTTTTATACAATATAATTTAGAGCGTAATCCTACATATTCAGTGATTATTTTTCCACCCATTTCATCTTTGAAAAGTCCTGGTACTTTTTTGTTAATTATTGGTAATTTGTGATAATTATCAACAGAAAAGTTACTGGTATCAAAATACTCCAAAAACGTATTTTTCACATCTTGATAAAAATTTTTGGTTTGGATGTGATAAATAAAGCTGTCTGTATCAGTATAACACATCGTCAAGCGGTCCCTGTAAAATGGTTTAAATATAGAATAGTGAAAATCATACATATGTGATTTTGATAATTCCAAAACTGTAAATCCGATATACAGTGGCTTATCTAATACTATACGATTAGGCTTTAATTGAATCGCAACCAAACTTTCCGTAAAAACTGAAGCACTGTGAAAGTTTGGACTCGCGATTAATTTTTCTGCGTTATTTCTTTTTTTAGTTCTATTGTTTTGATCATTCCATTGATTTATCAACTCAACATGGACCTTCTTGCGGTTGTTTTCTAACGTTTTACCAAAAACACTGTTATTGAGCAATTTGAAAAAGTCTTGCTCAAAAGTTGACGTTGCTTTTTGACGCAAATTTGTATTAAGATCGATGTATTGTTTTAAATATGCACTCTGTCGAAACGTTATAGCACGATGTACTCGTCTCAAGATCAAACCATGTCTTAAACAGGTTTTTAAATGTACATAATGTATAACATAATTAAATTTGTCATAAAGATTTGGAATTAACTTTTCATTTTTTCCACCCGGTGGAATATCTTTTTCGGGGCAAAACGGTAAATCATTATGTTCCCAATGTAATTTTTTTGGATAAATGAGATCGACTTCTAGAATGAAGCCGAACTCTGCATCATCAGATACATTATTTACATCTAGTTTATTAACTTCTGATTGATCAAGAAACCTAAAGTTTGACAAGGGCAATGTTTGACACATGCTGTATCCATAAAGATTATTGCAGTCTATATAGACTATGAATGATTCTGGCATCAACGGATCATGGTCGAAAATAAATTCGTTGTTTGCTTTGGCATGCCTATGTGCTGCCATTACCACACCTCCTCGTATGCCTGTCTGTAACATATCTACTATAGCAAAGTCATCTATTAGTTCTAACTCAATGCCTGTTTTATAAAGCATAGCATCGAATGATAAACTCGGTGCTGTAACATAGAATGCAGGGTCCAAGTTGTAGTAATGTTTGCAAGTTTTTCTAAAGTTTTCAAATATATCTGTTAACAACAACACATCACTTTTTAAATACAAATCGGTATATTCGCCTAGGTTCCGAATTTCAAATTGGGTCCAAACTGACTGTGCGTGCTCATAATCTTTATTTGATATGTGCTCATTGTTGAGAGAGCTATAAAAACTTTCTTTGCTTGGCAGAAATGGCTCGTTGTAACGTTCCCATGCGTTCATGTACTCGTAAGGGTAAACGCCTTTACGAGTTAGAAGGGAAAACTCATTTTCATTTGGGTAAATATTCCTTAAATGAGTAAACTCATGAGTTTTCATGGTTTTAACCAATTTTTCTAGACTGGTTCCTAAAAATTTAAACGAATCTACAAATCTTAACTGAACAAACTCGTCTCTTGATATTGGAATGAATTTTGTGAAAGAGATATAATTTTCTTTCGTTTTAGGAATTATTTTTATTGGTCCAGGCGCTTCACCAAGTGTTTTTATAAACAAGTGACAATCATACCCTGCTAAATTGTGGAAAAAAATTGGCACAAACTTTGGAACTTTGTACTGTAAATTACATAAGCTATGAGCTGCACCCCGATACTGTCCAGTAAGGTGACAATGGTCTCTGACCTTATCTCCGAATAGAAAACTCTCACAAATATGACATCGAACTGCATTCCTAAAATCAATTGCATCGTTTGCATTAAAAATTATGGGAACGTTTTGTGATAACACTGCATGGATATCCCGAACATCTTTGTAAAGAGAGCTAACAAATTTTTCTACACAATGAGGACCTCTAAAGATTACGAATTTATTGTAAGAAGGGTCAAGAGAATTAATCACATTGTAAGCAAATGCGATAGGTGTATGCTTTTGTGTAGTGCGCGTATAAGAACTTTGAGGATCTGATTCACTTTTGCTTACATCTTCTAGCATAGTTTCAAAGTCAGCATAAATTACAAAAGGAATGTCTTGTTTGCGTTCGAAATTCTTGAATTTAATTACTGACCCTTTTTCCGGTAGGACAGTGACAATTCCGTTACAGGTATGACTTTCTACATCCTCAACCGTTTTAAAAAACAACAAACAAGTGTCACAAAAATAGATCTGTCCTTTATGCTTCGTTATTTGACTTCTCACCAGTCTCGATAAATTCTTTATGAGACAATAGTGAGATGTTGTGTTGTTTTCTATCCAAAGAAGGTGAATCGTTTTTTTATTTTCATGGCTTTCTGATTTATAAAGCGGGCCTACAACAGTCTTGTTATTTTTTAAGCCAAAAATGATAAAACTTAGGTTTGGATTGTTTTCTTCGAATATTTTAACATCAGATAAAGTCATGGGAAACGAAATGTTTTCAGTGTTTAGTACATTGCGAAAATGTACATATGACGAAACCCTTTCAGGATGGTTTTTAGTTGGATAGAGGGCTGCAACCACGCTCCACAGAAAACAGTGTTTATCGTTGTTTTGAATATTTAAACATGCTTTCTTTTTCTTGATGAATATTGGTAGTTCAATATACGTGGAGCCGCGAAGTGGTTGATATTTATTAACATTAACCTCAATATGCATACAATTAAGAAAAGTCCAACCCGAATCTTGCTCTTCGAATTGGTCAATTTTTGTGCGTATTGTATTGATTACATTTAAATATAAATGCTCAAAATTATAATTTCCATAAACAGGGATATTTTTTGTCATAAACGATTTAGTTTCTTGTTCATTATTTTTGAAAAGTAAAAACTTTGAGAATATTTCGAAGTTGACTTTGACACAAATATGTTTTTTTATGCATTCATCTAAAATGAGTTTGACTTTGTTTCGTATTGAATCTAAAAATACATCAATAGAATGTTCATTTGCGTATTGCGCAGCAATCCTGTAAGATATTATTCGGTTCTGAAATGCTGTCGCTACAATATCTACGCCTTCCACATCGATATGCGGTACAGTTAAAACGTTTTGTTTATGTGTATTACTTCGCAAATGACCTGTCCAGCGCCTACCGCTTATAGATGTGTTACAAACTGAACAGAATGGCATTGTAGAAGCTACTTGCTTGTTTACCTACTAGATATAATTATTAATTTAAGTACCTACCTACATAGAAAGTTACCTATTTTTTGAAGTCAGTATTATAATATTATACGCTTTTAATTTTCTTTTTTATTTCAAATTAATTAAAAATTTTACTTTGAAAGTTTAATATAGTCTACCTACACTACATATATCAAAACATACTATAATAATTCTATCTACCTTTATGAACCTAACTTAATTTAATAAAATAAAAACCATAATAAACCTATGCACACGTTTTGTTTATTTAAAATTAATCTTATCACTATATTTTGTTGGTTTAGAATCTTTAAATAATTTAAACACCGTAATGAGAAACTCTTGTAAAATTTCCCACTCCTTAGTTTGTTCGTTGAGACGCAGCTTTACACTCGTCAACGCTTTTTTATAGCGTTCTTGAGGAGGCGTATTTTGAACGTCGACGACGTTGTAAAGCTTCACCTCAACGTAAAAGTCGCCTTCGGAGACTATTGCGGTGCGTCGGCTCTGCCCTCCGGAAACCCTCGTCGTGAAAGAAGAAGTCGATACGTTGCCTCCGGCGCTTTGTGATGCGTTAGATGCAGCAACGCTTTCTTCCCCTTTCAGAATCGAAAAGATGTCTGACTTGCGTTTTTTAGACCTGTAAAATAAAGAAAATAAAATATGATGAAATACTGTTATGATAATATTTAGGAACTTTTATCATCATAATTAGATTCAGAGTTAAATAATCATTTAAAGTTGCTCACTCCATACAATATACATTATTGTTAAATAATTATTATCATCATCGGTACAGGGATCCCAACCAGAAGCGAGGAAATTATCGTACCAGGGCCGTGAAATTATCGTATTTTAACGTTTTTGAAACAAGATTATCGTACACTCAGTATAATGGCTTAAAATACATTAAAAAATCATATAAAACGATAATTTTTATTACACTTTGTTTGTGTATACAGAACAGAATCAATGTATATTTAACTCCATACAGGCAGACGGGCTGAGAAGACAGACCACAGTACACAGATTTTATAAGCGTACCAACGTTTTGAAATGAAGAAATAAGCTGGCGCTGTGACCAATAAACAATAGTATATGCTCAATTTTTTATTGAATATGAGCGTAATTCTCAAACTTTGTGGTGTATGGAATTTATCGTGTATTTGCGTACATAATACGGAGGCCTAAATTATCGTATATACGTTAATTATAGTACGGTTGGGGCCCTGCATCGGTACCTAGTAGTAGTTACCACCAAGCGATAAAAACGATAACCTATCAGATATATATATATATACGTACCACGAAAATTCCGGCTCTTGCAAATCGGGTGGTGTGAAGGATGGTGAATATGATGCATGACCGCGCTTAGCAAGGGCAGCAGCGTTAACGACGGGGGTGATCTTGCGCTTTGAGGCTTTTGGCTTCTTGGTAGGCTGCGACAACACCGACGGTGCTGTGGCCACGATTGCTTCAGATTCGTATTCAGAGTCCGACCTGAGAAAAAAAAAAAAAATGAGTATGGATGGAACAAAGATTTTAAAAAAACACGTAATAAGACAATACTCACTCACATATTTCTGTAGATGTTTTCTCGAAGTGTCGTGGCTGCGCAATGTCAGGCGGCAGGCGGGCTGGCGGTGGCTGGCGGAGTCTGGCAGGCGGCGGCTGAGCAGGGTGGCAGGCGGCGGCTGAGCAGGGTGGCAGGCGGTGGCTGAGCAGGGTGGCGGGCGGTTGGCAGGGTCTGGCAGGCAGCGAGATTCTCGAGGATGATGAACCAGCGAAGAATATGTCAGTTTTCTAATTTTACGCGATTTTATAGCAAATACTTTTTATGTGTCAGCAAATAATATTCCAATTCAAAAGATATTAAGTACCCGTACTTTAACAAAACAAGCAAATTTGAAGCTAATGGTCGCACCACCTTTGAAATCGGATCAAAGAAAGATAGCGCCTACTCGGATGACAATATAAAAACTCACACCATTACCCGACTACGATAGATTAAAAGATAGAAAAATTAAAAGTCAGTGCATAAAATATTACAATCATATTTTATGTGTTTAGATAATAAGACGGTATCTAATTATTTGAACTGTACAATACACCACACGGGAAGTATTACTATTTACTTTCTTACATAATTAAAGTTCGTTTGCAAAACAAAAAAACCGACTTCACATGCAGCGCAAGTCATTTTCAGTACTAAGTTTGAGGTATCTATCTCCATATCTCTGGAGATTCTTATCGGATCTCGTTAAAATTAAAATGGAACTACACTGTAAACATATTCTATTAATAATAATATCGTTTAAAAACTAAAAACGAACCGACTTCAATGCCGCGCTATTCATTTTCAGTACCAATTTTGAGATGTTTATCTCAATATCTCTGGAGGTACTCATCAGACCTCGATAAAATTATCATGGTACTACACTTGAGATATCTCCTTTCGAACAAAAAAAGAATAATCAAAATCGGTTCATAAACGACGAAGTTATCCGCGAACAAACATAAAAAATATCGGTAGAAATGAGAAACCTCCTCCTTTTTTTGAAGTCGGTAAAAAAATAAAAAAAAAACATTGTCCAAATCCACACACAGTTAATAAATGATGAGGTTCTGAAGTGACAAAAAAATTAAATTATACAGACGAATTGAGTACATCCTCCTTTTTGTGAAGTCAGTAAAAAAAAAAAAAAAACAAATCAGTTCATAAATGATTGAGCTATGATATAATAAACAAAAAAGTAATTCGTACAAACGCTATCTGTTAAGTCCTCGTTTTGTTAAGTCGGTTAAAAAGTAATTTGTCCTAAGGCCGCTACACACCTTGAGTTTAAACTGCTCGTTTTCACTAAATAGTGTGACTATACATATGAATGATAGTTTAACTGAATGGTAATAATTATAATTTAAAATCGTTAATAAACTAAAAGAACCAACTTCAAATGTCGCGCTAGTCATGTGCCAAGTTTGATGTGTTTGTCTCCATATCTCTTGAGATATGTCATGAGATCTCGATGAAATTTAAATGAAATTACTTGGAAAGCATGTCCTTTCAAACAAATATAAAAAATATTCTAAATCGGTACAGCCATCTTTGAGTAATCGAGAAGCATACATAAAAAAAAGATTCCGACGAATTCAGAACCTACTCCTCGGTTAGGTGTCGGTTAAAATAGCATTCAATTAACTGTACAGTGCAAACTTAATGGTATAAAAATTTATCTGTACCTACAGAACAGTTCAATCGCAGAGTTAAAAACGAACGTGTATGCGAACCCTTAAAAGAAATGCTTACGATGTACATATTGTAATTCAAACCATTTTACCTTGATACGTTTGTACCTACTATCGAGCGTGTGAACAAAACCTCATTCTATAAGTGCACGGTTTCGGCTGTGGTGTCGGTGAGTGTAGTTCTGTAACTTTTTGGAAATAACAAGTAAGTACCTAGCTTTTATTGTATAATATTTTGCAACGTAAAGTTTTTTGGTTGATTCGAAAATAAAATTAAAAACCAAGTTTCTGTCGTATTATATAATAAAGATTTTCTCAATAACTAGAAATCGAAAAAATAAAATAGGTCTTCATACGACAAAAAGCCCTATTAACCGACTTTAAAAAAAAGGAGGATGTTCTATGTTTCACTGTAAAATTTTTTTTTTTTCTCTGTCAATTGTGGTCCGATTTTTTTAATTATATATTTATTTCAAAGATTATACTTTTGTAGTGGTCTCATTGTAAATTTATCAAGTATCTCCAGAGATATGGCGATAATAACCGCAAACTTGCTACTCAAATTGAATACAGTAGCATTTGAAGTCGGTTTTTTAAACGATCCTAATTATTTTGAACATGTTATGTAAAGAAAATAATATTAAAAAATTACATAAAAATGATTATTTTTCGATTGCTGTTTATATTAACTACACACTGATTTAATGTTTAGTTATTTCCAAGTTTAATTTGATTTATTCTGAGTAAAGATTTTTGTTAATTAAATTGTGTATTCTTAGTTTTAAACTAATGTGTACCAATTTCTATTTTACAGGAGCGACAAGCAGCAGGGACAATGAGATCTTCATGAATTTAATAAATTAAAATCCTTTAGATGAAAATGGTGAGTGACTACGCTTGAATTTTAATTAACGTATATACACACATTTCTTTAAAGCACAGAAAATATAAAAGTTGGTGCTTTAGGGGTAGCAGATTTTAATTTTGTAATATTTTTTGTATTGTTTCAGATTTCCAGTATGAACACCTACGCTCTGGAATTATACAAATGTATCTTGTTTGATCTAATAAATATTTCGTCATACAAAATTAGTTTGTAAGATTTAAGTAAGTAAATTTTTAGTCACTACCAGTGAAAAACACCAGTAACAACTGAACATTTCATTTGGTTTTATGGTTTGTAAGATGATGTAAGTAAAATTATATTTTTTTAAATTCTCAGTTAGGACCAGAACAAAATACTGGTAACAACCTGAGAATTTGACATTGTGTTATTAATTAACTAAACCCAAAACTTTTCCTTTATAATCTTGAAGTATAGTGTGCGGTACGGTTCAGTCACACTATACTTTTATCCTTAATTGCACTGACTGGTGCACGGTAAAGGTAATAAGTCGCACTGGATAGTGCGCGGTAATTTTTCGTAAGTATTCCGACAAAAAGTCATTACGGCTTTAGTAGAAGTAGTAGAACAGGTTTATCTGACTATACGATATACTCAAAACACAGGTAGGTTAGGGCGCGATAATTTATCGTAAGTATTCCAACAAAAAGTCATTACGGCTTTAGTAGAAGTAGTAGAACAGGTTTATCTGACTATACGATATGCTCAAAACACAGGTAGGTTAGGAATCGCAATCGGTGGAGATAATCCGACCTTGGGCTCCCAGAGTGAAACTTACCATGGATCACTTAACCGATTGTGTTTAGACATCGCAAACGGCGAGAGACAATCCAAAATTATTACACCGGAGGCTTTGAGTTCTAAAACACAAGTGGCGAGAGATAATCAATTTTTAGTTATTGGGTGTTCTACTCCAGCTACATCTGTTGATTAAACGATATACCCAACTGCAACAAGTGAGCGCAGCAAGCGGAGCGAACGCAGTTGGGTATATCGTTTAATCAACAGATGTGGCTGGAGTAGAACACCCAATAACCACCTACTCTCGTGTTACTGATAAATGTTGTTATTTGAAAATCTTAAGATATTTTATATTGCACAGACTTGCATATAAATTAAAATATTTTAGGTAGTATATCTGTAAGCATGACAAGACGTGTCCAGTAGGTGCATTATTGGTTATATTCGCGTCGGAAAATGTATATTATTAAAACTTAAATAAACTTCTAAAAAGAGTTGGCAATATATGTATAAGACACATTTTCTTGCATATAGCTATCATACAAATGACAAAAAATTTACGTTAAAGCAATCAACTCGGATAAATTTTGACCGCCAACTTTTTATTCTACCAAATAAATTCCGAGAAATGCAAAAGGATGTAGCTTAGAGACCAATCGACTGATAGGTCCATTGTTGCCGATTGGTGATTCAGGGGGACTTTGAACCGAGCCCACGCATCAAAGAGTTGATGGATTGCGATTAAATACTCTTTGCTTGGACTGAAATAGTCGTGACGTCTGATTTTTGTACGGTGTCATTGACAACAATCTTTGGGATTTGAATTTGTCAGAAGTTTTTGACGTTTTCTAAGATTTAAATTTGGAATTATATTACGACTCAACCCTTTAGTTTGTACACTATTTTTTTATTGTTTCATTAACTACCTACTAATGAGATTCCGTGATTAGATCTTTATTTTACAAAAACCAGGTATCTCGCTTGTTATATGTCATGCAATAATGAATATCAATCATGAATAGGCTATATATACCTTTTAAAAGACTAATGTTAAAATAATAGCAAAAACGCTCACCAAATGATAAGTGTTGAAGCCTGTCTATAGACACATATAATAGGTATAACAAAAACAATACATAATACTCTAGATAACTAAGACAGGTAGTTTAAAAACACGACTTCACATGCCAAGCTGGTCATTGTCAGTAACAAGTTTGATGTGTGTATCTTAATATCTCAAGAGATATAAGTATCTCTTCTTCAGATCTCTATGAATTGTATAATGGGACAAAACGGAAAGTATATTCTCTTAAAGAAAAAAATTGTATTCCAATCGGTTAATTAAATGACAGAGTTCCGAGGGAAGAAACATAAAAAATCTAACTAATGAGAACATCCTCCTTTTAATGTCGGTTAAAATGTACGCGTTTCTGTAGGTATTCGTTACTTTAATATATCTAAATGCTGAGACTTACATGCCCTGTAATTTTACTGGACACATAAGTTACGGCCACACCGCGGCTTCCTGCGATCTGCGGGCGCAATCTCAGTACTTTTCACTTGTTTTCTAATCGCGTTTGGTGTGAACCAGTCGGTACAAATACTACTGCGCTATCTGATCGCCACCTAGATCGCGCACGCAGGACGCTGCGGTGTGTCCGTACCTTTAGTTCGTCAACCTATATAAAGGCCAATGAAGTCCCAAAGCCTGCAATTAGGTTCATTAAAAACTTAGCTCTCAAACAGAATAAAATTTTATACATTTATTTTATTTAAAAATATACCTTTAAATGTATCTAGACAAAACTTGTTACCTAGGTGTATAAGTCATGTAACAGGCTTAACCTTAGTACCTAGGGAGGTACTTGTATCTAGACAGTATTCAACTAATCGGCTCAAGGCAAACAAATACGTCAAAGACTGACACGGCAAACGTTGTTGCATCTCAGCCAACGGTTGGAGAATATTTACAGAAATTAGACTATGAAATTTTATTAGTGGAGTATCGGAATGGATAACAATTTCTTGACTATAATGCTATAAGTAAGGTATAAGTAAGGATTTTAAGATGATCTTTTATTTGAGGCAATGTCATTAAATCATTTGAAAATTCGAATTACAAGACTACAATGTTTATCAATTCGTTTTCTGTGACTGGATCAGAATGTTTTAAATTAAAATTGATTTTCAATTTTATTTTAAATTGTGAATAAACATTCACGATATTATCAAACACGAGACGGTTGCTTGGTGATAAGCGATGACGTATGCCTATTACAGACACTAAAATCAGAATATGTCCTAGTTTTGCGTGTTCCTTTTTGTCACTAGTAACTTCAATTAAAGCAAAAAATGAATAACATTTTCACGAAGTCATTCTAAAAACAAACTATAAAATTTCTAGATTTGTAACAATATGATCTCCTTTCGAAATTTTATAAGATTTATTTTTCGTTCTATTAGCAATAGAATTAAAAAATCTTGGTCTTATATAAAAACACAACCTCAAAAGGTAGAGCATTAAATGTCTCTATTATTGCTCTCTTTACATTACAAAGCTGACACCTTTGTACAATCAACCCCTGCCCTCAACTAAGGGTAGGTAATAAATACCTAACTTTAATCCCACACAATGGGAATCAGTGATCGCGTGACGATGTCGGCCATTTTGGTGTTCTTAACCCCATTGACAGTTGCGCATATACTATAACAGGAAAAAGGGCGCGAAACACGACAGTTGTTTTTCAAAAGGACTGAAGGAGGTTTCATATTTTTGATAATCATTATTTTCACAATGTTAAATAAGTACTCGGATCGGATCTAAGCTCAAGCTCAGTGGCGTATCTTGGGAGAGGCCTATGTCCAACAGTGGACTGAAACAGGCTGATAATGATTAAATAAGTTCTTGTTTTGGCCATACTATTCAAACACAATGTTAGATAAAGGTTCAATTGAATATTTATGTACATTATATCATAATAGGTAATTCCACGAAGACTTAAATGTCTCGATAAACTACGGATTTGATACAATATGTAAGGAGATGGTACTTGTATATATACAACATACTTAATATACTTGATTTTATTCTAAATACTTGCGCAATGACGAAAAAAGTTTATCTGTAAATGACAATTTTATTATTCGCGAGAGCTAAAATGTGTATAAGCTTTGAGAACATTTCTGCATTTAGTAGTGCCATATCGCTCTACTAGTATTGTAAAAACTCATTGCAAGCAAAACTCATTAAAATAATCGAGGGACATTACCCTTGCTATTTACCACAGACAACATAGGTCTATACCACATTTTAACACCAACAGAATGTTAAGATCCACTTTACATACAGGGATACAGGCTTTGATCTTTTATAAACGCAATAAAGTGCAAATGAACACTTTTTTGTCTTAAAAGTCATAAAAATACCAATTTGTTCGCTATCGACGTATTAAAACATGACACTTTAATGCATCCATAGACAAATATAGAGCAATTTGTACGTAAAAGACTTTAAAGTATATCGATCATGCATAATATTTAGTTTTTTTTTACATATTTCAATTGTCGTGTAACATGCTCACATGAAATTGGAATGCGATTTAAAAAACGAATATAACAATAACATTAACATGACATTGAGTGTTTGTAAATCTATGTTTTATGAAAATTTTATGGGAACATGTCAGTAGGAGGTGAAAATATTACATGGTTACGCTGCGGTCGGGTCGTGTGTGGATTTTCTTTCGCAGTGCTGCCATTGGAGTAAGAAAAGTTAATGATATGACAGCTGTCAAACTAGAACTGTCAAACTAGAAACTAATTAATTATTTATAGTTAAACTAGTTATAATAATATAAAATGTACAATTTATGACAATAAATATATTCTATTCTATTCTAGAGCGAATAATTATTAAAGACACATGCAAGGTTATGCAACCCATGTGCTGATTATTTATTTTCATATAAATGTTTATTTGAAAAATAAACTCCTTTGTTCATTTCCTATTCACATAGTATTAATCTTTTAAAAGTACCCTACTTAATAAGTTTCATTAAGTTTTTCTAGTATCATATTTTAATTTGCAAACTAAACGAATAGTTTTATATTATTTTTACAAATAAATAAGTTAATTTCGTTTATACATTCAAAAACTCTTTTTACATCGCTTCGCACGGACGCGGTCGCCATTTTATTTCACCACCACGCTTTTCAATTGCATCAAACAAAACCTATTTACTCTAATACAAAAGAAAAGAGATAATAATCACATTTTCCAAGTACGAAGTGGCGTGTAAGATTAACGTGAGATACGGACAGACGGACAAAAACAATGTTTCTTCATTCAGATTACGTTTACAGTCCGTCAAGTTTGAGCACGATACGCTTTAGGGCTTTGAAAAAACTGAGGTCTATGGTTCATCAGTGCAGATTAAAAATGTTAGCAGAAATTAAATATATTATATATTATCTTATTTAAATAAAAATATATTATGCCAGTGACGTCATTTGCAACCAATACTAATTGAAATAACTAACTGGTTAGGTAATCGTTGTATAGATTTTAATAAAGTACCAGCCTCTTAATAGGTAAATAATATCTTTTAGGATAGGATTTTTAGCTATCTACGTTGTGAATGTCATGTAGGCTTGTTAATACATAGCATGGCATTGTATTAAACGTTCTACATAAAAAGTATTTTCCATTTTCATAAAATAAAAACCCTTGTTCCACAGCAGATGTCCGGTTTAAGCCGAACTGAAACAGCTGCAACACAGGACGGCAATTAAAAAACTAACAGAAAAAAGACAAAGAAAACCGCCATGCTGACCACAATAGAAAAAAAGAAAACAAGAAAATCGTCGTCGAATGAAATTCTTACCAACCAGTTCCAGCGTAAAAAAGCGGCCATAGAAAATGGCGGGAGTTATGACATTTACATCGGTGACAATCATCAATCATTTGTCAAAGCGCCGCCATCTTAGCTTATTAACCGTAGAAGGAAAGTGGCTACGTAATAGCGCAGGGCCGATTGAGATGTTCGTATTAATCTAATAATAGAAATTGGTTTTGTGTGTCGGTTAATTTAGTTCAATTCTTAGAACCCTTATAAGTTTTTCAGTTATGTTACATGAAAATATTCCGTTGCATTTCACGCCACTTTTTCAGATATTACATGCTTTTAATAAACTATTTGTAGTACCACCACAATAAGTTTTTATAGTTTCAATATGGCTCCACACGATTAGTGTTTTTAGCCATTGTTGAAGTACTGTCAATTTTTAAGTTTTAGCAGACACAAGTCGTAGGTAAAGTTAATTTAAAGTCACATTCAAGTCAAGTTGAAGATATAGTCCAGTCCAAGTCGTTCCTCAGTAAAGATGTTGACTTTAATGAAGGCTTAATTGGAATTTTGGTAATAACGCAAAATGTCAAGTTTTCAATATTATGCTGTTTCCCTACACACCTACACATTCACCATCACTTATTGGTTAATAATCATTTTTGAAGTCGGTTAAAAACACTTTGAAAACGAGGCTTTCAAAACTTAGAACGTCATTATTTATTTATCACTTAGTAACTGACAAAGGACATTTCAAGTGACATTTAATATCGTGTTTTGTCAAGTCAAGTGTCAAACGGAAGCCACTTCATTGTGTATATAAATTATTTGATTGGCTATTATGTTGTAGAACTAGTATTTAGTTTGTTTGCTGCTTGATTAGCTTTTTTTTATATCTTATAGGCTAGCGTTTGACCACTATCTCACCTATTGGTAAGCGATGATGCGGTCGAAGATGATAAGCACGCTAGGCCTAGAATGGGAACTGGCTCTCAAGGATAGCTGCCGGAACACATTAGATGTTTGGCGACAGATTTTTTAACTTGAGCGTGGTAACTGGCCAGACGGTCACTTAGATAGTGTCCTACCACCATGCGGAGGTTGTTGGTTTATTAATGATGTTTTCCTTCACCGGAGGGCCACTGTGAGAAGCGCACATAAATTTTTCGTTAGAAAAATCCATTGATGCACGTCGGGGTTTGAACTCGGTACCACGGCATCAAAGCCGACCGTTCTCCCGATTACGCGACCGCACCCTCAATTTTTTTTAAATAAATTCTCAGGGCCAGTTTCACCACTCCAGTAAATAGACAGATAGTTATCTTAAATATATGACGTCATATAAAAGATGTCAATAATCTGTCAATTAAGTTCCTAATAGTGTTATCAGGAAACTGTGAAACTAGACCTAATAGTTGTGGAGCCACGTTGGCGTAAAGGAAAGATACTCGTTTAAGATACTTCTAAGCGAGAGGTCATCAGTTCTAATCCTTACACGGGTGTTCTTCCATAGAGCCATATCTATATATCTCTGTTCCGCCATACCACTATCAAGGAGAAAATCTGCCGCCTTAACCTTACGGTGTTCCGGCAACGCACAGCCCTTGAGAGTCAGAGTATCTAGGCCTGGCCACACCATCATCTACCACATCATCGCTTACCACGAGATAGTGGTTAAACGCTAGCCTATCACAACATGCTATGAACAAAGTACCACGCTGAGTCCATCTGTCTGTCTGTTCGCGATAAACTTAAAAACTACTGAACAGATTTTCTTGCGGTTTTCACCAACAAACAGAGTTATTCATGAGGAAGGTTAAGGAGTATTATTCGTTATGGTTTTTGTGCAAACTAGTTGAAATATGACGATGATTGTTAAATATGTTAATTTATAGTTGAAACAAGCTGATACAACATAATATGTAGACAATTAAGCTCTACCCGAGTGAAGAGGTTTACTATTAGCTACTGAAGAGTTCTACTTCCACCTTCTGGCTCCATCATCAGATAAGCTGCTACATACATACAATCACGCCTTTTTCCTATTGGGGTAGGCAGAAATTACTTCTTTCCACATGCTACGATCCTGACATATCTCTGCCTCTTCCACTTTCATGAGCGCCTTCATACATGCTCGCCGGTTATAGGTAATTTTGATTTGGCCTTTCTTTAAAACGTCTTTGATCTGGTTGATACGTTCGCCTAGGTCGGCCTCTACAGGCTGGCCCAATCACACTCGTCTTATAAATCTACTTCATCAATCTTCCTTCATCCATCCTCTCTAGATGTCCAAACGATCTAAGAATCCCTTTCTCTATCTTTGTCACTACATCTTCTACCACACCACAACATTCCCTTATTACACTGTTCTCCACCTTATCCATCCGAGTAACTCCAATCACACTTCTCAAACTTCTCATTTCTACAGCATTCATTTTACTTTCATGCTTCTTCTGCCATACCCAGCATTCACTACCATACGTGAGCTCCTAGATACCAAATAATAGTACTCAATGTACTATTATTTGATATAATAATCTAGGATTTATATCTAGGATAATGCGAGTATGTCATCCCAACTACGTAAATACAAAGTTTTAAAGTGGTTAAAGATTGTTTGATTTTTTTTTTATAACTTATGGGCTAGCGTTTGACCACTATCTCACCTGTTGGTAAGTGATGATGCGGTCGAAGATGGTAAGCACGCTAGGCCTAGAATGGGGACTAGCTCTCAAGGATAGCTGCCGAAACACATTAGATGTTTGGCGACAGATTGCGAACTTGAGGGTGGTAGCTGGCCAGGCGGACTCTAGGTAGTCTCCTACCACCATGCGGGGGTTGTTGGTTTCTTAACGATGTTTTTCATTCAGCGGAGGGCCACTGTGAGAAGCGCACATACATTTTTCGCATATAGGATAGACTTGACTGCTACCTCGCCTGGTGGTAAACGCTGATGTGTTCATAGATAGTGTGTACACGCTAGGCCTAGAATACTCTGACTCTCAATGTCTGCGTGCTACTGAAACACCGTACTTAAGGTTAGGGCGGCTACTTTTTTGTTCAATCTAAATTACCCATTACTTCTCTACAATAACAATGCCAGTTCATTGACATTTTTACCCTTGAAATATAATATTTAAGCATGAATAAATAAAGAACCATAGACAATAATACTAACATAGACTATTACAGATACGAAAGGGTTCGTTCAAAAGCTGTTAATTTTTAATTATTATCGATCTGTGTTCGGCCTGGCGCTCTTTTGTGTGTAAAACCGGTGTTTTAAACATAATTGCTGTATTTATTAGCTTGAGAATTAAATCATTTTTAATTTTTTACGATATACATTTATTTTCAGCTGACTTTACGAATGAGGTTACAAAAACCTCATTTGGAAAATTGTGTATGTTTTGGATGTGTGTTCGTTACCTCAGAGATTTGGTATCTTTTTTACCTTACTGATAGGCTAGCGTTTGACTATTATCTAAGTTAGCAAGTCGAGTGGTTGAGGATGGTAACACGCTAGGCGTAAACCAGAAACTGGATCTCGAGTCGCCAAACATCTAATCTAATGAGTTCTAACAGAACACATTAGATGTTTGGCGACAGGTTTTTTTACTTGGGTAGCTGCCCAGGCGGATTCTAGATAGTGCCTTACGATCATACTGGGCATAGTATTTTTCTATGATATAGAACAAGCACGACATTCGCCTGATGGTAAGCGATAACGTCTACTCTATCTATTACAGATACAGCGGCATGCAAGTTCTGGATTATAGCCACAATTATGCACGTCTCTACACTGCGCCTGTTATCCAGAGACATAAAGATCTAAGGTCTCACATGCCCTGTAATTTCACTGGACATTTTGCCATTCAAATTGAAAAACATTCCTTTTTCACGGCCCAATTCATTCATTCTTCAATATTGAAGTGGAATTGGGCTTGAATTGGACTTGAATCAACTAATAATATTATTAGTTGATTCAAGTTTGTCCAACATCTACATCTTGTTCGATTAGTCAAGAGTTAATTAGTTCGAGGTTTTTTCTCATAATGTTCCTGTGGTATGGAACATCCCTACAACCTCTATGCCGTACGTGAACCTAATAAATAAATTATTAAGATAGTTCAAAAGGTAAAACAACCGACTTCCATGCCGCGCGAGTCAGTTTCAGTAGCAAGTTTGAGACGTTTATCGCCATATCTCTAGAGATACTAATCAGATCTCAATTAAATTACAATGAGACTACCTTGAAAATGTACCCTACCAATTGAAAAAATAATAATTCGAATCGGTTTACAATTGTCGTAGCTATCGCTTAACATACAAACAAAAAAACATACAGACGAATTGAGAACCTCCTCCTTTTTGGAAGTTGGTTGAAAATGCGTATAAAAACATTTGATAGAAAAACTCATCGGCGCACGGTGTATTTGAACCCACAATTAGAAATTGACGACGTTTTTAACTGACTTCCAAAAAGGAGGTTCTCAATTTGTCTGTAAGATTTTTATTGTATGTTTGTTTATCGTTTACTCAGCCAATTGTTAACTGATTTGAATGATTATTTTTTGTAAAGTAGTCCCATTTAAATTTTATGAAGATCTGATAAGTATCTCTAGAGATATGACGATAAACGTCACAAACTTGCTACTGAAACTGACAAAGGTGGAGGTTAGTTTTTGTAGTTTTTACACCTTAAAATCTAATAATAAATAATAAATAATCTAAAAATCTTAATTATTTAAATTCCGAAAAAACAAGAACCACTTCACTTGATGTTAAGTGAAATTTCGGTCTAAGATTTAATATCTACCCGCAAATATGTGTATATTATATTATTTTTTATTTCCATCACAATAGGATAATAAATATTGATTATTCTCATGCTTTACGTGACAGTTACTGTATTATTTTCCTTATAAAGTCAGTCAATCTATAATTTATAACATAATAATCTAAACCAAGGTAATAAGTTCAAATCAGTCACGACATTATGAGCTTGGGATATGAAAAATATATCTTCTATATACCTATATATCAATGATTATAATTAACAAGATTCTACATTATGGACAAAATAAAAACTGCATTGCAATTCCGAATAATTAATTTAGGTAGTAGAAGCATATTATATCGATGTTCCGCCTTATTTGCTACCACTAATTCAGGATCGTTTAAAAAACTAAAAGAACCGACTTCAAACGTCGCGCTAGTCATTTTCAGTACTAAGTTTGAGGTGTTTATCTTCATATCTCTGGAGATACTGAACATGTATCGATGAAATTAAATGGCACAACCTGTTAAGTATACCCTTTCAAATAAGAAAAGAATTTTCCAAATGAGTTCAGACGTCTTCGAGTAATCGGTAAACATAATAAAAATACTTACAGTCAAACATAGAACCTACTCCTTTTTTTAAAAGTCGGTTAAAAAGTAGCTTACCACTATCGAGAAATAAATCTGCTGCCTTAACCTTACGGTGTTCCGGCAGCACATAGCTCTTGAGAGTCAGAGTATTCTAGGCCTAACGTGTTCACCATCTTCGACCACATCATGACTTGCTACCAGGCGAGATATTGGTCAAAAGCAAGCAGAAAAGACATTCAAAAATTCGAACACAAATTCTGACTTGAAAACTGCCTCTCCTTCCTCTTAAAAATGTCGACGCGCATCTTTGCTATTCAAATTGCTTCAATCTGAAACTTTGACATTTCAATTCAAAAAGTCTTTATATTTTGTTTGTTTTCAGCATGTTTTGTCCAACTGCTGGGCAAAGGCCTCCCTTCCCTCCTTCCACACATCACGGTCTCTTGATGATGGAAAAATCTGAATGGTCTCGAAAAAAGGTGTCGGCAACCAAATAGCTCACGGTTTGATTTTTTTATTTCAATACCTTTAGCTGTGCCCGACTTTAAAATTCTGATTAGGTACTTGTCTACTAGTTGACCCTGCAGACGTTAAACTGCTCAAATTCCTTGATTTTTCCTTCCATACATATATATAAATCTTATGGTATTAAGCGGCTTTTTTAAAGTGCAAGTTGGACTCGAGCACGTAGGGTCCATACAAACCAGCTTAATAGACAAGACTTAAGAGACAAGATAAGTATCTTTGCAGTTCGATTCCCAGGGCCAATAGGTACTGATGCCTAGACACGGGAATAATTCTAAACGCAAACTTAATTAGTTCAATAATTAATGTCACATCTAGTACAGCAAGCAACTAGATCAACTTTAGCTAACAGGAAAATAAGTGATCTTTTCTTGCATTTAAGAACCTGCATAGATATCCTTAAACCTCTATAGTTATGATTATAATTGATAAATCAATTATCTGTGGTGCAAGTTCACAAATTAATCAGGTGCTAGTGAGAGTTTTGGCGGCAATTCTGAACTGAAACTACAGTGCCACAAGTATAACTTGGCGGTGGTGGTTTTTGGAACTAATTATTTTAATTGAAACTGTGAGTTTGACGTTTGAGAGATTACCGCGACATTATTGATAAATCTGCTACAATAAAATAGTTCAATAATGCCAAAAGTAATTAAAAGTGGTTTAAGAGAAACTGTTATCAAAGTACAAAGTAAAAGCACAGTGGCGCACAGGCACGCCAAGTTATACTTGCCAGACTGTATTCGTGATTATACGTGAATTTCACTAGATTACACGACTTGACTAAAAACTTGAGCTATTCCAAAAACTTGACACTGATTTGTTACACATTTCTTGTAGAACCGTAATAAAACTAATAATAAATAAATAAAAAGTAAATACTTTTTGAAGTGAAAACTTCTTTACCGGAGTTGTGAAATTTTTGGGATGGGTAAAACATTTTAAACTCGCGTCAGGACCTCGCGTTAGGACATGTGAGCTGATAGAAAATTTGTAAGACGGAGGGAGAGTAGAAACTTTTTTTGGATGGGTAAAAAATGTGGATACGTGACCTGATCGTAAGACGGAGAGTAGACCAAATGCACAACGATAATGTTCAAGTGCACTTCTGCCGGCACGGCACTCCCAGAGTGCAACCCGTTGTTTTTTTAAGCCCAAGCTCTTTTTAGAGACGTTTTCATGTTATATTAAAAACGTCTCCGCCGATTTCGTTGACATTTAAATGGTACCACTTGGGAGGGGTACGCTTTAAAACAAAAAAATAATTTTCCAAATCGGTTCAGGAATCTTTGAGTAATCGGTGAACATACATTTAAAATTTTTAAAAAAGATTCCGATGAATTGAGAACCTCCTCCTTTTTTGTGAAGTCGGTTAGCAAATTTGAATAAAAGCTTGTAAAATAGTTTCAATTCAACTTAAGGCTAAGTTAATTGATTGTACCTACCTATATGAAAGTGGCTGTCAAAGCAAAAGAAGGCCAAAAAACCGCTGATGGCACAGCATTCATATTTTTAAAAGAAAATTGCCACAGATGACATTAGACTGGTGGAAAAAGTGAGAAAGAGAGAAGAGAGGGCTCTGTCAAGCAATGTAAAAGTTTAAAAATGATAATTACATTATGTCTTATTTTCTGCCAAAATGTGGAAAAATCCCTTTTTTATAAAGAAACCTTAGGCAGAGAAAGAACACAAAATGACATTAACATTTTAGTATTTGATAGGAACGTTATAAAATTCTAAGAAAATTATCCAAATCATAATAAATAAGGTCTAAAGACATAAGCCGTATTCACCTTACTTTAAAAAAAACTGGTCTTACAGTGCCATTTGAACAATTTAAAGTAACAGCAAACACCGAGGCAGATGCAATGGCAGGTGGGTATACCTAGAACCAGATATGAGTTTATGTCGGTAACATTATTCGGTCATATTAGTACGAGGACGAAATTCTTCTTTAATATTTTTTTATATCATATAAGCTAGCGTTTGACCATTATCTCACTTGCTGGTAAGTGATGATTTGGTCGAGGATGGTAGTACGCTAGGCCTAGAATGGAAAGTGGCTCTCAAGGACAGCTGCCGGAACACATTAGATGTTTTGGCGACAAATTTTGTAAGTTGAGGGTTGTAGCTGGCCAGGTGGATACTAGATACTCGTAAATGCTCTAGCACCATACGGGAGTTTCTTAACGAACAAATGGAAGATGGCAGAGAGACGAGATGTAAGACAACTAACCGACTTTATTTATTTTTATCCACATATTGCATCTTACCAAGCCATCTTCCAAACTCTATTTGGCATTTAGACTTTCAAATCATATATACAATACCGTTAGGAGTAAAAAGATTATGAATGAAGGTTGCGTGTAAAATAAACTCTTAAAGACTAAAAATATGACCTCGAATGATGTTTTTGCTCTTTTCTTTGCGGTGATTTTAGTGTTTTGACATACTAATACAGACTGTTTTTTTTTTTGGTAAGTTTAAGCGGGATAGAAACAAAGCTGGGTTGAATTTTTCCGTCTTCACAGCAATGTTCTACCTTGCAAGGTCTTGGGTGCAAAGTTTTTTGGGATAGCCTTTAATAGGTGAGTTCTAGTTCTGAGGTTTTACATTTGACAGCACTTACAGTATTACTGTCCTTGTTTCACCTTTGCAGTATAATAGAGACGACAAGACTATTAATGCTTTCAAATTAGTTTAGCTATGCTAAAGCAGTAGATTCTTCAATATGTTTCGTGTAATGATTTGTCAATATAATATCGATAAAGTTTTAACAATACATCTTAAAATATAACTGTATCTTTTTATATTTTTTACGAGATCCGATTTAAGCCACTTAAAATTATAAAATCTTTCCGTTTTTGTGACACTTCATACATGTAACATTTCATAGAATCCGTTCTAAGCCTGTCGTGTTACTTGGTAATTACAAAAGAAATCAAGTAATCGATTTGGTTAATTCACGTGAAGTTTTATTACCTTGAAACAATACATTGTATGAACGATATCGTAAAGCAATATGCAGACTTCTTCAAACATTGTTTAATATGAGGAATTTCACAAATTTAGGCTTGCTAAAAAGGTGAGATAGTGGTGAAATGCTAGCCTATAGGTATGAGACAAAGCGAATTAGGTTAGAATAAGGTACTTAACAACATTATTTAAAAAAATTGTTACTGTTTCAAAAAAAATATTATAAAATTAGACACATGATCAGTATAAAGGTACGCCCCCAACGCAGCGTCCTGATTCCGCGTGCGTCTTCGCGATCTGATTTTGGTGTGAACCAGTCGGTACAAATACTACTGCGCTATCTAATCGCCGCCTAGATCACGCATGTAGGACGCCGCGGTGTGATCGTACCTTAACGGTAAACTTTAAAAAGCTCATGAAAAAATTATAGCTACTTAGAAAGGGGTAAAGGTTGACAGCGCAGCGAAATTATTCAAAGATATTGTTCAATTTTCACAAAAATTTAAATTTCTGGCTAAATATCTGGCTGAAAAAATTACCATAGTTACCAGCCGTGTCAATTTTACAGAATTTTATCATGTAGGTGCCTGCTTATTCTAATTGCCATGGTAAGCATCGTCACTTAACATCAGGTGATATAGTCGACAAACGCTTGCCTACCTAGTATTTAAAAAAAAGCATTGGCATCTAGATTTGCCATTAAGAACATTTTATAATCTACCAGAGGTTTGCTACATGTTAGAGATTATTTTTATACATTTTTTTTATAAAATAAAATAAAAACAATCAAAGAAATCCAAGATTTAATTGCATGATATAAACCGATTAATATGAGTTCTTCAACATTCCGAATAAGGTACAGTAGGTATAATATTTAAAAGATTATATTCTGTCGAAGTCAAAGATCTTTTTGAGTCATAAAAAAAATTAAGAATAACGGCAATTTGTCTGTCTACAGTAATCATCATCATTATTAGCAGCCAGTATTTGTCCATTGCTGGACATAGGCCTCTATTATGGCACGCCACTGAGCTCGATCTTCAGCTCTTTGTTTCCAACCGCTGCCAGCCAGCTTGCGTATATCATTGTTTCACCTAGCTGGAGAGCGCCGTACGCTTCGTTTATCGAGCCGTGTGGACTTCACTCTAGAACACGTCTACCCCAACGGTTATCGGTTCTACGACAACCACTGCCACTTCAGTTTGCTAATCCACTGAGCTATCTTTGGTTCTCTGTCGGATCACTTCATTTCCATTACGATTTTTCAGAGATACTCTGAACCCTTTCCACAACTCGCTGAGTGACTTTGAATTGGTCAATCAGTCGCACGTCAGTGTCCACGTCTCGGCTTCGTATGTCATTACAGGTAGGATGCATTTTGTCTTTAGGCTTTGTGGTATCAGCGATGAAAAATCTCGACGGTTTTCTTAATGCTGCCCATCCCAGCTGTATTCTTCTGCTGGCTTCCTTCTCAAAATAGTTTCTACCTAATTGCAAGGTTTACCCAAGATAGACATATTCTTGAACAGCTTCGAGAGGTGATTAAGGCAATCAAACAAAATTTATTGTAACACAGGTGCAGTTTGAAGTACTCTCTTTCTATTTATATAATATCAGTAACTCAGTAACTTTTGAGAGCTCGGTGGCGTAATCGGGAGAACGGTCGGTTTTGATGCGGATGCCGTGGTACCGAGTTCAAACCCCGCCGTGCACCAATGGATTGGATGAATTTTTCTACCGAAAAATGTATGTGCGCTTCTCACAGTGGCCCTCCGGTGAAGGAAAACATCGTTAAGAAACCAAAAACCCCCGCATGATGGTAGGACACTATCTAGTGTCCGCCTGGCCAGCTACCACCCTCAAGTTAGAAAGTCTGTCGCCAAACATCTAATGTGCCGGCAGATTCCTTGAGAGCCAGTTCCCATTCTAGGCCTAGCGTGCTTACCATCTTCGACCGCATCATCACTTACCAACAGTGAGATAGTGGTCAAATGCTAGCCTATAAGATATAAAAAATAAAAAATAATGAAACTCAAGTCTATTAAGTATACAAGTATCCTTTACTATAAAACAGTATGATATCCAAATATCTTATGCAATTTCAAAGGATCAAAACAGGCTTGTTACTCACTGTAGCACTAATTACAATGTTTAAATGTATGAAAACCTTCACTATCAATCATTCGCCTACTCATGTCTATGTTCGGTGTTTTAGCCTGATCAATCGTTTGTTATTTAGAATGTATTCTTTCTGTCTTAACGACTGTACTATCAAGCGTATTCCTTCCAACTTTATTGTGAAAGGTTTTTATGGAATAAGTGGAAGATGGTACGCCTGATAATAACTTCTGCCTATAATATCAACTGTGGCTCACACAACTTTAGGTTGGCAGAATTTTGCATGTCCTTGCACTTCCTGTTTTCTTGTGACAGTTTTAGATGTAAAGTCTCATATGCCATGTTATTTTACTAGAGACTTTGTCTTTCAAAACGAAAACATTTCTATTTCACGTCTAAATAACAGACAGACATGCATTATTACTACCTATATTTTGTGGAGGATTTCAACTGCATCTGGTTTTTACTTTTTGTTGTTTCGTATAATGGTTTTAGTACTAGTTTTCATTGCCCTTGCAATATCAAATCATATAGGTACGTGGTTAGAGTCAATGTGTTTTTTATTATTGTTTAATTTTTGATACAAGAAGGAAAATACAGGGTTCTTTGTTTAGCACGATGATAAAAATGTTAACAATTAAATTTGACTGTGCCGTCCAAAATCCATCTTCTTTTTAGCCGACTTTAAAAAAGGAGGTTGGAGGTTGTTTCACTTTATATATTTTTATGTATGAACATACCAATCACTCAAAGACGCCTGGACCAATTATTTGCAAGATTATTTTGTTTGAAAGAGTTATTGTTATACTTCTAAGGTTGTCCCATTTAAATTTTATTGAGATCTGATAAGTATCTTTAGAGATTTGGAGATAAATAACTCAAACTTGGTACTGAAAATGACAAATGCGGCATTTGAAGTTTTTTTAGTTTTTAAACGATCTTAAATTATTCATAATAATCGACCCATTCGGGTGTTTGCAGCTCTGCAGCTACTATAATAATATTTCACTTTATAGCATCGTTTGAGATGTAATTTTATTAGCCTAGAAATTTTCAGGGCTAGGAAGAATGCTTTATCCAAAAAATTGTCGCCACTTACGAACAAAAAAAACATTCTGAATCTTTATCAAAAATACATAAATTTGAGAAACATATTTTTTTTTAGTAAACTATACTGATAAGTTCTTAATCGTGTGGTAATATATCTATCGAAAGAAAATACCGGATCATTGTGAATGTTCAAAGCAAAATAATAAAAAAACTTCCTGGTATAGAAAGGATTTTTGTAGAAACCACTATTGACTCACACCCTAATTCATTGGAAAAGTAATACATCATACACCATTGTTCTCAATAAATATTAAAAAACATGATGATTGGAAATAATTATTATATTATACACATATTCGTATTTCTTTGCTATCATTTACTTATTAATCGATTTAGACTTAGGCAAAGCTTATTTTCAGATACCATCGACCAAATATTTCGGGTAAAATTATATTTTTATTGACAAATATGCTTAAACATGCTTGTTAATATTAAATTTGGCTGACAAAAATAGTTATTTCTATTTCATTTCAAATTGATATCTTTAGGTAAGTTAGGCTGTGACGATTTTTTATTTCCTTTTCTATATGGATGACGTTGTGAATTTTCACTTTTGTCTAGGGTGACATTTATTGATTGTAAACCATATTTTTCAAAGGAATAATGGTAGAAATTAATACAGCAATGAGAATCTAATATTTTCCAATAGGTGTCTTATTAGGCCTAAAGAATATTATTTTTAAATTCTAAAATATGTCTTGCTAATTCAGTGTAAGTGAAATTTTATTAGTCAGTATAATCTTGTTTTTCGTTTTGCTTTTTTAATTTAGTATCAAGTGTTCACTTTGCGTAGCTTAAAAATACGAGTGTGTACTTCTTAATGTATTATAAAGTTAAATTAGGATAAAGATAAAAAGTTAAATTAGGTACCAACGGCACTAACGGATACCGTATAACACTATGAAAGTGTAAAAGTAGACTTCAATCGCTATGGTATTGCTTTGATGGGTTTCCTGTGTATTAAATATACCATTTTAGTAAGTGTTTACACCTATTCTTTCTATTGTGTGAGTTACCGCAATCTTATTTTCATTCTGTTCTGTTATTGGCTGTAACTTCATTTTCTTCGTATTATTTTATAATGTTGGTATAATACTAAAAACTACTTACGGTAGCGTTGGAAATCAATGGTACCAGCACAGCATCACTTTCCACAATATTTTTGAACACCACAAACAAAATCCACAGTTGTTTAGTTTTTTTATTAGCACTTCTGTTTTTGAACACAATCGAGAAACTTTGTGGTTGGTTGTTTTGAAATATAAATTAGAATTAGCTATTTGAATTCAATAGACACTAAGAAGGCGGAGTCGGAACAGAAAGAGAGGCAGAGATAATTGTAGATCAATTAGAGAACCATGCATAACGATTCAGCAATTACTCGGCACGTGGCGCCATTTTTCGTTCACAAATCAACTTTTTTTTCTCTTTCACGAATCCCAGTTCGAAAACTCGTTAGAAAACTACGTCACTGATGTCATTTTCCAACACTTTCCTATTCCGTCGCAAAGTCGTAGGTACTAGAAATCACAGACGATCACTACACACTAAACACGAGTGATAACAGTCATCAAGTTTCGAAAAAACGGAATCGTCACTGTAACCGGGAAAAAAAACAGCCTCACAGACGCACACAAGCACAAAATTCTGTCCAATTAAAGATAATGTTTGTGGATATTTTAATAGCGTGCCCCTCCGAAGAAACCCGACACAACCAACTCGCGATGAATTTAAACACTTAATGATCGGTTGGAGGAAATTGTCCGAGAAACGAACGGCCCAGAGTATCGCCGTCTCTTTCTATTTAGTTCCAATAGCAGCCACTTGTATAGGCAGTATGGCGCTAGTGAGTCATCGAAGGCGGGGCTTATTTAAAGGTGGAATACATTAAGGGCAGAGCTTTGTGTCGATTGGTGGAATATTGTGGCGCGATTTTTTTGGTTCGTACGTGCGAAGCGCGCGGGTTGGCACTACGGGATCGATTGAAGGCGCCAGGGTTACCATTATATGTTTTTTATGGGTATTTTTTGGCGCAGCTCCGTGCTTTGGTAACCTGTTATGTTGCCACGCCCACAGTGCCCAGTCCATACGTGCAGTGCTCCCCGGCTATCAATTCAGGCCCAGGCCGTAGGGTTTTCGAGTTTTTTTTTCAAATCGAAGTGCATTTGTTTTTAATTTTTCGTGACGGTATCTGAGTGTCAGTTTCATGTTCTCAAGGTCATTGAACTTTTGGCAACATTGACAGTTTTTTAGTGTGACTTTAATTGTGTTTGTGTTTTATATAGTATCTATTGTTTATGTATTGTTTTAGTAATATGTCATTGTCTCTTTCTGGTTTACATATTGATCTATATACAGTTCAGTGATTTATGATTCGTTCTTGCTGATGGATTGTTGCTAGTATCGTGTTTATAATGGCATTAACTGTTATTTATCACTCTTACCTATACCCCTAGTCATAAAGATTTTGACGATCGCATAGCGGTGGATTTAAAACAAGTACCTAATGTCTATAATGTATTGATTTGAATGACACTATGCGTATGTTAAAAACTGTGAGACCGCAGAGTGTTCATTATGAATACGGGGTTATTTAAGTCACTTTCAGTATTGACCGTTATTGAATAGATAAACTCGCAATAAATGTACCTACTCAGAAACCGGCCATGAGCCATTCAGCTTTTATCTAAACGTCGAACGTCACACTTGAAACAAATGTATCATTCTCCTGATTAATGTAGGGTTGCCAATCATACTATAACGTGCACCCTCAATGCATGTTTCAGTACTTCAGACAATTTTTATCCAAAAAATTGTGAATTAATGAAACACAATAAATAAATAAATAAAACGCAAACTAATCGCAGTACAAATCATATTCCGAATGGAACTGATTTTCCGTCTATCAGCTGCAAAATACCTAAGTGTCTACTGTCTAGTATCTATCTATAACTGTCATATACAAACGTCAGTAATAAGTTAATTAGGTATGTACTTACCTACTATTCTTATACCGAGACTATTTTAATATGCGCACTTGTCGCTAATAGCAATCTATACTAGACAAACTTTGCTTGTATGAAAAGGTCTTTTGGATTTTATGTGAGGTGTAAGTAATTACAGTCAGGATTACAAAGGCATTTGTTTAGATTAACTTAAACGCTAAATTTTGGTACCTATGTTGTAAAATAAATCTATGTACTTATCTAACTTAAATATTTTAATTTTTTTTTCTATTATTTTAGTTGTTTCATATAATACTAGAAGTGCGCCGCGGCTTCGCCCGTGTTAAAAACTTTCTTTTATTTACTAAAAACTTTTCGATTACGATTCTATCGTTAAAGACATCAAATAAGAATTAGCCACATTGGTTCACCCGTTTTTATGTTATCGCGTGACTAAGGCAATTCGGGATTTATATTTATTAAACCCGAAATACCCAAATTTTCAGACTTTGTAACCCCATTTCGAAAAATCCTACAACACGTACTTTATCTCATCTTGTTTCGCCATACAAACTTTGAATCCCCATTCTGTATCCGGGAGAAATTTTTAGAAAATCTTTCTGAGCGGATACCTACGTCGTAATAACTATCTGCATGCCAAATTTCAGCGCAATCCGAATCAATATTGATTTTCACACTTTGTTACCCCATTTCACCCTCTTAGGGGTGGAATTTCAAAAAAATCTGTAACACGTATTCACTTATTTTTTTACTGGAGCACTTGTATGAAGTTTCGAATAGAAAATACTATTTAATCTTGTTTCTCCATATAAACTTTGAACCCCCATTTCATCCCCTTAAGGGGTGAATTTTGGAAAATCCTTTCTTAGTACACCCTTACGTACTAAGACATATATACCCTCCAAATTTCAAGTCTCTACGACCAGCGGTTTAGGCTGTGCGTTGTCTGTTAGTCAGTCAGTCAGTATGTCAGGACAAAGATTCTTATAGTATTAGATTTATGTACATATTTATAAACAGTGGGATCTCAGTTAGAATGAAAGATAAAATTGAAATTTGATTAAATAATATTTTATTTCGAAAACACAAGTAAAAGGTTTGACACAGTTTAAGCTTAAGTATGAACTAAACAAAGCTTGTGTTGAGCACTGAAACACACACTAGGACAATCCTGTGTTGTGTGGTTCAGTATCTTCCTATAAGTAATGAAACATATTACAAAAGCTAAAATAATTTTAATTATTATCTACCATTATACGTAGTAGATACTATGAATATAAGACAGAATTTAAAAGGCATAGTATTAGAAGTAAAATGTTGATATTATTAAATCATACAGAACGAAGCGGGTTTAAGATGCTTTCATGTCTTCAAGCCTTCGAGCATTTACCAAAGGAGATGTTAACGCAAGGCGTACTGGCCATATAGCCACACGCTTTTTTTGGCCATATGAGCGTGCGTAACTACGCTGTATTTTTAATACTGTGTGCGTGTTTCAAGCTAGTGTGCGGGATCGTTAAAGTGAGTGGTTTGTGTGTGTGCAATGCGTGTTTACCTCGTCCCCCGTAAGTATCAGCAGAAAAAAATGTTTGCGGATTACAACGTTAACATCTCCATTGGTAAATGCTCGAAGCTTCAAGCAGAGAGTTCTATTATACAGGGCAGTCTGTATAGTTAAAGACTGGTCAAAAAACACAGAACTGTCAGTTAAATTATATTGAAAAGTTCACGAAACATAATTATATAACTATAAATGATTAAAATATTAATTATTAATTAATTGTTGAATGCCTTTAAGGCTGGATACAGAGAACAATGAAAAATCTAAATGTCATCTCTTACCTATACCTGTATTCTCAATAAATGATTTGATTGATTGATTGATTGATTGATAAATTAAAACTAGTTCCTAGATGTGTCGAAAGCCTGTCCAAAATCTGATCTACATTAGCGTAATACAGCATAGTATTTTTAGATTTAGTTTAAAGGCAAACAGGCTTTATATAAAAATGAGTCAAAAAGTTTAAAATATAAATGTATTCAAAAAAACAAACGTGTAACATGCATCTGATTAGAATATTAGTGAATGTTCATTAAAAAATCTTTTCACTGTAAAGCTCTGTCAATAAACATAATTATGTGTCATCTGAGTTATTTACGTTATGTGTAAAAATCATCATTTCATTTTCACACAAAAAAGTAGCCTTTGGTCATCCTATCTATCAATCAAAAAATATGGCTATCAATAAAGTATCTACTGTCTCATATATCTGTTACATTTCAGTCATTATAAAATCAGATCGTCCGTTTAGGCGTGATTAGGTAACAAATAGATAGAGTGACAGAGTTACAAGATCGGATCGTCCGTTTAGGCGTGATTAGATAACAAACAGACGGAGTGACAGAGTTACTGTAAATATTTTTATAACATTAGTCTGGATATTCAGTTGTTAAAAATTCTTTTGTTCTTGAACCAAATTTATTTCGGATTGGCGCAATACCTATTTATTTCTCTATAATGTTTGTCTATAATTGCATAAATATATGCAACGGTGAGTTTGCATGACAGCAATACCCTGGGTGTATTCTGTTGTTGATGGTACCTTCCCGCCATCTTTGGGCGTTGTGCGATTCAATAGAACTATGTAGTCAAAAATATGCATATGAGTTTTATGAAACTCTCTTCATCATCATCAGCCGGTGTCAGTCCACTGCTGGACGTAGGCCTCTCCCAAGACACGCCACTGAGCCCGATTTTCGGCTCTTCTCTTCCAGTCACTGCTGCGAATTGCTTTGCGAATGTCGTCGCTCTACCTAGTCACAGGACGTCCTACGCTACGTTTTTTTAGTTTTCTTGACAAATACAAATAGTGAGCAAGAGGCTACAATGCCTTGAGCATCGCCGCAAAGTTGCTTGTCTCTTGGATTTTTATCGAATACATGTTGGAAAGTGTGCTATCCAACTACACGACTAATACCGTCATCCCCATTTTTCTATCGGACAACCAGACTTAACCAAGTTTTATATCTGATGCGCTCGGTGGTATATCGCTTGGTGGTAAGCGATGATGTGGTCGAGAATAGTGAACACGCTAGGCCTAGAATGATTTGACTCTCAAGGGCTGTGAGCTGCCGGAACACCGTAAGGTTATGGCAGCACATTTTCTCCTTGATGGTGGCAAGCTACTTTTTGGTAGCAAGTCAGGCAGAACATCGTAATAATGCCTATGAAAAATCTTGGCCTCTCTTTATCCCTGTCTGTTTGCTGCGTTTCTACTAATAATTTATGATCGTACAAAACGAAAAAACCGACTGCATTTGCCGCGATAGTCAAAGTACTGGCTAGTTATAATCATGTCATCAAAGTATACAAATTTGCAAACAAAAAAAATTATTTTTCAAATCGGTTAAGATGTTTGTTACCTCAGAACTCCGTCAAATAATTTATTTAGATTATGCCTCCGTCCCGTTTGGTCCCATTCAAGTTTTATCCAGATATAACAATTATCTACGGAGATATAGAGATAAACAATATAAACAAATTCGATACCTTGACGACATGATTATGACTAGTGGGTATTTTCACTTTCGCGGTATGTTAAGTCGATGTTTTCGTTTTGTATTCAATCTTAAATTATTTGTCAAGTTCGTGAAAAAACGACTGGAACGATTTGACTAAAATTTCAGCGTTAATATCCAATATGTTAAAATAGGACACGGGATACTTCTTAACGCGAGAAAAGCTGCAGCTCTATCTAATAACTTTAATAAATACTAGTTAACGAATATAAAAGTGTATAATAGTACATATTAGTACAAGAGCTAGGTGCGTAATTACATATTATGCTACGTTAATGGACATATTTACTGTTTTACAAATACCTAATACCGTTTACTGTCAAGTAACAATGTAGTGATATAATGCATATACCTTAACGTCCATTAGGATAGTGGTTATTTTATGCAGTTTTTCCTGCGTCGGGTTTTTTTTCCTTAAGAATAATAGGTTCAAATGTATCCTTCGGGCATATTTAGGTTTCTATAAGTTAAAGAGTTTTGTAATTTGAACTATATGTAGTAACTAAAAGTGCCCCGCAGCTTCGCGCGCGTTAAAAACTCCTTTTATTTACTTAAAACTTTTCCTTTGTAAAAACCTTTCTATCATAATCATAAGACACATCAAATAAGAATTAGCCAATACGGTTCACCAGTTTTCATGTTATCGCGTGACTAAGGGAAATCGGGATTCTCATTTATAAAACCCGAATAATCCAAATTTTCAGACTTTGTTACCTACCCCATTTCGAAAAATCCTGCAACAAATACTTACTTATTCATTTACAGAAGCACTTATGTAAAGTTTCGAATAAAACAGACTATCTCATCTTGTTTCGCCTTACAAACTTTGAATTCCCGTTCCGTATCCGGGGGGAATTTTTATAAAATCCTTTCTAAGCGGATACTTACGTCATAATAACTATCTGCATCCTAAATTTCAGCGCAATACGAAACAATATTGATTTTCAGACTTTGTTACCCCACTTCACCCTCTTAGGGGTTGAATTTTGAAAAAGCCTGAAACTCGTATCTACTTATTTATTTACAGAAGTATTTTTTGCGTGAAATTTCAAATAAAATGACTATCCAAACATTGAACCCCTGCTTCAACCCATTAAAGAGTGATTTTGAAAAATCCATTCTTAGTAGATACCTACGTCAAAATAACTATCTGTATGATACATTTCAGCGCAATCCGAAACAATATTGATTTCCGACTTTGTTACCCCACTTCACCCTTTTAGGGGTGAAATTTCGAAAAAGGCTGAATCACGTATTTACTTATTTATTTACTAAAGCACTTATGTGAAATTTCGAATAGAAAAGACTATCTAATCTTGTTTCTCTATACAAACTTTGAACCCCTATTTCATCCCTTAAAGGAATGAATTTCGAAAAATCCTTTCTTAGTACACTTTTACGTACTAAGATAAATATACTCTCCAAATTTCAAGTCTCTACAACCAGCGGTTTAGGCTCTGCGTTGTCTATCAGTCACATACAAAGATTCTTATAGTATTGCATAGATTTGAGAGAGGAATACTATTATAATATTCAATATTTATGTAGTGAACAAAGTCAAAGTTGTTTTAGCTTATCTTAAATATCAGTAGGCACGAAGTTTGAGGTGTTTATCTCCATATCTCTAGAGTTACTCATCAGATTGCGATTAAATTACTATAAGACCGAACAGGAAGCCATACTCTCTCAAACAGAAAATAATTTCCCAAATCCTGGGGTAATAATAAATGACGTAAGTTATATGATAACAAACATGAAAAAAAAAACTATCGAATTGAAAGCATCCCTTTTTTCAACCAACTTCCAAAAAGGAGGAGGTTCTCAATTCGTATGTATGTTTTTAGGGTTCCGAACCCAAAGGGTACCAACGGAACCCTATTACTGAGACTCCGCTGTCCGTCTGTCTGTCTGTCTGACTGTCTGTCTGTCTGTCTGTCTGTCTGTCTGTCTGTCTGTCTGTCCGTCTGTCACCAGGCTATAGCTCATTAACCGTGATAGTTAGACAGTTGAAATGTTCATAGATGGTGTATTTCTGTTGCCGCTAGAACAACAAATACTAAAAACAAAATAAAGTTAAAAATTAAAGGGGGTCCCCATATATAAAACGAGTTTTTAAACGCCATCTATCTAATTAATTTCGGCAAAATGACATCGATGGCGCTAGTAAACGAGCCCGGTCTTTCTAGATCGCGACCAAACCAAATATTCTTGGTAATATCAATTAATCAAATATATGAGGTTGAAACTCTGTTATGTTTCGTATTGTACGGAACCCTCCCTAAGTGTGCGATAAGAGACGCGATGCTGACTCGCACTTGGCCAGTTTTATTTTATGTATGTTACGCCATTATTCCGTTAATTGTGAACCGATTTTAGTGATTCTTCTTTTTACAAGTACGGTTTATGTTCAAGGCGGTTCTATTTAAATGTTATCGAGATATGATAAGTGTCTTCAGAGATATGACAATAAAAGTCTCAAACTTGCTACTGAAACTGACTTGCGCGGTGTGAAAGTCGGTTGTTTTTTTTAACTGTCTTAATTCTTGAAGTCGCTACAATTTCAAATGCCCCGATTTCAATTATTTTCTTTTTTTGTTGGAAAGGAGATATCCCAAGTGTGATACCATGGTAATTTCATCGAGGTTTGATAAGTATCTCCAGAGATATGGAGATAAACACCTCAAACTTGGTACTAAAAACGAATAGCGCTGTATTTGAAGTCGTTTTTTTTAGTTTTTTAACGATTTTATTATTGTACAATTGCATTAAGAAGTAATATGTACCCACATTGCTAGGAAGCTTTTTATTAAAAATATTAAAACGTAATAAGTCGCTTGACAATCAATCTCTTATCTAGCCAAGTGAAACCGAAAAAAAATCCGTCATAAGGCAGCTTCTATTTTAAACACAGTTCACTAAATGCCAACTGTAGTTTGGGGCAGAATAAGATCGTTTAAAAAACTAAAATAAACTGACCAAGTGCAAGTCGGACTCGCACTAGTAGGGTTCCGTACCACACTACAGTATTTTATAAGATCGAGCAATAAATACCACTATCATTTTTCGCCAGCAAAAAATAATTATTAATAAACATTTTATTTTTTATAACGCCATCTAACCTCTAACAAAGGAGGTAGGGTTCGACATTTCAATATAATGCCATCTATGGGACGTTTACCTAACTAAGCGTTCATAGATGGCGTGAAATGCGAAAGAAAACACGTTTCTTGTATGGGGACCCTCTATTATTTTTAACTTTATATATATATTCTATATATATTATTTTTAACTGATTTTAGTATTTGTTGTTATAGCGGCAACAGAAATACATCATCTGTAAAAATTTCAACTGTCTAACTATCACGGTTCATGAGATACAGCCTGGTGACAGACGGACAGACAGACAGACAGACGGACAGCGGAGTCTTAGTAATAGGGTCCTGTTTTACCCTTTGGGTACGGAACCCTAAAAAGAACCGACTTCATTGCCGCGCTATTCATTTTCAGTACCAATTTTGAGGTGTTTATCTTCATATCTCTAGAGATACTTATCAGACCTCGATAAAATTACTATGGTACCACAATTGGGATATCTCCTTTCCAATAAAAAAAGAATAATCAAAATCGGTTCATAAACGACGAAGTTATCCGCGAACAAACATAAAAAAATAAAACATATACGGTCGAATTGAGATACCTTCTCCTTTTTTTGAAGTCGGTTAAAAATTAAAACATTATTGCATGGTAGTTGGACACTGTCAAGTGTCCGCCTGGCCATCTATAACCATCCACCCTCAAGTTGGAAAATCTGTCGCTAAAAAATCTATTGTGTTCCGGCAGCTACTGCCCATGGGAGCCAGTTTCTATGCAAGGTCTAGCGTGCTACCATCCTCGACCGCATCCTCACTTACCAACGGGTGAGATAACGGTCAAACGCTAGCTTATATAATAAGACAAACAAATAGGTAATTGGGATATTGCGATATTGTAGATTAATTTACCTACCTATACCTACAGTTAGATATCTAATAAATCAAATATGTAGTTATACTTAGATAGTCCCACGCCTCTTCTAACATAGACTTTTCTATTTCAACTTCTATTATAGTTGACACTACCACGCAACTTAGACCTTAGCTGAAACGTCTAAGCCACGCAAGTATATTATTTATTGACCGAGCGAGCGTAGCGAGCGAAGCGTCTCAGTTTCGACTTGGCCAAAAATTCTTTTGTTCGGATGTTTGTCTGTCTGTTCTCGCGTACAGGTCGCATTTTTCAATCGATTTTGGCGAAAATTGGCACACAAGTTCCTGATTTATTTAAGAGTTTTTGTCAATCCTTTTTTTTTGATTGGGGGGAAAATAGGAGGGGAGGGAAAGGGCAGAAGTTTGCTTGTAGCGTTATTTATCAACGAATTTTAGTTTTTTTTTTATTCAAATTGAAAAGGCACACTAAGGATTTCATTCTACACAAGATGTCGCAAAAAAAAATCTAAAAGGGGAGTGGAGAGGGGAAAATGGGGGAAGTTTGCTGTAGCGTCATTCATCGACGGATTTCAATCAAATTTGAGAGTCACTGAGGATTTTATTCTACATAAGATGTGGCGTTAAATTTTCCAAGAAAAGGGAGTGGAGGGGAGAAAGGGGGTGAAGTTTTCCATAGCGTTATATATGGACAGATTTCAATTTTTATAAGGGCTCGCGAGGTCTACTATTCTCGCAGAACTACTAGACTTAGACCGTATCATCCCTTTAAATAATGTGAGAAAACAGTAGAAATTCTTCCATCCTATAATATTATTAAAACCAAATATATTATGTCCTACACTAAGAATTGCGTATAACTGTTCCATCGCGTTTAATTATCAAAGAACTGGCGCTAAGATTCCAATTTTAAACTAACCGAACATCATTACCCGCCATGATGAGCTACAAAACGTTTTTATTTTTCAAATAAAGAACTACCATACTACCATAACATAATAATCAGTAATAGTGTTTCCAGCCAGCTTTTATTGACCAATAAACTGCCGGCTTCTCTTTTCGAACGAAAATCCAAATTTAAAATTGTTCTTAGAAGCTCTAATAGGGCTGGAGTAAGTTTATTATATATTTTTTTATTTTATTCTGACTTTTATTGTTTATTTATTTTACTTGGAAATGGTGTATTCTATTTTTTAATTGTGATTGTTCTTTGTGAATCATTTGATTTTATGCCGTTAAAGCGCTAGGTGTGGCCCACTTAAAATGAGTATTAGAAGCTTAATATTAATTGTTTAATACAATAATTGAGGAACGGGTGCTAATTTAATAATAGTTATTATTTTAATTTATATTACGTAAGTAATTATGAGAAGTATAGTACCTACATAAATTATATTATATTTAACGTTTATAAATGTAAGAATTAATTGACTAAAATACATTTTCGGCTGTGTATTATTCATGTTGAGTTAAATCATTTGATTATTTGACTTTTATTTTAATTCATTAAATCATTAAATAATAAAATTATTAAAAATAATGTTTGATGTATACCTATAAAACCTATAAAAGTCGGTTCCAATTTCGGAAACATGTCTAAAATCACTAATTTTTGTACAAATTCGCTTCACTCAATTATTCAAAATAAGAACACTAATCAAAAGAACAAAGTGTCAATTTTTAAACAATAAAAATTGGTATAAGTAAATCACATCTCTAATGCTTAGCAAAGTCGTAAAGCTGGCCAAAAGACCCGTGTTCACGCCTCATCAAAGATAAAAGCAAAAAGTTACTGGCTGTTAAGAATCGACCTATTTTAATTTAGTACTGGCAACAAACAATAAATGTCACTGGCTGGTAAAATAGTAGAAGAATGTCGTAAAATTGCTATAGGACTTTATGAACTGCTGTCGGGGCGTGTCGTATTAAAATTAACTTTTAACAGGTAGCTGGATCGATAACAGTTAAAGAAGTTTTTATTGTAAATCCAATTCTGATGCCAAAAGTTATTACCATTTCTTAAATATTCGCAGTTAATTAATTTATGTTATATTATATGTTTGGGTTTGTTATTCATAGAGTCATTGATATTCATAGAGTTATGCGTTAGTTTTATAACTACTCCTACGGACCTGAATTACTTTAACTAGCTACAGATAACGAATTACTTCAATATATATTTATAATAAAATTCTGATAGACAAAATGCTTGACCGTCTTCAATCTACAATAATTAATACAGTAGGTACTGACTTACTGACAGACAAAAACAAAGACCAAAAACTGTTGGTTAGAGAAGAATGAAATGTCGCACATGATATTATTTTAATATACCTAACTAACCTAGTTAGGATACTAAAAAAACATCTACTAAAAGAAGCGAAACGTTCCTACCAAATCCTATTTTGTAAACTCTTGTATAAAATATTTCAGTTCCGCCAAGAAGCGCCATGCGCCGCAACAATTATCCTAAAATGTCAAATCTATTTAAAAGCGGCACTTTTCTTCTATTTAACATTGTACATCATTTTTTACACTTCAAATGACAAGCAAAATGAGGCCGCTCTCTGCCATTTTTTTCTTTATAATGGGGTTCTATTCATCTATTGTCAGAGCGGGTCTAATAGGCCCTTGCGAATTTTTTTGCTTTGGCAACACAGGTGATCTAGTGTGTCGTGTAAAGGGGTCTTTAATTTGTAATTCTATTGATGTTTGTTGGGCAGATAATGTTGTATTGTTATTTTTATTTAGTTTTTAGGTGTATTTTAGTTAATAAATATTGTTACTAAAATTGTAGTTGATTTGTATAATTTATTTAGTTTAATATTAACGTATATTATTTGTGATTAATTCGCAATTAACTTCATACGATATAATTCATACAACTAATGTTGTACTTAGTTAGTGATAGTTAATGTATGTAATGTAGATGTAATGTAATGTGTTCATAGACTTTCCATAATTTAATTAACGTTTTAGCATACTGTTCATTGAAAAATCGCATTCCGAGGACCCAAGGTACAGAGTACAAGAGTACCTCGTGTCGAGTTTGGGACTCAATGTATTTCCAATATCTGTAATCTTTTTGGCAAATAAAGTCTTTTTATTAATTTATTAATTATATTAATTATATTTTGTTTAATTTTAACTAAATACCTACTATCTAGAATATGTCAATGATATAAGTAGGTACCTAATAATTTATTTACTACTAGCGGATCTGGCAGACTTTGTCTCGCAGCGCCACCTATCGGGTCCAATTGTGAATCTAAACCATCTACGGACTAACTCAAACACACATACTTATGTGTTCAAAGCAAAATTCATCAAAATCTATCCAGTCGTTTAGGAGGAGTTCAGTGCCATACACACGTACAGTAGAATTATATATATATATATATATATATATATAAAGATCTACAATTAACACACAAACAAGCCTAAGAATTTTCGTTCAAAAGTTGTCTTGATCGCTTCTTGACTGAAAGACCGCTAAACATTTCTTTCTTAATTTGTGTTTTAACTAAAGTGAGCGATAAGATTGTGAGTCTAACAATTTGAGGATTATGTTTTCACTGTAAAACTACTCAGTTTTCAACTAACTTTCAAAAAGGAGGAGGTTCTCAATTCATCTGTATATATTTTTTTTTTATGTATGTATCGCGATTACTTTGTCTATTGTAAACAGATTCGAAAAACATTTTTTTTATTTGGTAGGTACATTCCGAAAGTGGTCCCATTGTAATTTCATCTAAATTTTCTAAGTATCTCCAGAGATATGGAGATAAACACCTCATATTTAGAACTGAAAATGACTAGCGCGGCATTTGAAGTCGTTTTTTTTTCGTTTTGTAAATGATCTTAAATTATTTATTTAATAAAAATGTTATAACATACACAATGTTTGTTTTAATATAAAAACCCACCACCTAAACCAAAACTTACCTACCTATACTTAACCCTACTTTTACATTAAGAGTTCTGTAAATTAGCTATTCAAATCGAAATAGTTTTAGTTCAGATACACAGATTTTACTATCTAGTTACACACAATTATACTACAAATATTTATTAAATGTGGTATTTTTAATAAGATAAACTTAGTGTTTTTAAGGAATCAACTCAAATGTACACTCAGCCCCTGACATGTTCTCTCCACTCCATCCAATGGTTGTCTGGTAGAGATTGCTTTAAGCGATAAGTCCGCCCATTGCACTATTTTAAGACTTTTCGTATTGTTATTTATATATTGTGTACAGTTATCATTCATTCATTCATACTTGTAGTTTTTTTTCTCATTTTTTTAACCCAGCAAATTGCTTTTAATTACATAATTATGATCAGAACTTGATCTAATTTTGGATCTTCGTAGTACTGCGACCGGCCAAGATTTTTGGACTGGAACTTAGGTCTTATTTACATGGGTACCTCAGTGTTTAAGGTGAGATTGCATAATATAGGTAAGACCGAACGTTCGCGAAAGTTTAAAGTTCTAAATATTTAGTAGGGATATAAATATAGACCTTGATAAGATTCGAACCAGCTACCCACAGATTACAACCGTTATCAGAATCTAATTTTAATAATGAGGTCCGTAATCATCGTGTTCATAAAATGGCCGACGATCATTGCAAAATTGACATGCATGTAAACAAATTGCTGAAATTAGAGAACCTATTGTAATATTGACATTGAAATGATCTATATGTATATTTATATATATGTAGGTGTATATACATGTATACATATACATGTATACAAATATATATCTACATAAGATACATTTCGGAGAGTATGCCATCCAATTGCACGAATTAATCCCACCATCCCCCTTCTTCTATAGGACAACCAGACGTACCGATGTGCGCCATCGATTTATGGTGGACTTTCCATCTACCCGTACAAAACGTTTCGATTCATCAGTTATCATACGTACTGCCAAGGAATGGAAATCCTTGCCGGTGTCTGTGTTTCCCAGTAACTATAACACGGGGGTCTTCAAATCGCGAGTGAACAGGTATCTTCTAGGTAAGCGTGCTACATCGTCGATCGCATCGTCACTTAACATCAGGTGAGATAGTGGTCAAATGCTTACCTATCTAGTAAGTATGAAAAAAAATAAATGGGTTGTATACATCTAGTATCGCCAACATTTACCACAATCAATATTGCAAATTGCGAAAGTCAGTTTGTTTCCGTTTGACCACTGTCTTGCCTGGTGGTAAACAATGATGTGGTCGGGGATGCATGGTGAACACGCTATAGCTCTGAATTATCCGACTTGCAACATCATAAGCACAGTACCCTTAGTACGAATTTTCATACCAAACTCGATATTGTACATCGAGCAAATTTTGTATGAATAAATTATAAGTAAAAAATATTTTTAAAAACTAGCTTTTATCGGGGACAATGAAATAAAATGTAAAAAATAAATTCTAGTAAGTATTTGGCGTGTAGGTACTTACCTATATTTTTAAAAGCTTGAGGCACTACCCGTTTTTCAGGCTAGGCAATTACCATACTTCAGTGCCTCAAGCTTTTAAAAATATAGGTAAGTACCTACACGCCAAATACTTACTAGAATTTATTTTTAACATTTTAGTTCATTGTCCCAGATAAAAGCTTGTTTTTAAAAATGTTTTTTCACTTATAATTTATTTTTAACTTTTTAGTAGGTAGGTATAGATGCCGACTACCTACCTACTACCTAAGTATTTAAGAGAAGGCTTGATGTTTTAAAAGTTTCCACGGATATTTGATGTGATTATGGGTAAAGTGCTCTTCAAGTAAAATCAATCGACTCGGTGGGGCTATGTTGCTTTATAACAGAAATGCCATGGCCACTTTACAGCTTCATCATCAGATCCTGGCTATCATTTAAGTGCTCCTCAAGACGAATCACTTGAGCCCAAATTAACTGGGGTTACGTTATTTTATCACAGAGATGCCGTGGCCACCTTCCAGCTTCATCACCAGTCGCTAAATATCATCTAGGTGTAAAGTTCTCTTCAAGACGAATCAATCGAGCCCAAACTCGATAGAGCTACGTTGATTTTTCACACAGATGCCGTGGCCACCTTCCAGCTTCATCATCAGACCCTGAATATTATCTAGGTGTAAATTTCTCTTCAAGACAAATCAATCGAGCCCATACTCGGTACAGTTACGTTAATTTATCACAGAGATGCCGTGGCCACCTTCCAGCTTCATCATCAGATCCTGGATATCATCTAGGTGAAAAGTTATCTTCAAGAAGAATCAATCGAGCCCAAACTCGGTAGGGTTATGTTGATTTATTACAGAGATGCCGTGGCCACCTTCCAGCTTCATCATCAGACCCTGGATATCATCTAGGTAAAAAATTATCTTCAAGACGAATCAATCGAGCCCAAACTCGGTAAGGTTATATTGATTTATCAAAGAGATGTCGTGGCCACCTTCCAGCTTCATCATCATACCCGGGATATCATCTAGGCGTAAAGTTCTCTTTAAGACAAATCAATCGAGCCCAAACTCGGTGGAGTTATATTGTTTTATCACAGATATGCCGTGGCCACCTTCCGTCTCCATCATCACACCAGCTCCATGGTACCAGATCATTGTATTGTCGCCAAAGAAACATAAGTACACCAAATTTGAGTCCAATCGAACATCGGGAAGTGGGTCTAATATAGCTTTCAAGATTCCACCCGAACATACATAGTGACATACATACATTGCAAGTTAAATAAAAGCTTGTAAAAATAGTAGAACGCCTCTAGTGGTTACTACACTTAACTCAATTTAGACCAATCAGGGAGCCAGAATAAGTCGAAAACTATGTGAGATCTGTCAAAAGCGTTTACTATAAAAACTCGTACTAAGGGTACAGAACACTTATATCTTAACCTTAAGAGCAAACGCGGGGTGCAGTTTTCCATACAAACGTATTCCCCCGTTTCCTCCCTGGTAAATGCTTCTAGAGCAAAATGTTTTTCTACAAAAAATCAAGGTCTGCTACAGCAGACCTTGAGCTATGCCCCTATTATTTGCTTTTTTTGATCAACCAGTCGCAAAAAGAAATATATAAGCCTTTTTTTATCTCCTCTTTAAAATGTTTGAATGGTCATATTTCTATTTACAATTGGTCGGTCAAAAAAAGCAAATTATATAGACCTTGATTTTTTGTAGAAAAACATTTTGCTCTTGAAGCATTTTCCAGGTAGGAAACGGGGGAGTACGTTTATATAGAAAACTGCACCCCGCGCACGCTCTTAAGGTTTTGTCGGTAGATTTCTCCTTGACGGGTGGTAAGGGGTTAAGGGGTTTTTTGTTGTTCTTACAAAGTAACAGACGCTTTTCCCCAATCCTGCCAAGACCACAGAAATATTAACAATAGTGGCCAAGACAGAGTTTTGTATACCACAACTTTTACTGTAGGCACAGAATAATTAATAGTACTTATGTACTATATACGTAGGTAGACATTGCAGGCATGCGTCCATGCGGCATGAGACCACGGTAATATATAGATATTGGACCGTGGTCTTGTTTTTTCTGTTAACTCATATCATTTAAATATTAAAACTAGCCACAATTTCACCTGATGTTCAGTGCGATTTAATCTGAGATGAAATCGGGCAATTAAACTGGTCTTTTTTGAAATTTTATTATCAAGTCACTACACTTCTTGTTAGATCTTTTTAGGGTTCCGTAGCCGAATGGCAAAAAACGGAACCCTTATAAATTCATTATGTCTGTCTGTCTGTCTGTCTGTCCGTCCGTATGTCACAGCCATTTGATTCCGAAACTGTTAGGACTACAGAATTGAAACTTGGTAGGTAGATGTATTCTGTGAACTGCTTTCCGATTTTTATACAAAAATAAAAAATATAAAAGTTTAAGGGGGGCATCACATACAGGGAACTGAAACCAAAAAAAAAAATTTTCTCCGAACCTATACGCGTGGGGTGTCTATGGATAGGTCTTAAAAAATGACATTGAGGTTTCTAAAATCATTTTTATTATTTTGTAGTTGCGAAAAATCATAATTATGGAATACTTGTCTGTGTTACGGAACCCTACGAGTGCGAGTCCGACTTGCACTTGGCCAGTTTACTTTAAAGCTATGTGGGTTGCACATTACTAGTATTCTTGTTAACCCGTCCAAGCTATATATGCTTGTATCTGGAGTTCAGGAGGAGGGTTCACGTCAATAGTGCAATGGCTAGGGATCGAACTCACGACCTCGAAACCGCTATAGTGCCACTGCTTAAAACTGACTTATATAATGGCTTCAAATAACAGCAAGTCCTAGGAACCAATTGGCGACATGACTTTGTGAGGTAAAAACTACAGCCAAAGAACACCCATTTCATCAACCATACATTAAAATATTCTTGTGGGTTTTATTTTATACCTTGACCAATTTTAAATGACACATAAAATTGGGTGGCCAGTGCCAAAAAAATCTTGACCGGAAACGTTCTAATATCAATAATCATTTAAAAAAGATCAGACAAACGGCGCTAACATGCCATTTTACAAATTATACCACAGAATATACAAAGAAAAAAAAAACAAAGGCACCGACTAAAAAGGCGCCGCGCTTCAACCTAAAAAACTAAATTAACACAGACTTTTAAATAATTAAAAACCACCTTGTTAGTCTGCAGTGGTCTGAACTTCGGCGTTTTATTACGATCTATTCATCAGGTATAAATAACGCATAAAATTGTGTCGAAAAAGTTTTTAATCTTTCACGCATAGAGTTCAAGTCTTTTCGCCAAGGAGGTTCATTTTATAACTTTTTTGAGTGCTGCCAGTAAAGTCCTGTAGTAAATTGCATTCACATTTTATTGTTTATTTGATTGTCTTTCTGAAAATAAAATCATTTTAATGGACTGGCTACTGTTTGGAGAGAAAAATACACGAACCCTTTGACATTCTTTTACACTACATATATAGATCTAAAACGTTGCAACCTGACAATATTCTTGGTTATACCCTTATATACCTAGATATATCTACCTACAATGTTGAATTTGGTAGAATATTTTTCGCTTTCAAGGGTAAATAGATAGTCCAGTGAAATAACAGAGGGATGTGAGACTTAACTACGTCTTATAAAATTCTGTCTATCCAGAATATATAAAAAAGAAGGAGGTTCTCAATTCATCTGATTTTTTATTGTTGCCTCAGAACTCCGTTATTTATTTACCGATTAAGAAAATTTATTTTTAATTTGAGCGGGTATAATACTTCTGTATGATAAGTACGTACCATTGTATAACTCATCGAAGTCTGATGAATATGTTAAGAAATATTTATAGGAAATAAATGATAATAAACACGCGTAGGTGCACAAATAAAAGCTTGTAAAACGCTTTAACATAGATAGTAATTTAAAATAAAAGTAATTTAAAAAAATTTAAACTGTCGCGATTTGAACACATAGCTAATAAATATATATTAAAATACGGGGACTTAATGATAACATTATTTTTATTAAAATGAAATGAAAAATCGAAAAACCGAATGTTCGGACATTATTTTATTTTATTTAACTCCACGTTTTGACCAAGTTACATTGATCGTGGTCACGAGACAGTTGTGTCGTATTTTAATATTGATAACTAAATTTTAAGTCACCACAACTAATAAATTTTAAAATTATTTTGACTAAGGTAATAAAAACATCGCTACTGCATACTGCATCCATTCCCTAAAGTGATGACATGACATATTCTGTCAAGTGCATTAGTGAGTAGTGACTTGCAGATTTTGAGATTACTTCATTTTGGCGGGATTTTGTTGTGACTGGATTTTGACTTTTGACAAATTGTTACTGTGAAAATGTTTTTTTATTGTCTGAATTAGGCCTTATATTTTACGGTAAGTTAACAGTTTTCGATTTGATTAATATTTTATGTTTAACTATTATTTATGGTTATTGTATTACTGAGAGAGAAAACTCATTTTGCCAAACGATTTGTTCGGATCCCAGTGAATCCCAGATTGATGTTCGTTTTAGTCAACTAGGAAGAAGAATACGGATAGGAGATTGGCACAGTGAAAGAATATAAAATATTTACTTTAGTAATTTTACATGTACCTACCATCATCATCATCATACAAGATAATAAAAAATAAAACCGACTTCAATGCCGCGCGGTTCTGTTTCAATAGCAAGTTTTCGTCATAGGCGTTAATCGTCATATCTCTGGAGATACTTATCATTATGATAAAATTTAAATGGGAATACCATGGAAATGAACCCTACCCATAAAAAAAAACAATTATTCAAATCGGTTAAGAATTGATGGAGTAATCGGTGCACAAATATAAGTACAAAAAAAACATATACAGTCGAATTGAGAACCTCCTCCTCTTTGGAAGTCGATTAAAAATATCCTCTAATTTACTTACAAGAGATTTACTTTTCATGTCATTTGAGTCATTTAGGTACAGTTTCAAAAAAATAAAAAAAATTGTAAGGTGGTAATTCTCTCCATCTATAAATTATATCTCTGTGAAGACTGAAACCCGTCAACGGATGGCAGAATTCTGAGGCTTTTTTTTACTAAGTAAGTATCGTTTAGGCTAGCGTTTGACCACTATCTCACCTGTTGTAAGTGATGATGCGGCCGAAGCTGGTAGAACTCTAGGCTAGAATGGGAATTGACTGTTAAAGACAGGTGCCGGAACTTATTAGAGTTTTTGGTGAGATTTTCTAACTTTAGGGTGTTAGCTAGTTAGACCTAGCCACGGTAAATTATTATATTACCGTGGCCTAGCAGACATAAGACAGTCTAAACTGCCACCATGCGGTGGGTTGGATTTTCTTAACGATGGTTTTCCTTTACCGTAGAGCGATTGTGAAATGCGCGCATAATTTTTTCGATAGAATAATCCATTGATGCAGGGCGGGTAGGTATTTATTTGAACCCGCTAGGTATAACCCCCCTATAGCGTTAAAGCCGACCATTTTCCCAAAAAAAACCTTAACACAAATAAAGTTCCTCCTCGAATCCTCGTTATGTAAATTCGGCCAAAAACAAGGACACTAAATCACAAATTAAATTAAAATCACCTCAACAAAAGCCTTTGCAAGCTCATCCGCCTTTCCCTCCAATTTTTTCGCGCGTTTTTTCCGCCATCTTTTTTTCCCGCTTTCTCTACCTGTCAAGGTCCCGACAAAGCAAATGTATGATTGATGTTTTAAATCCACTTCTCTACGGCCAGTACCGTTATTGTATTGTATGAGTATTTAAAAGTTGCATAACTAATATACCGTGGAGGCTGTGTGTGGTTTTAAAGATGTTTTGAGGTTATGTTGGCGGTAATTCTTACAAGTCCGTAAGCTTTTCAACTAAAACATTTTACTTAATAAGAAGTAATGACTATTACTTCATAATACGATAGTAGTAACAGTATATACGTGTAGTAGTGGTATCGATAGTACGATAAGATACGACTTACAATAGTTTAATTTATTACTTCCCATATACCTACCAGGTTTACTTAGGCGTAGTGCTTAACTAATTAACTAAATACTACAAATGCGTAAAATTCCGTGTAAACATAATGCTTAAGTAAATGCTTAGCAGTTAGGTAATAAAAATGCCAATTTAGTTTAATAAATTTTCGTGTTAAATAAACATCACAATTTTACTTTAAACTTGTCACTTATGAATAGGAACGTTTTTTAACCGACTTCAAAAAAAAGGAGGAGGTTCTCAATTCGACTGTATTTTTTTACGTTTGTTACATCAGAACTCCGTCAAATCTTAACCGATTTAATTTTTTTTTGTTTGAGAGATTATGTCTCCCTTTTGGTCCCATTTTATCGAGATCTGATAAGCATTTTCAGAGGTATGAGGATAAACAATAAAAACAAAATTTGATACCTCGATGACATTGATGTACATGATTATGGCTAGTGGATATTTTCACTATCGCGGCATGTGAAGTCGGTTTTTTTGTTTTGTACGATCATAAATTATATTATTGGTGTTGCTATCCTTACAAGTCATTTATAGGCATTTGTGGCAGAAGCATTAGAGCAAGTTTTTAACCGTCTTAAGAAAGGAGGTTTGTCGATTCAACACGTAAGTATGAAGGCAATAATTTTATATTATGTTTAGATTAGAACATAATACCCTACCCGTGCTAGGGTTTGAACCAGCGACCTCTTGTGTAGAAGTCAAGCTATAGCCTTTACGCCTACGGGGCTCTCGGTGTGTGGTGTCAAAAAGTAAACCTTAAAACCTGGGTCAAATTTAAGTGCATATGTTTGATAATTAAGATAGTGTATAAAAACTAAAACAACCGACTTCCATGCCGCGCGAGTCAATTCCAGTAGCAAGTTTGAGACATTTATCGTCATATCTCTGGAGATACTTATCACATCTCGATGAATTATAGGTATATAGATCATTATTATTTTATACAATAGATCATATACTATATCGACTTCAACTTGATTGTGATCGGTGGGGATCTACAGAATAGCTAAGCTTTAATTAATATTTTCGTAGTAACTATGACCTAATCTGTGGTTACACTGCAAATATTTTATTAATTTTGCGACGCGTGTATGTGAAATTCGTGATATCTTCTAGAGTTTTCATTTGAATTATATACTGTTAAGGACAATTTTAATCTATGATATGTGGCCAAGCTAATTAACGTAATTATTTGGATAAGGATTAATACTATATACTTGAAAATAGCCTTGGAAATTATGTAATATTTTTTAACAAAAAATTAATGATTAAAATGGTTACTGTGAGTCAACCATAACCTTTGTCGACTTAGGTTGCAAATTAGGTCTCTACGAATGTACCTTTGATTTAAACGGGATAATATATAGCCTATTTTCATTTCGAAAGTCTATTCTATATATAAGTGAAAGAATTTTTTAAATCGGTCCAGTAGTTTTTGAGTCAAATCATTACAAACATACAAAAATACAAATGTTCTCTCTTTATAATATTAGTATAGACTAGCTGACCCGGCGAACTTCGTACCACCTAACAGACAATGAATGTCGTGTTACCTTTTAGATGAACTTGTTTTAGGCTTTTATGAACGTAATAAATGAATACAAAAGAGATATTAAGTTTATTAATGTATTATGGCAATACAGATAATAGAATAAAAAATGGTAAAAATGTTTTTTGGAAATATAACCTTTTTTAAGTTGCTAAATGTTTTTTTGGAAATATAACCTTTTTTAAGTAAGCATACATTTCTCAACGCACACATACTTGACAATCAATAAATATGTCAAACAATTATCATTACTGACAATATTTAACATTTTTTAAATCTACGTGACTTGAATTCACAAAAACTTGAAGAATTTTTACTTGACTTACTACTTGACACGGGCTAAATACACTAATCGTGTGGAGCCATAATTATACCAAAAAAAAAACGCGATAATCCGAATATTGTAATGCTATCCACACATAGGAAGATTTTTTATACTTAACTCTGGCTAAATACGCTAATCGTGTGGAGCCAAAAAAAAACGGCGGGATAAACAAAACAATTGAACATCAAATGATTGGCAGTTTTAAATCCAGGAACATTTTGGCAAAATATTTTTTCTTATATAATTTTTTTAGGTCAATTATTCATTGTTTTTAATACTTCTTATCCTATTCCTGACAAAGACAATTCCAAAAATACAAAAATCATTAAATTGGCCTAGCAGTTTTTGTGTTATAAGTGTAGTAACTAACACGACATTCTTTTATATATATAGATATAGATTTTCAGATTTTTTTTTATAGATATGGAGAAGCAAACAGGCATGCGGCCCACCTGATGGTAAGTGGTGACCGCCGCCTATTAACACCTGCAATACCAGGGGCAATACTGGTGCGTTGCCTGCTCTTTTGAAAGAGGAATCTGTTAACTCTACTTTTGAAGCAACTCAGATCAACCTTCTGTGGAAAAACATCGAGAGGAAGGTCATTTCACATCTCGCACGTACGCGGAAAGAACAAACGCATACCAAGTATACCAAGTGTAAGGTATTTATTTCCATATCTCTGGAGATACTAATCAGATCTCGATTAAATTACAATGGGACGTATAGGTAGGAACTCTCTCAAACAAAACAAAAAACCGAATTCTCCAAATTAGTGTATAAAAGACGGAGATCTGAGGAAAAATCAAAAATAAAATGACAGTCGAGATTAATTGAAAAACTCTTACTTTTTGAAGTCGCATAAAAAAAGTAAAAATCAAAAATAAAAATACCTACAGTGGAAATTAATTGAGAAACTCTTACTATTTTGAAGTCGGTTAAAAAAATGGTAAACTTGGCAAACATATTACCAAACTATTTAAAGCAGTTTTAAATCTTAGACATCCAATAATACTATTTATTATTTACGTTTGGCTTCCTCCATTCTATCCCGAGATGGTTGGATGGACAACTATAGATGTTATTTTGTAACAAAGACAGTTGGACGAAGCTACTGTTTTCAATTGTTATATTAAAGATTAAGAATATGCAGTTATTTTACCTTCGTTACCTGACTGACTAAAAAGAGGCAATTTCGTCAAAGCGACGAATTGAAACATGCTATCGATGTTTTATGTAGGTATAGAACGAGACGCAGCTATATTCTGTTTGTCTAAATGTAAAGTCTGTTGTGACCTTCGATCAAAAATACCGACAGAAAGAGTTGGCTTAGAACTTATAGGTATTTGCTGTTCCGTGGTACAGACAGTAGGTTTTAATAGGATTTCAAATTTGACCTGAAGACACAGTTCCTACCAGCCAGTATTAATTTATCTAAACCACAGACAAAACATTTAACAACATTTCAAATGTGGAACTGCAATTAACTGCACACATACGAAAAAGAAACAAATCAAAACATGCAAGTGGCCAGGACGTGATTTCTAAAAAGTTTCGAACAAAAAGCGCCATGCCACAGATTAAGTATGCTAGTAGCAGCTCTGAGGTTTCTAAGGCTCTGTAACCTTGCGTGTGACCACCGGTACATAAGGTATACCTGCACATAATTGTATATAATCTGTACATACTGTAATATAATTTGCGTCCGCGCTGTAATGACAGGGAGCGGGCAGCACGCATGCGCGGTGGTGTTACACTGTTGGATTTTTATTACGATTGTGTTTAGATATTTGTTAGATTTTTTGCTATCTGGAAATAATTGGATCACGGCAGAGCATCCATCACTCCATCTATGTATAACGTAATTTCTTATATGCTTATAATCTATGCATACCCACTATCTACCTTATCGGTATATATCATATCTCTATATATCATTTATCTCATACCAGGCCGCATCATCATTTATCATCAAGTGAGTGTTCTAGAGCTTGAATAGTGTAGTAATCTTTAAGTTCTTAGGTAAAATAAAATTTACTCATTGTTATAAATATCATACATTTAGATTTATTTAGGGCCAGTTTCACCGGTTCCTGATAATGTGTCAGATAGTTATCTGACCGATGACGCCATAGAGAAGCTGTCAAAAATCTGTCAGATTAGTTACGGATAGTGGCTCTTATTGTTTTAAATAATTATTAAACGTAACTACAACTTAATTATTTGCTAATATTAATATTGAACTAAAGTTAGTTATTAAACGGCTAATCTCGTAGCTATCCCCCCCCCCCCCTTCCATTCGTCATGCTCGTTCCCAAATGCTCTTCTATACAGAAATAAAAACAGATTTTCAAACAAAATATAAAATCACCCCGTGTATCTCCACCCCAAGTCAAAGACGTAAAAACAATCGCGTTTCCTCCCGCAGCAGACGTGATTCAAGCCGTCTGTTTGTGTACATACAGACACACAAGTGCTAAGATATCTCTAAATGAGCCATTTTCATAAGGCTTAAATATTCCAAATCGACAAGTTTTTGATTCAACAGCAAACAATTAAATATTATTAAAATAATAATTGACTATTCATATATACATGTACACTATAATTAAAATTAATAACTATATATATAATATAAACTACTCCTGAAACTATAATACAGACTATATAAAATCTACAAATAAAATCGCTGTCCGCTGGTAGGGTACCCAAAAAGCTGGCGACATTACCTCTTTGAATGGCAAGACTAATTCGTTGGCCGAGGTACGCGCCAGCTCTTTGACCATGGGAGACATCTATCAGACGTCTGGACAACTTCTTTACAAAACCGCGTGCTTGTTGACTCCACGAGCCCATGGTCTCGACCCCAAACGGAAGAAATGCGTAATTGTCTCCAATGTCTGCATATTTCTTCCGCTTGAAGGCCTCTGCCGGGTCTGCGACTGCTCCTGCAGCCCGTGAGGTACTGTTAAGGTGGGATGCTGCTAACGTATCGGCGCACGTTGCATCCCACACTAGCAGCTTTCCACGACATAGAGTGGACGGCGACGGCTATAGAGGAAGATGAAGACCGAAGAAACTGTGGATGGACTGTGTGATAGAAGATATGGATGTAAAAGGAGTGGATGCGAAAATGACTGCGGATGGACACAAATGGAAGAGAATGACATGTTGCACCGACCCCACTTGAGTGGGATAAGGGTAGGAAGAAGATGATGATGATTTCTACAATAAAAACAGCATGCAACAAAATTGGGGTTCATAAAAACACTGTGCGTTGATATCTATGCTGAGACACAGCACTGTTAATTATTTATCACGGACATTTGTATGTGTGACTGTACAGAGTAAGACGCCGGCTTTCGACAAGCAAAACTCGAGTCTCTCTTTCTAATTTTGTCACTTTCTACCCTTAATTAAATGTAATATCTGTATTTTGTAAACTAATCCGTTCAGTTAAAAGAATGTTGAGAAAACTTCTTTGCTTGTAGGACTTCTATATATAAATTCTAATTGTAATCACAAGAATACAAGAATAGTAGTAATAATCACAAGTATGTTTGTTACTCTTTCACGCAAAAACGGCTGAACAGATTCCGATGAAAATTTGGCAAACAGATACGTTTTAACCTGGACTAACGCATAGGAACGATTAAACGCAGGGAAGCCGCGTGAAACAGCGGTCGGTAATAAAAATAAAATAATTTTAATTTACCCAGAGCTCTACAAAGATTCAACCAATACGGTATAGTACTTAAGTAGTTGTAGAATAAGGGCCAGTTTCACCAGTTCCTGATAATGTGTTAGATAGTTGTCTGATACATGACGCCATATAAAATCTGTCAGATTTCTTCATTTTACCGCTATCAGGAACCGATTAAACTGGCCCTAAGTATCTAGACTATTATTATAACATGATGGTCCTGTAAGCTCTGATGACTGGATATCCGGCTCGAAGGACCATGTACCAGTATGACCTCCGTTATACACGTCCTAGTAAGGGCCTACCACTGCCTAGTAGAATTCTTGAATCAAACCACGCAACTGGTTTATCATTTAATTTTATTGTATCTCCAATACATTTTCCGTGTTTTTTTTAGGTACCCAAAGGATAAAACGGGACCCTATTACTAAGACTCCGCTGTCTGTCCGTCTGTCACCAGGCTGTATCTCATGAACCGTGATAGTTAGACAGTTGAAATTTTTACAGATAATGTATTTCTATTGCCGCTATAACAACAAATACTAAAAACAGAATATAGTTAAAAATAATAGAGGGTCCCCATACAAGAAACGTGTTTTTTTCGGCATTTCACGCCATCTATGAACGCTTAGTTAGGTAAAAGTCCCATAGATGGCGTTATATTGAAATGTCGATCCCTAACTCCTTTGTTAGATGTTAGATGGCGTTATAAGAAATAAAATGTTTATTAATTATTATTTTTTGCTGGCGAAAAAGGATAGTGGTATTTTTTGCTCGATCTTATAAAATACTGTAGTGTGGTACGGAACCCTACTAGTGCGAGTCCGACTTGCACTTGGCCAGTTTATTTCACTTGCTGACGTAATATGACAGGACAACCGCAATTTTTACGTAATGTTTTTCTCTATGTTTCAACATAAGAGAAAATAATTACTTGTACAGATACTTTAAAGCATGAGGATGACATAGGCTACTTTGTCTGAAAATAAAAGCATAATTATTACACATAACTTAAATAACTCAGATCGCAAAATTTTTGGTTGACAGAGCTTTTTAACGATAAAATTCTTGGTGTACGTGAACGAAGTCGCGGGTACCAGCTAGTACCTTATTATGTTACAATCAGGTGTAACCTTTCCGGGAAATCAAGCCCCTGGATTGACTCATAAACACTTCTGAGAAAGCGGCAGCGGTTCAAAAGTTCCACATAGCTCATAAACGATATATTGTTGATATAGCTATTAGCTTTCAACAAATTTGATTAAAACGGCTGCTTAGTTGCAGTTTTTAACCGACTTAAATAAATGAGGTTCTCAATTCGTTTCTATTTCGTTTTATGTTTGTTATCGTGTCAATCAAACAAACGCGTAAGGGATGATTTTGAAAAAAACTGTGATACATGTGTCACATAATTTCAATAAAACAGTATGTGTACTAATTTTCGAGACAATTCACCTAGAGAATAAAAAGTTTCCTAGAAAGTTTAACCCTCCATTTCACCCTCTTATGGGTAGAATTTCGGAATCTCTTTTCTTGGTGGATACCTACACTTTAGAAAATACACACCCTCCAAATTTCATATGTCTAGGATACTAGCGGTTTAGGCAGTGTGTTGATATATTAGTTAGACAAACGCGTGGGGGATGATTTTTGAAAAACTGTGATAGACGTGTCTTATAATTTATTATTGATGAGCATATGTACAAACTTTCGAGTCAGTCGACCCAGAGAATAAAAAGTTTCATAGAAAGATCAACCCTCCACTTCACCTTCGGGAAGAATTTCAAACAATTCTTTCTTGTTGTATACCTACACTTCACAAAGAACACACCCTCCAAATATCGTGTGTCTACCAGCGGTTTACGTTGATATATTAGTTAGACAAACGCGTGGGGTTTAGCGTCTTTGAAAAACTGTGATACACGTGTCACGTGTCTAATAGTTTTAATTTATGAGTATGTGTACTAAATTTTATGACAATCGACTCAGAGAAAAATAAGTTTCGCTGAAAATGTTACCTTCCATTACTAGGTGGAGCGACGACATTCGCAAAGCGGTGGGCAGTGACTGGAAATAAAAAGCCAAAGATCGGGATCAGTGGCGTGTCTTGAGGGAGGCCTACGTCCAGCAGTGGACTGATACCGGCTGACAATGATGACCCTTTTCGGTCGCACAATAAGGCTCAAAGCCAATGTTATGGTAGATTGATCTACTAGTAAATGTTGAGTTAGTTAGCCAGTAGTCTTTATCATAGGGTCAGCTCAGTGTGGTTTTCAATTTTTAATATAAGTATGATGTTCCATATTTTTGGAGATACTCTCTCTGGAGATCTCTGACATACCTAGACTAAAGCGTTAGTTAATTAATATAATTTATTAATTAAATTATATTAATTAATAATAATTTTCGTTATACTAGCGTTTGACAACTATCTCAGCTGTTGGTACGAAACGATGTGGTCGAGAATGGTAGCAAATAAGACCTAAAATGGGAACTGGCTCTCAAAAACCCATTGCGCAACTGTCCCAATCAGTCTTCCATATTCAGCTCAACTTTACCAACCATTAAGATTATTTAAACCCAGGTACTTAAGGGTCTGAAATACTTCTTTTTATCCCGCCCAAACCTCCACTGGCGGTAATTATAAGACCCCTGGACTACGTAAAGCCTTATGACTATAATTAAAAGAGGTTTCCAAATAAAATAGTTGGTCAAAGCACGTGCGGCGCCTACGGCGGTTAGATGCCGAATGACGCATCATAGCGGCTGGTCAAAGGGTATGTTATGCCAAAGAGATCTTCAGGGTTAGTCACAACCATTCAAAAACAAATTCTGAAATGAAATGAAGAAGTAATATTTAAAAAAAAACCTTTTTAAACACAAGCTATTACATAACCTAGGACCAGACTAAGTCAAGACAAATCCAACGAGCCCAAACACGAGGGATATAACATGTGTAGTTTAGGAGTTCCTTTGGCCACCTTCCAGCTCCATCATCAGATCAGCACCATGTCATCATAATATTGCATTGTCACGCGATTTACACGTGTATGCGAAATTTCAGCTTAATCGGTACCCGGGAAGTGAATCAAATTTGATTTGCAAGATTTGATGACAAACCTCAAGAGTCGGGACAGGTGAAAAAATAAACAGGCCAAGTGCAAGTCGGACTCGCAGTCGTAGGGTTCTGTAACAAAGTAAAGTATTTTATAACTATAATTTATCGCCACCAATTGTTTTTCATAGAGTTTGTAAGAAAAACAAAGTTATATTTGCGGTCGCTATATTTAAAAATCCGCTGACTGTATCTCGTTCAAACCAATTTTCGTTGAAAGTTTTTATTGAGATCTACAGCATATTTTTTTTAGATTTCTCACTCCCATACTTTAAAAGTTAGAGGTGTAATAAAGTTATAAAATACTCTACTGTTACGAAACCCTACGAGTGCGAGTCCGACTTACATTTGGCCAGTTTATATAAATCTGATAAACCTCAAGATTTTTTTTCATTCGTTTTTGATTAATATCTATACCGCTTTTAGGTAGGTGTTTATATTTCTAACATTTATAATTTTCGACGACCATTGTCATCAACACCAATATATAAATGCGAAAATCAGTTTGTTTCGGACTTCTTCACGGTCAAACGGCTGGACTGATTTAGCTGAAATTTTGTAAAGGGATAGCTAGTACTATGGATTAGGCTATAGGATACTTCTTAACGCGGGCGAAGCCGCGGGGCACAGCTAGTAATAAATAACAATATTTTTGCTAAATAAAAAAGATTCGCTTCAGACGCTTTTGACAGAGTCATCTCAGAAGGTTTGCATAGTCTATTCTCGTGTTTGCATCAAACGCCACCTAGCGAGTGTAATGGAACTTTTTTTTGTAATGAAAATGGCTCGTTCACAACGCTCCGATTGGAAACTATCGACATTTCAATTCTAACGAAAAAATACTAAGCTTTTTTGGCTAGCGTTTGACCACTAGCTGGCCTGGTGGTAAGCAATGATGTGACCGAGGATGGTGAACACGCTAGGCCTAGAATAGTCTGATACTCAAGGCTGTATGCTGCCGGAACACTGTAAGGTTATGGCGGCAAATTTTCTACATGATGATGGTAAGCTACCTTTTGGTAGCAGCTCAGGTGGAACTTTGATAATCCTCCTGCCACCTACCACTTTTTATTCAATCGTAGTTCTGCCGTTCTGCCGCGCTTACCATCATTACTTTGAACCTGTCATCACATCCACAATAGCCATTAAGACGTTACAATCCCAAAATAAACAAAAATCACAGGTAGCTGATATTAGAGCACATCTCTAATTAATATACAATGGCCAATTTATTATGCACGGAATTACACTTTGTAATCTTAGAAATAAAACTGATTTTAGATTGTACAGTAGATTCTTCAAAATATATTTAAAATTAAACAATAATAGGCTTTATTCCTATCACATTAAAGTTCGGTTTTGTTAGAAGATTGTTGATAAAGTTGTACGGATCAAGGATCAAAAGAATTGCTGAGTCAGCTTGCGTACAATGCATTGCCAAGTAGTTGACACATTTTATAAAGATAATATTATTTTATGATTATTTTACCTCGAATCCAGTCTAGCAAGAAACCAATAAGGGTGTTACTATTATTTATTCAGTGATAAGGGTAACTTAGATTTAGTTTAGCTTTTGATCGTCTTCACAAGGTGGAAGTAGAGGTATTAAATTTTGTTTTTGTATCACAATTAGATAGTTGAAAAATAGTTTGCCATTTAGACGGAGGACGTACACGCAAGCATTAAAAGCTTACAAAAATGCATCACTCATGGGGTTTGAATACCTCCTTCTTTTTATAAAGTGGATATAAATTAGTGGCTCTGAATGTGCTGTATAGACCTTGCGAGTTTAATTACCGGTCGAGTACAAGTAAAGTACCGACTAAAAGCGATGAGGGCCTTCCCATAGTTTTAGGTTAACCAAAAACCAAAAATCATAGTTATATTCCGAAAATGCATGAAATTCTTTTGTAATATGATGGGACACAGGAAATTTATGATTTTTTAATTGTTTTGAACCCCCTCACGTCCCGACCGCTTGAAGTATATCGGACGAAAAATTGTGAATTTGGATTATTTCAATTAATAAAAATAATTCCATGTAATTATCGAACTTGCTCACAAAATTGTGCGGGAATCGGTTGAGAAATCAGAGTAATGCAACCTGTTGAGGAGAACAGGTATCATCAGGTATGCATCATCACTTACCAACAGGTCAGAAAGAGGTCAAACGCTAGCCTAAAAAAAACAGCCAGTCATCCGCCGGAATAAACGAAAACATTTTAGCCCTAGCTGAAACAGACATGCTTTGCTCACACTTCGTGCTCGGTACCTTTAGTACGAGTCTTCATACCAAACTCGATATCGTATATCGAACAAATTTTGTATGAAAAATAGTACAAGCGCCTCTAGTCGTTACTACACTTCACTAAATTTAGACCAATCAGGAAGTCAGAATAAGTCGAAAACTATTTGAGCTCTGTCAAAATCGTTTACGATGAAAACTCGCACTAAGGGCACACCTCAGAGTCCCTAACTATATATAGGTACTTAAATATTACTCACTCTGAGGTGCTCACTCAGTCAATTATATATTTTAAGGAACTGAGCAACGCAGCCACTTATTTGTATTAGGTACATCAAAAATACAACATCACATATTATTATCTCACTTTGTCACGATTTTTCTTAAACATTCTTAGCAAATAATTTAATTATTTAATATTTATACATTCAAGTTATAAAAACTTGCATACATAATGGATTCCTTTACCATAAAAGTAGTTGATCAATATAGTTAAACCTGTTGACTTGTAATAAATTATAATATTGACTTGCTTTGCAATCACAGACACAGATTACGATGGACACTTAGTTGCTATATAGGCTGTGAGTTCATTAAATCTTCGTCATTAAACGAAAAATTATGTTATATTATATTATAATTAATAAAATAAAACCGGCAAAGTCGAGTTGGACTCGCCCACCGAGGCTTCCGTACCAACGTTGGTAAGTACCAATTAAGATAGACCTCTAAATTCTATGAGCGCTCATATAAATCAGAGGCCTATCTTAATTGGCTAAACTATGTATGTATGGGGACAGCCTTTAATTTTCACCTGTTTTAATTTTTTGGAATTTTTCTTTTATTTGTGTTATAAGACTTTGCTTCTTGTCAAATTTTATTATTCTTGGTCAACGGGAAGTACCCTATAGGTTTTCAACCCAAAACCTATAGGGTACTTCCGGTCGACCTAGAATTGTCAGTTTTGGTCACAAGCAAGGTTCCGTAAAATGAAAAAAAGTTGAAAATTAAGGTAAATGTTGGTACTTACAAGTTTTCGCGAAAATCTAAATTTGCCCATATCTTTTTATCGTACTGGCTTAGGACCTTGAGTTTTATACACCTAATAGAGACTATAGACCTCAGTATCTGGTATAAATTTCAACTTGCTAGGTCCACCTGTTCCTGAGAATATTGGTGGTGACACACGGACAGACAGACGGACAGACAGACGGACAGACAGACGGACAGACAGACGGACAGACAGACGGACAGACAGACGGACAGACAGACGGACAGACAGACGGACAGACAGAGGGACAGACAGACGGACATACAGACGGACAGACAGATGGACAGACAGACGGACAGACAGACGGACAGACAGACGGACAGAGAGATGGACAGACAGACGGACAGACAAACAGACAGACGGACAAGAAAGTGATCTTATAAGGGTTCCCTTTTTTACCTTTTGAGGTACGGAACCCTAAAAATATCAAAACTTACTTAAATCAGACTAATGATGCATTGAAGCATTGCTCCAACTCGCAACTAAAAAATTGTCACACAAGGCAAACTTTTGTAGTGGTGGGACTTCTGCTAGTCCACCTGGGGCGGTACCACCACTTTGCCAATTAATTCAGCCGTGAAATAGGAATGTTTGTCGGTTTGAATGGCAATGTGTCCAGTGAAATTACAGGACATGTGAGACTTAACATTTTTATGTCTCAAGGTAACAGGCCCAGTGTAGTCACATGCAAAATTTTAGCCATCCAGAATATAGCATGCTACTGAATCTTTAGTAGGTAGACTTCGCTTACTATCAGGCGAGCGTCGCACTTGTCCTGTCACCTTTTATAAATAAAAAATAAACTGGCCAAGTGCGAGTCGGATTCGCACACGTAGGGTTCCATTGAACAAAAGTTGCCGGAAAAATTAAGTACATAGTTCTAACATCAATATATATAAATACAGTGTCAATACTAAACATGCTTATTTACTACAACGCCACTTAACGAATATTTAAAGAACTTCTAACACCAACTAAGTGAACGTTAACACAAAGGTATTAAGGTAGGTAATAAGGTAAACTAGGGTTTTTCAACCTGAGGGTCGCGAAGCCTCAGTAAAAAAATATATGTACTTTTAAAGAAAATATTAATTAAAGAGCACCTACAAATGCTCTTTAATTAATATTTTCTTTAAAAGTATATTTTCAAACGCTGTTATTTTCTTTTACTGAGGCTTCGCGACCTTCGCGTTGTGATAGAAAGTGGTATAATATTTCTTTCAAAAGAAAAATATGTAATTTGTTTCCTGTAGGCCACACGAACGAAGCTGCGGGCAGAAGCTAGTAATATAATATCATACAGATTATAAACAGTGCAAGTAGGGGTCGCGAATTTTATTTCATACTAAGGGGATCGCGTCATGCAAAAAGGTTGAAAAACAATGAGGTAAACAATCGTTTATAGATATAGTAGGTATAGTAAAAAACACGTTTTTTGTATGGGGACCCCCTTTAATTTTTAACTTTGTTCTGTTTTAAGTATTTGTTGATATAGCGGCAACAGAAATACATCATCTGTGAAAATTTCAACCGTCTAACTATCACGGTTCATGTGATACAGCCTGGAGACAGACGGACAGACAGACAGACAGACAGACAGACGGACAGCAAAGTCTCAGTAATGGGGTTCCGTTGGTACCCTTTGGGTTCGGAACCCTAAAAACATCTGCGGTAATCTATTGTAATCTATGTCTGTTATCATAGTTCTCCCATAAGATGTATTTCTAGCCTAGACAAGATAGACAATATCAAAATAGGCAATAAATCGACTCGACATCAAATTAAAACTTAGGCCTCTTTATTGATAGATGACTAGCTTAGGCCTGTGGTTTCACAATATAATTAAATTATTTATTTGCATGTATTATGGTAGAACATATAAATACAATTCAACGCAGTATATTTCGCTTAAACCCTGACATACACATTTTTCTTCGAATTAATTATTTAAGACTTTCAAATTAGTGACTTTCATACCCACTATCACAGCCTCAATTCAAAATCACTCAAGCCTTAATTCAACCTGCTTCTTTTCATTCATCATCTATTTTATGTACAAAAATGCCAAAAAATTGGGAAGCTTTTGTTATCCCCATTTAGATTCTTAAATCTAAATTGGGATATACGACTATGTGAATAAACCTATATATAACCAGTTCATACTATCTTTTCAGTACTTTTTACTTATCTCCTTCCTTAGCGGCAGCCAAAATGCTTCCTTATAATGTTTATTGAATGAAATGTACGTGCACAGCTTAGTGAGTTTTGGAGATATACTACGGAGACTACGGCGAAGCAAAAAGGAGGGTTATGTTTTCGACCGGTATGTGGGTATGTATGTAAGTATGTATGTATGTTCATCTGTTGCCTCATAACTTTTAAACTACTTATCATAATTTGACAGTTGAGCTGTTGTTGGAAGCGTCTTGTTTGTTTTCTGATTATAGGCTATGTGACGTCACATTAAATTGAATATGGCGCCATATTCAAGGGAGCAAGAAGTCTAGAACAAAAAAAAATTCCACCCTACCCCATCGGTATCGTTGAAGAGGTATTTCAAAATAAAGGTAGGGTTTCATACATCATATTTTTGTTAAGCGTAGTGTTTGCGAAATTTATCTCGTGAAAGTAAAAAAAAAAAATCCGCCGACTACGGCGTCGCGTATATAGAATAGAATAGAATATACAATACTTTCTGCAAAGTAGCATACGATCACGGTTATCCACTGAACACCACTATGAATATGTATAAAATACAACAAAATATTTATTACAAGTACCAAAGTTGTTTATTTAATACACGATACATATTGAATAGTTTGTACATAGCAATATCAGTTGAGAATATTTTCTTGTATATATCATACTTTTTAGAGCGTTTTTTTTTCAGTAGTCGGGTTTTACTTTTGAACTTATTTTTAATTACAAGCTTTTATTTTAGTTTAAAGTGTCCCGATGTTAGTCATCAAAACTTGTAAATTAAATTTGATCCACTTCCCGGTTCACGTGACAATGCAATATTATGATGACATGTTGCTGATCTGATGATGGAGCTTGTAAGTGATCAAAGGAACTCCTAAACTGCACATGTTATACCCGTCGTGTTTGGGCTCGTTGTGTCTTGACTAACTCTGGTCCTAGGTTATTTAAAAGCTTGTGTTTAAAAAGTTTTTTTTTAAAATATGACTTGTTTTAACGAATTATTGAGCATCTCAGTTTCCAACATATTATTATGACCTGGCAAAGACCTTGAATCTTGGGACTTTACTCGTATAATACAGTACCACTTACCACTACTACCTACTTGCGTTTCTCCTCCAGCATAAATTTGCATGATGAGTGTTTTTGTTGACTACGTTTAGAGGACATTTATGTGGCGTCTTAATGATGAATTGTTTCGACTCAATGGTAAATTTAGGCTGAGGTTGCACTGTCATTGTCACAGAAATGTGATGTGATCAATTGACATAAAATGATACCCATCTCGTATTTACAAACAGCATTAAATATATGATATTTTATCTATTTATATATTAGCAGTCATTAATATTGTTCATGCTGTCTCTTACAGATATTTATTATACCTACTTAATATTATTTACCTATGGCTGGTTAAAGCCCTTTTTGTCGCTGCCTGACTCTGCGTCAATTTTCGTTTGATTTAGGTAACGAAGCGCAGAATATAGGTTTGATAGATCACATTTGTAGGTGTTTACTACTAAATAATAGTCTTAAAATATATAGTAAACCTAAAGATATATCTTGTTTAATAAATGCATTTATTTATAACACGATAGGATGAATTTTTCTCGATATAATGTAATCCTGAAATCAGGCTAATACAAAACCAAAACTAATTCATTACTAATAATAATTTCTTTATTTTTTTGTCCAATATACAATGTTGCCAATACAAATGATGATGGGTATAGAATAACATTTCTAGCATAGCACATACATTTTATATGATAATATTTCACTGTTAACTCTACAGTCGCACTCATTTTTATTATCAACTGAAGTCTATATCTTTATTTATTGAAATGTTATCCCAGAAATGGAACATTGCCCAGCGATATCAAAACACATCACACCACCCGCTGCATCGCGTTCCGATACCTCGCCTTAAGTATAATAATATTCGTTTACTTACTAGTCTTCAAATAAATCCACTGTCACGGTTGTCGTGTGCTCTGCGCCTTACATTCGCTACGCCTGGTTTTTGCAACGCCACCAAAAGACTTCGCATACATAATACGATCCGTTTTATTTGTATTTGTTTTCTTTTATGCACCTGTTGAGATGGCTATCTGGAGAATTTATTTTTGGAGTCGTTGGGATAGTTGCATTAAGTATTTGGAATGGACTACCTACACTAAATATTGTTCAATGTCTTTTCTACGCAGGCAGGAACACATTGTTACCAAACGTTTGAGGGCACAGTGGTGTCGTGGGAGAATTGTCAGCATTGATGCCAGAGGTACCGAGTTCAATCCCCGCCGTGAACCAATGGATATTGCATCGAATAAAATTATGTGCGCTTTTCACAGTGAAGGAAAAACATCGTTAAGAAACCCCCGACCCCCGCAAGATGGTAGGACACTATCTAGTGTCCGCCTGGCCAGCTAAAATCCTCAAGTAAGAAAATATGTCTCCAAAAGATCGAATGTGTTTTGTCAGCCGTCTTTGAGAGCCAGTTTCCATTCTAGGTCTAGCGGGCTAACATTCTCGACCGCATCATCACTTACCAACAGGTGAGATAGTGGTCAAACGCTAGCCTATATTATATAAAAATAACACAGTTAAAGCTAGTGTTCAAGTGCTTGTTTGTCTTTATTAACAAGTAAGTTTTTATTCAAGTGCGTTTTTACGTTAATAGTTATAATTATCTGGTACCTATGCTATAGTAAATACACAAAGCATAAATGTAAAAAGCACTTGATAATTCTAGCCTGTGTCGTAGAATACACCACAGACCAGTAGATATATATATATACTGGACTGTGAATATACCTACAGCAAATTTTAATTTCTGCGACCGTTAATACCTGCCTTTTAAAAAAACGAATGCCAATTTTTAGATAGACCTATACTGCTATTTTAGTCGTGACACTGACACTAGGTACATCAAAATTATAAAAAAAAACAAAATTAAGGATTTTTGGCGCCAAAAAGTAATCTCAAAATAACGAGATGAACATTGCAGTTCGACTATTCGGAAGGAGAAACAAGTCACGCGTTGAAGTCTTTTGTATCGCGAACTTTCAAATTGGGATTAGCAAAACAATATATATTATTGGAGTTTGGAATAGTTAAGTCACTTAATTTTTATCACGCAGTCATGTTTTTTGTTCCTAAAATAATTCACTTGTTTAAATACTTTACGTAGGTGTGTTAAAGTAGGTGAAATAAATAGAATTTACAATTTTCGAGTTTTTCAGTTATTATTATGTCGGCGGCGTTGTTGTAAATTTATAAAACTAATTTCCATAACACAGTGTAAACTCTTTATAACGACACTTAACAGACTGAAAATTCAAAAGTTTTATGGAGTTTGTCGTTAAATCGAGTGACGTTATACAGAGTTTACACTGTAATTTTTCATTAAAAATTGTCGCCGTAAGCTAATCATAGACGCGGCGAAATGCCGGTGCTGCTGATCCGTTCCATGCAGTTTCCTTTAATATAAATAAATAGGTAATTTTATTTTTCATGTCCCAAATTTTTGTCCCGCATTATACGATCATGCGCCGACGCACCTACAATACCGGCGCTACAAAATGGTCAGTCATGATGACTGTAATGCACTAATGCAATTTATTACTGGCTTCCCCAAAGATTTGGGGATTTAGTGAATGGTGCTTTGTTCATCATGATGCTATGAAACGTAGTTAAGTACTTATAAAGGCTTCTCCTACGGCCGCAGGTACTCTCAAATACAGCTACCACCCTCAAGTTGGAAAATCTTTCGCCAAAACATATACTTAATATGTTCCGGCAGCTATCCTAAAGAGACAGTTCCCATTCTAGGCCTAGAGTGCTAACCATCTTCGACCGCATCATCACTTACCAACAGGTGAGATAGTTGTCAAACGCTGGCCTATAAGATATTGAAAAAAAATAAGGCGAAAATTTGAAACTGTGATACCAAAATTATGAATGAATAAATAACAATGTTTACGCAACATTTTGTTGAATATTATGTTTCTTTGAAGTGTTACACACTTTATATTTTTGTAAATTGTTAAACACAATCTAAAATTTCATCGGCCCGACAGGTACGTTGAATATTTTTTTTAATTATACTTATATAACTTTAAATATTAATCGGTCAAGTGCATGTCTGACTCGCACATGAAGGGCTCCGTACCACCGATACAATACAATATAATATATTTATACGATCAAGCTAAAATTCCAGTAAACTATGTTTCTTGTATTTAAAGACACTTGAAATGTTCACAGAATAATTGTGTTTTATTGTTGCCGATCTTAATGCGGTAGCAACTGGCGATATAGTAATATAGGTACTTAAGTACTTCGTTTACGTGTATGTCTATGGTCGCAACACATACTAATTTTTTAATAATGTACATAATGTCGTGGCCAAATATTTTCATAGGTCTACCTACTTAGGCACTTCCTTCTAATTTCTTAATATTCGTCCTTTCCCTGCAACAGGAAATCGGCAAAATGCATACTTAGACCTAATTAGATTATCTTTTTAAAAATGCCGACCGACGCCTCTGCCGTAGGGCGTCCTCGAAAAAAGTTAGAAAAAGGTATAAAACGTCAAACGGAAAGCTTTGGCGCTAGGATGATGGATTACAATGGATGGAGCCATGTCAGCCATGTGACGTTGTCACATCGACTTTCATTCTATCAACACATTGTCCTACCCTTTCTATTACAGGGATCGCGAGATAAGAGTAAACAAGAAAGCTAATATCAAATTGACAACCTCGCGCATGGGTGATCGTGTCCATTTTTGACCGGCTAACAGGCCATAATATCGCGACGCATCATACTTATAAATTAAAAATTAAATAGAAACATAGCTTTAAAGACTGAAACCCTGTTACATGGTTAAATTATGTCGTGTTGTGCTGTGTTTTATCCATCAAGAACAACCAAAGGAGGCGTAAAAGATCAAGAATTATCATTTCACACGTAAGTCTTTGTGGGCATTTATTCTCATATATAACCACTTTTTGAATCAAAATATTTATTTTGCTTACATTATATACATCTTTTTCGTCATATAACTACCGAGGTGGTAAATGGTTATCATTTGAAAGCTTTAATTTATGTAAATAACAAACATTATTTTACGCCGCCCGGCTAGTGATGTACGAGAACCCTCCAAAACTTTGTCGATAAATATAGTCGATACCCTTATAAAAAGGAATATATAAATTCCTTTAAGTGTAATATTATAATATTACACTTAAAACTTCAAATACCTATATAAATCGTTTATATACATTTTACACTAAATCTATACATATAAAAAAATGGAAGTGTCTGTTTGTAATTCCAAATTAACAGCTTTTCACTAAATGCATATGAAAGAATATACGGTACTTAGATAAAAAAAACAAAATTTTAAATGTTTGTCTGTCTGTCTGTTTGTTCCGGTTTATCTCTGAAATGACTGGACCAATTTAACGGGACTTTCACTAGCAGAATGTTGATGTTAAAATATTAACTACCAAGTAACTTGGCTACTTTTATTTTAGAATAAAATAAAGTTCCGCGAAATCAAAATTGAAGCTAATGAAATAGGGAACAATATCTGATACAAATAGGGAAGGTTAATGTGCAAATTAAGCAGTGTTTTCTACCGCGCACAGCCCACGCGCATGTTGCCGCTGTCATTAAACGCGGACAAAGCCGCGGGACCCAGCTAGTTGATTTATAATATGAAGATTTTTTTAAGGATGGAACGTGATGGAATATTTTTAACCGACTTCACAATAAAAAGATGAGGTTCTCAGTTCGCCATTTTTATGTTTGTTATCTCATAACTCCGTAAGTTCTTAACCGGATTGGACATTTTTTTCGAGAGTTTATTCTGCCCGTTTGGTCCCATTGTACATTTTTTGAAATCTGATAAGTATCTCCAGAGATATGGACATAAACACCTCCAACTTTAACTTTATACTGAAAATGGATAGCGTGGCATTTGAAGTTGGTTTTTTCGTTTTGTAAACGATCTTAAAATATTATAAAAAGTGATCAAAGTAATGTCGCGCAAAATTAGTAGTAACTAGGTACCTAATTATATTATCAGCACTTATACTTACTCGTATTCAATCTATTATTACTTATGATAATGCTATTATATATATTTTTATGAAGAATGTGTGACAGTTTACCACATTAATATATTATATCATTTTGTTGTAGGTTTCCAAAATGTCCGAAAATCCAATCAAGTGGATAAAGGCAGTAAGGCGTGAAAATTAGGATCCAACGAAACACTTCAGACTTTGTTCTAAAAATTTTGATAAATCAATTTTGTACCTACTAGAATATCAATCAAGCTGGAACTGACACCGAGGACACGGAAAAGAATAGAAGCTATTTTGATTTTAAAATTATCGTGAATTTGTAACATTATTATTGTTATATACCGGCTGTAATTCACGTACCTTTAGTCGAATTTACTGGTGAACATCGCGATCTCACCGCGTGACCTCACTCCCGAGGAAGAGCGACTGACTCGCTCGAAACCTAGGTCGAGAAAATTCGACTAATGGTACGTGAATTACAGCCGGTATATAACAATAAGAATAGAAGCTAGTGGAGTCAAGATAGAAAATCTTCCTGTAAGTCTTCCTATAATCTTCCTCTGCGAGCAATGAAGGATGATGAAACGGTTTTGAAAGTGTTTTAATCGAAAGTGTTATTAGCTCTGATTCATGAAAATCTGTTTAGCCGTTGTAAAACTATGAGCATTTTTCTAGTTGATGGCGCTATGAAATCAACTTTCATAGTGATTAATTCGAAATTCGGTATCCTTTTCAACGACAAAGGACACTGAAGCATTGACATGATGCTGGGACATCTTCTGGAATCTGCTAAATACTCAACTCCTCGCCAACTTACAGGTGAGATGTCGTGTTCAGACTCATTTGAATGTTTTTATTTTCATTATAGATTATATATAGATCAGTCGGGGTGACTTCAAATTTTGAGTTTTGGAGAGTGGAGAGCGACGGCATACACAATGCGGTGGGCAGTGATTGGAAAAAAAGATCTGAAAATCGGGCTCAGTGGTGCATCTTGGGAGAGGCCTACAGTCCAGCAGTGGACTGACACTGGCTGATGATGATGATGATGATGATGATACAATAGATCATACTATATTGACATCATATTACTTTATATCGGTAGCATTTACAAAAAAATGAGCTAATTTTTCTGTAGTGGTAGGACTTCTGCTAGTCCGCCTGGGCCGACCACTTTGCCAATTAATTTTCATAGGAATGTTTTTCGGTTGAAATGGCAAGGTGTCCAGTGAAAATACGGGGCATGTGAAACTTAACATCTTTATGTCTCAAGGTAACAGGCGCAGTGGAGTGACATGCAAAATTCTGGACTGCCAGAATTTTCCTGTATCGTATCTGTAATAGGTAGACGTCATCGCTTACCATCAAGTGAGAGTCATGCTTGTCCTGTTACCTTTTACAATTAAAAATCTGATTAATGTTTACAAAGTAAGTATGGCCTAATTTGTGGTTTCACTGCATTTTTTTTATTATTTGCGATGCGCGTAATTTTATATGATAATTTATCTAATACTATAAGAATCTTTGTCCTGACATACTGACTGCCTGACAGACAACGCACAGCCTAAACCGCTGGTTACGACCAGCGGTTTAGGAGACTTGAAATTTAAAGAGTATATTTGTCTTAGTACGCAAGGGTGTACTAAGAAAGGATTTTTCAAAATTCACCCCGTTAGGGGGTGAAATGGAGGTTCAAAGTTTGTACGGATAAACAAGATTAGATAGTCTTTTCTATTCGAAACTTCATACAAGTGCTTCAGTAAAAAATATGTAAATAGGTGTTTCAGGCTTTTTCAAAATTCCACCCTCTAAAAGAGTGAAATGAGGTAACAAAGTCTGAAAACCAATATTGTTTCGGGTTGCGCTTAAATTTGGCATCCAGTTGTTTTAACATAAGTATCCGTTAAGAAAAGATTTTTCAAAATTCATTCTTTAAGGGGATGAAACGGGGTTCAAAGTTTGGATAGTCATTTTATTCGACCTTCACGCAAACCGTACTTCTGTAAATAAATAAGTAAATACGAGTTTCAGGCTTTTTCAAAATGCCACCCTAAGAGGGTGAAGTGGGGTAACAAAGTCTGAAAATCAATATTGTTTCGGATTGCGCTGAAATTTAAAATGCAGATAGTTGTTATGACGTAGGTTTCCGCTGAGAAAGCATTTTGTAAAAATTCCCCACGGATATTACTTATAATTTATAATGAAAAAAATATATATTTATAAAAACTTATAGATTTACGTAAGTACTTCTATAAATAAATAAGTAAATACGTGTTGCAAGATTTTTGCAAGAGGTTGGAAAAAAAGTCTGACAGTCAATATGGTTTTTTGGGTTTTATAAATATGAATTCCTATTTCCCTTAGTCACGCAATAACTTGAAAACGGGTGAACCGATTTGGCTTTTACTTCTTTGATGTCTTTTATGATAGAAAGGTTTCACAAAATAAAAGTTTTAAGTAAATAAAAGAAGTCTTTAACGCGACCGAAGCCGCAGGGCACTTCTAGTATTTTCATATAAATTATATACTGTAAAGGACAATTTTAATCTATGATACTGGGCCAAGATAATTAGCGTAATTATTAAAATAAGGATTAATACTGTATAGAAGAAAATAGCCTTGAAAGTTCTGTAACATTTTTTATTAAAAAATAAAGATTAAAAAAGTTACTGTGAGTCTGTGCGATAGACATATGTTATCGCGGACTTTTTTGTAGGTCTTATTAAGTTGTACTACTCTTCGATACATACTTTCTTACATCTATTTCAGATTAATAATCTTTCGTAAAAAACGTGTTTTCTCGACCGTTTTATTGGCGACTTAAGTTGCAAAATAGGTCTTCACGAATATACCTATCTTTTAAACAGGATAATATATAGCCTATGTTCATTCTAAAAGACCATAAATATATTTATATATGAGAGAAAAAAATAATCGTCCTGTAGTTTTTGAGCTAACTCAATACAAACATACATGTTATCTCTTTATAATATTAGTATAGAAGTATAAATGCTTTGTAGCTCAAAATTGTAATATTTAATTGACGTATTGAAAACGCAAAAACATTTAAGATTTGTGTTATAAAGCTAAGAAATCTATAAAGATAAAGATAAAGATGAAGATCGTTTATTTGTTCATTATATCTATATCGCCAGATTTAAGGTTGCCTAATTACAGTTAAGTACTGTAGCATTTTTTAACAATAACTAATTTCCATAAGTTCAGTAAAGTAACTACGTATTTTATGACATAAATTGTTTTCTTTTTACATAAGTTTTAGTTTTCTACATTTTTCACCTTTTGATCGATATGTTCTACACTAGTGATCACTTCCCTACTCACGCACACTCTAGCAGTTCTAGACACTAACACAAACAGAAAATGGACATGCTGCCAAAGTTTTGACGCCATCCATTATAATCCATCATCCTAGCTTTGGCGCCATCGCACTGACACTTTGGTTTCGTTCGGGAACGCCCATGGCGCCATAGAGCGACCATAGAGAATGTGGAATATAGAATGTAGAATGTAGGTAGACTAGCTTTAATCCGCGGTTTCAACCACACGTATTTTTCTCCTCGTATACATAAAAACATATTGTAAACCCATAACTTAAGAACGGCTGGACTGTGATGGCTTTTATTTATTTTTATTGGTTCTTGATCTTGATAGTTCGAACAAGAGTTTTAGGAAAAGAAAAAGACAGATTTGGATATTTGCACTTTATTGGTTGGACTATTGGTAAGTCATGGCCTCATCTCATTACCCTTTTCCATGACCAAACGAGCAATTCCATCTTGAGTTAATTTTTCCGTCTTCAAAATAAGTAAGTACCTACCACAGCAACGATAAAGTATAATATTATGTTATAATTCTAAAACTAAAGTTAGGCTGTATGTACACTTATAAATATGAAACTTTTTTTATTTTTAGAGTTTGACCACTATCTTGCCTTGTCGTAAGCGATGATGTGGACAAAGATTTTGAACATGCTAAACCTAGAATAGTGGGACTCTCAAGGGCTATCTATGTGCTGCTGGAACCACAGAAAATATAATAGGCGGAACACCGTTAGGTCACAGTTTTACAATATGATTGTAAAACTGTGGTAAGGTGTGGTATAAGTTGACCTTATGACGGCAGATTTTCTCCTTGATGATGATGATAAGTTACGATCTGGTAGCAAGTCAAGCGCATCATCAATATAAACAAATATTTAATTTGATTATATGGATGAACGTTCTAAGAAACTTGAATTTTGTTGAGAAAAGAATTTGTCAAAGCCATATAAACATTAAACACTTAGGACTTGTACTATTATTTATTCTGTGACTTAGACAGGTAACTAACTAAATAATGGGTACTTAATTTAAGTATATTATACCTATATTCTCTGGTTAGGTACTACCACAGGTACTACATTAAAAGTACTCATTACAAAACTGTATACTACTTCATAATAACTATACTTTGCAATTCCCATATTCTGTAGGAACGTTTTCAATACGGTGGAATTATAAAAGCTCCTACTTACATTTTCTAATTTGCATGTTCTTCTGGCGGCAGGTAATAGAAGGTAATAAAACTAGAAAATAGTAGTTTTTACTTCATGTTTATGAAGTAGGTGAGTATCCTCGAGTAAAACCTCGTTTAACTTTATGTCAAAGTTATGTAATGGTAGGACTTCTGCCATTTGTGGTAGGATTTCTGCAAGTCCGTCTGTTTCATTCATCTGTGAAACAGATATGTTTTTGGTTTGAAGAATAAAGTGTACCTACAGTGTAATTACAGGGCATAATAATTAGACCTCAATTTTTATATTTTTTTTGTTTAGATATATCTTAGTTAGGGGCAAGCGTTTGATCACTATCTCGCCTGGTGGTAACATTGATGTAACTAGGCAGGTAAGAGGCGAGCGATCGAGTGTATTGTCCATTGACTTCCTTGTACGTAGTACTATGGTACTACCGGTCTACTATATATCGATGGTTCTGTTATGTAGTATGCATACAATCTGATGCGGCTATCATCCGTTTATTCAGTCTTGACAAAAATAACATGAATAAAGAATGTTTAGAACTGAACTGATAAAAATAACAAAAAATAGAAAAAAAACTTACTAAATTAAAATACAATCAAACAATCACATATAAATATAGCGGCAATCTCCCGATGGATAAGGTGTCGGACTTGCGATCGAGACACGGTAATATAATAAAAGTATTACCGTGATCGAGAGGTCGTGAGTTCGATCCCCACCCATTGCACTATTGACGTGAACCTACTCCAGGCACAAGCATATTCATAAGAATACTAGTAATGTGCCACCCACATTGCTATTATTACTTGTATATTAATAAAATTTTAAAAATATAATAATATGAATATAACTATAAAATAATAATAATATTTTCGGCTCCGTCAATGCCTTCCAAAGGACCGGGCATCTTACGACCCGAGATATTACATCGAATAAAAGAATATTAATAATAAAAATTATATTTTACAAGATTTTTTTAAAAGAATATCTCGGAAGAATTACCGATATAATTATAATCAGATATTTCTTTTAATGTCACTGACAAGTGGCAATGTGAAAGAAAGTCACGCTTTCCCGCGCAAAGCGACGTCACAGTGACGCAACGCAAAATGGCGAATTAAAAAGTAATTAAACTCGACCTATTTCTTTCGAGCTTTTTGTTTTATTTGAAGTTTTATTGCGTGTTAATGAGTTAAATAATAATAAATCATATCTGCTGGTAGTCTGTTGGTTTATGATAAATGAGCAATTGTTTTTAAAGATAAGACTTACGCAGTCATTTTACCATCGTTAGGTGAAATATCCTTAAATATTTTTTTGGTTCGTTCCTTTTAAATTATAATGATAAGTAGCTTAGCGTATATAATAAGATCGTTAAAAAAACTAAAAAGACCGACTTCAAATGCCGCGCTATTAATTTTCAGTACCAAGTTTGAGGTGTCTATCTCTATATCTCTAGAGATACTTATCAGATATCGATGAAATTACTATGGTACTACCCTTGGGATATCTTCTTTCCATAAAAAAATAATCATCAAAATAGATTCATAAACGACCAAGTCATCCTACTTTTATTGAAGTCGGTTAAAACTAAACATAATCTTTTGTGATCTCTTGTAGAATAATAAAATAGTGACATCGTTTTACTGGTATCGAAGTAGAAATAAGTACCTACAGAACTAGAAATTTTTAAGTTTTTGTAAACAGTACTTAAGCATTTAGATCCTAGTCCGCACCTTCTTGACGTCTAATGTGCCATTACTATCTATATACTTACATAATCACCAAAAATTAAGCTTAACGTGACATGGGATAGGTAGGTAATACTCGTACCCTAAATCACTGAACAATTATCTTATCTACCCACATTTATTTAAATTTTCAAATAAAAAATAAAATTATTAAAAAAATAAAATTATTTATTACATAAATTATACATACATTTCATGAGGCCTCATCCATCAAACTGGATACTTAAAAAGCATCCGTATCTTGATGGTAGCTGATAGTTACGAGTAACTAGCTCAGAATCACATCTAAATGTACCTAATATCTTTTCTTTTTATCTCTACTAATTCTAGGTCTATCAATCCAAGCGATAACCCGTGCATAGGCTTTGAAACTTTCGAAGTGACTAGAAATAAAAAATTAACGTCATTTTGACGAAAAAAATAGAAAATTATCCCCAAAGCACTGAATAAATAATATAACAAGTTCCCAAAGTACTACCTAAGTATGTAAATCTTACTTTCGAGAACAGCAGACTTTTCTGTTTTTTGTTTCTATAGTATTCTTACCGTTACTAATATTTTCTCCCATTATTTTAGCCTGCCTATCATTACGTTTCCAACGTCACAGGTATGAATAATTTTTTTCTAAAAGCCCTTCCCGCCAAAAGTCAGGCACGCGATCGTCGGCGCCATCTTTTGTTTATTTTTTTTAAGCCTGCGGTCGACTGGCATAGGAGATAGCTGCGGGGCAAAATCAGTCAGTCAAAAGTCACGCGTTTGACTCAAAAATATAAAAAAAAATAACAAAAGGGTCGTTGAATGATACAGTTTTTTCGGTAAATTAGAGATTTGGAGCATGTTTTTTTAGAGAAATTGCGTGTTGGTCCTACGTAATGATACGGCTGCGCTGGCGGCGGTTTTCGGTTTTACGTGGAACGTACAGTCGGTTCTTAATTTTATTCTGGGTAGGGCAATTATTATGAAGTTTAACCTTCCTAAGGGCGTTTATGGGAAGTCAGGTAGCCTAGAAGGCAGAGGCTGGTAATTAGGTTTGTGCCGCTGTTTGCTAAATGATTTTGAATGTAACAAGGGATTTTACAAAATTCTATTATAGTAGGTGTAACAAGCATTTTATAGTAAAAAACAAGCACTTGACTAGACTTGACCTAATGTTACTTAAACCTAGTCCGATCTTTTGACTATGATTTTTTTTTTAAAGATTTTATTTCTGAACAAAACAACACGTACAATGTATAAAAAGAAAAACAAAATTAATAAGCTGATTTATTTTTATGGCGTCTGTAAAAAAATGTTTGTTTTGTGTTATTTATTGTATTAAGTATAAGCATCCTGAATACGAAAAAGAGTTATTTACTTACAAAAACGTTTTAAAAAGCGGCAATAACTCAATGGCTGTCGGCCTGGTGATCAAAGGTCGTGAGTTCGATCCGATCCCCACCCAATGCACTGTTTACCGTGAACCCACTCCAGACACAAGCATACATATTTAGCTTAGTTGTAGGGGTTAACAAGGCTACTCTAATAACGTGCCACCTACACTAAAGGTAAGCTTTTTTTTTAAAAAAAAAGGTGTGCGTAGAAAATGACGCGTTAGAAGTGAAACTTGCTTCACATTGAAATATTGACGATTTAGATATATCATCTTCTCAGAATCATCACCTTCAAAGAAGTCTTACTTCAAAAAAGGTTTGTTGTGTTGATAACTGCATGTTGGTTCCTTTAAACATTTACCTATCGTACATGTCCGTGTTGACCATGTATTTATATAATTACTTGACATTAACATTGTATTGCAGATATTGTACCTATAATCAAATGTTGACATAACTTGTATGGATTTTTTTTCTCTCTCTATTTTGAATGACATTTGAAATCAAATGTTGACATACCTACATATTTAATGCTTTTTAGGGTTCCGAACCCAAAGGGTACCAACGGAACCCTATTACTGAGACACCGCTGTCCGTCTGCCTGTCGGTCTGTATTTCTGTCTGTCTGTCTGTCTGTCTGTCTGTCTGTCTGTCTGTCTGTCCGTCTGTCACCAGGCTGTATCTCATGAACCGTGATAGTTAGACGGTTGAAATTTTCACAGATGATGTATTTCTGTTGCCGCTATAACAACAAATACTAAGAACAGAACAAAGTTAAAAATTAAAGAAAAGTTTGAAAAAAGTTTTTTACGATAGCGCAGCGCCACCTATCTAGCATCAAAGATGGCGCGCTATCGTCTTTACCTTAATCTGAATATCGGAAGCGGCTCCATCGATTAAATAAAATTTAGTATACCTACAGGGGATTTCGGGGGCGATAAATCGATTTAGCTAAGAGTCATTTTCTGAAAATTTTGTTTTATTCTTGTTTTCAATAATCAACTTTATTGATAATCTACTTAAAATATGACTCTTCCCGACATCTATTGGCGAGTAGAAGAACTGTTTCAGTAAAGCAGTTAGTAGCTCTCAATTAAAAAAAATAGTATTATTATTCGTCAATAGATGTCGGGAAGAGTCATATTTGTCTGTTTAAGTGGCAAAAAATACCGAGCAAAGCTCGGTCAACCAGATATTTAATAATATTAATTACTACAATTACTATTTAAAAGTGTAATTGGTATGGCGCCAACAGTCTTCAATAAAATTCCTAAATCTTTAAAGGACATGGACAATATTATGTTTAAAAATAGGCTAAAACAATGTTTAATTCAGAAATGTTATTATGGTATTGACGAATTTTTAAGTGACAAATTATAATCATTATTATTATTTTCATGACATTGTGCTGTATCCTTTCAATTTTATAATTCAATTTAGTTTATAAGAATGACCAGTGTAATATGTATATAAATTTGGATCATATGTAGTGAGTAAAGCAGCGCCATCTGCAAAGTTTGCACGCCTGTTAAGGCATGACGTTGACATGACGATCGTTTGAATATTTTGTCACAACTTTTTGTTATACGCATGGTTTACGCAAATAAAATATCTTTATCTTTATCTTATCTTTATTACTATTACTACTATATAATACTATTCTACCTTTGTGTTAACGTTTACTTAGTTGGTGTTAGAAGTTCGTTAGAAATTCGATAAATGGCGTTCGGAACCCTCCGTGTGCGGGACAAAAGTCTGACTCGCACTTGGCCAGTTTTATTTATTTCTAATTATTGGCTTACTGTTTTATTGATTTTGAGATTCAGCAAATGAAATGTTTATTGATGTATTATTTATTTTAATGTTGTTAATATTTATTATTTTAAAGTTATGATTTTTTAATATTATTATGTGAGTATGTAAATTCCAATACAATTTTGTTGTTTCATGGAATAAATGAATTGAATAGAATTATCTAGGTATCAAGATCTGATGAGTACATAAATATAAGCAGTCGAGTACCTTCCTCCTACCTATTCACATAATGCCGTAAATCGCCTCAAATATCGATCAAAAATGGATCGCATAGTTATTGCCGGTCCTTTTAGAAGTTTTTCAAACGATAGCTAATATTAAGTAATTCAAACATTGTTTACAATACAAATAAAGTCATTACGCATAACATTTACATAATAAACAGAATCACACACATTTCTTATTCATTGTTATCAGACAATAATTGATGTCTAATTTATTTTTTTAATTGATTCGAATAAGAATTGATCGAATAATCCAATAAGCATTTTTTGTCTCACTCACTTTGTCCATTGTTCGCTTTCAAGCGCAATTATACTAATTATACTCAGGAAATATTTCTTATTATTGTAGTACTCTTCATTTCGCTACAGTAAAAGTGAACGGTAAAGCAAAAGCTAGTGTTAAGCACCTATGTTCCTAAAAAGGCCCACTTTGGAAGTTTTTAATAACTATTATTTTTGTTTAGAAATTTAATTAAACTTGTGGGTTTTGTACGTTAATTTTATTCACAAATAGATGAGGACTTTTGTAATAAAGTTTGTTTGCAGAAAACAAAATCCTTTTTATAATTATTTAATTATTGCAAAAAATGGGCCTTACAAGGCGCATGTACCTTGTATCTACTTATTGTAACAAAAGGAGGCACTCCGTTCGTGTGAAGTTATCCTTAAAAGTGAACCAAATAGAGCATTTTCTAAAAAAAATTATGTAAGAAACCTGAGACCCCAAGAGATAAGCGTTCATATGACACGCAAACAACGTTAATAATTATGTCGCTCAGTAAATAATTTTTGTCCACATCTACAAATAATTTAGTTCAATCGATATACCTACCTACCTAGCGAAACAATCCTCTAGTTACGAAGTAACTATTATATAATCTGTGCCCCTGGGCTACTTACCTACAGTAGGTATCTACTCTATGTTCACTGATTTCGCTTCGAACATGACTCGAAACACCCCCGACCAAAGACATGGTTATTTTCGTCCACACGTATCAGGAGCATTATATTGATGTTCCACCTGACCTGCTACCAATAAGTAACTTACAACCCATGAAGAAGAAATTCTGCCCCCATTACCTTACGATGTTGCGGCAGGCGGCAGCACATAGCTCTTGAGAATCAGAGTAGTGGGAGATCTTAGGTCCCGATTTCTAAGGGGACCTTGTATTTTTGAGACAAACCGCTTGGACCAGGTGTTTCTGGGGTTGATCTGAGCTGAGGTGTAGAAAGTAAATAATTAAATAAATTAACATGCAAACACGATATAACTAAATACGGGATTATACTTAACTATAGGTAGAATGAGTGTCACTGTCTACCTACTGGATAATTGCACGACAAATCAATGTTTATTTAATTATTGTGACGTATATATTATAGGTATTTTTAGGATAGGTATCTTTTTAATATCGCCTATACCACAGTGCCTACAGACAAAAGTCTTTAATCAGTGCGTCCTACCTGTCATGACATACGGAGCCGAGACGTGGACACTCACGGTTCGACCAGTTTAAAGTCGCTCAGCGAGCTATGGAGAGAGCTATGCTCGGTGTTTCTCTGCGGGATCGAATCCGGAACGAAGTAGATAGATAGGTAAACACTTTATTACACCATACAAATTAAAAGTAAAAAAATGGTAAATAAAACAATGTGGCAACAGGCGGTCTTATCGCTTAAAGCGATATCTTCCAGACAACCTTAAGGTGGAAAGGAATAGATTAGCATACATGGCGGTATAGGGGTAGAAAATAATAATAATAAAAAATAAATAACAATAAAATAAAATAATAGGTATGTACATAATTAAAAAGGTACATATAATTTATGTAATTTAATACATACATAGCAATATATACATATAACACATACATAGCAATATAATACATGCATAATGTCCTACAATACATACTATATATATTCATATATACATATAATACAATATACACATATTTCATAAAAGAGAATTGTGATCAAAAGCAATAGCAGTTCGGGAGAGATAGTGGGCCTTGACGCGATCTTTAAACGTAGTAAGAGTCTGTGAGCGTTTAATTTCCAATGGAAGTGCATTCCAAAGCCTGACAGCTTGCACTGCAAATGAGTTGTCATAGAAAGAGCTATGGTGGCTAGGCATGGACATGGCATAGGCATGGCATGGATATGATTCTCTGATGACCGTAAAGATAAGGCATTGGAGGTGTGAAGGAATTGGAACATATGTTTGAGATAAGGTGGAGAAGTAGGATGAAATAGAATATTGTAGAGAAGGGACAGGATATGTGCATTCCGGCGAAGGCGAATTGGAAGCCACTTGAGCTTAGAGCGAAATTCAGAGACATGGTCATATTTGCGTAGGCCAAATATGAACCGAATCGCAAGGTTTTGTAATCGCTCAAGTTTATTTAGCTGATCTTCTGTAATGTCAAGATAGCAGTCAGCATAGTCAAGAATGGGAAGAAGAATAGATTGTGCAAGCGCAACTTTAGTAGCAGTGGGCAAGAAATTTCGAAGCCTCTTTAGTGCAGCAGCAGAAGCAAACATTTTATTGCTGATTGTTGTCAGCTGAGGTCCCCACGATAAATGCTGATCAAAAATAACCCCCAAATTCTTTGCAGTTTGGCTATAAGGAATAGTTACCCCCTCAAAAACAACCTGTGGAAGCGTGACCCAGTCGATTTTAGAAAACAGTTCTGGAACTACCTATAATTAGGACTTGTGAAGTAATTCGCCAGAGAACTAAAGTGATCGACATAGCTCGGCGAATTAGCAAACTGAAGTGGCAGTGGGCTGGTCATATCTGCCGTAGGACCGATAACCGTTGGGGCAGACTGGTTCTAGAATGGAGACCGCGAATCGGCAAACGTAGAGTAGGACGCCCTGTGACTAGGTGGAGCGACGACATTCGCAAAGCGGTGGGCAGTGACTGGAAACAAAGAGCCGAAGACCGGGCTCAGTGGCGTGTCTTGGGGGGGGCCTACGTCCAACAGTGGACTGATACCGGCTGATAATGATGATGATGATGATCTTTTTAATATATATATACAATTATAGATAAAAAATATAATACATTTTCGTTTAGTGGATAGTATATAGTTTATACATAGGTACCTAAACGGAGGTGATGGCTGAAATGGGTTAACGCTGCGCCTGAATGAGCTATTTTAATTAAGAGCTTCGAAAGTGAGATTCATCAGACCGAAGCTTTTCATGATTATCGTCATCATTCCGATTTTGCCACTAAACAAAAAATATTAATGTGCAAAGTGATATCTTTCATAGCTGCAATTAAGGAACACAGCAATCTGTTTCTGGAAGAGAGGAAATATCTTTATAAAATTGAAACAAAGAGTGTGGCTTCTTCGGAAATAGTAGAAATTGACAAATTTGGCGAAACCCAGGACCAAAATGTTTGTGAAAGACTTGGTAGTAAACGTTTAGTCGAGTCGATTAAACTCAATAAGTATGCTCTATTTAGTACAAGTTTTAAGAAATCTGCCAGCAAAACGAATGTGAATATATTTGGGATCATAAATGATTGTAGTCGCTTCAGCAAGCTTTGCTAAATTGATACACATATACAATGTGTACATGATACAGTATCTGTGAGTATAGCTACCTGTGAGCACATCAGGAACCAAATCGGATCTTTTGAAATGCCTTATCGATCATTGTGACCCAGCACACAGCCATAGTACCAAGTTCAGAAGGAGGCTCGCGCATGATGATGGCCCATGTGGCTAATGCTGTAGCCCAAGGCCACACAAAAATTATGCTACGCACAGCAGATACTGATGTTGTGCTCTCGCAGTTGTATGTGAATCACAATTGCCAGAATTCTAGGGGTTATACGTACATATTGGCACAGGAAGAAATCACCAGTTTCTCTTGTGCCCAGTGCCATGCTACTGCAGGTTTTTTTAGGTAATGTTTGTAATTTCAACTATTATTTATGTTACCTCGCTTATTTGTAAGTAATATAAATATGTCACCGCAGTACGTTTTGTATTATATAACATAACATGTAAGAACCTTACAAAAGTTTCTAGCTTCTGAATAGATTTAAATTATGTAGTAGAAAAATTAAGCATGCCGATGACAAAATAAAATCAACATGGAAAGTCATTAATACAGAAACTGGAAAAATTAAGCAGAGGGACGGTAAAATTATGTTAAAAGTTAATAATAAATTAATCATAGATACTAATGATGTCGCTAACACATTTGTTGAGTACTTCTCACAAGTACCTATTATTACTACTCAGCCTTTAAACTCTTCCCCTAAGGATGCTTTTGTTTTACTATCGAAGTGTGTGAATGTATGTGACTCTATGTTTGAGTTCAGACACATAACTTCAATATCAATTATCAAAACTTTTAAAATGCTCAATCAAAAGAAAACCGAGGATCTGTGGGGTACGTCAACCAAAGTACTTAGTTATATTATTAATGCAATTAGCCCTCACTTAGCGTTTATTTTTAACAGATGCGTCGATGAAGGTGTCTTTCCTGATGTAATGAAAAAAAGTAAATTAATTCCCCTATACAAATCAGTGAACAAAAATGACCCTTCAAACTATAGACCAATCTCTATATTACCGGCGCTCAGTAAAGTTTTTGAAAAAGTTATATTAGACCAGCTTTTGGCACATTTTAATATTAATCATCTTTTAAATCACAAACAATATGGTTTCACTAAGGGGCGTTCTACTACTGATGCTGGAGTAGATCTTCTTAAACATATATTTGATGCCTGGGAGAAAGCACAAGATGCTATCGGCGTTTTCTGTGACTTATCTAAAGCGTTTGATTGCGTCTGTCACAAAACGCTAATTTGCAAATTAAAACACTACGGCGTTAACGGAAAAGCACTTGATCTGGTCTCATCCTACCTCAGTAATAGAATACAGATGGTTGAGGTCAATGGCGTCAGGTCATCTGGATCCCTCATAAAAATGGGAGTTCCGCAGGGATCGATCTTAGGACCATTTTTATTTCTAGTTTATATTAATGACTTGCCGTCTTTCGTGCAAAACTTATGTGACATTGTTTTGTTCGCGGATGATACATCCTTAATATTCAAAATAGATAGGATTGCGCCTGGATTTGACGATGTTAACAAATCAATCGCACAGGTTTTGAATTGGTTTACAACCAATAACTTATTACTGAACGCCAAAAAAACTAAATGTATTAAATTCTCGCTGCCAAATGTAAGAAAGGGTGTCATTAATAGCAGGATATTAATAAACGATGTACCGATAGAATTTGTTGAATCCGCTACATTCTTGGGCATCACCCTGGATTCAAAACTACAATGGGGTTCTCAAATATCGGCTCTGGCAGGTAGATTGAGCTCCGCTGCATACGCAGTACGTAAAATCAGAAACATGACTGACGAATCCACTGCTAGATTGGTTTACTTTAGCTACTTCCATAGTATAATGTCCTATGGCATTTTATTGTGGGGGAAAGCCGCCGAAATCCAATCTATATTTGTTTTACAAAAAAGAGCTATTCGATCTATATATACCATGAAGTCGCGAGACTCACTTCGTGAAAAATTTAAGGAGATTAAAATTCTCACAGTGGCATGTCAATATATATATGAAAATATTATGTATGTACGCAAAAATTTGAATGAGTATGATAAGAGGTCCGATGTACATAATTTCAATACAAGACACAAAAATAGATTAATTCTACCTCAATCCAGGTTGTGGAAAGTTAGTGGTTCTTTTCTGGGGAACTGTATACGATTTTATAATAAACTTCCTAAAGATATTGATCAACTGTCTATAAGCAGATTTAAAACCTTTGTAAAATCCAATTTAATGAAGAAATCGTACTATACAATAAATGACTATATGAATGACAAAAATGCTTGGCCTGAATGCCCCAAGCTCCAAGATATAATATAAATTGTATGATAATAGAATTACTTATTGTACATTAAACATTTATTTAATATGAATTAAAAAAATGAATTAAAATAAGTGACAAGCCCCATAGAGTTTCTTGGTGTTTCTTCTCTGATGGGAGTACTTCCGAAACACCAGTAGATTCAACAGTCAATCAGTTTTCATCTTTTGTTTGCAGATCTACGTTACGACGGTATTATGCGGCTGATAGTCGGACAATCAGTTCCATTCGGAACATGATTTGTACTGCAATTAGTCTGCGTTTTATTTATCTATTATGTTTCATTATTTCACAATTTTTTGGATAAAAATTGTCTGAAGTACTGAAACATGCACTGGGTTGCGGGTGCACGTAATGGTACGGTTGGCAACCCTACATTAATAAGGGGAATTAAACATGTGTTTTAAGTGTGACGTTCGACGTCTAGATGAAAGCTGAATGGCTCAATACCTTTGTTTTTTTTTTGTAAATTCAAAGCGTTATGTTTCTGTTATATCTATATTTTTTGTTGAATATGATCTATTTAATGTTATTTGACGTGTGTAAGTGCTAATTTTTAATTTGCCCATATACTGAATAAATGCTTTGACTTTGACTTTGACTTATGAGTTGTGAATTGGACCCTAGAAATTATTTTAACATTATGGATTTTGTTACTGATTTCCAATCAGGCATAAGGTTGAGTGTAAATTAGTGCCGAAAAGTACTTTATAATATAAACGCAGTTTATTTATTTTTATTTTTTTACACTGGATTATTTTTTTACACTATCTCACCTGATGTTAAGTGATGATGCGATCGAAGATGTAGCACGCTTACCTAGAAGATACCTGTTCACTCGCGATTTGAAGACCCCCGGGTTGTAGTTACTGGGAAACACAGACACCGGCAAGGAATTTCAATCAAGGAGATTGTCAGCAATGGCTGCCGATGGCAGTGTCATGCTTAGCTGACTGGGGCTGGTCCAAACAAAATGGCTATTAGGAGGCCGGACGCACCTTTCTCCCCCCTCCCCTGCCCACCTGCTGGGGGGAACTTCGTGGCAACCGGGCTAAATCAGCTCAGATCAATCCCAGAAATACCTGGTCCAAGCGGTTTGCTTTGTCTCAAAAATGCAAGGTGGCGGACCTAAGATCTCCTGCTAGAGTATTCTAGGACTAGCGTGTTTACCATCTTCGACCACATCATCGCTTACCACCAGGCGATATAATCGTCAAACGCTAACCTATTAGATGTAAAAAATGGCTGTCAAATCATATAGAGTTTTAATAGAACTCAAATGAAAGAATTAATAATGTAAGAAGGAATTTAGATTTAAATAGGACTTACTCTAGTCCAATATGTGGTTAAAGTTATAGAAACGTCATCGCTTACCATCATGCGTATACTATGCCGTTACATTACGTAGTACTATTAAGTATTCTGCGGTTACATCAGATATTCATATGCTCTGCAAAAAGATATAGCAATCACGATAAGTTAATTGCTGTAAAGTTTTGGACAGGTGTAACAGCTGAAATAAATTTTGCAATGATCACCTGAACCGCAGTTTCAACTTAATGTTTGTAATCATACTTATTTGACTGAATTTAATGGAAACACGATATTTTAATTGAAAATATATGTGTTATAAATGTGGATTATTCACCATTAAGTGCCGGTGCATATGTGCGAGTGTAGGATAACAGCACAATGTTGAATAACATAGCTATTTGTGTTCACATCAAATTTCCACAGAAAATCTTCAGTAAACTCCACTTCATTTACTAAGGGTATGTCTTGGACTAGACTTTGACTTCAATTTGACCTAATATGTGACAAAAACTTGAGGAATTTTGATACTTGACAGTACTTGACACTTGCATAATCACAATAAAGATACATATAGAAAGTATTGCAAAATTCTCAAAAGACCTGTGCGTTTTTCCAAAAAATCAGCAAATATTAATTACATTTCTAGGAGCACCAATAAAACAAAAGCCATTGGGGCCTTATCAAACAAAACACTTCACCGACTTACACAATAAAACCTACCATTGATCATATACTAATTGGTTGTAAAGAAATTTACGAACCGATGGCTATTGCTGAGTCATTGAATGAATATTTCATAAATATATCAAAAAATGACACAGCAGTGAATGATAAAAAACCTAAATTATTTACACGGAATTGCAATTCCATTTTCCTTACCCCCGTAACATTAAAAGAAGTAGTCAATATTGTGAAAGAGTTAAAAAATAAAAAAAGTGTCGGGTATGACAGTATATCAACACAGGTTATAAAATATAATATAAATTCAATTGCAGAACCTTTGGTCTACATAATCAATTTGTCAATTGAAACTGGTTGTTTCCCAGATTCTCTTAAAAGAGCTTTGATTAAACCTCTCTACAAAAAAAAGGGGACCAAAAGGGACATGGATAATTATCGTCCCATTGCATTATTGGCAAGTTTTTCAAAAATTTTCGAGAAAGTAATTTATAAAAGAATTGTGTCCTTTCTAATTTGCAACGATATTCTAAATGAAAATCAATATGGTTTTCAAAAAGGCAAAAACACTGCACTAGCTATTTTTAAATTGTTGAAACAGGTTTATGATAACTTGAATAATAAGACAACAGAACTGAAAGGTATTACAATTTTCTTAGATTTAACCAAAGCTTTTGGTTGTGTTATTCATAATATACTGCTTCATAAATTAGAATCTATCGGTATAAGGGGAAAAACTCTAAATTTGATAAATTCATACTTGCAAAATAGAACCCAAGCAACAATTATTGAAACATATAACAGGAACTCAAAATCAATAGAAATAAAAACATCTTCGTTCAAAAACATAAGTTTAGGCGTACCACAGGGTAGTGTCCTTGGGCCACTGCTATTACTTATATTTATCTAAAGTGGTACCATTAAGACTACATGTACAAAATAGAGGACACGTTATAAATGAAGTTAACGAAACATCATTTTTAGGATTAAGTATTGATTCTTATTTAAATTGGAAAAGTCACATCTCCTTCTTGAATAACAAGATATCAACATTCTCATATGCACATTCAGTTCTGACGAATATATCAAATAAATCTACTGCACTTAATGCATACTATGGTTACGTTTATCCCCATTTAAGCTACGGGATTATATTCTGGGGCAACTCTGTGGATGTACAATTAACTTTCCTTCTGCAAAAAAAATGTATACGTTCTATTTTTAATTTATACAGTACACAATCACTTCGTGTTATATTTAAACAGTATAACTTGCTTACTGTTACAGGAATATATATTTTGGAAATATGTATATTTATTAAATCTAACAAGCAATACTTCTTCAATGTAGAATCTGTACGTATAAATAGTCAACGCAATAAATATAAGAATAATATTTGTATACCACAAAGCAACAATAGTCTGTATCATAAAAGCTGCTTTGTAAGTGCTGTAAATATATATAATCATCTTCCCTTGGAAATTAAGTTGCTAGATGGTAAGATGTTCAAAAACAAACTTAAAGATTGGTTAATATCCAAAGTTTTATACAATCTAAATGAATATTTTGATTTAAAAACAGCATAGATGTAGAGAGAAATGTTACTATTAATATTTTATTTTGTATAGAGATGTTTATAGTATTAAATAATTTCATTAAGTTTAATGTAAGATATAATGTCAAGTATATAAATAGAAGTACAAATAAAAATAAAGCCACATGGGGATTGATTAAAGAATATACAAATCAAACTAATCAAATTAAAACATCAATCGAAAGCATTTATATAAACGAAACTGAAGTTCATGATCCCGCAAAAATAGCAAAATATCTGAATGAGTATTTTGTTAATAGGAATCAAACTCATTCATATCAAGATTCTCGTGTAGATAAAAATCAAAAAATAATATGTAATACCATATTTATCAATCCAGTCACCGTTAATGAAATAATATCAATTGTTAAAGATTTGAAAAATAAAAAAAGCTCAGGACATGACGGCATTTCAATGCAAGTAATAAAAAATACTATAGAATTTATAGCAGAACCACTAGTATATATTATTAATCTAACAATAGAAACAGGATATTTTCCTGATGATCTCAAAAAAGCTGTTATCAAACCCGTTCACAAAAAGGGATCAAGAGTTGAAATGTCACACTATAGACCCATAGCGTTATTACCGAGTATTTCTAAAATATTTGAAAGAGTCATTTATAATAGGTTAATTTCATTTTTAGATTTAAACAATGTTCTCAACTTAAATCAGTATGGCTTTCGCAGAGGTAAGAACACATCTCTTGCCATTTTTAAGATGCTAAAGCAGGTATGGGATGAGGTCAATAACAAAAAAACAGGTGTTGCCCTGTTTCTAGATATGTCTATGGCATTTGATTGTGTCATACATAAAATATTACTGCATAAATTAGAAATGGTTGGCATAAGGGGAACAGCACTAAATTTAATTAAAACGTATCTAAGTAACAGAAGGCAAACGACAGTTATTCAGTCATACAACCACTTAACTAAAACTGTTGAACAAATATATTCTCAATATGAAAGCATTACAATCGGAGTACCTCAAGGCAGTATTCTAGGCCCTCTGTTGTTCTTGATTTACATTAATAATTTGCCTTCTATTACAGAGCACCTATGTGTCATGTTTGCAGATGATGCCACTATTTTCATACCACAAAACAACCTAAACCCCATAGATTTTGAACAAGAAATCAATAATACTTTACACACTGTAGTAAACTGGCTAAAAAACATTAATTTAACAGTAAACTTAAATAAAACGAACTTCATGCAATTTAAAAATCATAAGAGTAGTCCACTTAATATCAATAATAATGGCAATAAAGTCTCAGAAATTACAGAAACAACATTTTTAGGTGTAACAATAGATTGTTTTTTAAATTGGAAATCACATACACATAACATAAATAACAAAATTTCACAATATTGCTATATACTATCTCTACTGAGTAGTATAGCTTCCAAATCAGTTGCAATAACTGCATACTATGGTTATGTATACCCTCATTTAAAGTATGGGATTCTGTTTTGGGGAAATTCTGTTAATGTACAATCCACATTCCTTCTACAAAAAAGATGTTTACGTAGTATTTTTAATATGCAAAGTACTGAATCTCTTCGAGACATATTCACTAAATATAACTTTTTAACATTAACTAGTATGTACATATTAGAACTAGCAGTGTTTGTGAAAGAGAATGAACACCTGTATTTCAGCCAACAATCAAGTCGCTTGGCAAACCTTAGAACCAATTACAGGTACAACATGTGTATTCCCCAAATTAACAACACGAAATACTACAAAAGCTCTTTCGTAAGCGCAATTAAAGTATACAATCATCTACCAACAGAACTAAAATCTTTGCATGGGTTTACATTTAAGAATAAATTGAAACAGTGGTTGCTTTCAAAAGCATATTATAACTTAAACGAGTACTTTGATATTAATTGACAATAAGTATAAAAATATAAATTATATAATTATTATTATTTATTAATGTCGAATTGTCATGTTGTAAATTGTATTTTATTTTAGATTTATGATTTTATCTCTAGCTAGAAAGTTATACATATTAATAATTATAATAGATTTAGACTCGCTTAACAAAGTGTGGTAATAATTGTTTATTTTAGGATTCTGTCTTTCTATTAACATAATTTTAAGATTTTGTAACCTATTATTGTATGTTCGAAATGAACAAACTGTTGAGACATATTATGTATTTTAACACCTTTTGTACACAGTTTTCACAATAAATATATTCTATTCTATTCTATTCTAATAAGTAGTATGTATTTTAGATTCATATACTGCAAAATATTGTACGCCCGATATGGGAAAACTGTTGTCACTCAAGTTTACTTACAACCAACATGTACTAACACAGTTTTTACAATAAAAATATATTCTATTCTATTCTGCTAAATACACTAATCGTGTGGAGCCATAATGAAACTAATAGACTGTCACTTGTCAGTAGTTGTCAGTCACTGTCAGTGTCAAGTCATCGCTGTCATCGGCTCGCTCGGCCACTGCAGTCTGCGCAGTCGGCTCTCCCAAAAAAATTTGTACAAAATATCAACAGGCCCGATTTGTTCTGTTCATTTCATACTTTATCAGTTATTTGGTGATTTTAACGATGGCGTGCCGTAATATTATTAAACTGGGAGCTCTAGAGGCTCAGAAGACCGCATTCCTGTTATGTGATATCCAAGAAACATTCAGGCCGCACATCAAACATTTCGGCGAAGTCGTGAAAGTAGCGAACAAGATGGTTTGTGCTGAATAAATTGTTATCTACCTATGTTACGTAACATTGAAGATTCTAGATATCAATATAATAACATATTGCAATTTTTATGTAATGAATTTTCAGAACTTACCTACAAATTTTTAAGCCGCGAATATAATTTACTTACCGGCATTTATTTTCGATGATATTGGCTCAATACTTGGAGCCAGTTCCCATTCTAGGCCTAGCGTGCTACTATACTCGACAACATTATTTCTTTGTTTTTGGCTTTTGCAATAATGCCACCACAATTTTGCTAACTCGACAACATTATCACTCACCATCATGTGACATAGAGACCAAGTGATTGTCTGTCCAGCATAATCATAAGCCTTTGATATTTGACTTTCCAATTTCACATATCATCAACATATCTCTTTCACATAAAAATGAATCTCAACATTTTTTATTTCTAGATGGAAGCAGCGAAACACTTCAAGATCCCAGTTTACGTATCAGAACAGTACCCCAAAGGTCTCGGCCACACCACAAAGGACATTAAGCTGGATGATGTAGCCCTTGTCTATGAGAAGACCACATTTTCCATGTACACTCCTGCATTACAGGAGAAATTGAAGCAAGATGTGCCTGGACTACAGTCTGTAGTACTGCTCGGTATAGAGGTAATTTAATGAACATGTTGCCGGCTGAAAACACACACCTTGTGTTTTTAACGTAATGTTACCTGAGTGCTGGTGTCACACATGATGTGAGAGTGAAATATATGTTACGGCGCCACACAGGCAGTGTGTGCGGTATGGTGCTACTACAGTGCGACTCACACACCACCTGTGTATTTCTCAGCTGTAGTAAAACTAGTAAAACACGCCTGGTGTGTAATCCGCACAGCTGTACCAGCAACTTCACAACTGGTGTATGCGCCCGCACTGCTGTTTACTTTTAGTTACGATCCGACGCTAGTGCTACAAAACACAGATGTTGTGTGTAGATTTTCATCGCTGGAAAATTGCAATAATGGCGCCGCAGGCAAAGTGTTAAATGTTTTTATTCTGGACCAGCATCTTAATTTCCATCATCACTAGAAACTCGCTCACCACTGGGAGCGTTATTACAAAATAATGAATAGTACAAGTACAGAAGATGCACTCCCTACGAGCAAAAATGTGAGAGGTAGGTACAATGTTGGTATTGTTCAAAATATGCTACACGCCTCAGATGCGACCTTGAATTTGCGTAACAGAATAAACAAATAGTAACTAGAGACCGTGTGTTGCGCACCGTAAGTCCACGCTGCGAGAGTCTGTATCACTCGGCCAGTATGGCGTTATGCCAGCGACCCAAAGCTGTGCTACGCTTCATCATTATTATACACCGTGAGCACGACATCATAGCATTGCATTGCACTGGTCTTATTGCTCCTGTCAACAATTAGAATCTGGACTAGCAACTTGCACCAGCTCTCATGGTTTAAATGAATATTATATAGTTTTGATATATGGAAGGTCCCAAACGGCATGAATTTTGTCTGACATGTTCATCTATTGTTGTCATATATATTTTATAATATGTAGTGATAGACAAACCCTTGTTGCCTATCTCACTAGATGTTAGTAAATGATGTGTTTCTGCCAATCCAGAAAAGATAGATGAAACCAAATGAAAATCCATTAAGTACTTTTAAGATTATTGTGAACATACATACAGACGTGTACTTTGTTTTATAATATGTAGTGATAGACAAACCCTTGTTGCTTATCTCACTAGATGTTAGTAAATGATGTGTGTCTGCGAAACCAGAAAAGATTTAACACTGGATGGGTGCAGATCTAGTCTGACTTATTATATATATTATATATATTAGTAGTCAAGTTAATAAGACCTACACTTCCTGCTAGGAATGTATTGTGCATTTCACCCCAACGGTGTCTATCCAAGCAATCCCTGAGCGAATCCGTTGCTTTTCGTTCGGAGTGAGATCGCAATGATCAACGCCGATTCATTGCAGTGCTTCAAACGAAGGAAACAATAGTCCCCAACTATGTCTTCGAAATCTATTGTCACAAAATTATTATATATAATTTCAGGCACATGTATGCATAGAACAAACAGTAATTGACCTGCTGAATGAAGATATTTCGGTTCATGTGTTGGCTGATGGGGTATTTTCCAGATCTCCCATGGATAGAGGATTAGCTTTACAGGTGAGATTTACAGCCATGGTAATATAATAATACAGTATTGTGACTCCATACAAATGGCCGGAACGCACGTCATGCCTACGCGCCTTGAGTTTGGTATACACTCAGTATTGTGACTCCATACAAAAGGCCGGAACGAGCGTCATGCCTACACGCCTTGAGTTCGGTACACACTCAGTACACTGCTCACGATAAATGTGTGAAGGTACGGTTGTGTAATGGCGGTTAAAGCAGTAACTGTAGGCGGGCAGCCCTATCATGCGTGCACGTACCGCGCAGTGCCGCCGGCTAGCGCGCGGCTTTAGCTTTTGATCTTAGGGACAGGGCCGAGTCACAATACTGTACTATTATATTACCGTGATACTTCTTTTTTATTTTCACATTGCACATGCAATTAGGCATAATCTTCTAAATAACTTTACAACCCTCTTTCCTTCCAGCGAATGCAAACCATGGGATGTTTTGTTACAACCTCAGAAAACGTCTTTTTCAAGTTGATGAAGGATAAAATACATCCTAATTTTAAGGCTATTTCTAAACTAGTAACCAAACCCACAGTGGATACTATGGGATTCGATGTTCCGTCCAAATTGTAGGGTATTCAAAAAAATTATATTATTTTGAAGACTTCGAGGGAATGTCTTATTTTGTATTGATTTAACTTGTTTCGATTTTACAAAATAGGGTATAATAAAAAAAGCTTTTTGACATTCCAATCCATAGTGATAAAAGGATAATACTGTACTTAGTATTTGGTGAATATGGTTCTTTATTATGTTGGTAGTTTTTAACGGTATCTAGTATTTTTATAATTTGTTTCTGTATTGTTTGTAACATCATAATCATTATCACTATTATCAGTCAATTTATGTCCACTGCTGGACTTAGGCCTCTTATATGGCATGCCACTGAGCTCAATCTTTTGCTCATTCGTTTCCAACCACTGCCAGGTAGCGTATATCATCGCTCAACCTAGCTGGAGGGAGTCCTACACTACTTTTGCCGAGCCGTGGTCTCCACTGGCCTGCACAACAGTTATCGGTTCTATGAGAGATGTGACCAGCCCACTGCCACTTCAGCTGGATAATCCTTTGAGTTATGTAGATAACTTTGGTCCTCTGACTGATGTCTTCATTCCGAATTCGATCCTTCAGAGATACTCAGAGCAGTCCGAGCATAGCCTTTCCATAGCTCGCCATAGGGACTTAGTTGGTGGATTAGTTGCACCGTCTGGTGTCCACTTCTCGGCTCCATATGTCATCACAGGTAGGACACACTCTTTAAAGATTTTATCTTTAGGCTTTGTGGAATCAGTGAAGAAAAGACAAAGTTATCTAATCGCTGCACAACCCTACTGTATTCTTCTGCGAGCTTCTTTCTAAAGTTGTTTTTACCTAATTACAAGATTTGCCCTAAAATAGACCATATTCGTGAACAACTTCGAGAAGTACTTACTCCGTTTAAAGTGACTCCGAAATAGCATGTTTCTTAAACATGATATTGTTTTATCCAAGTTTATCCGGATACCGATGCGTGCAGAAGAATCAACAAAGGGGTCAGTGTATTGCAAGTTCTGCACTCTTTCAGCTATGATGACGATAACATCCGCAAATCTTAAGTGTGAGAGGTAACTGCTGTTGACATTTATGCCCCGTCCTTTCTAGTTTAGCGTCTTGAACGTATCTTCTAATAGAGCGTTTGTGTGCCTACAATTCGGTGGAAATTAACCCCTTGCCTCAAACCTCGATGCAAGAAGATATTTGCAGTCTCATTTTGTAGTTGGACGGTCATAGTCGCGGCCTCATACAGACCTCACAACACTTGGACGTATCGCCAATCAATTTGGCACCGTTGTAGAGACTCCAGAACAGACTAGTTTCAATGGAGTCAAAAGCTTTTTCATAGTCCACAAAGTCCACACTAAACATATGGGCTGGTAAACTCTTTGGTCTTCTGTATTACCTGCTGCTCTGTGAATGTGGCCTATAGTGCGGTATCCTTCTCGAAACCTAGCCTGCCTACGCGCGAGAAGATTTGTGATGACTCTCAAAAACTAGAGTTCTCCCCGAAAAGAGGGCTGGATTGAAAACACGCTGAAGCTGTTGTAGCATAGGAGTTCCACCAGCTTGTTGAGCTCTGTTGTAATACCACCGTCTTCAGGTGTGTTTCCATTTTTCAGCTTTCTGAGAACCATTATAATTTAATCTAGACTGATACTGGCAAATCTACGGTATAGTGGCGGGTCAGAGTGGCTCTAAGATCCTTTATGGGGTTAGGGACGGGACGCTTGTTAAGAGTATAATTGGTTTTGTCCCCTTCTCCCTGAGAACTGGTGGATGGTGGATATTCTATCAATCCGAACGAAGCGATTTGCTTCCACATTCGTCATACTTACCGCCAGGGATTGGAACTCCTTGCCTGACTCTGTGTTTCCGGAAAGGTAACATCTGGGGGTCTTCAAGTCGCGCGTGAATAGGTATCTTTTAACCAAGCGTGCTGCATCGTCACTTAACATCAGGTGAGATAGTGGTCAAACGCTTGACTAATTTGAATTGAAAAAAATATATCCCATTACTTAGTGCAGCAAATCGGTTCTCCAGTTTACGCTAGCTCGTTTCAGAACCAACAATGGATTGTAAGCATATTGGGTCGGAGCGTAGACTTCATAAGACGAACGCATTCAAGCTTGCTAGTCATTGATCTCTGCCGGCTTTACACCTAGTGTTCGCTAAGACTTCTCTTAATATTCGCTTCTTTCGTCCTAATAAATTCCATCTTGTTTTTGGTCCCCCGACGCTATGCCGGGGATTTGCCACGTCCACTTCTGCTCGGGTTCTTTCTGAAAGATGGAATTTATCAGAAAAAACCCCACTCTTGGACTGTGATGAGCATTTTCCCCCTATGATGTCTGCATGCCAAACAGTGTGGTCCTACCGATTCGTCGCTTTCTTGTAGTCCCATTTTAGCATTGAGAATTTGAGATCCCCTTGTGATTATTTGTACTGTACACATTAGTAATGTATTGTAACTTTATATATTTTATACACATATCTGACTGAAAATAAAGTATTTTTTATACTAAACAAGTTATTTTCTTTTTTTCCAGCGTTTCCAAAACATCGGATGTTTTGTGGGTACTTCGGAAAACGTGCTTTTCAAATTGCTACGGGACAAAAACCATCCCGCTTTTAAAGCTATTTCTAAACTGAATCTCCAACCAACGGCCGATCTCTCTGGCGTTAGCAGTGGGAATTAGTCCGATAATTTATAAATATGGCGCATATGGCAAATGCGGCACGCGTAACTTTAGATAGTCAATATTTTGCGCGTGGCACCAGTTATTTTTTTTTTGAGACATCTAGACGTCGATTCTCATTTGCACTACAATATCTTAACACTATAACGAAAACAATACTATTTTTAGGGTTACCTAAACAGGTAATAATAATAATAGGTAACTGACTAATGGTCGGTTTCTGAGGTACATTTATTGATAGTTTATCTACTCAATTGTACCGTTATTGAATAGATAAACTCTCAATAAATGTACCCAGAAACCGGCCCGCCCCTGCAAGAGAGTGGAAGCAAGTGAGAAGAGAAAGCGTTCAAAATCTGCATCTTTTTTACCACATTTTTACTGACACTTAAATTGTTTGCCTGTCTATCGCAGGCAGAGACTTACTTCTTTCCAGATGCTACGATCCTGAATACCTCTTACGCTTCTTCTACTTTCATGAGCCGGTTATAGGTACTTTTGGCTTGCCCTTTAAACCGTCTCCGATCTGGTCGTGATACGTTCACCTAGGTCGGCCTCTACCTGCTGGCCCATTCACACTCGTCTTATAAATCTGCTATTCGTTTGTTAGATCAGCATTGCTTTGGCTATTTAAAAATTATAGTAAGTTGTACAAAATTAGTTATAAATTTAAAACTGTACGAGACTGAATTAAACACGCTGTCGGTAAGCTTAAGTAGCCATGTACTGTATATATTTAATGTTATACAAATAAATCATTTAAATTATTGATGTGTTTATTTTTTACTACTTTAATAAAGACCATTTCAGCTGTTCCTTCGCAGATTGTAGGACCTGAAACAAAGTTATATTATAACGAATAAGATTATTGATATGTGGGTACATAGGGGACAAGCTCGCCTAATGGTAAGCGATGACTTCTGCCTATGACAAATACTGTAAAACTATAGAGAAAAAGAGGAATTTTCTCTTTAAAAAAAAATCTCGAAAGTACTCAACAGATGTTTTGAACTTTTTGAAGTTAAGAACTTTAGGCACACTGGGATAAAATTTATCGGAAGCTACAAATAAATAATAAGTCAGGAAGTCTAATTCAGAACAAATTCCACACAAAAAGTGGCCCTCCTTCAAACCAAAAGGACGTAGATTCAAAATAAGAATCACTTCCGAAGTTATAAATGATTGGCTTGGTGATTGATTTAAATTCGGAACGAAAGCAGGGATTGGTTCGCGCATGTGCTGCAATGTCTGTTATGACAGTTGAGTCAAACAAGACAAATGTTCGACTAATGACGCGCTGGACACGACTTTTAACCTCGCCTGGTTAGACACGCAGTAGGGAGGCGTGATTCTTATAAGTTTGGGAACCCCTGTTCAAGACAAACACGATTCCATCTTAGGCTAAGCGCGCACCACGATTTTATTCGTTACGGCAATAAATCGCAGTATTACGTACAATGTATACAAACGATTTTTTTTCCGCAGTGCAGTGACTATAGTAGGTAAGGTGTATTGCCGTTCTAGTTGTAACACTCGGCGAGTAATTAGCAAAATCAAAACTACGAGTGATCGTGCTAGATATATTTACCAATTATTATAAAATACGTAAAATTAATGTCAGTGTCTATTGTATTTATTATCAGCCAATTTCCGTCCACTGCTGGACATAGGCCTCTTCTATTATTGTTTTACTAGGAAATGCTAAATCAAGCCTTATAATAGTGATTTATTTTGCTAACAACTACTGGCCGAGTACCGAAAATTGGTCCCTTAAGGCCTGAATTCACTTTAATTACTGATTAGTGCAGGTGTTTAGTGATTAGGAGAAAACGAGTGTGGACAGCGACTGATTTGTGCAGGAGATTAGTTGGCTGTGTAGTAACGTGATTAGAAGCGTATTCTAGTTTTTGCGAGTGAACTGCGAGTAGCCACGTCCCGCGCGCCCTCCCTTGCCCCGTACTCGCAGCGTGCCTGCCACTAAACTACGTCTGGACAGACAGTTTAGTGTGACCCATACTTTTCTTGGTCTTGCAAGTTCAGCTACCAGAAGTTCTTCGGTTTCAGATATCACCGCGTTCAATACTCCTTTCGGTACTTCTTCCAATTGCAAGCGCGCTTCTGGATGTTCGTCCATACTTGCTGATCGACAGTATTCGACAGCTAACAACTAAATTTACTTAACAGAGCCACTAAACAAGAATCGGACACTACTGCACTACTGCACTACACACTTGCATCATCCTCAATTACTAATCACTGGCACTCGCACTAATCAAAGTGAATACAGGCCAATGCCCTAAATATTCTTGCTGCTGTCAAACATGCGGTGACAGTGACAGATAAAACTTAACGCCCTATTAAAATCTCTCAGGTGACAAGGCTTCTTAAAATGCTTTAATGTGGTCCGGCAGACATCGTTTTTAGCTTTAAAGGTCTTTAATACCAGCCCAAAACTTAGATACATAGTTTTAATTGTCTTTGTAAAACATCGTTTTGTCCTCACTGCAGTTTACATAAAATTTAATAGTCTTCATGCCTTAAATAAAAAAATTAGTAGGGTGTGCCAATCAAATAAATAAATAAAAAATAGTTTAGCAACATAAGGTTTAATAAGCTAATAACAAAAGTACAATACCATAGACTAAAGACCGACCAGGAAAATAAAAAAAGCCCGTCATTCAAATATGTCGTGAGTGATTTGACAGCCTGTAAATTTTGATTTTAATAACGAGAAACATAAGGCCAGTCACATACATACGAAATTCCGAATTGAAATATCGAATCGGGATTCCGTTACCAGAAGAACCGTTTTCGAAGAGAAAACTTCGAACGGAAACTACCGTATGTGATAGGTCCATTATCTGGATGGATTTACTGCGTTCGAAATTTTGAAACGGAATTGGCTGGCCCAAGAACTGTGACGTTTTCTTAAATAAAAACTAGTTCCTTGAATCCCAACAAATGGCATACAAGCACAGAATAAATAATAAATGCAGATGATTGATAATAAACGTATTTTTATCTGTCGAAACTGTTGTCTGGAATCAGAAGCAATTATATACGTGTTCTGTTTGTCATAAAAAATAACGAGTTGAATAGAGGTCACAACTGATTTAATTAAGAAATAAACACAAAATTTACAATGACAGTCGAAATAATTGCATTATGAAACCATCTACTGAGTTAGGCAGAACTATTGTTGTTTTTTTTTAAGCGCAATTCTATATTATCTTAATGTCTATAAATTTGTGCGACTTGTTAGTTAATCATAACTGTTTTAAATACCTTCATTATATCACTTAATTTGATAGCATTTGTCTACTTTTTAATGTTTCAATATATGTATTACTTTAATTGACCCGCTATAACTACAAATCGGCGATGAACATAGACCAAATTTTCGGGGTCAATTAGAAAACCAGCGTTGTGTGTCTAAGCAATTGGACGCGCAACAATTATGCTGACATTGATCCTTTTGTCGTTCATATTTACTCTAACCTTTTATGTGTATTTGCTATGTACTCTAAATATCACAATAAATTATTTTTCAATTTCAATTGCAATCACTTAGATAAGCCAAAATAAATGATATCCCATAAACTACGTAAATTGCCGAACCGAATAGAAGCAAAACAAAAAAACTTAAAAACTCAACTCTCCTTTAAAACGCAGACGCCTGATAATCATTAAGCTTAAGCAAATGATACTAATTGGAAATTTGCGAAGAAGTTATATGTATATTAATAATTATATATTCAGAGAGCTTGAAGATTTTGATAATAGCAAAAGTTAGTAATGTAAAAGTAAAATTACTTACAACATTGCAAGAGAATAAAAGTGAAAAGATTTCGTAGATCAACAATAGATGGCACGATTAACTTTTTTAAAACTACCGCTAGACGGCGTTAATTTTCCTGGTCAGTTATACAATAAACTAAGTAAAAGATATGTACAATATTCTTAATGTTTTTTTCTCTACTACGCTACGTATTTATTTATTAGACTATATTCTTCAGTATTTTAACTATTCATTATGTTGTATAAAACCTGGAATAGCAGACAGAAAAAATATTTAGTAAAATATACATAACGAATTTAGAACAAAAATAAATGAAAATAATTTCTACTTCTACTTGAATGCACCCATAAGTAAAAGAGCGTTCACACCAGCAGGATAAGGCGTTAACTTTAAGTAAAATTGAGAATCTATCATTTATTTAAATGTGAGCATTATTGTACTACGTATCGCATAACAAAGAATGCTCTCTTGCTTTCTTTTAAAGCTATACGTTTGTCTATGTCACGTGCCTTATCACCATCATAGAATAAATAATAGTTTTATTTCGGCAGCCCAGATCGCTATCACGATTATTACTCCGTATTAACCAATACATTATTAACATTACTTGTGTCAAATACATTTTAATGTTTAATTAATGCCTCGTTTTACGATGTAAATGGCTAAAGCTGGTGTGAATGCTCCCTAAATCTAAGAAAATAAAATTAAAATAAAAAGTGCAGTGCAAGGTGATGCCCAAATGTAATTAATAACAAAAATAAAACATATCAACATGAAGAAAAAGGGGTTAGTAAAAACAAAATACTCACACATTTTAACAAACACAAAGTTTTAAGACCACACAAACATACTTAAAATAATTTAAACAATAATTAAAGGCATTTAAATGCCTACGTAAAATAATTCAATAAACTATTAAAAATTGTACAAAATATAAATTACCGACAACAGTTTGGGAATGTCAAAATAATGATATAAATCGATAACAGATGGCGCTTAAATAAAAGTATAAAATGAAAACATAAGAAAATCGCCACTTCTTATATAAATTTAAACTATGTACCTTATTTCAAGTCTAAATATAATTATTGTTAAAAGCTACTAAACCTTATTAAAAATTTGGCACCTTTTGACAAGTTGTATGATCAATTATTATTACATTATTTTCATAATACATTTATATACATAGATTGTTACCGGCAATGTATGTATATCACAACTAATGAATTATTTATATTAAAACGAAATAGGTTGAAGATATTTCATAGGTTGACAGCTGTCACCAGGACTATTTAGCTCAGTGGCGCCACATGGAAAAGTTTTTTAGAAAAGAATTTCCTCGCTGCTACTAGATGGCAGCAGATAAGGGTCGAATAAAACTTTTATCAATATTTAATCGCATTTTTTTTTATTTTGATATTTTGATAATCATAGACCAATCGATGTTAAATTTCGATGCGGTCTAAGATAGAATCAGCAGTGAGACGAGACGCTGGAAAACTGACTCTAGTCACACCCCGGACACTCGCTAAATCTCCATACAAACTAGCGTTTTAACGACCGACACTGTGACACCGACACAGACACTACACACGGGTCGTTTTTCTATACGTGCATTTGTGTGCGGGATGTCTAAGGTTGTCGCCCGTAATCACCGTATCATAGATTATATAATAGTTACTTCGTACATACGTACTGACCGTATGAATATTTTTTGTACACTTACCCAAAAAGCTTTTAACACTAAAAATATTAGTCGCTATTTCGTAAACCATCATCTCCAGGTCCAGTCGACTTGCATAGAACAAACTACACCACAGTAACTATTTTTTATTCTGTGTTGGGCGGCCAGCCAGAGCTGTACGAAACAATGTCGTGTGTCTTGCTCGCACGTTAGAGCGACATCAAGTAAAGAGAATATAAATACTACGTACCTACATCAAGTTCCCAATTGCTGTGTTATAAAAATGTTTAAACGAGAAAGTTTTTTTAAATATTTTACAAATTAAGCGTTATTTACGCACGAGTATATATATCGTTGTTTCATTTATGAAAATGAATTCTAAAATACGAATATGTAGGTAGGTATACTAATATAATTAAGTGTTTATTATATACCTACGTAATAAGAACCTACGTAAATTTGAACCTCCAGTGTCTACTGGTCCCAACATAAATGTATGAAGTTGATGTTCTTCTCTCCGTGAGTAGTAATTGTTCTATAGTCGTACGCGTGTGGCGTCCTTGCTCAGCGCAGCTCCTCGACAGCTCCAGAGCGGTGGCGGGGTGAGGAAGCCCGGAATTGGTGGGGGGAACAGAGTGTCCGTTCTATACGTAGTATTATTATCTTTTCTATGCTCTAGTACAATTCTCTAACGCAACTGCCCTAACCCGTCTGATAAACCAATATTAAATATTACATCGATAATGTCCACTGATAGTATATTACAAAACGTGTGACTTAAGTAGTCGATTATTGCACGGCGTGAAGTTAGCACCGTAGTAGCTACGCCGTGCAATAATAGACAACTTAAGTCACGAGTATCTTATAGTATATATTATTTTATAGCTAGCAGTGTGACATAAATCCGCACTTTACGCTTACGCAACGCTTTTCCGTGAAATAGTCGATTATTGCATGGCGTGAAGTTGGCACCCGAGTGCAGCGAGGGTGCTAAACGCGTAAAAGCGTAATCACGGATGAGCGTGCGTAAAGTGCGGGTTTAGGTCACACTGTGCCGTAAAATATATAACCGCATTTATTGCAAGAAAAAACAAGACATGCAATGTACTCGAGCAAATATCATAAACATGCGGAGTTAGTGAAAAAAAAAGTTCAAAAGTTTTAGCCTTACAATTTTTGCAAGTATTTTTATAACTGATGACCAAACATTTTACAACCAAGAAAATTTCATAAACTACTACGTAAAACTTGAGTGAGGTAACACGATAAAAAAGACGACACAAAATCAACGACATAACCTAATTGCCATGCATTACCTAAATATTTTTTGACAATTTATTACCCAAGTATGTCATACATTTGAGTACCCTATAATATCATATATTGTCCAATCATGTTGTAAATTAACTATTTATGTCACACATTCTCTATTTATGCCTTACATTACCTATTGTTTTGCCCCATTATACAAAGTACCCGTTTACGTCATATATTGCCCAATCAAGTCACAAACTACCTTATCTCAAATACTACGAGAACATCTTATTAACATGTCTACCTGTGCGAAGGTTTGTTTCCCGGGGCGGCCCGACCGACGATTACTCTCATATGTTACGAAACACCTATCTATTACATTTACTCCCTTTTTGTCACATACATTAACAAAACATTGCTTAAAAGTTTCGTATATCCGAATGTTATGTTAATAAATTACCAGAACATTACTAAAAAGTGTCGTAAACATTATCCAATCAAGTCACAAACTACCCAATCAAGTCACAAACTACCCAATCAAATCACAAACTACCTAATCTCACGCACTACCAGAACATCTTATTAACTTGTTCTATTACCTGAGCAACGGTTTGTTCCCCAAGGGGCACATCCTCGGTTCTTAAAGCGGCACGACCGACGATGGACATCGGATCTGCGTCGAGGATTACTCTGGAATTAAAAAGGATTATAATTATTAATTCATCTTAACGCCCAAAGTATTCCGGCTCATTTCCCAGACATGCTGGCATCATTTGATAACAAAAATATTGATGTGATCCTTGTTTCTGAAACCTGGCTCAAACCATGTCTTCCCTCAATCCTGTACCCTTTACCTGGATTTCGCCTAATACGAAATGATCGTGCCGTTGGCGGCGGAGGGGGGGTTGCCATTTACCTACGTGCACACATCTCCTTCTCCGTAATTAGTGTTTCTGCGCAACCTCCACCCACGAACGCTGGTGAGCACCTTTTTATAGAAGTTCTTCAGTCCCACACCAAAGTTCTCCTAGGCGTCTTCTATTGTCCCACCTTACGCATCAATTATTTTTCTTCCTTCGAAAACATGCTTGAGGATCTTATACCTTCTTATGAACACTCTATCATTATGGGCGATTTTAATACCTGTATTTTAAAAAACGATCATCGTTCTTCTAACCTTACTTCTATAGTCGAATCTACGAATCTTCAACTTCTTTCTCTTAGCGCTACGCATCATTTTCCTAACTGTGCTCCTTCCCTTCTTGACTTGATTATTGTTTCCTCTCTAAGCCATGTTAATAAGCACGGTCAGGTTTCTGCTGATGCGTTCTCCTATCATGACTTGCTATATCTGTCCTATAAAATCCGCCCTCCTAAACCCACCATAATTCTGCAGCGTAGCTTTGGTAGCATGAATCAAGAACTCTTCATCAAGGATGCAGAGAAAATTGAATGGACTGTTATCGAAGCTGAGACCGTAGATGATCAGGTGTCCATTTTCAACAGTCTTATAACTCAACTGTATGTATGATATACACGCTCCCTTGAAACGGATTAAAATCAAACACTTGCCCGCACCTTGACTCTCTGGTGAGATTAAATCGCTGATGCACAAAAAATCTGTCACTAAAACTCGGTATAAGAGCTTTCCAAATAAGAGTAATAAAGATAAATATGCGAGTGCCCGTAATCGCTGCAATAGGGTGTGTAGGGATGCTCAACGTCGCCATATCCACAAATCTGTCGAAAACGATGACCCAGCTAAGGTTTGGAAATTTCTTAGGTCTCTTGGAGTCGGTAAATCCCGTCATAGTAACTCTATCCCAAATTCTTTAGATATCAATTCGTTAAATCAGCATTTTGTTTCAACTCCTTCTATTAAAGATTCCGATAAAGCCACCACTTTAACTTATTTGTCTACCCTTAGAACTCCTGACCATTCTCAATTTTTCTTTAGTCCATTTTCTATTGGAGATGTGAAGAAGAGTATGCTATCTATAACTTCAAATGCAGTTGGAGTCGATTGTATTAGCCGGAACATGCTTATCCCTATCCTTGACATCTTACTCCCTGTCCTACACCACATCCTTAATTTCTCAACTTCCAGTGGCACCTTTCCGTTACAATGGAAAGACGCTCAAATCATTCCCTTGCCCAAAAAACCTAATCCCAAGTCTTTCAACGAGTACCGCCCTATTTCCATTCTACCTTTCCTCTCCAAAGTACTTGAGCGCCTTGTCTATAATCAGCTACACTCCTTCCTTATCTCCAATCACCTCCTTAATCCCTTACAGTCTGGGTTTCGCCCTGGACATAGAACAGTTACTGCCTTCGTTAAAATAACCGATGATATCCGTTTAGGAATGGACAAAGGGAAAGTAACAGTGTTAACCCTTCTGGACTTCAGCAACGCTTTCAATACCGTCGATTTTGATATTCTCCTTGCATTTCTTCACTCTATCAACATATCTCCCATGGCAATTGACTGGTTTTACAGTTATCTGTTTGGCCGTCGTCAGCGTGTCCGCATCGAAGAGTCTTACTCTACTTGGTGTGGAACCGCTGCCGGCGTGCCACACGGCGGCATCTTATCACCTCTTCTTTTTTCCCTCTTTATTAATTCTACTTCTCTTAACCTCACTTCTCTCTACCACCTCTATGCAGACGATCTGCAAATCTACTCTCAAGCTTCACTCGATCAACTGCCTCATGCTATTAGCAATATTAACAAAGATTTAGTAAATATATCGGAGTGGAGTAAGGCGCACGGATTAACAGTGAACCCAAGTAAGACGCAAGTGTTAATTGTTGGAAGCTCAAGGACTAACGCTAAAATTTACTGGAGTACGACACCACAAGTAGTATTTGAAGGGATAACGATTCCGTACAGCGAAACTGTAAAAAATCTAGGCATTATATTTGATTGCTACCTGTCATGGGGACCACAACTTGCGGCCATTAGAAGCAAGATGTTTGCTTCTGCAGGGGCTTTGAGGAGGTTAAGAAATTTTTTACCAACGGCTACTAAAGTTGCGCTAGCACAGTCTCTTCTTCTCCCTATTCTCGATTACGCCGATGCATGTTATCTAGACCTCATAGAGGAGCAGCTAAATAAGCTTGAGCGGCTCCAAAATTTTGCAATTAGGTTCATATTTGGCCTTCGCAAATATGACCATGTTTCAGAATTCCGTCGTAAGCTCAAGTGGCTGCCTATTCGTCTTCGCCGGAATACACACATTCTGTCACTCCTTTATAATATTTTATTTAATCCCACTTCTCCTAGCTATCTAAAAGCACTCTTCGAATTTCTTCACACCACTAACTCCCTTTCGCTAAGGTCATCAGATAATCTAATGCTTTCTATATGTTATAAATATGTATTATTTAATATATTATGTATATGTGTCAAAGTAATTATTATTATTTTCTTTTGTATTAATTTAGTATCTTTTAATAGCTTATGTCTTATTTACTTATACACTGTACACCTCCGTATCTATTTACATGTTTCTCCATCTAAAGGTTGTCTGGAAGAGATCGCTTTCAGCGATAAGACCGCCTGTTGTTACACTATTATAATTAGTTGTTAAGTAATACTCTGTTTCTTTTTAATAAGGTGTTCAATAAAGTGTTTCTATCTATATATCTATTAAACAGGGAATGTCTGGGTAAAAAAAAAGTAATTTTATTAGTCCGTCAGTTAAGATTATCAAAAAATATTAGACACGTTTTTTTTATCAAATCAATAGAAATTGAATAAGATAAAAAGCGTCATAGTTCGGGAAAGGGTGCTCGTAACGTCACGAACCGCTAAAAAGTGTACTGAGCCGTGACGTTACGCGGAATTTCAGCGTTCTATCGCCCGTAGCATACCTCCGCCGCGAAACACGAGTAGCGAAACTGCTGGATGAAAGCCGCCGCGATCAAGTGTAGTTTGAATTGCGGAACTTTAGCGGAACTAGACCTAGGCGTTTTGTAGAGTTTCACAAATAGACGCGAAATCAACGCAGCACCGCAAAACAATGGCGGAGGTGTAGCTGGCGTCGGAGTAGATCAACGAAACCGCGCGGAGAAAGAGATAGAACTATAGTCAAATCTATGCGTTAGAACAGGCAGTTTCACTCATAGACGTAATATAAAAGGATGGTGCACTGCAGATGTTTTGACAAATTCAATTTAATCCGTATACTTTAACAATAAGGTTGTAATTGCTTTGTAGAACGTAACGGCCCAATTGAGAGACACCAGGGTGGGAGTGTGTCCTTGTCTAACAACCTGCTAGTCCTATATATGTTGTATACTATATGTATGGTATATACGTATATACATAAGTAGCCCATACAATAGAAAGAGACAAACTCCGTTCAAGGTCGGTCTCATGGGCCGGTGTACGCGATCAAGTTTAATATGTAGCAGGTCTGTGGTTTCACTTGTGTTCCGCGTAGCGGTGCCAGGTGTCCAGATATAGCCGGACATAGTGAGGCTTTTTGATTGCTTGTCAGGCCAAAATAAACGGCGTCCGGCTTGTCTAGGTTTTATAAGTGCATTTATTAAAACTGCCAATATACAGAATAAGGCTCAATGCAGACTGAATTGGCAGCGACGCGACGAGCCGAGACGATCAGTTTAAATTACAAGACATTATAGACCTTATAAAAAATGTTACGAGATATAAAAACGCTTGATAGAATGGACAAGGTGTAGCATGGCGACGCGACCCGCCCGAATCGTGGCCGGCCCACACTAGACTTAGGTAACACATGAGGGAAAAATAAAATAAAACTGGCCAAGTGCGAGTCAGACTTTTTGTCCCGCACACGGAGGGTTCCGAATTTCCGAAGTCCGAACTTCTAACACCAACTTAGTATTTAATAAGCAAGTTAACACAAGCAAAGGTAATTAATATAATTAAATATCTGGAAGACCGAGTGTTCGTACGACTAACTTTCTACTGATTCTAACTAAATGAAGCTCTTGAAGTACTAAAATTGTGGATATATTATTCTATACTACACTACATGTGTGCACTCTAATAAACCTCAACTAAGTAAACAAATCGACCGAGGCCCACAAATTTAACAAATGAAACGCTTGCGCGTGCTAATTTTTCCTGTGCTGCCATCTAGCTGCGTCGAGGTGAATTAATTTCGTATCGTATCGTATCGTAATAAACACGTTTTTTGTTTTAAACCCTTTAATTTTTATCTTTGTTCTGTTCTTAGTATTTGTTGTTATAGCGGCAACAGAAATACATCATCTGTGAAAATTTCTACCGTCTAACTATAACGGTTCATGAGATACAGCCTGGTGACAGACGGACAGACAGACAGACAGACAGACGGACAGCGGAGTCTCAGTAATAGGGTTCCGTTGGTACCCTTTGGGTTCGGAACCCTAAAAATGAAACATCGCTTCAAGTGAGCTAGTATCTCACCAGCTCACTTACTTTTCATATATATCTCCAGCTCACTAGGTCTAAGATACATTTCCGAAAAACTGAAGTACTGAGTGAGAGTGAACGAGACTAGCGAGCGAGCGAGAGAGATAGTTAGCTATGGCTCTGTTCGATTTATAAGGTCATAGATCCTATCGTCTTGCTTTGTACAAGCGAAAAAGTATTTTTTGGAAGCGAAATTAGGCTAGATTTTAAATTAGGAGCAAAGAAATTAAAGTGAGCGAAATTAGACGAAGTAGCGAGTAAGAGCGAAATTTTACTGCGCAAAGGCACGCGCCGCTCAATTTTTCATATTTTTATTAGTCTATAATAATATTCGAATATTAACAATGTGTGTTTGTATGAAAAACAAAGTTATATTTGCGGTCGCTATATCTCAAAAACTACTGACTTCAACTCGTTCAAACCAATTTTCGTTTTTAGTTTTTATTGAGATCTACAGCATACATTTTTTTTAGATTTTTCACTCCCCTACTTTAAAAGTTAGAGGGACACACACACTTTTTACCACTTTAGACTTTTAAAATGATCGAATTTGAAAAAAAAAATGGTTTAGGAACCTCAATGTCATTTTTAAAGACCTATCTATAAATAACCCGCACGTGTACCCCTTAATATTTTATTTGATTTAGTTTTGTATAAAAATCGTAAACAAAGCGGTTTACAGAATACACCTACCTACCAAGTTTAAACTGTGTAGTCTTAATAGTATCGGAATCCGGCTGTCTGTCCGGCCGTATGTCACAGCCACTTTGGCTGTGACATACGGCCGGACAGACAGACATGACGAATTTAAAAGGGTTCGGATTTTTACCATTCGGCTACAGAACCCTAAAAAGATAGGAAACCTACCCTCCATCACAGATCTCGTCCAAAGCCAACATGACAGAGTCCAGGTTATCGAGCAACACTCTACGCTCCACGTTCCTGCGCACCAGAATGCTGACTGACTCGTACACTGCGTTCAGCACCGATTGTAAGATTAACTGGAAAATTATGCATATTATATTAATATTATGTTTCTTGTGTGTAACATCGTCGTTTACGATAATAACGCAGATATGTTTAATTTTAGATATGGGATATAATTTGTATTTTTAAGTGAGTTTTATCTGCAAAGTCTGAAACACATCTCACATGGATATACCGGACATACGAAGCAATTATACTAAGCGGATATATATCTTTATATGGAATGATATACGATATATCCACTCCTCTGTCGGATATAGTAAGCCCAAGCCTAGTTTACACTACGTTTACTAAGCTGGCTGGCAGCGGCCGGAAACAAGGAGCTAAGATCGAGCTCAGTGGCGTGCTATAGGTCAGGTATATGTCCAGCTAGACAGAAATACGCTAATGATAATTATTTTTTATTATCTTTCTTCAAGTGTTATCTACACTTTATATTTTTGTACATTGTTATATACAATCAACAAACATCTCTCGTCGGATCTTAAATCTGTAATGATTACATTAACTAATCGGCAAACGTAGCGTAGGACGCCCTGTGATTAGGTGGAGCGACGACATTCGCAAAGCGGTGGGCAGTGACTGGAAACAAAGAGCCGAAGATCGGGCTCAGTGGTGGCTCGTGTCTTGGGGAAGCCTTACGTCCAGCAGTGGACTGATACCGGCTGATAATGATAATGATGACATATACTTAGACCTTGTCCAGAAAGGGCGAATTCGCTGCGAATCGCTTCGCGCGTCACGCGCGTTAGCGAGGTACTGGGCGTCAATACATAGCGTCCACAAGCATTGCGCGAATTGTAAATACTCGCGTAAATCGAAAGCACTTCGCCAGACTTTCGACTTTTAGACACTAGAGACGCCTTGTTGCGTTCAGCATACGCGCGAAGTTCAGAGCGAGTGCGTCAAAATTTTTAACACAATTGTAAAATGTCCGCGCGTTGGTACGCTCCTTCTGGACGCAACGGTCGCGTGTATAACACGCGAGAGACTCGCAGCGAATTCGCCCTTTCTGGACAAGGTCTTAGTTATTACAAATGGCATTAGTAGACCAATGCATAACTGGTTAAAATGCAATCCATTAGTTTCGTCGTATCTGAAAGATCGTACCGTAGCTGAGTTGGTACAGCGCCGGGCATGTTTCCCAGGAGGCGCAGGTTCGAATCCCGTGAAATTTTATATTGTATTTCACCACAAATAATTGTTCTGAGATCATTCTCACTCATGGGAAGTAATTGTTGCCACCCTGGGTCTATAGGGACAGACCATACATGATTCCATGGTGGTGCTAAATGGGTGAATACTGGCTTTAGCCATGGCTCAAACCACCCGCCAAGCAAAAAAAAAGAATGTAGTTTTTTTTATGATATAAGGTAACAGGACAAGCACGACGCTCACCTGGTGGTAAGCGATGACGTCTACCTATTACAAATACAGCGGTGTGCAAAATTCTGAACTATTCCAATGACCAGATTTACAAATAAAATGAACAATTTTGCTAAAAGTAGCGAATCAAAAATAGAAACACATTTTTTTTTAAATGTAAACATGACGATGAGAATCGCTGGCGTGAACATAGCCGCTGGAAAAGGGTTGGGCTCAGCATATTGCTGTGACTCTGAAGAACCGCAGCACTGATTTTCAGCCCAGCCCTAAGGAGACGTACGAATTTCTATCTATGTAGTAGTTAATGTATATACATATTTTAAAATTAATATTTAAAAAAAAACTCAATAAAAAATAAAATAAATAAATAGTGCTTTGAGTAGAGAGACATTAATATAACACTGCACTGCGCCTGTTACCTTGAGACATAAAAATGTTGAGTCTCACATGCTCTGTAATTTCACTGGACACCTTGCCATTTCAATCGAAAAACATTCCAATTTCAGAGCCGAAAATTAATTGGCAAAGTGGTGGTACCGCCCCAGATGGACTAGCACTGCTATCTTCACTCTCCAGATATATATGATTCCATTATTAACCGACTTCACAAAAAAGGAGGAGGTTCTCAATTCGTCGGAATCTTTTTAGACAGCAGGTGGTCCGACGTATTAAGTATATTGAGGTTCCACCTAACATGCTACCAAATAGTAGCTTACCACCATCACGGTGACACTCTGCCACCATAACTTTACGGTGTTCCAACAGCACACTGCCCTTGATTCAAGGTCTAGCATGTTCACCATCTTCGACTATATCATCACTTACCACCATGCGAGATAGTGCTACGCTAGCCTATAGGATATACAAAAAAAAAACATCGTCACTACATCAGGTGAAATAGTCAGTAGATAATCGAGTGCAATCCGAGATAAAAATATGTTAAAATAAAAGCTTGTATAAAAAATTACGTAAGACTGCAAAGTACCTCATTCTCATGTGAGCTTCCCATGACGTAGAAGAACAGATCAACGTTGCTCTTGTATACACATGTCAGCCCCTCCAACATTATTATCTCGGCATTGGCTCTGAAAATATTAGATTACAAGTTTAGAATAAGGCAGCCAAGACGGGAGACAAATATAATTGAGATTTGAAAACTAGTGTAGTGAGTTTAAAAACTAAAACTACCGACTTCCATGCCGCGCGGGTCAATTTCAGTAGCAAGTTTGAGACGTTTATCGTCATATCTAGTAGATACTTAACATATATCTATGAAATTACAATGGGACCGAACTTCGAAAGCGTACCCTACCGATTAAAAAAAGAATCATTCGAATCGATTCACAATTGACGGAGTAATCGCGTAACATACACAAAAAACAAACATACAGACGAATGAAGAACCTCCTTCTTTTTGGTTGAAAAGAAAGGAAAGGCAAAGGCCAAGTCAAATTCACCTATTCACCTTTAACCGTTAGTTCCTATTCAATTATTTTTGTATTTTTTAGTCAAAGAACAATATTATGTGTTAATTACAATCACAGTGTAGTTATTTTTATCGTTAAACATCCTTCACAAGTAATCATTGCATTCGATTCAACCTATCGACTGATCAATCTTTTGATTTTTTGGGTAGCATCCCGAGTGTTTATAAAGAAAAAGTGTTCACTGACGTAACCTTGTACTGACGTTTAGTTTTTTAGAACAAAAATTGTTTATTATGTTTAAAATGAATTATTAGTCAAAGAAAATCGTAAAATAGCTTTCTTTTGTAATTATTAGAATAGATATATATGTATTTGTATCTGAAAAATGTTAAGTAATTATGCAGTTCTTTGCAGTTCTGCTCCATCATTTCTACATTATCGACAAAATCATCAGGTGGGATCATGAGTAAATTTCGATCTTTGCCGTAATTCCTGTAATGGGTGTATCTAGATTCTACACTTAAATTACAAGCTCGTTGATTAACGTCGACGTAATTATTTAATAATTCGCAGTTCTTATGGTAATCAACACATTTTTTTAACAAAGCGCCACATACATAAAAAAAAGAGTGTGTGTACTTATGTACACGCGTTAGAAGTTATACTTCTGTGGCGTATGGAAAAAAAAACTAAAATGCAGTAGTGATTAACGATAAATATTAAAATTAATCAAAAAGATTTTATTTAAATAAAAAAGGTTTTATTAACGTAAAAATATGACGTTAAATATGACATATACAACTTGAACATAGTCGATGCATAGTCATGCCACCTAGAACTAACTTCACGGTGTAGAATTTAGGTGTCGGTGTGCGCGCGCATCGTACCACCTAGAACTAACTTCACGATGTTAAATTTAGGTGTCGGTGTGCGCGCGCATCGTAAAAATTCACTCTCATCATTTTTCTCTATCGCGCCAAAAGAAGTATAACTTCAAAAATGCATTTTTTCCGGTAGCTCATGTTGTATTGATATATAGGTAGTCAGAACGTAAGATTTCCGACAAAATATTTTCATTTTCTTGTTTTTGATTGCTACTGGTCAGATGTTTGTCGATTACTGGGGCACTTGTTTTGTTATGGGAGGCTTTGTAATATAAATCTTTCTATATGCAGATATGAATTGCCTACTGGTTGGCTCTGTAGCCATCCCGTTTTTTGACCGAATTTTTCCAAAAACATTTTCAATAACATCTTGATTAAGGCGTCTTGTCAATAAATATTCAAACCCTTCTTGTTTAAGATCATCAAACAACTGTAATATAGATTTGATAGTAATTTGAAAACCATCAATAAACTTGACTCTTTTCGTAACGTCTCTACCGTTTTTTTGGATTATATATTTTTTCCCCTTTTTGAAGTCATGATACTCGTAATAATTAATATTATGGTAAGTGGCCGGCGAGAGTTGACGAACGCGAGCGGTCATGTAACGTACGCACGTGCTCACAGTCGCGCTGCACAGCCCGTACTGCCGCCACCAGTATAAAAAGTTACTATATGACCGCCACCTTATTCCCCCATATATTATGCTAGCGTGTGCGTGAAATCGCGTGCCGACACGGCGCGCGGCGCGCACGCACACATTCAAACCGAGAGCGGCACGTGTGTATGAAGAAATTTTACTGTTATGTATTTACTGTGGTGATACAGACTCTCGCAGCGCCGACTTAAGCAGGCCGCACACCAAGCATACACTTGTATCGCGATAATTGTGGCGCCACATTTGAAACGCGACACATTTAACGCCCCCATATACCTGTACGTGAGTTCGCACACTGAGGACACATTTGTAGCGGGCGCACTTTGTGGCGAGACGTTGTCCGCGCTACACGAATTCAAGATCGAACACGTTCGTTTTTTGTGGCGCGTTGGTTTCATGTGGCGCCACAATTATCGAGATACAAGTGTATGCCTGGTGTGCGGCCTGCCTTACGGTACATTTTACGGCACGCAACACGCGGTACCTAGTTACTATTCGTATATTCTGTAACGCAAATTCAAGGTTGCATCCGAAGCGTGTAGCGTATTTTGAACGATATCGACGATGTAACTAGTTTTAATCTCGCATTTTTGCTCGCAGGGAGTGCATCTTTTGTATTATTTTCATTATTCTGTGGCAGAGGCGAAATGGAGTTACTGGGAGTACTAATTTAATTGGTAATGCGGGCGATGAGACCTGCACTGACGCTTCACTCAGGGTGTATTGTTCATTTCCCCCTGCCAGCGCCTACCTAAGCCACCCCAGCTCCTTTACGAAACGGAGTATGACTTTAGATTGCTGGCATACATTCTCAAATGGTGAAGGTGGTGGTGACTGGGAGTAGGTACAGTTTACAAATTACAAAAGGAGTTATTCAGTAATGAAAAAAAATGGAAAACCACATGTATTTTTCAACGACTTCACGAATAATATCGTTTAAAAACTAAAAAACAACCGACTTCAATGCCGCGCTATTCATTTTCAGTACCAATTTTGAGATGTTTATCTCAATATCTCTGGAGATACTTATCATACTTCGATAAAATTACCATGGTACCACACTTGGGATATCTCCTTTCGAACAAAAAAAGAATAATCGAAATCGGTTCATAAACGACGAAGTTATCCGCGAACAAACATAAAAAAAAAAAGGTCGAATTGAGAAACCTCCTCCTTTTTTTGAAGTCGGTTAAAAAGGTTCTCAATTCGAAATTTTTTTTAAATTTTGTTTGTCCCCTCAGAACTCCGTCAAATCTTAACCAATTTAAAAAAATCTTTTTAAGGGTTCCGTACCCGAAGGGTAAAACTCCGCTGTCCGTCTGTCTGTCTGGCTGTCCGTCTGTCAACAGGCTGTATCTCATGAACTGTAATAGTTAGACAGTTGAAATTTTCACCGATGATGTATTTCTGTTGCCGCTATAACAACAAATACTAAAAACAGAATAAAGTTAAAAATAATCCCCATACAAGAAAAATGTTTTTTTCGGCATTTCACGCCATCTATGAACGCTTAGTTAGGTAAAAGTCCCATAGATGGCGTTATATTGAAATGTCGATCCCTAACTCCTTTGTTAGATGTTAGTTGGCGTTATAAGAAATAAAATGTTTATTAATTATAATTTTTTGCTGGCGAAAAATGATAGTGGTATTTTTTGCTCGATCTTATAAAATACTGTAGTGTGGTATTTGTTTGAGTGATTTGGTCCCATCAAATTTTATTGAGATCTGAATCATCATCATGAATCAACTCCGGAGATATGGAGATAAACAATATAAACAAATTTGTATACCTTGATGACATGATTTGGCTACTGGCTACTTTGACTATTGCGGCATGTGAAATAGTTTTGTTTGTTTTGTACGATCATACATTATTGGGTATAAAGTACCTAAAACATTTTCAGAATATTATCATTAAGTTATCAGGTATTATCTAATTGAATATCTATCATATCACCATCTACTTCACTGGGAGCGTTATGCCAGTGACCCCAGGCCTACCTTCGCTTCATAAAAGAGCTAGGATGGCTTGGTTAGTCGTTGTCAGGGGGGAATGCACAATACGCCCCAAGAGGGACGTCAGTGCAGGACGTATCTCTCCCACCTCAAATTAGAATAGGTTATTACACCCATTTTTAGGGTTCCGTAGCCGAATGGCAAAAAACGGAAACCTTATAGATTCATCATGTCTGTCTGTCTGTCCGTCCGTATGTCACAGCCATTTTATTCCGAAACTGTTAGGACTACAGAATTGAAACTTAGTAGGTAGATGTATTCTGTGAACCGCTTTCCGATTTTTATACAAAAGTAAAAAAAATAAAAGTTTAAGGGGGGGCATCCCATACATGGAACTGAAACAAAACAATTTTTTTCTTCAAACCTATACATGGATAGGTCTTCAAAAATGACATTGAGGTTCCTAAAATCATTTTTTCTCAAAGTCAATCATTTGAAAGATAGGCGCGTCTAAAGTGGTAAAATGTGTGTCCCCCCCTCTAACTTTAAAAGTATGGGAGTAAAAAATCTAAAAAAAATATATGCTGTATTTCAATAAAAACTAAAAACGAAAATTGGTTTGAACGAGATACAGCCAGCAGTTTTTGAGATATGGCGACCGCAAAGATAACTTTGTTTTTCATACAAACACTATGAAAAACAAAGTTAATTTTGAAGTTGCGAAAAATCATAGTTATGGAATACTTAACTGTGTTACGGAACCCTACGAGTGCGAGTCCAACTTGCACTTGGCCAGTTTTTTTATTGAAAAGTATATCAATTAGATTCTATAGTGCTAATGAACCATTAAAAAAATCACAAAATTTTTATTCAATCGTTAAGTGCCAAAAATGGATTTAAATTTTGCATTTCAAATTTAGCGCGTAATTTGACGAAAACGCTGGACGCAGTGGACGCCATTTTGCGTCGAGGTCATGACGTCAGTGTGCTATTAAGCAAATGCAGTAATATGATTGTTGACAGTTGAAACCGTATGATGTAAGAACATGGCGACTACCGGCAACTACTATTTAATAGTGTTATTAAACAGATTGAAAAAGCTGAAACCTTTGAATTAAATTTGAAAATTTAGTTTGCTATTTTATGAACTAAAACTAACATTTTCTGACTGTTTTTTTGCCTAAGCTATCTCAATAATACATTTTTAATTTTTTCTCATATAGAGTAAAATACCCTATTAGAATAATCTAATTGAATTCTGGAAAATTAAGTACCATCCAAGCAACCCCCTGGTGATATTTCATGATTTTTCCAACCCTTTCCCCCCCTTTTTAGCCTCAAGTGAATAGATGATACCTGAAGATATCTTACCTGTGCGTTTTATTAAACAAGTTCTTCTCAAATGCCTTCTGCTCCTTGGTAGTAGGCAGAATGTTCTTGTCGTAATACTTGGCTAGGATGCGGTTACCATCATTATCTAGGATGCACATGCCTTTGACAATGTATAGGGTTGGTTCCTGCAATTGAGAAATAATTAAGGTGAACATAATTTTTTTCAAGGTTTTTTTAATATCTTATAGGTTTACGTTTGACCACTATCTCACCGATGGTGACCGATCGAACATGCTAGGTCTAGAATATTCCGACTATCAAGGGCTGTGTAAGCTTCATAACACCGTAAGGTTATGGCAGTTGGATATCATTTACCAATAAAAGTGAACCAAATAGCATCTTCCAAGAATCACTCATGAGATTACGGTCTTTAAGAGATGCTGGTGCGTAGCAATAACCCTTCTGTGGGTTACAGTAAGCCCGCAACGTAATAACAATGGTATTTATTATTAAAACTCACATTAATTTAAAACTTATAGATTTAAAAACTGGAACTTAACATTATTATCGCTATATCGACATTGCGTAAATCATGTTAAATTCCCATTTTTAAATCTATAACAATGATATTCAAATGATCTTATCACTAAAATCAATGTTATAAACAACTTTCAGTTCAGTTTTGTGATTTTCTAGTGGCATAATTTGAAAATAGTAGTTTCTTTTTATTTCAAGTAAAAATAAAGTCGATTTAAATAAAATATTTATTTATTTTGCATCCAGCCATGATACAAGGTGCATTCAATAAGTACCTAGCCTCATCGCCAGAGGGCGCTGTAGTTTCAAAAGAGTTTTACCACAGTGTAGCACATTCTTTTTTAATTCTTTTTTCAAATTTTCATTCCAATCCCTTCATTTGTTTTATTTTGACAACTTATGGCAGCGAACGTATCGATCGGTTTTACAAAAATGGAAAAAGAGCAATATCGTTCGGTGATTCGATTCATTTTTTTGGAAGGGAAAACGCGCATCGAAATTAAAGAGCGCTTGGATGCTGTGTACGGTGACTCTTCTCCATCGATGGCCACCGTCAAGAATTGGTTCAACGAGTTTGCACGTGGCCGTACGTCGGTTTTTGATGAACCACGTCCAGGTGCAACGAAAACAGCTGCTACGGAGGAAAAAAAAAAAAAATCCATGATCTCGTATTGGCAGATCGCCGATGGAAGGTTCGGGAGCTAGCTGAGACTGTAGGCATTTCAGAAGGAATAGTGCATCATATTCTTCACTGGAACTCGGCATGAGAAAGCTGTCGGCGCGATGGGTGCCGCGTTTACTCACACCGGAAAACAAGTGCAACCGTGAGACCACATCGGAGACGTGTTTGGCGCTGTTTAAGCGGAATCCAGCGGAGTTTTTGCGTCGTTTTGTGACCGTCGATGAAACCTGGATCCACTGGTACACACCAGAGACCAAAGAGCAATCAAAACAATGGATCCAGACCGGGGAACGTGCTCCAAAGAAGGCGAAAACTGTAAAATCGGCCGGAAAAGTTATGGCCACCGTTTTCTGGGATTCACAAGGTGTGATCTACATCGATTACCTCGAGAAGGGTAAAACAATTACAGGGCTTTACTATGCCAATTTATTGGGCCGATTCGACGCCGAATTAAAGAAAAAACAACCCCATCTGACTAAGAAAAAAGTGCTGTTTCACCACGACAACGCACCGGTTCACACGTCTGCCGTTGCCATGGCCAAATTGGTCGAATTACGCTACGAATTGCTGCCCCATCCACCGTATTCTCCAGATTTGGCCCCTTGTGACTTCTTTCTGTTTCCGAATCTAAAAAAATCTCTCGCCGGGAATAGATATGGATCAAATGAGGAGGTCATCGCCGCCACGGAGGCCTATTTTGCAGAGTTTGACAAAAACTATTTTTCGGACGGGTTAAAAAAGTTGGAGCATCGCTGGGCTAAGTGTATCGAACTAAAAGGAGACTATGTTGAAAAATAAATTGCCACTTTTCCAAAATTTTCGTTTACTTTTTGTAGGCTAAGTATTTATTGAATGACCCTCGTAGCTCCGAATTGAAGTGATAAAATGTTAACATGGCAAATTCATGAAAGTATAGATTTTTATGAATGCATTCACTGGTGTTATAATTAGAGATGAAACGGATAGTGGTTTGGCCGGATACCGATAATTGGCCCTTTATCGTGTTACATGACACAATCAGTTTGGTTTGAATATGGAGCGGTGAACGAGATCTGAAATATTCGGGAGTGTTCGGGTGTTATCACATGTGAGCGGAGATCGGGACGACTCTGGGATGTTCGAGTAATGCGGAAAATTTGGTATTCATTCACCACAATATGTCACTTGTTAATTTTGAGTACTAAACTAATTAATTCTGGGTGCGATTATAGAAATAAACGGTGTTCATAACCTATTGTGGGATGATTTGCCTTGTCTAAAATAATGAGAATTTTGTGCAATTTACTATCCGGTATCCGGCCAGATACTGAATTACTATCCGGTATCCGACCGGATAGTGAAAACAAGGCCGGATACTGGATAGTTACCGGATATCCGTTTCATCTCTAGTTATAATAGCCGAAGATCATGCTCAGTGACATATCTTGGGAGAGTCCTATGTCCAGCAGTGTACTGATACCAGCTGATAATGATGATGATTCACTCATCATCATCATCATCATCAGCCTATGTCCATCCACTGCTGGACATAGGCCTCACACCACTGAGCTCGATCTTCAGCTCACTGTTTCCAACTGCAGCCAGCCAACTTGTGTATATCCTCGCTCGCTCCACCTAGCTGAAGGGTGCCATACACTATGGTCACCGAGCAGTGGTCTCCACTCTAAAACACGTCTACCCCAACGGTTATTGGTTCTACGACAGATGTTAGCATTCATTCAGACAGATGATTCACTGGTATTGATTAATCGAGCATCCCTAACCAATACAATATAGAGGACCAGTGAGACCAGAAGCATCACATGTGCTGCAGAAGGATCACATGAGCTGCAGATGGTGATGACAGGGATCGTGATCTGTGGTAAGTGGCATAGATTTAGAAGGCAACACAATACAATTACAATAAGGCTGTTTAGAGTATAACTGTAATTTATGACACTATCTATTATAAAATCTCAGGAAAGCCATGAAATATGAATCATGCCGCTTAAATTGTAAATAATGGCTTAAATATTGTAATAGAGCTGATAAACTGCACAAAATCTTATCCTACGTAAAGAATTTATGGAATATCGTGATGCTTTCCCGCAACGAAAAAGGTTATAATACTGAGTAGAATTTAGTTAGAAATCTAGGAACTTACAAAGAGTGAGCCTTCCATCGTGTTTGTATGCACCATTTTGTTGTTTGGAATATTGATATAATCGAAATTCACAGAAAAAAGCCGTAAAACTTAACAATCTATGTTGACGTGTTTTTATTGACGCATTCGATTACCAGAGGACGACACAGATCTGTCCCACAGATTACTTTATGTGTCAGAGATCTGTCCGATAGTGACATGACAGTCCAGTGTTGCCAAATCTATTTTTCAATTTAACCTGTGCTCCGTCAACATTTTCCTTAGAATTGCAATTTATTTGAAAAAATACCATAATCTCTTATAATTGTTTAAAAATGACATAAAAACGTGTATTACACGGTTTGATGCTCACCATTGGGCAAATGGCTTATGTTGTTTACTTAAAGCCGGACATTCAAGTCCCACCGTAAAATTAGATAATAAAGATTAAAGTGTAAGATTGTTATTCTAAGCTTATGTTTGCTATCTATTGTATTATACTACAAAGATAATATTCTTCTTTTCATATGATATGCTATTTTATTATGTAATTAATTATAACGTTCAAGTGAATTAGTCAGTACTTAATTCAGCCTCTGTGTTCGTTTAGGCTTAAAATGCTATACCTACGCAGTACGCTCAGTAGTTATATATTATGTTGGAAATGAACAAACTTTTGATACTCTAATATTTATATTTAAGATCTTTTGTACGCAGTTTTTACAATAAATATATTTCTATTTCTATTTCTTTAACCAGGGTGAAATATATTCCAAAGAAAATGATCGTAAGTGTTACTCGCAATGAATTATGTTTATTTTTGCTATGAGTTTTAATACCCTTAAAAATACCCTAGATAATTTCAAACCCTAAAAATTTCCCTGCGAGTTTAATTTTACCCTAAATCTAATGAAAAATACCCTAAAGTGGCGTCACTGCATGACACTGACATTTGACATTGACAATAACAGTAAAATATCACATGCGACGGCGCCTCATTTGCTAAAATGTGTATACATGTAAATTATATGCCTGTTATTATATTGTTTGATGCATTCATCAATACGACAAAACCCCATCTAGCATACTAGAATCATAATAATTATGTACAGGTTGGCAAAATAGAGTAGAAATAAATAGGGGCGCCACTATTGCTATATACTAGTAACCCCGATAGCAGAGCGAGTGGCGGTAAACTTTAAAATTACTTCTGTAGTGGAACTACGGATAGTCTTATTCATGTTAAAACATCTTTGAGTCGCGTAGGTTACGGAAAATATTAAAATACTACTATTAAGTTGCACAAAAAATCTTTGTTCATAAATTTTCAGTCACTGACATAGAAAATTTTATCACAGATTAGATTATTGCCAGGCTAGAAAAAAAATAGTTCCGTTTCAAGACGTTTTTGCCAACCTATAGCATTTTGTTACTATCTAATTTAGTACATTCATATATTAGTAACTTTATACACTAACCAGTGGTTGTTTGTTATTTCGTACATCGATTGGTCTATGATTGTTATTGTGAAAAGCGCCATCTATCAGCAGTATTGCAAACTACATCAACATTGCATTGACGTTTGCTTTATATGACATCCACGCAATCTATGGTGTTAGATTCTGCAGTAGGTAGTATAGTGGCACTTAAATTATTCATGAAGATGTCGCTACTGGTACTTGAATTTATAAAAACCTATGAATTGCCTACCCAGGTAAATACTCGTATGTATAACTAGAAGTCCCCCGCGGCTACGCCCGCGTTAAAAACTCCTTTTATTTACTTAAAACTTTTCTTTTGTAAAAACGATTCTATCATTAAAGACATCAAATAAAAATTAGCCAAATTGGTTCACCTGTTTTCATGTTATCGCGTGACTAAGACAAATCAGGATTTATATTTTTAAAACCCGAAAACCCAATAAAGCTCAATCCGAAACTATATTGATTTTCAGACTTTTTTACCCCAGTTCACTCTTTTAGGGTGGCATTTTGAAAAAGTCTGAAACTCGTATTTACTTATTTATTTACAGAAGTACTTGTGTGAAATGTCGAATAAAATGACTATCCAAAATTTGAGCCCCCGCTTCATCCCTTGAAGAGTGAATTTTGAAAAATCCTTTCTCAGCGGATACCTACGTCAAAATTTCTATCTGGATGCAAAATATCAGCGCAATCCGAAACAATATTGATTTCAGACATTGTTACTCCACTTCACCCTTTTAGGAATAGAATTTCAAAAAGCCTGAAACACGTATTTACTCATTTATTTACTAAACTACTTGTGTGAAGTTTCGAATATAAGAGACAATCAATTCTTGTTTCTCCATACAAACTTTGAACCCTCGCTTCATCCTCTTCAGGGATGAATTTTGGAAAACCTTTCTCAGAGGGAACTAACGTCGTAATTAATAACTATCTGCATGCCAAATTTCAGCGCAATCCGAAACAATATTGATTTTTACACTTTATTACCCCATTTCACCCTCTTAGGGGTGGAATTACAAAAAAACCTGAAACACGTCTTTACTTATTTTTTTACTGAAGCACTTATGTGAAGTTTCGGATAGAAAAGACGATCTAATCTTGTTTCTCCATACAAACTTTCAACCCCCGTTTCATCCCCTTCGAGGGTTAATTTTGGAAAATCCTTTCAAAGAGGGATCTAACGTCGTAATAACTATCTGCATGCCAAATTTCAGCGCAATCTGAAACAATATTGATTTTACACTTTATTACCCCATTTCACCCTCTTAGGGGTGGAATTACAAAAAAACCTGAAACACGTGTTTACTTATTTTTTTACTGAAGCACTTGTGTGAAGTTTCGGATAGAAAAGACTATCTAATCTTGTTTCTCCATATAAACTTTGAACCCCCGTTTCATCCCCTTAGAGGGTTAATTTTGGAAAATCCTTTCTTAGAGGGAATTAACGTCGTAATAACTATCTGCATGCCAAATTTCAGCGTAATCCGAAACAATATTGATTTTACACTTTATTACCCCATTTCACCCTCTTAAGGGTGGAATTTCAAAAAACCTGATACACGTGTTTACTTATTTTTTTACTGAAGCACTTGTGTGGAGTTTCGGATAGAAAAGACTATCTAATCTTGTTTCTCCATACAAACTTTGAACCCCCGTTTCATCCCCTTCGAGGGTTAATTTTGGAAAATCCTTTCTCAGTGGGAACTAACGTCGTAATAACTATTTGCATGCCAAATTTCAGCGCAATCCGAAACAATATTGATTTTACACTTTATTACCCCATTTCACCCTCTTAGGGGTGGAATTCCAAAAAAACCTGAAACACGTCTTTACTTATTTTTTTATTGAAGCACTTATGTGAAGTTTCAGATAGAAAAGACGATCTAATCTTGTTTCTCCATACAAACTTTGAACCCCCATTTCATCCCCTTAAGGGGTGAATTTTGGAAAATCCTTTCTTAGTACACCCTTACGTACTAAGACAAATATACCCTCCAAATTTCAAGTCTCTACGACCAGCGGTTTAGGCTGTGCGTTGTCTGTCAGTGAGTCAGTGAGTCAGTGAGTCAGTCAGTATGTCAGGACAAAGATTCTTATAGTATTAGATTATACAATATATGTTAATAAAATTAATATAATTTATGTAAAATTAAACTCGTGGGTATTTTATTAGGTCTGCTGATTGATTTGGCAAGCACAAGATTATCTCTGCCTCTTCTTCTTCTTGGTCACACCATCCTAAGTAGCCACAGTAGGTACCTAAAACTATTTACATCCATGCTAGGTAGGTACTTTATATTTTGTAGTTACTGTGCAAGACTTACAAATGACATACACAAAAGGAGATCTAAGCCCAGCTGTGAGTATATAATTAAAATAGTTTATAAACTAAAACAACCGACTTCTATGCCCCGCGGGTCAATTTTAGTAGCAAGTTAGTAAATTTTTTTTGTAACCGGTAGGGTACGTTTTCGAGGTGGTTCCATTGTAATCTCATCGAGATTTGATAAGTATCTCCAGAGATATGACGATAAACGTCTCAAACTTGCTACTGAAATTGACTTGCGGGGCATTGAAGTCGGTTGTTTTAGTTTTTAAACTATCTGAATTATTTGTTTCACCTTAATGTGCCTAAGTAATTAATCATCTTCCTAGACCTAACCATGAAGGGCAGTGTCAAGTGAAATTAGGAAGTATCTCGAAGTAACTAATGGGCGCAGTAAGTAAGTGCCTTCCTACCTACGGTGACGGGTAATAGTATTTATATTATTTTATAGCTGTCAGTGTGACATAAACCAGCACTTTACGCTTGCTACGCTTTTCCGTCAAATAGAAGATAATTGCACGGCGTGAAGTTGGCCCCCGAGCGAAGCGAGGGTACTCGTCAAACGTCAAACGTCGTGCAATAATCGACTATTTAAGTCACCGAAAAGCGTGCGTAAAGTGCGGGTTTAGGTCACACTGTGCTATAAAATGTAATATTGCGTGCCATGACTTTTGTTATATGCAGACGTCATCGCTTACCATTAGGTACTTAGGCAAGCGTTTCATAATGTCACATTATTGTTCAGTTCGTAGCGTCGCTGGTGTAGCGTTTTGTCAATATAACCACAAACATTTCCTTTGAAAAAGCTATAGTTCCAATTTTACCCACCTGAACTGATAGGTACGTTGTTCGTTCTGTGGGTACTTGTCTTGATACATAACATAATACATTAATAATTATCACTAAAAAATTAATAAATGTGCAGGAGTCTGAATCTTACCTTGGTCACATGCAAATTTAAATAGCAACTGTAACAAAATTTAATCTTTGGAAATATGAGAGGACGTCTATGAGAGGAAGTTACTTTTGTAATTCGATACGGCCAACATCAAAGTGAAATTACTCTGTGGTCTATTTTCATCCTGCGCTCCCGCCATCTGTGAATTTGTGCCGCGAAAACGCTAATTTGACAGATTATTATTTGAGACGGAGTCAAGCTATGGTGTTATCTTTGATTATAAACTCGTCGGTGTTATAGTCAAGCTGTCTGGCAGCGGTTGCAATCAAATAGCTTAAGACCGAGCTCAATGGCGTCCCATAGGAGAGGCCTATGTCCAACAGTGGACGAATACTGGCTTTTAATGATGATGGTGATGATGGTGTTTGATCACATTTTCACGTTCCCCACGCTAGGCCTAAAATGTTCTGACTCTCAAGGGCTGTGTGCTACCAGAACACCGTAAGCTTATGGCAGCAGATCATCTCCTCAATGGTGGTAAGCTACTTTATATATAATATGCTCCTACCACCTGTGAAGACAGAAGAAAGCTTGAATAATTTTTGCTACTTTAGACACAGAAAAAATAATATTACAAGTACAAAATAATGTTTTTTTAAATTCTTCTTTAGGCCATTGATTTACTTATAACAAAATCAAAGCTTTAGGCTCATATACAGAGTGTTTGGTGGATGGAAAGACAAAAAAATTTGTCGGGTTAGGGGGGTCATGTCATGCGCAAGCACCCTGTAGACCCGAAGTCTTAAGTGTCACGGTGTTTTGATGTTTTTTTTAAATTACTTAAAATCATCCAAAATTGAGAAGTCACTTTTGAAAACAGTCGTCAAACGACTTTGAAAGCTCAGAACTATTTTTTTATAGGGAAATGTGTTAAGTAACGTTTTATTTAGAATACGGACACATTGCAGAATGCAGCACTAGTTAATTCGTCGTATTACAACCGCAAACAAAAAAGTTAGCACGATTAAAGGCAACATTTTGGATGATTTAAAAACAAAAACAAAAAAAAAAACCATATCTTAAACATTGTGACACTTAGAGCTTCGGGTGTACTGGGAAAACTTGAGCGTGACCCCTCCAACCTCCCAAAAAAATTTGTCGGTCTATCTACCAAACACCCTGTATACACAATTAATTACAATGGTAATAATGGTCAATGCTACCGTCTACCTTTTGTTACAAATAAATTGACTCAAATTATTATCTTCTAAATAAATAAACCTCTACAACCTTTAGCAACAAACTAAAATAATGATCCTTTTCCTAATTGATCCCTCAATCGCTTCCATCTCACATTACACCGTTTAATTGGTCCCGAAATACCCCGAAACTTATCCTAAATTATCCCTAAGTATCCAAAACGATCCCAAAATATGATACCTACAGCGTAACGATCGCTGTAAGCGATTGTACCAAAGAAAAAAGTTTTTATAAATTACCAGCTTTACTTGAGCTTTAAATTAATACTTTTTAGAAAACATCAGAGCTCTACGTAAAATAGACGTATTCCCAAAATGTAAAGATCTCTTCTGTCAAACAAAAAAGCTTATCCAACAGGCCTTTAGATAATGGTTAACGATTGAAGTAACCAAGTAGTATGATCTCTCTACTTCTGAGATTTGTTTAGTGATAGGGATCTAGTTACATTGGAATTTATTTCAGTGCATAGAATCATAAATTTTCAGAAGACGTTTCGTTCTAAATCATTTTAGCGCCATAACTGAGCCGTAGGTATTTTTAGACAGGACGACACGATTGCCGTTTTCAACAGAAAAAAAATATTAAAATACTACTAAACAAGATACGAATATATACACAATAGCGACGATGAAAGGCAAAGGGTTCAAGGGACTATAGTTGATATAGTGACATTTTTACATAAGTAGTAAGTAATATTAATTATTATGCGCATAAGTACTCAGAATCATCGATTTATTCGAAGTGAAACTTTTATTACATCACCTTATTTTTTTCGTCCATCTATCGCATGTCGCATTACAGCTGGTGCTTTTAGCTTGATTGATAGAAATGATGACATTTAGGTTTACACACATTTTACCATTTTAGGCGCCTATCTTTTAAATGATTGCCTTTAAGAAAAAAATATTTTTGTAACCTCAATGTCATTTTTAGAGACCTATCCATAGACACCCCACACGTATAGGTTTAAAGTTTTTAGTTTTTTTTTAATCTTTTTTTTGTTTCAGTGCCATGTATGGGATATTATTATTGATGTAAGATGTAATATTTTATATTTTTGTATAAAAATCGGAAAGCGGTTCACTGAATACATCATCCTACCAATTTTCAATTCTGTAGTCCTCGTTTCAGCGGTTTCGGAATAAAATGGCTGTGACATTCGGACGGACAGACAGACAGACAGACATGGTGAATTTATAAGGGTTTAGTTTTTTGCCATTTGGCTACGGAACCCTAAAAACCTTTTTTTTTGCGTCACTTTACACACAATGTAATCGACGAATAAAGTGCGATTTATATCGTTTATTATATAACATTAAAACCGGCCAAGTACGTGTTCTGCGTGCGTCACGCGCAGTGTAGGGTTCCGTAGTAGTATAGTATTTAACATAATTATTTTTTAAATTATCCAACACCCAAGTTCAACGACTATTACTGCTAAACTAATAAAGTTATCTTAACCGCTATAATTTTCCTTTGAAGTTCATGAAATACTTTATCATCATGATTTTTTCCAGATTGTTCAAGCTAAAGTTTAGCTATTAGAGGGAGGGGGAGGGGGGGGGGCCACTGGAACCAAAATTTGCACCTTAAAGTTGACTATTTCGTAAATTGAGCATTAATCGAAAAATAGTATTAGCAATCCCTACTTAAGTCATTTTGAAAGAGCTAAACTGTACCGCACAGGATGGGGTAGACGACGAAAAAAAAATTCATCCCCACTTCACATGTAGGGGAAATCCCCTAAAAAAACTATTTTATTTTACCACTTTGTCGGCGTAATTGAGATATACATACCCCTACAACATTTCAGCTTTCTAGTACTAACGGTCTCTTTGCAAAACCTCGGACAGACAGACAGACAAACAGACGGAGATGACGAAACTATAAGAGTTCCATGTCAGGACTACAGAACCCTAAAAAATCACCTACCCCCCAAGTTTTTTTATATATGTAGTTAGATAGGCACTTATTCTAAAACCTCATTTTGCCTGTGCCCGTAGTTTTCATCGGTATTTATAAGAAACGATCAATAGGCGTGACGACAGATTTTCAAATCCTCTTCCGGAATGTTACGTATAGTAACGAAGTTTAAAGCAATTTTTCTGATATTTTTTCAAAAACAGCTCGAATGTGTCATGGCTTCGGCTGTGACGTCCCGCATAGGTTAATGACATACTTACGTAGTAACTATTATATAATCTGTGGCAATGAATACACATGGATTTTCCAAAATTTAATAACATTTTCAAGGAAACCTCATAAGAGGACATAGGCGTGACGTCATGCGCTGTGATTGGTGTTTCAATCAAAATGGCCGATTGCAGTATTTTAATGTTTTATTTTAATGAAAATCTTAATAATCCAATTTTTTATGTAAAACTAAACTAGTGTTTTAAATTGTTTTAGTATGTATTTTCCCCTAAAATCATTAAATCTTCGATTTTTTGATACTGTCGTCATGCCTATTGGCATCATAAACGCTTTTGTTGCATGAACACGTAGGTGTAAATGTTTAAAAATATTGTATGATTTTTGAAGCAAACCGGGAAATCGGATCATATAAAAAGTTTTTGTAATAGCCTCTGTAGAGGCAGACGAAATATGCGTCAAATGACAGGTGTCTCGTCAGTAAAATGGAAGAAAATATTAATGATCATAAAAGTATATTTAAAGCATTTCAAAACTATTTAAGTCTATTTATTACTATTACATACTACCGATACACTTTTCTTTTGGGTACCAATTCTGTAGAGCAAAATGCCGAGTCAGCGCGATTCCAATGAAGCGATATCTTGAAAAAATAAACTGGCCAAGTGCGAGTGAGACTCGCACACGTAGTTAGGGTTCCGATTAAACAAAATTTGCCGGAAAATATCAGTTTTTTGTATGGGGACTCCCTTTATTTAATTTAAATTGGTTCTGATTGAAAAAAAATTGCTGGAAAATATACGTTTTTGTATGGGGATCCCCTTTTAGTTTTTATTATTTGATGTTATTTCAACTATTGTAATGCACACTAGTAAATTAGTAAATTTTTAGTCTCTTTTACGGTTTGTAAAATTGAGCATAAAACGTCCGATAAAACACGTTTCTTGGGGACCCCTTTTAATTTTAATATTATTTTATCCTGTTTTTAACTGGCTTTACAAAAAAAGGAGGTGGTTATCAATTCGCCGGAATCTTTTTTTTTATGTAAGTTCACCGATTACTCGACGATGTCTGAACCGATTTGGAAAATTATTTTTTTGTTTCAAAGGTTACCCTTTCCAAGTGGTCCTATTTAAATTTTAACGAAATCGTTATTAATATATCAACATTTGTATTACGACGCATTTACTTATCTCGACGACTTACTACTTAGCTGGCACTTTACTTACTGGCACAGATTATGTAATAGTTACTTCGTCTACTGGCTACTTTGACTAGCTCGATGTTTGAAGTCGGTTCTTTTAGTTTTTCAATCGACTTCCAAAAAGAAGGAGGTTCTCAATTCGTCTGTATGTTTTTTTTTCTTTTTTTTTGTGTGTATGTTACGCGATTATTCCGACACAATTGTCGGAGTAACCGATTCAAATGATTTTTTTTGTAATCGATAGGGTACGTTTCCGAAGTAGTCCCATTGTAATTACATCGAGATCTGATTAGTATCTCCAGAGATATGACGATAAACGTCTCAAACTTGCAATTGATATTGACTCGCGAGGCATGGAGGTCGGTTGTTTTAGTTTTTAAACTATCTTAATTATAAAACGATCTTAAATTATCTTATTAGAACCCATTTGTTGTTATAGTGGACATAGTAATGCATACTTTGTGAACATTTCAAGTCTCTATCCATTATGGTTCATAAGTTCGCGCAAAAAACACCGAAAAAACGTTTCTTTTACAGGTACCTCCTTTAATATTCAATATTTTATTTCGTTTTTAACCGACTTCACAAAAAAGCAGGAGGTCCACAATTCGGCGGTTTTTTTATGTTGGTTACCTCAGAACTCCGTAAAATCTTAACCGACTTGAAAAATTTTTTTTGTTTGAGAGATTATGCCTCCCGTTTGGTCCCATTCAAATTTTATCGAGCTATGACAATTATCTCCGGAGATATGGAGACAAACAATATAAGCTAATTTGTAGACTTAGATGACATTATTATAAATTACTTGATTGATTGATTGTTTGATTAACTAGCCAGTACTTAGTACTTCAGTGTTACTAAATCCCCCATAGTATTACACACTTCGTGAAAATTTCAAGTATCTACCTATGACGGTTAAGGCCACTATATTTCAGCGCAGTAGGTACTTATATATATATAGCGGATCACACAGACAAGCTCCAATATAGTGGTGTTACTATGCGGGGTAATTGTAGTGTAGTTGACAAAGTTAGTTTAAACTAACGCTTAGGACAATGGGGAGGCCAGACTTAATCAACATTTTCCATCAAAATATACAAGGCCTCTCCAGCAAAGCCTTAGAATTAGAATTATTTCTCGACTTTTATAAAGTTGATATAATGTGTATTACTGAACACTGGTTTGTGAAAGGTACTTTGTTACCAATAATCAGAAATTATACAATTGCAAGCACATTTATTAGACAGAAGGCAATTCGCGGTGGCTCACTTATATATGTATCTAAAAATTGTAATTTTAAGGAGCGTAAAGACATTGTAGCTTTGTCTGTTGAACGATGTATTGAATTATCTTGTATAGAGCTGGGGCAACATATAGTCATCTGTGTATACAGACCTCCATCGGCTGATTATAAAATGTTTGAGACAATTATGGAAGAAGTCATGATGAAAGTCTTCAACACCCCGAAATCTTTGATAGTTTGCGGTGACTTTAATGTTAATTTAATTGAGCAGTCACCGCTCAGTGATAAGTTAAAAAATTTATTTCTTAGCTTCAATTTAAAGCATCTTTTTAACCAGCCGACTAGAATCACTAGCTCATCAGCAACCTGCTTGGACAATGTGTTTTGCAACTGTGAACCTGAGAAAATTGCAATCTTTGATAAACTTGGCTCCGACCATCTGGGACAGAGTGCCACATTTTCATGTAAAACATCCACCAAAGGTCAAGAATACACATACAGGCCCATTACAACCAATCGGGTTGAACAGTTTGTGGATATCATTGACAAGCAACTAATGAACCTAATATATTCTGAGGATCCCGATGACCTATGCAGCACTTTATCTCAAATGTTGGGTGCAGAGCTCAATAATATTTTTAAATTTAAAACTATTACAAGAGCTGGGAAAATTCGGTTCGATGACTGGGCTACTCCTGGTATTTACAAAAGTAGAAATAATTTGTACAACTTATACTCACAAAAACAAATTAATTTACACAATACTAAATTCATAAATCACTTAAAACTATATTCCAAAACTTTTAAAGTGGTTTGTCAGACAGCAAAATCTTTGCATTTTAATAGAAAAATTAAGCATGCTGATGATAAAATAAAAACAACATGGAAAATCATCAATACTGAAACTGGAAAAATAAAACAAAGAGACAGTAAGATCATCTTAAATGTTAACAATAAATTAATCATGGATAGTAATGAGGTTGCCAATACATTTGATGAGTTCTTCTCTCAAGTACCCATTACTACCACTCAGTCCATAAATTCTAGTCCCGCTGATGCTTATTCTATATTATCAAAGTGTGTAAATAAATGTGATACCTTGTTCCAGTTCAAACACGTAACTGCAGACTCAATTGTGAAAGCATTTAAAATGCTCAAACAAAAGAAAACCGAGGACCTGTGGGGAATGTCAACCACAGTACTTAGTTACATTATTACTGTTATTAGCCCATACTTAGCTTTTATTTTTAACAGATGCGTTGATCAAGGTGTCTTCCCGGTTTAATGAAAAAAAGTAAATTGATTCCTTTATTCAAATCAGTAAAAAAAAATGATCCATCTAACTATAGACCAATCTCTATACTACCGGCATTGAGTAAAATTTTTGAAAAAGTAATATTAGACTAGCTTTTAACACATTTTAACATGAATGATCTTTTAAATAGCAAACAATTTGGATTTACTAAAGGGCGTTCTACTACTGATGCAGGAATAGGTCTTCTTAAACATATATTTGATGCATGGGAGAAAGCACAAGATTGGCGTGTTCTGTGACCTATCAAAAGCATTTGATTGTGTCTGTCATGAAACACTAATTTACAAATTAAAATACTACGGTGTTGAAGGTAAGGCACTTGATCTGGTATCATCATACCTCTGTAACAGAACACAGATGGTTGAAGTCAATGGCGTCAGGTCATCTGGATCCCTCATTAAAATGGGAGTCCCGCAGGGATCGATCCTAGGACCTTTTTTATTTCTAGTTTATATCAATGATTTACCGTCATTCGTACAGAACCTATGTGATATTGTTTTGTTCGCAGATGATACTTCCTTGATATTCAAAATAGATAGGACTACACCTAACTTTGACGATGTAAACAAATCAATAACACAGGTTCTGAATTGGTTTACAACCAATAACTTATTGTTAAACGCAAAAAAAACTAAATGTATTAATTTCTCTCTACCAAATGTAAAAAAGGGTATCCTAAATAGAAGTATATTAATAAATGATGAACCATTAGAACTTGTTGAATCCACAACATTCTTGGGCATCACCCTGGATTCAAAGCTTCAATGGGGTTCTCAAATATCGGTTCTAGCAGGTAGGTTAAGCTCCGCTGCATACGCAGTACGTAAAATTAGATTTTTAACGGACGAAGCCACTGCAAGATTGGTCTATTTCAGCTACTTCCACAGTATAATGTCTTATGGCATTTTATTGTGGGGGAAAGCCGCTGAAATCCAATCAATATTTGTTTTGCAGAAACGAGCTATTCGCTCTATATATAGTATGAGGTCGCGAGATTCACTTCGTGAAAAATTTAAGGAAATTAAAATTCTAACAGTGGCATGTCAATACATTTATGAAAATATTTTGTTCATACGCAAGAATATAAATGATTATAAGAAAAGGTCTGATGTACATAATTTAAATACAAGACATAAAAATAGATTAATTATACCTAATTTCAGACTGCAGAAAGTTAGTGGTTCATTCATGGGGAACTGTGTACGCTTTTACAATAAGCTACCTAAAGATATTGATCAATTGCCTATGAGCAAATTTAAAATCTATGTAAAATCCAATTTGATGAAAAAATCATACTATACTATATGGATGACAAAAATGCATGGCCTGAATGCCCCAAGTTCCAAGAACAAATATAAATTGTATTATAATTAATAATATATTGTTAATATTTTAAAGCTGACATGTACAATTAATAAAAAAAAAAAAGATAAAATGACAAGACAAGCCCCATAGAGTTTCTTGGTGTTTCTTCTCTGATGGGAGTATTTCCGAAACACCGGTAGATTCAACAGCCATTCAGTTTTCCCCTTTTGTCCGCAGATTTTCTTTCTAGGCTTGCCATTTTTATTTTTATTTAAACAATATTATGCAGCAGACAGACGGACTATCAGTTCCATTTGGATCATGATATGTACTGTGATCGGTATGCGTTTCTCTATGTTGTGTTTCACTATTTCACTTTTTTATTTTTTTTATATAAAAATTGTCTGAAGTACTGAAACACACAGTTACATGTATGGTTGGTTTTAACCTACTTTAATTTTTTTTTAATATTCTGACGTAAACGATTGGATGACAGCTGAATGGTTCATTACTTTTTTTTTCAAATTCAAAGCGTTAAATTCTGCTTTTGCTATGTTTACTTGATAATTGGTTATGATTTATTTTATGATTTATGATTTTGACGTGTATATGTGCGTATATTTATACTGCCTACATACTGAATAAATGCTTTGATTCTTGATTCTTGACCTACATGTATCTACTTGCTTACTACTACTACATACATAGTATCTTTCTACTATCCAATGGACTTGGCTGGCACCGACTTCAAATAGATTAGTGGGTAGCGCTTATAATAATTATATTAAGTAATTTATTTTTCGCTTTTGATTGCCTTGGTTATGAAGTCGGTTTTTTAGGGTTCCGAACCCAAAGGGTACCAACGGAACCTTATTACTTAGACTCCGCTGTCCGTCTGTCTGTCTGTCCGTCTGTCACCAGGCTGTATCTCATGAACCGTGATAGTTAGACGGTTGAAATTTTCACAGATGATGTATTTCTGTTGCCGCTATAACAATAAATACTAAAAACAGAACAATGTTAAAAATTAAAGAAAAGTTTAAAAAAAGTTTTTTACCATAGCGCAGCGCCATCTAGCTAGCATCAAAGATGGCAGTATCGTCTTTACCTTAATCTGAATCTCGGAAGCGGCTCCAACGATTAAATAAAATTTAGTATACCTACAGGGGATTTCAGGGGCGATAAATCGATCTAGCTAGGAGTCATATTCAGAAAATGTTTTATTCGTGTTTCATAATCAACTTTATTGATAATCAACTTAAAATATGACTCTTCCCGACATCTATTGGCGAGTAGAAGTACTGTGTCGGTAAAGCAGTTAGTTGCTCTCAATTAAAAAAAATAGTATTATTATTCGTCAATAGATGTAGGGAAGAGTCATATTTGTCTGTTTAAGTGGCAAAAAATACCGAGCAAAGCTCGGTCAATCAGATATTTAATAATATTAATTACTACAATTACTATTACTACTATTACTACTACTATTACTACTATATAATACTATTCTACCTTTGTGTTAACGTTTACTTAGTTGGTGTTAGAAGTTCGTTAGAAATTCGATAGATGGCGTTCGGAACCCTCCGTGTGCGGGACAAAAGTCCGACTCGCACTTGGCCAGTTTTATTTTTAAATAATTTGTTTGTAAGTCAGAGTTTAATGTAATCTAAGTAGTACCCAAATAAATATTTAAATTTTTTTGTTTTCGTAATTTTTTATGATCGAGTGAAGTTGTTAATAATTTGTTTTCAACCATTAAATAATTAGGAATGTCTATTGAACTACATCATATAATTTTCCCTTATCAAAACAAATAATATTTCATTGTTTGCCATTGAATCAAATGCCAGTTGATTTAGAATATTTAAGTGCGGACAGACGGACGGGCGGACAGACAGCGAAGTCTCAGTAATAGGGTACTAAGGATATTGATTGTGGAAATTTGAAGTGCCACACACGGTTTAATCAGAAAGGCAGATGGTTTTAGCACTGTCACAGTTTTACAATCATACAGTTGAGAATCGCCTTTGATGTTTGACGACACCGCCGCCCGAGTAAGTAGTACTTATCAGCCGCAAATGTGCAAGGGTTGTCAAAAAAAATCTACGAGCTCATGATAAATTGTAAAACTGTGACTTTGGCCCACACAAGATCATAGCGACGTGATGCGTATGTACTTACAAACCTTAGTTTATATAGAGCCTTCATACCAAATATAAATGATGCCGATAGTAATTTTTTTCCAAAAAGCTTCTTTATATCATTTCTTAACCTCAACTCAATTTTTCTAAATACCCAGGCATGGGTAATTATTAATTCATAAAAATAAATATTTATATTACATTGTATTAATTTAATAAATGAAATCGTAAGTCCTTGTTGTATTTTGCAGTCGGAACATACATACACAGAACAAGTGTCCACCAATAAAACTCGTAACTAAAACTCGCTCGTGCATTCACGTTCACGGCGTCCCTCGTGCGATCCCACAAACTAAGCGAGATAGTGGGACGGTCCTCGCCACCCGCCTCCTCGCGAGTACCCCGCCGTTGCTCTGCGCAAGTACATTCGATTCCAAACTGCTAGGCTATTCTGTAAGCTATCTCGACAGCGGAATCCGCGGTGAGATTCGAATTTCGTACTACGAAATTCAATCGTATCAAGTTCGTAATACGGTTGAATTTCGTAATACGAAAGTCAAATCTCACCGCGGATTCCGCTGTCGAGATAGCTTACAGAATAGCCTAGCTGTATGATTGTAAAACTGTGGCACTGTTATGTGGTTTTAGACTTCTAAAAACACAGATCTAGGATTTTTTACTAAACGCACTGAAATCTAAATCTATGACTAAAACAATGCACATTTGGTGATATTTATTTTTAACCGACTTCACAAAAAGGAGGAGATTCTCAATTTAACTGTATTTTTTATAATTTTTAGGGTTCCGAACCCAAAGGGTACCAACGGAACCCTATTACTGTTATTATTCATTTGTTAAATTTGTGGGCCTCGGTTGATTTGTTTACTTAGTCAAGGTTAATTTGCAGAAATGAAGTGTACAGTATTGACAAAATATATCTTCAATTTTAGTACTTAAAGAGCTTCAATAAGCTAGAATCAGTAGAAAGTTAGTCGTACGAACACTCGGTCCGGTCTTCCAGATATTTAATTATATTAATTACCTTTGTGTTAATATTTACTTAGTTGGTGTTAGAAGTTCGTGGCGTTCGGACTTCGGAAATTCGGAACGCTCCGTGTGCGGGACAAAAGTCTGACTCGCACTTGGCCAGTTTTATTTTTTATGTTTGTTACCTCTCAACTCCGTCAAATCTTGACCGATTTCAAAAATTCATTTTTCGTTTGAGAGATTATGCCACCCGATTGGTCTCATTCAAATTTTATCGAGGTATGACAATTATCTCCGGAGATATAGAGATAAACATCTCAAACACATTAAATACATTGACGACATAATATGCATTTGTATACCTTGACGACATGATACTACTGGCTATTTTGACTATCGCGGCATGTGAAGTCGGTTTTTTTTTCGTTTTGTACCTATACGATCTTAAATTATTAGCAGCACACACCGTGTGTCCACTAGTTAAAGCATAGGTACATAGTTCCACTAGTTATAGCTTAGATTTTTTCAAATGTTTGACAGCCAAGCTCTTGAGCGTTATCTCATCTGATGTAAGTGATGATGCGGTCTAATATAGAATCATTCTTGTTGGGATCAGTCTTGATTTAAAAGTTGGCAATAAGACATTTGAGGGCTCGGTGGTGTATGTGGGAGAATGGTCGGCTATGATGCCAGATGTACTACCGAGTCCAATCTCCGCCGTGCACTAATTGATTTTTCTATCAAAAAATGTATATGTGCGCTTTAACAGTGGCCCTCCGGTGAAGGCAAGACATCGTGGTATGACACTATCTAGTGTCCACCTGGCCAGCTACCACCCTAAAGTTAGATAAATCTGTCGCCAAACATTTAACGTGTTCCGGCAGCTATCCTTTTCCCATTCTAGGCCTAGCGTGCTAACCATCTTCGACCGCATCATCACACAAAAGACGAGGCAATAGAAAGGTTGAATTAGTCCAAGCGCAACTATTCCAACCCGTCTCAGCACAAAGATCAAGCATGAACATTATTACTCGATTACATAACGTGCGCGTAAATTCTTTAAATTCAAACGGCCTTTATATTTAATACAATTACATGGAACAAAGAGCATGATAGTACAAAATATACAATGCACCGACGTCGACACTTTGTCGGCGTCTTTACAACAACTCGCCGGCTTTACAAGGCAGTCTATCACACCGTGCTTTAAAAATTTATTCTATAATATTGGCAGCATAATATCTAATTTGTATCTTTGACTGCGGCACTTTTTCGCATATTGTTTATATTTTTTTAATTATTTTTTGTAATTTTTTTTCGTAGCTGTGGCATCAAATCAAAACTAAAATCCAACAGCAGAAGGTTACACGCACCGCTTGTGAAAACATTAATTTAAAAAAAAATTATTACATTTATTTTTTAATTTTACTTCCGTTACCAAAATATCAAAAAACGTACGGTGTGTGTTTTCAGCAGTGAACGTGTGTTAATATTTTGAGATTGATAAATCAATAAAGTTTTTGAAGTAAAAAGTTCTTTAGCGGCGTTGGGAACTTTTTAGGGGATGGGTTTAATAAATTGATAAAATCGCGTCAAGACATCGCGTCTGATTGAAAATTCGTAAGACGAAGGGAGAGTAGACCAAATACACAACGTTAATGTTCAAGTTTTCACTTCTGCCGGCACTCCCGGAGTGCAACCCGTTGTTTTTAGGGTTCCGTACCTCAAAAGGTAAAAAAAGGAACCCCTTTAAGATCACTTTCTTGTCCGTCTGTCTGTCTGTCTGTCCGTATGTCTGTCTGTCCGTCTGTCTGTCCGTCTGTCTGTCCGTCTGTCTGTCCGTCTGTCTGTCCGTCTGTCTGTCCGTCTGTCTGTCCGTCTGTCTGTCCGTCTGTCTGTCCGTCTGTCTGTCCGTCTGTCTGTCCGTCTGTCTGTCCGTCTGTCTGTCCGTCTGTCTGTCCGTCTGTCTGTCCGTCTGTCCGTGTGTTGCCACTGATTTTCTCAGGAACAGGTGGACCTAGCAAGTTGAAATTTATACCTGATACTGAAGTCTATAGTCCCTATTGCGTGTATAAAAATCAAGGTCTTGAGTTAATACAATAAAAAGGTATGGGCAAATTTAGATTTTCTCGAAAACTTCTTAGTACCAATATGTACCTTAATTTTTAACTTTTTTTATTTTTCAGAATGTTTACTTTACTTGTGCTGTAAGACCTTGCTTTTAACCAAAATTTACAATTCTAGGTCAACCGGAAGTACCCTATAGGTTTTGGGTCGAAAACCTATATATAGGGTACATCCCATTGACCTAGAATCATGAAATTTGGCAATAAGCAAGGTCTTATAACACAAATTAGGGCAAAAATCCAAAAAATAAAAAAAGTTGAAAATCAAAGGGTGCCCCCACACATACATAGTTTACGCCAATTAAGGTAGACCTCTGAGTTATATGAGCGCTGATACAATTTAGAGGTCTAGCTTAATTGGTACATACCAACGTTGGTACGGAAGCCTCGGTGGGCGAGTTCAACTCGACTTTGTCTTTTTTTTTTAACGACATATTCTAATAATAGGTACTAAAGTACTTATGTAAAAAGGCAGGGCTTCCTATTATATGTAGATAATTGCTTTTAAAAATAAAGAAATTTTGTAGGTATGGTATCAGTTTTTTGACCGACTTCACAAAAAAGGAGGTTCTCAATTCGCCTGTATTTTTTTTGTTTGTTACCTCAGAACTCCGTCATTTATTAACTGATGTGGAAAATTATTTTTTTGTTTGAGAGAATATGCTTTCTGTTTGGTTCCATTGTAATGTTATCGAGACCTGATATGTATCTCCAGAGATACGGAGATAAACATCTCAAATATAGTACTGAAAATGACTAGCGCAGCATTTGAAATCGGTTTTTTTCGTGTTGTGAACGATCTTAAAATTATCCTATAATCAATATGCTAGAACGTAACATCTTTTAAAATTCACCTTTTATTGCTAATCCGTAATAAGTGTCTCATGCATTGCCATACTTACCACAATAATATAAACTGACCAAGTGCAAGTCGGACTTGCACCAGTAGGGTTCCGTACCACACTACAGTATTTTATAAGATCGAGCAAAAAATACCACTATCATTTTTCGCCAGCAAAAAATAATTATTATTAAACATTTTATTTCTTATAACGCAATCTAACGTCTAAAAAAGGAGTTAGGGATCGACATTTCAATATAACGCCATCTATGGGACGTTTACCTAACTAAGCGTTCATAGATGGCGTGAAATGCCGAAAAAACACGTTTTTTGTATGGGGACCCTCTATTATTTTTAACTTTATTCTGTTTTTAGTATTTGTTGTTATAGCGGCAACAGAAATACATCATCTGTGAAAATTTCAACTGTCTAACTATCACGGTTCATGAGATACAGCCTGGTGACAGACGGACAGATAGACAGACAGACAGACAGACAGACAGACGGACAGCGGAGTCTTAGTAATAGGGTTCCTTTTTACCCTTTGGGTACGGAACCCTAAAAAGTGTACTGTTAAGTCAAAGAGGAGTATTGAATATTACAGGCTATGTATGTAGATCATTTTATATGCGCATGCACATTATACATAATACATACACTTAAAACATATACAAATAAAATTTAATGTTCTGTGGTCTTGTATTAGTGAAGTGTAAACTTTAGGTATCTTATGCTTCTAACTTTCTACTTCAGAGCACAGAATAATTGACAGTGCAAGCGTAGCAAGCGAAGCTCTCTCAGTTTCGAGATTGCCAAAAAAAGCTTTTGACGAAAATTGGTACACGAGTTCCTCGATTTATTTAAAAAAAATTGTCGTTTGCGCTTTTTTTTGGATTTGGGGAAAATATCACGAAATATAAACCCATAGACACCACATTAAATTCCTGCTTCCATGGGAACGCGAGTAATCGCTAAAACTCTTATTTCTATTTTTGGTAAAATCCAAACTTTAAAATGGCTTTGCTAAGCCATGCGAAACGGGAAAGTGTCAGTTATTCCAGGGTTATAAGTGCACGCAAAGTCTACTGTTCTCACAATAGTACTGCTAGGCGATTCTGTAAGCTATCTCGACAGCGGAATCTGCGGTGAGATTTGAATTTCGTACTACGAAATTCAACCGTATTACGAACGCCATACGATTGATTTTCGTAGTACGAAATTCGAATCTCACCACGGATTCCGCTGTCGAGATATCTTACAGAATAGCCTAGCTGTTCAGAGTTCTACATACTCAATATAGACCGAACTTTTAGTATAAGATAGGCCGCGTATCGACTACGCGCTCCTAGCGCGCGTGCCATGAACGCGCCGAGAGTGCGTTCCGCGGAACGCGTTCCAAATATTTGAACTATTACTATAGCAACTGCGCGCATGGCACGCGTGGCAACTGTGCCAGTGTTTGATCGTTCTGTAGTACAAGTTCTAGTATTACTATAGTCCGCCTTAACTGACGCGCGCGCCTTTGATACGCGGCTAAATAGTAAAAACCGACGCCAGATGGAACGGCCCGCTTCATGTTCGAGCGTTCTAACGAATACATTGGAAATGTATTAATGTTGAATGTGAATTATGATTTATTTGTATAATACCATGCTTATAGTTTATAATATGAATTTAAATAGCTTGAAATAAATAAATAAATAAATTATTATATGTATTATTTATTGGTACGGGGTCCAAAATGGTATCCATTTCGCGTAGCCGGATCGCGCGCCATTGTTCGTCTTCTTGGAGCGCGAAGTCAATACGCGGCTTTAAGCTTTTGAAAGCTATTCGGTGTGACAGAAGGACCGGTAACAAAACGCACCATTAAGTTAGATTCTCATTCTCATTGTGAGTATTGTATTAACTTGAAACACTGTAGCGTAGATAACGATGTTCAGTTTTTAAACTAGCCGTCTCGGGAAATAGTTGACACGGTAAAGTATTTTTGGATCCGTATAAAAGAGTAATAAACTGGCCAAGTGCAAGTTGGACTCGCACTAGTAGGGTTCCATACCACACTACAGTATTTTATAAGATCGAGCAAAAAATACCACTATCATTTTTCGCCAGAAAAAAAAAAAAAAAAAAACATTTAATGTATTATAACGCCATGTAACGTCTAACAAAGGAGTTAGGGATCGACATTTCAATATTACGCCATCTATGGGACGTTGACCTAACTAAGCGTTCATAGATGGCGTGTAATACCGAAGAAAACACGTTTCTTGTATGAGGACCCTCTATTATTTTTAACTTTATTCTGTTTTTAGTATTTGTTATTATAGCGGCAACAGAAATACATAATCTGTGAAAATTTCAACTGTCTAACTATCACGTTTCATGAGATACAGCCTGGTGACAGACGGACAGACAGACAGACAGACAGACAGACAGACAGACAAACGGACAACGGAGTCTTAGTAATAGGATCCCGTTTTACTCTTTGGGTAAGGAACCCTAAAAAATGTTATGAAAAATGTTTGTGCGCTTTTCACAGTGGCCCTCCGGTGAAGGAAAAACATCGTTACGAAACCAACAACCCCCGCATGGTGGTAGGACACTATCTAGTGTCCACCTGGCCAGCTACCACAATCAAGTTAGAAAATCTGTCGCCAAAACATTAACAGTGTTATTTATAAACGTGTCTCAAATTTCGAGCAATTTCTGAACTATTGATCAATGAAAATATCACTCAACCAAAGTTGAGAGACCGTTGAGAATTGCATTGACAGCTCTCAAAGTTAACCACCGCCAGGACCTTGTTAAGCACTTGCTGAGAGGAAAGATAGCGCTGGCAGAGCTTGTATACTTATATACCTACTAATACATATACGCCTCGAGCATTTACCAATGGAGATGTTAACGCAAGGCGTACCCCTCTGCTGGCCATATAGCCATTTTTGGCCATATGAGCGTGCATAACTATGCTGTATTTTTAATACTGTGTGCGTGTTTCAAGCTAGTGTGCGGGATCGCTAAAGTGAGTGATTTGTGTATGTGCAATGCGTGTTTACCTCGTCCCCCGTAAGTATCGGCAGAAAAAAATGTTTGCGGATTACAACGTTAACATCTCCATTGGTAAATGCTCGAAGACTACTTGGTGCGCGGGCTCTTCTCCGCAACTAGGCCGTATGTCGGCCCTTTTTGCGTGTGGTTGGTGGCGCATCAGTCCAGCCATCCGATGTCAGCGAGGAAGGCCAGCAGCTCGCTGATGCCGGCGCAGGCCTCTCGCATTGTCGTCGGGGACCCGAGGAGCGTCCGACGTTGTGCATCCACACTATTGCTCGAAGACTAATACGTATATAATTATGTACTTCTATACTTAAACTTATATACTCATACTTATATTATATACTTATACGTATATACTTATACTTATATAAGTAAATAAGTAATTTACTTATTTACTAAAAAGTAAATAAGTTATTTACTTATCTGCTTATCTGCTTATTTGCTTAATTGCTTATTTGCTTATTTGCTTATTTGCTTATTTGCTTATTTGCTTATTTGCTTATTGGCTTATTTGCTTATTTGCTTATTTGCTTATTTGCTTATTTGCTTATTGGCTTATTTGCTTATTTGCTTATTTGCTTATTTGCTTATTTGCTTATTTGCTTATTTGCTTATTTGCTTATTTGCTTATTTGCTTATTTGCTTATTAGCTTATTTGTTTATTTGCTTATTTGCTTATTTGCTTATTTGCTTATTTGCTTATTTGCTTATTTGCTTATTTGCTTATTTGCTTATTTACTTATTTACTTATTTACTTATTTACTTATTTACTTATTTACTTATTTACTTATTTACTTATTTACTTATTTACTTATTTACTTATTTACTTATTTACTTATTTACTTATTTACTTATTTACTTATTTACTTATTTACTTATTTACTTATTTACTTATTTACTTATTTACTTATTTACTTATTTACTTATTTACTTATTTACTTATTTACTTATTTACTTATTTACTTATTTACTTATTTACTTATTTACTTATTTACTTATTTACTTATTTACTTATTTACTTATTTACTTATTTACTTATTTACTTATTTACTTATTTACTTATTTACTTATTTACTTATTTACTTATTTACTTATTTACTTATTTACTTATTTACTTATTTACTTATTTACTTATTTACTTATTTACTTATTTACTGATATACTTATTTACTTATTTACTTATTTACTTATTTACTTAATTACTTATTTACTTATTTACTTATTTACTTATTTACTTATTTACTTATTTACTTTTTTATTTATTTACTTATTTACTTATTTACTTATTTACTTATTTACTTATTTACTTATTTACTTATTTACTTATATACTTATTTACTTATTTACTTATTTACTTATTTACTTATTTACTTATTTACTTATTTACTTATTTACTTATTTACTTATTTACTTATTTACTTATTTACTTATTTACTTATTTACTTATTTACTTATTTACTTATTTACTTATTTACTTATTTACTTATTTACTTATTTACTTATTTACTTTATTGACTTATTTACTTATTTACTTATTTACTTATATACTTATATACTTATATACTTATATACTAATATACTTATATACTTATATACTTATAAACTTATTTACTTATTTACTTATTTTTTTATTTACTTATTTACTTATTTACTTATTTACTTATTTACTTATTTACTTATTTACTTATATACTTATTTACTTATTTACTTATTTACTTATTTACTTATTTACTTATTTACTTATTTACTTATTTACTTATTTACTTATTTACTTATTTACTTATTTACTTATTTACTTATTTACTTATTTACTTATTTACTTATTTACTTATTTACTTATTTACTTATTTACTTATTTACTTATTTACTTATTTACTTATTTACTTATTTACTTATTTACTTATTTACTTATTTACTTATTTACTTATTTACTTATTTACTTATTTACTTATTTACTTATTTACTTATTTACTTATTTACTTATTTACTTATTTACTTATTTACTTATTTACTTATTTACTTATTTACTTATTTACTTATTTACTTATTTACTTATTTACTTATTTACTTATTTACTTATTTACTTATTTACTTATTTACTTATTTACTTATTTACTTTATTGACTTATTTACTTATTTAATTTACTTATATACTTATATACTTATATACTAATATACTTATATACTTATAAACTTATTTACTTATTAACTTATTTTTTTATTTACTTATTTACTTATTTTCTTATTTACTTATTTACTGATATACTTATTTACTTATTTACTTATTTACTTATTTACTTATTTACTTATTTACTTATTTACTTATTTACTTATTTACTTAATTACTTATTTACTTATTTACTTATTTACTTATTTACTTATTTACTTATTTACTTATTTACTTATTTACTTATTTACTTATTTACTTATTTACTTATTTACTTATTTACTTATTTACTTATTTACTTATTTACTTATTTACTTATTTACTTATTTACTTATTTACTTATTTACTTATTTACTTATTTACTTATTTACTTATTTACTTATTTACTTATTTACTTATTTACTTATTTACTTATTTACTTATTTACTTATTTACTTATTTACTTATTTACTTATTTACTTATTTACTTATTTACTTATTTACTTATTTACTTATATACTTATTTACTTATTTACTTATTTACTTATTTACTGATATACTTATTTACTTATTTACTTATTTACTTAATTACTTATTTACTTATTTACTTATTTACTTATTTACTTATTTACTTATTTACTTATTTTTTTATTTACTTATTTACTTATTTACTTATTTACTTATTTACTTATTTACTTATATACTTATTTACTTATTTACTTATTTACTTATTTACTTATTTACTTATTTACTTATTTACTTATTTACTTATTAACTTATTAACTTATTTACTTATTTACTTATTTACTTATTTACTTATTTACTTATTTACTTATTTACTTATTTACTTATTTACTTATTTACTTATTTACTTATTTACTTATTTACTTATTTACTTATTTACTTATTTACTTATTTACTTATTTACTTATTTACTTATTTACTTATTTACTTATTTACTTATTTACTTATTTACTTATTTACTTATTTACTTATTTACTTATTTACTTATTTACTTATTTACTTATTTACTTATTTACTTATTTACTTATTTACTTATTTACTTATTTACTTATTTACTTATTTACTTATTTACTTATTTACTTATTTACTTATTTACTTATTTACTTATTTACTTATTTACTTATTTACTTATTTACTTATTTACTTATTTACTTATTTACTTATTTACTTATTTACTTATTTACTTATTTACTTATTTACTTATTTACTTATTTACTTATTTACTTATTTACTTATTTACTTATTTACTTATTTACTTATTTACTTATTTACTTATTTACTTATTTACTTATTTACTTATTTACTTATTTACTTATTTACTTATTTACTTATTTACTTATTTACTTATTTACTTATTTACTTATTTACTTATTTACTTATTTACTTATTTACTTATTTACTTATTTACTTATTTACTTATTTACTTATTTACTTATTTACTTATTTACTTATTTACTTATTTACTTATTTACTTATTTACTTATTTACTTATTTACTTATTTACTTATTTACTTATTTACTTATTTACTTATTTACTTATTTACTTATTTACTTATTTACTTATTTACTTATTTACTTATTTACTTATTTACTTATTTACTTATTTACTTATTTACTTATTTACTTATTTACTTATTTACTTATTTACTTATTTACTTATTTACTTATTTACTTATTTACTTATTTACTTATTTACTTATTTACTTATTTACTTATTTACTTATTTACTTATTTACTTATTTACTTATTTACTTATTTACTTATTTACTTATTTACTTATTTACTTATTTACTTATTTACTTATTTACTTATTTACTTATTTACTTATTTACTTATTTACTTATTTACTTATTTACTTATTTACTTATTTACTTATTTACTTATTTACTTATTTACTTATTTACTTATATACTTATTTACTTATTTACTTATTTACTTATTTACTGATATACTTATTTACTTATTTACTTATTTACTTATTTACTTATTTACTTATTTACTTATTTACTTATTTACTTATTTACTTATTTACTTATTTACTTATTTACTTATTTACTTATTTACTTATTTACTTATTTACTTATTTACTTATTTACTTATTTACTTATTTACTTATATACTTATATACTTATATACTAATATACTTATATACTTATATACTTATAAACTTATTTACTTATTTTTTTATTTACTTATTTACTTATTTTCTTATTTACTTATTTACTGATATACTTATTTACTTATTTACTTATTTACTTATTTACTTATTTACTTATTTACTTATTTACTTATTTACTTATTTACTTATTTACTTATTTACTTATTTACTTATTTACTTATTTACTTATTTACTTATTTACTTATTTACTTATTTACTTATTTACTTATTTACTTATTTACTTATTTACTTATATACTTATTTACTTATTTACTTATTTACTTATTTACTGATATACTTATTTACTTATTTACTTATTTACTGATATACTTATTTACTTATTTACTTATTTACTTATTTACTTATTTACTTATTTACTTATTTACTTATTTACTTATTTACTTATTTACTTATTTACTTATTTACTTATTTACTTATTTACTTATTTACTTATTTACTTATTTACTTATTTACTTATTTACTTATTTACTTATTTACTTATTTACTTATTTACTTATTTACTTATTTACTTATTTACTTATTTACTTATTTACTTATTTACTTATTTACTTATTTACTTATTTACTTATTTACTTATTTACTTATTTACTTATTTACTTATTTACTTATTTACTTATTTACTTATTTACTTATTTACTTATTTACTTATTTACTTATTTACTTATTTACTTATTTACTTATTTACTTATTTACTTATTTACTTATTTACTTATTTACTTATTTACTTATTTACTTATTTACTTATTTACTTATTTACTTATTTACTTATTTACTTATTTACTTATTTACTTATTTACTTATATACTTATTTACTTATTTACTTATTTACTTATTTACTTATTTACTTATTTACTTATTTACTTATTTACTTATTTACTTATTTACTTATTTACTTATTTACTTATTTACTTATTTACTTATTTACTTATTTACTTATTTACTTATTTACTTATTTACTTATTTACTTATTTACTTATTTACTTATTTACTTATTTACTTATTTACTTATTTACTTATTTACTTATTTACTTATTTACTTATTTACTTATTTACTTATTTACTTATTTACTTATTTACTTATTTACTTATTTACTTATTTACTTATTTACTTATTTACTTATTTACTTATTTACTTATTTACTTATTTACTTATTTACTTATTTACTTATTTACTTATTTACTTATTTACTTATTTACTTATTTACTTATTTACTTATTTACTTATTTACTTATTTACTTATTTACTTATTTACTTATTTACTTATTTACTTATTTACTTATTTACTTATTTACTTATTTACTTATTTACTGATATACTTATTTACTTATTTACTTATTTACTTAATTACTTATTTACTTATTTACTTATTTACTTATTTACTTATTTACTTATTTACTTATTTACTTATTTTTTTATTTACTTATTTACTTATTTACTTATTTACTTATATACTTATTTACTTATTTACTTATTTACTTATTTACTTATTTACTTATTTACTTATTTACTTATTTACTTATTTACTTATTTACTTATTTACTTATTTACTTATTTACTTATTTACTTTATTGACTTATTTACTTATTTACTTATTTACTTATATACTTATATACTTATATACTAATATACTTATATACTAATATACTTATATACTTATATACTTATATACTAATATACTTATATACTTATATACTTATAAACTTATTTACTTATTTTTTTATTTACTTATTTTCTTATTTACTTATTTACTGATATACTTATTTACTTATTTACTTATTTACTTATTTACTTATTTACTTATTTACTTATTTACTTATTTACTTATTTACTTATTTACTTATTTACTTATTTACTTATTTACTTATTTACTTATTTACTTATTTACTTATTTACTTATTTACTTATTTACTTATTTACTTATTTACTTATTTACTTATTTACTTATTTACTTATTTACTTATTTACTTATTTACTTATTTACTTATTTACTTATTTACTTATTTACTTATTTACTTATTTACTTATTTACTTATTTACTTATTTACTTATTTACTTATTTACTTATTTACTTATTTACTTATTTACTTATTTACTTATTTACTTATTTACTTATTTACTTATTTACTTATTTACTTATTTACTCATTTACTCATTTACTTATTTTCTTATTTACTTATTTACTTATTTACTTATTTACTTATTTACTTATTTACTTATTTACTTATTTACTTATTTACTTATTTACTTATTTACTTATTTACTTATTTACTTATTTACTTATTTACTTATTAACTTATTTACTTATTTACTTATTTACTTATTTACTTATTTACTTATTTACTTATTTACTTATTTACTTATTTACTTATTTACTTATTTACTTATTTACTTATTTACTTATTTACTTATTTACTTATTTACTTATTTACTTATTTACTTATTTACTTATTTACTTATTTACTTATTTACTTATTTACTTATTTACTTATTTACTTATTTACTTATTTACTTATTTACTTATTTACTTATTTACTTATTTACTTATTTACTTATTTACTTATTTACTTATTTACTTATTTACTTATTTACTTATTTACTTATTTACTTATTTACTTATTTACTTATTTACTTATTTACTTATTTACTTATTTACTTATTTACTTATTTACTTATTTACTTATTTACTTATTTACTTATTTACTTATTTACTTATTTACTTATTTACTTATTTACTTATTTACTTATTTACTTATTTACTTATTTACTTATTTACTTATTTACTTATTTACTTATTTACTTATTTACTTATTTACTTATTTACTTATTTACTTATTTACTTATTTACTTATTTACTTATTTACTTATTTACTTTATTGACTTATTTACTTATTTACTTATTTACTTATATACTTATATACTTATATACTAATATACTTATATACTTATATACTTATATACTTATAAACTTATTTACTTATTTACTTATTTTTTTATTTACTTATTTACTTATTTTCTTATTTACTTATTTACTGATATACTTATTTACTTATTTACTTATTTACTTATTTACTTATTTACTTATTTACTTATTTACTTATTTACTTATTTACTTATTTACTTATTTACTTATTTACTTATTTACTTATATACTTATTTACTTATTTACTTATTTACTTATTTACTTATTTACTTATTTACTTATTTACTTATTTACTTATTTACTTATTTACTTATTTACTTATTTACTTATTTACTTATTTACTTATTTACTTATTTACTTATTTACTTATTTACTTATTTACTTATTTACTTATTTACTTATTTACTTATTTACTTATTTACTTATTTACTTATTTACTTATTTACTTATTTACTTATTTACTTATTTACTTATTTACTTATTTACTTATTTACTTATTTACTTATTTACTTATTTACTTATTTACTTATTTACTTTATTGACTTATTTACTTATTTACTTATTTACTTATTTACTTATTTACTTATATACTTATATACTTATATACTAATATACTTATATACTTATATACTTATAAACTTATTTACTTATTTACTTATTTTTATATTTACTTATTTACTTATTTTCTTATTTACTTATTTACTGATATACTTATTTACTTATTTACTTATTTACTTATTTACTTATTTACTTATTTACTTATTTACTTATTTACTTATTTACTTATTTACTTATTTACTTATTTACTTATTTACTTATTTACTTATTTACTTATTTACTTATTTACTTATTTACTTATTTACTTATTTACTTATTTACTTATTTACTTATTTACTTATTTACTTATTTACTTATTTACTTATTTACTTATTTACTTATTTACTTATTTACTTATTTACTTATTTACTTATATACTTATTTACTTATTTACTTATTTACTTATTTACTGATATTCTTATTTACTTATTTACTTATTTACTTATTTACTTATTTACTTATTTACTTGTTTACTGATATTCTTATTTACTTATTTACTTATTTACTTATTTACTTATTTACTTATTTACTTATTTACTTTATTTACTTATTTACTTATTTACTTATTTACTTATTTACTTATTTACTTATTTACTTATTTACTTATTTACTTATTTACTTATTTACTTATTTACTTATTTACTTATTTACTTATTTACTTATTTTCTTATTAACTTATTTACTTATTTACTTATTTACTTATTTACTGATATACTTATTTACTTATTTACTTATTTACTTATTTACTTATTTACTTATTTACTTATTTACTTATTTACTTATTTACTTATTTATTTATTTACTTATTTACTTATTTACTTATTTACTTATATACTTATATACTTATATACTAATATACTTATATACTTATTTACTTATTTTTTTATTTACTTATTTACTTATTTTCTTATTTACTTATTTACTGATATACTTATTTACTTATTTACTTATTTACTTATTTACTTATTTACTTATTTACTTATTTACTTATTTACTTATTTACTTATTTACTTATTTACTTATTTACTTATTTACTTATATACTTATTTACTTATTTACTTATTTACTTATTTACTTATTTACTTATTTACTTATTTACTTATTTACTTATTTACTTATATACTTATATACTTATATACTTATATACTAATATACTTATATACTTATTTACTTATTTACTTATTTATTTATTTACTCATTTACTTATTTACTTATATACTTATTTACTTATTTACTGATATACTTATTAACTTATTTACTTATTTACTTATTTACTTATTTACTTATTTACTTATTTACTTATTTACTTATTTACTTATTTACTTATTTACTTATTTACTTATTTACTTATTTACTTATTTACTTATTTACTTATTTACTTATTTACTTATTTACTTATTTACTTATTTACTTATTTACTTATTTACTTATTTACTTATTTACTTATTTACTTATTTTCTTATTAACTTATTTACTTATTTACTTATTTACTTATTTACTTATTTACTTATTTACTTATTTACTTATTTACTTATTTACTTATTTACTTATTTACTTATTTACTTATTTACTTATTTACTTATTTTTTTATTTACTTATTTACTTATTTACTTATTTACTTATTTACTTATTTACTTATTTACTTATATACTTATTTACTTGTTTACTTATTTACTTATTTACTTATTTACTTATTTACTTATTTACTTATTTACTTATTTACTTATTTACTTATTTACTTATTTACTTATTTACTTATTTACTTATTTACTTATTTACTTATTTACTTATTTACTTATTTACTTTATTGACTTATTTACTTATTTACTTATTTACTTATATACTTATATACTTATATACTAATATACTTATATACTTATATACTTATAAACTTATTTACTTATTTACTTATTTTTTTATTTACTTATTTACTTTTTTACTTATTTACTTATTTACTTATTTACTTATATACTTATTTACTTATTTACTTATTTACTTATTTACTTATTTACTTATTTACTTATTTACTTATTTACTTATTTACTTATTTACTTATTTACTTATTTACTTATTTACTTATTTACTTATTTACTTATTTACTTATTTACTTATTTACTTATTTACTTATTTACTTATTTACTTATTTACTTATTTACTTATTTACTTATTTACTTATTTACTTATTTACTTATTTACTTATTTACTTATTTACTTATATACTTATATACTTATATACTTATAAACTTATTTACTTATTTACTTATTTACTTATTTACTTATTTACTTATTTACTTATTTACTTATTTACTTATTTACTTATTTACTTATTTACTTTATTGACTTATTTACTTATTTACTTATTTACTTATTTACTTATTTACTTATATACTTATATACTTATATACTAATATACTTATATACTTATATACTTATAAACTTATTTACTTATTTACTTATTTTTATATTTACTTATTTACTTATTTTCTTATTTACTTATTTACTGATATACTTATTTACTTATTTACTTATTTACTTATTTACTTATTTACTTATTTACTTATTTACTTATTTACTTATTTACTTATTTACTTATTTACTTATTTACTTATTTACTTATTTACTTATTTACTTATTTACTTATTTACTTATTTACTTATTTACTTATTTACTTATTTACTTATTTACTTATTTACTTATTTACTTATTTACTTATTTACTTATTTACTTATTTACTTATTTACTTATTTACTTATTTACTTATTTACTTATATACTTATTTACTTATTTACTTATTTACTTATTTACTGATATTCTTATTTACTTATTTACTTATTTACTTATTTACTTATTTACTTATTTACTTGTTTACTGATATTCTTATTTACTTATTTACTTATTTACTTATTTACTTATTTACTTATTTACTTATTTACTTTATTTACTTATTTACTTATTTACTTATTTACTTATTTACTTATTTACTTATTTACTTATTTACTTATTTACTTATTTACTTATTTACTTATTTACTTATTTACTTATTTACTTATTTACTTATTTTCTTATTAACTTATTTACTTATTTACTTATTTACTTATTTACTGATATACTTATTTACTTATTTACTTATTTACTTATTTACTTATTTACTTATTTACTTATTTACTTATTTACTTATTTACTTATTTATTTATTTACTTATTTACTTATTTACTTATTTACTTATATACTTATATACTTATATACTAATATACTTATATACTTATTTACTTATTTTTTTATTTACTTATTTACTTATTTTCTTATTTACTTATTTACTGATATACTTATTTACTTATTTACTTATTTACTTATTTACTTATTTACTTATTTACTTATTTACTTATTTACTTATTTACTTATTTACTTATTTACTTATTTACTTATTTACTTATTTACTTATTTACTTATTTACTTATTTACTTATTTACTTATTTACTTATTTACTTATTTACTTATTTACTTATTTACTTATTTACTTATTTACTTATTTACTTATTTACTTATTTACTTATTTACTTATTTTCTTATTAACTTATTTACTTATTTACTTATTTACTTATTTACTGATATACTTATTTACTTATTTACTTATTTACTTATTTACTTATATACTTATATACTTATATACTTATATACTAATATACTTATATACTTATATACTTATATACTAATATACTTATATACTTATATACTTATTTACTTATTTACTTATTTACTTTTTAACTTATTTACTTATATACTTATTTACTTATTTACTTATTTACTTATTTACTGATATACTTATTTACTTATTTACTTATTTACTTATTTACTTATTTACTTATTTACTTATTTACTTATTTACTTATTTACTTATTTACTTATTTACTTATTTACTTATTTACTTATTAACTTATTTACTTATTTACTTATTTACTTATTTACTTATTTACTTATTTACTTATTTACTTATTTACTTATTTACTTATTTACTTATTTACTTATTTACTTATTTACTTTATTTACTTATTTACTTATTTACTTATTTACTTATTTACTTATTTACTTATTTACTTATTTACTTATTTACTTATTTACTTATTTACTTATTTACTTATTTACTTATTTACTTATTTACTTATTTACTTATTTACTTTATTTATTTATTTACTTATAAACTTATATACTTATATACTAATATACTTATATACTTATATACTTATATACTAATATACTTATATACTTATATACTTATTTACTTATTTACTTATTTACTTATTAACTTATTTACTTATATACTTATTTACTTATTTACTTATTTACTTATTTACTGATATACTTATTTACTTATTTACTTATTTACTTATTTACTTATTTACTTATTTACTTATTTACTTATTTACTTATTTACTTATTTACTTATTTACTTATTTACTTATTTACTTATTTACTTATTTACTTATTTACTTATTTACTTTATTTACTTATTTACTTATTTACTTATTTACTTATTTACTTATTTACTTATTTACTTATTTACTTATTTACTTATTTTCTTATTAACTTATTTACTTATTTACTTATTTACTTATTTACTGATATACTTATTTACTTATTTACTTATTTACTTATTTACTTATATACTTATATACTTATATACTTATATACTTATATACTAATATACTTATATACTTATATACTTATATACTAATATACTTATATACTTATATACTTATTTACTTATTTACTTATTTACTTATTAACTTATTTACTTATATACTTATTTACTTATTTACTTATTTACTTATTTACTGATATACTTATTTACTTATTTACTTATTTACTTATTTACTTATTTACTTATTTACTTATTTACTTATTTACTTATTTACTTATTTACTTATTTACTTATTTACTTATTTACTTATTTACTTATTTACTTATTTACTTATTTACTTATTTACTTATTTACTTATTTACTTATTTACTTATTTACTTATTTACTTATTTACTTATTTACTTATTTACTTATTTACTTATTTACTTATTTACTTATTTACTTATTTACTTATTTACTTATTTACTTATTTACTTATTTACTTATTTACTTATTTACTTATTTACTTATTTACTTATTTACTTATTTACTTATTTACTTATTTACTTATTTACTTATTTACTTATTTACTTATTTACTTATATACTTATATACTTATATACTTATATACTAATATACTTATATACTTATATACTTATATACTAATATACTTATATACTTATATACTTATTTACTTATTTACTTATTTACTTATTTACTTATTTACTTATTTACTTATTTACTTATTTACTTTTTACTTATTTACTTATTTACTTATTTACTTATTTACTTATTTACTTATTTACTTATTTACTTATTTACTTATTTACTTATTTACTTATTTACTTATTTACTTATTTACTTATTTACTTATTTACTTATTTACTTATTTACTTATTTACTTATTTACTTATTTACTTATTTACTTATTTACTTATTTACTTATTTACTTATTTACTTATTTACTTATTTTCTTATTTACTTATTTACTTATTTACTTATTTACTTATTTACTTATTTACTTATTTACTTATTTACTTATTTACTTATTTACTTATTTACTTATTTACTTATTTACTTATTTACTTATTTACTTATTTACTTATTTACTTATTTACTTATTTACTTATTTACTTATTTACTTATTTACTTATTTACTTATTTACTTATTTACTTATTTACTTATTTACTTATTTACTTATTTACTTATTTACTTATTTACTTATTTACTTATTTACTTATTTACTTATTTACTTATTTACTTATTTACTTATTTACTTATTTACTTATTTACTTATTTACTTATTTACTTATTTACTTATTTACTTATTTACTTATTTACTTATTTACTTATTTACTTATTTACTTATTTACTTATTTACTTATTTACTTATTTACTTATTTACTTATTTACTTATTTACTTATTTACTTATTTACTTATTTACTTATTTACTTATTTACTTATTTACTTATTTACTTATTTACTTATTTACTTATTTACTTATTTCCTTATTTACTTTATTTACTTATTTACTTATTTACTTATTTACTTATTTACTTATTTACTTATTTACTTATTTACTTATTTACTTTATTTATTTATTTACTTATTTACTTATTTACTTATATACTTATATACTTATATACTTTTATACTTATATACTTATATACTTATATACTAATATACTTATATACTTATATACTTATATACTTATTTACTTATTTACTTATTTACTTATTTACTTATTTACTTATTTACTTATTTACTTATATACTTATTTACTTATTTACTTATTTACTTATTTACTTATTTACTTATTTACTTATTTACTTATTTACTTATTTACTTATTTACTTATTTACTTATTTACTTATTTTCTTATTAACTTATTTACTTATTTACTTATTTACTTATTTACTTATTTACTTATATACTTATATACTTATATACTTATATACTTATATACTTATATACTAATATACTTATATACTTATATACTTATTTACTTATTTACTTATTTACTTATTTACTTATTTACTTATTTACTTATTTACTTATTTACTTATTTACTTATATACTTATTTACTTATTTACTTATTTACTTATTTACTTATTTACTTATTTACTTATTTACTTATTTACTTATTTACTTATTTACTTATTTACTTATTTACTTATTTACTTATTTACTGATTTACTTATATACTTATATACTTATATACTAATATACTTATATACTTATATACTTATTTACTTATTTACTTATTTACTTATTTACTTATTTACTTATTTACTTATATACTTATTTACTTATTTACTTATTTACTTATTTACTGATATACTTATTTACTTATTTACTTATTTACTTATTTACTTATTTACTTATTTACTTATTTACTTATTTACTTATTTACTTATTTACTTATATACTTATTTACTTATTTACTTATTTACTTATTTACTTATTTACTTATTTACTTATTTACTTATTTACTTATTTACTTATTTACTTATTTACTTATTTACTTATTTACTTATTTACTTATTTACTTATTTACTGATATACTTATTTACTTATTTACTTATTTACTTATTTACTTATTTACTTATTTACTTATTTACTTATTTACTTATTTACTTATTTACTTATTTACTTATTTACTTATTTACTTATTTACTTATTTACTTATTTACTTATTTACTTATTTACTTATTTACTTATTTACTTATTTACTTATTTACTTATTTACTTATTTACTTATTTACTTATTTACTTATTTACTTATTACTTATTTACTTATTTACTTATTTACTTTTTTACTTATTTACTTATTTACTTATTTACTTATTTACTTATTTACTTATTTACTTATTTACTTATTTACTTATATACTTATATACTTATATACTTATATACTAATATACTTATATACTTATATACTTATAAACTTATTTACTTATTTTTTTATTTACTTATTTACTTATTTTCTTATTTACTTATTTACTGATATACTTATTTACTTATTTACTTATTTACTTATTTTTTACTTATTTACTTATTACTTATTTACTTATTTACTTATTTACTTATTTACTTATTTACTTATTTACTTATTTACTTATTTACTTATTTACTTATTTACTTATTTACTTATTTACTTATTTTCTTATTAACTTATTTACTTATTTACTTATTTACTTATTTACTGATATACTTATTTACTTATTTACTTATTTACTTATTTACTTATTTACTTATTTACTTATTTACTTATATACTTATATACTTATTTACTTATTTACTTATTTACTTATTTACTTATTTTCTTATTAACTTATTTACTTATTGACTTATTTACTTATTTACTTATTTACTTATTTACTTATTTACTTATTTACTTATTTACTTATTTACTTATTTACTTATTTACTTATTTACTTATTTACTTATTTACTTATTTACTTATTTACTTATTTACTTATTTACTTATTTACTTATTTACTTATTTACTTATTTACTTATATACTTATATACTTATATACTTATAAACTTATTTACTTATTTACTTATTTACTTATTTACTTATTTACTTATTTACTTATTTACTTATTATACTTATTTACTTATTTACTTATTTACTTTATTGACTTATTTACTTATTTACTTATTTACTTATTTACTTATTTACTTATATACTTATATACTTATATACTAATATACTTATATACTTATATACTTATAAACTTATTTACTTATTTACTTATTTTTATATTTACTTATTTACTTATTTTCTTATTTACTTATTTACTGATATACTTATTTACTTATTTACTTATTTACTTATTTACTTATTTACTTATTTACTTATTTACTTATTTACTTATTTACTTATTTACTTATTTACTTATTTACTTATTTACTTATTTACTTATTTACTTATTTACTTATTTACTTATTTACTTATTTACTTATTTACTTATTTACTTATTTACTTATTTACTTATTTACTTATTTACTTATTTACTTATTTACTTATTTACTTATTTACTTATTTACTTATTTACTTATTTACTTATATACTTATTTACTTATTTACTTATTTACTTATTTACTGATATTCTTATTTACTTATTTACTTATTTACTTATTTACTTATTTACTTATTTACTTGTTTACTGATATTCTTATTTACTTATTTACTTATTTACTTATTTACTTATTTACTTATTTACTTATTTACTTTATTTACTTATTTACTTATTTACTTATTTACTTATTTACTTATTTACTTATTTACTTATTTACTTATTTACTTATTTACTTATTTACTTATTTACTTATTTACTTATTTACTTATTTACTTATTTTCTTATTAACTTATTTACTTATTTACTTATTTACTTATTTACTGATATACTTATTTACTTATTTACTTATTTACTTATTTACTTATTTACTTATTTACTTATTTACTTATTTACTTATTTACTTATTTATTTATTTACTTATTTACTTATTTACTTATTTACTTATATACTTATATACTTATATACTAATATACTTATATACTTATTTACTTATTTTTTTATTTACTTATTTACTTATTTTCTTATTTACTTATTTACTGATATACTTATTTACTTATTTACTTATTTACTTATTTACTTATTTACTTATTTACTTATTTACTTATTTACTTATTTACTTATTTACTTATTTACTTATTTACTTATTTACTTATTTACTTATTTACTTATTTACTTATTTACTTATTTACTTATTTACTTATTTACTTATTTACTTATTTACTTATTTACTTATTTACTTATTTACTTATTTACTTATTTACTTATTTACTTATTTACTTATTTTCTTATTAACTTATTTACTTATTTACTTATTTACTTATTTACTGATATACTTATTTACTTATTTACTTATTTACTTATTTACTTATATACTTATATACTTATATACTTATATACTAATATACTTATATACTTATATACTTATATACTAATATACTTATATACTTATATACTTATTTACTTATTTACTTATTTACTTTTTAACTTATTTACTTATATACTTATTTACTTATTTACTTATTTACTTATTTACTGATATACTTATTTACTTATTTACTTATTTACTTATTTACTTATTTACTTATTTACTTATTTACTTATTTACTTATTTACTTATTTACTTATTTACTTATTTACTTATTTACTTATTAACTTATTTACTTATTTACTTATTTACTTATTTACTTATTTACTTATTTACTTATTTACTTATTTACTTATTTACTTATTTACTTATTTACTTATTTACTTATTTACTTTATTTACTTATTTACTTATTTACTTATTTACTTATTTACTTATTTACTTATTTACTTATTTACTTATTTACTTATTTACTTATTTACTTATTTACTTATTTACTTATTTACTTATTTACTTATTTACTTATTTACTTTATTTATTATTTACTTATAAACTTATATACTTATATACTAATATACTTATATACTTATATACTATATACTAATATACTTATATACTTATATACTTATTTACTTATTTACTTATTTACTTATTAACTTATTTACTTATATACTTATTTACTTATTTACTTATTTACTTATTTACTGATATACTTATTTACTTATTTACTTATTTACTTATTTACTTATTTACTTATTTACTTATTTACTTATTTACTTATTTACTTATTTACTTATTTACTTATTTACTTATTTACTTATTTACTTATTTACTTATTTACTTATTTACTTTATTTACTTATTTACTTATTTACTTATTTACTTAT